>OZ005735.1:109560616-112060616 GCA_963930755.1 Eudasyphora cyanicolor | reverse complement strand
GGGTGAATGAATAAATCGAGACCACAAGTCGTACCATCAGAAGATCTTACAATCACTTGTTGATAATCTCCGGAAATCTCCGACCGCATTCCTGAAGTGCGGCTTACAGCTACCTGTGATTCGTTCCTGCCAGACAGACGCTCCAGGGAAAACGGAACACTAGTCGAACTTTATTTCCGCCTCCCATACCATAACACAGTATTTCAAGCAGAAGTTCGAGCAATCACGAGTGTGTTAACTGGCTCAGTAATACCACAAAGCCTAAATATGCCAACATCTTCACAGATAGCCAAATGGCGATCAAAGCAATAACATCAGAAAAGGTCAAATCCAGAACAGTGTTAGACTGTCCATGGTCAACTGCGTATTTGCTGGATACCGGGACACAACGGAGTGATTGGAAATGAATGAGCAAACAGCTTGGCTTCAAAGGGCAGAGAACTTCGAGTAATAAACATAGAAAATTGGAACCTTTCGAAGCCACGAAGGATGAGTTAAAGTACTAGGCAGTGATGGCTCACAAAACTGTGTGGAATAGAGCAACAGCAAAGATACTGTGGGGTGACCCAAATGAGAAGAAAACAAGTAGTTTTCTGAAACTAAACAAGATCGAGATTAGTAAGATGATGAGTGTTCTAACGGGACACTCAAGCTTACAGGCACATCTTCATCGCATAGGACTAGCAGAAAATGACGAGTGCAGGGCATGCAGGGAAAACATCGAAACCATGGAACATTTTCTGTGTCACTGCCCGGCTTTCACACATACAAGATGCCAATATTTCGTGTCCGACATATTACCAGCCTTGACTTATCTCAGAGGATATGACTTGAAGATACTGAGAAAATTCGTGTCTAGTACCGATTTTCTGTAACCCGTGGGGTATAAAAATCATAAATAAGGAGCGCACAACAGGCCGAACCACTGGCTTAAGTGTATGTCCATGGACATGAGACGTTGAAACGTCTATTCTATTCAACCTAACCTAACCAGAGGGGGTTTAACAAATACTCCTATTTTTCGCTAAACAGTAGATACTTCAAATATATTGCACTGTACCGAATTGTAAGCGTTTATTTACACTGGGTTATTAAACTTATGATCTATTCAATTTTGGTATGATTTGGCCATTTAGTGTGGGAGGTACCAAAACGAGCGTGTTGATGATGCCAATTTTTATTTATATATGTACTTTAAAAATATCACACTGTGCAACATTTTGTTGTATTTTCGTGCATTGGTACTCACGCTATAAGCTCTTAACTGTTTGTATAAAATGGTACATTTGTCTGTAGACTGTAGGCACTGTAAAAGCATTACACTGTACAAAGTATTAAAGTTATAAGCTAAACGTTTTCTCCGCTCCAAGCAGTATGAATCTGTTGCTCGAAGTTGTCGAAAAATACCTTATACAATTTTTTTGCGGTACATTTTTTGTTTCAGACGGTGAAATTCAAAAACATCCCCGCTGCATTCGGTAACAGTGATTAAAAACATAAAATATGCACCCTACTCAAATTTCCCAAATCGTTCCAATTTGATTCGGCATGTAGGAAAATTTTTGTGTAACACAAATTTAAAATAAAAGTATTGCCCGCTAATAGTGTATAAAATTGGTGTTGCTAAAAACATAAAATATATTAAGAAGGTGCTTCCAAGTATATTCTATTAACCGGCAAGATCTTTTTTCATACCATGTACTCATACGTCTGCTATATACCGGACGAACAGAAAGCAGCTAATAATAAAGCCAATAGTAGTTTGATGTTAAAATTGGGTTATAGTCTGCATAGAAGGGTCCCAACCGATTTTATTTCTTTGCATCATCGAAGTCACAATCCTCAAGCAATTGCGAACAAATTTGACACTATGCGTCTAGCTTAACATAGAACCGCTCACACCAACAAGGGTCATCGTAGGTCAAGGATTTGATATAAACCCCAAAAAGAGGTCCCATCCAATTTGACTTCTTGGCGCCTTAGTAACCACAAATAACAATTTTTGGCCTAAAATTCCTTGAGCCGCATTGGTTCACATTTTTATATATTCCCAATATTCTCACTTGATTTGACTTCTTTACGCCTTAAAAACCACATGTGCCAAGCTATTTAGGCACCAAAGCCAAGTCCAAATGGCAAGAGCTTGAATCGTCTAATTTGGCTTGAGGGTAGCCATTGGAACGTAGGCTAGACACAAGGAGTTATTTAGGCAAAAATGGTGGACAAATGATAAATATTGTGCAGTGGGACAAAACTATGTTGGATATGGTACAGTGGTGCAAAAAGTGCTAAATATGGTACAGTGGGGGAAAAAATTTAAATTTGTGCAGTGGGTCAAAAATGTGTTAAATATGGCACAGTGGGGCAAAAAAGATTAAATATGGTAGAGTTGGGGAAATATTTTAAATTTGTGCAGTGGGACAAAAATGTGTTAAATATGGCACAGTGCGACAAAAATGTGTTTAATATTGTGGGGCAACATGGGTTAAATATGGTTAAGATTAAGGTTACGTATGGTACAGTGATGGAAAAATTAAATATTGTGCAGTTGGAAAAAACTGTGTTTAATATGGTACAGTGGACAAAAAGTGTTAAATATGGAACAGTGGGGGAAAAATTTTATTTGTGCTATGGGTCAAAAATGTGTTAAATATGGCATAGTGGGGCAAAAAGGGTTTAATATGGTGCCGTAGTGCAAAAATGGTAAAATATGCCAAAAAGGGTTAAATATGGTAGAGTAGGGCTAAGGGTGCGAATTTAGCTTTTGGAATATACAGTATGTTTTTCGCTTAATACATACATACTTATAGTGGCACTGTGATGCAAAAACGATTAAATGGTGTACAGTTGTGGTTTAATGACATTTAGAGGCACATTACGGAAAAGGAATAAATACAGTACTCTTCAGATTATCCTAGGGGGTGACATAGGCAATATGAGTTATTGATTGAAGAGGCGTGGCCCCGCCCAAATAAGCCAATTTGGAGTTATTATTTTCTTAATGATTCCTACTGTTCCTACCTACGAATGGATTATCGAGATTCCTACTGTCGTTATCTGATGATTGGGACTGGACCGTGATCCCGTTTCGACCGTAATCGGTCCAAAAATGGGCAACAAGTGGGCTGGGTCCAGCAAGTACTCCATAACTTTTTGCAATAATGAACAAACATTTCGGGAAAACGAAATATTAAGTGACATATTGCACTTACGTCTCTTGGTGAAAATTTTTTTTGGCATTGTTTCAGATACGTCTAAAATCATTTACCGTTTTTTGAGAAAACGGTAATATATATGTATATGCACAAAATTTATACACACGTTGTACTTTGACTAGACAAATCGAATGGTGGCCTTAACTCAAATGGTCAGTTACGTCGGTTGGTCATCCAAGCGACGATATAACCACTCCGGTTTCATCTGTAAGTGGACATGAGCAAAAATCTCATAAACTAAATTTGAATAAAGCCGGACTAAGTTTAAAAATGTGACTATTTTAATGATTCTCCTGAAGTGTCGTAGTTTAGTGAATTAAACTTTAGCGTAAAAGAATATCAGTGCCTAATGTCAAAAAAGTAAATTATTTTCCAAGTGATCCAAAGAAATATTGGTTTTATTTATTCGCCGTAATAACATCAATAAACCCTCTTTTCAACTAAGGTAGTAGACTGAGAAATGTTGAGCGTTCTAAATAGTTAAGTGCAAATTATCATTCATAGGAATATACCTAGTATGAAACCAACCTATCGCAGAAGCAAACCCAGAGCACGGTCCTGAAACTTGAACATATGCAGATAACATGGTTTTAAAGTTCATTAAAAATTAATGCGACACCGTGTTGATTTAACATTGCATTATTCCTGTGTGTGCGCATAACAATTTGTTGTGTTTATGTATAACTTGGTACACATGTACCCGTCTACCAGATGCGCGCCCAGACTCTTATTCCGCACCAAGATTCATAATCAGTCATGTACGAAACGAATGCATTTCGATTATTGGTGCAGTGGTCATTAAACTCCAAAGAATTTCTAAAATGTTGTTGACATCCGATTCGGGGGTAAAGAATTCATTGTCGGAACCCTAAACACGCACACACACACGCTCCCAAGTATCCGTGTAAACTGCACCGTACAGTATCAATACGTGTAGGTATAAAAGAACAAAACAAAATACAATGTCTGTGGTCGTTCAACGCAGGACGGAACAACAGAATATTGGTGAAAATAACGACGACGAAGAACTGATTCAAACTGTTAAAATGGCAACAAAAACATGGAGCAGTGGGGGGCGGTTAAAGGTAAATTATTCCTTCCTTTATTCTCTTTGTGAATGAGTGATACTGAGTGTATGTGTGTGTGTGAGTGCGTGGATGACTTTCGTCCGTGTTTATTCAGGCCTACATGCACACATAATATGTATGTATATAAGTACAAGTGTGTGCTCGTCCATATGAGTTGTCGTTGCACCATATCTTCTTCAAGAAGAATGAAGAATATCAACAACAACGGCGATGTCAATGGCAGTGGCAATGGCGGGGCTGTAAGCAGCGCGGCACCACCACCAAAAGCAACGATTAACGACAATCAAGTCGACTTCAGAAAAAATTTGCGATCAGCCACAGCAATACGTTGAACAGAAATATATTCATACCAGCCGCCGACAGCGACGACTGCGAGATTGTGAAAACAAACAAACAGACAGACAAACAGATATTCGCAAAAACAACAACAACAACAGCAGCAGTAAAGTTAAAAGAAGAAAACATGAAATTTAATAAAAAAAAAGTGAAATAAAATATTCGGACGAAGAATGAAAGCAAAGACGTACAGAAATTTGCGAGAATCTTGCAGCACAGACTATAAAAGCTAAAAATCATTTTAAACTCGAGTTTATTAAAACGAGTGCTGTGTGAGTGTTGAGATCAGTCGTCGGTCGGTCGTCGCTCGATCACAAACGAGATTACATTTTTTGTTTGCTTCTTCTTTCCTCCTTTTCGCCGCTCTTTTCTGAAGTGAAAAAAGTGAAATTTTTGTTTTGAAAATGGGACAACGCCCAAAAATTCTTCTTCGAAGGAATTTGTTAATATGTACTTACTTTTGTGTGAATAAGAAAACGGGCTACAACATCACATTCACGCTCATGCATACCAACCGATACAATCCAAATGAAAGTGTACATCAGTGTAACTATACTTTTGAATTTTTGTTATCTGCAAATAAATAAACAAATGTGACACTTAAATTTAATTACACCATTTCCATTCGCAGTGAAATGTGACAAGCGACTATAACAGAAATTGACAAAAATTAACAAAAATAACGAACATTTCAAGAATAACTCAGATACGGGAATTTTCATTTTGTGTGCATAAAACAACAACCTTGAAGCCAACTCCTCAATAACCTTCAACAATTTACAGATACGCTATATCCATTTTCCGCTGACTCTGTCTCAGGGGAAATTGGAAATTGTGTGCTTGACTAGCCCCAAATTCTATACCGGTGGTTTGGAGCGGTGGTGCGGTCGTGTGCGCCAGAGCACGACAACAAACAAATGAAAATTGAAAGTGTTCTACTGACATGGATTAGTTTTACCGGCGCCATCGTCAAACACTTCATAGCAACAACTATCACTGCACACCAACACATTACCTCTTACCCGTCTCCCGAGCGCGAGCCGGTCATGGACAACTAGAAAATAAATAACCGACACCCAAACCAAAAGCTTATCGGAGAAAGCTAATGTAGATGGAGGTCGTGAGCACTGATCGACCGGTCGTCACTCGTTCGTTTGTCTCACGACTACATTTGCGGATTTTGTTGAATGAGAGAGCGCATATAGCATTAGAGATTCATAAAGACATATTTCGTAGTTTGGAGCAGAGATGATAAAATTTGTACTTTTTGAACCCTCAAAGTACGGTAGTACGGGTCTTCTGCACGAAAATAATCTACACTTTGAAAACATTTTCCACAAGTTGTACGTGCAGATGAACGTGGTACGGCTTTGCTACGTCAAGAAATAGGGTTGGTTCTCTGTATTGCGTAGCAACTACAATAGACTTCACACTGCTTCGATTGTGTTCGAAATCGCGTCTTTCCAACCACATTTTTCGGTTAATTAGAATAATTTTTATGGTAATTAATTCGTTTTAACCCATTTGGGACCACTTCCAAATACAAGTTTTAAGGTTTAATTTTTGTATAAAAATTAAATCTAGCGATCGACTGTTTCATAATAAGTCTTGGAAAGAGATAACCGGGCCAAAATTATAGAAATTATTTTTGATTTATTTAAAAATGTTTTACAATTGCACTAAAACATGAGAAAGTGACCTTTATATTGGAATACTTTGTTAAATTCATACGAAATAAATATTTATATTCGATTTCGGAGAAAATGAAGCATTGACAATTTTATTCAACAAAACCTGATTTTTTAGGGGTTATTTTGATCGCGATTCGTTCCTAATTGGACCTGCAACTGTCCGGAATATTTCTAACATCAGCAACTTGTTTCCCTTCACAAATATTAAGAGCCTCCAATGTACGTACTTACAATATACGTCTCTGAATTTTCTATTTAAAATAAAAAAAACACATTTTTCATTAGTTTTTTTATGAATTATGAAAAATACTAGTTTATAACGCTTCAATTTTTAAAGTAATAGTTTCAGATATACATAAAAAATTATCTGTGTTCTAATGCTGCTCTAACAAGGTGATGTAGAGTATCATACAGTCGGCTCCGTCTGACTTTAAACATTCTTTACTGGTTAAAACCGGACTTTTTGAAAACAAAGGATCGCAATAGACTGAATGTTTCTACAGTATCTAGTTTATTACAAATTTGTTCGTGCTGCGATAACTTCAAAATTTCTAGCAGCTTGTTATCAAGAATTTGTTAATGAACCTATTACTCGATCTCAATCATTAATATCTTAATATGTTAAGACTGTATATATGTATGAATATCTTATAATTATATTCACATGCAATTTTTTTTATAAATACTAGCTGAAAAAAATATATTTAAATACATTTTAAAAGTACTTTTTGGTCGAAAAAGTACCTTTTTAGAAAGATTTTTGTACTATTTGGTCACTCTTAATTGTCATCCCTGGTTTGGAGTATACAATAGCATTTGAATATTATTTGCTGTTAAAAAGCACACGAACTCAGTGCTTTCTCTCTCTGAATGTACAAATGTCATATACTCGTACATATGTACATAGATACCCATACATGTTTCTACACTATTGGCACGATCTGTCGGATACGATGAGTTTCGTATGAACTGTGTTTGCCGCCGCTGCAAATTCGAACATTTGGCATTAGCCGCCATCGGTCCGTCGTCATTCGTCTAAACATCTTTGAACTTGAACTTTTTCTCCTTGAATTTTGTGTTTGGTATAATGGAATGTTGTTGTTCTTGCTGTTATTGAGTGCGTTGTATGTGTATGTATATGCCCGCTTTGTTCTGATATTCCTACGAAAGATAAGTTATCTTTGGAATGCCACATATTCGGTCGGTTCTTATGTTTGTGAACGCGATTTGCGGTTATCAGCGTTGCGTTCGTGTCAATATGTGCTTCGCTCACCAAGGCATTAGTCTTCTTCTAATCGCATGCAATGAATGAGCATAAAAATAACTAAAAAAAGAAACAAGTGAAAAGCGCAAAGAAAACGTCCAAAAGGAAAACAAGTGAAAGTGAAAATATATGTGTGGGCCATACCTATAGGTGGTTGCTAGATTGCATGCACTGCCGCACGTCTCAGTTGATCGGTCAGACTAAATGGTTGGTTGGTCCGCTGGAAGTGTGCTAAAATTTACGAGTAGATTATAAGTCTTGGTCTGAATCTAGCCTCTACTAGGCTTTGTCTGTGCAATTGATTGGACTCCGCTTCAAATGTAATATTCAGACATAGCCTAAAAGAGGTTAGGTGAAACAGGAAACAAGTCAACGTTTGGAACAACGGAGAACCAACATATCGATATCTCCGTCCGGCAGTATGCAGTATGCCATGTTTTAAGGGACAATGATAGCCCCAAAATAGTAGAGGTCATTCAATTTGCATTATAAATTAATTTCATACGAATTTAAAAAACAAGACAATTTTAAACTCCTCTCCTTTTTTAAATTTCTTTAATTGCAAATCAAAACAATTCATCGTTAAGGAAGAAACTCTTGAAGTAATATGGTTTAAAATAAAAAGGAATTTTACAAACAATTAAAATTTCTAGGAATAGAATTTTGAATTAATATAAAACTTAAATTTCCCGGAAGAATCCCGGAAAGTTTTGATTTTTTTAGAAATAATGTAAACGTCAAAATTGTTTATATACGATTTTATTAAACTCTTGATACAATTTTAGCATGTAGTATCCACGGACAAGAATATTTAAGATACCGAAAATTTGGATGGAGTGCATATTGGCAAATCCTACATTCGTACGCGTTTTCGGATAAAAATATAAACGTTTTTTGGTCTTTCAAAAGAGATAATCTCAACCTATACATAGCGTTTACTGGGATTTAAGTGTACTTTCGAATGACATTAAACATATTTTTTAACTCGTATTTGTTAAAAGTGGAAGTAACTTTGAAAGTTTAAGTGTGTTTTCGTAATTTTTAGCAGAGCTGACTGATGATGACGAAAGACTATGCCAACAAAAAAAATGTTTGTGTCCGAGACCGAAAAACTTTTTCTTGCATAGATTGAGACATGCAATTTTATGAAACCAAAAACAAATTTTTTTATGGTAAAGTCTTTTTAAATATTTTTTTTCTAGAATTCCAATTGCATGGCATGTACCTTTAGTATTTGAAGTATAAGCTCGATAAAACCGAGATACCATTTAAATTAAAGGAAGTTATTAGGGCTAAAAATGCTGAAAACATCACATTCATGTAGAAGCTGAAGTTTAGTAACTGTCATTAAGCAATTAGAAATTTTGTTTTTGAGAAACATCGTTTTTTGCTGGCAGGAAAAAAACATAAAAAATAGAAAATAAGTCACAAAAAATTAGTTTGTTCCATTTTTTTAAATGCTAGCATCTGAACGAAGAAGACAGTGCCTATTTGAATCTATGGATAAATGTATAAATTATGACCCATATTATAAAAATAGGGAAATTCAAAAATTTTTTATTTTGGCAATTTTGTTTGGGAGTTACCAAAAGGTATGTGGCAAAACGCCCATTTTTAATATACTATAAAACATTATATATACTATAAAAACATTACACTGTACAAAATTTTAAGTGTTTAACATTTTGTGCAAAATGGTCCATTTGTACTGTAGGTACTATAAAAACATTACACTGTACAAAATTTCGTAATAAAAAATTTACCATAAAAAATTTGTTATTATTTTCTTCGTGTTTTGGACTCTATATGACACAAGAAAATGTTATGCGCAGACCTTCAACAAAACTTTTGTTGCATAGCGATATATAAGAGAATTCTTAAATAACGTATTTGCAGCCATACATTTTTGGCGTTTTTTTTATAAAAAGTCGTGAACCCATTGTGACGCATTGTACATATTTTATAGTATCATATAAATAAGCAACACATTTGTGTTTATTTTATCAATATATCGATCGGGTCATCTATGTTAAAACTAAATTATGACTTAAACATCTAAAAGATGTTAATTTTCTATAACATTAAGAGATCTGAGGTAGGGTAGGATCTGGTAATAATTTTGTATTATTGGCCAGCGAAATACATTTTTATATACATACATATTTTTAAAATTACGAAAAAAAACTAGATCAGTTTCAAAAAATTTTGCTTGGTGGACTCTTACTGGGACTTGCCCATATGGCACCTGTTCCACAAAAGGGTAACAACTCAAAATTAAAAAAATTTCAGTAGAGGCCAAAAACTGTTTCCCTTAATATTAATGACATATGTATTAAAAAAAAGAATGTGTCATTTGAAGAAAGTATCATTGAAAAAAATATCGCTATTTTCTTTTTTGTTGATTAAAGAAAAATAACAGCTTTTTGAGTTATTACTCTTTTCCTGAAAAGAGTCTATACATAAATAGTGGTATTCTTTTGAGTTGTGCCTCTTTAACTGAAGAATCTTACTGGGTTTATAGTTTAAAAAGGGCACAACTAAAAATAGTACGTACACGTTAGATGATAAATCAACGGACCGATTTTCTTAAACACTTAGAGGCAATTAAAAAAGTAACTATTTAGTTGAATCTATAAGTAAAGATGCTGTTCTGAAAACATAGAGGGTCATTACGGGTTTTTATCATGGAAAAGGTGAAAAATAAATGGACATTTATGCAGTGGGTAGAAATGCCCATTGTACATTGTTTTTGCTTTTGCAAAAAAGTAAAATTTAGATATTTTGATACATTACCCTTTTGTGGAACAGATGCGAAATGTTATGATATTAGAACAAAATATATTTGCCAACTAAATTTCTCCAATAAAATAAGTGTTTAAATACAAATAAATATATTGTTTAGGAATATCTTAAAATATATTTTATGTAAAAATTTTTTTGAAGAATTTGCTGAAGTTTTCGAACTTCAGTTGTAATTTTTCATTGGTTTCGAATTATAATACCTTCCAGTGGCAGTTCCAATGGCATACATATAATATTAACTTCTGTTTTAAAGCACTAATTTTTAATTTCTAAATATACCAATTCATCATTTGCGGCCAACTCTTCAAACAATTTATTATTATCCAAGTTTATATTATTTCACACTGTGAAACATTTTCGAGTTGACTCCTGCTTGACTTTGGGGTCTGAAATATTGAAGTAACAAAATGCCATTTAGATATTTTTTCCAGTTTGGATTTTATCTTATAAATATTTTGGGTGAAACTTGTATTTGAGGATTTTTCTGAGGATGGGGATGAAATGTTCTACAATAATGTTGGACATGCAATTTGACTATATATGTATGTCAGCACACCAAAATGGTCAAATTCCCTTCAAAATCTTCTTATGCCTGTTAGTGCAGCAATATTATTCATTATCCACTGTGTCGCATAATTAACATTAATTATAACATTAATTAATACTCATACGAACCAGTGTTCGAAGCAGTAACGATACCAGTAAAGAGAGGTTTGACTGAAATTGCACTGTTTTTTGATGTTGGTGTAATGTTTTGGGGTTTTGTGTATTCTGGCTGAGATTGAGTAAAATTTCAAGGCCAAAATTATTGTAGAACAATTCATCGCCGCCCTCCCCATTTTTAGGGTTTTTAAAACACTAAAAAAGTTGCCTCCGTTTTAACTTCACTTTCTGAATAATCCGACTAATGGTAAGTACTTATTATTTAGCCACTTTTCTCATTATTTTAACATGGGGATGTCATTGGTGGAAAGTACTTTCCAAAACCATACAATAAAGTAGCATATACATAAGTACTTATTTGTAGCTAGGCATACCACATAAATATGTGCTGATATGTTCACGATTTTAAGTACTTGAATAATGCATTACCAATAAGTTATAAAATATGTAGCAGATATGTAGAAATTGTCATTTAAAGTGTTTTTTTATATTGTCGCGCATGTTTCTCGAAACTAACAATTTCCTCATGCCAGATTCGAATTTCTGAACTCAAACCCGCATGTGAAAAATTCTTCAATGGTCTAACATTATAATATACGTAAATGTTTATGATATTTTCACTTAAATCTGCATGTATTATTTGAAAACATGTTGAAAAATAAAAAAATCTTCTACAATAACCCACATATAGCCAAAATTGCATTATATTAAGAATTGCCTAAATGATTTTGATAACAAAAAATCACGTATTTCTGTTATTATTGGTTATTCATTATTAATAAGCCGAAAGTAATGCAGCGAATAATGAGATGTCATTATTTGGTAATAATGACAGGTACTTACCAAGATTTTGCTGGGCATACACGGGCCAAAATCGCCTTTTTTGATATGTTTGAATAGAAAGAAAATATATTTGGAACACAAATTTTTAAATATTATAAAGGGTTCGCCATCTAACATTTTTTTCAAGAGGAGGATATTGGCAACATTTGGTTTCAACAGGACGGCGCTACGTGCCACACAGCCGAAGCTATACTCGATTCTTTGCGCGATGTTTAAAAAAAAAAAGTTATTTGGCGGACCCTTTATATTTCTGAGCAACTACATTTTATTTGAAAATCTATAAAATTTATTTGGAACGCATATATTAATATACTACAACAAAATATATTTGCAAACTAATTTCCTCAAATAAAATACATATGTGTTTATATAAATACAAATAAAATTATTATTTAGGAATTTCTCGAAATATATTCTGTTTAAAAAAAAATAAAAATTTTTCGAATTTCACTTTTAATTTTTCTTGTAATAAAATGGCATTTGTTTTAAAAACTAATTTTTAATTTATATTTATTCCAATTCATCATTTGTTGTCAACCCATCAAGCAATGTAACGCCATGTAATATTATACCATTCCAATTAGAAAGGAAATTTACGAACATTTAGAATTTCAGAAAATAATAGCGTTGAATTACAGAAATAAAATTTTACAAAAACATAAAGCATGTCTAAAAATTAGGGTCCTGATATATTTTGTGAGTACAATAATCCCAAATACAAAAATATTGGGACGAAAACAAAGATTTGTTTAGAACAACATCTCCCCAAATATGTAATATTTGTGTGTGCCAAATATAATATTTTTGAGTATACCGTAAACTTTTGTATATTTCAATCAAAATATATGTTTGGAACACTATACTACAGAAGCGATTTTTTTCAGCGTGTATAAATAAAATTATGGCACTCTCGCTATTAAATTGTGCAAGATATCCCAATTTCAAAATATGGCTTATATGGGCGGTGCCACGCCCAATTGATATATCGAAAATTCAAGTACCCTATTTTCACCACACCTACACATTCTGTGAAAATTTTAAGAAGATTAGTCCAGCTGTTGAGACGGTACAACGGTTCTAAACGGTACAAACAAACACACATTCTCTTATATATATATATAGATTATGTTACTACAACAGGCATAAGGAAAAACATAAGTTATCAAAAAGATGGCAGGTTTTAACATCAGCCATGTTAGTTGCTTGCCTCGTTTTGGAGAGAGCGGTTCTCCAAAAAAGGGAATTGCTTTGCAGTTCTCGGCACGTCCCTGTAAACCGCCACCCACATGAGGTAAATATAGAAATGTTCAGCCATCTCGTTAGGAGATCTAATTTCCAGGGACTGGTAACCACCAAACTCGCATTTAATAACGATTTTGGTCAGAACATTTATTTGAGGCCATTCCGCTCAAATAAATGTTCTGATCTATCAGGTACACGAGTGAGATACTTCTTGTCAAAAAATGGTGCAGCTATAAACAAAGCCTGGGGGCAGACATTCTATCCAGAATGACTTTATGTCAGTAGCCATTTCCTGATCATAGTATAGCGTGATCCATTTCGAGGTTCCCTGCTTTTTTAAAGAAAAAAACACAGAAAATTCAAATTGAATGGGGAATGTTTATTATCGTTTGAAAGAACATTCTTTGGCATTTATTTTTTGAAGATTATGTCTATTATGTTGGCCGGGGCTATCAAATGTTGGCCGCGGCTACGTCTCAGATGGTCCATCCGTTGAGTCCAATTTTCGATGACTCGTTCGAGCATTTCGACTGGTAACTGGCGAATGACACGTGTGATGTTTTGCTCCAAGGCCTGAATCGAAGCGGGTTTGTCCGCATAAACTTTAGACTTTACATATTCCCACAGGAAAAAGTCTAACGGTGTGATATCACACGATCTTGGTGGCCAATCGACCGGCCCAAAACGTGAAATTATCTGCTCACCGAAGTGTTCTCTCAATAAATCCATTGATTGATGCGATGTGTGAGAAGTGGCGCCGTCTTAATGAAACCAAATGTCGCCGAGATCACGAGCTTCAATTTCAGGCATCAAATTGTCGGTTATCATGGCACAATAACGATCGCCATTGACGGTTACGTTCTCACCGGCATCATTTGTGAAGAAATATGGACCGATGATTCTACCGGCCCACAAACCACTTCTGGATGAAGTAGCAGCTCTTGAATCTCTTCAGGTTGCTCTTCGTCCCAAATGCGGCAATTTTGCTTGTTTACATACCCATTGAGCCAGAAATGGGCCTCATCGCTGAACAAAATTTGGCTCGAAAACGTCGCATCTTCTTGGAACTTTTCAAGAGCCCATATAGCGAAGCGATGTCGCTTGGGAAGGTCGGGCGGCTTCAGTTCTTGCACAAGCTGTATTTTGTATGCTTTCAGTTTAAGATCTCGAAGTAAAATGCGCCAAGTCGTTCCATACGTCAGTCGAAGTTGCTGCGAACGGCGCCGAATCGACTCTCCACGGTCTTCTTGTACACTCTCGGCTACGGCCGCTACATTTTCTTCACTGCGTGTTGGACGTGGTCTATTCGGTCGAATATTATCCAATAATGAATGCTGGGTCTCAAGATGGGTGATGGTGGTGATGGTGATAAGTCGTTTTACCCGACTGAATTCTCTTACTTGTTTTTAGTATATTTTTAAGCCGTTTTTTCGCTATACCAGGCACAAACGGCAGACTAATCTCCCTGAATAACTCACAATGGGCTGATGTAAGGAAACGTATATAAATTGAATCGGTAAAACCTATAATTGCCACTAACAAAAGTACGCCTCTATAGCATTTTATAAGTATTTGTTCTCAAAGCCGTATCTGGTGAAGCATACATCATCCTCAGCTAAATATTTAAAAGTTTAAAAGCATTCATTAAATGATCTCACTGGGAATATAATCACATATTTGTAATATAAATAGAATTTATTGATCTGCCTTTAAATTAATTTAAACATTGACAAATTGTATCCTTATTCGCAATACATACTTCATGTAGATATATAGTATGTATAGATATTATATATAATTTTTTAGATTATTGTTTTTTTATTTAAAAAAAGTGTCCTCCGAAGGTTCCAAGAGCCCTTTGTAATTGTCACAAATGTCCTCCTTTTCTGGCACTAATGTCCTCCTTTCCGAAAAATGTTTATGGTAATCCCGATCCTGTGGGGCTCTGGTGGCATATGTCCTATTGAACAGCTTCCTAATTGATACGTTCACCATGGCGTTTGCATCTTCATTTCAAGTCTTTTTGGAAGAGACCTGTTGAATATGTGCCTAAATTAGGAGGCATCGCATTCATGCAGAAGCTAATGTATCTATAGTCGGAAAACCTATGAGCATTTAAAACAATCCAATCAGAAATCTTTCCACTTAAATTCTCGGAAACAAGGGTGACATAGAGAACTTCCTGTCTGTTTTTAGTAGTGAAGGTAGGTTCATGCCATCTATTACGAATCACAAGGTTACACTTATATTATATTCGATAAGTAACTCGCTCCTTTCGTTGATGTTGATGATGGCATCACTGCACACAAATGGGTCTTTGGTCTTTCCGCTTCTACCAGTTATTTGAATGCACTCAGTATCATGTGTCATACATTTAAATGCGTTTACGTACATTTTTCTATCTCACGGCTGGTTGCAACTACGAGTATGTCTTCACTTCTAAAAGAAGAAAGAAGGTATATAGAAAGATTGTTTTTGGCAAGTATACTGGCTCTACGATATCCATTACCTGTAGACCACAAACCATATCTCCTATAAACCATGGTTCCCGGATTATGACCAGCTCAGCTCCTCCATGAATCAGGAGGGCTTTCACGGTTGCTGATGAATCCTTTTAGTGGTGGAGGTTTATCTATAGAAGCCGGACCATTGTCAGGATTCGTCACCACCGTTATATCTGCCTCGTCGTCTGTGTCCTCTAGAAGCTCGTCTTCGCCGTCTTCAATTGTCCCCTCACTGAAGAGCTTCTCCACGCATCCCAGCACATCAGAAAAGACCATATACATCTCTGACACTTGCGGAGGAGAGGGAGGATCATCCTTAGATAATACACCAGTGTAAACTGGAAGATAATTTTTTCGAATCGCTTTGTTACACCTTAAGTCGGATTTTGCTGAATCCATAAGATACCATGCCATTGGACTTGACGAGCAGGGATATCTACACGGTGTTTTTTATACGTGTGGTTTTCAAGAAGAAATAAAACGTATGTAATTTAATGTTGTGGCCAAGAATTTAGCTTTATTATAAAGATAAGGGTTTGCATTATGTCTTAAAGTGATTTCGGGCTCGAAAATATTCCAGCCGAGAGGACACATTTTCGACCACTTTTTGCAGCATTTGGGGCAGTATGTCGGTAATCACGCGCCGAATATTCTCTTCCAAGGCGTCAATCGTGTCGGGCATATCTGCGTAGACAAGAGACTTCACTTAACCCCACAAAAAATAGTCCAGCGGTGTTAAATCGCACTATCTTGGAGGCTCACGACGCGAGATAATGTGCTCACCAACATTTTCCTCACAATAAATTGATGGTTTTGTTGGCCGTATAGCATGTAGCGCCCTCTTGTTGGAACCAAAGGTAGTCCACATCAACATCCTCCGGTTAAGGCACGAAAAATTCATTAATCATGGCTCTGTAGCGTTCTTAATTGACTGTAACATTATGTCCGGCTTCAGTTTTGAAGAAATATGGACTAATGATTCCCTCTGCTCAATCAGTGACTTTTTGTTGATGTAACGGCGTCTGAACAATGGCTTGTGGATTATCACTACTCCAAATGCGACAATTTTGTTTATTAACGTACCAATTTATACAAAAGGGAGCTTCATCGCTGAACGCGCGACGCATCGCGCGAACCGAACCAATACAGACAATGAATGTCTGTATTTTTGTTGGTTTGTTTGTTTGGCTCTTCCGTATATAAGTCTAAACGGCTGGACCGATCTTCTTGAAATTTTCACAGAATGTACATGTGTAAGGGGTGGTGAAAATAGGTTACTTGAATTTTCGATATATAAAGTGGGCTTGGACCCCCCGCGCATATGAGCCATGTTTCGATATTGAGAAACAATTTTAGCTACAGTGCTGAAATTTAGTGAGTAGTAGTATTTAGTGACAGTTTGTGTGATTGGTATAAAAAAGGGGCGGAATCGGACCAATGGGCATGGCCTCGCCCATATGACTTGAACAATTCGTTAACGAGAGTGCTGTAATTTTGTGTATATATCTTTGGTGGTAGTCTACGGGGATGGTTCACAAGGAGCGGGATTACACCAATTGGCGTGATTCCGCATATACGACCCCATTTCTTGAAAACGATGTATCTAGAGAACCATTGCCCCAAGTATCCTGCTTTTTTTGTGAATGCATTTGATAGCACACGCAAAGAAAAAAAAACGCTCTACTTTTCCGGCAACGGTTGAAATATTTGCGGTGAATGCAAAAGTTTATCGTAAACGTAGATTCTCTTGTTGTAAACGAACATTCTTTCATTCCACAATTTTCGTAATTTACTTTTATGGTAAACGAAAAACGTTTACGAACCATATTGTATGTAAACATGATTGAATATATTAAAGAGAGTTGAGAGAACAAAGAGCTAAACTTGTTTTCATTTTGTGAGAGTGCGGTTTTATAATTTTTTTATTATTTATATGACGGAATAACATGTGCAGATGTATGTGTACAGAACTCAAAAGATCCATATGTGTGTGCATACAACACAAAAAGCGATTACAAATATTTTTACTAGTGAACTGAAAATGATTTCATTCAAAGAATTAATTAAACCAAAGAATCTAAATGATCGGAGGTGCGATATCTCGCAAATATACTGCCGACTCCAATTTAACGTATCGGTAAATCAGGGACTTATCCAGAGGGGGGGGGGGGCGGGCCAACCCCCAAAATGTTTTAAACATAGGCATAAACTGTTTACAATTTTCAAAATCACTCAAAAAAAATACGAAAAATATTTGGAAGGCCGTTAAAAAAACAATACAAAAGCGTAAAAAATGGTAACAGTAAAAGTAATAACAACTAAAAATAAGAAAAGTGCATGGTTTCCCCGCTAAAACTTTTTAAAATATGCATCGGTTTTCTTCGGAATGGTCTCAATTTATTCATAACCTTTCAGGGTTTTCGATAAAATCACAAAGATATGACAATTATGCGTTTCTAGATGTTTTTATGAGGCTTTTATTTAAAAATTATTAAATTTTTCTCAAAAAATATGATTTTTTGCAATACTTTGTAAGATATAGTCGAAACCGCTGAACGGATGGAAAATTGCATTGTGCGAAGTTGAAGGCTACTTAATTCTGAAGTTTGTAAAGCTTACCTGAACCAATTCGTATGAATGGTTCTCTAGTTATGCCATAATATGTGGTTCAACCTCTCTTTTTTCTTAGCCTAAAGGGTTGTCTCTTTAAATTCTCGCGATAAGCTGTGATATGGAAAGAAATTAGTGGTTGAACCATATATAGTGGCATAACTCGAGAACCATTTATCCGATTTGGTTGAAGAAAGTTTTAAAGAATTAAATAGCCTTCAACTTCATATAATACCATTTTCCATCCGTTCAGCGGTTTCGACGATATACAAGTATTACAAAATATTGCAAAAAAAGTGATTTTTTGATAAAATTTTAATATTTTTAAAATAAAACTCCCATAAAACAATTTAAAAATGAACAAATGTTATATTTTTATGATTTAAAGTCTGTTCGGTCATGAATTAAACGAGCCCATTCTGAAGAAAATCGATGCATAATTTAAAAAGTTATAGCTAATTTAGTAAGGTTTTAACTTTAAAACTTTCTTATCGATGTAAAATTTACAAAAAAAAACTTTAAAAGCTAAGATTGGAGATTTTCACGTCTAGACTCAGAATCTATGCATTAAAACAGAAACCCAAGAAAAAATGTTGTTTTTGTCGACCGGTGTAATTATTGGTTGGCTTTAAATATATGATAACCAGATATGGCGAAAATTAAGTTAAAATTACATTTATGATTTCTTATCTATCTACCTTTTTAACATGTAGGTTGCAGTGATGGAATGAGTTTGCACAACCGTGTATGTAAATTTGACTTTATATTGGGGGTGGTAATATTTATATTGGCCATTATACAGAACTTATCACGGTATTTGCAAACGATTAACCTAGATATAATAAAGGTTTACGAAATCATAAAATTGGCAACGACTAAATTAAGTGGCATGCGTAGAAATTCAGATGCGGAGTTTGATAAACTGTTTGAAGAATCTACACAACTTGCAAGAAGTTTTGGAATAGAAGCTGCACTACCTAGAAGAGTAGGCACTCAAAAGTATAGGGCTAATATTCGTGGTTCAGACGCCAAGGCGTATTTTAGGACAACATTGTTCATACCATATCTGGACGAAGTAATATCACATTTAAATAATAGATTTTCCGAACATGAAGCTATAATTACAAGTCTGTTGAATATCGTTCCGATACGAGTTGTAAATCTAATAAAGGAGGACTTCGAAGAAGTCACACTTTTTCACAAAAACGATTTAAAAAAATTCAGCAAAATCTGTTTTAGCTGAAATAAGTATATGAATTGATTATTGGAAGCAGAAGAATGATAAGCCATCAAATACATTAGATGCTATTTCAGTTTGTGATGAGGACATGTTCCCAAACGTTTTTACCCTTTTGCAGATACTGGCCACAATACGGCATCTGCTGAGCGAAGTTTCTCGACGTTAAGAAGAATAAAAACTTATCTCCGGAACAGAATGGAAGGAGAAAGGCTATCTTATCTGGCTTTGATGTCTATATACAAAGATGAAGTCAAAATCGATGAAATAATTGATATATTTTTAACTCTTACGTATTTTATTATAAAAAGTTTTACTGATCTCGTACACAGTTATATTTAGGAATAAAATTCGAATAAAAAACTAAGGAACTTAACTTCCATTACCTACACAATAAACGCAATTTTTTAATTGTTTATCTTTGTTATGGAAAAAATGTTGGGCAACAACGCGACTCAACAAAAATGACAGATATCGGAATAGAGGGCGTGTGCCCTCCCATGCGAATCCATTATTGAAAACGAAACATTTGGAACACTATTGCACTAATCGTTTCGGAGTTTTGTTTGAGAGTATTTATTTCACTGCAATATTGGATAACAGGGCGTGGCCCTGCCCACATGACTTCATTCTTGACAATGAAATATAGTCAGAACCATTTTACCAACTGTTTACAAATAAAGTTTGTGTGTATTCGACAGAAATATTTATCACCCAAAAAATAAATGGACAATAGGCGTGGTTCCGTCTATAAGGCTATGCCATTGAAATCGAAATATCTGGAAAATCATTGCCGCAATTGTCTTTAAAAGTGGTATGTATGTATTTGACAGCAATATGTAAGACCCTATGCAACATAACGACATGATACGTTCCTATTTGACTAAACTTAAATGTGGGGCAACGAAGTGGACCAGGTCCAGCTAGTCTTCTATATATATAACAAGTCAGAAAGTTCAGTCGGGTAAACCGACTTATGAATCCCCTCACCTTGCGTCCCAAAAATATTAGTAAATTTATTTATTTTTTGTATCAATTTGAATTTTATTTTATAACATTAAAATATGTACTGGTACGAGTATCAAAGTAATAAGCTGTTAAGTTTTGGTATAAAATGGTCCATTTGTGTGGGGGCTACCAAAAGAGACGTGCCAATAACGGCCACTTTTCTCTAGACTCTAGGTACTATAAAAGCATTGTACTATATGAAATTTCAAGTATTTGTATGCACTGGTATTAAAGTTATAAGCTGGTAACTTTTGGTACAAAATGGTCCATTTGTGTGGGAGGTACCAAATGGAGCTTGGCAATAATGCCCATTTTTCACTGTATTGTATGTACTATTAAACCAAACCAGATAGCCGCCGAACAGACTTAGGGTCTTAGGTCACTCCTTTGATGTGTTACACTTTTGGCAAATGGTATATACCCTCCTCTCTAAGGTGAGGGGATAAAAATAAATATGGGTATGCTTGTTTGTTTGTGTGTTCTGTATAGAAGCCAAAACTTCTGGACCGATCTTCTTTAAATTTTCACAGGATGTAAATGTATAGCCGGAGGTGAAAATAGGCTACTTACCGTTTCGATATATCAAGTGGTCGCGGAAACTCCCATACACCCCATTCAGTAAAAAGCGACATTTAGAGAAAAGTTCTCACGATCTTGGTGAATTTTTGTGCGTGTGGGCGAGATTAGATCAGAGGGCGTGGCGCCGCCTACGCCCGTATACCAACAAGTTTGCAAATGTAATATCTGGAGAATCAATGCTCCAACTGTTTTTCTATTTAGTGTTAATGTATTTGACAGCAATGTGAACCATTACACCAATAGTCTTCAAATTTGGTGTAAATATTTGAAATCTATACGCTTGACCCAATAGAAAATGGCGATTTCGGATGTGACTCCATTATTGAAAGTAAAATATATCGGAAACCCTTACATCAATTGTCCCATATTTGGTATGGATTTATTTGATGTGTGTGGCCCAAGAGAATATTTGCGGCATCGGAAAGGTGGGCGTGGCCCAACCCTACGACCGCACTATTTAATAGAAAATATCTGGAGAATAATTCACTAACTCACTTCAAATTCGGTACTAATGTACATATTTGAAAGCACTATGCGTGACTCAAAACTAAATTGACGATATCGAATAGGTGTGCGAAGCCCTATCCAAACAACTTTTTAATTGAAAACAGAATATCTGGAGAACAATATCACCAATTATATTCAAATTGGTTTGTATATATGTAGGAATAATTTGCGTGGCTCCGCTCACACGTCTCCATTATTAAAAACAAAATATATGGAGAACCATTGCACGCATTGCCTTGAAATTTGTCATTTGAGAGCAGTATGGAAGGATCAACAAAAAAATATTGGATCAGTGTTTGAGACCCTGCCATCATTGTTGAAAACATTTAAAACTTATATATCGGCTATAAAAAAGTTCTGAAACACTGTGCAACAGTGAAAAAATACACGGAGTTGACAGTATAGGTTCGATTCTACCACCAAAGGGTAGTATAACCCTATACCCGGTTTGCCGAAATTGGTTACCAATGTTTTTTTATGGCATTTTACCTGTTTTTGGTGTTTGAGTTAAGTTTTGGTGTGTTCCGACACATATAGTAAAATTTTATGGCCAACATATTTGTAGAACATTTCAACCCCGCCCGCCCCGTTTTAATGGGTGTTTTACTATTTGTTAAAATAGGGCCAACAATTACAGTTATGTGGGGGAGCTAGAGGGTTAATATGATCCACAAAAATATTGGCCTTAATATTTTGTATAAAGTAGCTGAACATACCCTACATCAACAAAATTTTTGTTACATATTAGTGAAATACTAACATTTTTGAGGTGAGGTACAATGTGTTTTTTGAGCTATTTATGGTGCCTAGACACGTCAAAGTCGTTCAGATTTACCTTGGCTACAATTTTACCGAACATTGTTAGTGAAGAATTGCAAGTCCCTGAAAGTTATGCTGAAATGAGTAATAAAAATATTTTTTCCTTCGCTTTTTCAAAAAAAAAAATATGGAAAGGAATTGTTTTTGCATAAAATGTTAAGAAACTTTGTTCAGCATATTCTTAGCTACATTATTGCCAAATGTAATTAAGCGGTATCATCAAGACTGAATTAGTTGTTGGACAAAAGCTGATGACACCCTTTTCGAGAAGCCCACTGATTTACTGAAACTTTGGAGGCCCATAAAAAATTGGTCACCAATTTCGCCAAACCGACTACATATAGGGTTATTCTTCCCTTTGGTAGTAGAATCGAACCTATGCTGTCAAGTCCGCGTATTTTTCAAAAAGTGTTCATTTCTGATTTTATTGGTAAGATTGAACTTTGTCATTTAATAACACAGTAGAACACATGATTTTGAGACTCAATTCTGAGAATTGGAAGGGAAAGTAGCCCCAAAAATAAGAACTTCTGCATCATTCGTTTAGTCAAGTTGCCTTAATAATTTATTAATGGCCATACGATTTTTTTTGCTCAAGGTGGAGTTTTTGCACTCTCTCTATATTTTTTCTCTGTATACCGTACGGAATATCTCTTTTGTGTTTGAAGCAAAGTTGTAGATATTGAATAACCAAAACCAGTAAAGAAAGGCTAAAGTCGGGCGGGGCCGACTATATAATACCCTACACCACTCTCGTAATATTGAATAACTCTGAAATATACATTTTGTAATTCATGTATAAATTGTTTATTCTAAATTTCAAAACGATTGGATGTAAAATACAGCTTCTATAGAACTAAAGGGCCAAATCGGACGAAACATATATATGGGAGCTAAAGCTAAATGTTAACCGATTTTCTTCAAATTCAGTAGTGTTGGTTCATGGATCAAGAAACTCTACCATTCTAAATTTCAAAATGATTGGATGTAAAATACAGCTTCTACAGGACTAAAGAGCAAAATCGGACGAAACATATATATGGGAGCTATAGCTAAATCTGAACCGATTTCAACCAAATTCAATAGGGATCTTTACAGCTGCGAAATACTCTAAACTGCAAAATTTCAGAACGATGGAAGTGGAATTGCGACAGACATGGTTAAATGGTTAAATCGACTCAGCTAGTGATTCTGAGTCGATCGGTATACTTTAAGGTGGGTCTAGCTGTGTTATTTTCAGGTGTTACAAACATCTGCCGTGAAACAAACTTATAATACCCTGTACCACAGTGTGGTGTAGGGTATAAAAAGTGCATCAAAATGCCCAAATGGCAAAAATGCCAACAAAGTCATAAAATATATGTCCGTAAAATATTGAAAAATACGTATACGTATGTGGGGACAATTCAGTTTGATTCTTCTGTAACAGTTATTTTGTTTTTTTTAATAAAAATTTGTATCCTGAATTTTTATAATTGGTGACCCCGAACGTTCTTAAAAATGCCGACGACAAGATCAACATCAGACACACCAAGAGCATCGTTATCAACAGCAGCTTCAAATCCTATTAAATTACCAAAATTCTGGAAACGAAATGCTGCGCTATGGTTTGTTCTAGCAGAGGCACAATTAGCACAACATGGAATTGCTACAGAATCAGCAAAACTTTTCGCTGTCATTGTAGAAATGGATGAGGATATTTTAACAATAGTAAGTGACATAGTTTTAAATCCATCTGCAACCGCTTACAAACAACTAAAAGAAAGATTAATTGATCATTTTGCTGTGTCGCAAGAAAATCGCATTAAAGAACTTATGTCATATACGGAAATAGGCGATAAAATGCCGTCCCAGTTACTACGTGAAATGCGAGTTCTTGCCAAAAGTGATGTTACCGATGATTTTTTGAAAACAATTTGGCTACAACGACTCCCTACACAGATGCAAGCGGTACTCACCGTATCCTCAGGGTCTTTAGAAGAGCTCGCTAAGATGGCTGACCGTATTTCTGACACAACGCAAACATATGCTGCTGCCATTTCCGCTACACAGACCCTTTCACAGATGGAACACCTTCATCAGAAAATTTTGGAACTAACCACCATTGTCGATTGGAGGGGGGAGTAATGTGGGGACAATTCAGTTTGATTCTTCTGTAACAGTTATTTTGTTTTTTTTAATAAAAATTTGTATCCTGAATTTTAAGTGATACGTATACGTATAAAACAGAACAGAACATTTTTGCGATTTTTAAGGAACTGGATGCACTTTTTTCGGCTATGTTTGTTCCGCATTTTTTTTTCTCCTATTCGATATCTACAACTTTGCTTCAGACACAAAAGAGATATTCCATACGGTATACCAGGGCTGTGGAGTCCAGCCAAAACTACTCGACTCCGACTCCCGGAGTCGAATTTTAAAATGATTCGACTCCGGCAGTTAAATAACATAAATTTCTGAAATTATATTTCTACTAAGACGTGAAATCGTGATATTGAAAATAAGATATAGCTTTGTTAGAAAACACAACAAATAAGGTATTCAATACCAGTAATTAAATAAAATTGTATTATTTATTTGACGTACTAGCTTGTAAGTTGTAACTAAAATGAACATTTTTTCAACATGGAATCATAATAAAATTGTCATCAGTCACTGCCTCTGTTTTAATATGCCACAATTTAGGGAATTATGTTCGCTTCAGGCAACCAGTTTATTCGTTTTTTATTATAGCCTACACCACACTTGGCACAGGAGGTTATAAATTTGTTTTTTTGGCAGATTTGTAAAAAAATAATACACCTAGACAAACCTTAAAATATACCGTTCTACTCACTATCACTAGCTGTCCGTCTGTCCATCTTAAGTTGTTCGTTAAGTACAGGTCGAAATTTCACTACGATCCTGATAAAATTTGGCAACAATAACTCTTTCACACCAGGGAGGAAACCTATTGGAATAGGTGAAAATCGGTTCAGGTCGATATTTCCCTCAGATATAAATGTTTCTTTAGATTTCTTGTAACAGCTTCCACAGGTATTTCACATTCAATAATTTTTGTATTTAGTAGGGTAGAATTTATTTATCCAAGAACGCATTTTGTCGAGTTTTAACAAATTCGGTTTAGTTTTATAAGTTAATTATCTCATATTTATATTAACAATATCTGAGCTTATTCTGCTCCAACAAGGAGTTGTACGGTATCATACAGTTGGCTTCACTCGGCCTTTCCTTACTTGTTTTGTACTCGCTTAGGAATTGTCTTACAGAAATACTTATTTTGTTAGCTAAATATAATCAGAGCTTTCCTAAAACTGTTTTACATTAAAACCCGATACTTAGGTTAACGTTATAGATATTTTTGGCATACTTAAATATTTAGTTAAAAGCTTCGAATATTTAATTCTTCTTTTTTACCAAAATTGTTTTCCCAAAATTTTTTGAGTGCAAAAGTTCTAACACATAGTTTGTACATTTTGCACAATACATACATCTCGGAGTAGACCATAATTTTTCGACTTCGGACTCCGACTCCGGGCAAATTTCACAGCCCTGCGCTATACCGTGAAAAAAATATAGAAAATATTCTAGAAATCCACCTTGAGCAAAAAAAATCGTATGGCATGTGAACTGTTGCAGACATAATTCTCCATGGATATTTGGTAGTATATATTCGTGCAGTTTCCGAAATATTCACCAATTTTATTAGCATCAATTTGTTTTTTGCACGCAAGTACATCGATAATTGTTTCAAATCTGAGATTTTTATCAACACCAGTTCATATGCTGTTTCGGGATCAGAAAATAACATTTCATGCGAATTTTTTAATGTTAATTTTTTTATTTAAAAACCAGTAAGGAAAAGCAGAAAGTCGGGCGGGGCCGACTATATAATACCCTACACCCCCCTAACAATGCGATAAGGGTCACTGCGATAAGAATTTGGAATAATGGGTAAATGGGTAGGAACATACTATCTAATTCTGAAGCGATAATCGCAAAATTAAGCAATATTCGTTCCTAAATCTTTCTGGAAAATTTTAATGATCGGAAGTAAAGTACAACTACTATAGCGATTTGATACCAAATCAGGAGGAACATATATATGGAGGTTATATATAAATCTGAACCGAGTTTCCCTGAATACTCATTCACGTAAAAATACCTCTTTCTGTCGAATTTCGTACTGATCGGATATAAAATACAGTCTCTACAGCGCTTACATGTCATCGGGGGTATCGTATATATGGGGGCTATATCTAAATCTGAACCGATTTCTTCCAAATTTAAAAGTGTTCATTCATATAATAGGAAACCTCTTTCTGAAGAATTTCATACTGATCGGATATAAAATAAAGTTTTTACAGCGCTTACATGTCAAATCGGGGGTATACTTTATGGGGGCTATATCTAAATCTGAACCGATTTCATCCAAATTTAAAAGTGTTCATTCATATAATAGGAAACCTCTTTCTGCCGATTTTCGTACTGATCGGATATAAAATACAGTTTTTACAGCGCTTACATGTCAAATCGGGGGTAACGTATATATGGGGGCTATATCTAAATCTGAACCGATTTTCTCCGAATATGGCAGTATTCCTTCATGTAATAAGAAACCTCTTTCTGCCGAATTTCGCACTGATCGGATATAAAATACAGTTTCTACAGCGTTTACATGTAAAATCGGGTGAAACATATATATGGGGGCTATATCTAAATCTGAACGGATTTTCTCCGAATTTGGTAGTGTTCATTCACGTGACAAGAAAACTCTCTCTGCCGAATTTCGTACAGATCGGATATAAAATACGGTTTCTATAGCGCTAACATGTCAAATCGGGTGAAACATATATATGGGGACTATATCTAAATCTGAACCGATTTTCCCCGAATTGAGTAGTGTTCATTCATGTAATAAGGGAACTCTCTCTGCCAAATTTCGTACTGATCTGATATAAAATACAGTTTCAACAGCGCTTACATGTCAAATCGGGGGTAACATATATATGGGGGCTATATCTAAATCTGAACCGATTTTGACCAATTTCAATAGGGATCGTCCCTGGGCCAAAAAAGAGTACTGTGTTAAATTTCATCACAATCGGACCATAAATACGACCTGCACTTTGATTACAAGAATACATGGACATACGGACAGACAGACGGACAGACAGACAGACGGACATGGCTAAATCGACTCAAAAATTGATTCTATGACGATCGGTATAATAAACTATGGTTCTATTTCTTCTCTTTTTGGGCGTTACAAACAAATGCACAAAGTCATAATACCCTGTACCACAGTGTGGTGTAGGGTATAAACATTAAGGTAAAAAACGATTTTTATACCCTACACCACACTGTGGTACAGGGTATTATAAGTTTATTTCACGGCAGATGTTTGTAACACCTTAAAATAACACAGCTAGACCCACCTTAAAGTATACCGATCGACTCAGAATCACTAGCTGAGTCCGTCCGTCCGTCCGTCCGTCTGTCCATGTAAAGTTGTTCGTCGACTACAGGTCGCAATTTCACTCCGATCGTTCTGAAATTTTGCAGTTTAGAGTACTTCGTGGCTGTTAAGATCGCTATTGAATTTGGTTGAAATCGGTTCAGATTTAGATATAGCTCCCATATATATCTTTCGTCCGATTTGGACCTTTTGTCCTATAGAAGCTGTATTTTACAGCCAATCGTTTTGAAATTTAGAATGGTAGAGTTTCTTGATCCATGAACCAACATTGGCGAATTTGAAGAAAATCGGTTAAGATTTAGCTATAGCTCCCATATATATGTTTCGTCCGATTTGGCCCTTTAGTCCTATAGAAGCTGTATTTTAGATCCGATCGTTTTGAAATTTAGAATGGTAGAGTTTCTTGATCCATGAACCAACATTGCCGAATTTGAAGAAAATCGGTTAAGATTTAGCTATAGCTCCCATATATATGTTTCGTCCGATTTTGCTCTTTAGTCCTGTAGAAGCTGTATTTTGCATCCAATCATTTTGAAATTTAGAATGGTGAAGTTTCTTGATCCATGAACCAACACTACCGAATTTGAAGAAAATCGGTTAAGATTTAGCTATAGCTCCCATATATATGTTTCGACCGATTTGGCCCTTTAGTCCTATAAAAACTGTATTTTACATCCAATCGTTTTGAAATTTAGAATGGTAGAGTTTCTTGATCCATGAACCAACACTGCCGAATTTGAAGAAAATCGGTTAAGATTTAGCTATAGCTCCCATATATATGTTTCGTCCGATTTTGCTCTTTAGTCCTGTAGAAGCTGTATTTTACATCCAATCATTTTGAAATTTAGAATGGTAGAGTTTCTTGATCCATGAACCAACACTACCGAATTTGAAGAAAATCGGTTAAGATTTAGCTATAGCTCCCATATATATGTTTCTTCAGATTTGGCCCTTTTGTCCTATAAAAGCTGTATTTTACATCCAATCGTTTTGAAATTTAGAATGGTAGAGTTTCTTGATCCATGAACCAACACTGCCGAATTTGAAGAAAATCGGTTAAGATTTAGGTATAGCTCCCATATATATGTTTCGTCCGATTTTGCTCTTTAGTCCTGTAGAAGCTGTATTTTACATCCAATCATTTTGATATTTAGAATGAATTTGAAGAAAATCGGTTAAGATTTAGCTATAGCTCCCATATATATGTTTCGTCCGATTTGGCCCTTTAGTTCTATAGAAGCTATATTTTACATCCAATCGTTTTGAAATTTAGAATGGTAGAGTTTCTTGATTCATGACCCAACATTGCCGAATTTGAAGAAAATCGGTAAAGATCGGCTCTTTAGATCCAATCGTTTTTATACCCTACACCACACTGTGGTACAGGGTATTATTTAAGTATAAAATGTCCCAAAAGTCAATTTATGTAAACAATTTATACATGAATTACAAAATTTATATATCAGAGTTATTCAATATTACGAAAGTGGTGTAGGGTATTATATAGTCGGCACCGCCCGACTTTAGCCTTTCCTTACTGGTTTAATATGTTAACTATTGAATGATATCAACATTTTACAAATCGGTGAATAAAAAATTTGGGTTTTGGCCGGTAAAATTCTATTCTGGACGACCGTACGGGGGAGGTTTATCTGGATGACCTCAATAATAGTCCTTCCAGTAAAAGGTTCTCTTGGGAGTCGTCTATTCTATCTTGTGGCACTCCCTCAATATGTAGTGAGTCGTTTGTATCCTTCCGTTCACTACCTTCCTTATTTACTTGCATTCATCATCCGTTGTTATTTTATGAGTACAGTTTCAATTTCAGCTTTGCTCCGTCCCAAGGTGAGGTTTACGAGAAAACCAGCGCAGCGTTGTGACGCCAGCTCTAGTGTCAAAATACACCTCTCAAATTTGCAGGTCATTACTTCGATTGGTGGTTCATCCTTAGATTCGAGGACGTACTACGCTACCAAATCTTCGAAATTTCTCTATTGGTCTCCGGGGATTCTGCCAGATACGCTACAGGTGTCAGTTATGGCATATCTATGCTATGCTATGCGTCTCGGAAAACTTGTTTAGCTATTTGAGAGTAAGACGGTACATAGTGGGCCAAAATGGAAAAATGGACATAATTCTGCCATTTCAAAACCACTTATCGTATGGCGATAAGACAGACAAGAAGTACTCGACGTAACGTTTGCTACTGACCGGCTGTCAGACAAAATTATTGGGTGGAATGTACTGGACGACCACTCATTCTCATATCACCATTCTATTGAGTTCAAACTCGCTGAAAAAGCGCCTGAACCTGCCATCCACAGAAATGTGAGAAAGACAAAGTGGCACCTGTATGAAAAGAATTTCAAGAAAGTCCTCAACTCCAAACTTCAGTGCGAACCGAATGACAAAGCCGGTCTGGATCATCTGGTCGAGCATATCTCCACATCATTCAATAGTTCCCTTGAAGAAGCCTGTCCAAAAACAAGGTACAAGGGTAAAACTAAACACCAATGGTGGACTTCTGAGCTAACAGCTATGAAAAAGACCTGCAACAAGCTATTCAACAAGGCTAAATCTACAGGGGTCGCTAATGTTTGGGATGCCTATAAAGAGCAACTCAAAATCTATAAGAAGGAGCTTAGAAAGGCGCAAAGACGCTCTTGGTATACCTTCTGTGGCGAAGTGGAAAAGGTCTCCGACGCCGCAAGGCTGAAGAAAATACTATCAGCTTCACCCTGTACAGTGGGTTATTTGCAGGATGAGGCAAATAATTGGACCAAAAACAGCGAGCAGTCGCTCAATGTACTGCTCGACACACATTTCCCGGGAAACTCTCTAACAGAACCAGAGGATCAGCAGGACCAACAAGAGTGCGAGTGGTCTGCGAGCGTCGCTAGCTTGTTGACTGAGAGATCCAGAATAAGCTGGGCTATTAATAGCTTTGAGCCCTTCAAGTCACCTGGACCAGACGGCATCACTCCAGCAGAAATGCAGAAAATGTTGAAATACATTATCCCCTGGCTGGAGAAAATTTATGTAGGCTGTATCAGGCTTTCATACATCCCGAATCGATGGAGGGATACCAAAGTGGTATTCATACCAAAAGCGGGGAAGATATCACACACTAGGCCAAAAGACTTCAGACCAATAAGCCTATCCTCCTTCCTATTGAAAGGTCTGGAAAGACTTTTAGATCATTTCATTAGGGAAAACCTGGATACAAAACTCCTGTCAGTGAACCAACATGCTTACAATAAGGGGAAGTCTACAGAATCAGCCCTGCACGAACTTGTGAGCACTATCGAATCGTCCCTGCATTTCAAGGAATTCACCATGGTGGCATTTCTTGACATAGAAGGGGGTTTTAACAACATTCACTCAGATGCAGTAATTGCGGCACTGTCACATCTTAATGTTAACTCTAGTTTGATTAGACTAATTCAAAGTCTGCTCAACAGAAGACGCATAACAGCATGTCTTGGATCCACAACTCTAACAAGGTTTGTAAACAGAGGGACCCCACAAGGAGGAGTACTGTCTCCACTAATTTGGAACGGTTTGGGCATAAACCCAAACAAGACAGAATTTGTTCTCTTTACTATGATGAATAAAGTCCCACATGTGGACCCTCCACCTCGGATAAATGGAACAGATCTAGTCTTTTCTGAAAGTGCAAAATTTTTAGGAATAATTCTAGATAGAAAACTGTTATTTAGACTTAATGTATTGGAACGTGTAATGAAGGCTAACGTCGCCTTATATTCCTCCAAAAAGGCTGTAGGGTCGCGGTGGGGCCTCTCTCCTAAAATCGTCCACTGGATATATATAGCAGTAGTTCGTCCTATACTGCTATACGGCATTGTGGTATAGTGGACGGCAACTGACAAACTAACCATCACCAACCTACTAACAAAGGTTCAGAGAACTGCCTGCCTGAGCATAAGCGGAGCCTTAAGGACTACAGCGACCGTGTCTCTACAAGCCCTACTCCATATACTGCCGATTAATATTGTGGCGAGAGAAGTTGCAACCAAAGCGGCAATAAGATTAAACTGCCTATCAATGTGGAGGTACAAAAACTACGGTCACATGAGAATATCAAAGTGTAGTGCTATGGTAACCGACCGAGTGGACTATATACCAACGGTGTACACATTCGAGAGAAATTACATCACTATGATTCCCGCGAGAGATGAATGGGTTGGAAGAAAACCAGGTAATAGAAACCATCTCCACTTTTACACGGATGGTTCGAAGCTTGATGAAAAGGTTGGCTTCGGAGTACACTGTGCAGAGCTTAGATTGGATATAGCTCACAGACTACCAGATACCTGCAGTGTCTATCAAGCCGAAATAATGGCAATATGGGAAGTAGCCAAGTGGCTGAGTCGCAACATAGTAACCAACACTGGCGTTTTCATTTACTCGGACAGCCAGGCTGTCATCAATTCTCTGGAGGCAACATCCCTAAATTCACAAACAGCCCTTGACTGCCGCAGATATCTTATCGAGATGGCTGAGCAGTTTAACATACACCTCATATGGGTGCCTGGGCATAGGGATATCCCGGGGAACTGCAAAGCCGATGAACTTGCTAGGAAAGGGACGACATTACAAATTCTCGAAGAATTTGCATATATTGGTGCGCCACTATCCACGTGCAAGCTTCGGCTTAGGCAAGAGGCAATCAGGCAGTCCAACGAAAGATGGACAGAAATCGGCACCTGCAGAGTAGCTAGACAAATCTGGCCGAGGTATGACCTGAGAAGATCAAAATATCTCCTCGCACTAGAGAGGCAAAGATTGTCTACGTTAGTATCAGTTCTGACGGGACACTGCTTGATCGGCGAACACGCCAAAAGATTGGGTATTGACTCTAATGACTTCTGCAGAAGCTGTGGAGATGAGGAAGAAGCACTTGCTATGCGACTGTCCCGCTCTGAGTAAACGACGACTGGACATACTGGGGTCGGCTTTTCTAGGCAGCCTAACAGATCTGTCCAGTACCGATATTCGTATTATCGACAAATTTGTATATCAAACAGGTTGGTTTCGATGAGGGGCATTTCAGCCCGTGGTAACACTAGGGACCTAAACTGGTCTATGTGAGCTTGTATAAAAAATACGGCTGCCAGCCTAACCTACCTACCTATATGTATATGGGGGCTATATCTAAATCTGAATAGACAGAAACGCAAATACGGCATAAAATTCTTAAAAATGTATATATTTCGATGAATTTTTTTTTTAAAGTTCTTTATTTTGATATTAGAATTAATAATCAAACGCAACATGTGGAAATTTCTAATGGAAAATCCCTCAGTTCCCAAAAAATACATTAAAAATCCCCAAAAATGTGTTTTTATACTTTTAGTCCTATATCTTCGATATGAAAATCCGCGCTCGCGATTCGCTTTGCACCCTAATACAAATAAATAAAAAGAAAAATTTAACAATTTAGATTTTCGATTGGAGAAAATCTATCAAACTTTTGAAATTTATGTAAAAAAGGTCCAAATCGGAGAAGGGTGGCAACCACACCAATTAAAATTTTGGCTTCGGATTTTCTCTAGCATATTCTGTGAAACGTCTCCTTTAAAATGAGTATAAATTTGATATACTTTGTGTAACAAACTTTTTCTACAAGACCTAAATACGAATTGGACTTTTTTCGCCCAAAAATTTCCAAATATGAAATTTTTTCAAAAATATGACTTTATGGGGCCATAACTTTCTTATTTCTTCACATATCTTATCGATTCTTTTTTTCATGATATTGTAATATTTATTGGCAATCCATATTGGCGAACAAAATCGGTAATTTTTTGACTGAGATATTGGCTAAACTCCAAGGCAAAGTCGGCGAAAAATGAAAAATTAAAATTTCAAATCCGGATATCTCGGAAACTATTCAAGATATCTTCAACCTATAAAATGTTTATTGTAGGTCTGGTCTAGGAGTATCCACAGAAAAAACCGGACACTCCATTCAAAAGTTAGAAGCCGATGAACATTTTGTATACCCTAGGTGGTCAACTTTAGGGCCCTGTAGCTCCGCCCCTGTATGAGATAGGGGGCCCAAGTTCCGAACTTAAACTCTCTAACACCTCTTGTATACACCATCCATTTTGTCCATTTTTTCCATTTTAGCCCACTGTGCGGTGGCTTCTTACCATTTTGTATGGCCAATTCAATTTCAGTGTAGGTAGAGTCTTTTTTTTTGCTTACGGCTGGATGAGCTCTTGTTTCGTTTTCGACTACGGGATCCAAGGCATCAAAGACCGTAGAAGTTACATACTCACGATTGTTCGATAACGACAACACATGACTCGTGAGTGAATCACAGACCCCATAGCTAGTGTTAGCCCTTAACAGATACGGCGATGTAGGCCTTCCAGATTACGCTCAGAAATTTCTGTCTAGAGACGGAAGCTTTTAATTGAACCTACGCTTTAGAAAAATAGTAAATATTTAGCCGTTTTTTAATAGGTTTACAATTTTGAGTTGGTGACACTTTATTTGACAACCGATTTAACACCGGATAGTTGTTTTTTGTTTAGTTTGGTTTGAAATTTCACGAATAAGAATTTTAAAAAATTTCGAATAATTTCACAATTAAGGCTACTCGTCTACGCCAATAAACCAGAGACAATTGAAGAACTGGAAATCAACATTCTACGAGTTATTAACGAAATACGTACTCAAATACTGCGACAAATGTGTGAAAATTGGAGTAACAGATTGAGCCAGCCGTGGCGGCCACATGGCCCAAATCATATTTAAGCATTAATGGCATACAAGTATCTATCCAATAAAAACAGTTTAGCTTATATTAAAAATATATATCTTTGTTTTATTTTAATTTAAAGTTCTGTAACTCTAAAAAACACTTTTTATAAAGATAAATTGTTCGATGGATTGACCACAAATGAAGACTTAAAAAAACTAGAAATTAAAAAGGTGCTTAAAGCCTAATGCTACTTGTATACATATATGAATCATTCCATACCCAAACGAACGGACAAAATACAACCATACCATACCATACCGAAACTTCAAAAAATATACTCCATTTGGAGCTGTTTAACATGCGTATTCGAAAGAATCTTAGGCTCTTATTCATAAAAATTTAATGAACGTTTGAAGAACGTTTTAACACTGCTAAAATGATCCTCAAACCTTTATTAACTTTTTATGAATAAGGCCCTTAAAATTTTGGGTTTCGAGAATTTCGTTAAATGTGTTTATATTGAATTGCTTGTATCTCTTGGTTTTTAATTCTTTTTAAAACATATACGGGTGATTTCGACATTACCAGATAATTTGCTGTCTTTGTGTATTTAAAATATAGTTCCTTTATAGGTCATTTGCGGTCACTAAATATTTTTTTTTGAAAAATTTATTTTATACAAAAATATTGCTCAAATGTCATTTCCATGGCTGTTACAAACTCTACTTTTACTTAATATTTTAAAGTTTTTGGCAAAAATAGTAAATATTTATTTAAGAAAATTGGTTCAATGGACAATGTAATATTTAATGATTTATGTTTTCTATTAATGTTTATAATTTTTTATCAATTACTATTTTTATGAACGATTATTTTTTGTCCCTGAAGATTTGCGTCATGCCCCTGACAAATCTTATATTCCGTAAAATTCAAATTTCCAAACCATTCAAGATTTCCAATAATTAAAATTATAACAGTATTAAATCTACTAAATATACTTGTGGTTTGTTTTGTGTCAACAATATTAATAAAATTATGTAAGTCGCGCTTTGTCTTCCGAAATGAGCTTTCACACTCACGTGCGTCATTCCCCTGTGCTGCTTTTATTTTTAAAGTTCAATACTTTTGATAACTTTTTGTGCTTTTTAACTTCACTGTGAAAACCAAGTTCCGATCCATGCAAATTTTTGGAATGCAAGTATTTAAATCAAAATTATAGATAATTTTGTAGTCAATCATCAAACGATTAACAAGTTGACTAGAGTTGTGTAGTTCGTGAACGAACTAGTTCAATTGAACGGGTCACTATACTGAACTGAACACAACTCGTTAATTTCAGCTCAGTAGTTCACTATATTTTTTTCTTCAACCATATTATTTCGTTTTCTCTTCTCTGCTGTTATGTGTTGTTTCCATTTTTATGTCATCAGCAATGTATGATTCTACCTATACAAACACCTTGGTATTAGTTTTTCCAACTCTTCCATTCATATTCCAATCAGATTCCTTTAATAGCGGCTTATTTGAACTGGTGATCTACTGAACGAAATTAACAGTTTAAGTAAAGTGAGCTGGTGAGCTGGAGTGCTACAGTGAGCTGTTGAACTAAATGAACGAACTAGTTCACTCAATTGAACTGAACTAAAAAGCGATCACTTAAAGGAACTACATATAGTGCCCAACTCTACAAGTTGACTATAAAGGGCAACAGCCAGGATCACCGATCTGATGGCATATTTGGATAAAAAAACATCAAAATAAGAAGAACCATTTTATAGATAACATGCTTAGTTATCGGACAATAAAGTTAAAAAAATAGTCAAAAAAACATGAATTTAAAACACATTAAAAGCCTGTTGAACAAACGTTTGTTGAATTCGGAATTAGACTCCTAAAATAAAACTGCACCCAACTTCATTCATTTCTTTGAAAATTTCCTTCATTAGGCTGTATACAAAATATATGCGCTGTTATATTTAATACCTAAAATAGTATTGTTCTATTGACGAAACTATATACATATACATATATACTGTCATTAGAAACGAAAAAGGGCAAACAAATCAAAATTCATAGCTTCAAAATACACATTCTTACAAATTTTTAGCGCTTTACTATCAAAAAATGGCGAATTTATGAACTGAATTCAAATGAGAATAACAACAAATTATTTTATTTTATTTCATGTTTCTGAAAACCGCGTTTTTCCAAAAAAAAAAATTATACCCACTGTGGTAAAGGGTATTATAACTTTGAGCAATTGTTTGTAACACCCAAAAGGAGATGAGATAGACCCATCGTTTATTATACCGATCGACTAAATTTGAGGAAAGTCGGTTCAGATTTAGTTATAGCCTCTTCTTCTTATTACATGACTGAACATTGCCAAAATTTGGGAAATCAGTTCAGATTTAGATATAGCCACCATATATACGTGTCCCCCGATTTGACATGTAAGTGCTGTAAAAACTGTTTTTATATCCGATCAATACGAAATTCGCCAGAAAGTGATTTCTTATTAAACGAGTGAACACTGACAAATTTGGGAAAAATCGGTTCAGATTTAGATATAGCCCTCATACTCGTATATGTATACGTTACCGCCTATTTAATATGTAAGCGCTGTAATGGTAGATCGCTTCCACGTAGTACACCGTGAGTAACGCCAAATAATCTACCAAGTCGTGGTTCTACTTAAAAACTCCCCTAACTCCGGGGTGTAATGCGATCTCGTGCCCATCGGTGTATGGTTGCAGTCTGGGGAAATCGACTGTATTTGTACAGAGCTGATACCTGGGCGTCTCAGCAAGTAATAGGTGTTGTGCCACCCAGTCCTTGCTACAGTACCGTGGGCTATGCTGTGGTGGACATGTTTCTCCCCTACAGTAGTGGTTATACTTAAAACAAACTTCCCGGAGTGTTATGCGTACCGAGCTCATCGGACTTTTCGGTTCACATTCAGGTGGTACCATAGACTGTGTTTTGACGGCTGCCTTTGCTGATACCTGGCAAGGACTCAGTCCTTGTCACGTTTTTGGGGTCTATGACGTGATGGACCTACCCTACCTTCCACATTCATGGGACCTATATGCAACTCTTTATACCAAAAAAAACGGACACACTACAACAACCAACGACTACGAAAACAACGAATATGACGACGACTACGGCAAATACACAAGGATCTGAACTTTGCAACGAGCCTAGTGATCCAAAAACCTCTTTTAAGGCGGCAGCATTACCTGGCACTTCGGTTTCCTATGGTAAGCATACCCGTCCCTCAATTCTCCGATCCTGCAATTCCGACCAACAAGCAGAGAGAATCCCTGAAGCGGAAATGAAGTATTTCTGAAGAACAGGATAGCGCATCAACTTCCATACGACAGCAGTCAATTAAAACGCTGGGCTCTCCAGATGAACCGCCGCCATCCAAAATGACCAAAGGGTTTAGTGGTAACGCTGCTCCTCGGTTCAGTGGTAACGCTGCTCCGCGGTCCTTCGCTGACGTTACTAAGGACAGCTTGACAACAGGGGAGAGGAAGACGGCAAAATCCTCAAGAACAGGTGAAGTGAGATAGAGTACACACTATGCTCAGTTTTCTTCGATGTTCTTGAGGAGATGCCGGGTCCGGCTCCCGATTATGTCGACGCTGGCTGGTATCAGGGCCGCATAAAACTAATACGATTTAGGTTAGATTGAATGGAGGAGACATTTAAACGTTTCATGACTTAAGCCAGTGATATGATCTTTTTAAACCTCACGAGTTACAGAAAATCGGTACTAGACACGAATTTTCTCAGTATTTTCTAGTCATATTCTCTGAGATGAGTCAAGTCTGGCAATATGTCGAACCCGAAATATCGGGATCTTGCATGTATGAAAGCTGGGCAGTGACACAGAAAATGTTCCATCGTTTCGATATTTTTTCTCGTCGTTTTCTGGTAGTCCTATGCGATGAAAATGAGCTTGTAAGCTTGAGTGTCCCTTTAGAACACTCATCATCTTACTAATCTCGATCTTGTTTAGTTTCAGAAAACTACTTGTTTTCTTCTCATTTGTTGCTCCTACAGTTGCGCTAATACAATTTAGTAATATGCACTGTGTTGAGTGCTATCGCTGCGCTTTGAGAAAATTGGTGAAATCTGGCTGGGTGCGGCGCTGGGTGTTGCCAACAACGAGACATCCCATCTCGGCCCAGAGCACATGCATGGATTCCGGTTATACCAGCCGATGTGGAATCCGTGACTAAGATGCTAAAGGTTTGCAATCCCAAGCTTCCAACTGGCAACTGGAAGCTCGGTCGATTCGATGAGGCGGATGGGCATCGGAGGCACGCAGTCTTTACCCCACCTCTTCGAGTTCGAAGGCATGATTTCAAATGGATTCAGCAAAATTCGACTTAAGGTGTACAAGAGCGTTGAGGGAGGAATTTCGAAAAATACTCCTCCAGATAACACTGGTGTAGTATCTTATGAAGAACCTCCCTCTTCACAAGCATCAGAGGAGCAACTGACGGGAATTATCGTTTCACCCTTTACCGATGTGTCTGGAAGTGTCTAGAAGCTCTTCTTCGCGCGATCGGAAGAATCCTGTGGGGAATAATCCGGTGAGGGTGAGCTTCTAGCGGACACAGACGACGAGGCAAATATCTGACAATGGCCCGGTTCCTACAGATAAACATCCACCACTGTAAAGAAGCATCAGCTGCCTTAAAAGCCCACCTGATGGAAGGTGGGGTCAGCCCCAACTGGTCCTAATCCAGGAACCATGGTTCGTGGGCTCAGGACGCCTGGGTTTAAGCTGCTTCAAGGAATAGGTAATGGAAGACGTAGATCCTGTATACTTGCCAGGAACGACCTTAATATTTTCCTTCTTCCTTCTTTTAGTAGTGAAGACATAGTGTCAGCCAGCCCTGACACTATGGCACATAACACTGAGACGCCACCCTGTGCATCACTGGTAGGAGCGGCAAACGCGAAGAACAAGGAACTAATAATGTGTAGTGATGTCAATGCACACCATCATATGTGGGGTAGTCCTGACATCAACGACAGGGTCGAATTGTTTATCGAGTATATTATAAATAGTAACCTTGTGATTTGTAATAGAGGGCATGAACATACCTTTATTGCTGGAAACAGGCAAGGGGTGCTCGATGTCACCTTTGTCTCCGAGAATTTAAGTGGAAGGATTTCTGATTGGAAAGTTTTGGACACTCAAAGCTCTACCGACCATAGATTTACTAGCTTCCGATTGAATGCGTAGCCTCCTGATACCGTCTTCCCACCAAATATTAGGAAGGCTAGGTTTAGGTTAGGGTGGCAGCCGTTTTCTTTTTTATTTCTACAGCTCACATAGACCAGTTTAGGTCCCTAGTGGTACCACGGGCTAAAATGCCCTTCATCGAAACCAACCTGTTTGATATATAAATGTATCGATAGCACGAATATTGGTACTGGAATGATCTGTTAGGCTGCCTAGAAAGGCCGACCCCAGTAGGTCCAGTCGTCGTTTACTCAAGCGGGACAGTCGCATAGCAAGTGCTCAATGCTCTCCACTTCTTCCTCATCTCCACAGCTTCTGCAGAAGTCATTGGAGTTAATAGGAAGGCTAATTGGGAAAAATTAAGGCACATATTCAACAGGTCTCTTCCAAAAAGTCGTGACAGTAATACGCAAACTATTCGGTATTTTAGGGCAAAGGCCACCAGAGCCCCACAGGACTGGGACACATACAAGGAAACACTTAAACGGCACAAAAAAGAGTTGAGAATGGCTCAAAATAAATCCTGGATAGATTTCTGCAGTGGCGTAGAAGGCTCATCCGAAGCCTCAAGGTTGCGGAAAATTTTAGCCTCAACCCTTTGTATTATTTGGGCTATCAAAAGCTTTAAACCTTTCAAGTCGTCAGGACCAGATAAAGTGTCGCCAGTGGAGCACTTGCTTCTGGCTCAGAGAGATATACACATGTTGTATCAATTAGGCACACATACATGGAGAGAACTCAAGGTTGTTTTCATCCCAAAAGCGGGAAGGAGCTAAGGATTTCCGACCAATTAGTCGATCGTCATTTCTCCTTAAAACTCTGGAGAGATTAATAGATAGTTACCTTAGGACTAAAATTGATCACAGGCTACTGTCCACTCAACAGCATGCCTACAGCAAGGGCAAGTCCACCGAAACCGCCCTGCCTTATCTAGTCAGTGAAGGATCCATCTATGTTAAGGAATATACTATGGTAGCTTTCTTAGATGTATAGGCGGCCTTAGGTTAGGGTGGCAGCCGTATTTTTTAAACAAACTCACATAGACCAGTTTAGGTCCCTAGTGTTACCACGGGCTGAAATGCCCCTCATCGAAACCAACCTGTTTGATATACAAATTTGTCGATATTATGAATATCGGTACTGGAAAGATCTGTTAGGCTGCCTAGAACAGCCGACCCCAGTATGTCCAGTCGTCGTTTACTCAGAGCGGGACAGTCGCATAGCAAGTGCTCAATGCTCTCCACTTCTTCCTCATCTCCACAGCTTCTGCAGAAGTCATTAGAGTCAATACCCAATCTTTTGGCGTGTTCGCCGATCAAGCAGTGTCCCGTCAGAACTGATACTAACGTAGACAATCTTTGCCTCTCTAGTGCGAGGAGATATTTTGATCTTCTCAGGTCATACCTTGGCCAGATTTGTCTAGCTACCCTGCAGGTGCCGATTTCTGTCCATCTTTCGTTGGACTGCCTGATTGCCTCTTGCCTAAGCCAAAGCTTGCACGTGGATAGTGGCGCACCAATATATGCAAATTCTTCGAGAATTTGTAATGTCGTCCCTTTCCTAGCAAGTTCATCGGCTTTGCAGTTCCCCGGGATATCCCTATGCCCAGGCACCCATATGAGGTGTATGTTAAACTGCTCAGCCATCTCGTTAAGAGATCTGCGGCAGTCGAGGGCTGTTTGTGAATTTAGGGATGTTGCCTCCAGAGAATTGATGGCAGCCTGACTGTCCGAGTAAATGACAATGCCAGTGTTGGTTACTATGTTGCGACTCAGCCACTTGGCTACTTCCCATATTGCCATTATTTCGGCTTGATAGACACTGCAGGTATCTGGTAGTCTGTGAGCTATATCCAATCTAAGCTCTGCACAGTGTACTCCGAAGCCAACCTTTTCATCAAGCTTCGAACCATCCGTGTAAAATTGGAGATGGTTTCTATTACCTGGTTTTCTTCCAACCCATTCATCTCTCGCGGGAATCATAGTGATGTAATTTCTCTCGAAGGTGTACACCGTTGGTATATAGTCCACTCGGTCGGTTACCATAGCACTACACTTTGATATTCTCATGTGACCGTAGGTTTTGTACCTCCACATTGATAGGCAGTTTAATCTTATTGCCGCTTTGGTTGCAACTTCTCTCGCCACAATATTAATCGGCAGTATATGGAGTAGGGCTTGTAGAGACTCGGTCGCTGTAGTCCTTAAAGCTCCGCTTATGCTCAGGCAGGCAGTTCTCTGAACCTTTGTTAGTAGGTTGGTGATGGTTAGTTTGTCAGTTGCCGTCCACCATACCACAATGCCGTATAGCAGTATAGGACGAACTACTGCTATATATATCCAGTGGACGATTTTAGGAGAGAGGCCCCACCGCGAACCTACAGCCTTTTTGCAGGAATATAAGGCGACGTTAGCCTTCCTTACACGTTCCAATACATTAAGTCTAAATAACAGTTTTCTATCTAGAATTATTCCTAAAAATTTTGCACTTTCAGAAAAGACTATATCTGTTCCATTTATCCGAGGTGGAGGGTCCACATGTGGGACTTTATTCATCCTAGTAAAGAGAACCAATTCTGTCTTGTTTGGGTTTATGCCCAAACCGCTGCTTCTGGCCCATCTAGCCAATTTGTTCAGAGCTACCTGTAGAATGTCTCGGAGGACGTTTTCGAATTTGCCACTCACTGCGATTGCAACGTCGTCCGCATATGCCACGACCTTGCAGCCACAACGTTCTAGATCTAGCAGAATTTCATTCAACGCTAGGTTCCAAATTAGTGGAGACAGTACTCCTCCTTGTGGGGTCCCTCTGTTTACAAACCTTGTTAGAGTTGTGGACCCAAGACATGCTGTTATGCGTCTTCTGTTGAGCAGACTTTGAATTAGTCTAATCAAACTAAAGTTAACATTAAGATGTGACAGTGCCGCAATTACTGCATCTGAGTGAATGTTGTTAAAAGCCCCTTCTATGTCAAGAAATGCCACCATAGTGAATTCCTTGAAATGCAGGGACGATTCGATAGTGCTCACAAGTTCGTGCAGGGCTGATTCTGTAGACTTCCCCTTATTGTAAGCATGTTGGTTCACTGACAGGAGTTTTGTATCCAGGTTTTCCCTAATGAAATAATCTAAAAGTCGTTCCAGACCTTTCAATAGGAAGGAGGATAGGCTAATTGGTCTGAAGTCTTTTGGCCTAGTGTGTGATATCTTCCCCGCTTTTGGTATGAATACCACTTTGGTATCCCTCCATCGATTCGGGATGTATGAAAGCCTGATACAGCCTACATAAATTTTCTCCAGCCAGGGGATAATGTATTTCAACATTTTCTGCATTTCTGCTGGAGTGATGCCGTCTGGTCCAGGTGACTTGAAGGGCTCAAAGCTATTAATAGCCCAGCTTATTCTGGATCTTTCAGTCAACAAGCTAGCGACGCTCGCAGTCCACTCGCACTCTTGTTGGTCCTGCTGATCCTCTGGTTCTGTTAGAGAGTTCCCCGGGAAATGTGTGTCGAGCAGTACATTGAGCGACTGCTCGCTGTTTTTGGTCCAATTATTTGCCTCATCCTGCAAGTAACCCACTGTACAGGGTGAAGCTGATAATATTTTCCTCAGCCTTGCGGCGTCGGAGACCTTTTCCACTTCGCCACAGAAAGTATACCAAGAGCGTCTTTGCGCCTTTCTAAGCTCCTTCTTATAGATCTTGAGTTGCTCTTTATAGGCATCCCAAACATTAGCGACCCCAGTAGATTTAGCCTTATTGAATAGCTTGTTGCAGGTCTTTTTCATAGCCGTTAGCTCAGAAGTCCACCATTGGGGTTTAGTTTTACCCTTGTACCTTGTTTTTGGACAGGCTTCTTCAAGGGAACTATTGAATGATGTGGTGATATGCTCGACCAGATGATCCAGACCGGCTTTGTCATTCGGTTCGTACAGAAGTTTGGAGTTGAGGACTTTCTTGAAATTCTTTTCATACAGGTGCCACTTTGTCTTTCTCACATTTCTGTGGACGGCAGGTTCAGGCGCTTTTTCAGCGAGTTTGAACTCAATATAATGGTGATCTGAGAATGAGTGGTCGTCTAGTACATTCCACCCAATAATTTTGTCTGACAGCCGGTCAGTAGCAAACGTTACGTCGAGTACTTCTTGTCTGTCTTTAATTGTAAAGGTCGGTTTATTACCTATGTTACAAATACTTAGGTTGGTAGTTAGAATAAAGTCAAGAAGCGAATCACCCCTATTGTTTATATCCGTACTACCCCAGATAGTATGATGAGCGTTCGTGTCTGCGCCAACAATCAGCTCGACCTCGTCAGATGTTGCTTCTTCTACTACTTCCCTGAATAGAGCAGTCGGTACTACAGCTTCATAAGGCAAGTAACTGGAGACCACCCAATATATGCGATTACCGATCTCCAGACTAGCAGATGTTTGGTCTTTACCACTTAAATTAGCCAGGAGAAAGATACTTAGATCTTTCCTGGCCAAAATGCAGGTTCTTGGAGTGCCTTCACAGTTGGCCACAAGCAGTTTAAAGTTGGGTGTCCTGATACCGCACACCCTTCCTCCCACTGCGTAGGGCTCCTGTATCAGGACGATGTCTACTGCACCTGTGGACAGGCGCAGCAATAGAGCCGCTGAGGCTGCTTTAGCGTGATGGAGGTTAATCTGTAAAATTCATACCATCATTGGTAATTGACAGATTAACTTCCACCCCTACAAGGGTGTTATCGAACTCTTCGTCCGTATCATCGAGAAGCGTGTCCCCGCCAGATGCGTCAAAGTGTCCGGAGACTCCCCTCAGCCCCTCTGTGTCAGACGTAGAGCTTTCGTCCTCAGAGTAGGACGTTACAGATCTTCTGTTAGAGTTGGAGTCACCCGAAATAATGGGCGTGGATACCTCCGCACTTCCAGAAAGCTGTGTTTCAACCGCGGTGGACGACTCACCTTCCGCAGTGGGAACTATATCCTGCTTGTATACCTTCAAGACTATAGTCTCGAAGCCATACTGTAGGGTTGCACTTGCACGTTGTATATGGGAGGTGGATTCAGCGTTAAGGATCAAATTGACCTGCCGCTTTTTACCATCCGCCTCACCCACCTTGCTGATTCTCCAATTATGGGCGGGCAGACCAGGATTGGAATCTTTTATTATTTCTAATATGTCAGCCGGGTTGGAGGGCTCTTCTGTAACCCAGGTGATGGCTCTAGGATGACAATAAAATAAATCTAGGGGGCCTTCAATAACATAAATCCAGCCGCATAATTACTTTTATTATAATTACTATTAATTACCTTCTTATGAAGAGACGCATTTCAGCTAGTTTAGGGTCAACTGACGTCCTTTGTCTGCAGGGGAACGCCCCAAGGGGATGTCTTGTCGCCTCTGCTATGGAATCTCTCCATGAACAATATTATACTTTCTCTAGAGATGATGGGTGTCAAAGTTGTTGCCTATGCAGATGACGTGGCAATAGCTGTTAGAGGGAAGTTTCTAGATACTCTCAGAGACATCCTACAGCAAGCCCTTCATACAATCGCAAGATGGGCTTCTGGTAATGGTCTTGGTGTTAACCCGACCAAGACGGAACTAGTTCTTTTCACCAGGAGAAATAAGGTGCCACAGGTTGCACTTGTCTCCTTGGTGTGTATTGAAATTCCCTTCTCGGAAAGCGCAAAATACTTAGGTATATTAGGAAGTTGCACTTCAAACCCAACATTTTGGAAAGAGCAAATATGGCTGTGCTTGGACGGCACGCAGAGAGATTGAAACTCTTGCATAATGAATTTTGCAGTAGCTGTGGAGACGAAGAGGAGGAGGAATCAATAGAACATTTTCTGTGTCTGTGCCCCGCTCTCTCCAAAAGGCGGCATACAACCTTGGGCTCTTATTTCTTTGAGGAGGTAGCTAAAATGGCTAATGTTGGAATCCGCCAACTTTTGAGCTTTTTAAAGCAATCAAATTGGTTCAACGGGAGGGGCTAGGGATAACGTGTGTTTTCCCTTACGTTCCTGTGGTAACACAATGAACTGGACAGTCTAAGTGAGTCTTTGTTACAGACTGCCACTCTTAACCTAACCTAATCTAAGCGCTGTGGAAACTGTATTTTATAAGTGATCAGTACGAAATTCAGCAGAAAGATGTTTCTTATTACTTGAATGAACACTGCTCAATTCGGCGAAAACCGGTTAAGATTTAGATGTAGCCCTCAATATATAGAAGAAGTTGTACTTTACTTCCAATCATTAAAAAATAATATATCGTCATCAGAAATGAAAAAGAACCATTCATAATTTTTGAAAATTTTACAGAGAAAGAAAAAACTAAATAAAATAAAACCAGTAAGGAACGACAGAAAGTCGGGCGGGGCCGGCAGAATGAAGTTTCTTAAATTAGAAACGAATACTGCCAAATTTATGGGAAATCGGCTTAACTTTATAGTCTGCTTTATTCACTCACACTATGGCAGGGCTGCGGAGTCTAGCCAAAAGTAATCGATTCCGACTCCCGGAGTCGAATTTTAAAATGATTCGACTCCAACTCCGACTCCGGCAGTTAAATAAAATACATTTCTGAAATTATATTTCTACTAAGACGTGAATTCATTTTATTGAAAATAAGATATAGCTTTGTTAAAAAACCACAAAACAGTAGGTATTAAATACAAATGTATTATCATTTATCGACGCTTGAATCAGCCCTGCACGAACTTGTGAGCACTATCGAATCGTCCCTGCATTTCACGGAGTTCACCATGGTGGCATTTCTTGTCATAGAAGGGGCTTTTAACAACATTCACTCAGATGCAGTACTCGCAATTGCGGCACTGTCACATCTAAAAGTTAACTCTAGTTTGATTAGACTAATTCAAAGTCTGCTCAACAGAAGACGCATAACAGCATGTCTTTGGTCCACAACTCTAACAAGGTTTGTAAACAGAGGGACCCCACAACGAGAAGTACTGTCTCCACTAATTTGGAACCTAGCGGTGAATGAAATCCTGCTGGATCTAGAACGATGTGGCTGCAAGGTCGTGGCATATGCGGACGACGTGGCAATCGCAGTGAGTGGCAAATTCGAAAACGTCCTCCGAGACATTCTACAGGTGGCTCTGAACAAATTGGTTAGATGGACCAGAAGCAGCGGTTTGGGCGTAAACCCAAACAAGACAGAATTGGTTCTCTTTACTAGGATGAATAAAGTCCCACATGTGGACCCTCCACCTCGGATAAATGGAACATATCTAGTCTTTTCTGAAAGTGCTAAATTTTTAGGAATAATTCTAGATAGAAAACTGTTATTTAGACTTAACGTATTGGAACGTGTAAGGAAGGCCAACGTCGCCTTATATTCCTGCAAAAAGGCTGTAGGGTCGCGGTGGGGCCCCTCTCCCTAAATCGTCCACTAGATATATATAGCAGTAGTTCGTCCTATACTGCTATACGGCCTTGTGGTATGGTGGACGGCAACTGACAAACTAACCGTCACCAACCTACTAACAAAGGTTCAGAGAACAGCCTGCCTGAGCATAAGCGGAGCCTTAAGGACTACAGCGACCGAGTCTCTACAAGCCGTACTCCATATACTGTCGATTAATATTGTGGCGAGAGAAGTTGCAACCAAAGCGGCAATAAGATTAAACTGCCTATCAATGTCGAGGTACACAAACTACTGTCACATGAGGATATCAAAGTGTAGTGCTATGGTAACCGACCGAGTGGACTGTATACCAACGGTGTACACCTTCGAGAGAAATTACATCACTATGATTCCCGCAAGAGATGAATGGGTTGGAAGAATACCAGGTAATAGAAACCATCTCCACTTTTACACGGATGGTTCGAAGCTTGATGAAAAGGTTGGCTTCGGAGTACACTGTGCAGAGCTTAGTTTGGATATAGCTCACAGACTACCAGATATCTGCAGTGTCTATCAAGCCGAAATAATGGCAATATGGGAAGTAGCCAAGTGGCTGAGTCGCAACATAGTAACCAACACTGGCGTTATCATTTACTCGGACAGACAGGCTGCCTTCAATTCTCTGGAGGCAACATCCCTAAATTCACAAACAGCCCTCGACTGCCGCAGATCTCTTAACGAGATGGCTGAGCAGTTTAATATACACCTCATGTATATTAAACTGCTGGGCATAGGGATATCCCGCGGAACTGCAAAGCCGATGGACTTGCTAGGAAAGGGACGACATTACAAATTCTCGAAGAATTTGCACATATTGGTGCGCCACTATCCACGTGTAGGCTTTGGCTTAGGCAAGAGGCAATCAGGCAGTCTAACGAAAGATGGACAGAAATCGGCACCTGCAGGTTAGCTAGACAAATCTGGCCAAGGTATGACCTGAGAAGATCAAAATATCTCCTCGCACTAGAGAGGCAAAGATTGTCTACGTTAGTATCAGTTCTGACGGGACACTGCTTGATCGGCGAACACGCCAAAAGCGGTTCGCCGAAGCTGTGGAAGAAGTGGAGAACATTAAGCACTTGCTATGCGACTGCCCCGCTCTGAGTAAACGACGACTGGGCATACTGGGGTCGGCCTTTCTAGGCAGCCTAACAGATCTTTCCAGTACCGATATTCCTACTATCGATTAATTTGTATATCAAACAGGTTGGTTTCGATGAGGGGCATTTCAGCCCGTGGTAACACTAGGGACCTTAACTGGTCTATGTGATCTTGTATAAAAAAAATACGGCTGCCACCCTAACCTAAACCTACGGCTTGATTTAGTGGAAAAGTGCTCGAAAATTGGGTTCATCGAATTCATTCCTGCAGAAGAAGTCGTGGAGGCCATTTGAATGACGTTTTATTTAGAACTTCATTGTACTTCACATTAAATAAAAACTTTTGAATTTCCTTAACAATAAGTGTGTTTTTTTTTCAAAGAAATCATATCACTCTTATTGGAAAACCCTGTATATTGAAATATACAGTTCGACTTAGAATCACTAGCAGTCCGTTTGTCTGTCCATCTTAAGTTGTTCGTTGAGTACAGGTGAAAATTTCACTCCGATCCTGCTAAAATTTGGCAATAAGAACTCTTTCACAACACATCGATATTGCTCCCAGATATACGAGTAAATGTTTCATTAGATTTGGCCTTGTAGCGCTATGGGAGCTGTATTCCACATGCATTTTGATATTAAGTAGGGTAGAGTTTATTTATGCAAGAACGCATATTGTCAAATTTGCACAAATTCAGTTTAGATTTAGTTATATAATTATTATTTATATTTCTTATTTATATTTACTATATCTGAGCTTATTATGCTCTAACAAGGTGGTGTACGATATCATATATTTGGCTTCGCCAGTCATTGGCCTTTCCTTACTTGTTTTTTACTCGCTTAGGAATAGTGTATAGTCTTGCAAAATTCTTATTTTGTTAGCACAACTTGCCGAAACTGTCTTTACATAAAAAGTCGATATTTTGTTGACTTTATAGATATTTTTGACAAACAAAATATTTGGTTTAAAGTTTTAAATATTATTTCCTTTTTTTGTACCAGAATTGTTTTTCCAAAATGTGTTGAGTGCAAAAATTCTATCGACTTCTATGACTCTATTTCGGAGTCAGAGTCGACCATAATTTTTCGACTCCGGGCAAATTTCCCCGACTCCGACTTCACAGCCCTGCTCTATGGTTTCACAAAGATTTAACCACGACGCTCGTTCGCTTTCTTGGCCTTAGCTTTTTACTTTTTAAAGGATTCCCTATATATGTTTTCCCAAACTGTACATTCCTTTGATTTGTTAGCTTTGTTGTACAGTTTCCTAGTAGTCCTTTGTAGGTTTCCCAACTCCCGGATCCACCAGATTGCCTGTATACGTGAAGGGGCATGTCTCCTTGAAACAATTTTTTAAGGTCGCCGTCTGTGCCTCTGCCGGTGAGTCGATCTCGTTTTTAGTGAATAGTCCAAAAACTTTCTGTTTAAGGCTAGTGTCGACAACATCACAGTAGTTCGACCGGTTTGTTATCCTTGGGTTCCTGAACGGTTTTGATTTGTCCCTGTCGAGATTACCGCAAAAAATATTTGTTTGTGATCGGAGAATGAGCACACATTGGAAACTCTCCAGTTTCCCAGTTCATTGCAGGGATGAAAAAGTTAGTACTTTGGTACTTTTTCATCCTTACAAATACACTGAAAATTAAGTACTTTTTTATCCGACTTGACACTGGCATATTTTCCTGATTCTGTTTAGACTCTAAGGCGCATCTAAAATTGTACGCAAAACTGAACACCGAAATCTGTATTTTCTTATCGTTAAAAGAGTATAAGCTTCTGTCGAATTCAAGTAAATTTTTTAAATACATTCTTATACAGATTTTAATTAATTCCAATGTTCACTTCTGCTTATTAACAAAAACTAATAAGGGGTTTCGATCGAAAAGTTCTCGAAATCGAATGCCATGATTTGGCCACTGCCCTTTTTCGTACTATTCTCAACGCTTTTGGCTATCAGATATTAACCTGAGTATAGACGATTGCCAGATCGGCAAACGTTATCAACCCTGTTAAAGTGCTGCAAATATACGGGCAATGTCAGATTGTTAGGCAAAGGTGAATTGACAGTTCAGACGATTGCAAGAAAACATTACAACTTCATATATTTACAATATATTTTGGAAATATTTATATGCAGGATTGCCAATAAAAATACATTATAGACAGTGTTGCAAATAAAATGATTTTTTGGCAATGGCGCCGTTGTCACATGCATAAACTTCGAACATATAACAATCAGTAAATTATCTCGCAATGACTTTTCTGCTAACGTTGCAAAACAAAAATTGTATGTTCACACGGTTGTAAATTCACAGGGTTGCATTATTCCGCCATTTTTCTGGCAATGTTGTCCGATCTGCAAATCGTCTGTACTTACCTTTAGAGACAACGATTTATGCAAATATTTAGTATTGCTTTACGATCACTAACTGCTCGTGTATAAACATTTTGTGTAATATGGTAACAAATGAAGACAATCGGAACAAATTAAGAGAGTAGAAATGCGAACGATGGAAAGTAAAATCAAACGTTTATTAATTTCACTGAGAAACCTAAAGTGTGTATCGTATTATTTCGGGAAGAATGTGCTGAGAAATATCCGTAGCTGGTCAGAGACACCAATGGGAAAAAATTCACAAAAATACTCCTAAAATAGGTAAGTTTCTGGAAAATATTGCCGAAATGTCCTGTTACTTAAATGGCAAACAAAATTATATTAAGCTTTGTTTGTTTGTGGCAGAACATAATTTGCCGTTTGCTACTCTTGATCATCTTTGTTCCCTGATTAAAAGTGGCATATCGGATTCACAAATTGTAAAGAAATTCGTATTAAACAGAAAAAATCCCAAAAGATTGTAACTTTTATGATCGGCCCAGAAAATGCAAGCAAAATATCGAAATTCTATAAAAAATTCGTATTATTAAAGAAACTATCGACACAACCGTATCAACGAAATTAGCAATCATTATTATAATGTTTGATGGGAAGTGCCGGGATAGACTTTTATCGCTATTAACTGATTAAACAGCAGAAACAATATGCGATACAAAAGTAAGAGTATTGAGCGTTAACGATATGTATACCGTTAAAAATACGTTAGGCTTTGCAGCTGACAATTGTAACGTTATGATGGGTCTTATAAACGGTTGGGTATGCCATTTTTTAAACATACGAGTCATACATTTTAATAGTTGTGAATAATATAAATTCAAAGATGCGATTTGAGGATGCTAGGATTCATGTTATGCACTCCGGTCCTCTGCGAATATCTTCAAATGTTTTTATACAGTAAAATATAACTTTATTATATAATAATATTGTTATTCAAATGCTTATTGTTTGCTTCCTATTTTTAATGAAACTTGAAATCAATGTAAAATATGTAATAAAATAAAAATTTAGTACCATTTGGTTGCGGAAAGTACTTTTTCCATATAAAGTTAATACCATATCACCATAGCAATTTTTCATCCCTGGTTCAGTGTCAGCCAAGTGATATCTATCACTTCTGCTGTCTCTCTTATATGTAAAGTACTAGTAGGTGTGTTTCCCACGTTGCAAATACGTAAACTAGTGTATGATGAAATCAACAATTGACTCACCTCGTTTGTTTATGTCAGTACTACTACATTAAGAATGACGAGCGTTGGCATCGCAAGCAAGAATTAGTTTATGCTTCGCAACATTTCTCACCAGGGTTCTGGCACTTTCATTCGGAGGTTCTTGTTCCTCATACGGTATCTATACAGAGCTAAACAGTATCGTTGTCCACGTAGATTCTTGTCTCACCGTAGGAATGTTGCCATTGATGTAATTAGATAGAAGGATTAGGTTCTAAGGTAAATAAATAGTATTTTTTAACCTATGAAAAATTCAGTATTATAAATTTAGTAGCTGTTATTTTAATATTCAACGTAGTTCGTACTGGATGCGAATATTCGTTACATTCCTAATATGAAGTGCTAAAAATAAAAATCTCATTTTGTTCCATCAATTATACATAGAATTTTAAATTCCGATTCTTTATGTAATATGGGGAGACCAGTTGTTCTAACGGGACACTCAAGCTTACAGGCACATCTTCATCGCATAGGACTAGCATAATACGACGACTGCTGGGCATGCAGGGAAAACATCGAAACGATGGAACATTTTCTGTGTCACTGTCCGGCTTTCACACATGCAAGATCCCAACATTTCGGGTCCGACATATTACCAGACTTGACTCATATCAGAGGATATGACTGGAAGATACTGAGAAAATTCGTGTCTAGTACCGTTTTTCTGCAACTGGTGAGGTATAAAAAGATCATAAATAAGGAGCGCACAACAGGCCGAACCACTGGCTTAAGTGTATGTCCATGGACATGAGACGTTTAAACGTCGCCTCTCTTCAACCTTACCCAACCTGGGGAGATCAGTGTATTTCGAAACAATTTGATAAAAATGTTGCAACCCTGTCGGAGCAGAATAAATACAGGGTGGCGCAGAATGAGCTATATGGTTTGAATTCTTTATCTTTTATCTATATATATAAAAATGAAATGGTGTTCGTTGGTACGCGATGGACTCGAAAACGGCGGAACAGATTTTGCTGAATTTTTGCATGAGAATATATTTTGGTGTGTGGAAGGTTCGTAGTTATATTCGGTTTTGATTGGACAAAGGGGCGTGGCACCGCCCATACAACGTAAAATTTAAAAGTGGAATATCTTGGGTATTATTGGTTCAAAGTACTCGAAATTCGATATGTGTGACCTTGGTACCTGTGTGATGGTGACAGTGGGCTTGGCACCGCCCACACAACCTAAAATTCAAATATGAAATATTTCGAATACTATTGGAGCAAAATTCTCAAAAGTGGGTATGTGTGACATTGGTGCCATTACGCGTTATGTAGCTGAACGCTGGGGTGATAGTACAGTGGGCGTGGCACCGCCCACACAACCTAACATTGAAATATGAAATATTTTGAGTACTATTGCAGTAAAATTCTCGAAATTTAGTATGTGTGACCTTGGTACCAGTACGCGTCACAGGACTAAACTCGGGGAAACAGTGAAAGTGGGCGTATGTATATGTTTTCTGTTCGTCACATTATATTATAATATTTAGTCAGCAAATGTGTTTAAATAAATTCTTCCCAATCTAATGTACAGATTTGATTACCTTTTCGAATTTCAATTGATGTGTTTCGAATTTCAATTGATGTTTTTCGAATTTCAATTGAAGTTCCTCGAATATCGAGTGATGTGTTTCGAATTTCAATTGATGTTTTTCGAATTTCAATTGACCTTTTTCGAATTTCAAATGGAATATCCGAATTTCAATTGATATTTTTCGAATTTCAAATGGAATCTTCGAATTTCAATTGACTCGAATTACAATTGAAAATGGTGTAGATTGGCGCTTGACCAAATGTGTTTATTATTCAAGTGCCTTCAAAGTAAGCACGTGACTCAACAAAATTGGGAGATATCGGATTAGAGGGCTTGACTACGCGCATGCGGCATCGTTATAGAAAAAATAGGTACTGATAGAATTATTGTACTAATTGGTATGACTGTATTTTACAGCAATCTATATGCCCCAACAGAGAATGAGCGACGTAGCCTCCCAAGGTGACGGGTATTGCTCTACACGAAATTTGTGCATTTAAGTGCAATATGGATGACCCGAAAACACTGCCGTAATATCAAGGGTGCCAACATATCATATGGTTCTATTTCACTGAAACTAACTTTGAAGGCAGCGAAGCGCACCGGGTCAGCTAGTAACTTTTTAATTATTATTCTTTCTTTGTTTTTTTCAGCATTTTGTGAAGGAGATTTGGAGAATTAATTATGAATCGAACAACGTACAAAAATAATTGTATATTTGCGAAATTTTTCGTTCGTTTCATATCCCCCACTTCTTTAAAAAGTTATAATACAGGGTGGCGCAGAATGAGCTATATGATTAGAATTCTTTATAACTTTTTTAATTATTATTCTTTCTTTGTTTTTTGCAGCATTTTGTGAAGGAGACTTGGGGAATTAATTATGAATCGAACAACGTACAAAAATAATTGAATTTTTCCGAAAAGTTATGGAAAATATGCTAAAAAGAGCTCGTATGAGCGAAGCAGAAAATGGACATCACTTACAGGATATAATTTTTAAAGCTAATTGCAAAAAATTCTTCAATAATATACTGTATTTTAAAACAAATTGAATAATCGCATAAATAAAAAAGTTACAAACCATTTAAACCATATAGCTCATTCTGCGATACCCTGTAGAAATATTGTCTAGATAAATCGGAGCAGAGTAAGTAGAAATATTGTCAAGATTTATCAATATTGTTTAATTAATAATAATTTGTCAGAAAAACATTTTGTAGCGTTAAGATTTAAAATCGAGATATAAGTATATACCGGGATATATATTTAAATCTGAAGCGATTTTCTCCAGATTTGTCAAGGTTCATTCTTTGTTAAAATCGAGATATATCTAAAACCGGGATATATCTAAATCAAAAGCGATTTTCTTCAAATTTGTCAAGGTTCATTCTTTGTTCAAAAAAACTAATATCTTGTAGCTTTTATAAAGTATGTTATGTATGTATGTTAAAGTATGTTCTGTATGTATGCAAAATTTTTTGAAAAAAAGCCTAAATAAAACTTATGTCGAATTTTGTGATGAAAATTGAATGCGTTTTGCAAAATTTTCATTTTAGAGGAAGATATGACCTAATATGTCCGCTCATGCCACATTTTTGTTTTTTAATTTTCTGGAGATTTGCTGAACGGATTACGCTGAATTTTTTCATGTACATAAATCGTAGATGCTACATATAACTAGTAATTTATATTTTGCAAAACTATTTCAGAAGCTGCAAAATTTTGAAATTTGAACAGAGATTTGATTTTTTTGCAACTTTCTCTATCTGCGTTGTGAAATATTTTGTATCTTAAATATTGCACAATTTGTTGTTATATATATTTAAGAATAAAACGTTTGTACTCTTGATACGGACATTTAGATTTCCGTGTTTTTCTAACATCACTTCATACCACATTTTACTTTATCGGCAGCATTATACGTAGTAAACGTCTATTATGGTTGAATGTATTTTTTAGATTTGATGTCAAAATTCACCCAAATTATAAGGATCAGCTTAAAAAAAAAACTTTTTAAATTTCGAAAGAATGGAAATTAAATGGCCGCTGGATAAAATTAATCTTACGCAATTTATATTAGACTCAATTTCAACTGAATTCGGAACGCTGAAGTCGAATCTCAACTCTATGTTGTTAAATAATTTCGCGTTCGGGGGTTATGTATGAAAGTCAAGAAGAGTCAACACTTTATTTTTTTTTATCTAAAATCACATTCAGGGTATTTGAAAATAGCCGTGCAATTAATCAACGTAGGTGACATATAAACATCACCTTACAATGAAAATAATTTTAAGTCTAGGATGTCTAGAACACCACTTGGATGTATCAGTTTTGACGAAAACAACTCTAAATACTGATGACTTACCGGAATCCTTAAAACACAATTTTTGGCAAGAAAACAAGCTGCATTTTTCTCCAAAGTAAAGAACTCGATAGCAGAAGGAGAATTTGTTGTTTCATTAGATTTTGCAGGAAATTATACCTGTCAGATACAAAACGCCATACACTCACAGCATTGGGCAAATAAACTAGCCACCAATGGAGTTATAAAAAATTTAAATTTTGTTATGATTTCTGAATATCTGATCCATGATGCAAGTTCGGTACGTTATTTTAATAGGCAATTAATAACCCATCCAAAGATAAATTTTGATGCAAGAAATAAACAGTAAGAAATATGGACATTTCCAACGAGATGTCAACCGCAGCCAAACAATTGAAAGTCTATAAAAGTATGTTGTTTTGCTATTTGTTTATAGGGAATCTATCAAATTTAACTAATTTTCCCAAAAACTACATTTATTCATAACACATTTTAAAATATTTGAGTGCAAATTCGAATAAAAAATTTATGTTTTAAACATTTGTATTGCATGTTATTTTCTGATTAATGATCTCTCTTTTAAATCTTGATTTATATTTAAGGTATATAAGAAAAATAATTTTTGTTGTGAAAATAAATATATTGAATATATTAAAAATCATTTATAATCAACCTTTGGATGTCTAGTTGTATAAAAAAAAATGTCGCGTGCGAATGTGATTAAAATTAAATAAAAAATAAACTACTTAATATTTCTGAATAAAATAAAAAACATGAAGATACATGAATCCATGACATTTTATAATCAATCCCATTAAAATATTTTTTCACTTTTAATGCGTACGAATGTCGCATTCGACATTGGAGAACTGCCCATATATTTTTCGGACGGAGCCGCCTCATACTACAAAAACAAATACAACTTTTTAAATTTGAGTAAGCACGAAAACGATTTTGAGGTAAAAGCCGAGTGGCATTTCTTTGCTACGAGTACCTCACATACATAGCAAAGGCGCGTGTGCCGGAATTGGCGGCACAGTAAAGAAACAGGCTTTCCGCTGCTTTACACTATAGACATGTATGCACTCCTAAAAAGCTGTTCGATTGGGTCCAACCATTTTTAAGAAAATTAATTTTGATTATTCGACTACGGAAGTTCACATTCAATGTAAAGGAAGTTCGGAATTGCGCTATAAAGATATGAAAACAATTAAAAATAGAAATACCCTTAAGCGCAACATATTTTCCGAATCTAAGAGCCAAACATTAGTAACTGTTACAAAAAATTATATTTCCAAATAAAACTACACCTACCGAACTAAAAGTTCCCCAATTATTTATTTTTTAATGAACTATGTTCTTAGTTCTTATTTATTTTTAATGAACGACAGGCGGCGCTCGTCAGTCGCCGCCTGTCGTAGCGAACGGACGTGTTATCGCAGAGCGGATAGTTTTTAACCTATTACGCAATACCTATTCACCTACCTACTACGCAACCAGGAGGTTTGTTGTTTATAAAGCGTAGGTTGAATTGGATGCATCGGTCTCTGGACAGATATTTCTGAGCTGCATCGGACAGATATTTCTGAGGATGCATCGGTCTCTGGACAGATATTTCCCAGCCTTTAAAAGCCATTGGGGTCTCTGAATCATCAAATGAAAACAATATCACTATTGTTGCTAACTCAAAGAGACTGTCAGGGGCACAAAGAAGGAAACTGAATAAGTTGAACCGACAGAACCTATTACGGGATGAACCTGACAATTCTATCTCCAATACAAACATGGAGTCCGATAAAAGAGTGAAAGTGACTAAGAAGAAAAAGTTTTCAAAATTGGAAAGGTCCCGATTAGCAGGACAAATGAATCGAGTCCAAATATACTGTCTGAAGAGGCAAACACTGGTATTGAACGGATGGAGACAAGTGAGGCACTGCCAAAAACTGATGTGGAAGTAGTCAATAACACCACCAGTTCACCAATAGTACCGCCACTTTTGCAGGAAGTTCCCAGCAAAGGTGGTGATCAAAATAAAAAAAGCCACAAAACGATTCAAACCAATGAGGGAGAGACAAAAAATAACACCGCCTCCCAAAATTGTAGACTGGAAGATGGTGTAATAGGTAGTGAACGAAAGGAGGAGAATGACCCACTACCAAATAAAGAGGGGGTGCCACCAGATAGGATAGACTCCAAAAAGAAACTTTTACTGGAAGGACAATGATTGAGGTCATCCAGATAAACCTCCACCGGAGTGAGACAGCATCCAACGCTCTGATGGACATCATAAATAAAGGCAGGGTCCATATTGCTTTGATCCAGGAACCATGGACAATTAGCAACAAGGTTACTGGATTAAACCATGTGAACTATAACCTTTTCTACGTTAACACAGGTACTCGTCCAAGGACTTGTATTCTGTGCCATAAAAACTTATGTTTTATTTTCTCTCCAGAGTTGTCAACATCGGACGCAACGGTGCTGAGGCAAGGTAATGGAAATATGTACCTGGCGTCAATATATCTGCCATTCGATGCGCCGACATTGCCACCTACGTCGGAATTACAACGTCTGGTGAGGGAATCCAAACACACAAGTAATGAGTTATTAGCTGGATGTGACGCCAACTCCCATCATATCGCTTGGGGTAGTACTAACACCAATAAAAGGGGACACGCCCTTATCGAATTTTTGAATACAAATGATCTCATAACTCTTAACATAGGAAACACTGCAACCTTTGTTAACAAAATTAGGGAAGAAGTATTAGATATAACGATATGTTCAGACCACCGTTATATAAGGTTTAAAATTGCACGGCCACCGCCAAAACCCCATAAGTTTCCGTAATAAGGCTAAGACCGACTGGACTAAATTCGGAAATCTACTTAGAAATCGATTGGGGCAGCCTACACGCGATTATCTATGTGCAGAAGACATTGATATCAATGTTAAGAAGATTACCGAGGCTCTTGTAAAATCATTCGAAGATAGTTGCCCACTTCGAGAAAGGAAATCTGCTTTTGAGAAACCCTGGATGACAGGACAAATTCGCTCGATTGGCAAAGATGTCCGCAGACTTTACAATAGAGCTCGACGTAAAAAACAATCAGTATATTGGGACGACTACCACAGAAGACTCAAAGAATACAATAAAATCGTTAGATCGGCGAAACGTAACTCCTGGAGGCTTTTCTGTGAACAGGTAGACAGCGTTAACAGCATATCTAAAATGAAAAAGTTCCTCTCAAAAACTCATGTCCAAACCGAAACACTGGTGGATGAAACGGGTAAAAGGATGGAAACTTTAGAGGATACCGTAAGGCTCTTGATGAAAACTCATTTTCCGACTGGTAATGCTGGACCAACAGAGGAACAGTTACAGAATGAAAATGTATTGCATCAAGTACCTATTACGGATATAACAGATGGTATGGTTAAAGAAGCGATAAAAAGTTTCTCTCCCTTTAAGGCTGCGGGACCGGATGGAATATTTCCAGCACTTCTGCAGAATGAGGTGGATCTTGTATCAACTCATCTGGCTGGAGTGTTCACTGCATGCCTAACCCATTCCTATACCCCAAAAAACTGGCAGGAATCAAGGGTGGTCTTCATACCAAAGCCTGGCAACGCGAGTTACACGGCCCCAAAGGCTTATCGACCCATTAGCCTTCAGTAAAGAAATGTATACACTTGCTGTTTGCATAGACATTGAGGGCGCATTTAACAATGTACAGATTAAATGTTAACCCAGACAAAACAGAAATATGTCTATTTACAAGGAAAACGAAGATCCCACGTTTTACCCCGCCTCGATTCCTGAATAAGACAATTGCTATAACTTAAAAGGTAAAATACTTGGGAGTAATCTTGGATCAGAAACTATACTGGAAAGATCATCTTGAAGAAAGAGTTACAAAGGCACACCGATGTTGGTCGTTGTGCAGAAGAGCTATAGGTTTAAAATGGGGACTACGTCCAAATATGACTCACTGGCTCATGAGCGTGATTAGACCAATAATCACCTACGCCTCTGTAGTGTGGTGGACATCAATGGACAAGAAGTGCAACGTAATACCTTTGCAAAAAATTCAACGTATGTGCTGTCTAGGCATAAGCGGGGCATTTAAAACTGCACCAACAAAAGCGTTGGAGACTATACGGCACATCCAACCAATAGACATCCGTATAAAGTATGAGGCAGCCCTCACAGCAAGACGTCTACAAGTGATGGGTGAATGGATAAATCGAGACCACAAGTCGTACCATCAGAAGATTTTAGAATATCTAGTTGGTCACATTCAAACGCCAGAACTCTCGGACCGCATTCCTGAAGTGCGGCTTACAGCTACCTGTGATACGTTTGTGCCAGACAGACGCTCCTGGGAAAATGGAACTTTGGCCCATGTGCCAGTGGGAACCAGCTGCTACACGGATAGGTCCAAGCGAGGAGGAAGGACGGGTCTGGGACTTTTTATTGATGAACCAGAAGTCGAACTTCACTTCGCCTCCCTGACCATAACACGGTATTTCAAGCAGAAGTTCGAGCAATCACGGAGTGTGTGAACTGGCTCAGTAACACGACAAAGCCTAAATATGCCAACATCTTCACAGATAGCCCAATTGCGATTAAAGCAATAACATCGGAAAGGGTCAAATCCAGAACTGTGTTGGACTGTAAAAGAACGATAAATAATTACTCAGGTCAATTACTCATGGTCAATTGCGTATTTGCTGGGTACCAGGACACAACGGAGTGATTGGAAATGAACGGGCAAACAACTTCGCTTCAAAGGGCAGAGAACTTCGAGTAATAAACTTGAAAAATTGGAAACCTTTCGAAGCCACGAAAGAGTTGAAGCACTGGGCAGTGATGGCTCATAAAACTGTGTGGAATAGCGCAACAGTAGGAGCAACTGCAAAGATACTGTGGGGTGACCCAAATGAAAAGAAAACAAGAAGTCTTCTGAAACTAAACAAGATCGATATTAGTAAGATGATGAGTGTTCTAACGGGACACACAAGCTTACAAGCACATCTTCATCGCATAGGACTAGCAGGAAACGACGAATGCAGGGCATGCAGAGAAAACATCGAAACGATGGAACATTTTCTGTGTCACTGCCCGGCTTTCACACATGCAAGATCCCAACATTTCGGGTCCGACATATTACCAGACTTGACTCATCTCAGAGAATATGACTGGAAGATACTGAGAAAATTCGTGTCTAGTACCGCTTTTCTGTAACTCGTGAGATATAAAAAGATCATAAATAAGGAGCGCACAACAGGCCGAACCACTGGCTTAAGTGTATGTCCATGGACATGAGACGTTTAAACGTCTCCTCTCTTCAACCTAACCTAACCCTAACCTATAATCTGGATCGTTATATCGGATCGTTATATCCCGAACGCGAATTTTTTCTACAATATAGAGGTGAGATTCGACTTTAGCGTACCAGATTCAGTTGAAATTGAGTCTAATGTATATTGCGTACGATTAATTTTATCCAGCGGTCATTTAAAGTCCATTCATTAGAAATTTAAAATGACGTTTTTTTAAAGCTGGTTCTTATAATTTGGGTGCATTTTTACATCAAATCTAAAAAATACATTCAATTATAATAGACGTTTACGACGTATACTGCTGCCGATAAAGTAAAATGTGGTATGAAGTGATATTAGAAAAACCCGGAAATCTAAATGTCCGTATCAAGAGTACAAACTTTTTATTCTTGAACATATATAACAACAAAATGTGCAATATTTAAGGCACAAAATATTTCAAGGCGCAGATAGAGAAAGTTGCAAAAAATTCAAATCTGCAAAATTCAAATTTTTGCAGCATCCGAAATCGTTTTGCAAAATATAAATTACTAGTACATATGTAGCATCTACGCTTTGTGTACAAGCAAATATTCAGCGTAATCCGTTCAACAGATAACCAGAAAATTAAAAAAACAAAAATGTGGCATGAGCGGACGAAAATGAAAATTTTGCAAAACTACTCAAACTGTATATTTTATTTGCCCTCCCGACCACGCATCATCATAAAATTCGACAAAGTTTTTTTTTAGACTTTTTCAAAAAAGACACGTAATTTTGTTTCGGATATTTCTGTGTGAATTGTTGTTGTTTCAAAGTGCGAGTGAAAACACAAAACGTTCAGCCCGATAAGCCCGAGTACGGGAGAGTTTTTTCCCCCCTCTTGCCGACTGCCTCTCTCTCCTGCAAAACGCCGATAATCTGCTGAACATTCAGCCAATGTAAATAGGGACTAAGTTCCTATTTACGCTAGGCAAGTTTTTTCAGCAGCTTATCATCAAATTCTGTTTTGAACTTGCAAGAAGAACTCAAAACGTTCAGGGAGAGTTTTTTCCTCCCTCTTGCCGACTGCCCCTCTCTCCTACAAAACGCCGAAAATCTGCTGAACATTCAGCCAGTGTAAACCTGGACTACCTCGTGTATTCGTCCGTAAGTACCGAATTACACTGAACGTTTTGTGTTTTTCACTCGCACTTTGAAACAACAACAATTCACAAAGGAATATTCGAAACAAAATTACATGTCTAAACGCAGAGGCAAATTTAAAAGAGAATTAGCGGATAATCTGCTGAAAAAAATATCCTAGTGTAAATCTGGACTAATAGTGAATATGAGTGTTCGAACGTGCCTAAAAGTATACTTACCTATACCATAGTTTAGAAAAATAACTTTATGTTTGTTGCATTTGTTTGTAACACCTGAAAGTAGACGAAATACTTCCTTCGATTCTGTACCGATTAACTCAAAATTTAAAATAGTCTAGATGTGTAATGTAGCATTTTTTGGTACAAAAGAAAACACCATAAGTCTGTATAAAAACAAAAGTAACATGAAATAGAAGGTTAAACAACGCTGAAGTAATCCGAAATATGGATGTGTACTCATAAATTAAATTTAGCTGAGTTTAATTTATGGGACATTTCCAATATTCGCACTTCTGTAAGGCAACCTCAAAAATTTTAAATTTAGAGTAATTTGCATTGAAATAAAAGGCATGTTTTCGTTACAAGCGAGCACTTTTAGTTTAGCACTTTGCAACGAAAACAACTGACTTCCACTAACTGGCACATAAGCAATAAGTGGCGGATTTTCACTATCTGGTAGCACTGGTGTCATGAGTTGCGAAGAAAGAGCAGTGCGAAACAGACAAAAAATTCGTGAAAAGTATTTATAAAACATATATTTACTATTCTATGTTCAATTGTTTACACTCTTTTGGAAATATTAAAATAATTTCCCATTTTTGTTCTTCTTCTTCCCGATAATTCACAATAATTGATAAAATCTCTCCAAAAATGGGATGCCATATTGCTAAATATAGGGTGCCCAATCTGGCAACATCATACTCGATTAAGACATGAACACAAGCACCAAACTTCATCGGGAACTAATAGTGCTTAAAAGTGCTTAGCTCCCCATACAAATTAAGCACTTATGGTGTAACGAAAACACGCCTAAAATACATATCGAGGGCTTATATTCAACAATAGGCATGTTTTCGTTACAAGCTAGCACTTTTAGTTTAGCACTTTGCAACGAAAACAACTGACTTCCACTAACTGGCACATAAGCAATAAGTGGCGGATTTTCACTATCTGGTAGCAATGGTGTCATGAGTTGCGAAGAAAGAACAGTGCGAAACAGACAAAAAATACGTGAAAAGTATTTATAAAACATATATTTACTATTCTATGTTCAATTGTTTACACTCTTTTGCAAATATTAAAATAATTTCCCATTTTTGTTCTTCTACTTCCCGTTAATTCACAATAATTGATAAAATCTCTCCAAAAATGGGATGCCATATTGCTAAATATAGGGTGCCCAATCTGGCAACATCATACTCGATTAAGACATGAACACAAGCACCAAACTTCATCGGGAACTAATAGTGCTTAGCTCCCCATACAAATTAAGCACTTATGGTGTAACGAAAACACGCCTAATGTCTATGAACAAAAACACAATTTTTCAGGAGAGCGAAAAAAATGTTTTTTCCTTAGTTTTAAGAGTAATTACCGGCTTTTCCATAAAGGACATAACATTAACTTTGCCAGAGCCCAATCTGAGAAGTTTCGGCAAATGGGTGGCTATGGAGACAGCATTTCTAATCGATAAGCACCGAGACCGAAATACAAGATGAACATCTACCCATTCTCGAAATTGAAGCATCTAAGAACACAATTAATGTGGAAATACTAGATATGGACGAAATAGTGGCTTCTATTCAAAAATTAAAGACGAACAAAGCGGGGGATGGCATTCCACCAGAACTTTTACAAGCAAACCCCTAAGCATCAGCTGATAAACTCACATCGCACATACAAAAGACCTGGATACACCTACCAGAAACATGGACAAAGGGGCTATAATTAAGCTTCCGAAGAAACATGACTCGACGGACTGCAATAACTGGAGTACTCAACAGACTGCAGTGTATAGAACAATCTCGAACAAGCTGATTTCAGGGCGGACACAAGCGGTTAAGGCCAAACAAATACTCTCCGCATCAATATTGGGCAGTCTATGAATGGCGAATACCCGTTTAAATTGCCGAATACCAAAGGCGTGCCGGATAAAATTATTAATACTCGTATTATGCAGGCGATGTATTCCAACACAGCCCTCCAAGTCAAAGTCAATGAATATAGAAGATGTGCCATCGCAGTTTTGTTTACACTTTCTCGAGTTATGAACGAATATAAATGATTTTCCAAACACAAAAAAATAGTTTTCCGCTGTCTTTTCCTGAACTGTTTTTGCACGTATCGATTGAGTTTAATTTTCTAATCGTGATAATTACAAAAAAATGGGAAATTGATCTGAAAATACGAAAAAACCCATACTCGTTGAAATCAAATTCCTATTCGTTCGTCACTCTCAGCTACTCGTTATGCGACGGCACCTCTTCGTAATTGACTGACTTTGCCCAAAGAACGTCACAAGCGATCCGTTTTATACCAATAAGGATGAAATAATACTAAAACTGAGCCAAAAGAAAAGGGGGATAGTATGGGACATGCACAAACATCTAGAATACGCGGACGACATACGAGTATGCTTACTGTCCGACAAATTTTCCCACATGCAGGACAAATCAAATGAACTGGTTACCATGGCAAAGAAGTAGGTCTGGAGGTGAATATTGGTAAAACATCAGACCATCCCTTTTGTGAAGAAATTTTTTTATCTGGGATGCATGATGTCTACTTACAACGGCGTGGATGACGATGTCTCCAACCGGCTGAAGAAATCCACACTCCTGTATAGAAGTGAAACGTGGCTCACATCTAAAAATATAACCCAAAAACTCCAAAGCTTCATCAACAAATGGCCCAGCATAATATGTGGAATATTTTGGCCAAACACAATCAAATACTCATTTTGGAGAAAATGGCTCATAGCCACTATTGATTATAAGCCCTCGATGTGATATGGACTGCGTATTTTGAAACACATGTTATATTTGTTTCAAATTTTTTTGACTAATATATATGTTAGATTATAGATTCTTTCTTTCTGAAGATCTCGGCTAGTATTCTCATCGTAAAAAAATTTCATTTTTTATATTTCGTATTATTCCACAGACCTTAAATTAGACAGATGTGCCTTCCGGGCGAAACGTCAAAATCTATCAGTTACGAACGAATAGGAATGAAATGTCACACGCGAAAAAACACTTTTCCGCGAACATAGTTTGAACTTTCTTTGCACTATTCAATTAATATTAATTTTTTAATTGTGACAATTACAAAAAATTCGGGAAAATCGGTCCGAAATCCGCGGAAAAACTCACTCTTTGAAGTCCTACTCGTTGAAATTTCTATTCGTTCGTAACTGACAACTTACTCGCTCCGGGATGACATATCTTATTATTCATTATTTTTGTAGTATTCGTTATAATAAATAAAATTTAAATTTAAAAATGTTTTGGTTCGATATATTTTTGCAAATGAAGGCACAGTGAATATTTTGTCATACTCGTATGCTGATAAAATTGCATTTAATTTCATAGATTTTTTTAAATTTCAATTACGAACCGCCATAATATTCGCGCCCCTTAATGAAATTAATTCACAACAATGGCTTTTTCACGCTTACACTTCCATCTCTGTCTCCAGTAGGGATGTAACGAAAGTGAATTTAGCGAAAGCGAATATTGAAATATATTTCTTGCGAATGCGAAAGCGAATAGTAAAATATGAATTTTTGCGAAAGCATATGCGAATAATAGTTTGACCCTTTAGTACCAACAAATTTAAGGAACTGAGTTTATACCTTTCCAGGATATTCAAGTATTAAGAATGTTTTCCATATTTTTACCACCTGTTACCACAAGGACAAACATATTTTTTCAACTGTTTTGAAGAGAAGTGGCTGAGGTCTTCATTGGTATTAATATTTACAAATTGTGTGAAGGGAATAAGGAGTTTTAACACTTTTAACAAATGGAAGCGAATACTGAAATATATTTTTGCGAATGCGAAAGCGAATGTTAAAATGATGCGAATATTCGTTACATCCCTGGTCTCCAGTTAATTGCCTTATGCAGCTGTTGTACCGACTGCCCTATTCAGGGTAGTAGTAGAAGAAGCAACGCCTGACGAGGTCGAGCTGATTATTGGCGCAGGCACGAACGCTCATCATACCATCTGGGGTAGTACGGATATAAACAATAGGGGTGATTCGCTTCTTGACTTTATTCTAACCACCAACCTAAGTATTTGTAACATAGGTAATAAACCGACCTTTACAATTAAAGACAGACAAGAAGTACTAGATGTAACGTTTGCTACTGACCGGCTGTCAGACAAAATTATTTGGTGGAATGTACTGGACGACCATTCATTCTAAGATCGCTATCATATTGAGTTCCAACTCGCTGAAAAAGCGCCTAAACCTGCCGTCCACAGAAATGTGAGGAAGACAAAGTGGCACCTGTATGAGAATAATTTCAAGAAAGTCCTCAACTCCAAACTTCTGTACGAACCGAATGACAAAACCGGTCTGGATACTCTGGTCGAGCATATCACCACATCATTCAATAGTTCCCGGGATGAAGCCTGTCCAAAAACAAGGTACAAGGGTAAAACCCCATGGTGGACTTCTGAGCTAACGGCTATGAAAAAGACCTGCAACAAGCTATTCAACAAGGCTAAATCTACTGGGGTCGCTAATGTTTGGGATGCATATAAAGAGCAACTCAAGATCTATAAGAAGGAGCTTAGAAAGGCGCAAAGACGCTCTTGGTATACCTTCTGTGGCGAAGTGGAAAAGGTCTCCGACGCCGCAAGGCTGAAGAAAATACTATCAGCTTCACCCTGTACAGTGGGTTACTTGGAGGATGAGGCAAATAACTGGAAACAGCGATCAGTCGCTGAATGTACTGCTCGACACACATTTCCCGTGGAACTCACCAACATAACCCGAAGATCAGCAAGACCAACAAGAATGCGAGTGGACTGTGAACGTTGCTAGCTTGTTGACTGAGATATCCAGAATAAGCTGGCATATTAACAGCTTTGAGCCCTTCAAGTCACCTGGACCAGACGGCATCACTCCAGCAGAAATGCAGAACATGTTGAAGTACATTATCCCCTGGCTGGAGAAAATTTATTTAGGCTGTATCAGGCTTTCATACATCCCGAATCGAGGCAGGGATACCAAAGTGGTATTCATACCTAAAGCGAGGAAGATATCACACACTAGGCCAATAGACTTCAGACCTTCCTATTGAAAGGTCTGGAAAGACTTTTAGATTATTTCATTAGGGAAAACCTGGATACAAAACTCCTGTCGGTGAACCAACGTGCTTACAATAAGGGGAAGTCTACAGAATCAGCCCTGCACGAACTTGTGAGCACTATCGAATCGTCCCTGCATTTCAAGGAATTCACCATGGTGGCATTTCTTGACATAGAAGGGGCTTTTAACAACATTCACTCAGATGCGGTAATTGCGGCACTGTCACATCTATAAGTTAACTCTAGTTTGATTAGACTAATTCAAAGTCTGCTCAACAGAAGACGCATAACAGCATGTCTTGGGTCCAAAATCTAACAAGGTTTGTAAACAGAGGGACCCCACAGGGAGGAGTACTGTCTCCACTAATTTGGAACCTAGCGATGCATGAAATCCTGCTATATCTAGAACGTTGTGGCTGCAAGGTCGTGGCATGTGCATACGACTTGGCAATCGTAGTGAGTGGCAAATTCGTAAACGTCATCAGAGACATCTTACAGGTGGCTCTGAACAAATTGGATAGACGGGACAGAAGCAGCGGTTTGGGTGTAAACCAGTGTTCGGCGGCTGGTTAGGCCGAGCCCCGAACGCAATCGGGTTTTCACACGTACACAACACGAACAGCATAACAAAGAGCACAAAAGTAAGAAAAAAATGTGTCAGTCGCTCATCAGCGTTCAACAAAGCAGGTTCATGTCGCTCTCGGAAAGTTGGTACACTGAGAAATTATACATATTTCCAAAGCGGAGCAAATATTAAGCATCAAAATGTGCAATCGGCATATGACAAAATGTGACAATTACATAACACTATGCAATGAGAAATGCAGAAAAATAATGAACGCATATTTAAGTGTTACATATGGGAAAATATGGATCTCTATTGTAAATGTAAAATGTATTATGACCAAAAACACCTATAAAAACTTAATTTTGTAGATAGACATACATATATCAGTAAAAATATTTAGTATATGAAGATCAAAATAAAATGTGTATATGACCAACGAAATTTACATACGACTGATTTGCCGTAATCAAAAAAAGTTGGACACTTTAGAATACGTGATGGTAATAATACTAGTTTATTTTTTTGTCGAAGGGAGGTATATAACATGTTCTAGTTTAATTTGGTATTCTAAGTTTTTTAAAAAAAGGTTTTTTGTACATTTCTTATTTCCACTTATCTGGAAATCACATTTATTGTTTGTACCTTATTTTTTGATGTACCCAGTGAAAAAATTTTAGGATATTTTCTGGAAATAAAGGGTCCGCCAAATAACTTTTTTTTTGGAAATCATTGGTAGTAATCAACTGGAATGAAAATTATTTTTATTTAATTAAAATATATTTTTCAATTCTTTTAAAATAAAAACTTTGATTCGAATTTGCAACATTTGCGTTATTAAAACGTTCACACCAATTCACATTATACTTAGTCAGTAAAAAAATAATTTTCCACTCTGTATAACACAGCACATAATAACAAAACCAACAATTTTGTTCAGTGCAAACACACCAGTACAGACACAATTTTGGCACGTTCTCTTTACGCCGAACACTGGTGTAAACCCAAACAAGACAGAATTGGTTCTCTTTACTAGGATTTTTGAAAGTGCAAAATTTTTAGGAATAATTCTAGATAGAAAACTTTTAGTTAGACTTAACGTATTGGAACGTGTAAGGAAGGCCAACGCCGCCTTATATTTCTGCAAAAATGCTGTAGGGTCGCGGTGGGGCCTCCCTCCTAAAATCGTCCACTGGATATATATATGTAGCAGTAGTACATCCAATACTTATATACGGCATTGTGGTATGGTGGACGGCAACTGACAAACTAACCAACCTACTAACAAAGGTTCAGAGAACAGTCTGTCTGAGCATAGGCGGAGCCTTGAGGACTACAGCGACCGGGTCTCTACAAGCCCTACTCCATATACTGCCGATTAATATTGTGGCGAGAGAACCTGCAACCAAAGCGGCAATAAGATTAAACTGTCTATCAATGTGGAGGTACAAGAACTACGGTCACATGAGGATATGAAAGTGTAGTGCTATGGTAACCGACCGAGTGGACTATATATGAACTGTGTACACATCACTATGATTCCCGCCAGAGATGAATGGCTTGGCAGAATACCAGGTAATAGAAACCATCTCCACTTTTACACGGATGGTTCGAAGCTTGATGAAAAGGTTGGCTTCAGAGTACACTGTGAAGAACTTAGTTTGGATATAGCTCACAGACTACCAGATACTTGCAGTGTATATCAAGCCGAAATAATGGCAATATGGGAAGTTGCCAAGTGGCTGAGTCGCAACATAGGAACCAACACTGGCGTTGTCATTTAATCGGACTCGGCAACATCCCTAAATTCACAAACAGCCCTCGACTGCCGCAGATCTCTCGTTAAGAGAGTTTAATATACACCATATGCAGTTTAATATACACTTCATATGGGTGCCTGGGCATAGGGATATCCCGGCGAACTTGCTAGGAAAGGGACGACATTACAACTTCTCGAAGAATTTGCATATATTGGTGCGCCACTATCCACGTGCAAGCTTTGGCTTAGCCAAGAGGCAATCAGGCAGTCCAACGAAAGATGAAGAGAAATCGGCACCTGCAGTGTAGCTAGACAAATCTGGCCAAGGTATGACCTGAGAAGATACAAATATCTCCCCGCACTAGAGAGGCAAAGATTGTCTACGTTAGTATCAGTTCTGACTGCTTGGTCGGCGAACACGCCAAAAGATTGGGATTTTTATTGGCAATCCTGCATAAATATTTACAAAATATATTGTAAATATATGAAATTGTAATGTTTTCTTGCAATCGTCTGAACTGTCAATTCACCTTTGCCTGACAATCAGCCATTGTCCGTACAGTGGCAGCACTTTAACAGGGTTGATAATATTGTCCGATCTGGCAATGGTCTGTACATAACTTAAGTTACGCCCGCACAGTAGTCTCAGATAGAAATTGTCTCGGCACTATCCAAACCATATACCACAATTTTTTTAAATATCCTAAAAGGCAAATAGCTTTCCAAGAAGCAATTTCTAATAACATAAATTTCCGTGATGACAAAAAGCCAAAATTAAAGTGGTATGGCGACCTACATGGGTAGAACAACATGGGTCGGTTGAAATATATCTACACCTACAAGTAGCCGTAATAGAGGCATTCCACCTGGTGTGATCAGAAAACTACAACATCTGCATTTCAGATATTGCTGGCTATAAAAACGTTGGATTTTCAAGATTCGGTCAATGTATTTCATTCAGTTCACTGCTTGGCTTTATCATTAAGTCGAGTTCTTTAAAGTGAAGATCAAGATTTAGCTGAAGCCGTCCAACTGGCTGAAAATACGAAACAGGAATTGATGGACATACGCAAAAATTGTACTCACAATTTCAGTGCGACTTTTTCGTGTGTTAAAATATTTTGTGGAGAACGAGACATTCCAAACAAAAAACCTAGGATTTCGGCCTGACGAAGTCATCGATGCAATGTAGATGCAACATATATTGAAGAATATTATAAGATTTCGACCTATATTCCATACATAGATTTATTCATCACTCATCTCGAAGATCGCTTTTTGAAACCGAGGAATTCTGTCAAATTTCCAATGTCTTTTTCCATCTAAAATGACAATACTAAATGAAGAAAGTTGTAAACAATTATTTGATAAATATGGATCAATTTTGCCAGACAGTTCGTTTGAAGTGTGGATTGCATCGGCTGAAAAATTACTTGCGGCCAACCATGATTGAAAATCGTTGAAATGGATTGGCTTCCCTGAATATTCATCGATACATTCCAGTAGAAGATAACGCAGTATTAGACGAATTTTTTATTTCGCCTCGCCGTGTGAATTTATTAAAACATTGATACAATTAATATATTGTTTAAATTAATCCAGTGAGGAATCGCTGGGAGTGCTCCTGGATACACATTTCCCGGGCAACTCTGAAGAGGCATTGAATACTTCAGTTGGAGATTCCCTTAAAGTACAGCCATCAGAGGTTGCCAACGAGATTGTAACCAAATCTAGAGTTCTTTGGGCTATAGATTAGATAGTTACGTTAGGATTAAATTGATCACAGGCTACTGTCCACTCAACAGCATGCCTGCAGCAAGGGCAAGTCCACCGAAACCGCCCTGCATGATATAGCTTAACCTGTGCTTTGTATTTTATGATTGTTGCTTTTATTTTTTATTTATGTAAAACATTTTGCACAACATATTCTGCATTCCACACCTTACACTGTGCTCGAAATTGATACTTTAAAAATGTAACGGAATGGAGACCCTATGGATATACCTATTTCGACCTCGCTGAGTCCAGTGGTGGTAGCCGTTTTTCTAAATTAGCTCTTGTTTTTGCGATATTCGACCACAAAGTTTGCAAGGAAATGAGAGAGGTTAGTCAACTCGGAGGTGATTTTGAGGTGGAAGACTTCGGAATACACGCTTCAGTCCAAAGAACGAAATAAAGGCAACCCTTGAAGAATTATGTCTCTCAAAACAATCACCAACAGAGTATGAAGCCGCCGAGCCGAGCCGCCGATTTTAGCCGCCGCCGACCTTTTTTCACCAGCCGAAGCCGCCGCCGATCTTTGCGACTAAAATCGGCTGAAACACAGTCGCCGTTCCATAGAAAAACTTTAAAATATGGATAGATACAATTTACATTTTTGATAAGCAAATAGCTGTATAGCAGATATATCGTCCCCTTAATAGAAGAATAAAGTGTTCATATACACTATTATATTTTACTAGCTGGACCCGGTCCACTTCGTTGCCCCAGATTGAGATTTCCGATCCCGTCCATTTTTTAACCAATTACGTAGACTGCCATCAAATGCATATTTACTAAATTACAACACTCTCGCTAACAAATTGTTCAAGGTATTTCAATTTCAGAAATTTGCTTATAAGGGTGGGGCCACGCTCATTGGTCCGATCCCAACCCTTTTGGGCCATTCACGTAGACTATCACCAGATATATATACACGAAATTACAGCACTCTCGGTAAAAAATTGTGCAAGATATGACTCTCAATTTCAAAATTTGACTTATACTCGCATAGGCAGGGCAACGTCCATTGTTCTGATCCCGCCTATTTTTGGTCGAATCACGTAGACTGTCATCAGATACATATACCCAAAACTGCAGCGCTCACTTAAACAAATTGTGCAAGATATCTCAATTTAAAAATTAGGCTCCTATTGGCGGTGCCGCCCTTTTTTGTGTAATCACGTAGACTGCGTGAGATGCACAAAATCACAGCACTCTCGCTAACAAATTGTGCATGATATCTCAATTTCAAAATTTGGTTTATATGGGCGGGGCGAGGCCCATTGATCCGATCCCGCCACTTTTTAGAACATTCACGTAGGCTATCATCAGATACATATGCACAAAATTACAGAACTATCGCTAAACAATTGTGTAAGACATCTCAATTTCAAAATTTAGTTTATATGGGCAGGGCCACGGCCATTGATCCGATCCCGACCCTTTTTGGACCAATAACGTAGACTACCACCAGACATCACTCTCGCTAAAAATTGTGCAAGATATGTGTCTCAATTTCAAAATTTGGCTTATATAGGCGGAGCCACGTCCATTGGTCTGATCCCGCCAATTTTTGGGCGAATCGCTAAGACAGTCATCAGATACATATGTCCAAAACTGCAGCACTCTCGATAATAAATTGTGCAAGATATTTTAATTTCAAAATTTGGCTTATATGGACGTGGCCACACCCATTGGTTCGATGCCGCTCATTTTTGGACCAATCACGTAGACTATCACCAGATATTTATACACGAAATTACAGCACTCTCGGTACAAAATTGTGCAATATATCTCAATTTCAAAATTTGGCTTATATGGGGGGGGTGGGCACGCCCATTGTTCTGATCCCGCCCATTTTTGGACCAATCACGTAGACTGCCACTATATACATATACACAAAATTGCAGCACTCTCGCTATCAAATTGTGCAAAATATCTCAATTTCAAAATTTGGCTTATATGGGCGGGGCCACGCCTATTGGTCCGAACCCGCCCATTTTTGGACCAATCATGTAGGTCGCCAACGGATATATATGTGTACAAAATTCCAGGTCTCTCGGTAACAAATTGTGCAAGATATCACATTTTTTAAATTTGGCTTATATGAGCGGTGCCACTCCCATTGGTCCGATCCCGCACATTTTTGGAAAAATCACGTGGACTGCTACCAGATACATACGAACAACATTACAGCACTCTAGCTAACAAATTCTGCAAGATATCTCAATTTAAAAATTTGGCTTGTATGGGCGGGGCCACGCCTATTGGTCCGATCCCGCCCATTTTTTGACCAATTACGTAGAATGCCACCAGATACATATACGCAACATTGCAGCACTCCCGCTAGCAAATGGTGCAAGATATCAAAATTTCAAAATTTGGTCTATGTGGGCGGGGCCACGCCCATTGGGTCGATCCCGCCCATTTTTGGACCAATCACGTAGACTGCCACCATATACATATACATAAAATTTCAGCACTCTCGCTAACAAATTGTGCAACATATCTCAATTTCAAAATTTGGCTTATATGGGCGGGGCCACGCCCATTGGTCCGATTCCGCCCATTTTTGGAAAATTCACATAATATGCCACTAAATGCATACACACAAAATTTCAGCACTCTAGCTAAAATTTTTTCTCAATATCAAAATTGGACCCATATGGGCGGGTCCACGCCCACTTGATATATCGAAAATTCAAGTACCCTATTTTCAGCACCCCCTACACATGTACATTCTGTGAAAATTTCAAGATGATCGGTCTAGCCGTTTAGACGTCTATACGGAACAAACAAACAAACCCACAAACAAACGATTTGCCACGCCCACATTTTCCCCGCCCACTATTTGCAAAATTTTTTTTCCCAAAACCATCTCAGACCAAATAGCTTTCAAACAAAAGAAACAATTTTAAAATCGGTCCAGTGGTTTAAGCGTCTATAAAACACATACATACATACATACATACATACAAACATTTTTCCATTTTTATATATATAGAAGATAGAAGATTGCATTCTAAGACTCTACGCAATTGGTTCTATATCTGGTAAAATTCTACTTCCACAAATTGGGTTATTGCGTGTTTGAAATTGGTCATTAATAAATAATAATATCGAGTTTTAATTTCACAAAAACTTCAAATATGATTTTCTCGAAACGACAAATAAATTACACACTATTCATTTATTGGGTGGACGATATGGAAGTGAGTGATTTTCGTTTTGATTCGTTTATTGTCACAAGCGGGAGCTTAATATGTCTTAAATATTATAATATTGAAAAATTTCTTTTTTAAAGGAAATAATAAGATTTTTTATTTATTAGTAGATAATGTACATATATAGATAAAAAATTTTTCAGAAAAAAATCAATGGAGTATTAAAGAAACGTATAACAAATAAATTAATACCTCCATTCTAAAGAATCAATCAAGTTAAGCTCAAAACAGTAGAGGTAATTCTATTTAAACCAAAAGGTAATTCCACAGAAATTTAAAATTTCACTAAAACGTCGATTCGCCTCACCTGGAAACAACCTGTTTCGACTTAAGCTATGTATAGATTAGGGATGTAACGAAAGTGGCTTTAGCGAAAGCGAATGCGAAAGCGAATATTGAAATATATTTTTTGCGAATGCGAATGCGAAAGCGAATAGTGAAATATGCATTTTTGCGAAAGCGAATGCGAATGCGAATAATAGTTTGAGCCTTTAGTACCAACAAATTTAAAGAACTGAATTAATACTTTTCCAGGATATTCAAGCATTAAGACTGTTTTCCATAGTTTTACCTCCTGTTACCACAAGCACACACATATCTTCAAATTGTGTGAAGGGCATAAGGAGATTTAACACTTTAATAAATGGAAGCGAATACTGAAATATATTTTTGCGAAAGCGAATGCGAATAATCCAAAGATGGTTTTTGCGAATGCGAATGCGAAAGCGAATTTTAAAATGATGCGAATAATTCGCGTTCGCATATGCGAATGCGAATATTCGTTACTAAGTGAGGTAATAATTCTTATTCGTTTAGAAGAAGATATGCCTCTTAGACCTGGATTTTTACCGAATAATCACAGCTCATTTGCTACGAACCAAAAGTGTAACACATCGAAGGAGTGACCTAGTTATGCACTTCTGTATTCCTAGGAGCAAATAATACACATATTTTATAGCCATAACCAAGAAAGTTGGAATTTTAAAGTTATTTGCTCAGTCACTGGAAAACTATAATTATCTGGAGGAATCCAGATTTTTTCTTGAAGACCTTTTATATAGTCGATGCTCCGAAGCTGACTTGTTCACGAATAAACCTATATCATATGCACGCAAAGAAAAAATGCGTTTCTGCGAAACGAAATATTAGACAAATCTCGTTTGCCAGAACTGAAATTTCGTTTGTTGTGACAGAAACATATTCTGACCAAAAGAAATTTCAGTCTTGGTAAACGAGAATTGTAGTTGTCTAATAGTTCGTTCGTTCTTTGCGTGTGGTGATACTACGTTTGGGTTACTGGAAGCGGTAGAGTTTGATGTAGTTGGCGTTTCCTTATTTTTATCTGCATTTTTATTTTATTATTTTTGTCTGGAAAATATATTTATATATTATGGATAAAGAAATTGTTTATCAAACGATGAACTTTGTAATGGAATCCACATATAAAATTTCCTTTAAGATAAATTATACCAATTTTGCCATATATGTATGATATTTGTCATCATACGAGTATATACAAATCTATTACAACAATTTTCTGAAGTGTGCAGTTTTTTGAATGCCATAATATTGTTAAAGTCACAAATGTGTATCACACACTGACAAATAATTTGTCATAAAATTAAAGAAATGCTCCAAAGACGTCCTTAGTCTGCAAAATAAGTACATTTTGTACTTAAAATTAAGAAAATTTACTTAAAATTAAGTAAATTACTTATTATTATTGAAATTATCTATATTTTAAGTACAAAATGTACTTATTTTAAAAACTAATGACGTCTTTGGAGCATTTCTTTAATTTTATGACAAAGCTTTTTTCAGTGCATTTGCGATTTCTTAGGTATACAACTATTTGCATTAAATAAGTAAGTTTTTTTAATAAAGCTCACTTTTGCAGTTTCTTATGTGTACAACTTTTCAATTTAAAAGGAGGTCATTTTTGAGAGAAAGCTCTAAAACAGTCAAATTTTCCAGATAGTACAGGGTTTGACTTATTTTTAATAAATTATATATGTCATATGCTCCATTTTAGACATAAACCTTTAAAGTAAACAACGGTTAAATTGCTAGTCTTTGATTTACTTTTTGGAACAAAGAACACATTTTAAGTAGTAAAAATGTTTAACTCCAAATCATTTTTCTTATGTATTATTACTGTAAATATTAAAGTCAGACTTAAACTATGTATATGTAAACTTTACATGCTGATTTTTATGCACATACTCGTATACGAGGGCTGCTATATATATTTCTGGCCTAATAATGAAAATGCGAATATTTACCATCAAAAATTGTTTTATTGTTTTTCAAAGTATTCTCCAGCATGATTTATACACTTTTGCATGCGCTCATACCAATTGTCGAAGCACTTTTTCCTTCAACAGCATCTTCTGGCGACGAAAATCGTTGACCACGCATTTTGTTCTTGATGTGCGGGAATAAAAAGAAGTATTGGGTGCCAAGTCAGGGCTGTACGGCGGATGACCCATCAATACGAAGTTTTGGCCGGTCAAAAAGGCGCTGGTTTGAGCCGATGTATGAGAGCTCGCATTGTCATGGTGCACAATGATTCGTCTTCTCTTGTTCGTTTTTAGAATTTCTCCCAAGACTTCAGGCAAATAAATTGTAGCACTCAGAATTGACCTCCTACGTTGCTCAAGCGGAACAGTCGCCACTTGACCAGTTTTGCCGAAGAAACAGGCGACCATTTGCTCGAAGTGCTTCTTCACGAACAACTTTCGTTGGATTTGGCTCGTCTTCGAAGACCCACAAGGTCGATTACTGTTTTGTTTCGGGCTCATACGCATAGATCCAAGATTCGTCACCTGCGACAATCTTATAAACGTCATTAAAAGCACCGCGATCGTATTTTTTCAAAATTTCTTTGCACCAATCGACACGAACCTTTTTTTGAGCGATTGTCAAATTGTGCAGGATCCAACGAGCACAAACCTTTTTTTCGGCCAAGTGTTCATGCAATATCGATTGTATGCTGGTGGAAGAAATGCCCAAGGATGCCCTCTATCTCACGGTATGTCACATGACGATCTTGCATTATCAGTTCACGCACGGCATCAATGTTCTCTGGCACAACGGCCGTTTTTGGACGACCTTCGTCTTTGAGCGAGCGTCGGCCACGATTGAATCCATTAAACCAGTTTTTCACAGTGCTATAGGATGGTGCTTCATAGCCATACGAAGATTCATGTTCATCGATGCACTCTTGTCGTGATAATCCACGTCGAAATTTGTGAAAAATTATCGCACGAAAATGTTCACGAGTTAATTCCATTTTTTTGCCAAATTGATTTTTTCAAGTCACTGTAAACAACAGAAATGATGGTCGTACGTCAAAACGTTCTGAGTACGTTTATGCTAAAAAAATTTCAAACTTTTTCAGCTGATTTAAGTTAAAGACATACACTATTGCTACTGAATTCTGAAGATGATAGAGTGGTGTCTATCGAAACTGCAGTCAATTCTACCAAGCAATTAAAACTCTCTACCAATTTTTGTATTTGTTTCTATTACTTTCTTGGAATAGACAGAAAGTAAATGGAACATATGGTCTCAAACCAAATAAATTCTGACTGAATAACAAAAGCACAGACCAACAATAAATAACAACAACACATACAAACACATGAGGTACGATGACGTCGGCATTAGCCGTTGACAAAACTACATTTGTTTTCGTGGTTCGCGATGCGAACCCAAGCAAAAAACAAAAATGTATTGGTATGAGAGTTTTAGTATGTTGACTTAGTTCGGCAAAATACGGGTTTGGTTAGCAGTTCTTGTTAAATTCAATTTACTGCTTCCTCAAGTATTTCAGCTGATTTAAGTTAAAGACATACACTATTGCTACTGAATTCTGAAGATGATAGAGTGGTGTCTATCGAAACTGCAGTCAATTCTACCAAGCAATTAAAACTCTCTACCAATTTTTGTATTTGTTTCTATTACTTTCTTGGAATAGACAGAAAGTAAATGGAACATATGGTCTCAAACCAAATAAATTCTGACTGAATAAAATTTCAAACTTTCTAATGGAAATGTCAGATGGCGACAGGCAACACTTAGTGTGCCTGGCTCCATCCATATATATAGCAACCCTCGTATTTGATGAATTTTATTCTTTTGTAAGCATGTTTTGTTTTTGACTCTACCCTTAACTAAATTTATGTGAAAATGTCGCTTACGCCACTTTCAAAACAAACAGCACATATGTGTTACAACAAATTGACTTACGTTAGGTTGAAAGGGAGGAGACGTTCTAACGTCTCATGTCTATAGATATAAACTACCGCCAGTAGATCGGCCGGTTGTACGCTCCTTATTTATGATATTTTTTTAACCGTAAAGAGTTATAGAAAATCGGTACTAGACACGAATTTCCTTAGTACCTTACAATCTTATTCTCTAAGATGAGTCAGATTTGGTAATGTGTCGGACACATTAAATCAAATGACAAAAATTCCAACGTAGCATAAATAAATTACATTCCATCGGGTCCCGTTATAATGATTTTTAAAAATATCCATTAATACAAATTGAAAATGCGAGCTTCATCTGCTGCCTTTATAAAATTATCTTATTCAATTTACATTGGTTTACAATCGAATTTTCAGTTAATCGAAAGATAACGTATGTATATGTGTTCAAAACATAGTTCCAGTAGAAAGGTATTTTTCTTTTCGTAAACATATTAAAGAACATTTACAAATTCAGACTGAACTATAGAATATTTGTCAATTCGCTGACAAAAAATATATTTTTTCCCAAATCTTTTCTATAAAAGAGCAAAACTTTGCTTTGTCAATGATTCACGAACGCTTTGTGATGTCCACATGGCTACGATCATATATGTAGGTATTAGAGATTGAATTAGTCTATTGTGTAATCTAAAAAAAGTATTAAAAACATTTGTGCCGTTTATTATAACTGTTGTGTAATGTCGTATTCAAAAAAACTTCAAGTAGCAAAGCAATGTTTGTAATTAGAAATTATATTTTAGAGACGACTCGTATCCATTGGGTTAAAGGTTTTTGATGCTACGCATATATACCCTCTCAAAAGTAAATGTCATCTCTAGGACAAGCTACGTACAAAACACTTGTAAGATTAGGGTGGTGACCTCAAAGCGGGAACGGGGGGATGCTAAGCGCAATACCAATTTCATCAACCGCGAAAGGTCCCCTTAACGCGGACGCCTTTGTAAACGACAAAAAGGTAGGTCTGTCTCCTGCATAAACCTTGGAATGAGGTAAAGTAGAATCCAAGTTGTGGACAATTGTTATGGAAAATGTGCTCGCCACTTAGGGTTCCCCTGTACCCCACTACGATTCTAGCGAGATTCACCGAAGCGTCAGCGTAATCAAATGTATGGACGAGTTCTCTAAGGCTTTCCTGGAGCAGTGCATCGCTGCGGTTAGTAATGCATGGGAAGACATCAGCCCGAGGCTGAATACGGCCCAGGAAAGACATCAAGCCAGAGTTTGGCTAGCCAGGATGCAGTGCGGTAGCCCACAACTCTTTGAAAGTCTGGCGGAAATAAAGAAGGATGATTCAATATATGATTGGTCCGTAATCGCCACAGATCCGCCAAATAATAACAGCATGAGCTTGGTTCTTGAAATTTCGGAAGTTCTAGAGATGGGAAACAAGCTCTACTTTGGCGTAAGGGAAGCCATAGTAAAAATACTACGCCCACCCGGTCCAGATGGAGAAGACGATGAAGACGACGCCAATAAGTTGCTCGATAACATGCAGATAGAGGGACCTTCCACATCTTCGCCTAAAACCAATGATGCTGAAAGTCGTGCAGATCAATTTGGGCTACCGATTATTCTTCTAACCGAGAATGATCTAGACATAGGCATCACCCAGGAACCCTACGTCCGTGGTAACGAGGTAAAGGGTTTACAGAGCTGCGGATATATATATATATATATATACGTCAAGGATAACGGTGAGCCAAGATCGTGCCTAATCGTAAAAAATAACATCAACACCTTTTATGTCTCCAGTTTTGGCACAGCAGACTTCACCGTAGCGGATCCAAAGCGGATCCTGGCAGCCATACAAGGATAAGCTAAAGACGCAATAATGGATAGACTTCTGTGGATCGCTAGAAAACACAAAAGACACAGCCCTCTTATATTAAGATGGTCAAACAATTCAGCTAACCGTTCAGCTAACGAAGAGCAAAGCCCAATAACTCAGCAGCAAAACATCATCGACAGACACAGCCTTACATGCAGTTGTTAGGACCATCAAGAGATCCATAGAACATAAACAATACACCTTAGCTGGTGCTTTTAATAACGTAAATACCTCGGCAATAGGCAATGCACTAGGTAACATTGGGAACCATTCCTAAGGAACTGGATAGTCACCATGCTGCTGAACAGAATCATAAACGCTACTATCGGTAACAGCAAGTTGTCAAAGCGCATCAATGGAGGCAGTCCACAGGGTGGGGTAGTCCCGCCATTGTTATGGCTCCTTGTCATCAACGAAATACTACTTAAATTTGACCACATGTCGATTAAGTTTACAGCATATGCGGACGATCTGGTGATACTTATCTCTGGTTTAATTCCGTCCATGATGAGTAACAACAAGCAAGGAGCCATACATAAACACATAAAAGCTAGTGCGACATGCTTTGCTAGATGGGCCAGAAGCTGCGGTGTGGGCATTAACCCAAACAAGATAGAATTGGTTATTTTTACTAGAATGAATAATGTCCCTCCTCCTCGGATAAATGGAACATCTCTAATCTTTTCTGAAAGTGCAAAATTTTTAGGAATAGTTCTAGATATGAAGCAGTTATTTAGATTTAACGTATCGAAACGTGTAAGGAAGGCCAACGTCGCCTTATATTCCTGCAGGAAGGCTGTATATATCTGTGGGCATCTCTCCTAAAATAGTCCTGGTATGGTGGACGGCAACTGACAATCTAACCATCACCAACCTTCTATCAAAGGTTCTGAGAACTGCCTGCCTGTGCATAAGCGGAGTCTTAAGGTATACAGCGACTGAGTCTCTACAAGCCCTACTCCATACATTGCCGATTACTATTGTGGTGAGAGAAGTTGCAACCAGAGCGGCAGGAGGATTAAATAGCCTATCAGTGTGGTGGTACAAGAACTGCGGTCACATGCGGATATTAAAGCTATGGTAACCGACCGAATGGACTATATACCAACGGTGTGCACCTTCGAGAGGAACTACATCACTATGATACCAGCCAGAGATGAATAGGTTGGCAGAATACCAGGAATATAAACCATCTCCACTTCTATACGAATGGTTCGAAGCTTGATGAAAATATTGGCTTCGTAGTACACCGCAAAGAACTCGGTCTGGACATAGCTCACAGACTACCAGATACATGCAGTGTCTCTCAAGCCGAAAGAATGGCAATATGGGAAGTCGCCAAGTGGCTGAGTCGCAACATAGTAACCAACACTGGCGTTGTCATTTACTCGGACTGCCAAGCTGCCATCAATTCTCTGGAGGCCACATCCCTAAATTCAGAAACAGTCTTCGACTGCCGCAGATCTCTTAACGAGATGGTTGAGCAGTTTAATATACATTCACCTCATATGGATGCCTGGGCATAGGGATATCCTGGGGAACTGCAAAGCCGATGAACTTGCTAGGAAAGGGACGACATTACAAATTCTCGAAGAATTTGCCTAAATTGTTGCGCCACTATCCACGTGCAAGCTTCGGCTTAGGCAAGAGGCAATCTGACAGTCCATCGAGAGGACAGAAATCGGTACCTGTAGGGTAGCTAGACAAATCTGACCAAGGTATGACCTGAGAAGTTCAAAATATCTCCTCGCACTAGAGAGGAAAATATTGTCTACGTTAGTATTAGTTCTGACGGAACACTGCTTGATTGGCAAACACGCCAAAAGATTGAATTTTGACTCCAATGACTTCTGCAGAAGCTGTGGAGATGAGGAAGAAGTGGAGAGCATTAAGCACTTGCTATGCGACTGTTCTGCTTTGAATAAACGACGACTGGACATACATACATAAAACGGCTCCCACCGTAACCTAAACCTAGTGTGGCATGCGCGGCCTTAATATCACACGCCCTCGAAATTTGAAAAGATACAACATACGGACATGCTCGTATCCTTCAAAAGCTCCCCGGGGAAATAATAACCACAGTATACTACAGCACTCCCGCAATGAACATCGAACAGCCATTTGAAGTCAAATTCTCTAGTATAACAGAATGGGATATTGGAATTGGTTCGTTTAGGTGTCTTAAATCTTCCTGAATATTGCAGTGTGTTTTAGGCGGAAGGAAGTACAGGAAGGAAGTAATATAGGTACTACAGCAGAATCATACAACAGATCGTATAGGAAAAATTTTCGATAGTCATACATACATTTCCGTTTATCTTTGTGACTTGGTTTCAGCCAAAGTAATCAGCCCCAAAACGCACAAGCTCATTCATTTATAACAGTAAAGTTGTCAACAACCACACGCACTCCACACTAATAAATATTAAATTAAAAGTTCTCAATTGCTCTACCATATATTCATTCCTATAGCAAGGCTTCTTCAAGAACTGATTGAAAAAAATCTAACAAACTTCACCTTTACTCTCATTTTTACGATTAACGAGAGTCCCAATTACCATATAAAACAGTCATCTTATAAAAAAAACACATATCAATAATACCCAGCAAAATTTCTCATTACCAAATAATCCGACGAGTAAGCAAAGTTCGTTAATGGTAAGTACTTATTATTTAGCCACTTTTCTCATTATTTTAACATGGGGATGTCATTGGAGGAAAGTACTTCCCAAAAGCATACAATAAAGTAGCATAATAAGTACTTATTTGTAGCTCGATTTTATGTACTTGAATAATGAATTACCAATAAGTTATAAAATTAGTAGTAGATATGTAGAAATGGCCATTTGAAATGATTTTTTGCATATTGTCGCGCATATATCTCGAAACAAACAATTTCCTCATGCCAGATGCGAATTTCTGGTATTTTCATTCAAATCTGCACGTATTGTTTAAAAACATGTTGAAATATAAATAAATCTTGTACAATAACCTACATATAGCCAAAATTGCATTATATGCAAATTTGGCAAAATGATTTTGATAACAAAAATCACTTATTTCTGTTATTATTGGTAAGTCATTATTAATAAGCCGAAAGTAATGCAGCGAATAATGAGATGTCATTATTTGGTAATGCAGGGAATAATGACAGGTACTTACCAAGATTTTGCTGGGTATGAACAAAAATTTCATTCTTCAAAGACGAGAACGATTAAGGTGCTAATATTGGGGAGGTGTATAATTTTATCTCCAAAAATCGTTAAAACTATTGGCATGTATGCTGAAATTGGCGAAAAATGCCCTTGGATTAATGATTTTTTGTACGAATTGAAAGACATTTTAAAAAGTAACACTAAAGTGAACATATACATAATATTAAGGACAACTCATAAAAATAAGGGGCAATTGCCTTAAAACGAATAGAAAATGGGGACGAATACAATTATGCAATTTAAATAAAAGTGCAATTTGTCGGGAATTCAACGAAAGAAACATGAAGATAATATAATAAATATAGATTAAGTACAAAATGCACATGATTAATAATTGACAATTAATTAACAATTAATGACAATTCTTGTTTACTCGATATCAGGGCCAACTTCTTTCATTTAATAAAATGTTTGTAACCTCTGTAAACATTTATTCTGGATACCAAATACGTCGAAGCCCACACAGAAAATAGCCGGATAGTTAGAAATATGATATAAAACGCTGAAAACGACATGAATTAACGAACAAATTCGTGTCGGCACACTGAAGTTTTCCAGTTACTTGATCTCCAGCAAATATTTTGAACATTTCAGAAACTCTGTAATCATAATATGCTTCGCATTAGTTCCGCAAAACGTCTCACTTTGGCGTTTTGAAATCTATTGCGGAGACTAACATTGGACTAACAAGTAGCCGGTCATGCAATCCGTTGCACAGATACTACAGTTAGTATAGTAGTCTGCCAAACGCCCTTTCATTTTTTGATGGTTTCGGTGTGCGTTTTACGATATAATTTGATGCAATTGGTATGCATCGCAACGCTGCGGACGTTACTTTTCATTTCACATCTACTTACAACCCGACATACACACAGGTTATACATTGTAGGTGTGATTTTACAAACACACAAAGATCAGTTGTATGTTATGCGAATGTAAGAACAGAAGTCGTCCGTCCGCCGTCCACCTAAGAGCGACCCAACGCATTATACCATGAATTGGTAGTCCATTCACACAAACGGTGCCCGCATTCACTGTGGTACAAATTAGAGACAATTTTAGACGATTTGATTTTTTAAAAAAAAAATAAGACGTTGAATCGAATTATAATGAGCTACAAATTTAGACTTGTGCTTTGCGTAGTAATTCGAATATAAACACGCATACTAGAGTGGCCGTTTTCTTTAAATCTTAAGCTGTGACGCCCACATTTGTTCGTTAGATTTAAAACCGTGTACCTGATCTACCATATGGGCTAATTGGGCTGAATCCCCGGGGCGCAAGGCACTTGAGGGGCGCAAAATGTTTGGACATTCCCCATTTTTATGTTGGCAAAAACTATAATTTTTCATGAAATTAAGAAATTGCTAAACAGACGCAATTAAATCTTTTGCAAAACAAACAAAATTTGGTTTACACATCTATATTGCTGTTTAAAAAGATAAGAAAATAAAAATAATTTTATACATATTTTATTGTTTATAACTTGCTCTGTTTTTGAAGCTAAAATTTTTTGACAATCAGCTGGAGCTTTCATTTAGAAAAAAATCGTAACAGTGTTGATATGAGAATGCCCCGAAATTGTGCCATACTGAAGGTGAACATGCGCCAAAGTAGTTACGATGGAGCCAAAAAATAATAAATATTTGGTAAATTTGTAGTTGACTTTGAAAACATTCGCGAGCTTTCCCCAATTAATAGAGAAGTATAAGTTGCATTCTCCACATTAAATTATCTATTAAAAAATAAATAAATCTATTAAATTAAAAAGTATACTTTTACCATTTTAAAAATAACAGATATTGGTGGTCAACGTTTGCTTTTCCTGAAGGTACTGTCCTCTGATGTACAGGTTTGTCCTAGGTCAAACTCGACCACAATAACCACATCAATTTGTCATTTTTTACCAAATGATTTTCAATGAAAGTAAAAACTATAATATGTGCTAATTGTGATCACAGATAATTCAATTCAATGAGGACAGATTTTTCTACAATTGTATGAACAATACCTCTGTTTTGGATGTGTTATTCTTCCACTTTAATAATAAAATTTCCCAGTGTGGAGGCGCAAAATAAAAATCAGCCCGGGGCGCCAGAGCCCCTAGATCAGGCACTGCAGATAATGCCTAGGCGTACCACAATCGCCTCAAGTTTCTTCATTTTTCTAACACGTAACTCGGAAATTGTAGCAACAAATTTAAATTTTTTTTATCGAATGCACAGTTTTGTACCAAATTTTCCACGACTCAACTTTATGTTATATGTGTGTTATTATACCCCCACTGTAGTGTAACGAGGGTATGAAGCATTTGCTACGGGCCAAAAGTGTAACACATCGAAGGAGGGACCTCAGACCCCACATATTTTCGTCCCAAATCCATTTTGGGTAATCTTAAGTCTTTGGGGCAAAGTCTGTCAGTCTGTCTGGCTGGGGCGCACGATAACTCACGAAAGGAGTAACGGATTGACTTCAAATTTTGTACGTGATAATATTTTTCCTATCTCTGGCTAAGTTCGAAGATGGGCCATATTGGTACACCCCTTCTAGTTCCTCCCTCACAAAGGGTTAACTTGATTCTCTAATAACTTCTATACTACTTATCTGAATCATTTGTAATTCCACGCATAGTAATAGCTTATCCTTCGCTATCACCCTGAGAAAAATAGGTGAAGTGTCGCCATCCATTTTGGTACCTCCCACACAAAGGGACTGCTTATATTATATTAATATTATAAAATCGTTTATTTGTCTGTTGCCACATCACGCCTAACCGGCTGAACCGATTTTCTTGAAACTTGGTGGACAGATAGACCAATACCAGGAAATTAATATAGGCTATTTCGATTTTTCGCAAAGCAATTTTCGACCACTTGACCTCAGAGCCTCCTGTTAGAGCTAAAAAGCTGAAATTTTGCACACGCATAGACAGGAGTGTTGTATAAACCAGGGATGTAACGAATCATTTTTAACATTCGCATTCGCAAAAACCATCTTTGGAATGTTCGCCTTCGCAAAAATATATTTCTGTATTCGCTTCCATTCGTTAAAATTGTCATATCATCTTAAAGGCTTCACACATTGTGAATATATTAATACCAATAAAATTCTAATTTACTTCTTTTAAAAAAAGTTGAAAAAATATGTCTGTCCTTGTGGTAACAAGAGGTCAAAATATACACTGAAAAAAAAATAGTAATAAAACTAATGATGACACATTCTTATATTAAGTATGCTACCTCGGCATCAATTCAATGACAATTTTCATTAAAATAATGAAAATTTACACGTTTTTTACGAAATTTTCCTTAATATAAAGTTTTTTGAATTTGAATTAATGTCTATCTAATCATTAGTTTTGTGTACGCGCTTCTTTAAATGTACGCATTTAAATTAAAGAAAAAAATCATTATTTTTGTGACAATCCGCATTATTTTAAGTAATATTTCAATACTTTTAAGGATTTTCTACATTAACACTACGACGTAGACATGTCATAGTTTTAATGCCGAATCGGACTTAATTAACAGTATGAGATATTTGAGTAATAAATTTAAGGCTATGCTCCCCTTAAAGGAAAGGCTGTCTTGGTAATAAATTGTATGACTATTGTCATTATTTTTAAGAATACATACGGGAGAATTATACAATCTCTCCCTCCCTCTCTCGCTTGGAGAATCAGTTTTGTTTGGTAATGTGTGAATCAATAATTGTTATGGAATGCTAGGGGAGAAAATAGAGAACAGTTCTGTTGTTCGTTTTCTTTTAAATCGTCAGTTATTTACAAGCGATGGAAGGAAACGGTTGTCTGTTTTCGGGACGGGGATTGTGAAAAAATTTGATTGCTGTGAATATGTAAGTATGTGCACACATACGTGCATATTGCACCGAAAATAATTTTAATATGGGCGGTTAACAGTTATTTTTGCTAAAGCATAGCAACAACAACAAATGAAACCGTCGTGTACATGTGTGTATGCATGTGGTTTTGCCGTCCCATCGATCTCTGTGATAAGGGAGTGCGTGTGTCATAGTTATTTTTGCTGTATGTTATTTATGGCGATGTACATGCGTTTTTGAAGGAGATCTTGTTTGTAAGTCCTGTGAAGAGATTTGTGCCAAATAAATGACAAAAATGTGAGTAATAGATTTTGTAATACTGAAAGAGACAATGGGAAAATGTTTAGGTACGTGAAAAATAATATTATTATATTGAAATAAACATCTTATTGGCAATTACAAAATTAACAAAACACATTTTAATTGAAAGTATTTATTTATTAAAAATACCAGCGCATAATGCAGAAATGTAAAATTATTTGTGGAAATATAGAAATTTATTATTAATAATATGTTATACATATAACTATCTTTTTTAATTTTTTTAGCAAATCAATTTTAGAATGGATCTTTTGTGAGAAGAGTGGCAAATTTTACAAAATATTTCAACGTAATATATGAACGGTTGAAATATTTCTCTTAGTTTTCAGCGTTTTCCAATTGTGATATGATAAAATTTATTTGCATTTTTTTTGTTTATAGATAATTTTATTTCATTTATTTTCAGAAAAAATTTAATTATTTTAATTTTAGATCACGCAATATTTGAAGATAAATGTGATGGATATATGAAAAATGCAGTGCTGAATGCCATTTATAACTTGCAAAAAATAAGTGAGCATACACCTACATGGGAATGTTTGAATTGAAAGGAAATAGATTTGGAAACAATATTTGTAAGTATTATGTACAGGTGGCGCAAAAGTAATCCTCCTATCAGAAAATGCTATAAATTTTGCGATTGGCCCCTAATGCCTAATGTTGACATTTGTGTAGTAAACACATGCGAAATACACGTTAATAAACAATGTTACGCTACACTGCTCCAGAACGCGGAATATTGCTGACTATTTATTTGACCAATAATCGGTCGGTGACTTTGGCACAAAAAACATCGAAAGGTTACTTTTGCGCCACCTGTTATATCTGAACAAATATATTTGATTTGAAAATCAAGAAATTTAATTTGGAACGCATATATTAATGTATTTGAACAAAATATTTTTGCGAACTGACGTTCACATATAAAATACGTGTTTTCACACAAACAAAGTTATTGTTAAAAAGTTTTCCAAATATAATTTATTTAAAAAGATTTTTTCCTTTTTTTAATTTTAGTTTAAATTTTTCCTTGATTTCGTGTTCATAATTGCTTCATAAGTACTTTATAATTAAACCTGCTGTTAGATTAGGCCCATTTGGTCCAATTTTTGTATCGTTTCCTTTATAAACGGTAATATATGTACACGCTGAAAAAAAATCGCTTCTGTAGTATATTCTCCCAAACATATTCGGCTTGAAACATATATATGTTTAGCGTACACTCTAAACATATAACATTTGGTACACACAAAAATTATATATTTGGAAATATGTTGTTTTAAACAAATCTTTGTTTCTATCATAATATTTTGTTATTTGAGACTATTATTTCTGAAACAATCCATATATCGATATCTAAAATGCGTTACATTTTTCAGCAATTCAAAGTTCTTTTTTTTTAGATTTTTTAATGTTTGTAAAAATAATAAATATTAATAATTGAAACCGTATAATGTTGGATATAAATAAATTACTTGGAGGATTGACAACAAATGATGACAGAAAGTTAAAATGATCGATTTAAAACAGAAGTTAATGCTACATATGGTATCATGACTAGGAGGTACAATTCGAATTAAAGAAAAAATTAAAACTGAAATTTGAAAAAGTCAGTAAAGTTTTGAAAATCGTTTTAAATAAAATATATTTGGAGAAATTTCTAAACAATAATTTTATTTGTATTTAAACACATATTTTATTTGGGGAATTTAGTTTGCAAATATATTTTATTCTAATATATTAATATATTCGTTCGAAATAAATTGTATTGGTTTTCAAATAAAATTTATTTGCTCAGAAATATAAAATATTTCAAAATTTGTGTTCCAAATATATTTTCTTTCGGTTCAAACATATCAAAAAATTCGATTTTGCTCCGTGTATGTATATATATTACCTTATAATTTTGACCAAGGGATATTTTTGTTTTACTAAAATCAAAATAATAAGCGTTTTTGCTTAAAAATAATTGTAAATAAGCTGCTTTCTTTTCACGAAGTATTGAATAAAAATAAATATAAAATACTGTCTTCCATATTCATTTTATATGAAAAATGTAATGTTGACCAAATGGACTCTTAATCTAGGATTCGTGCAGATTTGCTAATCTAACACCAGGGTCAAGAATGTCATAAGCAGCATTAGCTTTTGCTTTACAGAAGTAATTTTTAATAAGTTTTTGTAGTTTTGTTTGCTAACAAAACGTAAGATTTTAAAATGTAAGTCACGATTGATTTTTTTGAGAAAATTATTTTTGATAACTCAATTTATATGAAAAATGTCACTTTCGCCACTTTCAAAACAATAAGTTTCTGTTATTAATAATATCTTACATAAATATTTTTTTTTTTAACTTTTAGTACAACAAATTTTGTATGGATCTATTATGAGAAGAGTGACTAAATATTTCAGTGTAAGTTAGTATATTCCAAAGATTTTAATATATCTCTTATCTTTCAACATTCTGTGACAGTTATATGATAAAATTTATTTTAATACTTTATAGTATATAAATCATTCTGTTTGATTTCTATTCAAATTATTTTTATTTTAGTTCGCGCAATTTAACTTTATTTGGATATATGAAAAATGCAGTGGGGAATTAAAAATTTACAAATTGCAGGAAATGAGTGAGCATCCAAACTATATGATAAAATAATATAATATTTGTTTTATATAATTTCTATTTAAATTCCAGCCAAATTCTAGGTTAAAAATCATTAAGGTCGGTTCCGATAAAAATTGTTCATGGACAACAAATAGAGAAACGAATCCCGCTATAGAATCGATACATAACAATACAATATTCGAATAAAAGTCAAACTTCATAGTGTGTTGGCCGATTTGTCTTTATACAATTACATATTGTTTTAAATTATAAAATGTTCAAGATTATCCGTAATATGTATTATATTTTTTGTATTTTCCAATATAAAATATAACAAATAAAATATTTATTTAGAAAGATAATGTGTTGTGTTATTGAATTTTCTATGAATAGTAAATGATTTCAAAGAAAATGATTCATTTAAAAGAGTAACATTATAATCAATATAATGTAACGAATTTTCCATACATATTTAAAAAACAAGTAAGAAAGTTTCAGTCGGGTAAACCGACTAAGGTATACCCTCACTTTGTGAGTAATGTAATATTGAATATTACTTGAATTATTCTGTCAATTTGTGTGGGAGGTACCAGAAGGGGTTTATCAAATACACCTTTTTTTTGCTGAACATTAGATACTTTAAATTCATTGCACTGTGCCGACTTATAAGCATTTATGTGCACTGGTATAAACGTTATGAGATATTAAATTGTGGTATGATTTGGCCATTTTGTGTGGGAGGTACAGAAAGGGGCGTGGCGATAACGCTCACTTTTCACAGGACTATAGGCACTATAAAAACATTACACTGTACAAAATTTCAAGTATTTTTATACACTGGTGTTAATGTTATAAGCTGTTAACTTTTGGTGCAAAAAGGTACCTTTGTGTGGGAGGTACCAAAAGGGGCGTGACAACAACACCCATTTTTCCCCGGACTGTAGGCAATATAAAAGCATTATACTGTACAAAATTTCAAGTATTTTTATACACTGTAATTAATGTTATAAGCTGTTAACTTTTGGTACAAAATGGTGCATTTGTGTGGGAGGTACCAAAAGGGACGTGGCGACTTCGCCCATTTTTCTCGAGTTGATAACGACTAATAAGCTAATACTATGTGTGAAATTTCAAAAGATTCGAATAAGTAGTATAGCAGTTATTAAAGAATCAATATTTCACAACATTTTCACCCTTTGTGGGGGAGGTACTAGAAGGAGTGGACCAATATGGCCCATCTTCGAACTTAGCCGGAGATGGAAAAAAATTTAACAACATACCAAATTTGAGGTCAATCGGTTACTCCTTTCGAGAGTTATCGTGCGCACCAGCCAGCAGACACACAGACAGACAGACAGACAGACAGACGGACGGACATTGCTCATTCGACTTAAAATGACCCAAAACGGATTTCCTCCGAACATACTTGGGGTCTTAGGTCACTCCTTCGACGCGTTACACTTTTTTCTGTAGCAAATGATATATACCCACGTCACACTAAAGTGAGGGTATAAAAATTATTTAAATTCATATATGCCTTAAATTAATTACCAGTATATTCTTACATCAAGGACAAACATTTTAAATTTTATTACGATAATGTTTTAAATTATACGATATTTTACTAAAAATAAGCACGCGCCATACTTAAATTTACGCAAAAATGTGCTTATTTTAAGACCAAAATTAATTAGTTTTATTACCCAAAATTCTTAATTCTATGAAATGCATCCTCATAACAAATACTATTCACGTCTTTAAATTAACTATAAAGCCTTCTTATTTTTATAGCGATTGTCTTTGGCTCGAAAACATTGCCGATATCTTAAACTTTACGAAAAATTCATTGATTTTCAGTACGCTTTTTTTTTAGTGTAGAAAACATCATTAATACTTGAATATCCTGGAAAAGTATTATTTCTCATACTTAATTTTGTTGGTACTGAAGGGTCAAACTATTATTCGTTTTCGCATTCGCTTTCGCAAAAACGCATATTTCCCTATTCGCTTTCGCAATAGCATTCGCAAGAAATATGTATACTTCAATATTCGCTCAAGTCACTATCGTTACATCCCTAGTAAAATCCATGGGCTACTCACGCAGTCATTTTACCTCCTGTGGTCAATTCTAGCGCTATCTTAAACTTGAGTACTGTTTTTGTCCATTCTGGGGCCTCTTATAAAATACAAAGTTAAAACCTTATAAATATGAAGTACTGTAAACGCCAAATATCTGCGTGAAAAATAATTTTGAATTCTCTTAACTCGGTCAGTGTCAGTGTAGTGACCAGAACAATTTTCATTATTTCACTGATTAAGAGCTAAGAGTATACAAATTTATATGTACATACTGACCACATAGAAGATGCTAAAACTACTATTTGATGTCCAGTCTGAGGTCGAACTGGACATAAAACCTAAATTTCCTAAGTCTTTTCAAAATATATCGATCATCACTTAAAGTGGTAACATATCTAACGTTGTCAATTCGGTCAATTCTCATACTGTGGTCGGTGATGCAGTGATCAAAGCAATTTCACTTTTTCTGTACTTTAAAAGTCCTTTATGAGCTATGATCCTACTTACTTATGTTTATATGCTCATTTCCAAAGGATGCGATTTTACAGCTAGCGAATTTTGACCGCTTGAACATTGTGGCTTCTATAAGAGGTAGAAAGCTAGAAAGTTTGCTTATGTATAGACTCGAGAGTTGTGTAACCTATGGACTATCCACATAGTAGATTTTTATATTTTTTTTTTTGGTCAGTATGGCAGTGCCAAACCAATTTTCATTCTTTCACTGTATTTCAAAATACTTTAAGAGTTTATTGATTTTTCCAATACTTTAAAAAGCCCATAAAGAACTATGTATATGTTCATATACTGATCTTCAAGGAAATCGTCCGGCCTGAGTTCAAGGCGGGCAGAAAAACGACGAACAAAGTCTTTTCGAAATATATTGCTCTTCAATTACAACGGTAACAAAAATTTTGCTTCTTTTCGGGTGTGGTCAATACGTATGCTCGTGATCAGGCTTCAAATTATGTGATATGATTTATATTATAACAGATTGTACCGAAATTTGGAACATACATAACACATTAAGCACATTTGTTTCTCCGGCAAGTGTAAAGTAATAATCTAAAGGTTTGCACATACGATATCCACATTCACACGATTCGAACTGTGGTCAGTAGTATTGACCAAAGCATATTTTAAACCTTCAAAAGTCATATAGGACCTAAGTGCAGTGGTTCTCCAGTTTAACGATTATGCGATTTAACGATATCGCGATTTAATGATGAAGCAATTAGTTTACATTTTGTGTCTTATATAACGATATATGATTTAAATGTTGTACTCAATATAACAATCGCTCACCAAAAAAGAAAACAAGTAAGAAAGTTCAGTAGGGTAAACCGACTTAAGAATCCCTTCACCTTGAGTCCCAAAAAAATATTCTTAAATTTATTTATTTTTTTGTTTAATTAAATTATTATCAATTTAAATTGAATTTAATAATTTTAAAGTATGTTCTGGTATTAAATTTATAAGCTGGTAACTTTGGGTGCCAAATGGTCCATTTGTGTGAGAGGTACCAAAAGGGGCGTGGCAACTTCGCCCATTTTTCTTGAGGTGTTATCGAATAATAAACGAATACTATGTGTGGAATTTCTGAAGATTCGAGTAAGTGGTATAGAAGGCATTAAAGAATAAATATTTCATTAAATGTTAACCCTGTGAGGGGGAGGTACTAGAAAGAGAGGACCAATATGGCACATCTTCGAAAATATTACAGCGTACCAAATTTGAACTCAGTCGATTAATAATTTCGAGAGTAATCGTGTGCACGAGCCAGACACACAGTAGACACGCAGACAACAGACAGACGGACGGACGTGCTAAAATGACTTAAAATGATCTAAATCGAATTTCCGCCAAACATACTTGGGGTCTTAGGTCACTCCTTCGATGTGTTACACTTTTGGCTCGTAGCAAATGATATATGGGCAAATATCAAAATTTTTTAACACAGGGGTAATGTATGTTGTTTTACCCTTTTCTCGCTTTGTCTACAGATTTCGGTGCATAAGATGATGGATAAACCACAAACATAAAGTTTTTTTCCCAAAAAAGTTTGTTATTATCTAAAAAACTTTAGAAGTTATAAGCACACACATTTCAAAATTGTGAAAAAAGTCCTAGAAAAGTTCATAAATGTATCCATTCTTTTATAAGTTGTGGCCAAACAATTTATTCTGAAGTTACTGGTCGGTTACAAAAAACACGAGGGACACATGGAGGAAGAATTTTTCGTGAGCACTGTTCATGTGAGACCTTTCCGCAAAAAATTATAGCTCATAACTTTTTGAAATGCGATTTCAAGTGTTTTTTGACCGCGGCCCGCGATGTAATGAAATAAAACTAAACAAGCGGTTATAGCGGCTTGAAATACCTATAAATATATATAGGTGTCGTTGATGTGCTCTTAATGGAACCACTGCTATAGCTTCCCAAACCTTTGTTAAACTTGCGTGAATTTTTTTTATAGTGAATTTCGCTGAGCACATCGACAGTTATGTATAGGTTGAGCTGAATTAATTATCCCAGATGGATTTTGACCTGGTGAATCCAAAAATCAGAGGGCCGTAACAAAATAATGAATCGGTGAAATTTTATTCACTTTTTTCAATTTTTGCAAAAATTGCACATTTTGTCCTTGGCATTTTTAATAGTATAAACGTCTGAAATTCATTTATATGTTCTTCGGGCGTACTGCTGTGGTGCACTTACGAGGGCGGTTCGGAAACTTCTTAGCCTAGCACAAAAAGCGCGGTATAAACAGAAAAAAGTTAAGTGTTTTGGAAACTTCCATCTCTGCTATGAACACATGTTAAATTTTGTTTCGATCTGGCAACTCCTTCATATAGAAACAGGTGTTCACAAAAGACGCATCCGCGATTTTTTTACAATGGAAAAATTAGAAATGCGTGGTGTCATTAAATATTTACATAAAAAGGTTTATCGGAACAAGAAATTCATAATGATATGGTGAATGTGTTAGGTGAAAGTGATCCTTCATATGCAACAGTAAAAAATTGGGTTGCTGAATTTAAACGTGGTCGTACAAGCATTGAAGATGAACCACGTAGTGGACGTCCAAAAACTGCAACAACAGCAGGAATTGTAGCCAAAGTGCATGATATGGTCTTAAATGATCGACGAATAAAAGTGCGTGAAATAGCTAATATCATGGGCATCTCAAATGATCGAGTCCATTTAATTTTGCATGAAGAACTACAGATGAAAATGCTTTCTGCAAGATGGGTGCCGCACTTGTTAACAGTCGACCAAAAACGCATAAGAATGAACATTTCTCAAGCTTGTTTGGATCGTTTTAAGCGAAATAAAATGGATTTTAAGCGCCGTTTCACTTCAAAGGTATTCTATTGATTGACTATCTGCAAAAGGGTAAAACAATAAATTCAGAGTACTATTGCAACCTTTTGGATCAATTAAATGTACAAATTCGAGAAAAACGTCCTGGCTTACAACACAAAAAAAAATAATTTTTCATCAAGACAACGCACCAGCGCACAAGAGTGTTTTAACAATGGCTAAAATCAACGAATTAAAGTACGAGTTGCTTGACCACCCACCTTATTCTCCTGATTCAGCTCCCAGTGACTTTTACCTGTTCCCAAATCTAAAAAAAATTCCTTGCTGGAAAGCGTTTCACCTCAAATGAAGATGCAATTACAGTTGTAAACCACTATTTTGAAGACCTTGAGGAAAACTATTTTAATCAAGGGATAGAATTGCTAGATAAGCGTTGGACTAAGTGTATTGAAGTTTCAGGAGATTATATTGAAAAATAAAAATATTTCTGAAAAACTAACTATTCTCTTTCATTGATAGGCTAAGAAGTTTCCGAACCGCCCTCGTAACAATCATGGATACTTATTTGAAGATTGAAGTCTTGTAAGCGATACAATTTTTTTAAATTTCAATTTGGAACCGCCATAACTTTCACGGCCTTTGATGAAATTTATTCACAACAACGGTTTTTGCATGTTTATATTTTTATCTTCGACTGTTGTAAAAGCCGTTGATGTGCTCGCCAAAAAAATCTTGAAAAAAATTTACTTCAAAAATAAAACAATTTTGATATTTGCCCATATACCCTCCTATCTAAGGTGAAGAGATAATAACAGAAACATGCAAAAATCACAAAATGCCATTATATAGCATCATTTTTAAGTCGATGCATACATCTTACTCTCATTGTTTAACATTCTTCATCAAATCGTTGTAGTGGAAGCAAAAAAGTCCGTCAGAGAGAAATTGTTGTTAAGTAACTTTATTCTGACAAGTAACTTTATTCTTTAGTTTCCATTAGCAACACGACATCAAAACCCAGTAAGGAAAGGCTAAAGTCGGGAAAAATGTATATGGGAATTATATATATAAATGTGTAGTAGTATTTCAAAATGCAGTATCACTTCTATTTGTTATTTCAAAATATATATTTTTAACAATTTTCATACACATCGATTTAGAATATTGCTTATATGATGTTTAAATGCCAAATCGGAAATATATATAGATATATATACGAGTATATATCTAAATCAGAAGCGATTTTCTTCAAATTCTGCAAATAATAATAAAATACAGCTTCTACAGGACTAAAGAGCCAAATCGGACGAAACATATGTATGGGAGCTATAGCTAAATCATGACCGATTTTCTTCAAATTCAGCAATGTTGGTCCATGGATCAAGAAACTCTACCATTCTAAATTTCAAAACGATTGGATGTAAAATACAGCCGCTATAGGACTAAAGGGCCAAATCGGACGAAAGAAATTGCGACCTGTAGTCGACGAACAACTTAAGATGGACAGACATGGTTAAATCGACTCCGCTAGTGATTCTGAGGTGGGTCTAGCTATAGTATTTTCAGGTGTTACAAACATCTGCCATGCAACAAACTTATAATACCCTGTACCACAGTGTGGTGTAGGGTATAAATATCATTCGATAAATCGATATTTTCGATTTAACGATGAGGGCTGACAATATATAGATCGTTATATCAACTGTTGCGTCCAAAATAATATAATTATTTTTGATATTTAAAGTGTCGATTAAGATCTAAAAACCTATATAAAGTACTGGCTAAGATACTTTCACACATTCTAATATGCAGTTTGTGGCCAGTGCAGTAGCGATCAAGAATATTTTCATACCGTTTGAGTTTTTGAGAGAATCTGTTATTATTTGTTACTCCGTTTGTAACACCCCTAAATATTTATCTGAGACCCCATAAAGTAATCTTAATCTTCTTAAAATTCTAAGACGATTTAGCCATGTCCGTCTGCACTGAAAAAAATTGTACTTAAAGTCATTAACATTTTCTTAACTTTTAAGGTTTTTTCTTTGATTTGGCTCCAAAGACAAAGATTATTAAAATAAGTACATCTTGTACGACAATTAAATCACGACATCAAACGCCTTTGAAAGAATTACGCCTTATACTTCGATAAAAGACTTCACATTTTTAAATCTATAACGCCTTGTGCTTACATTAAATACATAAAATTACTTTAGATTAAGTACATTCTGTAATTAAACCAAGCACATGCTGCACTTTCTACAAGTGCAAAATATGTTTCGTAAAATATGTTTTATTTAAATATTTGATTAAACGTTCATGGTAATGGTAATTTTTATTATTTGCTTCTTTATTAAATTATTAGTTTTTAAAACATTTGATTTCGATAAACAGTTTATTCAGTAGCCATTGTGTTTAGTCTAGTTTTCTTGATATTAGACGGAATATGAGTATTTATTCTAATGGATAAATAAATGATATTTTGCAAAATTATTCCTTTAACTAATCGTTCTATTCGTAAGAGCTGCGGTGGTAAATACATTACTTGAAGTGGTTTTTTTTGAGTTCAAATACCAGAAGTAAGAAATACTTTCTATTCATTTGGGAGAAGCCAGGCCTCTTAGAGCTGGTGTTTTAAAGTTGAACCTTGCTGAATTATTGGTTTAGCATCCACGACATCGCAATATAAGGAGCTGAGCTGTCAAAGAATTGCATTTGCCGTACCTTTATAGACACAAAGATGTTCTTATGCCGGAGAATATCCTAATTAAAAATCAATAACGATTTAAAGACCAATATAAAACGAGTAAGAAATTTCAGTCGAGTAAACCGACTAAGGTATACCCTCACTTTGTGAGTAATGTAATGTATATGTACTAATATTATGTGGTATTTAGTTTTGGTATGCCTTGGCTCTTTTTGTATGAGAGGTACAAAAAAGGTGTGGTCATAACTCCCATTTTTAACAGGACTGTAGCAATTTTAAAAGCTATACACGGTGCAAAAATTTCGAGTATATACAGATATGTATTGATATTCATGATATAAGAAGCTGTTAACTTTTTGTACAAAATAGTACGTTTGTGTGGGAGTTACCAAAAAGGGCGTGATAATAACGCCCATTTTCCACAAACTGTAGGTTCTATATAAACATTATACTGTACGAAATTTTGTAATATTTATAGGTACTAGTATTGAAGTAATAAGCTGTAAACCTTTCGTACAAAATGGTACCTTTGTGTGGGAGGTACCGAAAGGCACATGGCTATAACGCCCATTTTTCAATGGATTGTAGGTACTACAAGGTGGCGCAAAAGTAATCCTCCTATCAGAAAATGCTATAAATTTTGCGATTGGCCCCTAATGTCAGTTCTGTTTTGACATTTGTGTAGTAAACACATGCGAAATACACGTTAATAAACAATGTTACGCTACACTGCTCCAGAACGCGGAATATTGCTGACTATTTATTTGACCAATAATCGGTCGGTGACTTTGGCACAAAACATCGAAAGGTTACTTTTGCGCCACCTTGTATAAAACCATTACTCTTGACAAATTTTGGTGCAAAATAGTAAATTTTTGGGGGAGGTACCAAGAGAGGCGTGCCAATTACTCACACTTTTCACTGTAGGTACAATAAAAGTATTACACTGTGCAAAATTTCATGTATTTGCATTAAGTGGTATTATATCTATAAGCAGTTAACTTTTGGTGCAAAATGGTCCATTTGTGTGGGAGGTACCAAAAGGTATGTGACAACTTCGCCGTTTTTTATCGTGGCGATAGTGACCTATAAACTAATACTATGTATGTGTAGAATTTCAGAAATAAATAAATTAAATTAAATAATATATAATTAACTAAATAAGTGCAACAACCAAAATGGGAAAAGGATGAAACCAATTGCAAATGAAATTTGACATTATCCATAACAAAACCTTCAAGGGTTTTTCAGTTCAGTGCGAGATTTTTTTTACACGCATTTGAAGTTGGTGATTATGGAACGCTGCACAGTGTGCCAAAATCAACATCTAGAGCGCGAAAGTCCATAAATTTTTCCCCAATCTACGTATGGATTCCAAATTACGGGTGAGTAGTTTTACCGACAAGTCAAAACTTCTGAGAAAAATATTGGTCCACTCCTTATAGTACCTCACACACAAAGGGTTAACATTTAGTGAAATATTGATTCTTTAATAACTTCTATTTCAGAATATTCGAATAAGCAGACTCGAATATTCTGAAATTCCACACAAAGTATTAGTTTATTAGTCGCTAACACCTCAAGAAAAACGTGAGGTGTTGCCACGCCCCTTTTGGTACCCCCACACAAATAGGCCATTTTGCACCAAAAGTCAACAGCTTATAATATTAAAACCAGTACATACAAAAACATGAAATTGTGTACAGTGTAAAGCTTTATAGTAACTAGAGTCCAGTGAAAAGTGGGCGTTATTTACACGCCCCTTTTTGGTATCTCCCACACAAATGGACAATTTTGCACCAAAAATTTAACGGCTTATAACTGTGATACCATAGTTTAATAACCATACTTTAAAATTATTAAACTATTTACATTGATAATAATTTAATTAAAACAAAAAAATAACTACATTCACGAATATTTATTTGTTGGGACTCAAGGTGAGGGGATTCTTAAGTCGGTTTATCCGACTGAACTTTCTTACTTGTTTAATCTTTAATAGCTATAGAAAATCTGTACTAGACACGCATTTCCTCATCGAATTTCTTCCAATCATATCCTCAAAATAAATCCTGGGTAGGAAGGCTTAGAAAGCTCATGCGATGTGAGGAATCGCTGTGAGTGCTCCTGGATACACATTCGCCGGGAAATTCTGCAAAGACATTGAATACTTAAATACTTGGATACAATGAATACTTAAACTCCACCAAGTATTTCTTTTAGCGTCGTACAAAGTCTAGAAATAGTGTGTGAAGTTAGTGTTTGCTTCTACATACGATTCAGTCAGAAGTTAATATTAATGTGTCGATATTCCTAAACCACAATCACTTTTCTGTGGCTTATTCTAATTTTTCTATCATTAAATTCAATATAATTCAATATATCATTAAATTCAATATAAATCCTTCTTGTGAAATATTGTAACAGCGAAATGTCTATAGTTTCGTGTGATCCAGCACTTATATAAAGTAAGAAACGCTTTGGAATGCACACAAACATCACAAAGTTGCTGATATTATATTTGGCAGCACATGACGAAATATGCAAATATATGCACGGACTGCAGATCTCTGCAGCTGATTTTTAGATGTTCTTAAAGAGGACAGAATAAATAATCTTTAATCCGCACACGCCAGCAAAAAAAGTTATAGTCCAAAAAAATTGCAAGTTTTCTTCAAAAATTCAGTTTAAGAATATGTTTTTAATTCGTTGTAAAACATATTTAGACATGCCTTAAAGTTTAAGCTAAGCAACTTTTTATTAATTAAGTACATACATCTCCTTAAAGCAAAAAGATTGAAATGACTATATTAAATAGAAAAAGTTATTGTAACTCACAGTGGAATGAGAGCGAAGGGAGCGTAATCTCCATATATAAACTGAAATAATCATGAGATTTCAAGTACCGTTATTCAGAGATACATAATATTTTAAGTGTATTGATCGTTTTAGCATGTTGCTTGGAATGTTTTGTAACATTTCTACACATTTTTACGTATCGTCTAGTACTTCTTGTCTGTCTTTAATTGTAAAGGTCGGTTTATTACCTATGTTACAAATACTTAGGTTGGTAGTTAGAATAAACTCAAGAAGCGAATCATACCTATTGTTTATATCCGTACTACCCCAGTTTAAAGTTGGGTGTCCTGATACCGCACACCCTTCCTCCCACTGCGTAGGGCTCCTGTATCAGGACGATGTCTACTGCACCTGTGGACAGGCGCAGCAATAGAGCCGCTGAGGCTGCTTTAACGTGATGGAGGTTAATCTGTACAATTCTTACCATCATTGGTAATTGACAGATTAACATCCACCCCGACAAGGGTGTTATCGAACTCTTCGTCCGTATCATCGAGAAGCGTGTCACCGCCAGATGCGTCAAAGAGTCCGGAGACTCCCCTCAGCCCCTGTGTGTCAGAAGTAGAGCTTTCGTCCTCAGAGTAGGACGTTACAGATTTTCTGTTAGAGTTGGAGTCACCAGAAATAATGGGCGTGGATACCTCCGCACTTCCAGAAAGCTGTGTATTAACCATTCAAACACAATCTAAAAATCTATTTGCTTGAGAACTTAGAAACACTTCTAACGTAATTATTACATCCCTTTTTAATATTATTGATTAATGAGTATGCTTAATGGAGTTAAATTGTAATTATGTATGTTCCCACTTTTTGCTCCTATTAAGCCTATAAGGCGCTGGAGCTTCAAATGAATTATATTATATTAATATATTGAAACAAAATAAATAACAATAAAAAAAATTCTCCCATTTTCCGCAAAGTGATAGCGACTAACAAAGTAATACCATGTGTAGAATTTCAAAAAATTTCGATAGCTACATTAAAAAAAGTGTAGTGAAAACCATTGAAGTTTTCTTAGCTCTTAATATTTTTTCTTTGATTTGGCTCCAATGACAAATACTATTAAAAAAGTTACATCTTGTACGACAATTAAAGTCATTAATCATCTTTAAATCAGGACATCAAACGTCATTGACAAAATTACGCCTTATAAATACTTCTGAGAAAGACTTCACATTTTAAATCTATTACGCCTTTTCAGCCCGATCTGTTGACATTTGTGGTATCTATGGCATTAAAAAGTCAAATCGGGCAGATGCTATACATGGGGGCTATATCGAAATATGGACCGATATTGCCCATTTTCATCCCAAACTTAACAAAAGGATTATACCTCCCCATCCTATGGTGGAGGGTATAACAAGGAGAAAATTAATCAACAAGATATGGCTGAACAACAAATATTTTCATTTGCGACCTGCATATAGCCAATCAATATACAAAATGCTAATTTGGCTTTGGAATGGCGAAATTGGAGCAAGCAGTTCAAGATTTTTCTAATTGCTTCCAATTTAGAAAATCAATCCGACCAATGAAAGGTGGCGATACTTTTGCATCATATGGGTCCGGATGGAGGTGTACAATTCTTTTAATCTGAAATTGGAAGAAGTGAAATTTAAAAATTTGTGGGCAAAGTTTGAAGTGTACTTCATTCCAAAATCAAATCTTGTGATGGAGCGACACAACTTTTTCTAGAGAAGACAAGGCGAAGCTGGAACCATTAACCAATATGCCACAACATTACAAAATTTGAGCATGACTTGCGAATTTGGTGAGTTAAGAGAAAGTTTAGTGAAAGACATCGTTATATGCCGCCTGTCTCAAAATTTTAAACAAATAAAAGAACTGCTCCTAAGCGGAGGTAATATAAATTGGGAAAAGGCATTTGAAATTGCCAAAAGCATTGAACGATAGATAAACTAGAGATAATGCGGCGGAAATGAACAAATCTGCAGATACTATTGTTGCCGGTTTAAAAAACAGAAAACAAACATCTAAACGGCCAACAGAATTACAATCAGTACAACATAGTCAAGGAACTGCGGCACAATGCAACAAGTGTGGACAGAGGCATAAATACAAATGTCCTGCTCAAGGAGCTATATGCTATTTGTGCAAAAAACGAAATCATTTCGCAAATATGTGTTTTATGAAAAAACGACGATTTAATCGAGAGTGGAATTTGAAAAGGAAGTATGTAAGAAATATTAATGAAGAAGACAGTTCCAGCCCACTGGAAGAAGAGGTGGGTTTACATTTGAATAAAGGGAAATCGAATATTTGCAAGAAGAAGGTAAAGTTTATTGGTCACACATTTAGTGAACAGTGAGTTGCACCAGATGACGAGAAGATAAGGTCTATTATGCAAAGCCCAATGCCCAAGAACACACGCCAGCAAAAAAAGTTATAGTCCAAAAAAATTGCAAGTTTTCTTCAAAAATTCAGTTTAAGAATATGTTTTTAATTCGTTGTAAAACATATTTAGACATGCCTTAAAGTTTAAGCTAAGCAACTTTTTATTAATTAAGTACATACATCTCCTTAAAGCAAAAAGATTGAAATGACTATATTAAATAGAAAAAGTTATTGTAACTCACAGTGGAATGAGTGCGAAGGGAGCGTAATCTCCATATATAAACTGAAATAATCATGAGATTTCAAGTACCGTTATTCAGAGATACATAATATTTTAAGTGTATTGATCGTTTTAGCATGTTGCTTGGAATGTTTTGTAACATTTCTACACATTTTTACGTATCGTCTAGTACTTCTTGTCTGTCTTTAATTGTAAAGGTCGGTTTATTACCTATGTTACAAATACTTAGGTTGGTAGTTAGAATAAACTCAAGAAGCGAATCATACCTATTGTTTATATCCGTACTACCCCAGTTTAAAGTTGGGTGTCCTGATACCGCACACCCTTCCTCCCACTGCGTAGGGCTCCTGTATCAGGACGATGTCTACTGCACCTGTGGACAGGCGCAGCAATAGAGCCGCTGAGGCTGCTTTAACGTGATGGAGGTTAATCTGTACAATTCTTACCATCATTGGTAATTGACAGATTAACATCCACCCCGACAAGGGTGTTATCGAACTCTTCGTCCGTATCATCGAGAAGCGTGTCACCGCCAGATGCGTCAAAGAGTCCGGAGACTCCCCTCAGCCCCTGTGTGTCAGAAGTAGAGCTTTCGTCCTCAGAGTAGGACGTTACAGATTTTCTGTTAGAGTTGGAGTCACCAGAAATAATGGGCGTGGATACCTCCGCACTTCCAGAAAGCTGTGTATTAACCATTCAAACACAATCTAAAAATCTATTTGCTTGAGAACTTAGAAACACTTCTAACGTAATTATTACATCCCTTTTTAATATTATTGATTAATGAGTATGCTTAATGGAGTTAAATTGTAATTATGTATGTTCCCACTTTTTGCTCCTATTAAGCCTATAAGGCGCTGGAGCTTCAAATGAATTATATTATATTAATATATTGAAACAAAATAAATAACAATAAAAAAAATTCTCCCATTTTCCGCAAAGTGATAGCGACTAACAAAGTAATACCATGTGTAGAATTTCAAAAAATTTCGATAGCTACATTAAAAAAAGTGTAGTGAAAACCATTGAAGTTTTCTTAGCTCTTAATATTTTTTCTTTGATTTGGCTCCAATGACAAATACTATTAAAAAAGTTACATCTTGTACGACAATTAAAGTCATTAATCATCTTTAAATCAGGACATCAAACGTCATTGACAAAATTACGCCTTATAAATACTTCTGAGAAAGACTTCACATTTTAAATCTATTACGCCTTTTCAGCCCGATCTGTTGACATTTGTGGTATCTATGGCATTAAAAAGTCAAATCGGGCAGATGCTATACATGGGGGCTATATCGAAATATGGACCGATATTGCCCATTTTCATCCCAAACTTAACAAAAGGATTATACCTCCCCATCCTATGGTGGAGGGTATAACAAGGAGAAAATTAATCAACAAGATATGGCTGAACAACAAATATTTTCATTTGCGACCTGCATATAGCCAATCAATATACAAAATGCTAATTTGGCTTTGGAATGGCGAAATTGGAGCAAGCAGTTCAAGATTTTTCTAATTGCTTCCAATTTAGAAAATCAATCCGACCAATGAAAGGTGGCGATACTTTTGCATCATATGGGTCCGGATGGAGGTGTACAATTCTTTTAATCTGAAATTGGAAGAAGTGAAATTTAAAAATTTGTGGGCAAAGTTTGAAGTGTACTTCATTCCAAAATCAAATCTTGTGATGGAGCGACACAACTTTTTCTAGAGAAGACAAGGCGAAGCTGGAACCATTAACCAATATGCCACAACATTACAAAATTTGAGCATGACTTGCGAATTTGGTGAGTTAAGAGAAAGTTTAGTGAAAGACATCGTTATATGCCGCCTGTCTCAAAATTTTAAACAAATAAAAGAACTGCTCCTAAGCGGAGGTAATATAAATTGGGAAAAGGCATTTGAAATTGCCAAAAGCATTGAACGATAGATAAACTAGAGATAATGCGGCGGAAATGAACAAATCTGCAGATACTATTGTTGCCGGTTTAAAAAACAGAAAACAAACATCTAAACGGCCAACAGAATTACAATCAGTACAACATAGTCAAGGAACTGCGGCACAATGCAACAAGTGTGGACAGAGGCATAAATACAAATGTCCTGCTCAAGGAGCTATATGCTATTTGTGCAAAAAACGAAATCATTTCGCAAATATGTGTTTTATGAAAAAACGACGATTTAATCGAGAGTGGAATTTGAAAAGGAAGTATGTAAGAAATATTAATGAAGAAGACAGTTCCAGCCCACTGGAAGAAGAGGTGGGTTTACATTTGAATAAAGGGAAATCGAATATTTGCAAGAAGAAGGTAAAGTTTATTGGTCACACATTTAGTGAACAGTGAGTTGCACCAGATGACGAGAAGATAAGGTCTATTATGCAAAGCCCAATGCCCAAGAACTTCAACGATTTGCGGGTATGGTGAACTACCTAGGACAATTTATTCAGAACTTGTCGGCGAAGAATAAGAATTTGAGAGACTTATTGAAGATAGATGTTTTATGGCAATGGAAAAGGAGTTTGTGAACTTGAAGGCTGAGATAACAAGAGCTCCGGTTTTAACTTATTATGACCCAGATAAGCCGCTGACTTTGTCAGTTGGCGCATCTAAATTTGCTGTTGGGGCTGTCATAATGCACGATAGGAATCCTATCGCATATGCCTCGGCATCCTTAACGGAATGTCAGTCTAATTATGCTCAGATAGAGAAAGAACTTTTTTCGATACATTTTGAATGCACACGTTTTCACCAAAATGTTTACGGTCATAACAGGGTTGCCAGAACTGGGGTTTTGACCCCAATACTGGGGTTTAGTCAATGCAAATTGGGATAAAAAAAAAATTTGGGGGTGGGATTTTTGATAGGGGATTTTTGTAAATTTTGTTGGGGTTTATTTGATGCAATATAAAGATTGTCTTAATCTTGTATGATATTTATCCAAAAATGAGCTCTAGGTATTTATGTGTTATGTGTTTTTTTATATTCATTCAATTTTTCGTCTTTCGTCGAAAGACATCATCAGGATCAGAAAATATAACTGCGAAAAACCTTAAAATAATCCGTAGAAAATTATTATGGATTTCCTTCATTGTAAGGACTACAGCGACCGAGTCTCTACAAGCCCTACTCCATATACTGCCGATTAATATTATGGCGAGCAAAGTTGCAACCAAAGCGGCAATAAGATTAAACTGCCTATCAATGTGGAGGTTACAAGATCTACGGTCACATGTGGATATCAAAGTGTAGTGCTATGGTAACCGCGAGAGAAATTACATCACTATGATTCCCGCCAGAGATGAATGGGTTGGCAGAATACCAGGTAATATGAATCATCTCCACCTTTACAAGGATGGTTCGAAGCTTGATGAAAAGGTTGGCTTCGGAGTACACTGTAAAGAACTTAGTTTGGATATAGGGGCCGTTCAAGTATTACGTAAGCAGATTTATTGCAATTATTTACCCCCCCTCCCCCTTGTCATCAAAAGTAAGCAAAGCTCTTATCCCCCCCCATGCTTACGTAAACATTGTTATATGCATTTTTCATTTAATGTATTCTATTTTTGTTATTCATTCATGAGCAGCAGTTAAAATTCTAGAAATAAGAAAATAGGCTTAGGATAGAGGACTTTAACGCACATAATATTCATTTAAACAAACTTTATTGATACGGTATTCAACATAGAGTAAAGTACAAATATTATAATCTTATTAAGTAATATTACGAACTAAACAAAATTCTTTTAAATTTTTGGTGTACATATTAATTCCAATTAACAATTAAATGACACCCGAATCCATGATTCTAAGTTTTCGATGACATTGGATGTTTTCTGCTCAATGTTGTGTGTCTGCTCACTTTCATTCGATTTTGGAATGTCTACGTCGTTTTCATCGAGCCATTCAACATCTTGGTGCTCTAAATTTTGAATAATGCACATCAGTTCATTAGCACGACGAGCAGCCACTCTTAAAGGTCTAACTTTCATATCAGTGTGCGTGTTTACTTTTTTATGGATCTTCTCGATGTGACGATTTAGTGACTTGACGGAAGTATGATAAAGACCACACGTTTTGCATGTTCGACTTAATAGCTTCAATTTTACCGTCGGACAAAAATAATCGTATGGCATTTGTAGGAAATCTTTGAGTGAAGAATTTAAGCGTAGAGCTAAATTGACTGGAAGATTGAGAAATTGCCCTCCATCATCCAAAACCAAGTCATCAACTGTTTGTTTTACTTTTACTGGTGGTGGAAGAAACCTGTTGTCTAGTAATCTAAATAGGCCACTTCTTGGACGACAGCATTCTATGTTTCTACATTTTACAATTTGAAGTAAGTATTGGCTTTCACGCACATGTTCTGAATACCATTCAATATCTGGCAAATCAGGCAGATCTTGTTCGCCCGGCCCAACATATTGTGCAGTAACATGATAGCCATCAATTTCCATTGAACTCCATATCTCAGCTAACACATTTCCTGCAAACTCGAAATTGGATCTTTCTAAATGTTCATTAATTGTAACACCACGTGCATCCAAATGTGACCCAAAATGGTCATGAGGCAATATCAAACCAGCCAGTTCCCGACTAAGAGGAGCCATTCTGCGCTCTACTCTGTTATACACACTTCTGCCAGGAGCATTGGTAGCTAAAAACAATGCATCGAGATCATGTCGCTTAAAGTGTTTAATAGCAAACCCTATAACTTTTGTATAACGCGGATTTTCATCTGGCCCTCCACCAACCGTCATGATTACTACTGGTTTTACCAACCCATGGTCAGTTTTAGCTAATGCTTGAAACTCTTCAAGTTCGAGAAGCGTCTCGAAATCATGAGCATGAGTATTTGCAGTAGATGAACTATGCTTTCCACTTCGAATAGCGATGTATGTTGGTCCAGAATATCCAACGGCTTGCGGTTGTCCTAGCATACTGGAAGTGATTTTGATACCAGCATAAACTGATGGTATTAATTTATGCCGCTCAGCGATTACCCAGTCGTGATCAGGCAATTTGATTCTATATTCCATGTGCATTAGAAGAGGTGCTTGCTTATTTGCCGCAGTTACACCAATAGGGACCCGAGCTTTATCATCTTGAGATATGAAAAATACTTGATCTGGTCCAAGTATGGATGCTATGTTCTCCAAATAATGGATTGATGTTTCAGCGAAATTGCTATCTAAGTGGCTTTTGTGCTGATCAGTCTGAGCCCGAGTGAGCTTTACAGGGACTGTCGATACAAGTCTTCGTCCCTCTGCAGAATTAGATTTTCTGGGAATCAAACGAAGATATGTCCCACTTCGACTAATGTCAAATCCTATTTTTCGTAATTCTTGTGTTAATTCGTCAAGAGTTTTTACATTGCGAATAGATTCTGTTCGTCTTCTATCATCTGCTGCACTGCCAAATAAAGCAATATCCGCAATTGTTTTCAATAATAATGGTTGATCATTTTCTAGGCTAGGCCGTCCCACTGAATCCCTCATGGATAGTATTTTTTTTTATTTCTGGATTTGCATGAGAAATATCTTCTAACTTTCTTTTCATACCATCTCTGTGTTTCTTCTGGGCAACTTCGTTTTGAATCTTCCTGTTTAAAGACATTTTCGCTGTTTTTAATTCTTCGCGCAACTTATTGATTTGTTTATCAACTTCAACACGGCTTGGCATACTATCTCTGGCAGAATACAAAGCATTCAGATTTTTTTCGAGTAGAGCAATCTTATTTTTCATAGCTTCCTGCGAAGGTTTTGCTCTCGGCTGTTTATCTGTATTTTCTGTGTTTTCGCATTGCTGTTGTGATTCCACTCCGGGGTTTATGTCGTCTTTTTGTTCTTTAGAATTTGAAGCTGGCTGTATAATTTGTGGTTTTTCTGCAGGCTTACAGGTATTCGTTGCCTAAAAATTAAAACATTTTATAGGTACTGCTAATGTTTGTCATATTAATACATACACACTATAGTGAGTACATTTAATATTCACCCCTATCGTGAATAAAATTCCATGTGAAAAGTTTTGCTCCCCAGAAAAATTGAAGGGATATAATCAAAATGGAAAGTGAAAATAATTCCACTTGAATAGACTTTTAAGACGAGTAGTTATCATTTTCTTCATTGCAAATCTCTTTAACGCAGAATAATATACCTATAGGCTTCAATTTCTACTTTGTATTTTCTAGGGATCAAAACATTTCACGTGAAATTTTTTCTGCGATAGGGGTGATTGTTTAATTTACATTAACTTCATCATTCACCTTGGAAAAAAATCGTAGTAGATTGGATTTATTCTTAGTCGCTGCTTGCAATTCTTCTTCAATTCTCTTAGAGACAATAATATCAAGTTCCTTGTCCGATTTTGCTTGTAACTTATAATTACGCCACGCTTCGTTAACTAACTTCTGTACTTTTTGTAGTTTTGTATTTGTATGAGATTTTTTAAAACTTTCAAACAATTGTTGGTATAACTTGGATTTGTCTATTTGAAACGACATCTTAAACAATTCCACTTTGGCGAAAGTGGATCAACGGTAACACAAATATTTACTTGCTTTGCTTTGCTTACACCACGTGAAATCGTCAATCGTACCGAAACGAAACTGATTGAAGAAATTCTAAGCGAGTACCTAAATGTACTCATTATTTATGGGAATCCCCGAATATGGGTTTTGTTTTCGAGCATAGACATTGTGTGGGTTGCCATATGTGTAAAAAAGTAAATAACTACTGCTGAAGTAATCACAATCTGTGTGGGTTGTTATATGTGGAAAAAAGTAAAGAACTACTGCTGACGTAATCACCATCTCCAACACCCCCCCCCCCCCCCCAATGTCATCAAAAATAAGCAAAGCAAAGACCCCCCACCCCCCTATAGTGCTTACGTAATACTTGAACGGCCCCATAGCTCACAGACTACCAGATACCTGCAGTGTCTATCAGCCGAAATAATGGCAACATGGGAAGTGGCCAAATGGCTGAGTCGTAGCATAGTAACCAACACTGGCGTTGTCATTTACTCGGACAGCCAGGCTGCCATCAATTCTCTGGAGGCAACATCCCTAAATTCACAAACAGCTCTCCACTGCCGCAGATCTCTTAACGAGATGGCTGCGCAGTTTAATATACACCTCATTTGGGTGCCTGGGCATAGGGATATCCCGGGGAACTGCAAAGCCGATAAACTTGCTAGGAAAGGGACGAAATTACAAATTCTCGAAGAATTTGCATATACTGGTGCGCCACTATCCACGTGCAAGCTTTGGCTTAGGCAACCAGGCAGTCCAACGAAAGATGGACAGAAATTGGCACCTGCAGGGTAGCTACACAAATCTGGCCAAGGTATGACCTGAGAAGATCAAAATATCTTCTCACACTAGAGAGGCAAACATTGTCTACGTTAGTATCAGTTCTGACGGGGCATTGCTTGAACGGCGAACACGCCAAATGATTGGGTATTGACTCCAATGACTTCTGCAGAAGCTGTGTGTTGCTATGCGACTGCCCCGCTCTGAGTAAACGACGACTGGAAATTCTGGGGTCGGCCTTTCTAGGCAGCCTAACAGATCTTTCCAGTAGCTATATTCGTACTATCGATAAATTTGTATATCAAACAGGCTGGTTTCGATGAGGGGCATTTCAGCCCGTGGTAACACTAGGGACCTAAACTGGTCTATGTGAGCTTGTAAAAAAATACGGCTGCCACCCTTACCTAAACATTCGTTGTTGTCTGTTGTCATACGCATGACAACACGAAACACTTTCATATTTTAAAACATTTTTTAACGAGTATTTTGTAAAATGCTTCTTCCAAATCTGAACTTCGTATTTAAAAATAGTACGAGACTTAGCACTAAATTGCCATCAAATGAAAATCTGAAAAGTTAATTATAAGGATGTTTCTATATTCTGACCTCCTGTCACCATAAAAAGATACGTGAAGCGGTTAAGAAGATATGACAATTGTAACCAATGGTATTATTAGTAAAAATCCTGAGATCTGTGCCATAAAAACTACAAAAATTGTGAAAAACTAATAACGCAAAAAATCGTCCCTAGTAGAGGAATGTTTAAAGTTTATTAAAATCAAGAGAGTAATTTGTAAAATGTTTGTTTTTGAATTCATTTCGAGTCTGCTGTTTTTTATACTCGTTTGTTTGACTTGTTTTCAAGGAAAATAGTTTTATGTGGGGCTATGTTGGGGATTTTCTTGTGATTATTTGGGGACAACCGCAATTTTTTTTCTGGCATCCCTGGGTCACAATGTTCTGGTATCGCTCTTTAACAAACCGTTATACAGGATTCCATCTATGCTACAGCGATTTATGCTGAGACTGCTGGCGTATAATTTGACTGTCATACATAAACCGGGGAGGTTTTTGCATATTGCTGATGCTCTTTCTAGGGCGCCGTTGGGCGAGAATGCCCTCGTGGAGACTGATAACGACGTAGATTTACATCGTAACTAAATTGTTAATAACATTGCCCTTCCAGAGAGTAATATTTGTAAGATAAGGAAATCGGTTGAAAGTGATGCGGGTTTCCAGAAGATTATAGGTTATTTGAATGATGGATGGCCTGAGAGCAAGAGATTATGCGACAAGGATGTTTTACCCTACTTTGGCATCAAGGACGAGATAAGCCTTATAGATGGATTGCTTTTGAAAAACGATAGGTTGTTAATACCAAAATGCTTGAGGTCGGAAATGTTAGCAAAATTACATGAGGGTCATTTGGGTATCCAGAGGTGTCAAATTTTAGCCAGGGATTCCGTTTACTGGCCTAACATCAATAATGACATATATAATGTCGTTTCTGGTTGTGGAGCTTGCGTCAAATTTAGGAATTCGAATCCAAAGGAAAGTTTGATGAGTCATGACATTGTTCATATTCCATGGTACAAGGTGGGCACTGATCTCTTTGAATTTGAAAGAAAACATTATATTATAGTAGTTGACTATTACTCGAAGTATATTGAAATTGAGGCTTTGAATAATGGTTTTTCTAGTCAACTGGTTATTGCCAAGATGAAGAGTATTTTTTCTAGACATGGTATTCCTACGATTATGGTCTCAGATAATGGTCCTCCATAAAATTCTAAGGATTTTGAAGGTAGAATGTGATTATGGTACACCTGAGGGCTTGGGGGATAATAATGGGAATACCGACGTATATAGAACTAGCAGCGGTAGGAATATCAATCCTCCAAGAAGATTAGGCTTTGAGGACAAATTGTATAAAAGTATCCTTATAGCTAGATTATTTAATTATGAATTGTTAATGTTAATGTATCGCTTTATAATTATTATGATAATTTTATAATTACTATTCTTTTTGTATTTGTATAATACCACTCTTTATCTCGTATATAAATATAGTTTAGATTTAGAATATTTGCATTTATAACTATACCAAAAGGGAGATGTTATGATGTTGTATTACTACTTTTAATATTACCACATTGAACTTAATGTCATAAATATATATTCCAATAGCTTGTAAGTTTATATGAATATGAAATAAACATCAGTCATAAAAAGGCAACTATTGAGTATACACATACATATATAAAAACCTTGCCATTGATGTAACCTTTCATGGGAAATTTACAGAAACAATCTATATATATAAAGAAGAATGTGTGTTTGTGTGTTGGTTTGTTTGTTTGTACCGTATAGGCGTCTAAACGGCTGGACTGATCTTCCTGAAGTTTTCACAAAACGTACATGTAGGGGGTGCTGAAAATAGGGTACTTGAATTTTCGATATATCAAGTGGTTGTGGACCCGCCCATATGGGTAAAATTTTTATATTGAGAAAATTTTTAAGCTAGAGTGCTGAAATTTTGTGTGTATGTATTTAGTAGCAGATTATGTGAATTTTCCAAAAATGGGCGGAACCGGACCAATTTGCGTGGCCCCGCCCTTATACGCCAAAATTTGAAATTGAGATATCTTACACAATTTGTTACAGAGAGTTTTGAAATTTTGCGTATATGTATCTGGTAGCAGTCTGCGTAATTGGTCAAAAAAATGGGCGGGATCGGACAATGGGCGTGGCCCCACCCATATATGCCAAATTTTGAAATTGAGATATGTTGGACAATTTATTGCGAGAGTGCTGCAATTTAGTGCATACTAGCTGGACCCGGTCCACTTCGTTGCCCCAGACTTCAGATTTCCGATCCCGTCCATTTATCAAAACATGACTCATGTAGACAGGGACAGTAGGATCTCGTTAATCTATTCCTAGGTACGGACAGTAGGAATCGTTCATCAAAACCGATCCAGCCGTTTTGGAGTCCATACGTAACATACACACATCCATTGCCACTGATTTAGATTTCAGATCCCGTCCATTTTTGAACCAATCACGAATACTGCCACCAAAAACATATCCATCAAATAAGAGCACTCTCGATAAGAAATTGTGAAGATATCTCAATTTCAAAATTTGGCTTTGGCCCATTGGTCTGATCCCGCCCATTTTTGCACTAATCACGTAGACTGCCACCAGAATTACAGTACTATGGCTAACAAATTGTGCAAAAATTGGCTTTTATGGGCGAAGCACCGCCCTTTGGTCTGATCCCGCTCATTTTTAGACAAATCACATAGACTTCCACCAGACACATATACAGAAAATAAGAGCACTCTCGCAAATAGATTGTGCAAGATACTTCAATTTCATAAGGTTGCTTACATGGGCTGGGCCACGCCCATTGATCCGATTCCGCCCAGTTTTGGACCAATCACGTAGACTACCACCAGATATATATGCACAAAATTACAGCACTCTCGATCGACAATTGTGCAAGATATCTTAATTTCAAGATTTGGCTTATACAGGCGGGGTCACGCCCATTGGTCCGATCCCAGCCATTTTTGGAACAATCACGTAGACTACCATCAGATACATATAAACAGAATTACAGTACTATCACGACTAAATTGAGCAAGATAGCTCAATTTTGGGTTATATGGGCGGGGCCACGCCCTTTGGTCTGATCCCGCTCATTTTTAGTCCAATCACGTAGTCTTCTACCAGACACATATACACAAAATTACTGCACTCTCGCAAACAGACCTCAATTTCAAAAGGTTGCTTACATGGGCGAGGCCACGCCCATTGATCCGATTCCTCCCATTTTTGGACCAATCACGTAGAATACCACCAGATATATATGTACAACATTACAGCACTTTCTGTAACAAATTGTGCAAGATATATCAATTCAAAAATTTGAATTATATGAGCGGGGTCACGCCCATTGGTCCGATCCCGCACATTTTTGAACCAATCACGTAGACTACCACCAGATACATATACACAGATTTACAGCACTCTCGCTAAAAATGTGTGCAAGATATATCAATTTCAAAATTTGGCTTATATGGGCGGTGCCCCACCCTTTGGTGCGATACCGCCCATTTTTGGACCAATCACGTATACAGCCACCAGATACATATGTACAAAATTACAGCACTCTCGCTAACAAATTGTGCAAGACATCTCAATTTAAAATTTGTCTTATGTGGGCGGATCCGTCCAGCCGTTTAGACGTCTATACGGTACAAACAAACACACATTCTTCTTTATATATATAGATGTATCCGGTGGCAGTCTACGTTATTGGTCCAAAAATTGGTTGGATCGGATCAGTGGGCGTGACCCCGCCCATATAAGCCAAATTTTGAATTTGAGATATCTTGCACAATTTATTATCGAGAGTGCTGTAATTTTGTGTATATATATCTGATAACAGTGTACGTGATTGGTCCAGAAATGGGCGTGGTCGGACCAATGGGCGTGGTCCCGCCCATATATGCCAAATTTTAGAATTGTGATATCTTGAACAATTTGTTAGCGAGAGTGCTGCAATTTAGTGCATATGTATCCGGTGGCAGTCTACGTTATTGGTCCAAAAAGTGGCTGGATCGGATCAGTGGGCGTGACTGCCCATATAAGCCAAATTTTGAAATTGAGATATCTTGCTTAGCGAGAGTGCTGTAATTTTGTGTACATATATCTGGTAACAGTGTACGTGATTGGTCCAAAAATTGGCGGGATCGGACCTATGGGCTTGGCCCGCCCATATAAGCCAAATTTTGAAATTGAGATATGTTGAAATTTATTAGCGAGTGTGCTTTAATTTTGTAATGTATCTGGTAGAAGAAGCGCACATCTAGCCTTTGGCAAAATAAACGATGAGGAAGATAAAGAAAACCCAAGGGGGGGCTCTAAGCAACCCCAGCTTTTAAAAGCTAGTGGGAACTCGGACTCTGAGTCATCAAGTGATAACAATATTACTATTGTTGAAAATCGGAAAAGACTGTCAGGGGCACAAAGAAGGAAACTGAATAAGATGAGCCGGCAGAAGATATTACAGGATGAATCTGACTCTTCTACATCTACTAAAAGAGTCAGATCTCCCGAAGAGCATAGCCATGCGAAATCTACTAAGAAGAAAAAAGCTCACCGACACCCAGCACTTCGAAGAAACCTATTCAATCTACCAAAAAAGGAGTTTCTAGTCAGAATCCGTTAATGGTGGGAGGAGAAGTTGATCTTGTTGTTGAGAAGGTGAGTAAGTCCACCAAACCATCCATAAAAGAGGGGGCCTCAAACAAAAAGACCCATTCTAAAGGAAAAAGCAAGGTGGCTATAAGAAAGGGTAAGGAAACACCATCTTATTCCCAAATAGCCAAAAAACATATTCAGGACGAACTACACTATGCCATAATTGATAGCAGTAGTGCGTCTGGCAGAATTCCCGAAGAGCAAAAGAGCATCTTCAAAGATTTGTTCTACACAAAGGTATTGGACCACATTCTCGAATCTAATGATGGACCAACAATCCAAGTAATGAGTTGCACGTTTGAGAGGGGCGTTTTGATGCTGAAACTGGCATCACAATGCTGTGTCGATGTCCTCGAAAACTAGTGGAGAGCATCCCCTCACCTTGGGACGGCGCAAAGCTGAAACTGGTAAGGAAAAGCGATATCCCTGTACTCATAAAAACATCTTTCTATGTCAGAGGATGGGCTAGTAAGGTACCGTCAGAGCGCATACTCAGCGTCATTGGCAAACAAGATTCGAACCTTAAAGTGGGGAAGTGGGAAGTCTTCCACAGGAAAAATGATCCCGATGGTTCTCTCCTGGTGGTAGGCATAGACCCGTATTCCAGGGATAGCCTTGTCAAGACAAAAGGCATGGCATTTTTCGGGATTTGGAAAATCTTCTTTAAGATTGGAAAAACCCCCATTGGCAGGACAGTTAAGTCGAGCCCAAACACGAACGTACCACTTGCAGTGGCAAACGAAAATAGTGAACAGAATGAAGCGAGTGAGACAATTCCGAAAAGTGAGGTGGAAGTGGTCGATAACATCGCCAATTTGCCGATAACATCATCAATTTTGCAGAAAGTTCCCAGCAAAGGCGGTGATAAGGATATGAAGAGGAGCACAAAAACTCAAAACAAAGAGGGAGGAACAAAAAACAACAACGCCTTCCAAAAAGAGGTCGATAACATTACCAAATTGCCGATAATATCACCAATTTTGCAGAATGATCCCAGCAATAGTGGTGATAGGAATAGGTACATAAAGAATCAAAACAAAGAGGGAACGACAAAAAGTAACACCGCCTCCCAAAGAGGTCTACTTGAAGAGTGTGTAATAGGTAGTAAACGAAAGGAGGAGAAAGACTCACTACCAAATAAAGAGGGAGTGCAACCAAATAGGATAAACGACTCCCAAAGGAAATTTTTACTGGAAAGACAATGATTGAGGTCATCCAGATAAACCTCCACCGGAGCGAAATGGCATCCATTGCTCTGATGGACATAATAAATAAAGGCAGGGTTCATGTTGCTTTGGTCCAGGAACCGTGGACTACTAGTAACAAAGTTACTGGATTAAACCATATGAACTACAATCTTTTCTACGCTAACACAGGTACTCGTCCAAGGACTTGTATTCTGTGCCATAAAAACTTATGCTATCTATTCTCTCCAGAGCTGTCAACATCGTACGCAACTGTGCTGATACAAGGTAATGGAAGTATGTATCTGGCGTCAGTATACCTGCCATTCGATGCGCCGACATTGCCACCTACGTCGGAATTACAACGTCTGGTAAGGGAATCCAAAAATACAAGTAATGTGTTAGGTTAGGTTAGGTTAGGTTAGGGTGGCAGCCGTATTTTTTATACAAGCTCACATAGACCAGTTTAGGTCCCTAGTGTTACCACGGACTGAAATGCCCCTCATCGAAACCAACCTGTTTGATATACAAATTTGTCGATATTACGAATATCGGTACTGGAAAGATCTGTTAGGCTGCCTAGAAAAGCCGACCCCAGTATTTCCAGTCGTCGTTTACTCAGAGCGGGACAGTCGCATAGCAAGTGCTCAATGCTCTCCACTTCTTCCTCATCTCCACAGCTTCTGCAGAAGTCATTAGAGTCAATACCCAATCTTTTGGCGTGTTCGCCGATCAAGCAGTGTCCCGTCAGAACTGATGCTAACGTAGACAATCTTTGCCTCTCTAGTGCGAGGAGATATTTTGATCTTCTCAGGTCATACCTTGGCCAGATTTGTCTAGCTACTCTGCAGGTGCCGATTTCTGTCCATCTTTCGTTGGACTGCCTGATTGCCTCTTGCCTAAGCCAAAGCTTGCACGTGGATAGTGGCGCACCAATGTATGCAAATTCTTCGAGAATTTGTAATGTCGTCCCTTTCCTAGCAAGTTCATCGGCTTTGCAGTTCCCCGGGATATCCCTATGTAATGTGTTACTAGCTGGTTGTGATGCCAACTCACACCATATTGCTTGGGGTAGTAGTGACACCAATAAAAGGGGACAAGCCCTTATAGAATTTTTGAATACTAACGATCTCCTAACTCTCAACATAGGGAACAAGGCGACCTTTGTTAACAAAATTAGGGAACAAGTATTAGATATAACGATATGCTCGGAAAACCTCATTGATGAGATCCATGAGTGGAGGGTTTCGGATGAACACTCCTATTCGGACCACCGTTATATAAGGTTTAAAATTGCACGGCCACCGCCTAGCCCAATAAGTTTCCGTAATAAGGCTAAAACCGACTGGACCAAATTCGGCAATCTACTTAGAAATCGATTGGGCCAGCCTAAACACGATTATCCAAGTACAGAAGACATTGATATCAATGTGAGGAGGATTACGGAGGCTCTTGTAAAATCATTCGAAGATAGTTGCCCGCTTCGAGAAAGGAAATCTGCCTATGAGAAACCCTGGATGACAGGGCAAATTCGCTCGATTGGCAAGGATGTCCGCAGACTTTACAACAGAGCTCGATGTAAAAAGCTATCAGTATATTGGGATGACTACCACAGAAAGCTCAAAGAATACAATAAAATCATTAGACTGGCGAAACGTAACTCCTGGAGACTTTTCTGTGAGCAGGTAGACAGCGTTAACAGCATGTCCAAAATAAAAAAGTTCCTCTCAAAAACTCATATCCAAACCGAAACACTGGTGGATGAAACGGGTAAAAAGATGGAAACTATAGATGATACCGTAAGGCTTTTGATGAAAACTCATTTTCCGAGTGGTAATGCTGGGCCAACAGAGGAACAGTTACAGACCGAAAATGTAATGCACCAAGTACCTATTACGGATGCTATGGTTAAAGAAGCAATAAAAAGCTTCTCTCCTTATAAGGCTGCGGGACCGGACGGAATATTTCCAGCGCTTCTTCAGAATGAGGTGGATCTGGTATCAACTCATCTTGTTGGAGTTTTCACTGCATGCCTAACTCATGCATATACCCCAAAAAATTGGCAGGAATCAAGGGTGGTCTTCATACCTAAGCCTGGCAAGGCGAGTTATACGATCCCAAAGGCTTATCGACCTATTAGCCTAACTTCTTTCCTCTTAAAAACAATGGAGCAAATAATTGACGACATGATCAAAAGTAAGATAGCCGATGACAAGCTAAAATTCAAGCAACACGCATATGTTAAAGGAAGATCAGTGGAAACAGCTCTACATGAGGTAGTACACCACATAGAAAAGTCCTTCAGTGAAAAATTGTACACACTTGCCGTTTGTATAGACATTGAGGGCGCTTTTAACAACGTTCAGACCGATACACTTATCCAGTCCTTAGACGAGTTTCAGGTTGACCGGGCGTTGATAAACTGGATCAACAATATGCTAAGGAATAGGTGGATTATTTGTGGGTCATATGACGTAAAAATCACTATGCAGAAAAGCTGAAGAGGCACTTAACATAGCATATAACTGGGCACAACCAAGGGGACTAAATGTCAATCCAGACAAAACAGAAATATGTCTATTTACAAGGAAAAGGAAGATTCATCCTTTTACCGTGCCTCGTTTCCTGGATAAGAATATTGCCATATCTAAAAAGATAAAATACTTGGGAGTAATCTTGGATCAGAAACTGTACTGGAAAGATCATATTGAAGAAAGAGTTACAAAGGCCCACAGATGTTGGTCGTTGTGCAGAAGAGCTATAGGTTCAAAATGGGGACTACGTCCAAATATGACACACTGGCTTTACATGAGCGTGATTAGACCAATAATCACCTACGCCTCTGTAGTGTGGTGGACATCAATGGACAAAAAGTACAACGTAATACCATTGCAAAAAGTGCAACGTATGTGCTGTCTAGGCATAAGCGGAGCAATTAGAACCGCACCAACAAGAGCGTTGGAGACTATACTGCACATCCAACCAATAGATATCCGTATAAAGTATGAGGCAGCCCTCACAGCAAGACGTCTACAAGTGATGGGTGAATGGATAAATCGAGACCACAAGTCGTACCATCAGAAGAAATTACAATCACTGGTCGGTCATATTCAAACAACGGAAATCTCCCACCGCATTCCTGAAGTGCGGCTTACAGCTACCTGTGAATCGTTCGTGCCAGACAGACGCTCCTGGGAAAACGGAACACTTGCTCATGCGCCAGTGGGAACCAGCTGCTACACTGATGGGTCCAGGCTAGGAGGAAGGACGGGTCTGGGACTATTTATTGATGAACCAGAAGTCGAACTTTACTTCCGCCTCCCAGACCATAACACAGTATTTCAAGCAGAAGTTCGAGCAATCACGGAGTGTGTTAACTGGCTCAGTAATACCACAAAGCCTAAATATGCCAACATATTCACAGATAGCCAAATGGCGATCAAAGCAATAACATCGGAAAAAGTCAAATCCAGAACCGTGTTAGACTGTAAAAGAACGATAAATAATTACTCAGTCCATGGTCAACTGCGTATTTTCTGGGTACCGGGACACAACGGAGTGATTGGAAATGAACGAGCAAACAGCTTGGCTTCAAAGGGCAGAGAACTTCGAGTAATGAACTTGGAAAATTGGAAACCTTTCGTAGCCACGAAGGATGAGTTGAAGCGTTGGGCAGTGATGGCTCACAAAACTGTGTGGAATAGAGCAACTGTAGGAGCAACTGCAAAGATACTGCGGGGTGACCCAAATGAGAAGAAAACCAGTAGTTTTCTGAAACTAAACAAGATCGAGATTAGTAAGATGATAAGTGTTCTAACGGGACACTCAAGCTTACAGGCACATCTTCATCGCATAGGACTAGCAGAAAACGACGAGTGCAGGGCATGCAGGGAAAACATCGAAACGATAGAACATTTTCTGTGTCACTGTCCAGCTTTCACACATGCAAGATCCCGATATTTCGGTTCCGACATATTGCCAGACTTGACTCATCTCAGAGGATATGACTGGAAGATACTGAGAAAATACGTGTCTAGTACCGATTTTCTGTAATCCGTGGGGTATGAAAATCATAAATAAGGAGCGCACAACAGGCCGAACCACTGGCTTAAGTGTATGTCCATGGACATGAGACGTTTTAAACGTCTCCTCTATTCAACCTAACCTAACCTAACCTAAATTCAGGGTGCTATCATTTCTAAACCGCTAGTCTGATAGCTGACAGATTTATTTTAGTGACAGTTCATTTTATTGTTTATAAGCTTACAAAAGCATTTTGATCTATTGCATTCAGAAAAAAGTTATTCGTGATGGAATTCAAGCGTGATAGTGTGATTGCTTTATATTTGGGTGGAAACACACAAGTGGCTATCGTTAGAGCCCTCCAGCATTTAAATGTGAATACATCTTTTGTTTCTCGTACCATTGCTCGTTACCGTGATACTGGCAGTGTTGCATCGCGTCCAAAAACTGGACGAAAAAAACGGTAACAACACCAGAAATGATCCGAAAAGTGAAGGCCAGATTTGATCGAAATCCACGCCGCAGTGGCAGAAAAATTGCTCGTGAGCTGAACATATCGCGAGAACAGATACAACACATATTAAAAAATGAGCTTGGACTAAAGCCATTGAAGTTCCAAAAAGTGCAAGAGCTCACCGATGCACAAAAAAAAGTTAGACTGGAAAGAGCCAAGGAGTTGCTTCGCTTGCACGAAAGTGGCCAGTTACCGAATTTGGTTTTCTCCGATGAGAAGCCATTCCAAATTGAGCAGTTTGTGAACAAACAAAATAATCGTGTTTATCAGTACGAATTTCGATTATTTTACATGAATGAGTATGCAGGGAAAATCGATTCAGATTTATATATAACCTAACCTATATATCGTCATCAGAAACGAGAAAGGGCGTATCATCTTATTTAAAAATTTTACAGGAGAAGCAAAATACTAAATAAAATGAAAAATGTTTTCGTTAGAAAAACGGGGTTTTCAGGATAATACCTAAATGTAATGATGCATATATGCATCATTACATTTAAATTCATTATTTAATTATTATTATTAATTAATTATTTTAATATTATTAATTATTTATTTATTAAATTCATCATTTAAATTCACACAAACAAGTTTTATAACCTATTTGTGAAAATTGCGTGAAATATGAATTTTTAACAATGAAAAAAGAAATAACTTGTTGTTGGGTCCTTTGAATTTCGCTAATAAATTCGCCATTGTTTAGAGTAGGCCCTTAAAAATTTCTCAGGATGTGTATTTTAATGGAGTTTACCGAAATCCATCAAAAAATGAATTTCCATTTTATAAATTAAAAATTATTGATGTAAAACAAAAGCTAATGCCGCTAAAGACATTTTTAACTATAAAGTTTAACGCGAAATCTAGGAAAAACCAACTAAAATTCGAAAAACATAGCAAAGTCTAAAAAGTCTTTTTTTATATAAAATATATTTGGAAAACTTCTTAAGCAATAACTTTGTTTGTGTGTAAAAACATATTTTATTTGTGAAAGTCAGTTTGCAAATATATTATGTTGTAATATATTAATATATTCGTCCCAAACAAAAATTCTTTATTTTTAAATAAAATTTATTTGTTAACAAATATAAAATATTTAAAAAAATCGTTTCCAAATATATTTTCTTTCAATTCAAACATATCAAAAATGCAGGTTTTTCCCCGTGTAGAAACGAAAAATTTTGCTAATATACTTAAAACAAACCAAATTTTCATATAAGCTTTGATCAACGCGAACTTTGTTTTGACGCCACTCTTATACACATAAGATAGAATTCGGCCTATTGTGCGCTCAAATTGTTTGTTTCGTGGACTAGTCCTGAGAAAGTTATTTTATAAACTCCGTACTATCGACAGCTTCCTTAATTGTTTTCCAGTCTACGGCCCTACGTTGGGTCAAGTCTGGTAAAGAGTCATTTTCCAAGAAACGGGATCTATTGTTTGCGAACGAAAGAACTGGCGGAGGAAGTGCTGCAATGTTTCGTCATTGTCCCCGCATGCCCTACAGACGCTGCTGTCCACAACTCCTATTTTATGCAGATGCGCTAGTTAGCCTGTGAGCCCTGTAAGAAAACCCAATGCTCAATTACAGCAAAGTTTTTCCTCGTTTGGGTCACCCCACAAGATTCTTGTTGTGTCCCCAATGCACAGTGTGTTATTTCATCAATCTAGGTGGACAAAAGTCGAAAAAAAATGTTTAGTGAATATCACAATCTTTATATATGCCATTAAAAAAGGGTCAACTATTACAGAAATAATTATAAGAAAACACAATAACATACTTTTATTAAGATAACGATAAATGAAAGTGACATATTGTCATAGGTAGAAAAGCAATGTGGGAATCTATACATTTTAGTTTGTGATCAGTGACGTGTGAGAACATTTTTCGTAGCTCGATTGAAGGAAAAATCCTGGAAATTTAAAAATTAGTTCTATTTTAATAAATGTCGTGCATTTCATTACTTCGAATTATTTTAATTAGAGCTATTTTGTTGATTTTTAACAGTGAGTATTTAAACTCCCTTTAAAATCCAATTCGTTATAAAGAAAAGGAAATAACAAAATTTCACCTCAAGACACCTCGTCCAAACTTTCAGGTTTTTAAATATAGTGTGTACACTACAAAAAATCCAAAAAATATCTTGCTCATAGTTGCACAATTTTAAAATATTTGCCTAAATTTAAGAATGACCCTGGAAATACCTTAAGAACTTTGGTTGATCTATGAATTGAAACACGGTGCGGCGAAAAAGCTAAGACATCGGTAATATATACTTTAGACGTGGTAAATTATTCTGCAACCAATTAATTTTACACAAGTCAATCAAAGTTGAAGAATACGCTACAACAATGTTCTTTGAAAATATCCATGACGTGGTGTTTTCACTTAAATTTTTTTTAATGTTTTTAGTTTTTTTTAACTAATACTAAGGATAATATTAATTTAATATGCTTTTTCTATACAAAAAACTGAAAAAATACTATTGTCCACCTAGATTGCTCAAATGACACACTGTGCAGTGTTCGGAAACAGTACACTATATGTACGGTTCGTTCATAGAACGCAAGCGCTATTTCTTTGTTTAGTGATTGTGTATGTGTACGCAAACAGAAAACGCAAACGCTACACAGAAAGAAATATGCCATACGAAATTCAAGTAAAAAGTTCTTATTTTAAGCCGAAATCATATGTACGCTCGTACTAAGTATTTCTTAAAAAAAGTATAAAATGGCTTACATTGAAAAAATCAAGCTCTGAAAGCTTACAATAAGTATATAAACTTGACATCAAGTAAAAATTTCTTAAAAAGGAAAATTAAGCCTAATATGGCTTAAAGTGAGAACAAAAAGCTTACTTTAATTCCTGAGAGGCAGAACATATAGAGCACAATAAAACTACCCGCTCAACCACGCTCATTTAACTGGTTCATTTTGGCTGAAGCAAACACACGCATATAAATTGACGAGATATATATGTATAAACATTTGTGCGCAACAATATCCAATTGGTTTCTTATTTAAGCGGTGTTTGTAAATACATTACTTGTCGAGTTTTGTTTTATTTGAGATGATGATGTTAATAATTCTTGTTCGTTTCGTTGATGCTATTCCTTATAGGTTTGAGATTTAAATCGCATAATTGCAGCTAAACTTTTACTTTTGCTGTCAGGCAATTGTATTTTGACATACCATTTTAAAAAAATAGCATTGTTTGCAATGTAGACGCAAAAATAGTACCGGTTTTTCCAATAGGGACATAACAATTTTGTATCTTTATGTCATCGCACCCTCAAACATTTTTAATGATATTTCGGTGTCAAAACGTTAGTCGAATTCAACATTGTCTTCATGGTGAAGTTCACCTACGTGCACGTTTGGAAATAATTAAAAATTACTACCGAAATTCTGAGTCGGTAGCCGCAACATTAAGAGCGCTTACACCAATTTACGGCCGTAATAATCGTTCCACCCGACAGGCTGTGCGTGCTATCTATATATATAAAAATGAAACGGTCCATCTGTGTAATGGCATCACGTCAGAACGGCTGGAGCGATTTGGCTCAATTTTTTTTTCAGTTGTTCGTATTTGCCTGGAGAAGGTTGTTACGAAAGAAAATTTTGGAAAAACCCTCCGGAAAAGTCGGAAAATTGGGAAAATCGAAAATTGCTATTTCTTGCGAGATTCCTACTGTTCCTATCTACTGCTATTTCTTGCGAGATTCCTACTGTTCCTATCTACTGCTCTCTTTTTCAATCCAAATTTTTTTATTAATTTTCTATTAAACAAAAAAGTTTTCTATTAAACATATGTACGAGTATGTGCTATTTTTCTTGGTGCAATTCATTCGAGTTTTGCGTATTGTTACACTGATTTCGCGTATCACATCGGCAAACGGTACAAGCATTACGATCAATTAAAATTCACGATATTTATCAATTCGAACATTTTTTCAGATAATAAGTTTGAGTATAAGAGGTAAGGTTATCTTATTGGATTGCGGGCATTGCAAAATCATAATTTCGGATGAATGCACGATGGCGCATAAACGAGCTCTGGAGGCAATTGACCGAACGATGAAGGATTTACGACGTGATTTGAGACAATTTGGTGAGTCTGATATTGCTCTCCGGAGATTTTCGTCAAACGCTTCCCGTCATCCCGAAATCTACTGCCGATGAAATTAATGCAGGCCTGAAATAGTGGTCTTTGTGGCTGCATGTCAAGAAGTTATGTCAAGAAGTTGAAATTGACCACGAACATGAGAGTCGCGTTGCAGAACGACTCATCGGCTCTTGAATTCTCGAAACAACTGTTGGCGCTTGGCAATGGCCAAATTACTATTGATGTTTCCACTGCATTGATATTGTTTCCGGCAAATTTTTGCGAGTTCACATCGTCGAACGAGGAACTCATCACCAAAGTGTTTCCAAATCTCGATTAGATTAGTGAATGGGCAATATTAGCAGCGAAGAATAAGGACGTCGATAGCATGAATTTTATTATTCAAAGTAAAATCGAACTCGCTTGATGTGCCAGGAGCTCCGCCGCATAATTTACAGCTGAAGGTGGAATCGATCATAATCATGTTGCGGAATCTGAATCATCCGAAATTGTGCATAGTTCGCGGTTGTCCATTATGAAACTGATGGACAATGTGATTCAGGCGACGATCATCAAGGGAAAATTCAAAGGAGAGGAAGTCCTTATCCCACGAATTCCGATTATTCCAACTGATCTTTCATTCCAATTCAAGCGGATTCAGTTCCCTGTACGATTGGCTTTTGCGATGACAATCAATAAATCTCAAAACCAATCGTAGGAAGTCTGTGGAATTAATCTCGAATTTCCATGTTTTTCGCACGGTCATCTGTACGTTGCCTGTCTTCTGTCTTCGTTGTTTGTTGTTTATCATCTGATTCGATTTATCTCTACTGATTTCGATTCCTTTTAAACAAATCGCATTAAAATTTTAACTATCTGTGTTTTATTATCACTCTGGAGTTTATCTGAAGGCGTTAAATTGGGGCGAGGCGAAGTTCGCCGGGTCCGCTAGTATTGGATATATTTGAATCCAAATGTCCACCTATGGATGCTCCGGCGACAAAGAGACGCCGTACCGCTCGAAGCGACAAAATTTTTGCAGCCGTAAGTGTATCCGTTCCAAATGAGCCAAATCAGTCGATTCCCCGTCGTTCTCAGGAATTGGGCATCTCTCAAACCACACTGTGGCGTGGTTTGTTATAAGATCAAACTTCTCCGATGGGGCTCTGGCAAAGTTTCACGAAAATCCAAAATTTCATCGGTGGTGATTACCTTTTGCCTAAGCAAGTTCCCCGTGATATCCCTATGCACAGGCACCAATATGAGGTGTATATTAAACGTTCAGCCATCTCGTTAAGAGATCTGCGGCAGTCGAGGGTTGTTTGTGAATTTAGGGATGTTGCTCCAGAGAATTGATGGCAGCCTGGCTGTCCGAGTAAATGACAACGCCAGTGTTGGTTACTACGTTGCGACTCAGCCACTTGGCTACTTCCCATATTGACATTATTTCAGCTTGATAGACACTGCAGCTATCGGTAGTCGGTGAGCTATATCCAAACAAAATTCTTCACAGTGTATTCCGATGCCAAGCTTTTCAAGTTTCGAACCATCCGTATAGAAGTGGAGATGGTTTGTAGTACCTGGTATTCTGCCAACCCATTCATCTCTGGCTGGGATCATAGTGATGTACTTCTCCTCTCGAAGGTGTACACTGTTGGTATATAGTCCACTCGGTTTAATGGCAGTATAAATAAGCAGTATATGGAGTAGGGCTTGTAGAGACTCAGTCGCTGTAGTCCTTAAGGCTCCACTTATGCACAGGCAGGCAGTTCTCTGAACCTTCCATAGTATATTTGTAATGGTAAGTTTGTCAGTTGCCGTCCTCCATACCACAATGACCTATAACAGTATTGGACGGACTACTGCTATATGTGGATGATTTTAGGAGAGAGGCCAATGGATGATTTTAGGAGAGAGGCCCTACCGCGACCCTACAGCCTTCCTGCAGAAATATAAGGCGACGTTGCACAGTGGGCTAAAATGGAAAAAATGGACATAATTCGGCCATTTCAAAACCACTTATCGTATGGCGATGAAATTTTAGGTGTGTATACAAGAGGTGGTAGAGAGTTTAAGTTCGGAACTTGGGCCCCCTATCTCATACGGGTATACAAAATTTTCATAGGCTTCTAACTTTAAATGGAGTGTCCGGTTTTAGTGGATACTCTTATACCAGACCCACAATAAACATTTTATAGGTTGAAGATATCTTGAATAGTTTCCGAGATATGTATGTGGATTTTAAATTTGAATTTTTAATGTTTTCGCCGACTTTGCCTTGGAGTTTAGCCAATATCTCAGTCAAAAAATTACCGATTTTGTTCGCGTGTTTTTTTATGGATTGCCAATAAAATTTACAATAACATGAAAAAAGAATCGATAAGATATGTGAAGAAATAAGAAAGTTATGGCCCTATAAAGTCATTTTTTTGAAAAAATTTCATTTTTGGAGATTTTTTGGCGTAAAAAAGTCCAATTCGTATTTAGGTCTTGTAGAAAAAGTTTGTTACACCAAGTATATCAAATTTATACTCATTTTAAAGGAAACGTTTAACAGAATCCGCTAGAGAAAATCCGAAGCCAAAATTTTGATTGGCGTGGTTGCCACCCTTCTCCGATTCGGACCTTTTTTTTAAATAAATTTCAAAAGTTTGATCCATTTTCTCCAATCGCAAAGCCAAATTGTTAAATTTTTCTTTTTATTTATTTGTATTAGGGTGTAACTAAATCCACTGCAAAGGGAATCCGAGCGCGGCTTTTCATATCGAAGATATAGGACTAAAAGTAAAAAATCCCATTTTAGGGGATTTTTGATGTATTTTTTGGGAATTGAGGGATTTGCCATTGGAAATTTCCACATGTTGCGTTTGATTATTATTTCTAATATTAAAATAAAGAACTTTAAAAAAATCATCGAAATATATACATTTTTAAGAATTTTATGCCGTATTTACGTTTCTATCTATATGCAAATTTTTTTTTTAAATTTTTCCCTACCTTCTTACTTATTAGTTATTATATCAGTCAGTATGCACTGATTTCTTGTAGATCACATGTTTTTATCAAACAATAATAAAATTTAGTAAGATTTACCTTTCGGAAAATATTGTTTTGTGGCACTATTTCTAGGAAACCCTTAATCATTGACAGGTATAACCAGTAAGGAAAGGCAAAAAGTCGGGCGGGCGACTATATAATACCCTACACCTCCCTAACAATGCGATAAGGGTCATTGCGATAATAATTTGTAATAATTGGTAATGGGTAGAAACATATTATCTAATTCTGAAACGATAATCGCTAAATTAAGCAATATTCGTTACTAAATTGAGACATCTTTCTGGAAAATTTTAATTATCGGAAGTAAAGTACAACTTCTATAGCGCTTTGAAACCAAATCAGGAGGAACATATATATGGAGGTTATATATAAATCTGAACCGATTTTCCCTGAATACTCATTCATGTAAAAAGACCTCTGATCGGATATAAAATACAGTCTCCACAGCGCTTACATGTCAAATCGGGGGTAACATATATATAGGGGCTATATCTAAATCTGAACCGATTTCCTCCGACTTTGGCAGTATTCCTTCGAGTAATAAGAAACCTATTTCTGCCGAATTTCGCACTGATCGGATATAAAATACAGTTTCTACAGCGCATACATGTCAAATCGGGGTAACATATGGGGGCTATATCTAATTCTGAACCGATTTTCTCCGAATTTGGCAGTATTCCTTCATGTAGAAAGAAACCTCTTTTTGAGGAATTTCGCACTGATCGGATATAAAATAAAATTTTTACAGCGCTTTCATATCAAATCAGGGGTAATATATACGAGGGTATATGGGGGCTATATCTAAATCTGAACCGATTTTCTCCGAATTTAACAGTGTGCATTCATATAATAAGAAACCTCTTTCTGCCGAATTTCATACTGATCGGATATAAAATAAAGTTTTTACAGCGCTTACATGTCAAATCGGGGCTAACATATATATGGGGCCTATATCTAAATCTGAACCGATTTTAGCAAAATTCCTTGGGCCAAAAAAAAATATGTGTAAAGTTTCGTCGAGATCGGACCATAATTGCGACCTGTACGTTGATTACAAGAATACATGCACAGACAGACGGACAAACAGACGACGGACATAGCTAAATCAACTCAGAAAATGATTCTGAGTCGATCGGTATAATAAACGATGGGTCTATTTCGGCTCCTTTTGGGTGTTACAAACAAATGCACTAAGTTATAATACCCTAGACAGAAACGCAAATACGGCATAAAATCCTTAAAAATGTATATATTTCGATGATTTTTTTTTAAAGTTCTTTATTTTGATATTAGAAATAATAATCAAACACAACATGTGTGGAAAATCCCTCAATTCCAAAAGAATACATCAAAAATCCTCAAAAATGGGATTTTTACTTTTAGTCCTATATCTTCGATATGAAAAGCCGCGCTCGGGATTCCCTTTGCAGTCGATTTTGTTACACCCTAATACAAATAAATAAAAAGAAAAATTTAACAATTTAGCTTTGCGATTGGAGAAAATCGATCAAACTTTTGAAATTTATGTAAAAAAAGGTCCAAATCGGAGAAGGGTGGCAACCACAACAATTAAAATTTTGTCTTCGAATTTTCTCTAGCAGATTCTGTGAAACGTCTTCTTTAAAATGATTATAAATTTGATATACTTTTTGTAACAAACTTTTTCTACAAGACCTAAATACGAATTGGAATTTTTTCGCCAAAAATCTCCAAAAATGAAATTTTTTCAAAAAATTTACTTTATAGGGCCTTAACTTTCTTATTTCTTCACATATCTTTTCGATTCTTTTTATCATGATATTATAAATTTTATTGGCAATCTATAAAAAAAGACGCGAACAAAATCGGTAAACTTTTGACTGAGATATTGGCTAAACTCGAAGGCAAAGTCGGCGAAAAAATGAAAAATTCAAATTTTAAATCCAAATATCTCGGAAACTATTCAAGATATCTTCAACCTATAAAATGTTAATTGTAGGTCTGGGATAGGAGTATTCACAGAACAGCCACTAAAACCGGACACTCCATTCAAAAGTTAGAAGCCGATGACAATTGTGTATACCCGAGGTGGTCAACTTTAGGGCCCTGTAGCTCCGCCCCTGTATGAGATAGGGGGCCCAAGTTCCGAACTTAAAATCTCTAACACCTCTTGTATACACACCTAAAATTTCATCGCCATACAAGAAGTGGTTTTGAAATGGCAGAATTATGTCCATTTTTTTTCATTTTAGCCCACTGTGCGTTGGCTTTCCTTACACGTTCAGTACGTTAAGTCTGAATAAGAGTTTCCTGTCAAGAATTATTCCTAAATATTTTGCACTTTCGGAAAAGACTAGATATGTTCCATTTATCCGAGGAGGAGGGTCCACATGTGGGACATTATTCATCCTAGTAAAGAGAACCAATTCTGTCATGTTTGGGTTAACGCCCAAACCGCTGCCTCTGGCGCATCTAGCCAACTTGTTCAGAGCCACCTGTAGGATGTCTCTGAGGACGTTTTTGAATTTGCCACTCACTGCGATTGCCACGTCGTCCGCATATGCCACGACCATGCATCCACAACCATCTCGATCTAGCAGGATTTCATTCACCGCTAGGTTCCAAATTAGTGGAGACAGCACTGCTCCTTTTGGGGTCCCTCTGTTTAAAAAACCTTATTAGAGATGTGGGCCCAAGACATGGTGTTATGCGTCTTCTGTTGAGCAGGCTTTGAATTGGTCTAATCAAGCTAGAGTACACCTTTATATACGACAGTGCCGCAAATACCGCATTTGTGTGAATGTTGATAAAAGCTCTTCTATGTCAAGAAATGCCACCCTGGTGAATTCCGTGAAATGTAGGTACGATTCGATATTGCTCACAAGTTGGGGCAGGGCTGATTGTGTAGACTTTCCCTTATTGAAAGCATGTTGATTCCCCGACAGGACTTTGTATTCAGGTTTTCCCTAATGAAATAATCTAAAAGTCTTTCCAGACCTTTTAATAGGATGGAGAATAGGCTAATTGGTTTGATGCCTTTTGACCTAGTGTGAGATATCTTTCCCGCTTTGGGTACACGGAGCAAAATCGCCTTTTTTCATATGTTTGAATCGAAAGAAAATATATTTGGAACTCAAATTTTTAAATATTATATATTTCTGAGCAAATTAATTTTATTTGAAAATCAATAAAATATATTTGGAACGCAAATATTAATATGTATATTACAATAAAATATATTTGCAAACTAAATTTCTCAAATAAAGTATATCTTTAAGTACAAATAAAATTATTGTTTAGGAATTTTTATAAATACATTTTATTTAAACAAGATTTTCAAATCTTTTGCTGACTTTTTCGAATTTCATTTTTAATTTTTTCTTGGTTCCCAGTTGTACCTCCCAGTTATGATACCATATGCAGCATTGACTTCTGTTTCAAATTAATCATTTCAAATTTCTAAGTATTCCAAGCCATCATTAGTTGTCCATCCACCAAAAAATTTATATTGATCCAAGATTATAGGATTTATGTATTTTCCGAATACTTAAGTGCAATTTTTTATTTGTTTCGGAAATAAAAGTCCCAAATAAAAACAAATTGGGAGTAAACAAAGATTTGTTTAGAAAAAAATGTTCCCAAATATATAACCTTTGTGTGTACCAAATATTATATGTCTAGAGTGTACCCTAAACGTATATATGTTTCAAGTCGAATATGTTTGGGAAAATATACTACATAAACGATTTTTTTTCAGCGTGTATGATACCACTTTGGTATCCCTCCATCGATTGTTGGTCTTTACCACTTAAATTAGTCAGCAGAAAGAGCCGTAGATCTTTCCTGGCCAAAATGCATGTTCTTGGACTGCCGTCACAGTTGGCCACAAGTAGTTTAATTTACACCTTGTATTGGACCGAATCGCCCCTAGTAAAAATGGGGAATATCGGTCAATGTTTTAATATTGCCCCCATAAAAAGGTACCCAACGATTTAACTCCTTGACTCTCTGTAGAACACATTTTTCAATAGATCTAGCTGAAATTTAAGAATAAACACTTTATATTATACGTAATCATCCCAGTAAAAATGGTGTACATTGGTCCATGTTTTGATATATATTCGGTATATATTCGAAATAACATTAGTGGGACCTTTATATGGGGCTATACCAAAACATCGACTGATGTTCCCCATTTTTACTAGGGACGATTAGATCAAATATAAAGTGTAAATTCGTCAATTTCAGCCAGATCAATTGAAAAATGTGTTCTCTAGAGTGTTCTTGACATCGGTGAAATCGGTGAGGACTTTTACACTGATAGAAAAATTACAAATGACGACGAATTACGGAAAAAGTACATTTTTTTCAAAAAAAAAAATCCTGGGACAAAAAAAACATAAAAAATAGAAAAAAATCGAAAAAATACTTTATTTTTTGTAGAAATTATAGCCCTTTTGGTAGAGGTAAGAGAATTTCAAAAAATCTTTTTTTTTTTAATTTCTGTTTAAATACCGATTTTATTTATTACTTTTATTTATATTATGTACTTTTGAGTTTATTTACATGAACAAGTTTCATTAGAAGTAATTGTGAGTTCTTTGTTGACGTTTGTAGATTTCGGAATCGGTTTCTCTAATGAGGAACCAAATATAATCTCCCATCATTCTTTCATCCCAGTGCCCTTGGTAACGCCGCTCGATGGACTTCAATTCTTGGTGAAACCTTTCGCCATGTTCGTCACTTACGTCGCCAAGATTCTCGTGGAAAAAGTTTAAATGAGAATGCAAGAAATGAATTTTGAGGGACATATTTACACCTATTGGAATACATAAAGCGAAAAATATGTTGGAAGAATACATACATATGTGTTATTACATATATATAAAAAAATATATTTCTGACCAATTTGTTCACAATTTTTTAACAAATCATTAATCATTGTTTCATATTGCGGGCTTTTATTGGATCCAAGGAAATTTGAAACTACAAGCTTAAACGACGTCCATGCTGCAATTTCATCCGACGTCAAATATGATTCGACGTGAAATATGATATATGAAAAAAATTCACACCTTTCTTCAGTTTCCTTTTTTTAAGCCCATCAAAAACTCCTTCTTCGATTTTTTGAAAAGAAACACTTTTTAAATATGAGAATGAATTGCCATCTTTCCTTAAGGCTTTTACAAAATTTTTAAAGAGCCCCAGCTTAATATGCAGTGGTGGCAAAATATCGGCTATCCCAGAGGCATAACATACCAACTACTTTTAAATCGCAAAAAATTCTCCAGTCATGTTCATATTTTATGTATTTTATCAATTTAGCCATTGTTTCTTATGATTCCTTTGTGTTGACAGCATGAGCAATGTGAAGCGACGGTTTCTGATTTCCGTTGTGTAAAAGTACTGCTTTCAAACTCGCATGTCCTTGCAAAATCATCTGTTATTCACAGTTGTATAAAATTGTTTGTAAGGTATATCACGGACTCTATAATATGATATGTTAACATCTGAGGCCAAAATATTGTACTGTTTCATCCCAGATGCAAGTAGTTCTGCCTTATCTTTTGTCAGTTCCAAATCTCTCAGTAGATCAGAGTTGAGTACTCAGCTGAACTTGATGACGTTTCCGTTATTAGGCTGTTAGCTATACTTGAACACTTACTACTCCAATCTATTAACTTAGACAAAAATAGCAGTCCGTATCGTGAATGAATGGTTGTCTCCAAATCATTGACATTCCAAATTGCACGTGAAGTCTTAAATTAAAACGTTTTATTCCACAAAACATTGTAATACATCAATTTTAATGTACTTACCGCATTCCACTAGTCCATCGAGTAAGATTTACGTGGCACGAATTACACAAAATACTAGGTGTCCACGGTTCGTTCATATTTTTAACTCGTAGACCAAAATATTACACATATATTTCTTCTATTGTTTTACTAAACGCACGTCGATTTTTTTAATTACATATTTTCCGCAGATGTAGCAGAAATTGTCGGGATCATTTACACATTGAAAAGTTCTTTACCTTTTACTCATACTTCGAAATATAACTTTGTAACATTTTTCAGAAAATCGACTTATCTCTTTAAGGCGCTGAATTACACTAATTTATTAATAGGAAATTTCATTCATGAATTCCGGGTTTAAGGTTCATAAGTTGCAGTACCTGTAGCTGACATATAGTTTGCTTCGAACGTAGAAACCCAATATTTTCATGACTGCCGCGTACTACTTTGCATTGCGTACATATAATTTTACTACCTGTATATACGACTGGGATGCCCATGCCCCTAAAAGGCGTAAATTAATGGAAACCTCATAAATAAAGAAACACAAATATTGTTGAATGACCCTCTATCTGAGCGGATCTCATCCAATATAGCTCTCACATTGCGTATCATGTTTTATGGAGGGCCGTAAAACCTCGTCCTCTCTATAATTTTATAATGTCTGACATCAATCCTCATAAAATAAAATGCAAGTGCAATGTCTCTTATATGTCTCTCTCACATATGGCGAATTCAATATAAGCAAAAACATCATTTAAAAACGAAAAAATATGAAACAAGATTTTTTTGAATTTCCCTAACATTTACAAAATGGGTTTCTTCATTAGCATGCTGCCTTTTTAAAAAATGTGATAAAATAATTTTTTCCATTTTTTTCTATTTTTTATGGTTTTTTTGTACCAGGAAAAAGTTTTTTTTAAAAAAAAATCATTTTTTTCTCATATTTTTGACGACTGTTACTAAACCAAAGATTCTACGTGAAAGCGATATTTGCAGCATATGTAGCCCTCACAATTCCCTTTAATTTGAGGCATAACACGGCTCAATCAGGCTTATACTTGAATTATGGTCCAAATACTGAATGTACTTTCCATGAATGCCGGAATTTAAAAAAAAAATACCATAAAAAAACTTGTTGAGTTTATGTTTAGTTGACCTATTTATTTTATGTTATAGTTATTCGTTCAGCTTAAGGCCAAACGCAGTTCTTATCCCGACGAACTCCATTCATCACTACGACGAATCCCATTCATCACTACGACGAATCCCATTCATCACCACGACGAATTCCATTCATCATCACGACGAATCCCATTCATCATCACGATGAATCCCATTCATCATCACGACGAATCCCATTCATCATCACGACGAATCCCCTTCATCACCACGACGAACTCCATTCATCACCATTATTAGATTTTTTAAATTAAACTTTTAAAAATTTTAATTTATTTAACTAAGGTAATCAGAACGCATATAGAACAGTATAATTAAGCACAAAATATGAATTGATTGCTTCGTTTAATCATATTTTCAGCAAAATGGTCAAATAATTTTTTTTGTCGTGGGAATGAAACCTTATCGTTCCCACGACGAATTTCGAAATTAACAAAAACATGGGTTGATGATTGTGTTCGTTCTATTGACGTACATTTCGTCACCAGTACGAAAATATATTGACAAAACTGATTCGTCGTGGTGACGAACAAACTGTACGGAGACCATATGAGAACATGGACCGATGTGCACCATTTTCAATAGGGGTCGTCTCTAGTCTAATAGATGATTCTGTACCAATTTTCATAAAGATCGCTTCATATTTGCTAAACGTTGTGTATTCTATTTGCGTTCGTTTGAAAAAACCACAACCACTACGAGATAGCGTTGGCTTTCGTTGAAGAATATGTTATCATACTGGTTGTGATCGTCATCTCAGAATCTTAGAGTTTATATATTTAAGGCCAATATTTTTAAACTCTCATATTAGTGTAACAAGGGTATATATATATCATTTGGTACGTCCCAAAAATGTAACACATCGAAGAAGTGATCTAAGACCCTAAGTATGTTCGGCGGAAATCTGTTTTAGAACATTTTAAGCAATTTGAGCAATGTCCATTCGTCTGTCTGCTGGCAGGATCCAATTGACTTCAAATTTGGTATGAGGTCATATTTTTATACTTATTCTTATTCGAATCGTTTAAAATTCCACAAATGTTATTATCGATTGGTCGTATATATATATATTGGGTATATATATATCATTTGGTACGTCCCAAAAATGTAACACATCGAAGAAGTGATCTAAGACCCTAAGTATGTTCGGCGGAAATCTGTTTTAGAACATTTTAAGCAATTTGAGCAATGTCCATTCGTCTGTCTGCTGGCAGGATCCAATTGACTTCAAATTTGGTATGAGGTCATATTTTTATACTTATTCTTATTCGAATCGTTTAAAATTCCACAAATGTTATTATCGATTGGTCGTATATATATATATTGGGTATATATATATCATTTGGTACGTCCCAAAAATGTAACACATCGAAGAAGTGATCTAAGACCCTAAGTATGTTCGGCGGAAATCTGTTTTAGAACATTTTAAGCAATTTGAGCAATGTCCATTCGTCTGTCTGCTGGCAGGATCCAATTGACTTCAAATTTGGTATGAGGTCATATTTTTATACTTATTCTTATTCGAATCGTTTAAAATTCCACAAATGTTATTATCGATTGGTCGCTACCACCACACCCCCCCCCCCCCCCTTTTTGCTACCAACCACCGAAACTGGCCAAATAATACAAAAAATTAATAGGGGTAAATACGAAATCTACGGATAATTCTAAGAACATTTCTCTAAAAAACCATGGGTCTAACATAAATTCCTAGCTGGCGGAAATTGACTTCAAATTTTAGGTCACATTAAATATTAAATTGTACACAAAACCCCATAGATTCATACAAAAGCAATACCGTAAAATATAAACGACCTATGTACACCACAACAAAAACAAAAATAAAAACTCATGGTTTAACCCGTTTTATATGAACGCTTAGTATCATTTGTTTAAAGTGATCTCCTTTTTCTTTTGCTCAACGGTCCAAAAGAAATAATTTTTTTTTTACAAAAAAATAAAAATCGCAGTCTGCCGTTATCAATGCAATAGAAGCATGCGTTTGTCATTTATGACTTAACTCGTAAGAAAAAAGCGTGCGTGCGATTTACAATCGAGGTTTTTATGCGGTTTACGCTTATATCGAAATCGGGAAAATTGTGTTTTTTGTTTAGATTTTTTTGCAATCTGAAATAACATATATATGTGAGCTTTATCCAAATCATAACCGATTAATTCCAACTCGATTGGAAAGTTTCTAGGGACAATAAAATTGAGTATGTTAAATTTTATTGACATCGGCCAAGTTCTTTGATCGATAATGATTTTTACAAAGGGGTGTGGCTCCGCCCACTTTTTCCAAAAAACAATTTATTTCTCTTCCAATGACTTACACACCAAGTTGCATCTCTCTAGCTCTTATAATTCAGGAGATAACGCTGAAAAACGACGTTTTTACCCGACCTTCCTTTAGTCCTTGTATGGGGAAAATCTTTAATCCTTGACAGATTTTGTACAATTGCAATAACAACCGTTGCAGGACAATAACACGTGTTTCTGCAAAATGTCAGCCAGTCACGTGACCTGTTGTCTGCTTTCGATAGACCGACGGACATGGCTAGTTCGCCTTAGAATTTGAAGTCGGTTTCCGCCAGCTAGGACTTCATTTTAAACCCATGGTTTCTTGGAGAAATAATCTTAATTTTTAATTTTCAGTAGATTTCATTTTTGCCTGACGCTTTGTTAATTTTTTCCACCCATACAAATTGACCCCCCTCCAGTGCACATAAACGCTATAACTTTTTCGTTAAACTGCTTCTGGTACCTCCCACACAAATTGACACATAATTCGTGTAATATTCCATATTACCTTAGTCGGTTTACCCGACTGAATCTTTCTTACTTGTTGTAGAACATTTTACAACAAGTAAGAAACAAACCCGAATTTTGGGATTTATTATAATTTTTTTTAAAAATACAGTATATTATTGGGGAATTTTTTGCAATTAGTTTCGAAAAATGGCAACCTGTAAGTGATGTCCATTTTCTGCTTCGCACATACGTGCTCTTTTTTTTGCATATTTTCCATAACTTTTCGCAAAATTTCGGAAAAATTCAATTATTTTTGTGCGTTGTTCGATTCATAATTAATTCCCCAAGTCTCCTTCACAAAATGCTGAAAAAAAAGAAAGAATAATAAATAAAAACGTTATAAAGATTTCAAACCATATAGCTCATTCTGCGCCACCCTGTACCTACAATTAAACAGAGAACCTCAAAACAAAACATGTATAGCCAAAACATATACAAATTCCGTTTCTCAGAAAAAATACTCAAAGTATAGATTCAGCCAAAATATTCACCACACGATAAAATCCGTATTGGAGCTAAACCAGAAAAACTCTAAATGGGGTTTTCAGTTTCTTTCAGAAACCGAAGTCAAAACGGTGTCAACTTTCGATGAGTTCAAAATGTTGTATGGTGATATCAAAAGTACATTATAACTCTTAAGTTTCGAAGATCAATGGGGATCGTCCTTGGGGCAAAATAAAAATATGTGGATAATGTCATTGAGATTGGACTTATTTTGCGATCTGGGCTTTGATAACAAGGAAACATTGACCGATGAGTATAACAAACTATTGGTCTATATCTCTATTCCTTTCATGTGTTACAAACAGATGCACAAAGTCATAATACTCCGTACCACCTGTTTATACCCCATGCTATAAAAATGATTTAAAATATCGCTCACTTACTTCAAGAGTGACATAACTCAAAATTTAAAATTTTTGAGGTTGCCTTACAAAAATGCGAATTTTGCAAATGTTCATAATCTCAGCGAAATTTGGTCTATAAGTAAACAACCATATTTCGGATTATTCAAGCGTATTTAAACATCTTATTTCAAAACAAAACATTTATTGTTACTTATCTTTTTATACGGAATTAAATTGACACATCTTTGCAATTTTCAATTTTGAGTAATGTCACTCTTGAAGTGAGTGAGTGATATAGTCATTATGTTAATTAAAATTTACATTTATCTTAAATTTTGGACATATTTTATCTATGTTTTTTTATACGGATTTTCCCAGTTATATTTCATAAAATCTGTCACAAAATCTTTAAAATTTTCAAATAGTGTTTGACGTTAACACACATGGTCACCAAACATTTATTGTGAAATTATTTGTTTTATTAATATTTTGTTGTGTAGTACATTTTGAATTAGTTCATACTTAAAGATTTTCCAAACAAAAACAATTCTAAATGAATTTTTTTTTCCAAAAAACTGAAAAATTCAGTGCATCTGGCAACCCTAGTTGACGGGTCGAGTAATGGTCGTATTTCTCCCATGAAAACACACAGAGAAAATTTTCCTAAAATATGAAACATCGGAACCACGAAACAGAAACTTACCATTGTTTCCATAAAACGCATTCATCTGAGACGTAAGAATAGTCTGAAAACACTCATTTACATTTTGATTCATAGACGAAACGAAAAACTAATTTTGTAATTAAGGCTAACATATGAACCGACATGAAACAACAAAATTACATATCGATGGCTTATATCCATTTGTGGCTATATTAAAACCCCAATTTTTCAGGAGAGCAAAAAAACTGTTTTATTGGCACAATATTTGAGCTTCAGCGAATTTTTGTTCGACGATATGTTCTACATATTGCTACTATGTGCTAGAAACAAAAACATTTCAGTATAATACATTATACGCGAAGTTCTGAAATATAGCGCTTTTTTCTACACCCAGGAAAATAATTGGTTGGAATTCGATTGTAACAATAAAAAAATAGTACTAGCAACAAAAAGTATGTTGCCTACACCGTGTGTTGGTTGTATTTATATATAAATAGTTGAAACAACTATAATAACATGGATACGATCAAATAAAAATGCTTGCAAGTAATTCGATGGTTGTATCAATCGAATTAAGATTGTGTTTTTCATTGACACTCGGTTAGTTGAGTTAACCAATTTTAAACTTTCATTATAGTACCATATGATCGATTTTTGGTTGTGACAACCAATGTTTTATTCTTGACGGCAGAAATTGTAGCAATACACCAAAGATTATTATTGCAACGAATAATTGGTTACTACAACAGAAAAAATATTTATAAATAATCGTTTTTTGGTTATCCCAATAATTTCTCAAATTTATTTTTGGAAATACAAACGAAAGATTGGTTGCTGTTCTTTTGCTGATACATGACAAACACAAAATAAAATTACTCGACATAAATAAATCTTCAACATTTTGTTCAATAGCGGTATAATCTCGTGTGGAATGCAGAATATGTTGTGCAAAACGTTTTACATAAATAAACCAGTAAGGAAAGGCTAAAGTCGGACGGGGCCGACTATATATTACCCTACCCCACTCTCGTAATATTGAATAACTCTGAAATATAAATTTTGTAATTCATGTATAAATTGTTTACATAAATTTACTTTTGGGACATTTTATACTTAAATAATACCTTGTACCACAGTGTGTTATAGGGTATAAGAAAAGTGTCGTATTAAGTTGGAACAATTGGTTTCTGTACCACTGTGTGGTGTAGGGTATAAAAACAATTGGATGTAAAATACAGCTTCTACAGGACTAAAGAGCCAAATTGAATGAAACATATATGGGAGCTATAGCTAAATCTTAACCGATTTTCTTCAAATTCGACAATGTTAGTCCATGGATCAAGAAACTCTACTATTCTAAAAATCAAAACGATTGGATGTAAACTACAGCATCTATAGGGCTAAAGGGTCAAATCGGACGAAAGATATGTAATGGGAGCTATATCTAAATATAAACCGATTTTCTTCAAATTCGGCAATGTTGTTTCATGGATCAAGAAACACTACCATTCTAAATTTCAAAACGATTGGATGTAAAATACAGCTTCTACAGGACTAAAGAGCAAAATCGGACGAAACATATATATGGGAGCTATAGCTAAATCTTAACCGATTTTCTTCAAATTCGGTAGTGTTGGTTCATGGATCAAGAAACTCTACCATTCTAAATTTCAAAATGATTGGATGTAAAATAGAGCTTCTACAGGACTAAAGAGCAAAATCGGACGAAACATATATATGGGAGCTATAGCAAAATCTTAACCGATTTTCTTCAAATTCGGTAGTGTTGGTTCATGGATCAAGAAACTCTACCATTCTAAATTTCAAAATGATTGGATGTAAAATAGAGCTTCTACAGGACTAAAGAGCAAAATCGGACGAAACATATATATGGGAGCTATAGCTAAATCTTAACCGATTTCAACTAAATTCAATAGGGATCTTTACAGCTGCGAAATACTCTAAATTGCAAAATTTCAGAACGATCGGAGTGAAATTGCGACCTGTAGTCGACGAACAACTTTACATGGACAGACGGACGGACGGCGGACAGACATGGTTAAATCGAGTCAGGTAGTGATTCTGAGTCGATCGGTATACTTTAGATGGGTCTCGCTGTGTTATTTTCAGGTGTTACAAACATCTGCCGTGAAACAAACTTATAAATACCCTGTGCCACAGTGTGGTGTAGGGTATAAAAATGAGAGCAACAATTAGAGTTGGGCACTATAGTTCTTTTAAGTGATCGCTCTTTTTAGTTCAGTTCAATTGAGTGAACTAGTTCGTTCATTTAGTTCAACAGCTCACTTTAGCACACCAGCTCTTTAGCTCACCAGCACATTTTACTTAAACAGTTAATTTCGTTCAGTAGATCACCAGTTCAAATCAGCCGCTATTAAAGGAATCTGATTGGAATATGAAAAGAATGAGTTGAAAAAACTTTTGCAAAGGCGTTTGTATAGGTAGAATCATACATTCATGATGACACAAAAATGGAAAAAACCCATAACAGCTGAGAAGAGAGAACGAAATGATATGGTTGAAGAAAAAAAACATAGTGAACTACTGAGCTGAAATGAACGAGTTGTGTGAACTAGTTCGTTCAGTTCAGTATAGTGACCCGTTCAATTGAACTAGTTCGTTCACGAACTACACAACTCTAGCAACAATCATGAAATTGAAAGCACGGGGTTAAGCTATATTTGCATAAAAGTTTTGTGTTCTTATCGTGTACTAAAATTTGTGTCAAATATTTCCACATCTCATAATAGTGATGAATTTTTAATATGGGATTTTTGATTTTATTATGAATTGTTTGGTTATTTGTTCAATAATAAAATAAAAATTTATGAAAATTGTTTTTAATTAATTGTCGGACAGACAAATTGTGTCAGAACAACCAATATTTTAAAATATTTGGTTGTGGCAACATTCAACAGATAATTTTAGCCACCATTTTCGTAGTTGGCGCAACCAAATATAATTGTTGTCAACATGAAAGCAGAAGTATACCACGACCAAAATGTTGGTTGTCCTGATGGAATCGCATGATAGTAGACAGAACTACCAAAATTCGGTTGGCAAATAATTCGGTTGAGGCAACCAAACTGTATTCTGTGTGTATGTTTTGTGGAATTTGTAAGTATAGCAGCTTTTGTTGAAAATGGAAAACGTTGAACACAATTCAAATTAAAATATATTTTGAAACTAAACTCGAAACTGTCTATGGTTAAATAGTAAATAAATAGCTATTGATAGGGCTAAATTCGCAGAAATTTTGCAATACTAAGTGTGTGTAAGAAGATTTTGTCGCGATTCTGTATAAAAACATGGTATACGTCGAAGCTCCTAGAGTGCTCCTAGATACAATGTGAAGAACAAAAAATGTATGATGGTATCAACGATTTTTTTAAATTTGCAAATAGTACACGTAATTCAATTGTTTTTATAGTTTATGTTACGATAAAGTAATGATAAAAGGTTTTTGTTCGAAAATATTGAATTTCGCGTTTTGTTGCAACGTTTTTTTTATATTTTAAAGTTATTTAGACATATAGTATCACGGTAACGAGCAATGGTGCGAGAAACAAAAGATTTATTCACATTTAAATGCTGGAGGGCTCTAACGATAGCCACTTGTGTTTTTCCACCCAAATATAAAGCAATCACACTATTACGCTCGAATTCCATCACGAATAACTTTTTTCTGAATGCAATAGATCAAAATGATTTTGTAAGCTTGTAAACAATAAAATGAACTGTCACTGAAATAAATCTGTCAGCTATCAGACTAGCGGTTTATAAATGATAGCAACCTGAAGTTGGTTGCAATACATATCAGCCACCCTGTAGTTTCCTACCTTTTCTGCGCTGCCCACAGCATGTGTTTTTAAAAAAATTGCATTTCCCGATTTTTGCAATGTTTTTGCAAATATTTTAAAGTTATTAAAACATATTGATTTCTGCGTTACTCACATCATTTTCTTTTAACAAATTGCATTTCGCGAGTTTTTCCAATGTCTTTGCAAATATTTTAATGTAACTGAACGTAGAGTTTTCTACCTTTTCAGCTTTATACACTTCAAGCCATTTTAAAAAAATTGCAATTCGCGATTTTTTTGGAAATTTTTAAATGTAATTTGAACATAGTGTTTTCTACCTTTTCTGCGTCATTTTAAAAAATATCAAGGTAAATAGTGTAGAGGTTTTTTAGTTACCACACATAACTAGTTTTTCTCATATGTATAAGCATTGAAAATGCATTCAATGTTATAACGTTTTGAGTGAAACTCGCAATTCATAATAAAACCAGTAAGGAAAGGCTAAAGTCGGGCGGGGCCGACTATATAATACCCTACACCACTCTCGAAATATTGAATAACTCTGATATATAAATTTTGTAATTCATGTATAAATTGTTTACATAAATTTACTTTTGGGACATTTTATACTTAAATAATACCCTGTACCACAGTGTTGTGTAGGGTATAAAAACGATTGGATCTAAAGACCCAAATCGGATGAAACATATATATGGGAGCTATAGCTAAATCTTTCCGGATTTTCTTCAACAATGTTGGTTCATGGATCAAGAAACTCTACCATTCTAAATTTCAAAAGGATTGGATGTAAAATACAGCTTCTATAGGACTAAAGGGCCAAATCGGACGAAATATATATATGGACGAAATATATATAGCTAAATCTTAACCGATTTTCTTCAAATTCGGCAATGTTGGTTCATGGATCAAGAAACTCTACCATTCTAAATTTCAAAAGGATTGGATGTAAAATACAGCTTCTATAGGACTAAAGGGCCAAATCGGACGAAATATATATATGGGAGCTATATCTAAATCTGAACCAATAGCGATCTTAACAGCTGCGAAATACTCTAAACTGCAAAATTTCAGAACGATGGGAGTGAAATTGCGACCTGTAGTCGACGAACAACTTTACATGGACAGACGGACGGACGGACAGACATGCTTAAATCGACTCAGCTAGTGATTCTGAGTCGATCGGTATACTTTAAGGTGGGTCTAGCTGTGTTATTTTCAGGTGTTACAAACATCTGCCGTGAAACAAACTTATAATACCCTGTACCACAGTGTGGTGTAGGGTATAAATATTACTCTAAGTATTTTTCGATTTAAATATTTTAAAAATGAATTCAGTTTCTCGCTTTATAGCGTATTTCAGGTAATATTATATATTTCAGGATTCTGCAGTCAAAAGCATACAATTTTCGCCATAAAGACGTCATTGCTTTCAGCTATTTTGCAATATACTTTATGAAGTAAAGTTCACTCTTCACAGTAGGCATCTTAAACTTCGCTTAAGATGGGCTTGCAAAATACATCAAATTTGAAATTTTCTTCAGCGGTTTTCTCTAAATGAATATATTTAGCAAAAATGTTGAATACATAATTGTAATCAGCGGGTCAAAATCTACAGGAAAAGTTCATACTACCTCGAAAAATTATTGAGTTTTTAAATTGTTAGCAATTTGGAAATCAATTAAAACCAGTAAGGAAAGGCAGAAAGTCGAGCGGGCCGACTATATAATACCCTACACCTCCCTAACAACGCAAAGTGAACATTGCGATAAGATTTTGGCAGTGTTCATTCAGCGCTTGCATTTTAAATCGGGGGTAACATATATATGGGGGCTATATCTAAATCTGAACCGATTTTGACCAATTTCAATAGGGATCGTCCTTGGGCCACAAAAGAGCACTGTGCAAAATTTCATCAAAATCGGACCATAAATACGACCTGCACTTTGATCACAAGAATACATGGACAAACAGACGGACATGGCTAAATCGACTCAGAAAGTGATTCCAAGTCGATCGGTATAATATACGATAGGTCTATCTCTTCTCCTTTTGGGCGTTACAAAAAAATGCACAAATTCAAAATACCCTGTACTACAGTGCGGTGTAGGGTATAAAAATGCTGGTATAGCCTAACTTTTCTTCGTAAAAATACATAAAACAACATAGCAAAAAAAGAAAAGCGTTAAAACGGCGTGTTAGGATATTTTTTTGGATCTAAAATTTACACCGTAAGTCAATCATGTAAGCAGAAGCATTTGGCATCATAATCACATTTTCGAAAATCTTAATATATCACCTTTTGGATATAAGCCATCGATATATTTCTGGGTATCATAAAATTCCAGATGTTGGTTAGTGGATTTGGATGATTCCTTTGTCCCAGACAAATTCGTTTATGGAACCTGGGGGTAAGTCTGCTCTTCTTTCTTTTAGTTGTCAGAAAACGGCTCATTTCGTGCAAGGTCATAAAATAACTGTCTATCACTTGAGAACCTATAGGCCGAACCACTGGCTTAAGTGTATGTCCATGGACATGAGACGTTTAAACGTCTCCTCTCTTCAACCTAACCTAACCTAACCTATAGACTATGTATTCCAAGATATCATTGATTCCTGTGAAGACAGCTAGGTATATTTCTCATACTTAGAAATTGATTTAATTCCAACCATCTTGTTGAATATTTTTACATATATGAGTCATTCCACGCCAAACGGGACGATTTTTGACATCACTATTTTTGATTGCTTCGAAATTTTGTGTATGCATTATTTACCTAAAAATATCTTATACGTAGTTCAAGAAAAAATTTTAAAAAAATTTCTTTAAGAGTTATGAGCAATTTAAAGTTGACGAAATTACGTTTTTTTCTAAAAGGTGTGTTTATCCTTTAGCTTGTATCTCCTAAAATACGTGACCGATTTTAATGTGCTATACCTTGTTTTGAAGGTAATTTCAACTACTACAACTAACTGGCGTAAACACTGCTACAAAAATACAAATTTTTAATGTTTTTGCCCTTTTATACTTTCTATTGCGATTTTCAAAATGATTACACCCTTAGATTTTTTTGAAATTTTAATGTCGTGTTCTGAGATGTCTTTGTTAACTACTGTATGAATTTGGAAGTGGTGAATTGATGGGAACTATTTTTTTATAAAAAAACTTTTATTTGCATAATTTCTGTGAATGTGCTTTAAATAATTAACAGAATGATAGTTTTTGGCCGTTAGTTTATTAATATGACAATAACAACAATAAATATTATTAATTTTGCAAAATTATTTGCAAAAACGCAAAAATCAGCGATGACTTGATATTTAAAAAACAAAACTCATTAAACAATAGCAAGAGTCAAAAAATAAGAAAGTACTTGTTAAACTATACTCTGAGATGAAAATTTTTTTAAAATCACAGCAACCTGGATTTCAGTTTTCGATGTAGAAAAAAATACAATAACTTTGTTAGTCCGTTTTTCACATTCAATTCGACAATTCAAAGAAAAAGAAAGCAAAAATAAAGCAAAAGTACTTTATTGAACGCAAAACTAACGTCCGATAAAAAATTAGAGTTCAGACATCATCAACTTCCGAAAAGTACTGTGTTAAGACGGTGTACAATGATTAATATTTTTATACTCATTTTCTTCTTTTTTACTGTTAATAGTATACTTGACTCGAATCTTTCTAATACATTTTTTATTGTTCTTATTTTTACATTAGTATACTGATTATTAATAATTGTCATTCTTTTCTTAAATGTTTTATTGTTCTTACTGCTTTAATAAACTAATGACTAAAAATTATCATTCTGTTAATTATTTAAAGCACATTCACTGAAATTATGCAAATGGTTTTTTTTTTTATAAAAAATCGTAAAAAATAGTTCCCATCAATTCACCACATTCATACAGTAGCTAACAAAGACATCTAAGAACACGACATTAACATTTCAAAAAAATCGAAGGGTGTAATCATTTTGAAAATCAGACTAGAAAGTATAAAAGGGCAAAAACATTAAAAATTAGTATATTTGTTGCAGTGCTTAATCCAGTTAGTTGTAGTAGTTGAAATTACCTTCAAAACAAGGTATAGCACATTAAAATCGGTCACTTATTTCAGGACGTACAAGAAAAAGTGTGAACACACCTTTTACAAAAAAACGTAATTTGTCAACTTTAAATTGCTCATAACTCTTAAAGAAATTTTTTTAAAATTTTTTCTTGAACTACGTATAAGATATTTTTTGGTAAATCATGCATACACAAAATTTCGAAGCTATCAAAAATAGTGATGTCAAAAATCGTCCCGTTTGGCATGGAATGACTCATATAGGCAATTAAAATAATTGCCCTCAGATGAAATTTAAATTTCGGGCAACTGACACTCTTGCGCAAAATGAACGATATGTTTGTTTGTTGCTATGTGCACGCTACACTTGACTTGACAGCGACACTTCTGTTGCTGTTTTATAGTATTATTATGTATTTATGGTGATGATCATTTTATAGCAGTGATTGCCTATCAACGGTGACTGGTGCTCACGTCGCTTCGCATCGCATCGCATCGGAAGGCAGAGCGACTTTGACATTTAGATTTGAAACAGTATTTTCTTCTTAATTATTTTTTATATTTTTAATTAGAAATGGCAATTCATGAATGAAGTTCACTTAAAATGTTCACATAGGTACATACATATTCGTATGTATATATGTATAGCCATGGGCTATGCATGCAAAGTTGTCCGAACAGTTTTGCTCGATTGATCTAACCAAAGCAAATTCGCCTCTGTATGTACGCGAATAGCTGGAAACCAGATCTGGTATTAATTGCCGTCCGTCATTTAAACGGTAACTCGACGTTGGGGTGCTGCGCAGCCGCAGTAAGCGGTGTTCAGACATGTCCATACAAATGTACATATGTATGTATGTGGCTGTGTGAGCGATAAATGCATACATGTGTGAAAAGATCGATTTGTGGCTGAGTTCGTTCAGGTGTTGGTGTTAGAATTGATACAATTATCATATCGGTGAGACTTGTTTTTCAATAAGCATTTGATTTTATTACATAAGATCCTAAGAATTTCTAATGAGTGATGTCGTCCAATACTTTTGAACGGGATTTGAAGCAGCTGCCGCCGCCCCTCGTCCGAGACAGCGGCATTAAAAGCAACAGCTATGTACGTACGAGTGTGTAGTATATTGCACGACACAGTGAAGTGAGCGAAACGATCAGCAGCGACATCAGGGCATTAACAGTGTTTATGGACTGATGGATGAACTGAAGGCCACAGCACAGTCAACTCTTTCATGATTACACTCTTTTCTTGGCGTTGAAAGCTAACTTCACTTGTTCAAGTTGCACGAATTTAACGCAGTGTTCGGAAACAAACAGTACTTATACGAACGGTTCGTTCGGAGAACACAAACGTTATTTCTCTGTTTGTATTTGTGTTCGCGAATACAAGAATTTCGAAATGACAGACGCAACCACTACGATAAAGTATGGTTCTTCGTACACTAACACTACGTTGTAGTGTTACTCGTAGTGTTCTTTTGTACACTACGTTTAGCGTTCTGTTGTTTTTATATTCGACAACACAGGTCGCAAATATGAAGCTATCTTAATGAAAATGGGTACAGAGGCATTTCTTCAGCTAGGTAAGATCCCTATTTAAAATGTGGCATATCGGTAAGTAATTTGATAAAACCGCCGTATAAAGCTCCCTTTCGATAAGACATACCGATCATACTGAAATTTAATTATTTGTACTTTGTACCTATTATGTATTATGTTCACGAACTCAAACACTAAACAATTTTTGATTGGATTGTGTACTTTTGTAAGAAATATGTTTGTGTACTGTTCGCGACGAAAGAACCGTACAAAACGCTAACGAATCATTCCTTAATATTTTTTCCGATCACTGATTTAAAGTGAGCTTTAACGCACACCTACGAGTACATATGGGTTATTTCGACATTACCGGATAATTTGCTGTCTTTGTGCTTTTAAATTAGGAAAAACAAAATGTATTCCACTTTGCTATTTACTTTATTACAAAGCTTTATAGGTCCTTTGCGGTCACCAAATAATTTTTTTGAAAAATGTATTTTTTATGAAACATATTCTACCAAAGTGCTCAAATGTCATTCCCCTGTCTGCCCTAACTCTACTTTCACATATTTTTTTAAAAATGTTGACAAAAATATTAAAAATTTATTTAATAAAATTGGTTCAATGTAAAATATAATTTTGTACGATTTATGTTTATAATTTTTTATCAATTTTTATTTTTATGGATGATTATGTTTTGTCCCTAAAGATTTGCGTCATTCCTCTGGCAAATGTTAAAGTTCAAATTTTTATAACTTTGTTTGTGCTTTTTAACTTCATTGTGAAAACCAAGTCCCGATCCATGAAAATTGTTGGAATGCAAGTATTTAAACCGAAATTATACACAGAAAAAATTACGTAGTAGAAAACCAAACAAATGTGTAGTTTTTCTGAACATTTGTTACGTATTCTGCACCGTAAATGCTTGTTGTAAAAAACCAAATAAAACGTTCAGTTTCGAGCTAAACGTACATTTAGTTTTGTATTGCGTATGGTTCAGCTTGTGAAAAGAAAACGTGTGTTCAGAAATATACTATGACCATTCAGATTTAGTATAACTAAATGTGTGTTCAGTAAATAACAACGCGCATTCAATTTTCGTAAACTAAACGTGTGTTCAAAAACGACCTATGCGTGTTCAATATCTTTACTACTGAACGCGAGTTTCGTTTTTTATTAGATGCGTTTAGTGAAATAAATTTCCTCTTTGTTTAATTTTTATGTTTTTTAAAATATTTATTTTTTAGTTGTATACAATTTACAAATGTTGGTAGCGTACATAGATTTTTCCATTGTTAGCAAAAATAGTATTCATTGGCTTTGAAGAAAAAGATTCAATATCAATAACATAAATTAAATTATTCTCAGTTTTTAATAAGAGAATAATACTATGAGAATTTTTGAATTATTATTAATGCAAAACTTATATTTATATAATTCAATTTTATCGGCAATATTAATACCTAAAATACATTTTTTTTTATAAACTATATTTTTGTATGTTATACAATCAGTGGTTAATACATTTGTTTTAAAATGTATCATCAAAATATACGTAAAAATTTCCTATTGATTGCATACCTTCAATAATAACGAGTGGCTGCAAAGAATTTTCCATCGATTTGCATTTTTTTTCAATTGTTCAATTTTTAACGGCACGTTATTTATGTTTTGTACAGTAACAATGAAAAATTCTTGCGCATCCAAAATTGAAAACGCCTTTCCTCCAAATTCAATAGGTAATAGCACCGCATTCAGCAGATTTAGGAAAACGCTGTTTCGAAAATCTAAAAGCATGAAATAAATAATTAAATAATTATCTCATTTATCTATATTTTTTAACAAAAATTTACCTTCATTACTAGACTCTAAAGCGTTTTTTAATAATTCTCTGCAGTGTTGATTTAGTTGCTTAGAAGCGTAATATTTACCAACATCTTCTTTAAATTGTTGCCACTTTTCTATTAAAAGGTCCTTTTTCCCAGGGAAAGCTATTTCAAAGTCAATGTTTATCTACATAATACAATTTATAATAATAATGATAATATATAGACAGATAGATAGATAACACAATTTAAAAACTTACCAAATCTATAGCTCTTGCATCTTTTAGAACTGGCCATTCTTTCAAAAAAGAATAATTGTCCACATTTTTTATGTCCTCTTTTCTCAAAGAATACGTCCGCGCCCACCGATCGCATATGGTATCCCAACTTTGCAACGGCCAGTACAATTCCTGTTTTAATTTTTGAACATTCTCATTGATTTTTTCTGTTTCGACAGGCAATGTTTCTTCTATGGATGATTGGTCAGTCTTTCTATTTTTCGCCTTATAATTATGGTAACGGTGAAATAATTTTCCTCCCGGAGCTTTTTTTCCTTTGCTAGGATAGTAATAATAATCCTAAATAAAAAAAATATATTTACTTACATAAGTTACTCTTTTTCAGTTAAATACCTACACAAACTTGTTCTTCCGTAGAAAATTCTCTACATATTTCTTCCACAATTTCCTTGAAATCTGATGGCGTAAGTTTTATTTCCTTTAAAAACGTATTTTCCAATATAAGGTTAATCAATTTATCTCTTTTTTCAGAGCACAAGCATTCATTTTCTTTATAAAAATTGACTATGCTGATTCCGACATCTGTGGATAATAAAAGCTCTGATAAAGTCTAAAATAATAAAATGTTAATTTAAGATAATCGAAGATGAGACAACTATAAACTGATTTCCTACCTTTTCAGAAAATACGTGCTTTTTTGTTTGACACTCCTTTATGGGCTGTTTGGAGATAAAGTTGTTAAACCGATATCACATACGAATAGTTACCGATTTGTTCCTCCACTTGAAAAGTTTTTCTCTGAATTCTGCTCTCGGGCCAACTTTTGTTATTGCATCAGCAATGTCGCGTTCATTTATATACACCAAGTGTCGGTATTCTATCCCCGCTTCTGAAATAAGTCAATAGAAACAATCAAATTGAATAACTATAAAATAATATAAATATAAACAAAGCACAAATAACTTACCTTCCAACTCCGGCAAAAGAAATTGCAAATTAAATTCTTGTAAGAGCGCTTCCATGACGACAACTCACCTCATTGATGAACAAACTAAATATGACATCTACTCAAAAAAAAACACCGACAAGTTTGAGTTCAGAAAATTCACAAATTGTCAAAAAATATTTTTACGATGTTGCGTTCAGGATTTTTAAACGCAGCGTTCAGTTACAATTTTTTATAAGGAAACATTTTACGTTTTCTATGAAGAAATTTACTAAATATTGCATTATATTAATGCACGGAGGAAAATCGAAATTTTTGATATGTTTGAATTCAAACAAAATATACTTGGAACCAAAATTTTTAAATATTATATATTTTTGAACAAATATATTTTATTTGAAAATCAAGAAATTTTGTTCGGAACGCATATATTAAGGTTTAGGTTTAGGTTTAGGTTAGGGTGGCAGCCGTATTTTTTTTTATACAAGCTCACATAGACCAGTTTAGGTCCCTAGTGTTACCACGGGCTGAAATGCCCCTCATCGAAACCAACCTGTTTGATATATAAATTTATCGATAGTACGAATATCAGTACTGGAAAGATCTGTTAGGCTGCCTAAAAAGGCCGACCCCAGTATATCCAGTCGTCGTTTACTCAAAGCGGGACAGTCGCAAAGCAAGTGCTCAATGCTCTCCACTTCTTCCTCATCTCCACAGCTTCGGCAGAAGTCATTGGAGTCAATACCCAATCTTTTGGCGTGTTCGCCGATCAAGCAGTGTCCCGTCAGAACCTGTACTAACGTAGACAATCGTTTCCTCTCTAGTGCGAGGAGATATTTTGACCTTCTCAGGTCATACCTTGGCCAGATTTGTCTAGCTACCCTGCAGGTGCCGATTTCTGTCCATCTATCGTTGGACTGCCTGATTGCCTCTTGCCTAAGCCAAAGCTTGCACGTGGATAGTGGCGCACCAATATATGCAAATTCTTCGAGAATTTGTAATGTCGTCCCTTTCCTAGCAAGTTCATCGGCTTTGCAGTTCCCCGGGATATCCCTATGCCCAGGCACCCATATGAGGTGTATATTAAACTGCTCAGCCATCTCGTTAAGAGATCTGCGGCAGTCGAGGGCTGTTTGTGAATTTAGGGATGTTGCCTCCAGAGAATTGATGGCAGCCTGGCTGTCCGAGTAAATGACAACGCCATTGTTGGTTACTATGTTGCGACTCAGCCACTTGGCGACTTCCCATATTGCCATTATTTCGGCTTGATAGACACTGCAGGTATCTGGTAGTCTGTGAGCTATATCCAGACTAAGTTCTTCACAGTGTACTCCGAAGCCAACCTTTTCATCAAGCTTCGAACCATCCGTGTAAAAGTGGAGATGGTTTATATTACCTGGTATTCTGCCGACCCATTCATCTCTGGCGGGAATCATAGTGATGTAATTTCTCTCGAAGGTGTACACTGTTGGTATATAGTCCACTCGGTCGGTTACCATAGCACTACACTTTGATATCCTCATGTGACCATAGTTCTTGTACCTCCACATTGATAGGCAGTTTAATCTTATTGCCGCTTTGGTTGCAACTTCTCTCGCCACAATATTAATCGGCAGTATATGGAGTAGGGCTTGTAGAGACTCGGTCGCTGTAGTCCTTAAGGCTCCGCTTATGCTCAGGCAGGCAGTCCTCTGAACCTTTGTTAGTAGGTTGGTAATGGTTAGTTTGTCAGTTGCCGTCCACCATACCACAATACCGTATAACAGTATTGGACGAACTACTGCTATATATATCCAGTGGACGATTTTAGGAGAGAGTCCCCACCGCGACCCTACAGCCTTTTTGCAGGAATATAAGGCGACGTTGGCCTTCCTTACACGTTCCAATACGTTAAGTCTAAATAACATTTTCCTATCTAGAATTATTCCTAAAAATTTTGCACTTTCAGAAAAGACTAGATCTGTTCCATTTATCCGAGGTGGAGGGTCCACATGTGGGACATTATTCATCCTAGTAAAGAGAACCAATTCTGTCTTGTTGGGGTTAACGCCCAAACCGCTGCTTCTGGCCCATCTAGCCAACTTGTTCAGAGCCACCTGTAGGATGTCTCTGAGGACGTTTACGAATTTGCCACTCACTGCGATTGCCACGTCGTCCGCATATGCCACGACCTTGCAGCCACAACGTTCTAGATCTAGCAGGATTTCATTCACCGCTAGGTTCCAAATTAGTGGAGACAATACTCCTCCTTGCGGGGTCCCTCTGTTTACATACCTTGTTAGAGTTGTGGACCCTAGACATGCTGTTATGCGTCTTCTGGTGAGCAGACTTTGAATTAGTCTAATCAAACTAGTGTTAACTTTTAGATGTGAGAGTGCCGCAATTACCGCATCGGAATGAATGTTGTTAAAAGCCCCTTCTATGTCAAGAAATGCCACCATGGTGAATTCCTTGAAATGCAGGGACGATTCGATAGTGCTCACAAGTTCGTGCAGGGCTGATTCAGTAGACTTGCCCTTGTTGTAAGCATGTTGGTTCCCCGACAGGAGTTTTGTATCCAGGTTTTCCCTAATGAAATGATCTAAAAGTCTTTCCAGACCTTTCAATAAGAACGAGGATAGGCTAATTGGTCTGAAGTCTTTTGGCCTAGTGTGTGATATCTTTCCCGCTTTAGGTATGAATACCACTTTGGTATCCCTCCATCGATTCGGGACGTATGAAAGCCTGATACAGCCTACATAAATTTTCTCCAGCCAGGGGATAATGTACTTTAACATTTTCTGCATTTCTGCTGGAGTGATGCCATCTGGTCCAGGTGACTTGAAGAGCTCAAAGCTGTTAATAGCCCAGCTTATTCTGGATCTCTCAGTCAAGAAGCTAGCGACGCTCGCAGTCCACTCGCACTCTTGTTGGTCCTGCTGATCCTCGGGTTCTGTTATAGAGTTCCCCGGGAAATGTGTGTCGAGCAGTACATTGAGCGACTGCTCGCTGTTTTTGGTCCAGTTATTTGCCTCATCCTGTAAATATCCCACTGTACAGGGTGAAGCAGATAATATCTTCCTCAGCCTAGCGGCGTCGGAGACCTTTTCCACTTCACCACAGAAGGTATACCAAGAGCGCCTTTGCGCCTTTCTAAGCTCCTTCTTATAGATCTTGAGTTGCTCTTTATAGGCATCCCAATCATTAGCGACCCCAGTAGATTTAGCCTTATTGAATAGCTTGCTGCAGGTCTTTTTCATAGCCGTTAGCTCAGAAGTCCACCATTGGGGTTTAGTTTTACCCTTGTACCTTGTTTTTGGACAGGCTTCTTCAAGGGATCTATTGAATGATATGGTGATATGATCGACCAGATTATCCAAACCGGCTTTGTCATTCGGTTCGTACGGAAGTTTAGAGTTGAGGACTTTCTTGAAATTCTTCTCATACAGATGCCACAAGTTAAACATTGTTTTGGAAATATTATTTCCAAATAAAAAAATATTAGGATGAAAACATAATTTTGTTTAGAACAACATCCTCACAATCATATAATATTTGTCAGTGTCAAATATTATATATTTGGAGTGTACCCTAAACATATGTATGTTTCCAGCAGAATATGTTTGGAACAATATACTACAGAAGCGATTTTTTTTCAGCGTGTGTGAATGACAATTCAGCCAGAAACAAGGTAAAACATTATGCCCCGTTATTTTTGAGTTTAGAAAATGTGAGTGTGTTCAAAAATGCACAAATTGTCCAAACATATTTTTACGATGTTTCGTTCAGGATTTTTGAACGCAGCGTTCTGTTACGCTTTTTTAGAACGAAACATTTTACGTTTTCTATGAAGAAATTGACTGAATATTGGATTCTATTTTACTGAATGACAATTCAGTCAGAAGAAAGGTAAACCCTTACAAAAAATCTGAACAAAACGTTTAGTTCGCGTATGGAGAAGCATACATTTTGCGATCAGTAGACACAAAATTCTTATTTCAGAGATGAACGCTGCGTAGTAAAAATCTAAATATACGTTCGGCCTTTAAACTTTTAAACGTACCACAAACGGAGCGTAGCAAATATGACTACAAGCATTCAGCTTGACTTTTCCGAACGTTGCGTTTAGCTCACTTTGTTTTCTCTGTGTAGAGACTTTTGTAGTCAATCGTCATTCTATTGGAACAAGGAACTATAAAGGGCGACCACCAGGATCCTCGATCTGATGACATAACATAGGATAGAATACCTCAAAATAAGAAGAAAAATTATCGGTTTTTATCGATAACATGCTTAGTTATCAAGTTACTGGACAATAAAGTTTGGAAAAAAACGTCAAAAAACATTAATTTTTCTGGTAAAATTACATCAATAATATGTAAAAAATCAGTACTATTTTTCGAAAACTATCCTAGTTACTGATATACGAAAAATAAAACCGAAAAAATCAGTAAATTTTTTTCGATACGTCACTTGCATTCCCCTATCAAAAATACGCCAGGGGAATGACGATTAATAAGGGAAACAATTGGCGACCACCAGATTCCTCGATTTTATGCCATATTTGTATCGAGCACCTCAAAATAAGACGGAGAATTAACGGACATTTTTTCGATATCTTGCCTAGTTATTGAGTTATCGGACGATAGAATTTAAACAACTAACGTCCAACAACTAGATTACTAAGCGAGATATCGATAAAACTTATATGTATTTTCTTCTTGTTTTGAGGTGGAATAGGTCAACAGATCGAGGGGCCTCGGATATTATACCCTCCCGTCATTACCCTGAGGGGTATATTTTCAAAAAATTCGTATAATTAGGTTAGAAATTAAAACCAGTAAGGAAAGGCTAAAGTAATATATAATACCCTACACCACTTTCGTAATATTGAATAACTCTGAAATATAAATTTTGTAATTCATGTATAAATTGTTTACATAAATTTACTTTTGGGACATTTTATACTTAAATAATACCCTGTACCACAGTGTGGTATAGGGTATAATAAAAGTGTCGTATTAAGTTGGAACAATTGGTTTCTGTACCACAGTGTGATGTAGGGTATAAAAACGATTGGATGTAAAATACAGCTTCTACAGGACTAAAGAGCCAAATCGGATGAAACATATATATGGGAGCTATAGCTAAATCTTAACCGATTTTCTTCAAATTCGGCAATGTTAGTCCATGGATCAAGAAACTCTACCATTCTAAATATCAAAACGATTGGATGTAAACTACAGCATCTATAGGACTAATGGGTCAAATCGGACGAAAGATATGTAATGGGAGCTATATCTAAATATTAACCGATTTTCTTCAAATTCGGCAATGTTGGTTCATGGATCAAGAAACTCTACCATTCTAAATTTCAAAACGATTGGATGTAAAATACAGCTTCTATAGAACAAAAGGGCCAAATCGGACGAAACATATATATGGGAGCTATAGCTAAATCTTAACCGATTTTCTTCAAATTCGGTAGTGTTGGTTAATGGATGAAGAAACTCTACCATTCTAAATTTCAAAATGATTGGATGTAAAATACAGCTTCTACAGGACTAAAGAGCAAAATCGGACGAAACATATATATGGGAGCTATAGCTAAATCTTAACCGATTTTCTTCAAATTCGGCAATGTTGGTTCATGGATCAAGAAACTCTACCATTCTAAATTTCAAAACGATTGGATGTAAAATACAGCTTCTATAGGACTAAAGGGCCAAATCGGACGAAATATATATATGGGGACTATATCTAAATCTGAACCGATTTACACCAAATTCAATAGGGATCTTTACAGCTGCGAAATACTCTAAACTGCAAAATTTCAGAACGAGCGGAGTGAAATTGCGACTTGTAGTCGACGAACAACTTTACATGGGCAGACGGACGGACGGACGGACAGACATGGTTAAATCGACTCAGCTAGTGATTCTGAGTCGATCGGTATATGTACTTTAAGGTGGGTCTAGCTGTGTTATTTTTAGGTGTTACAAACATCTGCCGCGAAACAAACTTATAATACCCTGCACCACAGTGCGGTGTAGGGTATAAAATTTACGTGTACTTTTGACAATAGAGTAGCTATTGTTAAGTGGATAATATCTACCTATCTGAAGTATTGAATTTTCGAAACCACCTATATAGATAGGACTGGTACAAATATGAACAATTTTCTGTAAATTCTCTGCACTTTTCAGACAAATTCGTAACGATTTTGTTCAGAATCTGTACGATTTGTTGAAGGGAAGTTTTATCTGAACCAATTCGGTACGATTTCTGAACACTGTGTCGAAGAGGTAATTGTTTGATTGTTTTTATTTATTTCGCCCAAAGACAAATAGAATATAAGAAGACATTCCTGCAGGCCGAAACGTCAAAATCTATCAGTAACGAACGAATAGGAATGAATTATAACAAGCGAAAAAACAATATTCCGCGAACATAGCTTGAACTTTTTTTGCACTATTGATTAATATTATTTTTATACCCTACACCACACTGTGGTACAGGGTATTATAACTTTGTGCATTTGTTTGTAACACCCAAAAGGAGAAGAAATAGACCCATCGTTTATTATACCGATCGACTTAGAATCACTTTCTGAGTCGATTTAGCTATGTCCGTCTGTCCGTCTGTCTGTCTGTCTGTCCGTCTGTATGTCTGTCCGTCTGTCTGTCTGTGCATGTATTCTTGTAATCAAAGTACAGGTCGCAATTATGGTCCGATCTGGACGAAACTTTACACATATCTTTTTTTTGGCCCAAGGACGATCCCTATTGAATTTGGTTAAAATCGGTTCAGATTTATATATAGCCCACATATATATGATAGCCCCGATTTGACATGTAAGCGCTGTAAAAACTTTATATTATATCCGATCAGTATGAAATTCGGCAGGAAAAGGTTTCTTATTACATGAATGAACTCTGTTAAATTTGGAAGAAATCGGTTCAGATTTAGATATAGCCCCCATATATACATTACCCCCGATTTGACATGTTAGCGCTGTAAAAATTTTATTTTATATCCGATCAGTGCGAAATTCGGCAAAGAGAGGTTTCTTATTACATGAAGGAATACTGCTAAATTCGGAGAAAATCGGTTCAGATTCAGAGATAGCCCCCATATATATGTTACCCCCGATTTTACATGTATGCGCTGTAAAAACTGTATTTTATATCCGATCAGTGCAAAATTTGGCAGAAAGAGGTTTCTTATTACATGAAGGAATACTGCTAAATTCGGAGAAAATCGGTTCAGATTTAGATATAGCCCCCATATATACGTTACCCCCGATTTGACTTGTAAGCGCTGTAAAAATGTTATTTTATATCCGATCAGTATGAAATTCGGCAGAAAGAGGTTTCTTATTATATGAATGAACACTGTTAAATTTGGAAGAAATCGGTTCAGATTTAGATATAGCCCCCATATATACGTTACCCCCGATTTGACATGTAGGCGCTGTAGAGACTGTATTTTATATGCGATCAGTACGAAATTCGACAGAAGGAGGTCTTTTTACATGAATGAGTATTCAGGGAAGATCGGTTCAGATTTATATTGATTGTTCCTCCTGATTTGGTATCAAACCGCTATAGAAGTTGTATTTTACTTCCGATCATTAAAATTTTCCAGAAAGATGTTTCTCAATTTAGGAACGAATATTGCTTAATTTAGCGATTATCGTTTCAGAATTAGATAATATGTTTCTACCCATTTACCAATTATTCCAAATTATTATGGCAATGACCCTTATCGCATTGTTAGGGAGGTGTAGGTTATTATATAGTCGGCCCCGCCCGACTTTCTGCCTTTCCTTACTGGTTTTAATTGTGAGTGTTACAAAAAATTCAGGAAAATTGGTCTGGAAATCCGCGAAAAACCTCACTCGTTGAAATCAGTTTCCTATTCGTTCGTAACTGACAATTACTCGCTACACACGCAAAAAAAAAATTCGTTTCTGTGAAACGAAATATTAGACAACTACAATTCTCTTTTGCCGGAACTGAAAATTCGTTTGTTGTGCTGGATTTTATTTACCACATGCAATTTTTAGCTCTGACCAAAAGAATTGCAGTCGTCGTAAACGAAAATTTCAGTTGTCTAATATTTCGTTTCGCAGAAACGAATGTTTTCTTTGCGTGCAGGAAGGAATGTCTTTTTATATTGTCTTATTATATTGTTTTTGATTTCGCCTAATGTCTGGGAAACATTTTGTTTTATATTGGTGTACTATTTTCTCTTCATCTTCTTTAGGTTTCTACTACACTGGGGAAAATCGCCATTTGTGATACGTTTGAATTGAAAGACAATATATTTGAAAACAAACTTTTAAAATGTTTTTTTTTTTGAAACGCATATATTAGCATATAACAAAAACAAAATATGTTTTGTTTAAGAAGTCTTCCAAATATATTTGATTTATGTCACGATTTTTAAAACTTTGCTGATTTTTTCGAATTATAGTTAGATTTTCCTTGATTTTGTTTTACACTTTATAGTTAAAAATGTCATAAGCAGCATTAGCTTTTGTTTTACAACACTAATTTTAAATTCATAATTATTACAACTTATCACTTTTTGTTAATCCATCAATGCAATTTATAGTTACGAAAGATTGTACGATACGAGTATACAATTTAATTGAATTTTACAATCATATAAAAATTTAAAAAAATTGCACTTTGAACTTATGAAAAACAGAAAACTTGCCTTTAAATAAAGGCATTGATACACTGCCAAATACATAAATACAAATTAATCTTTTTTTCGGAAATATTAGTTCCGAATTAAAAAATGTTTGGTTAAAAAGATACTTTTGTTTAGAAAAACACACTTCTAAACATATACTATTTGTGGGTGACAAATATTGTAAATTTGGAGTGTACCCTAAACATACGTATATTTCAATCAGAATATGGTTGGTACAATATAGTACAGATTTGTATCAGTGTGTAGAGTTCGACTGAATAATCGAGTGAATATATTTGTTTTAAATATATACAAAACTTATTTGAAAACAATTGGTGAAATGGGTTTGCAGACATTTCGTTGTCAGTAATGGAGGCATGTCGGCAGGGCCACACCCACTTATCCAATCTTGTACAAAACTCCAAGACGATTGGTGCAATAGCGTTCCAAATATTTCATTTTCTATAATTTATTCGCAAGGTAGGGTTCACGCCCCCTTATACTCGTACAATATCTCACATTTTTGTTGAGTCACGCACAGTGCTGTCAAATGCATAAACAACAAAATTCAGGACACTTTGGGCAATAGCTCTCTAGATATATCGCCACGCCCATTGGACTGATCCCGCTCATTTTTTGAACAATCACCTAGACTGTCGCCACATTCACAGCACTGTCGCTAACAAATTGTTTAGGATATTTCAATGTCAAACCTGAGCCCATATAGGCGGGACCATGCCCATTGGTTCGATCCAGCCAATGTTTGGACCAATCACGTTGACTGCCATCAGATACATATACACATAATTACAGCACTCTCGCTAACAAGTTGTGAAAATTGTCTCATATGGGCGAGGCCACGCCCATTGCTCCGATTCCGCCCATTGCATACACACAAAATTTCAGCACTCTAGCTAATAATGTTTCTCAATATCAAAACTTGGGTCCACGCCCGCTTGATATGTATATCGAAAATTCAAGTACCCTATTTTCACCACCCCGTACATATGTATGTACATTCTGTGAAAATTTCAAGAAGATCGGTGCAGGCGTTTAGGCGTCTACACGGAACAGACAAACAAACGAACCAACAAACAACGCCATAAACAACAGACACACATTAATTTTTATAGATGAAGCATAGCCGCAAATATCGTTGCAAACGACAAAAATTCGAATTGTTCAGAATTTTCAAAAAACGTTTTCAAAGTAGCAGGCACTTTCTACATTATATTTTTTGCTTACTTATGGAAACATTTGATTTAAAAAACTATTTTATAAAAAAAATTAATAATATTTTTATTTATTTAAAAAAAATACAAATTATTTCTGTTCATAGTGGAAAAAGTTTTATATCCAAAAACTAAATTGTTACGTTGTAACGTTATTGCACGTTACACAGCACAGTATGATGACATTTAAAACGTTTTTCGTGTGAAGAAACTACATTGTTGGTTAACGTGGTGACTAAAAGCCGTTCTTTAGCTTCAATAAGTATGTTAATATACCGTTTTAATAATTTACTATATTGTACATAAGACAATGTTAATTATTCTCGCTTCGGTTGTTTTGACTATCACTTTATTATTACATTTAGATAACGATAAAGTGCATAAATTCAGCTGACTTAATATTTGGGCTATGTGGGACAGTTTATTAACAATAATCTGCAAAACTATACGATTTGCAAAAAATGGCGTTTACAACGTTATTCGCCGGCTATGCTTCATATATAGATAGATTATCATACTCATGGTCGGTCCTAGGAAAAACTCTTTCTTTAACAACAAATTGTATAATAATTTGGTAAAGATTTACAGTATGTTAAACTTCCTTTGACCATTTTTTCCTAAGACTTTAAAATTTTAAATTTGAATCGGCTATAAAAAAGTACTGATACACACAAAAAAAATTTTAGAGCAATTTCGCTACATTAAAGGTAGGCAACTAGTTGCCTACTTATTTTAGAGTAATTTCGCTAACTTAAAGGTAGGCAACTAGTTGCCTACCTTTATAGTGGCATTTTTAGACACACAATAGAATTAAATCTTTTATGTCTAAATTTAAACAAATAGTTTGAACATCGGGTGTGTACAATTAAACATATCAATGTTTATATATTATGTTTAAATTTAAACATTAAATGTTTAATAAATGTGTAAATTTAAACAAAAAATCAAAATTTTAGTGTAATATTAAACATTTTGCTGCTGATTATTCCGGCACATAATAGGCATGTTTTCGTTACAAGCTAGCAATTTTAGTTTAGCACTTTGCAACGAAAACAACTGACTTCCACTAACTGGCACATAAGCAATAAGTGGCGGATTTTCACTATCTGGTAGCAATGGTGTCATGAGTTGCGAAGAAAAAACAGTGCGAAACAGACAAAAAATTCGTGAAAAGTATTTATAAAACATATATTTACTATTCTATGTTCAATTGTTTACACTCTTTTTGCAAATATTGAAATAATTTCCCAATTTTGTTCTTCTTCTTCCCGTTAATTCACAATAATTGATAAAATCTCTCCAAAAATGGGATGCCATATTGCGAAATGTAGGGTGCCCAATCTGGCAACATCATACTCGATTAAGACAGGAACACAAGCACCAAACTTCATCGGAAACTAATAGTGCTTAAAAGTGCTTAGCTCCCTATACAAATTAAGCACTTATGGTGTACCGAAAACACGCCTAATATGTAACATTTAAACATTAAATGATTAATGCTAAATCATTAAATGCGTAAATTTAAATTAATTCTAACTTTTTAATGTCTTATTTTAAATTTGCACATTTGGGTGCAATTTTGAAAATTCTAAGGATAATTTTATTCCGAAAACAAAATTGTAAAATACATATTTTAAAATTTAAAAGTATAAATCGATTTTGCAGCTTTTCTTAATAAATTATATAGCAAGCAAAATTGATTTTATTTCTAAATCTGAACTATACCCAGCAAAATCTTGGTAAGTACCTGTCATTATTCCCTGCATTACCAAATAATGACATCTCATTATTCGCTGCATTACTCTCGGCTTATTAATAGGCTAGGTTAGGTTAGGTTGAATAGAGGAGACGTTTAAAACGTCTCATGTCCATGGACATACACTTAAGCCAGTGGTTCGGCCTGTTGTGCGCTCCTTATTTATGATTTTCATACCCCACGGATTACAGAAAATCGGTACTAGACACGTATTTTCTCAGTATAATTTGAAACAGACAAAAAATTCGTGAAAAGTATTTATAAAACATATATTTACTATTCTATGCTCAATTGTTTACACTCTTTTTGCAAATATTGAAATAATTTCCCAATTTTGTTCTTCTTCTTCCCGTTAATTCACAATAATTGATAAAATCTCTCCAAAAATGGGATGCCATATTGCGAAATGTAGGGTGCCCAATCTGGCAACATCATACTCGATTAAGACAGGAACACAAGCACCAAACTTCATCGGAAACTAATAGTGCTTAAAAGTGCTTAGCTCCCTATACAAATTAAGCACTTATGGTGTACCGAAAACACGCCTAATATGTAACATTTAAACATTAAATGATTAATGCTAAATCATTAAATGCGTAAATTTAAATTAATTCTAACTTTTTAATGTCTTATTTTAAATTTGCACATTTGGGTGCAATTTTGAAAATTCTAAGGATAATTTTATTCCGAAAACAAAATTGTAAAATACATATTTTAAAATTTAAAAGTATAAATCGATTTTGCAGCTTTTCTTAATAAATTATATAGCAAGCAAAATTGATTTTATTTCTAAATCTGAACTATACCCAGCAAAATCTTGGTAAGTACCTGTCATTATTCCCTGCATTACCAAATAATGACATCTCATTATTCGCTGCATTACTCTCGGCTTATTAATAGGCTAGGTTAGGTTAGGTTGAATAGAGGAGACGTTTAAAACGTCTCATGTCCATGGACATACACTTAAGCCAGTGGTTCGGCCTGTTGTGCGCTCCTTATTTATGATTTTCATACCCCACGGATTACAGAAAATCGGTACTAGACACGTATTTTCTCAGTATCTTCCAGTCATATCCTCTGAGATGAGTCAAGTCTGGCAATATGTCGGAACCGAAATATCGGGATCTTGCATGTGTGAAAGCTGGGCAGTGACACAGAAAATGTTCTATCGTTTCGATGTTTTCCCTGCATGCCCTGCACTCGTCGTTTTCTGCTAGTCCTATGCGATGAAGATGTGCCTGTAAGCTTGAGTGTCCCGTTAGAACACTTATCATCTTACTAATCTCGATCTTGTTTAGTTTCAGAAAACTACTGGTTTTCTTCTCATTTGGGTCACCCCACAGTATCTTTGCAGTTGATCCTACAGTTGCTCTATTCCACACAGTTTTGTGAGCCATCACTGCCCAATGCTTCAACTCATCCTTCGTGGCTTCGAAAGGTTTCCAATTTTCCAAGTTTATTACTCGAAGTTCTCTGCCCTTTGAAGCCAAGCTTTTTGCTCGTTCATTTCCAATCACTCCGTTGTGTCCCGGTACCCAGAAAATAGGCAGTTGACCATGGACTGAGTAATTATTTATCGTTCTTTTACAGTCTAACACGGTTCTGGATTTGACCCTTTCCGATGTTATTGCTTGAATCGCCATTTGGCTATCTGTGAAGATGTTGGCATATTTAGGCTTTGTCGTGTTACTGAGCCAGTTCACACACTCCGTGATTGCTCGAACTTCTGCTTGAAATACTGTGTTTGGTCTGGGAGGCGGAAGTAAAGTTCGACTTCTGGTTCATCAATAAAAAGTCCCAGACCCGTCCTTCCTCCTAGCCTGGACCCATCAGTGTAGCAGCTGGTTCCCACTGGCGCATGAGCAAGTGTTCCGTTTTCCCAGGAGCGTCTGTCTGGCACGAACGATTCACAGGTAGCTGTAAGCCGCACTTCAGGAATGCGGTCGGAGATTTCCGTTGTTTGAATATGACCGACCAGTGATTGTAATATCTTCTGATGGTACGACTTGTGGTCTCGATTTATCCATTCACCCATCACTTGTAGACGTCTTGCTGTGAGGGCTGCCTCATACTTTATACGGATATCTATTGGTTGGATGTGCAGTATAGTCTCCAACGCTCTTGTTGGTGCGGTTCTAATTGCTCCGCTTATGCCTAGACAGCACATACGTTGCACTTTTTGCAATGGTATTACGTTGTACTTTTTGTCCATTGATGTCCACCACACTACAGAGGCGTAGGTGATTATTGGTCTAATCACGCTCATGTAAAGCCAGTGTGTCATATTTGGACGTAGTCCCCATTTTGAACCTATAGCTCTTCTGCACAACGACCAACATCTGTGGGCCTTTGTAACTCTTTCTTCAATATGATCTTTCCAGTACAGTTTCTGATCCAAGATTACTCCCAAGTATTTTATCTTTTTAGATATGGCAATATTCTTATCCAGGAAACGAGGCACGGTAAAAGGATGAATCTTCCTTTTCCTTGTAAATAGACATATTTCTGTTTTGTCTGGATTGACATTTAGTCCCCTTGGTTGTGCCCAGTTATATGCTATGTTAAGTGCCTCTTCAGCTCTTCTGCATAGCTGGTTTGGATGTGTGCCCCTTAGAAGTATTATAACGTCGTCTGCATAACAGACTGGTTTAAGTCCTTCATTGGTGAGGGCTTTAAGGAGACTGTGTATCGTTGTAACCCATAGGAGAGGCGATAAAATGCCCCCCTGAGGTATACCACGATTTACCTTGTCTCTGATTTTTACGTCATATGACCCACAAATAATCCACCTATTCCTTAGCATATTGTTGATCCAGTTTATCAACGCCCGGTCAACCTGAAACTCGTCTAAGGACTGGATAAGTGTATCGGTCTGAACGTTGTTAAAAGCGCCCTCAATGTCTATACAAACGGCAAGTGTGTACAATTTTTCACTGAAGGACTTTTCTATGTGGTGTACTACCTCATGTAGAGCTGTTTCCACTGATCTTCCTTTAACATATGCGTGTTGCTTGAATTTTAGCTTGTCATCGGCTATCTTACTTTTGATCATGTCGTCAATTATTCGCTTCATTGTTTTTAAGAGGAAAGAAGTTAGGCTAATAGGTCGATAAGCCTTTGGGATCGTATAACTCGCCTTGCCAGGCTTAGGTATGAAGACCACCCTTGATTCCTGCCAATTTTTTGGGGTATATGCATGAGTTAGGCATGCAGTGAAAACTCCAACAAGATGAGTTGATACCAGATCCACCTCATTCTGAAGAAGCGCTGGAAATATTCCGTCCGGTCCCGCAGCCTTATAAGGAGAGAAGCTTTTTATTGCTTCTTTTACCATAGCATCCGTAATAGGTACTTGGTGCATTACATTTTCGGTCTGTAACTGTTCCTCTATTGGCCCAGCATTACCACTCGGAAAATGAGTTTTCATCAAAAGCCTTACGGTATCATCTATAGTTTCCATCTTTTTACCCGTTTCATCCACCAGTGTTTCGGTTTGGATATGAGTTTTTGAGAGGAACTTTTTTATTTTGGACATGCTGTTAACGCTGTCTACCTGCTCACAGAAAAGTCTCCAGGAGTTACGTTTCGCCAGTCTAATGATTTTATTGTATTCTTTGAGCTTTCTGTGGTAGTCATCCCAATATACTGATAGCTTTTTACGTCGAGCTCTGTTGTAAAGTCTGCGGACATCCTTGCCAATCGAGCGAATTTGTCCTGTCATCCAGGGTTTCTCATAGGCAGATTTCCTTTCTCGAAGCGGGCAACTATCTTCGAATGATTTTACAAGAGCCTCCGAAATCCTCCTCACATTGATATCAATGTCTTCTGTACTTGGATAATCGTGTTTAGGCTGGCCCAATCGATTTCTAAGTAGATTGCCGAATTTGGTCCAGTCGGTTTTAGCCTTATTACGGAAACTTATTGGGCTAGGCGGTGGCCGTGCAATTTTAAACCTTATATAACGGTGGTCCGAATAGGAGTGTTCATCCGAAACCCTCCACTCATGGATCTCATCAATGAGGTTTTCCGAGCATATCGTTATATCTAATACTTCTTCCCTAATTTTGTTAACAAAGGTCGCCTTGTTCCCTATGTTGAGAGTTAGGAGATCGTTAGTATTCAAAAATTATATAAGGGCTTGTCCCCTTTTATTGGTGTCACTACTACCCCAAGCAATATGGTGTGAGTTGGCATCACAACCAGCTAGTAACACATTACTTGTATTTTTGGATTCCCTTACCAGACGTTGTAATTCCGACGTAGGTGGCAATGTCGGCGCATCGAATGGCAGGTATACTGACGCCAGGTACATACTTCCATTACCTTGTATCAGCACAGTTGCGTCCGATGTTGACAGCTCTGGAGAGAATAGATAGCATAAGTTTTTATGGCACAGAATACAAGTCCTTGGACGAGTACCTGTGTTAGCGTAGAAAAGATTGTAGTTCATATGGTTTAATCCAGTAACTTTGTTACTAGTAGTCCACGGTTCCTGGACCAAAGCAACATGAACCCTGCCTTTATTTATTATGTCCATCAGAGCAATGGATGCCATTTCGCTCCGGTGGAGGTTTATCTGGATGACCTCAATCATTGTCTTTCCAGTAAAAATTTCCTTTGGGAGTCGTCTATCCTATTTGGTTGCACTCCCTCTTTATTTGGTAGTGAGTCTTTCTCCTCCTTTCGTTTACTACCTATTACACACTCTTCAAGTAGACCTCTTTGGGAGGCGGTGTTACTTTTTGTCGTTCCCTCTTTGTTTTGATTCTTTATGTACCTATTCCTATCACCACTATTGCTGGGAACATTCTGCAAAATTGGTGATATTATCGGCAATTTGGTAATGTTATCGACTTCTTTTTGGAAGGCGGTGTTGTTTTTTGTCGCTCCCTCTTTGTTTTGAGTTTTTGTGCTATTCTTCATATCCTTATCACCACCTTTGCTGGGAACTTTCTGCAAAATTGATGATGTTATCGGCAAATTGGCGAAGTTATCGACCACTTCCACCTCACTTTTTGGAATTGTCTCACTCGCTTCATTCTGTTCACTATTTTCGTTTGCCACTGCAGGCGGTACGTTCGTGTTTGGGCTCGACTTAACTGTCCTGCCAATGGGGGTTTTTCCAATCTTAAAGAAGATTTTCCAAATCCCGAAAAATGCCATGCCTTTTGTCTTGACAAGGCTATCCCTGGAATACGGGTCTATGCCTACCACCAGGAGAGAACCATCGGGATCATTTTTCCTGTGGAAGACTTCCCACTTCCCCACTTTAAGGTTCGAATCTTGTTTGCCAATGATGCTGAGGATGCGCTCTGACAGTACCTTACTAGCCCATCCTCTGACATAGAAAGATGTTTTTATGAGTACAGGGATATCGCTTTTCCTTACCAGTTTCAGCTTTGCGCCGTCCCAAGGTGAGGGGATGCTCTCCACTAGTTTTCCGAGGACATCGACACAGCATTGTGATGCCAGTTTCAGCATCAAAACGCCCCTCTCAAACGTGCAACTCATTACTTGGATTGTTGGTCCATCATTAGAATGTGGTCCAATACCTTTGTGTAGAACAAATCTTCGAAGATGCTCTTTTGCTCTTCGGGAATTCTGCCAGACGCACTACTGCTATCAATTATGGCATAGTGTAGTTCGTCCTGAATATGTTTTTTGGCTATTTGGGAATAAGATGGTGTTTCCTTACCCTTTCTTATAGCCACCTTGCTTTTTCCTTTAGAATGGGTCTTTTTGTTTGAGGCCCCCTCTTTTATGGATGGTTTGGTGGACTTACTCACCTTCTCAACAACAAGATCAACTTCTCCTCCCACCATTAACGGATTCTGACTAGAAACTCCTTTTTTGGTAGATTGAATAGGTTTCTTCGAAGTGCTGGGTGTCGGTGAGCTTTTTTTCTTCTTAGTTGATTTCGCATCGCTATGCTCTTCGGGAGATCTGACTCTTTTAGTAGATGTAGAAGAGTCAGATTTATCCTGTAATATATTCTTCCGGTTCATCTTATTCAGTTTCCTTCTTTGTGCCCCTGACAGTCTTTTCCGATTTTCAACAATAGTAATATTGTTATCACTTGATGACTCAGAGTCCGAGTTCCCACTAGCTTTTAAAAGCTGGGGTTGCTTAGAGCCCCCCCTTGGGTTTTCTTTATCTTCCTCATCGTTTATTTTGCCAAAGGCTAGATCTGCGCTTGTATCTGTTTCGACTACGGAATCCGAGGCACCCAACCCCGTAGAAGTTACTTGCTCACGATTGTTTGATAACGACGACACGTGACTCGCGAGTAAATCAACGCTTTCCGCCGGTACTGGGTTTATTTTTCCCTGCACCGTAATATCATTTACTTCATCAGGGTTAATCATAAATTTTTGGGAGAGACCCCCATAGCCAGTATTTGCCCGTAATAGGTACTTCGATGTTGGCCTTCCAGACTACTTCCAAAATGTCTGTCCTGAGACCGATGCAACAAATTCAACACCCACTTTAAGAACAACACCTTATGGTTGCGTAGTAGGTAGGTGAATAAGTATTGCGTAATAGGTTGGAAAAACTATCCGCTCTGCAATAACACGTCCGTTCGCTACCACTGACGGCGGTAGCGAACGGATACCAATAATAACAGAAATAAGTGATTTTTTGTTATCAAAATAATTTTGGCAAATTTTAATATAATGGAATTTTGGCTATATGTGGGTTATTGTGCAAGATTTGTTTGTTTTTCAACATGTTTTCAAATAATACGTGCAGATTTGAATGAGAATACCATAATTTTACCGTATATCATATGATGTTAGACCATTGAAGAATTTTTCACATGGGGGTTTGGGTTCAGAAATTTAAATCTGGCATGAAGAAATTGTTTTTTTCGAGAAATATACGCGACAATATGCAAAAACTCACTATAAATGGCCATTTCTACATATCTACCATATCTACTACTTATTTTATAACTTATTGGTAATGCATTATTCAAGTTCTTAAAATCGTGAAAATATAAGCACATATTTATGTGTTATGCTACAAATAAGTACTTATTATGCTACTTTATTGTATGCTTCCATCCAATGACATCCCCATGTTAAAATAATGAGAAAAGTGGCTAAATAATAAGTACTTACCGTTATCGAACTTTGCTTACTCGTCGGATTATTTGGTAATGAGAAATTTTGGTGGGTATGTACATACATAAATGTTCACAGCTATTACAGTTACTGCCTAAAAATGAAGAAGAATGTTATAGTATTAGAAAAAGAATATATTATTATGAAATTCATAATGATATATATTATTATGAAAATCATAATGATATATATATTAAAAAATAAATAATTGAATATGTAATAAGACAACTAATAATTCAAATTTGTGTATTAAATACACAATACACTCGTACAGTGCCACAATACAAATAATTATAATATTATTTTTGGATTAATGTTTATAAAAAATCGAACCAAAAACTACATGGACTGTGAGAGCTGACAGTAAAATATTGTATTAAAAGCGTAAAAATAATTCATTACATCAGTTAATTAATATAAATAATTGTACTTTTATCAACAAAATGAGCCACAAAAACTTTTTCAACGGAAATGAATATTATATTTTTTTTTCTGCTCAAAAAAATGCACTGATTTAATATAAAAATTTTACAATAAATCTTTTGGGCAAAATAATACATAAATCAAAACAAACAATAAATGTACTGTATTTCTAGGACGAGATATAAGATTTTTTGGAGGATTTTTTTTAAATTTCGCAAACTTCATCGCTAGTACGGGTTGCCAAGAATAATACGATTAAATTGATTTTTTTGCACAGATCCGTTTTATGGCCTTTGAAACAAGATTTGAGGTGGGAGTTGTATCTTTTTACTTTCCAAACCTTTCTAAGTCCATCCTAGTGTAATTTTAGAATATACATACGTAGAAATGCCATGAGGGTTCAGTCGTGCTGGATGTTACAATCCTCTCACTATATTTCTCCGAAAATCCAACAAATAATCAGGATACTTTGTAATTGCTTGTTGCGTTACTGATCTTAAAAACCCATCTATATATAAAGAAGAATGTGTGTTTGTTTGTTTGTACCGTATAGACGTCTAAACGGCTGGACCGATCTTCTTGAAATTTTCACAGAATGTACATGTGTGGGGCGTGGTGAAAATAGGGTACTTGAATTTTCGATATATCAAGTGGGCGTGGCCCCGCCCACATAAGACAAATTTTAAAATTGAGATATCTTGCACAATTTGTTAGCGAGAGTGCTGTAATTTTGTTCATATGTATCTGGTGGCAGTCTACGGGATTGGTCCAAAAGTGGGCGGAATTGGACCAATGGGCGTGGCCACGCCCACATAAGACAAATGTTTAAATTGCGATATCTTACACAATTTGTTAGCGAGAGTGCTGTAATTTGGTGTATATGTATCTGGTGGTGGTCTACGTGATTGGTCCAAAAGTGGGCGAGATCGGACCAATGGGCGTGGCCTCGCCCGAACTTTGAAATGGAGATATCTTCCACAATTTGTTAGCGAAAGTACTGTAATTTTGTGCATATGTACAGGGTTGCCCATATTCGACGGACCCATGTTTTTTTTGGGCCCATTCCAATCGACGAGGCTTGTCCGCAGGCAACAATCTTTGCGTCAATTGAATTTTGTACGGGAACAAATGCAAATCAACGCGAATAATCCGTTGTAAAGTGGACCGAGCCATGCCCAACTGCTGAGAACGGCGTTTTTGGGATGTTCTTGGGGACCTCTCAACACTGGCTCGTACGGCAGCGATATTCTCGGCCGATCGCCTTGGTCGACTTTTATTTGGCCTCTTAGGATTAGAAAGAGCCTCACCAGTCGACAATTTTTCGTATAAACGCTTAATGGTGTTCTTAGAAGGCGCACTTCTCACATTTTTTAATATTTTAAAAGCACGTTGAGTTTTCACAATTGACTTCTTCTGTTGAATGTAAATTTCAACTATTTCGCGTGGCGTGTATTGTTCCATGGTAAAAATCTGCTTGGACTGACGCTTCAAACGCGGTATGTCATTAAGCGATCTGACATCTCTGTCAAAAGTTATGGCGTTGCCAGATGGGTCCGTCGAATATGGGAGACCCTGTATATGGTGGCAGTCTACGGGACTGGACCAAAAGTGGGCGGAATCGGACCAATGGGCGTGGCCCCGCCCATGTAAGACAAAATTTTAAATTGAGATATCTTGCACAATTTTTTAGCAAGAGCGTTTAATTTTGTTTACATGTTTCTGGTAGCAGTCCACGTGTTTGGTCTAAATAAGGGCGCGATCGGAGCAATGGGCGTGGCCCCGTCTATATAAGCCAAATATTGAAATCGAGATATCTTACACAATTTGTAAAAGAGAGCTCTGGAATTTTGCGTATATGTATCTGGTACAAGACTGCGTAATTGGTCCACAAAATGGGCGGGATCGCTCCAGTGGGTGTGGCCCCGCCCATATAAGCAAAATTTTAAAATTGAGATATCTTGCACAATTTATTAGCGAGAGTGCTGTAATTTTGTGTATCTGGTGGAATTCTACGTGATTGGTTGCGAGAGTACTGCAATTTTGTGTATATATATCTGGTGGCAGTCTACGTGACTGGTCCAAAAATGGGCGGGATCGGACAAATGGGCGTGGCCCCGCCCATATAATGGTAATTTTGGAATTGGGATATCTTGATCAATTTTTTTAGCGAGAGTGCTGCAATTTTGTGTATACATATCTGGTGGCAGTCTACGTGACTGGTCCAAAAATGGGTGGGATCGGATCAATGGGCGTGGTCCCGCCCATATAGGCCAAATTTTGAAATTGAGATATATTACACAATTTGTTAGCAAGAGTGCTGACATTTTGCGTATATATATGTATCTGGTGACAGTCTACGTGATTGGTAGAGAAATGGGCGGGATCGGACCAATGGGCGTGGCCCTGTCCAAATTGAGATATCTTGCACAATTTATAAGCGATAGAGCTGTAATTTTGTGTATATGTATGTGTCTGGAGGCTGTCTACGTGATTGACACAAAAATTGGCGGAATAGGACCAGGGTGTGTAGCCCAGCCCGTATAAGCCAATATTTTAAATTGTGTCTTGCACAATTTGTTAGCGAGAGTGCTGTAATTTTGTGTATATGTATCTGGTGGCAGTTTAGGTTATTTGTCGAAGAATGGACGGGATCGAAAAATGGGCGAGTTCGCACCAATGGGCTTGGCCCCGCCTATATAGGTAAAATTTTAAAATTGAGATATCTAGCACAATTTGTTAGCGAGATTGCTGTAATTTTGTGTATATTTATCTGGTGACAGGCTACGTGATTGGTAAAAAAAATTGGAGGGATTGGACCAATGGTAGTGACCCCGCCCACATGAGCCATGTTTTGAAATTGATATATCTTGAGAAATTTGTTAGAGAGATTGCTGTTGGCGGCAGTCTACGTTATTAGTCCAAAAATGGACGGGATCTGAAATCTGGGGCAACGAAGTGGACCGGGTCCAGCTAGTCTATATATAAAGAAGAATGTGTGTTTGTTGGTTTGTTTGTACAGTATAGACGTCTAAACGGCTGGACCGATCTTCTTGAAATTTTCACAGAATGTACATGTGTGGGGCGTGGTGAAAATAGGGTACTTGAATTTTCGATATATCAAGTGGGCGTGGCACCGCCCATATAAGCCAAATTTTAAAATTAACTTATCTTGCACAATTTGTTAGCGAGAGTGCTGTAATGGGCGGAAACGGACCAATGGAGTGGCGGAAACGGACCAATGGGAGTGGCACCGCCCATATAAGCCAAATTTTGAAATTTAGATATTTTTCACAATATGTTAGAGAGAGTGTTGTAGTTCGGCCCCGTCCAAATAAGCCTAATTTTTAAATTGAGATATCTTGCACAATTTGCTAGCGAGGGTGCTGTAATTTTGTGCATATGTATCTGGTGGTAGTTTACGTGATTGGTCCAAACATGGGCGGAAACGAACCAATGGGAGTGGCACCGCCCATATAAGCCAAATTTTGAAATTTAGATATTTTTCACAATATGTTAGAGAGAGGAATAGATGGATAAATTGCGGGTCCCACGACATAAAAATAAGAGACAGAGTAGCACAGGGAACACCACAGGGCGGTATATTATCACCACTGCTGTGGGTCACTACTATAAATAGTCTCCTAAGGATACTAACGGATGAAGGACTTAAACCAGTCTGTTACGCAGACGACGTTATAATACTTCTGAGGGGGAAGAATCCTAATCAACTTTGTAGAAGGGCCGAAACGGCTCTAAAAATTGCATATGACTGGGCTCGACCGAGAGGTCTAAATGTAAACCCAGAAAAGACAGAGATATGTCTGTTCACAAGGAAAACGAAGATTGGTCAGTATGATGACCCACATTTCCTAAACAAAACAATTCCAGTTTCCAACAGGGTTAAGTACTTAGGTGTAATCCTGGACAGGAAACTAAATTGGAAGTTTCACATAGAAGAACGAGCAAACAAGGCTCAAATATGCTGGGCACTATGTAGAAGAGCCATTAGCTCAAAATGGGGCCTTAATCCAAGTATGACACAATGCCTCTACAAGAGCGTAATCAGACCTATTTTGACTTACGCATCAGTAGTGTGGTGGACATCAATGAAGAATAAGTGCAACATAATGATATTACAAAAGGTCCAACGTATGTGTTGTGTCGGTATAAGCGGGACAATGAGGACCACATCCAGTAGGGCATTGGAGACGATCTTGATTATCCAACCAATAGAAATACAGATTAGATATGAAGCTGCCCTCACGGCGACGAGGCTCAAAGTTATGGGCGAATGGATCGAAAGCGATCACATGTCATATCATCAAAAGATAGCTGAGGTAGAGACGGTGGATTTAACTGACATATCATCAGTATCCGACAGAATACCTGAAAGATCAATGGTTGCTGAGTGTGAGACCATGATACCAGACAGACTATCCTGGATTGATGGAACCGTAGTACAGACAACATCTGGAAATTGCTGTTATACAGATGGATCGAAACTAGGGGAGAGAACGGGGCTAGGACTTTACATCGAGGAACCGGAAACCGAACTCTTATTCCGTCTGCCGGACCATAACACAGTCCTGCAGGCGGAAGTCCGAGCAATTACAGAATGTGTGAGCTGGCTTGGGACTAACACAAGACCAACAAAAGTGAATATTTTCACAAATAGCTATTAGGGCGATAACGTCTAGAACGGTGAGGTCGAGGACAGTTTTAGATTGTAAAATGGCGATTAACGCCTACTCCGAATACGGCACTATATGCATCATATGGGTGCCTGGCCATTGCGGAGTAAGGGGTAACGAGAAAGCAAACGCCTTGGCATCTAGAGCCAGAGACTTGCAAACAACAACATTAGAGAACGCAAAACCCTTCAGAGTTATGCGTTCTGAACTACAAATATGGGCGAAGAACGCCCATATCACGCTATGGAATAGTGAAAACGTTGGGAAGACAACGAAGGTCTTGTGGGGTGACCCAAACGAGGACAAGGCCAAGACCTTACTGATATTGAGCAAGGTAGAAACTAGTAAGATCATGGGTGTCCTTACAGGACACACATGCTTACAAGCACATCTACATGGGATAGGAGTTGTAGATGACAGCATATGTAGGGCATGCGGGGAGGATGACGAAACGTTGGAGCATTTCCTCTGCCACTGCCCAGCGTTCGCCAACAATAGATCACGTTTCTTAGGAAATGATGCTATACCAGACTTGACCCAACTTAGGGGCGTAGACTGGAAGAAGATTAAGGACTATGTCGACAGTACAGAGTTCCTAAAATAGCTTACCGACCTTTCTAAAAAATAACAATTAGAGCGCACAACAGGCCGAATACTGGCTTACACGTGTCCAAGGACATGAGGTGGAATTTCACCGCCTCCTCTTCTCAACCTAACCTAACCTAACCTAGAGAGAGTGTTGTAGTTCTGTGTATCTATATCTGATGGTAGTCCACGTGATTGGTTAAAAAATAGGCGGGATCAGACCAATGGCCGTGGCCCCGCCCATATAAGTAAAATTTTTGAATTGACATATCTTGCACAATTTTTTGGCGAGAGTGCTATAATCGGACTAATGGGCGTGGCTCCGCTCATATAAGCCAAATTTTGAAATTGATATATCTTGCTCAATTTGTTGGCGAGGGTGCTGTAATTTTGTGCATATGTATCTTGGTGTAGTCTACGTGCTTGGTTCAAAAATGGGTGGTATCGGACTAATGGGCGTGGCACCGCCCATGTAAGCCAAATTTTCAAATTGATATTTGCACAATTTGTTATCAAGAGTGCTGTAGTGTTGTACATATGTATCTGATGGCAGTCTTCGTGATTGGTCCCAAAATAGGCGGGATCGGACCAATGGGCGTGGCACCGCCCATATAAGCAAAATTTTAAAAATGTGATATCTTGCACAATTTGTTAGCGAGAGAGCTGGAATTTTTTGTATATGTATCTGGTGGTAGTCTACGTGATTGGTCCAAAATTGGGCGGAAATGAACCAATGGGCGTGGCACCGCCGATATAAGGCAAATTTTTAAATTTAGATATTTTTACAATATGTTACAGAGAGTGTTGTAGTTCTGTGTATATGTATCTGGTGGTAGTCCACGTTATTGGTCTAAAAATGGGCGCGATCGGACCAAGGGGCGTGGCCCCGCCCATGTAAGTCGAATATTGAAATTGAGATATCTTACACAATTTGTTAAAGAGAGTGCTGAAATTTTGCGAATATGTATCTGGTAGCAGTCCGCGTAATTGGGCGGGATCGGTCTAATGGTCGTGGACCCGCCCATATAAGTCAAATCTGGAAATTAAAATATCGTGCACAATTGGGCACCAAAGGGCGTGGCCACGCCCATATAAGCAACCTTTTGAAATTGAGGTATCTTCCACAATGCGAGAGTGCTGTAATTTTGTGTGTGTCTGGTGAAAGCCTACGTGATTGGTCTAAAAATGAGCGGTATCAGACCAAAGGGCGTGGCCCCTCCCATATATCCCAAATTTGAGCTATCTTGCACAATTTAGTAGCGATAGTACTGTAATTCTGTTTATATGTTTCTGGTGGCAGTCTACGTGATTAGTTCAAAATGGGCGGGATCAGACTAATGGGCATGGCCCCGCCCATGTAAGCCACATTTTGAAATTTAGATATCTTGCACAAAGTGCTGTTATTTTATGTATATTTATTTGGCGGCAGGATTCGTGATTGTTTTAACAATGAACGGGATCGGAAATCTCAATCTGGGACAACGAAGTGGACCGGGTCCAGCTAGTCTATATATATAAAAATGAATCGTGGTTTGTTCGACTGCTTAAAACTTGAAAACTACTGGACCAAATTGGATCTGGATCTTCGGATTTGTTGGTACTTTCTACGCGAAGGTTTAGGAAAAATACATGTCGCGCTGGCCACTTGACCGCTGAGGCTCTTGTAAGTGCTAGAAAGCTGACATTTTGCACAACCATAGACCAGAGTGTTGTGTAAACAACTGACTTTTCGCGAAGTATTTTTTGCCCTGTGGTCAGTTCTAGCGCTATCAAAAACTTCAGTAGTGTGTTTGTCCTTTCAGAAGCATCTTATATGATCACAAGCTAAATTTTTGTAAATATGGGGTACTATGATCAAGTTATTTGCAAAATTCGCGTTTCCAGAGCGATTTGACTGAAATTGTGTGTGTGGTTTGTCTTGATAATAGTTTTTGTATGTATCATTCTAACCGGTAGATGGCGCTGTGGTAGATATATGGTCAATATACATTTTTTTAATGATTTTTTCCTGAAACTCGGGATGTATGCATTTTTGAATGAAATATCAGAGAATAACAATCTAATACATCCCAAACAGACGGACGTCGTTTTATCTGGACGTCGTTTTATGAAGTATGCGATATTTGCAATATTATTTATTGCGAATTTTACAACCATGGATTTCAGCCATAAACTCGACTTACACCAGTAGTAAAGACTTTACATCAATAGTAAAGCGAATTTAATAAAATTAATATACTTGCATTCTATGATCTCTGCGGAATAGATTGGTATCAGCATTTCCGCCATAAACATCCCACGACGAATAAATTTCGAACAAAAAACATTTAAGTTCAGAATTATCCATCTTCTTCTTCTATATATATAAAAGAGAATGTGTGTTTGTTTGTTTGTACCGTGGGACAAGCTTTGAAATTGATATATCATCAACATTTTGTAAACGAGAGTTCTGTAATTTTGTGTATATGTATTTGGTGACAGTCTACGTCATTGATCCAAAAATGGACGGGATCGGAAATCTGAAATCTGGGGCAACGAAGTGGACCGGGTCCAGATATTTTACTATATAATGCAATTATCACGCGAAAGTTTGGGAGATGTGAAAAACGTCTACAACAGTTTTAACACACTGTAAATCCTTAACAAATAACTACCAATTTTTTTTGTTAAAGAAATAGTTGTAGGTTTTCGCTTATCTCCCAAACTTCCTTTGACCACTTTTTCCTAGAACTGAACGTACGCGAGATAATAGCTATATATAGTATAATAATTCCGAACTTTATTTTTTTTTTGTTAAAAAATTTAATTGTCGAGGGATATTTATCGGGGAAATGCTGATATCAATCTATTCCTCAGAGATCATAGAACGGTGTAATAGTTTGGAAAAATTTAGCGGTGCAAGTCGATATTTTGGATTACACCAAATTCGCAATATAAAAACACTGCAAATATTGCGGACGTTACAAAGCGTCCTACAAATGATCATATTTATAGGATATTGTGTTACAGTTCTAAATTTCCGCGTTTTTCTTTACAAATCAAAACAATGAAGTTTGTTTTGAGTAAAAGTACTGTTTTAGCGATAACTCGCGAAAGGAAGCAGATCCGACTTTGATCTATCCATAGTCGTATAGAGGGGATGATTCTGAACAAAAGTCGTTTTTTTGGCGTGAATCTAAGCCAAACTTCTATCCCTTTGGACACGCTGTTCTTACAACACATAGGAGTTTTGGTCGGAGCATTTCTATAGAGGGATACACATAGGAGTTTTTGGTAACTTCGGAACCGATGAAGATAGCGCAAAATGCTTTGGTGGGTAGTCGTATGACCGCTAGGACTTTCTAATTCGACAAAAGAAATCGAAAAATTACACATAGGAGTTTTCGTCGGCGCACCGACGATATATTCAAATGTCAGCTTGATCGGTTAAGAAATTCGCAATCTAGAGCGTAAAAATATCTTATCGGAAGGGACTTTTGTATGGGGGCTATATCAAATTATTGGCCGATATGACCCATTTTAAATAGGGATCGTCCTTAGGTTTAGAAATGCCTCTGTGCCCATTTTCAATGGGGATTGCTTCATATATGCGACCTGTGGTGTCGACTATAAAGAAGAACAGAACGCTAAATGTAGTGTATTCTGTTAGTGTTCTGTTCGAAAGAACAGTTACGATACGACGTAGTGATAGTGTTCGATGAACCGTACGTTATCGTAGGGGTTGCGTTCGTCGTGTTTGAAGAACTGTAAGTTATCGTAGTGGTAATAGTAAAAAATGTGTTTTTATACCCTCCCTTTAGTGTGACGAGGGTATATATCATTTGCTACGGAAAAAACTGTAACACATCGAAGGAGTGACCGAAGACCCCAAGTATGTTCGGCGGAAATCTCTTTTGGGTCATTTTAAGTCGAATGAGCAATGTCCGTCCTTCTGTCTGTCTGTCTGCTGGCTGGTGCGCACGATAACTCTCGAAATGAGTAACCGATTGACTTCAAATTTCGTATGTGGTAATAGTTTTTTCTATCTCCGGCCAAGTTCGAAGATGGGCCATATTGGTCCACTCCTTCTGGCACCTCCCCCACAAAGGTTTAAAATGTTGTGAAATATTGATTCTTTAATAACTGCTATTATACGTATTCGAATCTTCTGAAATTCCACACATAGTATTAGTTTGTTAGTCGCTATCAACTCAAGGAAAGTGGCGAAATTGCCACGCCCCTTTCGGTACCTCCCAAACAAATGCAACATTTTGCACTAAAAGTTAAAAGCTTATACCATTAATACCAGTGTTTAGAAATACTTGAAATTTTGTACAGTGTAATGCTTTTATAATGCCTATAGTCCAGTGAGCGTTATCACCATGCCCCTTTTTGTATCTCCCACACAAGAAGACAATGATTGAGGTCATCCAGAGAAACCTCCACCGGAGCGAAACGGCATCCATTGCTCTGATGGACATATATGGACATAACTACAATCTTTTCTACGCTAACACAGGTACTCGTCCAAGGACTTGTATTCTGTGCCATAAAAACTTATGCTATCTTTTCTCTCCAGAGTTTTCAACATCGGACGCAACTGTGCTGATGCAAGGTAATGGAAGTGTGTTCTGTGCCATAAAAACTTATGCTATCTTTTCTCTCCAGAGTTTTCAACATCGGACGCAACTGTGCTGATGCAAGGTAATGGAAGTGTGTACCTGGCGTCAGTATGCCTGACATTCGATGCGCCGACATTGCCACCTACGTCGGAATTAAACGTAGTACTGACACCAATAAAAAGGGACAAGCCCTTATAGAATTTTTGAATACTAACGATCTCCTAACAAGGCGACCTTTGTTAACAAAATTAGGGAAGAAGTAGAAGAAGAAGAATTGATGAGATCCATGAGTGGAGGGTTTCGGAAGAACACTCCTATACGGACCACCGTTATATAAGGTTTAAAATTGCACGACCACCGCCAAACCCCATAAGTTTCCGTAATAAGGCTAAAACCGACTGGACTAAATTCGGCAATATACTTAGCAATCGATTGGGCCAGCCTAAACAGGATTATCCAAATATAGAAGACATTGATATCAATGTGAGGAGGATTACGGAGGCTCTTGCTCTTGAGAAACCCTGGATGACAGGGCAAATTCGATCAATTGGCATGGATGTCCGCAGACTTTACAACAGAGCTCGACGTAAAAAGCTACCAGTATATTGGGACGACTTCCACAGAAGACTCAAAGAATACAATAAAATCATTAGACTAGCGAAACGTAACTCCTGGAGGCTTTTCTGTGAGCAGGTAAACAGCATGTCTAAAATAAAAAAGTTCCTCTCTATAACTCCAAACCGAAACACTGGTGGATGAAACGGGTAAAAGGATGGAAACTATAGTTGATACCGTAAGGCTTTTTATGAAAACTCATTTTCCGAGACAACTTTCCAGACAAAACAGAAATATGTCTATTTACAAGGAAAAGGAAGATTCATCCTTTTACCGTGCCTCGATTCCTGGATAAGAATATTGCCATATCCAAAAAGATAAAATACTTGGGAGTAATCTTGGATCAGAAACTGATTTGGAAAGATCATATTGAAGAAAGAGTTACCAAGGCCCACATATGTTCGTCGTTGTGCAGAAGAGCTATAGGTTCAAAATGGGGACTACGTCCAAATATGACACACTGGCTTGGACATCAATGGACAAAAAGTACAACGTAATACCATTGCAAAAAGTGCAACGTATGTGCTGTCTAGGCATACGCGGGGCAATTAGAACCGCACCAACAAGAGCGTTGGAGACTATACTGCACATCCAACCAATAGATATCCGTATAAAGTATGAGGCAGCCCTCACAGCAAGACGTCTACAAGTGATGGGTGAATGGATAAATCGAGACCACAATGTTGAACCAGAAGTCGAACTTTACTTCCGCCTCGCAGACCATAACACAGTGTGTGAACCAAAGAGATTCAATATAAGAAGAGATACCATTTCATTCACCTCAACGAAAGGTGAATTCCGACTCGTGAGCAAAGATGAGTTCATGAAAAAATTTATTGAAAAATCGTGTATTTTGTGTGCTTTTCATTCACTTTTTCACATGCACGTCAATAAACACACAAAATAAAATTATTTTACGTTAGTTAAAACAAAGAAAACGGAGAACATATCTTTTTTTAATCAATTTAAAATTCCTTTATGTCCACCACTTCAATAGAAAAACTCAACTCTGCACATGAATTTTCGCCGTGCATACTCTTATTCTAGAACCTCTTTGGTGTGAACTGGCTCAGTAAGACCACAAAGCCTAAATATGCCAACATCTTCACAGATAGCTAAATGGCGATAAAAGCAATAACATCGGAAAGGGTCAAATCCAGAACTGTGTTGGACTGTAAAAAACGATAAATGATTACTCAGCCCATGGTCCATTGCGTATTTGCTGGGTACCAGGACACAACGGAGTGATTGGAAATGAACGGGCCAACAGCTTGGATTCAAAGGGCAGAGAACTTCGAGTAATAAACTTGGAAAATTGGAAACCTTTCGAAGCCGCGAAAAATGAGTTGAAGCACTGGACATTGATGGCTCACAAAACTGTGTGGAATAGCGCAACAGTAGGAGCAACTGCAAAGATACTGTGGGGTGACCCAAATGAAAAGAAAACAAGAAGTCTTCTGAAACTAAACAAGATCGATATTAGTAAGATGATGAGTGTTCTAACGGAACACTCAAGCTTACATGCACATCTTCATCGCATAGGACTAGCAGGAAACTACGAATGCAGAGCATGCAGGGAAAACATCGAAACGAAGGAACATTTTCTGTGTCACTGCCCGGCTGTCACACATGCAAGATCCCAACATTTCGGGTCCGACATATTATCAGACTCGACTAATCTCGGAGAATATGACTGGAAGATCCTGAGAAAATTCGTGTCTAGTACCGATTTTCTGTAACTCGTGAGGTATAAAAAGATCATAAATAAGGAGAGCACAACAGGCCGAACCACTGGCTTAAGTGAATGTCCATGGACATGAGACGTTTAAACGTCTCCTCTCTTCAAACTAACCTAACCTACATACCAATTTAAAGTATTGCTTATAAATTTCTCCAAATATATTTAACTTAAAAAACATTTTAAAACTTTGCTGGACTTTTCGAATTTCAGTTTAAATTTCCCTTATAACTTCCAGTTATTATTAACTTTTGTTTTAAAGCACTCATTTTTAATTTATAAATATTCCAAGTCATTATTTGTTTTCAATCCTTTAAACAATTTATTGTTTTTCAAGATCATACAATTTGCAATTATAAAGGAATTTTACAAACGTTAGCATTTTCTAAAAAATTAACTTTAAATTAAGGTATTGATATATTTTCTGAATACTCAAACGATAGTTAATCTTTGTTTTGGAAATAATAGTCCCAAATAAAATAATATTATAATGGAAACAAATATTTGCTTAGAAGATCATTTTCCCAAATATATAATATTTGTTTGTGTCATTTCTAGCGGAATATGTTTGACACAATATACTGCAGAATATATGTTTTCAGCGTGTATGCAAAATTTCATAAAAATCGCAACGTGTTTGCGGTCGTCGCAGTAGTTTAATATGTGACTTACGATAACGTGTTTTCCTAAAAAAATTCAAACTATCACTTACGATAAAATGCAACCCACACATGTTATCCCCTCACCTTAGAGAGGAGGGTACATATCATTCGCTACGAGCCAAAAGTGTAACACATTGAAGGAGTGACCTAAGTATGTTCGGCGGAAATCCGTTTTAGGTCATTTTAAGACATTTGAGAAATTTCCGTCCGTCTGTCTGTCTGCTGGCTGGTGCGCACGACAACTCTCGAAAGGAGTAACCGATTGACTTCAAATTTGGTACGTGGTAATATTATTTTCTATCTCCGGCTAAGTTCGAAGATGGGCCATATTGGTCCACTCCTTCTAGTACCTCCCCCACAAAAGGCTAAAATGTTGTGAAATATTGAATCGTTAATAGCTGCTATACTACTTATTAGAATCTTCTGAAATTCCACACATAGTATTAGTTTATTAGTCGCTATCAACTCGAGAAAAATGGGTCATGGTGCTGCTACGCCCCTTTTGGTACCTCCCACACAAATGCACAATTTTGCACCAAAACTTAAGAGCTTATAACATTAATACCAGTGTATAAAAATACTTGAAATTTTCTACAGTGTAATGCTTTTATAGTGCCTACAGTCCAGTGAAAAATGGGTGTTATTGCCATGCCCCTTTTAGTACCTCCCACACAAAGGTACCATTTTGCACCAAATGTTATGAGCTTACAGCGTGAGTACCAATGCACGAAAATGCAACAGAATTTTACACAGTGTAAAGCTTTTAAAGTGCCTATAGCCCTGTAAAAAATGGGCTTTATCACCACGCCCCTTTTTGTACTTCCTACACAAAATGGCCAAATCATACCAAAATTTAATATCTCATAACGTTAATATACCAGTGCAGATAAACGCTTATAATTCGGCACAGTGCAATGTACAATTAGAGTATCTAATATTCCGCGAAAAATAGGTGTATTTGTTAAAAACCTTCTGCTACCTCCCACACAAATTGACAGAATAATTCGTTTAATATTCCATATTACATTACTCACAAAGGGAGGGTATACCTTAGTCGGTTTACCCGACTGAAACTTTCTTATTTGTTTTAAATATTTTTAATGTAATTTTACCAGAAAGAATAATTTTTTTTGTCGATTCTATCAAAGTTTATTGTCCGATAACTCGATAACTAAGCAAGTTATCGATAATAAGATCGAGGATCCTGATGGTCGCCCCTTATTATTGTTCCCTTGTTAATGGTCATTCCGCTGTCATTTTTTTGGCATAATTTCTGTTTTAATACTTGCATTTCAAAAATTTGCATGGAATCAAACTTGGTTTTCAGAATGAAGTTAAAAAGCACAAACAAAGTTATACAAAGTATTGAGCTTTAAAAATAAAAGCAGCACAGGGGAATGACGCACGTGAGTGTGAAAGCTCATTTCGGAAGACAAAAAAAGCGCGACTTACGAGTACATCATCTTATTAATATTGTTGGCGAAAATCCAACCACAAGTATATGTAGTAAATGTAATATTCTTTATAATTTAAATTATTGGAAATCCAGAATGGTTTGGAAATTTGAATTTTACGGAATATAAGATTTGACAGAGGAATGATGCATATCTACAGGGACAAAAAATAATCATCCATAAAAATAGTAATTGATACAATATTATAAACAATAATAGAAAACCTAAATCATAAAAATATTAACTATTTTTGTCAAAAATTTTGAACAAATTAAGTGAAAGTAGAGTTAGGGACAGCCAGGGGGAATGACTTTTGAGCACTTTGGTAGACAATTTTTTTTCATAAAATTTTTTTTCAATGGTGTATTTTAGTGATCTCGTAGAACCTATAAATCTTTGCAATAAAGTAAATTTCAAAGTGGTATATAGTTTATTTTTCCTAATTTAAATACACAAGGAGAGCAAATTTTCCGATAATGTCGAAATAACCCATATGCCAATTCGGATTTACAAGTACATATACTCGTATATGGGAGCTATATGTAAATGTGATCCAATTTTAACCAAATTCAATAGGGATTGTCCTTGGGCCAAAAGAAAGATATGTGATATGTGTCCATGAGATCGGACTATAATTGAAACCATAATTGAAACCATAGCTAAACAAACTCAGCAAGTGATTCTAAGCCGATCGGTATAATAAACAATTGGCCTATTTCTTCTCCTTTTGGGTGTTCCAAACAAATTTACAAAGTTATAATACCCTGTGCCAAGTGTGGTTTAGGGTATAAAAACCGACATAACACATGAAATTATAACAGACATACCAGTAGAATTTAGGGGAGCAGCTACTAACTACACCCTGAAAAAAATCGCTTCTGTAGTATAGTGTCCTAAACATATTTTGCTTGAAATGTTTAAGGTACTCTAAACATGTTTAGGGTACTCTAAACATATTATATTTAGCACACATAAAAATTATATATTTGGGAAGATGTCGTTCTAATAACATTCTTGTTTCCTTCCTAAAATGTTTGTACTGGGACTATTATTAACGAAACAAACATTTATTTGCATTTAGGTATTCAGCTAATATATAAATACCTTAATTTAAGGACAAGTTTTATGTTTTTCAGTACTAAGAAATGTTTTTCATAATGTTTTTCAGTAATAAGGTATAACTAAAAATCAGTGAAAAATTAAAAATGAAATTGGAAAAATCCTTTTTGACAAAATATAATTGGAGAAATTCCTAAACAAAAATTTTATTTGTATATAAACACATATTTTATTTGAGAACATTAGTTTGCAAATACATTTTGTTGTAATATATTAATATGTATATGCGTACCAAATAAGTTTTATTGATTTTCAAATAAAATGTCGCTACCTTAGAGTGTAAAGGCGCTAACGAAAGAGGAGATGAGATGTCGTATCTAGTTCTGTTTACAGGGTGATGCGTAAATGTGACAAGTCCGAAGCTGCCAAAATACTTGCGAAAACGTGCTAAGTCCAGTCCCTCCCACATTAACTAAATTTTGAAATTAAGATATCTTTCACAATTTGTTAGCGAGAGTACTGTACATAATTTTGTGTATATGTATCTGATGGCAGTCTACGTGATTAGCCCCAAAATGGGCGGAATCGGACCAATGGGCTTGGCCCCGCCCATACAAGACAAATTTTTAAATTGAGATATTTTGCACAATTTGTTAGTGAGAGGGCTGTTATTTTGGGTATTCGTATCTGGTGGCAGTCTGCTTTATTGGTCCAAAAATTGGAGCAATGTGGCTTATATGGGTGTGGACCCACCCATATAACCCTTGCTCTCCACTGTACCATATTTAATACCGTTTAACCATATTTAATAGTTACCATTTTTGTCACACTGTACCATACCTTAACTTTTTTGCCCCACTGTACCATAGTTAACCCTTTTTCCCACTGTAACATATTTAACTATTTTTACCATACTGCGCCAAACTCATTCTCTCTTTGCTCCTCTCTGCCATATTTAACGCTCTGTACCCTACTTAACACATTTTTACCTCACTGTGTCATATTTAATCTCTTTTGTCTTACTTTACCATATTTAACCACTTTTGTCTTACTTTACCATATTTAACACTTTTTCTCACTGTGCCATATTTAACAAATTTGTGTCCCACCGTATATATTTAAAATTTGATCCCATAGTACTATACTTAACCCCTTATTGCCCTTCTGTACCTTATTAAATCACATTTCTCCCCTGCTCCATTTTTGCCCAATAAACTTTATTTAGCTCTTCATATATTCCAATTTTACCACAATGTTCCATTTTTGGTCCATTGTACCACAATTAATCCGTTTTGCACCACTGTGCCTCATAAAGTATGAATTTCTTAAAAACACTTATAATCTCGAGATTCTGTTCCAAGAGCTACCATAGCACTATGGGACCATGTATAACCCTTTTTAACCCACTGTACCATATTTTAAACTTTTTGTCCCAAACTTCCTATCCCGATCCGTTGTTCTAAGGACAAATGTCGTTTCAATTTTGGCGTTGGTACCAAATATATTCCTTTTTGTCCCACTGTGCACCTAAAATTGTCAAAAATCGCTCCCTGTTCTAGTCTACCTTTAAAAGCCAAAGGAAGCAATATAGAAACATAATATGAAGAAAACGCAATGTTCTTTACAAGAAATTGTGCTAAGTCCAATGGAAAAATGTAATAGATGTAAGCGAAATAGCTCTAAGTCACAAACAAAAACCTATAACTCGGCCGTTAATAAATATTATTAATTTAGCATTGTTTGGGATTGTAAAGGGAACGAATCTAGCAAAAAATGCATTTAAAGTTTTTTTGAAAATTGAGTATGAGAAAAATAGAAAGTACTTAACTCTACTGTAAAATTTAGAAAATTTGACTTAGCGCATTTACACTCTAAGGTAGCGATGTATTTGTTCAGAAATATAAAATATTTAAAAATTTGTGTTCCAAACATATTTTCTTTTGATTCAAACATATTAGGCGATTTCGTCCCGTATACACAGAAAGAAAAATGTCGTACAAAATTCAAGTAAAAAATTCCTATTTTAAGCCGAAATCGTACTTAAAATTTTAAGTACGTTCGTACTAAGTTTTTCTTAAAACAAGTACAAAGCGGCTTACATTAAAAAAATCAAGCGCAGAAAGGCTTACTACAAGTATATAATACTTGAAAACAAGTAAACATTTCTTAAAAAGGAAAATTAAGCCTAATTTGGCTTAAATTAAGAAGAAAAAGCTTACTTTAATCTCTGAGAGGCAGCGTCGTTTTGTTGACGCTATCCCTTATATGTTTGGGTTTGAAATCGAATAATTACAGCCAAACTTTTACTTTTGCTATCAAGCAATTGTATTTTGACATATAAAATTTTCTTGGAAACTTGCATCGTATTAAATGTAAAAATTTTTATGCGATTTCGGTTCACATTTTCTTCAAAATTTTCCTTTTGAAAATAATGGGATTTATCAAGTTAAACAATGTGAAATTAATAAAAAGGTGTTAGAAAATGGTTACAAAAATTTTAATAAAGAAGAGAAAAATTTGTTAGCGAAAATATTGGATTCATACAGCGACTAAATATTTATAGAAGATCAGACACTAGAGAGTACACATATTTTTAACATAAAATGAAAACTATAAATGACACCTATTTATACGAAGATATTTCGTTATCCTCAGGTACATGAACTGAACATTTCTAAACAGATTCAGGGTATCCTTAGACAAGGTATTATAGCTGAAAGTAATTCACATTAAAATAGCGCTCTTGGGATAGTACCCAAAAAGACAGATAATTCAGGAGAGAGAAATAAGGAGAGTAGTTGTAGGTTACAGGAAAGTGAATGAGATTACCGTATATGGCAAATTTCCCATTCTCTATATCGAAAACATTTTATATAAATTAGGTGGAGCTCAATATTATTCAAAAATTGGTTTGGCGAAGGGATTCCACGATATCCTTGTCAGAGAGGAGGACTGCCAAAAACGGCCCCAAAAATAAGAACTTCTGCATCATTAGTTTAGTCAAGTTGGCTCAATAAATAATTTAATGGCCATACAAATTTGTGTGCTCAAGGTGGATTTTTCCACTTTTTCTATCAGAAAAAAATGCTGAACAAACCAACCCGAAAAAAGTGCATCCAGTGCCTTAAAAATCGCAAAAATGCCCACAAAGTCATTAGAACATAAAAACAGTACATTACAAAACAGAACAAAACATTTTTGCGATTTTTAAGGCACTGGATGTACTTTTTCGGGTAGGTTTTATATACCCTCACTTTAGTGATACGAGGATATATATCATTTGCTACGGGCCAAATGTGTAACACATCGAAGGAGTGATTTAAGACCCTAAGTATTTTCGGCGGATATTCGTGTTGGGTCATTTTAAGTCGAATGAAAAATGTCCGTCCGTCCGTCTGTCTGTCTGTCTGCTGGCTGGTGCGCACGATAACTCTCGAAAGGAGTAACCGATTGACTCCAAATTTGGTATAAAGTAATATTTTTTTCTATCTCCGGCTAAGTTTGAAGATGGGCCATATTGGTCCACTCCTTCTGGTACCTCCCACACAAAGGGTTAACATTTACTGAAATATTGGTTATTTAATAACATCTTCATATGTATACTACTTATTAGAATTATATGAAATTCCACACATAGTATTATTTTCTTAGTCGCTAGCACCTCTAGAAAATTGGGCGTAGTTACCATGCCGCTTTTGGTACCTCCCACACAAATGTACTATTTTGCACTAAAAGTTAACATCTTATAACTTGAATACTTGTGCATACAAAGACTTGTCATTTTGTACAGTGTAATGGTTTTATAGTACCTACAATCCAGTAAAAAATGGGCGAAGTTGCCACGCCCCTTTGGTACCTCCCACACAAATGGACCATTTTGCACCAAAATTAACAGCTTATAACTTTAATACCAGTGCATAAAAATACTTAAAATTTTGTACAGTGTAATGCTATTATAGTGCCTACAGTCCAGTGAAAAACGGTGGTTATTTCCAAGCCCCTTTTAGTACCACCCACATAAATGTACCATTTTATACAAAAAGTTAAGAGCTTATAGCGTGAGTACCAATGCACATAAATACAACAAAATTTTGCACAATGTAATATTTTGAAAGTACATATAGCCCTATGACACACAAAATAGCCAAATCATACCAACATTGAATAGATCATAACTTAAATATAACGGGTGATCCAAGTAGAGATACTTTTTTCAATAGCCTTTTTTTGACAGATCACGTGTGAGTCGTGTCATGCTGTCATGTTATTTTTGTTAAGTATTGTTTGGCATTTCATCATGGAAAGACACGTCCAGCACGCAGTGAATAAAATGTAGCGGCCGTAGCCGAGAGTGTACACGAAGACCGTGGAGAGTCGTGCCGGCGCCGTTCGCAGCAACTTGGACTGACGTATGGAACGACTTGGCGCATTTTACGTCAAGATCTTAAATTGAAAGCATACAAACTACAGCTTGTGCAAGAACTGAAGCCGCCGACCTTCCCAAGCGACATCGTTTCGCTCTATGGGCTCTTGAAAAGTTCCAAGAAGATCCGACGTTTTCCAGCCAAATATTGTTCAGCGATGAGGCCCATTTCTGGCTCAATGGGTATGTAAACAAGCATAATTGCCGCATTTCGGACGAAGAGCAACCTGAAGAGATTCAAGAGCTGCCACTTCATCCAGAAAAAACAACGGTTTGGTGTGGTTTGTGGGCCGGTGGACAATGGACCGTCAATGGCAACCGTTATCGTGCCATGATAACCGACTATTTTATGCCTGAAATTGAAGCTCGTGATCTCGGCGACATTTGGTTTCAACAAGACGGCGCCACTTCCCACACATCGCATCAATCAATGGATTTATTGAGAGAACACTTCGGTGAGCAAATAATTTCACGTTTTGGGCCAAGATCGTGTGATATCACACCGTTAGACTTTTTCCTGTGGGGATATGTAAAGTCTAAAGTTTATGCAGACAAACCCGCTTCGATTCAGGCCTTGGAACAAAACATCACGCGTGTCATTCGCCAGTTACCAGTCGAAATGCTCGAACGGGTCATCGAAAATTGGACTCAACGAATGGGGCATCAGAGACGTAGCCGCGGCCAACATTTGGTAGACATAATCTTCAAAAAATAAATGCCAATGAATGTTCTTTCAAATGATAATAAACAATTCCCTGTTCAATTTGAATTTTCTGTGTTTATACCCTACACCACACTGTGGTACAGGGTATTATAACTTTGTGCAATTGTTTGTAACACCCAAAAGGAGAAGAAATAGACCCATCGTTTATTATACCGATCGACTTAGAATCACTTTCTGAGTAGATTTAGCTATGTCCGTCTGTCTGTCTGTGCATGTATTCTTGTAATCAAAGTACAGGTCGCAATTATGGTCCGATCTCGACGAAACTTTACACATATCTTTTTTTTGGCCCAAGGACGATCCCTATTGAATTTGGTTAAAATCGGTTCAGATTTAGATATAGCCCCCATATATATGTTAGCCCCGATTTGACATGTAAGCGCTGTAAAAACTTTATTTTATATCCGATCAGTATGAAATTCGGCAGGAAAAGGCTTCTTATTACATGAATGAACTCTGTTAAATTTGGAAGAAATCGGTTCAGATTTAGATATTAGGTTTAGGTTTAGGTTAGGGTGGCAGCCGTATTTTTTATACAAGCTCACATAGACCAGTATAGGTCCCTAGTGTTACCACGGGCTGAAATGCCCCTCATCGAAACCAACCTGTTTGATATACAAATTTGTCGATATTACGAATATCGGTACTGGAAAGATCTGTTAGGCTGCCTAGAACAGCCGACCCCAGTATGTCCAGTCGTCGTTTACTCAATGCGGGACAGTCGCAAAGCAAGTGCTCAATGCTCTCCACTTCTTCCTCATCTCCACAGCTTCGGCAGAAGTCATTGGAGTCAATACCCAATCTTTTGGCGTGTTCGCCGATCAAGCAGTGTCCCGTCAGAACCTGTACTAACGTAGACAATCGTTTCCTCTCTAGTGCGAGAAGATATTTTGACCTTCTCAGGTCATACCTTGGCCAGATTTGTCTAGCTACCCTGCAGGTGCCGATTTCTGTCCATCTTTCGTTGGACTGCCTGATTGCCTCTTGCCTAAGCCAAAGCTTGCACGTGGATAGTGGCGCACCAATATATGCAAATTCTTCGAGAATTTGTAATGTCGTCCCTTTCCTAGCAAGTTCATCGGCTTTGCAGTTCCCCGGGATATCCCTATGCCCAGGCACCCATATGAGGTGTATGTTAAACTGCTCAGCCATCTCGTTAAGAGATCTGCGGCAGTCGAGGGCTGTTTGTGAATTTAGGGATGTTGCCTCCAGAGAATTGATGGCAGCCTGGCTGTACGAGTAAATGACAACGCCAGTATTGGTTACTATCGGAGGACGTTTTCGAATTTGCCACTCACTGTGACTCACAGATTTAGATATAGCCCCCATATATATGTTACCCCCGATTTGACATGTAGGCGCTGTAGGACTGTATTTTATATGCGATCAGTTCGAAATTCGACAGAAGGAGGTCTTTTTACATGAATGAGTATTCAGGGAAGATCGGTTAAGATTCATATTGATTGTTCCTCCTGATTTGGTATCAAACCGCTATAGAAGTTGTATTTTACTTCCGATCATTAAAATTTTCCAGAAAGATGTTTCTCAATTTAGGAACGAATATTGCTTAATTTAGCGATTATCGTTTCAGGTTGTTTTTTCTTTGAAAAAGTAGGGAACCTCGAAATGGATCACGCTATACCAGTGCGCATAAACGCTTACAATTCGGTATAGTGCAATATATTTGAAAAAAACAGTTTGACGAAAGACAGGAGTATTTGTTAAACCCCTTCATATTATAGTAATCACAAAGTGAGGGTATACATTAGTCGGTTTACCCGACTGAAATTTTCTTACTTGTTTTCTAGTGCTAAGTGCTAAAAATTCACCTTGAGCAAAAAAATCGTATGTCCATTAAATTATTAATTGAGCCAACATGACTAAACGAATAATGCTGAATATGCTGTACTGTGTTATTAGAGATTATTCTAAATGTGCTCATCCTATTATCAAATATTTTTAACATGGCGTAAAATTGGATATTGATATTGGGTCAGAATATATAATATAGATCTATGTAGTTCATTTTTGTCTAAAATGTTTATAAGCAGTTGCAAATAGGTTAAATAAGATCTCGCTAGCATTTTTTTTAAACATTTTTTAAAAAATTTTATGGGCATTTTAATTTTTGAAAAAATTAAAAAAATGAGTTTTTGTGTTTTACGAAATTTGAAATTGCTCTCGAACGGCTGAACCGATTTTTGCAAAGTTTACTTTGTTTTAAGAAGGACACAATGCGCCATTTTTTGTGGAAATTTTTTAAAAAAAATTGTTACGAAAGTTTTTTTTTTGAAAAAACCTTTGTAGAAAAAATTGCTCACCCTTGATTTTTCTCAAATTTTCACAGAATATTCTTGTCATCATAATATCTGTTACGCATCCAATTTCTTCTGCATTGATTTCTTCTTGTTATTAGAAATCGTATATGTGGTGGTAAAGGCTTGGATCGGTGTCTGATTTCCTTTTTTGGTACATTAACTTCAATAGCAGATTTAATTGCATTATTTAATTTGTTTATCATATCCTCTATTTCGGCAGATGCAGGGTTGATGGGATGGTTCATACCACGTAGTTCGATGTTTTATATTCCTGTAGGCATTCCAGTCCCATCATAGTACATATATGTAAAATTTGTCTGAGTATTTTCATATGGGCTATTCAGTACTGTTTTGACTGGAAGGTGGTCTGATCCTAAATGATTTACAACGTTAACTGTAGACAGTATATGAGGAATATTTGTAAGAAAATAATCTAGTGTGGAAGGCTGACTTCTAACCGAAGTTGGAATGTGCTTCTAACCGATGGGTATTTGATGTAAATATCTCTTATTGCCAGTTTGGCATGTAGATAAATACGCATTTTTAAAATAAAATCTATATAATATTTTGTTGAGAAATATTGAGAAAGGAAAGATAGGTATTTTTAGGGAATTAGACGATTACAAATATAACTTTTTACCAAAGGGAAACTTTGCGGGAAACACTGACGTAAAATAAAAATATCACGCCATAGACTGATGATGAAACTTATAGACAGACTAGCATTTTAATACCCGGCCTTGCACGGGTTGTCTTAAAATACCGTTATTCAAACTTTGTACGCTTCAAGATATTCTAATAAAAACTCTGTTTAAAATACAACATCAAAACAGTACAATTTTCAAGCTATGCAACAGTACAATTATAGTATGAAAGTTAGTTGTACGAGTATATGTTTATTTGCTGTAGAACTAAAAACCGGCATGTCAAAGAAAATAAATTTTCAACTAAATCCAGACTTGTCAAAGAATTGTAATTTTAAATTTTCCAATTTTAAGATAGTATCAGTGGCTATGAAGTCTCATATTCTATTTGATCAAGTTCGGCAGGTGCGACCATAACCCGAAAACCAAAAAATTAGTCAATTGCAACAGATTCTCAAATAAATTTGTCGCTTTGACAACAGGCCGATCATAAAATTGCTATTTGTTTGCTTTAGCATTACGTCTACAGGGCTTGACCTTTTTTCTAAAAAGGTTCATACTTTAAATTTGGATTTTCGCCAATTGATTTTCGGCCACTTGGTGGATAACTCTACGCGTAAGTTAGTCATTTATATGTATGGGCAGTAGTCAGTTTTGGTGCTATTGAAACATTAGTATTATTTTGTTATTGAACCAAAAATCGGGACCCAAAAACTAAAAAAAATGAATATACACTGATAGAAACACAGTTCGTCACTATGACGAATCAGTTTCGTCAGTATATCTTCGTACTGGTGACGAAAAGTTTCATACATGCGATGTTTTTGTACGCCAATGGAACAAACACGATCATCAACCCATGTTTTTGGTGATTTCGAAATTCGTCGAGGGAACGATAAGGTTTCATTCCCACGACGAAAAGATTTATTTTACGATTTTTGCTGAAAATATGATAAAACGAAGCAATCAATTTATAGTTTGTGCTTAATTGTACTGTTCTATATGCGTTCTGATTACATTAGTTAAATAATTTGCTGTAAAAGTTTAATTAAAAAAAATCGAATAATGGTGATGAATGAATTTCGTCGCGGTGATGAATGTTATTCGTCTTTTGGCAAATACATTACTTGATGAGATTGTTTTTGATTTAAAATATCAGAAGTAATGAATACTTCTTGTTCGTTTGCTTTCAGCCTTTCCTGATAAGAAGTGCGTTTGAACCGAATAACTACAACTGAACCTGGCAAAGCAGTCAAGTAATTTTATTTTCCATACCGTTTTAATGGTCTTAAACCAGAAGAATATTTATTGAAATTTTTAAACTTTAAATAGTCGGGGGCATGGATTCGTCGTGGTGATGAATGGGATTCGTCGTGATGATAAATGGTGTTCATCGTGATTATGAATGGGATTCGTCGTGGTAATGAACTCGATTCATCGTAGGAATGAAATGTGATCATCCTTAGGTCGAATGTTTTGGAAGCAGAGATTAGTCATGGTGACGAACAAATTAATCAAGAGGATTATCCCGTACGTTAGCTGACTTTTGACGAAAAAATAATTGTAATGATGTACAAATTCGTCGTCATGACGAAGCTTTCTCTATCAGTGTAGTAAAAGATATGTATTTAAAATCTTTGGTTCACAAATAGTTTTGGTAATACCCCGATCATAAAAAATTGGTTGAATATTTACGATCAGTCTACTTAAAAGTCAATAAAACTCCTAAAAATAATACCAGATGCTCTCAGAATCTCAAACGCAATGAAAATATTGTTGATCGCTACTGCACTGACACAAACTGAAAACCAGTAAGGAAAGGCTAAAGTCGGGCGGAGACGACTATATAATACCCTACACCACTCTCGTAATATTGAATAACTCTGAAATATAAATTTTGTAATTCATGTATAAATTGTTTACATAAATTTACTTTTGGGACATTTTATACTTAAATAATACCCTGTACCACAGTGTGGTGTAGGGTATAAAAACGATTGGATCTAAAGAGCCAAATCGGATGAAACATATATATGGGAGCTATAGCTAAATCTTAACCGATTTCAACCAAATTCAATAGGGATCTTTACAGCTGCGAAATACTCTAAACTGCAGAATTTCAGAACGACCGAGTGAAATTGCGACCTGTAGTCGACGAACAACTTTACTTGGACAGACGGACGGACGGACAGACATGGTTAAATCGACTCAGCTAGTGATTCTGAGTCGATCGGTATACTTTAAGGTGGGTCTAGCTGTGTTATTTTCAGGTGTTACAAACATCTGCCGTGAAACAAACTTATAATACCCTATACCACAGTGTTGTGTAGTGTATTATTAGAATGTGTGAATGTATACTAGCCAGCACCACATATTGGTTCTTAGCACTTAATTACACATTAACAGCACATTAATACCACAAAGCCTAAATATGCCAACATATTCCTAAATATGAAGACAGCCAAATGGCGATCAAAGCAATAACATCGGAAAAGGTCAAATCCAGAACAGTGTTAAACTGGGAACGAACGATATATAATTATTCAGTCAGCCACGGTCAACTGCGTATTTTCTGGGTACCGGGACACAATGGAGTGATTGGAAATGAACGAGCAAACAGCTTGGCTTCAAAGGGCAGAGAACTTTGAGTAATAAACATGAAAAATTGGAAACCCTTCGAAGCCACGAAGGATGAATTAAAGCACTGGGCAGTGATGGCTCACAAAACTGTGTGGAATAGAGCAACTGTAGGAACAACTGCAAATATACTGTGGGGTGACCCAAATGACCGAGATTAGCAGTTTAGGTTTGGTTAGGTTGAAGAGAGGAGACGTTTAAACGTCTCATATCCATGGACACACACTAAAGCCATTGGTTCGGCCTGTTGTGCACTCCTTATTTATGATCTTTTAATACCTCACGAGTTACAGAAAATCGGTACTGGACACGAATTTTCTCAGGATCTTCCAGTCATATTCTCCGAGATTAGTCAAGTCTGGTAATATGTCGGACCCAAAATGTTGGGATCTTGCATGTGTGAAAGCCGGGCAGTGACACAGAAAATGTTCCATCGTTTCGATGTTTTCACTGCATGCCCTGCATTCGTCGTTTCCTGCTAGTCCTATGCGATGAAGATGTGCTTGTAAGCTCGAGTGTCCCGTTAGAACACTCATCATCTTACTAATATCGATCTTGTTTAGTTTCAGAAGACTTCTTGTTTTCTTTTCATTTGGGTCACCCCACAGTATCTTTGCAGATGATATGTTGGAATATTTATATTCACTTGTAGACGTCTTGCTGTGAGGGCTGCCTCATACTTTATACGGATGTCTATTGGTTGGATGTGCAGTATAGTCTCCAACGCTTTTGTTGGTGCGGTTCTAAATGCCCCGCTTATGCCTAGGCAGCACATACGTTTAATTTTTTGCAAAGGTATTACGTTGCACTTCTTGTCCATTGATGTCCACCACACTACACAGGGGTAGGTGATTATTGGTCTAATCACGCTCATGTAAGGCAGTGAGTCATATTTTGACGTAGTCTCCATTTTGAACCTATAGCTCTTCTGCACAACGACCAACATCTGTGGGCCTTTGTAACTCTTTCCTCAAGATGATCTTTCCAGTACAGTTTCTGATCCAAGATTACTCCCAAGTATTTTACTTTTTTAGTTATAGCAATCGTCTTATTCAGGAATCGAGGCGGGGTAAAACGTGGGATCTTCGTTTTCCTTGTAAATAGACATATTTCTGTTTTGTCTGGGTTAACATTTAATCCCCTTGGTTGTGTCCAGCTATGTTATGTTAAGTGCCTCTTCAGCTCTTCTGCATAACAGATTTGGATGAAAGCCCCTTAGAAGTATTACAACGTCGTCTGCATAACAGACTGGTTTAAATCCTTCATTGGAGAGGGCTTTTAGGAGACTGTGTATCGTCGTAACCCATAGAAGAGGCGATAAAATGCCCCCCTGGGGCACCTTGTCTCTAATTTTTACGTCATATGACCCACAAATAATCCATCCTTAGCATATTGTTGATCCAGTTTTCAGCGCCCGGTCAACCTGAATCTCGTCTAAGGACTGAATAAGTGTATCGGTCTGTACATTGTTAAATGCGCCCTCAATGTCTATGCAAACAACAATTGTATACATTTCTTTACTGAAGGACTCTTCTATGTGGTGCACTACCTCATGCAGAGCTGTTTCCACTGATCTTCCTTTGACATAGGCGTGTTGTTTGAATTTCAGCCTGTCATCCGCTATTTTACTTTTAACCATGTTGTCAATTATTCGCTCCATTGTTTTTAACGGGAAAGAAGTTAGGCTAATGGGTCGATAAGCCTTGATTCCTGCCAGTTTTTTGGGGTAAAAGAATGTGTTAGGCATGCAGTGAACACTCCAGCCTGAAGGCTAAGTAAATCGCATCTTTCGTTGAAGTCGGACCTTACCCAAGTACGAGTATAATATGCATTGACATTGATGTGTAGTTGTTCTACAAAGATGTCGTAGTGCACAGGAAGGCATCTCAGCGTCAAGTACCATATAAAATGTGGGATTTTTCTAACTCCATGCCGAAGGCTACTATGACTTCGCTACTAAAAGACGACTGATATTACGGCTGCTGTTGGCAAGTATAAAATTGTTTTCCACCTCCATAAAAATGTTATACAGTTTAGTACATTTAGTTCCTCTTTGGTGCAACTTTGTTGATGCCGTAGTACAATTGGAATATTCATCAATGGCCAACACCAGCCCTATTCTCTTTAAATTTCAAAAATTTTAATTTCTCTTAGTTGTGTCTCTCTCTTATACCGTGGCATCTCTTAGTTGACCTACCTCAATACATAATGTCCACGGGGCATATCCCCAGTCACCCAAGTAGGCTTTTTTATTTGGCGTAGATTGAACGCGCAGCTAGTATGAATGAAGTGGCTGGCGCTTTTCGTCGAAGAACCGCCAAAATAAACGCTTCGGTATATAAAATTAATTTGCATAACTTGCAACCAACTAACGTACTCTTGGCTGAAAACTGAAAAGCACAAGGTAGACACGTACGAGCGTACGTATGTACGTACGTTTAACATTGCTCGGTACGGAAAGTGAACCTGCTTAGCATTAGTTAAGAAGCACATACTTTGCAGTTCGCACTACGTCATATGATCGAACCGTTCGAACACGTACAACAGTACTCAACGACTTACTACACTTACTTACATTATCGTACATGGAATCCATCTATCCTAACCGATTCGTCTCTCGTATTTATATGTCCAGCAAGTGTGTACTTACAGACGTATCGATACCTCCATTTTAAAGTATGCCAAGTCGACTAACGCCCAATTTGTGTATTATTATCTTTTAATAATTTTGAAATATAATTAAAGTATAAACCGTAGTGATTCATTAAGAATTAATTGGCCTTAAAAGTTTAATCGTGATATTTTTAAAGTTACAACTAAAGCTAAGTACACACGATTTGCAGATCGATCAATATTGTCAGAAAAATGGCGGAAAAATGCAACCCTGTGTATTTACAACCGTGTGAACATACAATTTTTGTCTTACAACGTTGGCCGAAAAGTCATTGTGAATTAATTTGCAGATTGTAAGATGTGCGAAGTGTATGCATGTGACATCGGCGCCATTGTCAGAAAAACATTTTATTGGCAACACTGTCTATAAAATATTTTTTTGGACAATCCTGCATATAAATATTTACAAAATATACTGTAAATATACGAAATTTTAAGGTTTCCTTGCAATCGTCTGAACTGCCAATTCACCTATGCCTAGCAATTTGTCTTTGCCCGTACATTTGCAGCACTTTAACAGGTTGATAACGTTGTCCGATCTGGCAATCGTGTAAACTTAGCTTAAGTTTTCCTGAAAGGACTATATGAATTTGACAATCCAACCATCTGGCAGTTATGTTTGTTTACTACTCTCCTTCGTGGTTAGAGTTGGATTTTAGTTCTGTATCTTTCTAACCATGTACATTTATTAATTTACTTTTAAATGTAAGCAATGTAATGTATTTCTCATACTGTGGTTTGTAAAGTCTTTCAGGGCAACGCGGACCCTATGATTATCTTTTTCTAACATATATGACCAAGATTAGTTATACACTGAAAGAACTTAATTCTAATTTAAAGTAAAATTAAATTGTAAATAGCTATTTGCGTAATTAAATAATCAGTCATATACTGACCATTAACTTTTTTAGGTGGAGATCATATTTATGTTCATGATATTCCAATTGACTTTCTGTCTAAACTGATATTAAGATTTACTTTATAAAGGAATAGGATACAAATTTAATATTATGAAAAATCATTGAATATAGAAATTCTTAAATTTTTGGGTTAGCACACTTCGGAATAGAGGTATAGATACGTTATGTACACTTGTAAGTGCGAGTACATGGTAACCGTTGCTCGTTCTCTTGGTTCGATTTGTGAATTTGCGGTGTACCGGGTATACTCATGCCCGTACATTCCAAGACAAACTGTATCGACTTTTCGAGGTTTTTTCGACGGGCAGCGTTGCCAGTTTATTTCAGAGTCAAATCCCAAATCGATCAACATTTTTATTCTCGAAAAATTTCCAAAAATAATTTAATTCGATAGCTATTAGGCAACCTATGTATTATATAGAATACAAATTGGTTTACATTGTTACGAGTATAAAAATTTAAAACCAGTAAGAAAAGGTAAAATTCGAACGGAGTAGACTACACTCAGAAAAAAATGAACCCAAAGATAAGTTAAAATGAACTAAACTTCAGGAAAATTAAACTTCATATGGCGCTAAAGCAATTTTTTCTCAAATCAAGTTCACATTTGTCCTTAATATTAGCAATTGTTTTGAACTTAGTGTTAGTTATTACTAACTTGAATTTAGTAAATATTCCTTTATATCTAGTTCAATTGAACTCATATTAACGAAAAATTAACTCAGTTGAATTAAAAATGTACATGAAATTTGGAAAAAATCTAGTTAAATTTTCACTAAAATCAGGTAAATTTTTACTTGAAATCAGGAAATTTTTACTAAAAATTAACAAAATTTTAACTAAAATCAAGTACTTTTTTTACTAAGATTAAGTTACATTTTTACTAAATGGAAGTAAAATAATTCCTCAAATCAAGTTCAATTTTACTTGAATATACGAAAATTAAACCAGAATGTAAGAAACGCTTAACTATAAATGAGTAATTTTTGAACTTGCAACTTGTAGAGGTAAACTAAATTTTAGTTCATTACTACTAATATAATTCAGCAAAATATTCTAGGGAATTTTCCAATAAATATTTTGCTCCAATGTATTTGAAACAAATTCAAAAAACCTGAAACAAACAGAATTCTCATTCAATGTCTCAATCTAATGTCTTAAGTATTTCACATATAATCCTATATATTTGCTGCGAAGTTAAATTACTTAACTTCGCAGCTGCTGTTTGAAATGATATTTGAGCAGTTAAGGAAAGAATCTCTTGAAACGAACGGGAATTTTTTGCTTAACGAATATTCAAGGATTATTTGAAAACCGTATTATTAATTTCAGAAAAACATAAACTAGAACTAAGGAAATTCGGATATTTCTAGTTAAAATTTCCTAAAATGATTTATTTTCGAGGAGTAGTAAATGTTTCTTCGACGCTAGGAAATCCTTCCTCGGTAAAAGTCAAAATTTACCAAATAGTAGGAAATATTTACTTGGTCGATGGAATTTTAAGTAAGTAAAATCATATACCATTTCCGAGTATGTAACCAATATGCTATATCTTTGAATTTAGTTCAATTTACTCAATAGATTTCATTGCAAATTGCAAGAATATATAACCATTCAAATATGACCGATTTTCGGTTTTCGAAAAACAAACCGTTTTTTAGATTATTTGGTCCAATTTCAGGTGTAATATCACGAAAACTAGTTTACGAATTATCTTTTTTACTTTCTATTGATTAATGTATTTATTGAATGTATAATAAACCTCTGCATCAAGACATTAATTTCTTCGTCTACAGTAGTGTACACTACTTCACTGCACACTGAAACATTGTATTTTTTACTCGATTGACACCATAAACAAAGAAGTAATAGATGGTCCGTCGTACTCTTAAGCACATTTCTCGAGTTACGAACGATTAAACTTTTGACATTAGTAGTTAAGAGAAGAAAGAGCACAAATTTGTTTTTATTTTTATACCCTACACCACACTGTGGTACAGGGTATTATAAGTTTGTTTCACGGCAGATGTTTGTAACACCTGAAAATAACACAGCTAGACCCACCTTAAAGTATACCGATCGACTCAGAATCACTAGCTGAGTCGATTTAACGATGTCCGTCCGTCCGTCCGTCTGTCCATGTAAAGTTGTTCGTCGACTACAGGTCGCAATTTAACTCCGATGGTTCTGAAATCGGTTCAGATTTAGATATAGCTCCCATATATATCTTTCGTCCGATTTGGCCCTTTAGTCCTATAGAAGCTGTATTTTACATCCAATCGTTTTGAAATTTAGAATGGTAGAGTTTCTTGATCCATGAACCAACATTGCCGAATTTGAAGAAAATCGGTTAAGATTTAGCTATAGCTCCCATATATATGTTTCGTCCGATTTGGCCCTTTAGTCCTATAGAAGCTGTATTTTACATCCGATCGTTTTGAAATTTGGAATGGTAGAGTTTCTTGATGCATGAACCAACACTACCGAATTTGAAGAAAATCGGTTAAGATTTAGCTATAGCTCCCATATATATGTTTCGTCCGATTTGGCCATTTAGTCCTATAAAAGCTGTATTTTACATCCAGTCGTTTTGAAATTTAGAATGGTAGAGTTTCTTGATCCATGAACCAACATTGCCGAATTTGAAGAAAATCGGTTAAGATTTAGCTATAGCTCCCATATATATGTTTCGTCCGATTTGGCCCTTTGTTCTATAGAAGCTATATTTTACATCCAATCGTTTTGAAATTTAGAATGGTAGAGTTTCTTGATTCATGAACCAACATTGCCGAATTTGAAGAAAGACGGTAAAGATTTAGCTATAGCTCCCATATATATGTTTCATCCATATATATGTTCACAACATTTATATATCGGAGTTATTCAATATTACGAGAGTGGTGTAGGGTATTATATAGTCGGCCCCGGCCGACTTTAGCCTTTCCTTACTGGTTTTTACTTAAATTGTTTATAAAAATTTTTCCATATGTACCCTATCGACGGTGTAAATTTTAGAGTGGGGACGACTTTGGCTGAGAAGTTGCATTGCGAGTATAATAACTAAAAATCTTCACGAAATTACAAAGAAGAAATATTTGTATATGTTTTCAAAAAAATTTTTTTTGTTTTTTTAAATATGGCAACGACAGCATTTATGCGGATGCGTCTCGAAAAAAAAGTTCAGTTGCGGTGCCCCTCGTAACTCGATACCGGATCATTAGAAATTAAAAAATTAAATTTATTTAGTCAGATAATCGTTATAGCCAGGTAACGCTGTCGAGTTTTTTCGAAATTAAAATTTTAAAGTTTTTGGAAACACTTTGATGTGAGAAATGCGATTTTTGCGAGAACAAACCGACTGACTAACTGGTTATTGTTAAATAAAAAACTCGACAGCGTTATCTCGTAAATTATGTAAAGAAATAGTGTTAAAAATTTCAAAAGGATAGGTACTGTAGTTTTTGAATTATGAAGGGCACCGTCTTTGAAAACATGGGTTGTGGGAAAAACGCTTTTGTGAATTTAGGGATGTTGCCTCCAGAGAATTGATGGCAGCCCGGCTGTCCGAGTAAATGACAACGCCAGTGTTGGTTACTATGTTGCGACTCAGCCACTTGGCGACTTTCCATATTGTCATTATTTCGGCTTGATAGACACTGCATGTATCTGGTAGTCTATGAGCTATATCCAAACTAGGTTCATCACAGTGTACTCCGAAGCCAACCTTTTCATAAAGCTTCGAACCATCCATGTAAAATTGGAGATGGTTTCTATTACCTGGTATTCTGCCAACCCATTCATCTCTGGCGGGAATCATAGTGATGTAATTTCTCTCGAAGGTGCACGCAGTTGGTATATAGTCCACTTGCGGTCGGTTACCATAGCACTAACCTTTGATATCCTCATGTGACCGTAGTTCTTGTATCTCCACATTGATAGACAGTTTAATCTTATTGCCGCTTTGGTTGCAAATTCTCTCGCCACAATATTAATCGGCAGTATATGGAGTAGGGCTTGTAGAGAATCGGTTGCTGTAGTCCTTAAGGCTCCGTTTATACTCAGGCAGGCTGTTCTCTGAACCTTTGTTAGTAGGATGGTGATGATTAGTTTGTCAGTTGACGTCCACCATACCACAATGCCGTATAACAGTAATGGACGAACTACTGCTATATATATCCAGTGGACGATTTTAGGAGAGAGGCCCCACCGCGACCCTACAGCCCTTTTGTAGGAATATAAGGCGTGTTTGGCCTTCCTTACACGTTCCAATACGTTAAGTCTAAATAACAGTTTTCTATCTAGAATTATTCCAAAAAATTTTGCACTTTCAGAAAAGACTAGATCTGTTCCATTTATCTGAGGTGGAGGGTCCACATGTGGGACTTTATTCATCCTAGTAAAGAGAACCAATTCTGTCTTGTTTGGGTTTACGCCCAAACCGCTGCTTCTGGCCCATCTAGCCAATTTGTTCAGAGCCACCGGTAGGATGTCTCTGAGGGGTAAACACATAGTCGCATTTCAAACCCTAATTGTTAAGAACATATGATTGCAACTTCCCGGAAAAATATAATACCTTGAAAGAAAAAATTATATTTTTCAGCACTGAATAGCCTATTGCTTCTTCAATTTCATAATTTAGCTTTCTATCGCAGCCTTGACCATATGAACAAAATTAAAAAATGACTACGAATCTTCACTAACTAAAAATCTTACAAATAACGCTCTGCAAATACAATTAGTATTTCAAAAGTGGCAGATGGTTCAGAATTTTTTATATAAACCTCCGCATTTTATGTTTGTCTAAAAAGTTTATAAAAGGTTTCTAAATGGTAAAATGAGATATCGATATAATTAATTTTTTTGAAAAAATTTCCAAAATATGAAATTTAAAAAAAAATAGAAACATTTATTCTTGGGTTTTGGGAATTTTTAATTGCTTTTGAATGACTGAACCGATTTTAGCGAAGTTTACGTGGTTTGAAAGAGAACATAACTGGTCATTTCTATGTGTCTTTTGTTGGCATTTTTCTAAAAGAAACTTTTGTTGAATTTTTACTTTAAATACATTGCTCCAACTTCGATGTTTTACACAGAATATGCACCAGACTCTCATAAATCCAAAACAGTTATTGGGTTTTTGGGGACATAGTAGTTGTTAAAGTTATGGACGGATTACTAAGGCTGGCCTGGCAATTTTTGACATTTTGCTTCTGTTTCTGCCGGAGAATGACGTTTGCGCGCTATCGATTGCTGGAAATTCATCGGCTCAGCCGCCGCCGCCGATTCACATTTTTCCATTCGCCGCGCCGATAATTTTTGGTAGGCTTCCTTGCCTTGTTGCGACTAATTCATGTCCAAACTCATACGCTCTACGAAACGTTGCAAAACGAATGTATTCATGCATTCATATAGCCTCCATACATACGTTCCTTCCGATTGGGCCTTTTAGCGCTATAGAAGCTGTATTTCAAAGTCAATAAGTTTGAAATTAAACAGGGTGGAATTCTTGTTAGTGGGATCCACATTGCCTAGTTTGAAGAAAATCGGTTAAGATTTACATATAGCCCCCATATACATATATGTTCCTTACGATTTGATCTCTTAGCGGTACATACAACTTCTTATATTACATCCAATCATTTCGAAATTTGGAAGGGTAGAGTTACTTCATACAAGGACCCCATAGATATGTTTCGTCCGATTTAGCCTTATTGAAGATGTATTTTACATCCAATTGTTTTGAAATTTAGCATGGTAGGGTTTCTTGGTCCATGGACCAACATTGCCGAATTTGAAAACTTCGGTTCAGATTTAGTTATAGCTCCCACATACTTATATATGTTGCTTCCGGTTTGACCTTTTAGAGCTATAGAAGCTGTATTTTACATTCATTCATCATTTTTCAATGTAGATGGATGGAGTTTCTTGATACAGATATCCTCAATGCCGAGATCAGATTTACATTTAGCCCCCCATATATATGTTGCTTCCAATTTGGTCTTTTAGCGGTATGAAGCAGTATTTCTAAATTATTATCCCTTCTGGTAGATGTAAGAGAATTTTAAAAAAGTCATCTTTTGTATCCTCACTATTGCGAACGAGGGAATACATCATTTGCTAGGGGCCAAAAGTGTAACACATCGAAGGAGTGACCAAAGCCATCGACTATTTTTTGTGCACACGATAACTCTCGAAAGGAGTAACCGACTGACTTGGTATCTATCTTACGCTATGTTCAAAAAGGTTCCATATTGATCCAAGTACCTAGGCCACAAAGGGCTGCAACTTAGTGAAATAATGATTCATTAACACGTTGACTGCCAAGGCCTTTTTCAGAAAACTGGCCAAAAATTACATTTTGATTTCTTCACATTATATTACTAAAAACTCTATTTCTAGATGATAGGTATCATGAAATAATACCTATCATCTAGGTAATTGGCTTCTGGGACAGAAATCGCTACGAATTATCTCGTAGTTGGCTTCTGTGGCAGAAATCGCTACGCAGAAGCCAAATACGAGTTAATTCGTAGGTCCTTTTTCTCCTAAAAAAACATAATTTTTGCTTCCTATAATATTTTGTTTTATAGTTATTATAATTTTATTATTATTTTCTTCTTTTTAGATTTATAAACATTCTCTAAATTTATTTATATATTTATCAAGAACCCAAAATGGATAAGAAAAGGTCACTGAATCAAAGTGAAATTGAGTACAACGCAAATCTAAGTGATTCAGAATATGACGGGATTTTCAGAGATGATAGTAACGACATTTAGGAGCCTTCTGATTATACAAGTGGTAGTGAAGTGAAACTGAAGACGGGTCCGAACCTGATGATAATGACGATGATATCCAAGCAAGAACGTCAAATGAGAATAATGATTTGTGGACAGAAGTTCAACACAATCCTGATTTATTTCTTTTTGAAGAAAATGTTGGTGTGAAATTAGATACATCAAATTTTTCAGTACAAACGCTGGTGGATTTATTTTTTTCGGATGAGTTTCTTGCATTACTGGTAGAACAAACTAATTTATATGCTGCGCAAGAAATTGAAAAATGGGAATCAAAATCCTATAAAAAAATCTAAAAGGTTATCAAATTGGCAAGACGTAAATGCTGCAGAGATGAAAGTTTTTATTGCACTTTTATTGCAAATGGGACATTGTACTTTTCCAACAATAGAACATTACTGGAGCACAAACAAGCTATATAATGTAAACTGTTGGCGCTCACATATGAGCCGAAATCGATTTCAGTTGCTACTTCGTTATTTTCATTTAGTTGATAACTCAAACGCATCTACCGACAGATTATACAAGGTGAGACCAATCCTAAATCATTTCAACAATGTTATGCGTGAAAACTATGTACCAAGTAAAAATATTTGTATTGACGAATCCATGATGCTATGGCGGGGAAGATTGCTTTTCCGCCAATACATAAAAAATAAAGAACACAATGAACTATGTGAGTTCGACGGTCTTGTAATAAAAATAAAAATGTACAGCGGAAAATATGAGGAAACTACCAATAATCTAGGTCACACTGCTGACGTTGTTTTACATTTACTTGAGGACTATCTCGAAAAAGGCTACGCGCTTTACATGGATAATTTTTATAATTCAGTTAGTCTTACAAAACTGTTACGAAAAACTTATGTGTGTGGAACCCTGCGAAGTAACAGAAAAGGAAACCCCAGAGATGTGGTAAATCGTAAACTGAAAAAAGGGAAGTGTTTTTGGCAGTAAAATGGTCCTGTTTCTGTATGCAAATGGAAAGACAAACGAGAAGTCCTTACCATTTCAAACATGCATGCTGTTGAAATGGTAGAGGTGCCCAATCGCAATGGAAAAATTTCTATGAAACCGAATATAGTTCGAGATTACAATAATGGAATGTCTGGCATAGACCGGTCAGATCAAATGATTTCGTACTACTCATCTCTAAGAAAGACTATTAGATGGCCCAAAAAGGTTTCACTACATATTATAGAGATATATATACAAAATGCTCACAGAATTTTTCAAAAAGTAACTTCATCTAAAATAAAACTGATAAAGTTCAGAGAAGAATTCGTCTACACGGTGATTGGAGATTTTCAAATTGAAGTCAAGAGCTCCATTATTTAGAGTGTTTACCACCAACGGAAAAAAAACAGCGTCCGACAAAGCCATGTCGTGTATGTACCCAAGCAAAAAAACGCCGAGAAACGCGTTACTTCTGTCCGGCCTGTGAAGAGAAGCCAGCCTTTTGTGTGGAAAACTGTTTTAAAAACTACCACAAATAATAAAATATTAATTTATTTCTTCTGTTTGAGTTAATTTTTCCATTATATTGAATGAATTTTTACATTATATTGAATGCATTTTTCCATAAATTTTTTTTTTCAATAAATGTTCAGCTCTTGCAAGCCAAAACTAACTTTTTTTCTTTTCCCAGAAGCCATTTATCGATACTAGCACTGATATAATACGGTTTTACTCGTAACTACACAAAAAGTGGCATTTTTAGATAGTACGAGATAACTCGTAGTTGGCTTCCTGGAAGGGAAATCAATCTACGAGTTATCTTGTAGTTGGCAGTCAACGTGTTAATATCTAATCCGAATCTTTCGCAATTCCACACATATTATTCGTTTATTAGTCAACATAACTATGAGAAAAATGGGCGAAGTTGCAACGCCCATTTTTGCAGTGATGCCAACTTTTTCCGAAGCAGAAGCGTAATGAAAAATTTAAAAAGCGTAAAAAGGCACTAAACTATAATATTGCTTTATTATATCCGCCCCCATCAGAGCAGAATAAAAAGAAATATGTTTTGTCAAGTTATATCAACGTTGTTTTCTTAATAAGAATAATATGTTCAAAAAATTTTATTTTATGGCGCTTAGATTCAAAATCAGGATATAGAAATATACAGGGGACATACATAAATCAGTACCTATTTGTAGACGCTTAATTTATATATGTCTGATATATATATATAATTTTATAATGTCTGGCATCAATCCTCATAAAATAAAATGCAAGTGCAATGTCTCTGGCGAATTCAATATACGCAAAAACATCATTTAAAAACAAATTTTTGACGACTGTTACTAAACCAAAGATTCTACGTGAAAGCGATATTTGCAGCATATGTAGCCCTCATAATTCCCTCACTCAGGCTTATACTTGAAAAATTATGGTCCAAATACTGAATGTACTTTCCATGAAAGCTGGAATTTAAAAAAAAAATTAAAAAAAAAAAATTACCATAAACATTTTTTTTAATATTTGTTCATGTTTGTGACACCTAATTGCACCAGAAACTGTTATCCACATCTCTTGGACAATAATTTTGTTGCATAGTGTTACAAGAATACATGGGCAGACGGACATAGCTAAATCGCCTCTGAAAGAGATTCCAAGTCGATCGGAATTATAAATGATGGGTCGGTCTATTTGATTTTCTGTTGTGTGTTACAAACAAATGCACAAAGTTTTAATACCCTACCCCGTACATTTGTTTATCCATCTCCAATCTAAAAATTGTATTCCCATTTTTAAAATTAAATATCCAATCTGGCAATACTGCGTTTGGGGCCTTCTTTTGTCCCTCCACTCTCAGTGCTAGCTCTCATTCGATTCAAAGTTGAAGACAATCCAGTCTTTGTCACTATCAATCGAATGACGATCGCGGTAGTCTGCCGGCCGGACTGGCGGTTTCTTGTTTTCCTGTGTCACTCACTACTCACTCACTATCCGTTGCCATTCGGCTATTTTGAAACTTGCCGTAGCTGTCGTCCGCGGTTGCTGCTGCTGTGTCTTCAGCGGCTGAAGTTGGTTAGCTGCGTTCGTCGTTGACTTCTTATACTCGTTTGCCATTTAAAGCAATTCGAGCGGCGAGCAGCAGCAACCTGCGCCGACGACGGCGTCAACGACATTACCTGGTCGTGAGTGGATCATACGTCGGTGCGAAAAAGACCATCTTTAGTCGCAAATAGACTTGTTACTCGATTGGTTTGTCGGTTATATTTGCAGATTCGAAAATCCGAATTCCGAATTTCGACTTGCAGTGATTTGAAGTAAGAAAACTAATCAAAACTTTGCGGTAAAATTCGTCGTGTATCGTATAAATCGCAGCTGCGAGTGTGTGTTTTGTGCTCTAATCGGTGTATTCGGTTTGTCTTCTTTCGATTGCAGCCAAACAATTTCTTTCGATTTTGTTTTTGTGCTCCGCCACCGATTCGATATTGCGAATTGTGCAATTGTCAAAAGTAGTCTGCCTCCTGCCTGTCTGTTTCTGTGTCTGCGCCTGCGCCGAGAGCGTGTGTGTTGTTCGTTCGTTCAGTTGTTCACTGTTGATCTGGATGTGTCCGTCTTGTCCATCAATAGTCAGTCGAGTTCAAAATTTCTCAAGGCGTAATATTTGTGCGGATCGTGTGTTACTGAATGAAGTCATAGCGGCGGCTCCGCTCGTATATAAATTCCCATAGAAAGTCGTCATAGTCACCATGGTCGACACGTCGAATCTTGAGCAAATGCAAATTCTTTCAAAAAAAATATTTCAGATCTTTGGGAAAAAAATAAACAAAAGCAACAACAAGAGATAAAAAAACAAACAAGTTTATTTACGAAATGTACAATAAATACATCCCTACTCACGATAAAATAGCATACATACATACATACATATGTACATATAAAAATATGTGAATACAGTGTTGTGTAAATTAAAATCAACCAAATGCATTACAACGAATAAAATGAGTAAATAATATGCAAATGGCATACATAAATATTATAAAGTAATAAATAACCAAAATTTCCGAAATTTTACGGCTGACCGAATAAAACTAAAAAAAATTGCTAATTGTCCGTTTTCCAAAACTTCTCCAGAGCAGTAAATATTATGCTTAAAATGTATTTTTGAATCCAACAATTGAAGCATAGTCGCGAATAACGTTGCAAACGACAAAATTAAAATGGTAAAAAATTCGTAACAAATGTTTTAAAAGTAGCAGACACAACAAGACAAAATTTTGCCTTCTTCACTCATTAAAAATCTATTTTATAAAAAAAAGTGTTTACAATTTATAAATTGTATGTATTTAATTAATTACAAATTATTTTTGTTAATACGGCGTTAATGGCGCTTACTACGTTATTCTCGATTACGCTTCAATTCTTTAATACACTAAAGGTTTAATATCATAATAATAGGCATAGAGAAGGAGGGGTCACATGGCGACTGCTAAACCAAGAAAAATTTACCTCATCCCCGCCAAACTTTCAGTGTTGAATTTTTATTTCATACATTAACACTATTTTATCAATGATGAAATGAAAATATTCCTAACAAAAAATATAATTCTTTTTAATTTTAAAAGCATATAATCCATAGCAGAAATATTTTCTTATTTTCATTGTATATAATAACGACTATATCCAAAATGTGAGGGTAAACAAGATATTTGTCCCTGAATCTAAACAAATTGGAACGTATGTAAATATACAAAACTCACCTTGACAACTAAGTTAAGAATATCGTAAGCTTTTCCATTATGAACTTGTACATATCTGAAATATCTTCAAAAACATAAAAAATACATTCGAATAATATGCATAATATATGTATGTAAATCGTCGGCTTAATGCTTTTTTACCCCATTTCGTACGATTGGAGGAAAACGCATTTCACGTTTTAGAGTAAAAAAAAATCTCATTTTGATCTATATCCAATTTTTAAAATATTAATTTTTTTATTTATTACATGGACCACAAGGAGAGTAATTTTCATACTTCGATCGAAAGAACGTGAACAAAATAGTCAAGAGGATAGGATGAGAGAAAAAATGGAGACATAGAAAAACAAAAATTAAATTATTTCCATACTTCGGAGGAGCAGATTGTGAAAGATCGTAGTTGAAAGCCATATAATCAACTCCTAACTCAAAAATGGCGTATGAGCCAAAATAGCATTAGGTAATCAGCAATAGTATTTTTTTCGAAAACGCGATTTTTACGCTAACCTCTTCTGTTCGACGTGTTAATTTGCAAACCAAAAATTTATTCTCTGGTCCATTTTAAGAGTTTTAGTTTTTTTTTTGGCAATCTTATTCTAACAATTTTTTTCCAAATACGAAACCTTTCAACTTTAACATTGTCATAAAACGCTAAAATATCGGAATTTGAAAATGTTTTACATCAAACAATATTCAGCGGACAAGCCTTACCAGGCCTCACCTTAATTAGTTATGCTGAACTTATTTGCAAATCACTTACGAGAATTATGTTATTATTTCTTAAATCAGTTAAATCTCTAAACATTGATGCGTTGTCGATTTATTAGAATTGCATAAATATATTTGGTATTTCGTATCGCAAATTCCTTTTATTTTTGAATTGTCAAATTTTATATGTACATACATATATATCAATTTCATGTTATTTGCTAGAAAGCTGAAATTTTGCACACGCATAGACAGGAGTGTTGTATAAACCACTGACTACCCACGTATTCTTTTTGTGGTTCTGCCGCTATCAAAAACATGAGTATTGTTTTTTTTCATTTCATAAGCATATTATAAAATAAATACAAAGCTAAACTTTTGTAAATATATAAAGAACTGTACATGACAAATATATGCCTGAAAAATAATTTTCAATTCTGAGACTGTGGTCAGTGTAGCAGTGACCAAAACAATTTTCATTATTTCACTGATTTTAAAAGTTCATTAAGAGCTAAGAATTTATAAACACATACTGATTTTAAAGGAGAAGCGAAAACACCTATTCTATGTCCAGCCTAAGGTCAACTCGGAAATAAAACCGCGTTTTAAAATTTCTAAACCTTTTTAAAATATATCGCTCGCCGCTTACTGTGGAAACATATCTACACTGATAGAAAAAGCTTCGTCAAAAGTCAGCTAACGTACGGATAATCCTATCTATGAATTTGTTCGTCGCCATGACGAATCTCTGTTTAAGTATACTAGAACAAGAACTATTTAAAACCCCACAGGGTGATTACATATCATCCCTACGATGAATCGTGCTCATAAATAAAAAATGATATATACCCTCCTCTCTAAGGGTAGGGGATAAATATGGGGATTTATTTGATTTATAATACAAATATCAATAAGTGTATATACAACATATAGAAAAAGGGTAACGCATCATAGGAGTGACCTAAGACCCTATGTTTTTGCGGAGGAAATCCGTTTTAGAACACATTAAGTCATTTTACTTATCTCCGTCCATCCATAGGCCTGACTGGAGCGAACGAGAACCCTCGAAACTATAGTTTCCAGAGATTAAACAAAGATTCGTCATGGCGACGAACAAATTCATCAATCGGATTATCCGTACGTTAGCTGACTTTTGACGAATGACGAGGCTTTTTCTATCAGTGTAACTTTGTCGATTCTCAGAATGTGGTCAGTGTAGCAATTTTTGCTCTATCTGTACGTTAAAAGTGAGCCTACTATTTTATGTGTATATACTGATCTGCAACGGAATCGATTTTACCCCAAGCGACTTTTAACCGCTGCAACTCCAATAAGAGGTAGAAAGCTGCATATGCATACATTAGAGTGTTCTATAACCCACGGACTATTCACATAGCGATTTTTGGACAGTGGTCCGTTCTTGCGCTATCAAAATCTTTAATATTATTTTTGTACGATACAAAGATAAAATAATATGTAGTACTATACACGACAAATATACACGCTAAAAAGTATATTGAATTCTCAGACGATGGTCAGTGTAGCAGTGACCAGAGCAATGTTTATTATTTCATTGATTTTAAATGTTCCTTAAAAACTAAGAATCTAATTGCATACAAACCACAAAAAGAGATGCGAAAACAACTATTCGATGTTCATCCTGAGGTCAATCCGGAAATAAAACCGCTTTTAATATTTCTAAAGCATTTTCAAAATATTTCGCTCACCACTTACTCTGATAAGGTATCTACCGTGGTCAATTTGAATTCTCAGACTGCGGTCAGTGTAGCAGTGGCCACAGCTATGTTCACTCTTTTAGTACTTAAATAGTCCCTTAAAGCTATGACCCTATACATTTATATACTGATATCCCACGGATACGATTATAAGTCAACTGATATTTAACCACTTGACCGCTTAGGGTCACGTAAGAGTTAGAAAGCTGGAATTTTTCATATGTATAAATTGAGGAATGGTGTAGATCACGGCCTATTCACATAGTCGTTTTTTATTATTTTTATACCCTCACTTTAGTGTGACGAGGGCATATATCATTTGCTACGGAAAAAAGTGTAACACATCGAAGGAGTGACCTAAGACCCCAAGTATGTTCGGCGGAAATCCGTTTTGGGTCATTTTAAGTCGAATGAGCAATGTCCGTCCGTCTGTCTGTCAGTCTGTGTGTCTGTCTGTCCGCTGGCTGGTGCGCACGATAACTCTCGAAAGGAGTAACCGCTTGACTTCAAATTTCGTATGTGGTAATATTTTTTTCTATCTCCGGCTAAGTTCGAAGATGGGCCATATTGGTCCACTCCTTCTGGTACCTCCCCCACAATGGGTTAAAATGTTGTGAAATATTGATTCTTTAATAACTGATATTATACGTATTCGAATCTTCTGAAATTCCACACATAGTATTAGTTTGTTAGTCGCTATCAACTCAAGGAAAATGGGCGAAATTGCCACGCCCCTTTTGGTACCTCCCACACAAATGCACCAAAAGTTAACAGCTTATAACATTAATACCAGGGTATAAAAATACTTGAAATTTTGTAAAGCGTAATGTTTTTATAGTGCCTACAGTCCATTGAAAAATGAGCGTTATTGTCATGGCCCCTTTGGTACCTCTCCCACAAAGGTACCATTTTGCACCAAAAGTTAACAGTTTATAACATTAATATCAGTTTATACAATTACTTGAAATTTTGTACAGTGTAATGCTTTCATAATGCCTATAGTCCAGTGAAAAATGAGCGTTATCACAACGCCCCTTTTTGTACCTCCCACACAAAATGGCCAAATTATACCACAATTTAATATCTCAACGTTAATATACCAGTCCATATAAACGGTTACAATTCGGCACAGTGCAATGTATTTAAAGTATCTACTGTTCAGCGAAATATAGGTGTATTTCTTAAACCCCTTCTGGTACCTACCACAAAAATTGACAGAATAATTTGTGTAATATTCAATATTACATTACTCACAAAGTGAGGGTATACCTTAGTCGGTTTACCCGACTGAAACTTTCTTATTTGTTCTTCTGAACTACAAAAATACACGGGAACATAAATTTTAAATTATACGATTGTGGTCAGTTTAGCAGTGACCAAAGCAATTTTCATTCTGTCAGTACTTTTAAAACTTCCGTAAGAGCTATGAAGATACGCATTTATATGTATAAACTGCCAAACAACTATTCAATGTCCAACATAAGGTCATTTGGAATTATTTCAGAAATATTCGTGCAGCAATATTTGTTCATACACATCAGTGGTCGAAGCAATAATCTTAATGGTATAGTAAAGAGAGGGGTGTAACTGGAATTTGAATGTTTTTGGTATTTGTGTTAGGTTTTGGGATTTTGTGTGTTCTGACATATACGCGTATAGTAAATTTTATATGGTAGGTTCAAAAAAAATTTAGTTCAAAATCTATTTGAGTTACTTCATTATTAGTTGCTGCGTCTTAAATAAATAGACCATTGAAGTTCAAAAATATTTTTGTCAACATTGCATTAAAAGTCTACAAACAACTTAAATAGGACAAAATCGTCGTCTGCAATATTTTTGAAAGCTGACGTTTTGCACTAATGCACTTACACAATGGATCGTCGACTGTTAATAAAAGAAAAGTTAAATTAAAAACAAAAAATAATCGGTCCAACCTAGTATACACTGCAGAAGCGTTTAACTATATTTTTATGCTTTAGATAGAAGGTAGAAGAATTAATCTATAAAAATTACACATATAATCCTAATAATATTAATAAGATCGATATTTTTGATAGTAGGTTACGAAAAGTCGCAGATAAACTAGGTACTATTGGATTCATCACTAAGTCACCTCTCTTCTCTATGTCATACGCTAGTGATCCCACGTGATCCACTGTGGATAATTTTTTTGAAAAACCAAAAAAACTGTATATTTACTTTGAAATATCTCTTCAGACTTTAAAAATACGTCTTATACACAAAAATAAAGATGAATATATTCTTATTATATGTTACAAGTCCGGTCACATTTCACCAACAAACGCGAATTCAATACCTTTTATCATCGCAATATTATTTTCATTTATTAGTAAAAAAGACAAGCTTTGAATGGTCATAACTCGAAATCGCCTGGAGATATTTTCATAAAATTTGAAGGTATTTTCATTAAATGTTATCCACAATAAAACAACATACCCAAAAAACTGATTTTTGAAAGTTGTTTTCAAAGGCCTATGCGCGCATATTTCATCATATTTTCCCATCCTGCGTTGTTTACTTTCTAATGTTTATGTCTGAAATGTAGTAAATTGTAGCATATGATGACAGATATAGTTTAGTAAAAAAGTAAGTCAAAGCCTATACTATCCGGAAAATTTGATTGGTATCAAGACCATTTACTAATTACAAAAAAGCGCTTAAAGTATTTCGCCACCACTCATCATTCGAATACCATAAAAACAGTGTATTGAATGTTGAAATGAGATCTAAGTAGATAAGCAAGCCACAGCGTCCATCGATAAACAATTAAGCAATAGTTCAAACAGTCGTATTTTGTGGTCGACAAGGCCTATCACTAAGAGGAAGTTGTGATACAGGCAGAATCAATTTAAATGGAACTATTCAAAATGCTGGCAATTTTAGAGCATTGCTAAGGTATCGGGCGATAACGGATTGAAATTTAAATTCACTACGAAATGCAATGTATATGCTTATATCGTGATCAAAATGAAATTAATAGTATCTGTCAAGCTATGTACACACGATAATAAACCCTCTGAACTTACAACCGTGTGAAGGTACAATTTTTGTCTTGCAACGTTGGCAGAAAAGTTATTGTAAGACAATAATATTGGTAGACATCTGGCAATAGTGTAAACACACAACGTTGCCATTGAGATATAGTTTGCAGACACTTATAACTGTCAGATGTGCGAAGTTTATGCATGTGACAATGGCGCCATTGTCAGAGAAACATATTATTGGCAACTCTTCCAATCGTCTGAACTGACAATTCCCCTTTGCCTAATAATCTGGCATTTCCGTAAATTTGCATCACTCTAAGGTTTGATAACGTTGTCCGATCTGACAACCGTGTCTTATACACCGACAGCTTATTGAGAAAATCAATAATTCCAAAGCGTTCACCATCATGGCGGACTAATTAGCAAATATTTCAGGGGTTGGGCAAGTTTCAACGTGTATCCGGTACCTTAATGAAAGCGATGGGCGATATAAAATTTGCGAAGATTTGTAGAGTTTCGTCCCAACAAAACAGTTCGATGTAATAGGTTTGGCTGAAGTTATTCTAAATTTCCTCGAAAAATCTGGTATATGATTCTATAGATTATGTTTATGCATTGGCAGCACTGTCTATTTTTATTGGCAATCCAATCCAAAACATATAAATCTTTTCAAAATATATCAAATTTTAAAGTTTTCTTGGAATCGCCTGAACTGTCAATTCACCTTTGCCTAACAATCTGCCATTGTCGGTACAATGGTAGCACTTTAACAGGGTTGATAACGTTGTCCGATCTGACAATCGTCTGTACATAGCTTATGTTACGCACGCAAAGTAGTCTCAGTTAGAAATTGTCTTGGCACTATCCAAACCATATACTCGTACATCTTTTTCAATATCCTAAAAGGCATATAGCTCTCCAAAACGCAATTTCTAATAACAGGAATTTCCGTGAAGATAAAAAGCTAAAATTAAAGTGGTATTGCGAACTCGATGTTGTTCTACCCACATGAGCCTGTTGAAATATATCTTCACCTACAAGTAGCCCGATTTCGGTCCAACAAAGTCATCGTTATGTTGATGCAACATATATTGAATATTTCGACCTATGTTCCATTTATTCATCAATCATCTCGAAGTTTTAACAAAGTTGTTTTCATATACAAAAACAAAATATGTAATATTCATCTATTTTGCCTGACAGTTCTTTTGAAGTGTTGATTGCGTCGGCTAAAAAATTACTTGCGGTCAGCCATGACTGAAAATCGTTTAAACGGATTCGCTTACCTGAATATTCAGATTCATCGAGACATTCTAGTAGAAGTTAACGCAGTAAATCACGGTTTCTACAGCGCTTACGTGTCAAATTGGGTGAAACATATATTTATATGGCGGCTATATCTACATTTGAACGGATTTTTCGAATTTGGTAGTTTTCATCCGCACAGATCGGATATAAAATACGGGTTCTACAGCGCTTACATGTCATGTCGGGGGTAACATATATATGGGGGCTATATATAAATCTGAACCGAATTTGACCAATTTCAATAGCGACCGTCCTTGGGCCAAAAAAGAGCACGGTGCTAAATTTCATCACAATCGGACCATAAATACGACCTGCACTTTGATTACAAGAATACATGGACAGACAACCAGACAGACGGACGTGGCTAAATCGACTCAAAAAGTGATTCTATGTCGATCGGTATAATAAACAGTGGGTTTATCTCATCTCCTTTTAGGCGTTACAAACAAATGCAGAAAGTCAAAATACCCTGTACCACAGTGTGGTGTAGGATATAAAAACGTTAAAAATAGTTGAAGATGTGTCCAACTTTTTTGTTCGGAGTGTCATAACATACAATTTAAGTTAATGTTAATGTAAATGTCAACCATCGGTTTTTAATAACAAAACTTGGGTACCATATGTGAAACCACAAAATAAAATCCTGCGCACGGCCCTGGTCCATTACATTTTGCAACCGAACACAATTTCAGAGATTTTTCTGTAATGACATTGATGCGATCTATGTGCCCCCATACACGACTTTGCTTGCTTGAAATATTTGAGTTTTATTCTAAAATTGCATCTTCAAGACATCAATAGAAATGGCAAGCATATCGTGGAAGATTTATAAAAAATTTTAAATACATATTAGAGAAATATTTTTAAATTTTCTTTAATTTTTTTATATTATAAAAAATAGTCATTTCGGTCAGCCTTCAACTTCATATAATACCATTTTCCATCCGTTCAGCGGTTTCGACGATATACGAGTATTACAAAATATTACAAAAAAATTTTATTTTTTGATAAAATTTAAAAATTTTTAAAATAAAACTCCCATAAAATAGTCTAAAAATGAACAAATGCTATATTTTTACGATTTTATCGTAAAGTCTGTACGGTCATGAATTAAACGAGCCCATTCCGATGCATAATTTAAAAAGTTATAGCTAATTTACTCGTAGTAAGGTTTTAACTTTAAAACTTTCTTATCGATGTAAAATTTACAAAAACAAACTTTAAAAGCTAAGATTGGAGATTTTGACGTCTAGAATCAGAATCTATGCATTAAAACAGAAACCCAAGAAAAAATGTTGTTTTTGTCTACCGGCGTAATTATTGGTTGGCTTTAAATTTATGATAACCAGATATGGCGAAAATTAAGTTAAAATTACATTTATGATTTCTTATCTATTACACCTCTGCATCAAGACATTCATTTCTTCATCTACAGTAGTGTACACTACTTCACTGCACACTGAAACATTGTATTTTTTACTCGATTGACACTACCATAGAATGATCGAAAAAAACAACAAACACTTCACACTGTTTGATGTTTACAATCTAGTCGTGTACTCTGCTCGTTCGGTTGTTGTATTCTTTATACTCGTTTTAATTCGTCAAACGATGAGTATAATGAAGTGAGTACACTGCTGTTTTCTATTTCTTCAGTATGTACACTAGTGTATTTACCCCTCAAAATCAATAAATTTCTAAGGTGATCCGTCGCTCTTTGTTGTTGTGTCTCTCTTTGCAATGACAATGAGTACAGTAGTGCAGTATACACTGAAATCGAGTATTTTTGTTTTGGTGCACAGTGCTTGAATGAGTGTACTTCTCCATTGTTTTGTTACTTATTTGTTTTGAAACCTGTTTGGCGGTTACCGTTCTCTTCACTCATTCATTTGTTTTGTCAAAATAGAGTGTGTGGCAGTAAGTATTTGATAAACAACTGAATGTCTTGAAAGGCCATTCAAGACATTCATTGCAGAGGTTTATTATCTATCTACCTTTTGTAGGTTGCAGTGATGGAATGAGTTTGCACAGCCGTGTATGTAAATTTGGCTTTATATTGGGTGTGGTAATAAGTAGTACGGTTTTGGCCATTACACAGAACTTATTACGGTATTTGCAAACGATAAACCTAGATATAATAAAGGCTTACGAAATCATAAAATTGCCAACGACTAAATTAAGTGACATGCGTAGAAATTCAGATGCGGAGTTTGATAAACTGTTTGAAGAAAAGTTTTGGAATAAAAGCTGCACTACCTAGAAGAGTAGGCACTCAAAAGTATAGGGCTAATATTCCTGGTTCAGATGCCAATGCGTATTTTAGGACAACATTGTTCATACCATATCTGGACGAAGTAATATCACATTTAAATAATAGATTTTCTGAACATGAAGCTATAATTACAAGTCTGTTTAATATCGTTCCGATACGAGTTGTAAATCTAATAAAGGAAGATTTCGAAGAAGTCACACTTTTTTACAAAAACGATTTAAAAAATTCAGCAAAATCTGTTTTAGCTGAAATAAGTATATGGATTGATTATTGGAAGCAGAAGAATGATAAGCCATCAAATGCATTAGATGCTATTTCAGTTTGTGATGAGGACATGTTCCCAAGCGTTTTTACCCTTTTGCAGATACTGGCCACAATACCAGTGACAACGGCATCTGCTGAGCGAAGTTTCTCGACGTTAAGAAGAATAAAAACTTATCTCCGGAACAGAATGGAAGGCTATCTTATCTGGCTTTGATGTCTGTATACAAAGATGAAGTCAAAATCGACGAAATAATTGATATATTTCTTTCAAAAAATCGAAGATTACATTTTTAACTCTTACGTATTTTATTATAAAAAGTTTTACTGATCTCGTACTAAAGTACACATTTATATTTAGGAATAAAATTCGAATAAAAAACTAACGAACTTAACTTCCATTACCTACACAATAAACGAAATTTTTAAAAAATTGTTTATCTTTGTTATAGAAATAAAGGTTGGGGCCCCCCCGAATCAAAATCCTGGATACGTCCCTGTATGCATGTATTGGAATCAATGTTATTACCCATTAACTTTTTGTGTAAAATAGTACCTTTGTGTGGGAGGTACCAAAAGGGTCGTGGCAACATTGCCCATTTTTCTCGAGAAGATAGCGTCTAATAAACTAATACTATGTGTGGAATTGCGGAAGATTCCGATAAGTAGTATAGAAGTTCTTAAACTATCAATATTTCTCTAAATGGTACCCTTTTGTGACGAGATACTCGAACGAGTGGATCAACATGGCCCATCTTCAAGCAAAGGCTGAGATAGGAAAAACCACACACGCACTGAAAAAAAATTTGTAAAACGGCGGCAATGAATTCTAGCCAATGATATGTTGGCTTTAAAGTTACTACATTTCCTACTTAAATTAAAGATAATTTACTTAATATTAAGAAACATGGCTTAATTTTTTATTAAATTTTCTTAATATTAAGTGTGTAATGTTTTTACTTTAAAGATTATTTGTCATTGGCAATGATACTGTCTTTAAAGTTAGTAAACATTTTTTTCTGTGTAGGTTAGGTTAAGAGCGGCAGCCTGCAAAACAAACTCACTTAGACTACCCAGTCCATTGTGTTACCACATGGCCGTAATGGAAAAAATAACTCATCCCTAGAATAGAAGGGAACTAGTTCCGTCTTCGTCGGGTCAACATCAAAACCATTATCGGAGGCCCATCTTGCGGTTGTATGATGGGGCTCCTGTAGAATGTCTCTAACAGTACTCTCAAACTTCCCTCTAACATCTATTGCCACCTCATCCACATTACCAACAATCCTTGCACTCATCACCTACAGAGAAAGAAGAATATTGTTCATGGAGAGATTCCATAGCAAAGGAGACAGAACCCCCTCGAAGCGTTCCCCTGCTGACAAATCTATGGAGGTCAGTTGACCCAAATCTAGCTGAAATGCGTATCTTATAGCGATTTCTTTTCTGCAAAAAAGTGCAACATTTTCTATGCCCTGTTCCCGAAAATTGCGCTTTTCTAACACATTTTTGAAGATTGAAAATTAGAGTTAAGTTACATTCGGGGGACAACAATATTCCGACTTAAAATGTGGAACTATTTCTTGGTATTTCACTTCGAGAGTGTGACATTTTGCCTAGAAACTAAATCGCCAGTAGTCAGAAGATTATGAATGAACCTATGTATACTTCTATCAACCCCAGGTTTTGCCAGAGCCGTAATTACAGCGGCTGGATTTATGTAATTGAAGACCCCCTTATATCTAAGAAAGCTACCATAGTATATTCGTTAACATGGAGTAATCCCAAATTAAAGCTGACTAAATCATGTAGGGCGGTTTCTGCGGTCTTGCCCTTGCTGTAAGAAAACTGTTGACAGCACAGTAGCCTGTGATCAATTTTAGTCCCTAGGTAGCTATCTATTTATCTCTCTAGGGTTTTAAGGAGACATCCTGCTTTTGGGATGAAAACAACCTGGGTTTCTCACCTTATTATTGGTATGTAAAACTGATTGATACAATATATGTAAATCTCTCTGAGCCAGGGCAATTGTATCAGCCACTGTAGAATTTCCTACAGCACTTCCCCAGCATAACTATTTAAGTCCACCACAATGACAGACGTTATTTGCCCCTTGATTTTAGTTTGAGACTTGGTGCTTGCAGCGAGTTATCAAGAGTTGCAGTGACTCGTTCTTACTCGATTGTAAGCTTTTTTCAGTGTGCCAAATTTTAAGTCAGTCGGTTATTCCTTTCGAAAGTTATCGTGCGCACCAGCCAGACAGACAGACGAACGGACGGACATTGCTCAAATGGCACAAAACGGATTTGCGCCAAATATACTTCAGTTCTTTGGTAACTCCTTCGATGTGGTACTCTTTTGGCCCTTAGCAAATGATATATACCCTCGTTCACAATAGTGAGGGTATAAAAACACGTTTTTTTAATCCTCTTATGTATCCTGTCCCGCTAGGGTGTTTAGTATCGTATGTGGGATAACCACGTATGCTAAAACAATCTCTTGTTGTGTCTCAGAGACTAATAAAATATCTATACAGTGGTTTCGGAGAAAATTTTGTTCCTCATATCTGTGTTGGCTCAGGCCGTTTGCTTTTCAAAAACAAATTCTCAGTGGATTTATTTTTGATTTAACGTGAGTTGCATAAGCATACTTTGATTTCTCATCATTTCTTCATTCATTTGCATCATACTTTGCATATTCAACATGAATGAATCCATAGTTTCTATTAATTATACCCTCACTTTAGTGTGACGAGGGTATATATCATTTACTACGGAAAAAAGTGTAACACATCGAAGGAGTGGCCTAAGACCCCAAGTATGTTCGGAGGAAAACCGTTTTGGGTCATTTTAAGTCGAATGAGCAATGTCCGTCCGTCTGTCTGTCTGTCTGTCTGCTGGCTGGTGCGCACGATAACTCTCGAAAGGAGTAACCGATTGACTTCAAATTTGGTATGTGGTAATATTTTTTTCTATCTCCGGCTAAGTTCGAAGATGGGCCATATTGGTCCACTCCTTCTAGTACCTCCCCCACAAAGGGTTAAAATGTTGTGAAAATTTGATTCTTTAATAACTGATATACTACTTATTCGAATCTTCTGAAATTCCACACATAGTATTAGCTTATTAGTCGCTATCAACTCGAGAAAAATGGGCGAAGTTGCCACGTCCCTTTTGGTACCTCCCACACAAATGCACCGTTTGCACCAAAAGTTAACAGCTTATAACAGTATATAAAAAAACTTGAAATTTTGTACAGTATTATGCTTTTATATTGCCTACAGTCAAGGAAAAACGCCCTTTTTGGCACCTCCCACACAATATAACATTAAAACCAGTGTAAAAAATACTTGAAATTTTGTACAGTGTAATGTTTTTATAGTGTCTATAGCCCTGTGAAAAATGGGCGTTATCGCCACGCCCCTTTTTGTACCTCCCACACAAAATGCCCAAATCATACCACAATTTAATATCTCATAACGTGTTTACCAGTGCACATAAATGCTTATAATTCGGCACAGTGCAATGAATTTAAAGTATCTAATGTTCAGCGAAAAATAGGTGTATTTGATAAACCCCTTCTTCCCACACAAATTGACAGAATAATTCGAGTAATATTCAATATTACATTACTCACATAGTGAGGGTATACCTTAGTCGGTTTACCCGACTGAAACCTTCTTACTTGTTTTTCTATTGAATTTTCGAGGGGAAAATGAGGGGATAACGATTATTTTAATAAATTTTTTGGGGATGAATTGAAGCATGTCTCTTGAAGCACCTTTGAGCTTGTTGCTATCCAATAACGCATATTTTGTTTATTGACAAAACCACTCAGCCAGAAATGAGTTTCATCGCTGAAGATTGGCCGAAAATTGGAGTAAGCGCTCTTAAAGTTGCGACCACCGACTCAGAATTTCGGTAGTAATTTTTAATGATTTCCAAACGTTGCACGTAAGTGAACTTTACCATGATAAAAATGTTGACTTCGACAAAAGTTTAAATGACTTAAATTAAAAATGTTTGAGGGTGCGTTGACATAAAGATACGAAATTGTTATGTCCACATTGGAAAACACGGTATAATAAATCTAGTCAGTCCTCATTAGAGTGATCAAAACCGATTTAAAATAAACCGGCCCACCGGTTTTTTGCTTCCACCGTCCCCGGTTTTTCTCAAAATCATGAATTTCGGACAACCGGCGCAACCGGTTTTTTTCGTTTGTTTCCACCGGTTTTCCGTTTTTTTTATTATCACTAAAATATTAAAAATTATTTACAACTTTATATACAAAATATCACAAAGTAAGATAATAATATGAAAGATATTTCTATACAAATTACAAAAATTTAAAGAAAATAAATGATTCATACGCGCAGAAGTTATGTGAAAAGTAAACGCATTCTCCCACTTCCAAACCGAAACAAAAACAAAAACCGACTAGTGTATACTCTTATATATTTATATACTCGTATATACCCACCTGCACTAAAGTGTGTACATAAAATAAATATTAATATTTTCTTGACTGAACTACATAAGGGGAATTTCATGTCAAGTGGGTTAATTTTTAAAAGGGATGTCTTATGTCGGGATGAAAATTGCACCAAGTAGCCCTATCAGATAGTAGTTATGAGACACAATTCCAACGAGATCGGTTAAGGACTTTCCGAGTTGGAGGGTGTCAAATATTGACATTTTTGTCAAACGGTTGTTTTTCCCATCTGAAATGCTAAAATGTTTGGTTGAACGTTAATTTTTTTTCAGAGGTTTATATTTATTTTGATAGATCAACAGGTCCCATCCCATTAATAGGTCACAAAGCTTTTAAAGGAAATTTTCTAAGCTTTCTTTTGAGCAAAAAAATCAAAAATTAAAACATGGGTTTTTACCAAAATTTCAAAAAAGTTTAATTTTACAAAAAAGTAATGAAAATATATTTGCTAATTTTTTAAAAGGTTGAAGAAAGACTATCGATAACACTTTTGGAAAATGTTTCTAAATACAATAGCTAATTAGTTATAAGTATGAGATAAAAGGACCGTTTGACTCAAATGACAATATTCATCACAATCCAACTCATAATTACTATCCAACAGGACTAAATTTGGTGCAAGATTCCTGATCAGAAGACATCGCTTTTAATAATTTAATATTAAAAAATCACCTTTTTTGTTATTAAAAAGGAAAATGTTTTTCAAACGGCAATTTTCATACTGTTTTGTTATGCAGAAAAAAACCGGTTAAACCGGTTTCCCCGGTTTTTTACGAAGAAAAAAACCGTCCACCTGTTTTTTTTATAACTTAAATAAACCATCCACCGGTTTTTTATTTTTTCAAAAAAACCGGTTTTTTGATCACTCTAGTCCTCATACAAGTAGTCACATTGTCTGCCTGTTTCCATAAAAGAAGTTCACTTATGTGGATGTACCATCTGAAATCTATCAACAATGTCTCATTTCTTACAAGATTCAAAAGTACATTTAATTACACATGTGTCTCTTCCGAAGTTATCTTATATGTATCGAAGTATTTAAGCCTGTCTTCTATGAGTCAATATATTAAAATAAGATTTTAAATGATTCTTTGGTTTCAGTCGTACTCGTTTTATGTAAATAGCCTGCAAGTAACTCTATAAAATAAAAGATACCAAATTTCTTTATTTTTCCTAATATCGCACCTGTTCAACAAAAGCGTAACAACTCAAAATGAAAACAAGTAAAAGCGTTAAGTTCGGCCATGCCGAATCTTATATACACCATGGATTGCATTCAATATTATTACTGGAGGAATCTTTGGATATGGATCAAATAATGAAACTATCCTTTTTTTTAGTTAATTATTAATAAAACCAACCCTGCAATTTTTAGCCAAATATTAGCCCGCAAATTCTTTAGCTAAACTCGTCGCCTGAAAATGAGGTATTTATGGCTTTAATACGTTTACTTTGGAGCGACCTCTATAGGGTGACTATAACAAAATATGAAGCGATTTGTAGACTTTTTGCTGTGATGAATTCTTGTCAAAATAGATTCCAACTGCAAAGTTTCTCCTAAATTGCTTTAAAAATTTGGTATCTTGGCTCACAAACCGTATTTTGGAGCGAACTCTATAGGGGAGCTATATCAAAACATTGTCCGATATGGCCCATTTGCAATCCCAAACAACCTGCAACTATAAGAAATATTTCTACCAAATTTGATCAACCTAGCTCTATTATTACGAACTGTAGCGTGATTACAACAGACGATGGACAGACGGACATGGCTAAATCATTTTAGAATTTTACGACGATTAAGAATATATATACTTTATAGGGTCTCAGATCAATATTTAGAGGTGTTACAAACGGATGACAAAATGAATATACCCCCCTCCTATGAATATACCCTCTAACAATTTCATTAGATGCTAAAAACTCCTTCCGTTAATATTATTGATGTATGTAAAAACCAGTACGGAGGACTGAAGTTGGGCGGGCCGACAATATGATAACCTGCACCACTTTGTTAGCAGAATAAATACATTACGATTTAAATTCACAACATTGAGAAATATATTTTAAATATGTGTGAACGCATTTGATACCAAATCAGAAAGATTTTACGAGGTCAGTTCAATAGAAAAAGTGAAATTTAATTTTTCTCAAAAAATATTTATTTATTCATCAATTTCTATTTTGTCCGCTTCAAAGTACTCCCCCTCAGATATAATACACTTGTGTCAGCGTCTTTTCCAATCCTCGAAGCAGTTCTGATATGCACTTTTTGGTATGGCCTTGATCTCTCTCAGCGTTTCGGTTTTTATCTCCTCAATCGTCGCAAAACGCCGTCCTTTCATGGGTCTCTTCAATTTTGGGAACATGAAAAGGAAGCGGGTGAATACGGTGGTTAAGGAAGACTACAGTATGCTTTTCGGCCAAACAATTACGAACACGCATAAAGGTGGGCGTCATTGGCACGTCTCTTATGGTACCTCTCACACAAATGGACCATTTTGCACCAAGAGATAACTGCTTATATCTTTAATATTAGTTTATACAAATACTTGAATTCTGGTACTGTGTATTGCTTTTATAGTACCCAGAGTACAGAGAAAAGTGGGCGTTATTGGCACGCCCTTTTGGTACCTCCCACACAAATGGTCATTTTGTTAACAGCTTATAACTTTAATATCACTGCATACTTTAAACTTATTAAATGCAATTTCGATTGATAACAGTTTAATTTAAAAAACTAAATTTACGATTATTCTCTCACAAACAAACTAAACTCATCTAAGAACATAGCATCGAGACAATTGTGCAACATTAAAAAACGCTAATCGAATGCACGTAGCCTGAGAAATTTCAAAATTCACCTTTGAACAGACCCCGTATAAATCTCAACAGATTTTTATCAAACTTAGCAAACTTCGTTTCTGTGTCAAGAAACTTCTCTCTGCAAAAGTTTATAACCATCGGATGTAAAATAAAGGTTTTGCAGTACATTGATGCCCAATCGGGAGGCTGTATCTAAATCTAAACCAATTTATTTCAAAATTTACAGTTGTTGCACAAATGAACTGCTTTATGCCAAATTTGGTAATGCTCAGATGACAAATATGATTTCTATAGCGCTTAGATGTCAAATTGGAGTTGAAGATATATGGGGGCTATAGCTAAATCTGAACCGACTTTCTTCAATGTTGGCAATCTTCGTTTCTGTGTCAAGAAACTCCTATCTGCCAAATCTTACAACGATAATGTAAAACAAAGCTTCTCTGAAATGTTGATACCAAATCGGAGGTAACATATATGGGCAAATACCAGAAACAGTCCAACAACCAAAAAATTTTAAAATTGACCCAACTTTAGTTTGGTTAATGGAATATAAGACTAGATGTTAAAAAATATTTGTGGGTGTCCATTAATACAAAAAGTGTCGATTAAATGGTTCCTCACATCATATCTCTTAATTTTATTAGAAAAAATACTTTTTAAGGTGTTTTTGTCATTATTTGTAGTGGTAAATAGATAACACATAACATTCATTTATAAACATATATTCATTCATAAATACATTTATAAATATAAAAAAATGTTATTAAAAATAATGTAATTTGATTTGTTAAAATAAACAAAATTTCTACTATAAAAAGTTTGACTGGAAAAAATGTAGCGTGCGTCACGTAGCGCAACAACAACAATTTTTGGCTGAAAATATTTTTTTTAGAATTCTCTTATATTCATCACAATAATTCTCTTATATTCATCACAATTCACAATAATTTGTGATAAATTTTTTCGCAACTTATACCTTTTACAAACAATTATTTATGGCATTCGAAAGTACTCATATCCCACTAAACACTATGTATAAAATGAATGTATCTCTTTTGAAAGACCAAAAAATTGTTATATTTTAATCCGAAAACGCGTACGAATGTAGCAATCGTCACGCAGGATTTGCCCATATGTGGGGGCTATATCTAAATCTGAACCTATTTCTTTCAAATTTGACAGTGTTCATTCTTCTACCAATGAACTTCTTTATGCCAAATTTGGTAATGCTCAGACATAAAACCCGAATTCTGTAGAGCTTATATGACAAATAGGAGGTAAATAAAGGGTGGGTCATTTAAAATATTAAATTTTAACTACTGATTACTTTGACTTGTGATTTGATCACTTTGGAATATTTTCTGTGGGGAGCCATTGAGGATAAATGTTACACAAAGCATCCAGTGACAATTGAAGCGTTGAAACATGACATCGAATTTGCCATCGAAGAGGATCGTCCCGAAACAATCGAAAATGTACTGAAAAATTAGGTTGATCGGATGAGGTGAGGTACTGCCGAGCCAGTCGTGGTAGTCATATGAATGTACTGATAATTTTAAAAAATTATCGGTACTTTTTTTTATAGCCGATTTAAATTTAAAATTGTAAAAGGCCCACCATTTATATACATATAGGGGCTATCATCCTTGGGCCAAAAAAGTGCACTGTGCTAAATTTCATCACGATCGGAATAAAAATACGACCTGCACTTTGATTGCGACGATGTATCTACAGACGGACCGACAGCCGGACATGATTAAATCGACTTAAGAAGCGATTCCAAGTCGATACGTATACACTAGAGGGGAAAATACGGTCATTTTGGGCGTTACATACAAATGCACAAACTCATAATACCCTGGACCACATTACTGTGTTGTAGGGTACAAAAATATGTAAAAAAAAATATTAAAATGTCTTTTTATTGGTATTTTCTTGTAATGACATTTTTCCGTAAATATTATTTTTTGAAACAAATACTTACGGAAACAGGTTTTGGCCTCTACGGAAAGTAAATTGTGAGTTGTTACCATTTTATTGAACAGCTGCGCAATGTTTGAATTATTTACAATTGTTAATGTAACAATTTAGCACTTTGAGTTCAATTAATTGAACGGTTTTAATATATAATTTCATAAAATATAAACCAATTTAATTTTTTATCGAAATTATGTAATAAACTTTGAATTGCTAATAGTTTGTAATGCAATAAGTCAACATTTTGAGAATGATTTATTTATCGGTCACTCACATTTATTTAAAAACTGTTATAAAAATTCATGTGTTGATATGTACGATATTCTGTTTCGAGTTATATGAATTTAATGAAAGTGATAAATAAACGTAGTCCAGAATAAGCTAAATTACCTCAATTTGAACTTATTTCGCATGCTGAAAAGTAATCTATAAAGTGGTGCATAAAAGTGTTTTAGTGGGTCTAAAAAGAATATAGAAAAATTTGTGACTTCGGCCGAATTTTAGAATTTTGACCGATGTTCGGCTTCTTCAAAAAAAAACCGCCTTCGGTCGACATATTTGGATTTGTTAATTCTTTAAATTTATAAACATGCGGAGTTTTTGCGATTAGAACAAAAATGCATATTATAATTTGTTGTTGGTTATCATAATTTGAAATTACCTGATTTTGAATTGATTTCGGACAGTGTGAATCGTCTACATAGTAGAGAAAACTTGCATATGTTTCATTTTGGCATGAAGTCTATGTAGCTTTTGTTTTGCTCAGCGCTGTATGTGAATTGTTTGTTTTGACATACGAGTCCACACATTCGATATTGTATGAACGTATGTAGTATACGTATGTACATATGTATGTATGTATATGAATGAATGTAACGAACGAGTGCAGTCTGGTGTTACACTCATAATAGTCGAGTTAATTATATCTCCCTCGCGAATCGCTCCATCTCTTACCTCCCCCTTTCCCCCACCCGACTTGTCATGTGTCTTCAATAAGACAGCACAATTATTGCTACAATACCGAATACATAGTAACAAACCAATCCACTGCCAACTACATAAGAATAGTTGTTGTACATCTCATACCTACTCAGTAACTTACAAACAAATGTATGTAGGTATGTGTGTACCTGCATGCATACGTGAATACAACATACCTACTTGTTCATTCATTAATATTTATCCATGTACATATGTACATATCTATCACCTTCTTCATGCAGCGTCATTAATGCGCAAGAGAGCTGATATTGAAGTTTATTGTATATTGTTGTACATCATCACCACCACTGCCGCCGACGTCATCATTTGCAAGTTTCATTACTGCCGGCTGTAGCAGTGTCCAACTACCAAACTCCCAGCCATACAACTGAAGAGCACCAAGATTCCCTATTGAGCGCCCCTACCCCACCACCGCCATTTATTCCATACCCTTCCTTGGCTGTTATAAGAGAAGCCACGAATTATTATTTTCGGTGGATAAATTATGCAGTGATTCAAACAAAACAATCTGAAGGTAAGTGAGAGACATGTTCCGAAACACAACGCCAATGATGTTATATATTTATACAGGGTGGCTGATTTACTTATGTTGCTACTTAAGACAGTCAAAAAATTTTTTTTATTAATTATTTTATCGTTGTTCATTTGAAAACTAATACCTATTTATTAAACCGTTTTAATGTTTTTTTTAAATAATAGAAATTAAACGACCTCCACTCCACATAAGTATGTATCTCATTAAAAAGTTATTCATCAATGTCTGGAGAGTTGCAGTGGGAATTGCCTTAGTTGTTGTTCGAGTGCAATGCTTTAAATCATCCAAATTGGTTGGTTTTGTTTTGTAAACTTCCTGTTTGCGATAACCCCACAAGAAAAAATCAAATGCAGTAAAATCAGGTGACCTTGGGGGCAGTGTTGCCAGACGAATTTCACCCAAAATCGTCAAAATGGGGGCAGAAAAATCGTCAAAATACATTTTCGAAATCGTGAAAACAAAAATCTACCAGTTACAGACATATCAGTTTTTCTTATGTAACTCCTATACGAAAGTTACACTAGATTGTATTTAAACCTACTTCGCAGAAACCACTTAACACATTTTTCTGAAATTTAGTTATTTGGGTTTTATTATCTTAGTAATCGTTCATACGTACAATCATTCATTCGTCCTCATTTTGGTATAGCCCTCAACAGATTAGACTTTTTGGCGCCTTAGAAAAAACGAATACCAGCCGATTGGGATAAAATTCGAAAATTTTGTATTTATTTTACCGAAAACAATTTCAAGGAGTAAGTACCGACCTCATTGGTTAGTGCGTTCAACTAGAATTCCGAAGGTGATGGGTTCGATTCCCAGCCAGGGCACTGGATAAAATTAACATCAACAGTTCATGTTTTTCATCATAAGTTTCGAGTTTCTGCAGCTGAAAGTAACTAACCGGACGCAATACCACTACCACAACATCTGTTTGCCCAAGACAACAGAAAAAATATGACATGATGGCGAAATGCACTGTTTCTAGTGGAGAATAGAAACGGTAAAGTCAAATAACACCCATTCCCTAAGATTACCGCAAAAATGTTAATTAACATCCGGGCATTATTGAGTAAGACGATAATAACATAAGGTTCCCGAGATAATCAGAAATAGACTTAAAGATTATCACCTCAGCGTCTCCAAGCTGCTACAACAACAACAATCAATTTTATTTGATTCAAAGATCACACAATTTGAGAATTTTTCAAACATTTCTAATTTTTCAACAGATTAGACTTTTTGGCGCCTTAGAAAAAACGAATACCAGCCGATTGGGATAAAATTCGAAAATTTTGTATTTATTTTACCGAAAACAATTTCAAGGAGTAAGTACCGACCTCATTGGTTAGTGCGTTCAACTAGAATTCCGAAGGTGATGGGTTCGATTCCCAGCCAGGGCACTGGATAAAATTAACATCAACAGTTCATGTTTTTCATCATAAGTTTCGAGTTTCTGCAGCTGAAAGTAACTAACCGGACGCAATACCACTACCACAACATCTGTTTGCCCAAGACAACAGAAAAAATATGACATGATGGCGAAATGCACTGTTTCTAGTGGAGAATAGAAACGGTAAAGTCAAATAACACCCATTCCCTAAGATTACCGCAAAAATGTTAATTAACATCCGGGCATTATTGAGTAAGACGATAATAACATAAGGTTCCCGAGATAATCAGAAATAGACTTAAAGATTATCACCTCAGCGTCTCCAAGCTGCTACAACAACAACAATCAATTTTATTTGATTCAAAGATCACACAATTTGAGAATTTTTCAAACATTTCTAATTTTTATTTTAAACGGATAAAGTTAATTTTGTAGCGTGATCCATTTCGAGGTTGTCTACTTTTTTAAAGAAAAAGACACAGAAAATTAAAATTGGCCGCGTCTCAGATGGTCCATCCGTTCAGTCCAATTTTCGATGACTCGTTCGAGCATTTCGACTGGTAACCGGCATCATTTTTGAAGAAATATGCTCTTAACGAGAGCTAAAATATTGCTCATGGGTGTCAAGGTCGTGAGTTGACTGGAAAGTGTTTTTTTTTGGATTTAAAAAAAAAATGGACTTAGCGCAATTGGCGAACGATTATTTTGATAATAAAACTGAATAATTTGTAAACGTTGTTCAGGCGTAAGTCTTTCCATGATGAAATGCCAAACAATACTTAACAAAAATAACATGACAGCATGACACGACGATCTGCCAAAAAAAGGCTATTGAAAAAAGTATCTCTACTTTGATCACCCTATATAATATATCCCGTAGGTACACGGGGCGAAATCGCTTTTTTTGATATGTTTGAATAGAAAGAAAATATATTTGGAACACAAATTTTTACATATTATATATTTCTGAGCAAATAAATGTTAATTGAAAATCAATAAAATATATTTCGAACTCGTATATTAATATGTTACAACATATAATATTTGCAAACTAAATTTCTCAAATAAAATATGTATTTCAATACAAATAAAATTATTGTTTAGGAATTTCTCCAAATATATTTTATTTAAAAAATTTTTCGAAAATATTTGTTGAATTTTTTGTTGAATTTTTCGAATTCCAGTTTTAGTTTTTTTTGGTTTGAACCCCCCAGTTATGATACAAAATGCAGAATTAACTTATGTTTTAAATCAATCATTTAAAATTTCTTAGTATTCCAAGCCATCATTAGTTGTCAATCCTCCAAGTATAAATTTCGATCCAAGATTATATGATTTCAATTGTTATTATTTATTATATTTACGACGAGAAAATTTTTTAAAAAATTAATATTGAATTACTGCAAAATTTAACACAATTTAGGTATTTTCCGAATACTTAAATGCAAATGAATATTTGTTTCGGAAAAAATAGTCCAAAATAAGCACATATTAGGATGTAAACTTAGATTTGTTTAGAACAACATATTCCCAAATATATAATTTTTGTGTGTACCAAATATTATATGTTTAGAGTGTACCCTAAAGATATATATGTTTCACGCCGAGTATGTTTGGGACAATATACTACAGAAGCGATTTTTTTTCAGCGTGTATTATATTTTGACATAGCTTGTTAAAAAAAGTGTCATTGTATTGCAACTTTTTTAAAGGATGTCACGTCGTCCTATAAGTAATTGTCCTGATTTTAATGCTCAGTTGTCAATTCCTAAAAGCAATAAAAAATTTCAATTATGCTAAGGGAAAATCTAATTTTTAGAGGTAATTTAAACCGCAAATATCCCCTAAGTTTGCGATCGCAGAAGCGAAATATTATGCAAATATTTTCATATAAGCGTTGAACAACGCTAACTTTTTTCCGTCCTCACTAAAGAAGCCAATCTAATCTATTGCAGATTAGATACAACTTCAAAGCTATTGCTATGAGCATTATCGTGCAGTACATGACATATGACATCAGATAGAGTGGTGGCTGCAGCCAAGGGCACTCCAAATCGCTTGGTGGCATAAGGCATCGAAAGCCTTTTTTAAGTCGATGTATGTACATTAGGGTTAGACAGTGTTTTTGCGGCAAATGTTCATCCCAGTAAGATGTAGGGGATGCTGAACTGGTTACAAATAACTATTTTTTCACTTTGCGATCAAAAACCTTCAGCACCGAATGTAATTACTGATGCTTGAAGCCGAATTTTTAGTTTTGAATTTTGCCCGATTTTCAAATTTGAGAAAAAAAGATTTTCTAATAAGTCTGCTAAGTCGCGGACCTTAATTCACTTTGGTATCCTGATCTCGAATCTGCTTTTTGATCTAAAATTGGTCATAAGTTTTTGAGATATGGCGGTTTTAAAATTTGCAAAATATATAATTTTTTTTAAATGTGCAAAACCCCTATATCTCCAATTCTATATGACAGATTCTATATCAAAGAGCAGATTCGTGATCAGCACACAACAAATTATTAAATAATGGTATTTGGAAGACAGTTTATGGCAATTGTTTGTTCGTAAATTGTTCAATCAGAACATTATACACAGCGTGCCTCAAGCGAAAGTTGGCCTTGATTGACGCCAAAAACAGCTAATGAAGTTTTGTTTATAATCATATTCGACTATGAAGAGATAAAAATAGGTTCTGCTTCCTTTCGGAGAGTTATCACGAAAACAGTATTTTTATACCCTCACTTTAGTGTGACGAGGGTATATATCATTTGCTACGAAAAAAAGTGTAACACATCGAAGGAGTGATCTAAGACCCTAAGTATGTTCGGCGGATATTCGTTTTGGGTCATTTTAAGACGAATGAGCAATGTCCGTCCGTCTGTCCGTCTGTCCGTCTGTCTGTCTGTCTGTCTGTCTGTCTGTCTGTGTGTCTGTCTGTCTGCTGGCTGGTGCGCACGATAACTCTCGAAAGGAGTAACCGATTGACTTCAAATTTGGTACTTGGTAATATTTTTTTCTATCTCCGGTTAAGTTCGAAGATGGGCCATATTGGTCCACTCCTTCTAGTACCTCCCCCACAAAGTGTTAAAATGTTGTGAAATATTGAATCTTTAATAACTGCTATACTACTTATTCGAATCTTCTGAAATTCCAGACATAGCATTAGTTTATTAGTCGCTATCAACTCGAGAAAAATGGGCCATGTTGCTACGCCCCTTTTGGTACCTCCCACACAAATGTACCATTTTGCACCAAAAGTTAACAGCTTATAACATTAATACCAGTGCATAAAAATGCTTGAAATTTTGTACAGTGTAATGCTTTCATAGTGCCTACAGTCCAGTGAAAAATGGGTGTCATATTCACGCCCCTTTTGGTACCTCTTACACAAAGGTACCATTTTGCACCAAAAGATAACAGCTTATAACATTAATACCAGTGTATAAAAATACACTGGACGCTATTTCCACGCCCCTTTTTGTACCTCCCACACAAAGGTACCATTTTGCACAAAAAGTTAAGAGCTCACAGAATGAGTACCAATGCACGAAAATGCAACAACATTTTGCACAGTGTAACGCTTTTTAAGTGCCTATAGCCCTGTAAAAAATGGCCGTTATCACCACGCCCCTTTTTGTACCTCCCACACAAAATGGCCAAATCATACCAAAATTTAATATTTCATAACGTTAATATACCAGTGCAAAAAACGTTTATAATTCGGCGCAGTGTAATGTATTTAAAGAATCTACTATTCAGCGAAAAATAGGTGTATTTGTTAAAAACATTCTGGTACCTCCCATACAAATTGACAGAATAATTCGTTTAGTATTCCATATTACATTACTCACAAAGTGAGGGTATACCTTAGTCGGTTTACCCGACTGAAACTTTCTTACTTGTTAGGAGTATTTTTTATACTGAGGAAGTAGGCGTGTTTCGTTAAAATGCAACAATGACGTACATATGTATTTCTACTAACTAGTCATACTGTCGCGTGAGAACGCAAGGATGAAAAATATTGCAACTATGCTATATTTATATTTTAAATATTCTATTTTGCAATTTTAAGCATAATTATTTTCATTTTGTTCTTCCTCATCTCTTTAATTCACCAATAAATAAGAAAAACTATCAAAAAATGAGCAGGCATACTGTGAAATGTAGAATCGTACTTGGATAGGAAAGGAACGCAAGCGAGAAGCTATTTAATACCGCTTAGCTCTCCACGCAAATTAAGCGATTGCGGTGTAACAAAACACATTTCAAACACATCTATTGAGTCATAATTCAATCCAAATAACAAAATGTATCTCATTCCATTGGAATGTCATAAATAAGTCCACAGATTCATAATAACGGGTTTTCCAATGGGGATGATATGATTTTGAAGTGACGTTTGTAATATGTCATGATCTGTCATTTGTTTTTCATTGTATTCAGTAGTGTTTACAATTTCATCATGGAGAGATATACGCAAGAACAATGTTTACAAATTATTCAGTTTTATTATAAAAATAATCGTTCTCCAATTGCAACTAAGTGCATATGTTTTTAAATCCAAAAAAACACTTTCCAGTTAACCTACGACCTTGACAACCATTCATTTTGCCATTGACCGATTCCCGATCCGTCGTACCGTTAAGGAGCTAGAGCAAACATAAACTTTCCGTTCACATTTGAAAATGATGCTAAGTAAATTTTTTTAAATCCAAAAAAAACACTTTCGAGTCGACCTACACCCATGACACCCATGAGCAATATTTTAGCTCTCGCTAAGAGCTATATTTTTGTGATATTGAATGGCCTCCAAGAAGTTGTGATTTAACACCATTAGACAATTTCTTGTGGGGTTATTTGAAATCATTGGTCTTTCGAAATTAACCAGACTCTTTTCAAGCTTTAAAAGTAGAAAAAGTGCTCGAAAATTTGGTTCATCGAATTAGTTCCTGCAGAAGAAGTCGTGGAGGTCATTTGATTGACGTTTTATTTAGAACTTAATTGTATGGATTGTACTTCACATTAAATAAAAAAAACTTTTTAATTTCTTTAACAATAAGTGTGTTTTTTCAAAGAAATAATATCACTCTTATTGGAAAACCCTATACAACCACTGAGTCTCCAGGTGTGGGGTAGGGTAAAAAACGTGCTAAATAATAGTTAAATGTAAATGAAAAGCACCATCTCAAAGGTCACATACTTCCGAAAGTTTTTCCTAGACAAACGACCACATGTCCTCAGGCCTGAGATGCTTAATTATCATTGTAATTATTTCAAGACAAGTCGAAAAAGAGCGGCCTACCAATGCCGTCATTCGCAGTCCGGTGATCGTTACAGACAGACACATAAATACATACATACATGTAGATGGGTACGTTACACATACGTATGTATATTATTTGTTATGTAACACTTGATGAATCTTCCTAAACGTACTCGTACATTTTTGTACGTGTATGGGAAGTACGTAACAACATTCAGATACTACATATATGTCTGTACGTATATTTGGCATTAGCCATGAATGTGCGAGTAACTAACGCAATGAGACCATCATTAGTTTTTTTAAACACACTTCCCAAAGCATCGCCGACGGAAAGTAATTCCGAACATTTGCGACACACATAGCTATGCACCAAATATTTAAATATGTACAAATAGGCGACTGCTACTGACTTTTTGTCTGCTATGAAGTGCGTCGAGCGGGGAGCTAAGCGATTTAAAACGATAGTTTCCCGCTTGCGTTCTTTGGTCAGGATTACTAACGTAATAGAATATCTGCTTGCCAGTATGGCGGAGTTTACATTGGTACATTTAGTCAGTGCAGAGCTGTTTACACACGACACACAAAATCGTTTGTGACATGTTTACACGCGACACACAAAGACGTACCATAGTTTTCTGTAAGGAAAGAAGTGACTAAAAATTTTGTTAAAGCTTTTCATTAAAAAAATTAATTCACATTAGGATATTTCAAAAAGTTTGGCAATTTGTGCCTAGTGACAATTTTGTACTGCGATCCTTTTCCTAAGGATTGGGGGGTTTTCACATATGGTACCCAATTTTTTTATTAAATATCGACGGTTGATATTTACATTAACGTTAAATAATACTTAGCTAATATTTTCAATAAGAATTATTCAAGGCAAAACTATAGTGTCTATCCTGGTGTTTTTGAGAAAAAATTTACTTCCGAAAATCAATATTTAACTTAACTAAACTGTTGGACACATCTTTAACTATTTTTAACGTTTCTGTATTTAAATATTATATTAATTGTAGTAATTTAAACAATATATTAATTGTATTAATGTTTTAATACGGCGAAGCGAAATAAAAAATTCGTCTAACACTGCGTTAACTTCTACTGGAACGTCTCGATGAATATTCATGGAAGCCAATCCATTTCGATTTTCAGTCATGGTAGACCGCAAGTAATTTTTCAGCCGACACAATCAACACTTCAAAAGAACTTTCAGGCAAAATTTATGAATATTTTTCAAATAATTGTGTACAAATTTCTTCATTAACTATTGTCATTTTAGATGGAAAGAGACATAGGACATTTTGACAGAATTCAACGGTGTTTCAAAAAGCTATCTTCGAGATGAGTGATGAATAAATCTAGTTTTGTGATATATAGGTCGAAATCTTATAATAGTCTTTAATATTTGTTGTATCAACATTGAAACGATGACTTTGTCGGACCCAAATCCTAGGTTTCTTGTTTGGAAAATATTTTAACAGACGAAAAAATCGCACTTTCATGGAGAGTATACTTTTCGCGTATGTCCATCAATACCTTTTTCGTATTTTCAGCCAGATGGACGGCTTCAGCTAAATCTTGATTTTCACTTTGAAGAACGCGACCTAATGATTATGCCAAGCAGTGAACAGAATGAACTACATTGACCAATACTTGAAAATCCAATGTTTTTATAGCAAGCAATAACTGAAATGCAGATGTTGTAGTTTTCTGATCAGACCAGCCTCGATAACGGCTACTTGTAGGTGAAGAAATATATGGTTTGGAAAGTGCCGAGACAATTTCTAACTGAGACTACTTTGAGTGCGTAACTTAAGCTCTGTACAGAAGATTGTCAGATCGGACAACGTTATCAACCCAGTTAAAGTGCTGCCAATGTACGGACAATCGCAGATTGTAAGGCAAAGGTGAATTGACAGTTCAGACGATTGCAAGAAAACCTTAAAATTTCATATATTTACAATAAATTTTGTAAATATTTATATGCAGGATTGCCAATAAAAATATTTTATAGACAGTGCCGCAAATAAAATGTTTCTCCGACAATGGCGCATTGTCAGATGCATAAACATAAACTAAAGAATCAATACCAGACGTTTCGAGGACATTTAGAATAACTTCATCGAACTGTTTTGTTGGGATGGAACTCTATTAATCTTTGCAAATTTTATATCGTCATCGTTTTCATTAAGGTAACGGATACACATTGAAACTTGCTCAATCCCTGAAATATCAACTAATTCGTCCGCCATGATGGTGGAAGCCTTGGAATTATTGATTCTCTCAATAAGCTGTCGGTATATAAGACACGATAATCAGATCGGGCAACGTTATCAAATCTGTTAGAGTGCTGCAAATGTACGAACAATGACAGATTGTTAGGCAAAGGTAAATTAACAGTTCAGACGATTGCAAGAGTTGCCAATAAAATGTTTCTCTGACAATGGCGCCATTGTCACATGCATAAACATCGTACATCTGACAATCAAAAGTGTCTGCAAATTATCTCGCAATGGCAACGTTGTGTGTTTACACTATTGCCAGATGTCTACCAATATTATTGTCTTACAATAACTTTTCTGCCAACGTTGCAAGACAAAAATTGTATGTTCACACGGTTGTAAGTTTACAGGGTTGCATTTTCCTGAAAATATTGTTAGATCTGACAATCGTGTTTACATAGCTTGACAAATACTATTAACTTCATATTGAACACGACATAAGCATACGAGTATATTTATACATAGCATTTTGTGGTGAATTTGTCAAGTGACTATTCAAATTTGAATCCGTTGTCGCCCGCTACCTTAGGAAGGCTCTAAAATTGCCAGCATTTTGTATAGTTTCATTTGATGTGATTCTCCCTGTATCACAACTTTCTCTTAGAGCTGAGCCTTGTCGACCGTTTGAACTATTGCTTAATTGTTTATCGATGAACGCTGTGGCTCGCTTATCTACTTAGATCTCATTTCAGCTTTCAATACACTGTTTCTATAGTATTCGAGTAATCTAATCTAATTATTAGTAAATGGTCTTGATACCAGTCAAATTTTCCAGATAGTATTGGCTTTGAATTACTTTTACTAAATTATATCTGTCATCATATGCTACTACAATTTACTACATTTCAGACATAAACATTTAAAGTTAAAAACGGTTCAATTTTTAGTCTTTGATTTACTTTTTGGAATAAGAAACACATTTTAACCCCTAACCACCACCCTCTTTTCCTCTCTTCCTCGCCCAATCTATCCGCCCGTTGTAGTTGACAGGAAAATATCCAACTCAAGTTAAATCCCATCGCCCTATAAGCCTACTATCGATACTATCAAAAATGTTTGAGACCATTCGTGTGATTAAAATCACAACCCATATAATTTCTAACAATATTATACCTGACCATCAATTTGGTTTTCGAAAAAGTCATAATACTATAGAACAGGTACCCCGTATCGTAACCCACATCAGAAGAGCTTTTGAGAAAAACAGAATACTATTCGGCGCTATTCATAGATATTTCCCAAGTATTTGACAAAGTTTGGCACGAAGTACTTTTGTTCAAAATATGCGACCTTTTGCCAATAAATACTCACAAACTGTTCAAGAGTTATTTAACAAACCGGTATTACCAAGTTGAATCAAATGACATTTTTTCTAGCACTAAGGAAGGAAATGCCACACAGGGGAGCAATCTTGGCCCTATACTGTACGTTATTTTTGCGGCAGATATGCCCATAACCAACTTTACACACACGTCTACCTTTGCGGACGATACTGCTTTCATCAGTACTCACAAAAACCCTTCAGTTGCGTCCGATCAACTGCAGTCTCATGTCCGAATCCTAGAAGAATGGTTAAGAAATGGAGAATAATGGTAAATTCCTTAAAATGTACTCAAATTACTTTTACCCTACGAAGGGATACAAGTACTCCAAATTATATTTTCAATTCACGGATTCCTCAAAAGGATCATATATAAGAAAGGCTAACATGCCTAACATAAGGACCTCAACATGCCAACAGTGAAAGATGAAATTGAAAAATATTGTCGGTGTTATGTGGGCAAACTATTGAATCATCCAAACATCTTGGCTCGAGAACTACTAAATTTTGAAGGTCATACACGCCTTAGAAGGAGAGATACGCTGGACTTGATTTTAAATTAAGACTAAACATAAACAAATAATTAAATAATAAATTCTTAAATTTGAAATGTTAACCTTTTGTTAAAGTAAAAAACCGTGTAAAGTCTCAATGGATTATTCGGTATAGAAAACGCAACAAAAAGGGGATTTTTCCAAAAAACGGGGCACACGTTCATAAAATAAAGTGGCACGCTTTTTAAGGTTCTTATATAAGGCAAAATACAATAAAATCAAAATTTGTACACATTTTCTACAAATTTGTAAAGAAATTTATAAAAAAAACTATATGTGTACATGACATTACATTTTATGGGCCTTGTCACAGAGCATTTTATAATGAAATCCAAAGCTCTAAATTATGTTAATTGCTGCAATTTTCACGTGGGCCTGATATATATATTTTATAAATTGAAAAATAAATTATTCGCACAGTTTCTGCTTTTAACTACGAATTTCCGAACGGTATCTGTGATATGTCCATATATCGGAATGGACGTGATCGGGTTATGCAATATATTTCGATAATAGTACCTGTGTTTTACTCTAAAACAAATTTAAAAAAGCTACACAAAACTTTTTTGTGATGTATACTATCTAAGTAAATATATGAAATATCATATATTTTACATTTATTTTTTTATTTATCATTACTTTTTGGCAATTTATTGTCTTCATACGTTATTCACGTACATTAGTACGTAAAATGTTGTTTAAATAGTGCAAAAATATAATTTTTTACAAAAGTGGCAGAAGTGTATAAAAGTGGCACCAAAAATGTGAAAAGTGGCACATTTAGTATCCCAAAAGAAAAGGGGCGCAAAAGTATCACGGCTGAAAAAAAGGGGCAAAACTGCCCCTTTAGTCGCACAACGGTAACACTGAACGCAACAGCTGATGCCCTTTCTCGTATTGAGTCAATCAACACTACAACTCTCGCTTTGCAGCTGCACAATATAGTGATGAAGAGCTCCAACAACTTCTTCAAAATTTAGGTATGGAAATGAAAGATTTTCGTAAGCAAATTATTTCGAAGAACCATAGCTTGTCGCATACAACCAAGTTGGCCTGGGATCCGAAAAGAAGCCGCAATTTTTGTCCGAAACTGTTTGCAGTGCCAAAGGTCAAAAACTCAACGACACACGCGATCTCCGCCCGTCAAATACGATCCACTAAAAGAGCGTTTCGCACACATAAATATAGACATCGTTGACCGTTTCCAATATTTGAGGGACAACGCTACTATCTTACAAATATATATATGTCGGAAGCCATTCCTATCCCCGAAATTTAAGCGGAGACTATCGTTAAAGCCCTTTTGTCTCAATGGATTTCTAGATTTGTTTTTTAGTTCTTAATAAACCACACTGAAGTGAACATCGTTTGTAGTCTTTCATTTTACAACAAGAAAGTAGTAACTGTACAAAAGTATTCTAACAGATTGCAGCTTTAAACGTTCGATACCACCTGTCAATTATGCCATTCGATTGTGGATAGTAAGGAGTAGTGCGTAAATGCGTTCCACCAATTACACAGACGAATTCTGCAAAAACTGACGATTCAAACTGACGCCAAATCTAGAAATCTAGATTGTTATAGATCCTCTGCTCAACAACAAACATATGTGAGCCTTGGTGGCTATTTCTTCAATGTGATCCTTCCAAGTCAGTTTTCGATCCAAGAAATGGCAAAATTAGTTTGCATATATATTTTGTTGTAATAAAGGGTGGCCCAACCATAATGCGAGATGTTAATCGTGAGTCACATGTGGCGGGAATTTGGCCGACATTTCGTTTCAAACATAATTGTTATAGATCCTTCTATCATAATAAAAAATAATAAGATAATTCTCTGAAAACTTTTTGTTTTATTCACAATTAACATCGTGCGATTACTGTGGACCACCCTCTTTATTAATACATGCGATCCAAATAAATTTTATTAATATTAAATAAAATTTATTTGTACTAAAATATATTTGTCAGGCTACGTGCATTCGATTAGCTTTTTTTATGTCGGCACACTTGTTTCGAACATATCGAGCCTTAACCGCCAAAAAGACGTAAGCGCCAACATGATCTATTTCATTTTTTTGACGGAAATCGTTTATTAATAACAAATGACATAATGTGTCACAATTTTAAAGTTTGAAAATATACCGTTATACCAAATTCCACAATAATCTAAACATATGTGTTCATTACATATACATTTAAGCAAAATATAGTTTCAACAAGTAAGAAATTTTCAGTCGGGTAAACCGACTAAGGTATACCCTCACTTTGTGAGTAATGTAATATATAACATTACACCAATAAATCTGTCAATTTGTGTGGCAGGTACCAGAAGAGGTTTTCCAAATACACATATTTTTCGGTAAACAGTACACTCTTAAATACATTGCATTGTGCTGAACTATAAGCGTTTATGTGCACTGCTATATTAAAGTTACGAGCTATGTAATTTTGGTATGATTTGGTCATTTTGTGTGGGATATACAAAAATGGGCGGGGTGATAACGCCCACTTTTTACAGGACTATATGCACTATAACAGCATTACACTGTACAAAATTTCAAGTATTTGTATGCACTGGTATTTAAGTTACAAGCCGTTTACTTTTGGTACGAAACGGTCCATTTGTGTGGGAGGTACCAAAAGGGGCTGTACGATAATGCCCATTTTTTACCGGACTATAGGCGCTACAAAAACATTATACTGTAGAAAATTTCAAGCATTTTTATGCACTTGTATTAAAGTTATAAGCAGTTACATTTTGATGCAAAATGGTCCATTTGTGTGGGAGGTACCAAAAGGGGCATGCCAACTTCACCCATTTTTCTCGAGTTAATAGCGACTTATATACTAATATTATGTGCAGAATTTCAAAAGATTCGAATAAGTAGTATAGAAGTTATTAAAGAATCAATATTTCACTAAATTGTAACCCTTTGTGTGGGAGGTACCAGAAGGAGTAGACCAATATGGCCCATCTTCGAACTCATCCGGAGATAGATCAAAATATTACCACATACCAAATTTGAAGTCAATCGGCTACTCCTTTCGAGAGTTATCGTGCGCACCAGCCAGCAGACACACAGACAGACAGACAGACGGACGGACATTGTTCATTCGACTTAAAATGACCCAAAACGGATTTCCTCCGAACATACTTAGGGTCTTAGATCACTCCTTTGATGTGTTACACTTTTTTCCGTAGCAAATGATATATACCCTCGTCACACTAAAGTGAGGGTATAAAAACACCTTCTCTTCTAAATTTTTGCGATTGCCGCTTACGTCTACGTTTGGCGGTTAAGGCTCGATATGTTTTTAGTTGAATTTGTTCGCGTGTAGTTTTGTTTGTTTGTCAGAGACATAATAGTTAGACGTGTTTTTTTTTGTTCGGCGATTCGGTTTGTATCTCCTCAATCCCCGCTTGTTTGTTTGGAACGATTTTCTTGAAACAGATAGATCAATATCCGGATGTTAAAATAGGCTACTTCGATTTTTGATTTTCAGCCAAGTGATATTGACCACTTGGCCGCTGAGGTTCCTGTTAGAGCTGGAATCTCATGTAGTCATCAGTGCAGCAGTAACAAAAAACAATTTTCATTAATGCTTTAAAAGTTCCTTATGAGCTGATAATCTAAAAATGTGTATGTATAAATATAAATGTATATGTAAACCGCGTCTTAAATTTTCTAAAGTCTTTTCAAAATATATCGCTCACCACTTACTGTGGTAATATGTATATCTAGCATTGTCAATTCTCCGATTGTGGTTAGCGTAGCAGTGACCAAAACAATGTTCACTCTTTCTGTACTTTAAAAGTACTTTATGAGCTATGATCCTACTAATTTATGTGTATATACTGATCTCCAACGTATGCGATTTTACACTATGCGACTTTTGACCGCTTGACCGTTGCGGCCCCTATTAGAGGCAGAAAGCTAATAATTTTGCTTATGTATACACTCGTGTGTTGTATAACCTACGGACTATCCCATAGTCGATTTTTGTCTTTTTTGTGGCCAGTTTAGCCAAAGCTATTTTAAATTTTTTACTGCATTTAAAAATTCTTAAATATTTATTTCATTCTTCCAATCTATATATATAAAATTGTTGCGTGACTGGCTGCCTGACTGATCATCGCCCAGGCCAAACGGCTGAAGCTAGAACCAGAAATTTTTCGAAATTCGTACTATTAGCCCCACAATGGGGCAAAAAGGGATAAGGACAGTGGGGTAAAAGGTGATAAATGTGGTACATCAGCCAAATCTAAATGGCAAGAGCTAGAATCGTGAAATTTTGTGTGAGGGTAGCTCTTATGAAGTAGACTGCGAAATTGACAGGATTTTTCGAAATTCGAACACTTACGTACACAGTGGGGTAAAAAGGGAAAAAATGGGATAGATGTAGTACAACAGCCAAATTCAAATGGCAATAGCTAGAATCGTGAAATTTGGTGTGAGGGTAGCTCTTGGGACGTAAACAAGAACAAGGAGCGATTTTTTTTTAAAAATTTAGGGACACAGTGGGAATGAAAGGTATAAATATGGTACCACCGCCAAATTTAAAGCCTAAAATTAGAATGGTGAAAATTGAAGCGGGTGATGTTCGGGGTATTCAGTTTTTTTGTATTCGTAGTTTTCGGGGCACAGATGGACAAAAAGTGTAAAATATAGTACAGTGGCTTAAAAATGTCAAACATGGATCAATGGTTCCAGGGTAACTTTTGGAACATAAACTAGAGATTGGAAAGGATTTTTAGTAACTCTAACTTTAAGAGGCACAGTGGGACAAGACGGGTTAATTATGGAGAATGGGGGAAAAAAGGGAACAACCTGCCAAAATTGGAACTTAAACATGAGATATGAATAGTTTATATGGTTTCAGGAGCACTGTGGTCAAAAACGGTTAAATAGTGGAGTGGAGAAAATATGATTAAAAAATGTGTTAGCTATGGTACAGTGGGACACAAATGGTTAAATATGGTACAGTATGACAAAAATGGTTACAGTGGGCACAAAATGGGTTAAAAATGGTACAGTGGGGCAAAAAGCGTTAACTATGGAACAGTGGGGCAAAAATGTATTTACTATGATATAGTGGGGCACAAAGGATTAAATATGGTACAGTGTGACAAAAATGGTTAACTATACAGTACAGTGGGGCATAACTGTGTTAAATATTGTACAGTGGAGCAAAGAGGTTTAAATATGGTACAGTGGGGCAAAAACTGTTAAACATGGTACAGTGAAACAAAGGGTTTAATATGACACAGTGGGGCAAAAAGGGTTAACTATAGTACAGTGGGGCACAATTAGTTGAATATGGTAACGTGGGACAAAATGGGTTAAATATAGTACAGTGGGACAAAAAGCTTTAACTATGGAACAGTGGAAAAAATGTGTTAGAATGGTACAGTGGGACACAAATGGTTAATTATGGTACAGTATGACAAAAATGGTTACAGTGGGCACAAATAGTAAAATATGGTAACGTGGAACAAAATGGGTTAAGTATGGTACAGTGGGGCAAAAAGCGTTTACTACGGAACAGTGGGGCAAAAATGTGTTAACTATGGTACAGTGGGGCAAAAATGGTTAAATATAGTGGACAACATATAGTAGGACAAAATGGTGTTAAATTTGATTCAGTGGACCCAAAACGGTTAAATATGGCACAGTGGGTCAAAAAGCGTACATTTAGTACAATGGGTAAAAATGTGGATGCAGGGAGAGAGGGTAAGTTAAATATGAAATAAGAATGTTTTTTTCTAAATGTATGCTTTTAGTAGCACTGTGGTGCAAAAAGGTTAAAATTATGATGCACTGCAATGATGTAGCACTGTGGTGCAAAAAGGTTAAAATTATGATGCAGTTGGGGTAAACCATATGTAATAATCATGTCATTATGAAAGAAAGAGGTATAACTATTTTACAGTACCCTAAACAGAAAATAAAAATTAAGATGGGGCTGCGAAGCGCACCGGGTTAAAGCTAGAGCTATGGACCTACACATATCTTCGGCTTAATGCTATTTTGGTCCATACGCCATTTTTGTGTTTTTTGAGTTAGGAGTTCATAATATGGGTTCCAAGCATGCTCTTTCAGAATCTGCAATCATTTTTTTCCTATCTCGCCTAGTTTTCGAGATATTGGTAGGGTAAATTTGTTTTACTCTGAATAACGGGAAATAATTTCGACATTTTTGTTCTGTGTCTCAAATTTTCTATCGCCCTATATTTTTCACTCAGTATTTTACGTTCTTTCCATAACAATATGTAAATTAGTGTCCTTCCATACCGACCCTTTTTGTGGTCCATGTAATACAAATACGAAAAAAATATTAAAATAAAAGTGGATATGGACCAAAATGCCAAGTACAAAAATTGTTATAATTTGCTTATTTTTGGATGTAATGGCATAGAAATGCATGAGAATCATACAAACACTGTTGGGAACCCTATGAAATAAAAAGTGTGTAACTCTTCAGTCCCGTTTTTACTCAAACAATAAATTGCGTTTTTCTCCGATCATACAAAATGGCGTATGGAACAAAATAGCATTGAGCCGACGATATGTATATGCGCATATACCGATCTTCAAAGAAATGCGTTGACCGGCCTGAGGACAAGACGATCGCAAGAACCGCGACCAAAAATTGTTTTAAAAGTCTTAGCTAATTTTTAGGTGTGGTCAATATGTATGCACGTGATCAGGATTTGAATTATGTGATATGATTTATATTATTATGACTAAACAGAATATATCGAAATTCGAAACATAAATAGCATATTAAGCATTTGTTTTTCCGCCAAGTGTTTGGTGATCTCTTGACCACTGGCCCTGTTGAGTTCGAATCAAACAACTTCCTGCCTTTACATCAAATAACACTTTGAATCTATTTTCATTTAGTTAAGTATTTATTTAATATTTTGCCAATTCGATGGCGTTTCGCTTAAAAACAATTTGTTTACTCCGTATTAACATTCGAACTGAACTTAGCTTTTGCCTTCGTTGCCCTTTACAACATATTTTCCAAAAGAACCCACTGCCGTTGTTGAACTGCATACAATGTATAATATACATTGTATGCAAAGGGCTACGCACATCCATACACACATGCATGTATGTACATATGACCGAATTGGTAAACAAACAAGAGGGCAACGAAGGAATACAAAATAAATAGATTTGCAAAATGAGAGTAATGACTACATGAAGAAAGCATGAAGATTTGAGAACAGAAGAAACATTCAACAAACATCACCCGCTATTCGATTTTGAGGACCAGTTCCTCATGTGGAAACTGCATGCAGCATGGATCATTTTAACCTGGGAAGCCAACTCTACTCCTTCTTCATTCTGCACACTGCACAAATCGTCCATATAGTGGTAAGACTCCACCGCTTTGACCTTTCGAGGATATACATTTCGAAATTTGTACGCATTTTTTACGGACTAAATGAGGCGTTAGGGCCTTTATCACAAATACACTAGTTACCTCATCATTTGCGAGCCACAAAAATCGTTGAGCAGGCATATCTTCTTCTCGGACGTTGACGCGAGGAAACATTTCACAGATTGCAATTTCACCAACTCGAATTTCAATTAAAATATCCACTAGTGATGTAAGCAAGTCAGTGCCACTCATTAAAAAATCATTGAGCGACTTATCGTTGAATTGGGCTGCTGCATCCCACATCAGACGAACTTTACCAGGTTTGTTTAGGGCCACAAAAATCGGACGATACCATGAACGAACGGAATAAGAATTGAATTCAGAGTCCAAAACCTTGCTCCAAAAACTTTCTACCTGCATAGTCTGCTTCAATTCAGGATCCTTCTTGAACTTCCGCTGGATACACTTCAATCTATGGCACGCGACACCACTTCCAGGTAACGTTTGCTTGTCATCCTTCCATAGTAAACTCACTTCGAATTGTCGATCTTTCCTTTCTGAAGAATTTCCATGGCCTTTTGATTTTCCGATGACAAAATATTGTTCTCTTGGGCCACTTCCAGGGCGAAAAAAAAATCATGCACTTCGTTATGTACACTTTTATATCGATCTTCACAATCACACGTGTGAATATTTAACGAAGCACTTCTTCTAAAATCGGAGCCACTACCTTGAAAGGTCCATCCCAGACGAGTTGTTTTTGCAATCAGTTGATTGTGTCCACCTTCTAGAATTTTCGTAGGGACGGCCACCCTCCAGTTGTTGACACCAATTAAAATCATCGGTTTGGCATTGACGTAGAATTCAATGGGCAACCCTTTTAAATATGAATTGTCCTTGACGATGTCCTCGAAGTTTAGAGACTGTCTGGGCAGATCAAGATTATTTACCGTATGCACATGGTGGAGTGTAACTTCCAAATTTATTTTTACCGATTCGCCTTCACATCTTGTCGTATTACCGGTCCAGCGCAACTCAAGAGGCTCCTTATTACCTTTTAGGTCAAGCTTGTTGAAAAACTCCTGATCCATTATAGTCACTGAAGATCCTTCATCCAGAAGGGCAAACGTTTTAATTGAACCACCGTTGAAGAAAACACGAATTGGTAAAATCCTGAAACACGGTCCTTTTTTGTCATAGTCATGCGCATTTACACTTCCACTACGGTCTTGTGTTGATACATTGCTCGTACTAGGGCTGACCGTTGTAGCATATTTATGTAATAGCGGATGATGTTTTGCTGCACATCCACTAATTCCACACTGTTTATTCGAGAAACACTTTCGACGATGTAAATCTAAGCTCTGGCGACACAATTTGTTTTCATTTACCACATTCAAGGATTGAAACTCAACAGTTTTATGAGCCTCACTCTTGCACGAAAAACATATTGGCCTGCTTGGGCTATTTTCTCGGTGTGTGTTCACTGATGCTCCTTTTTTACTGATTACTGGGAACACGACTTGGCTGGCAGCAGCTGCTATAGCATATATCCAATCACTAAAAACTTTCACAATTGGAACTTTATCATTTTTAACATGCATAGCCCAGTTAAGCATATGATTAATAATTGGGAATTTATCGACCAAAGTCTTCGCAAGCATCGGATTATTTAAATGGGCCACCATATTACAGGCTCCGTTGTTGAACAAATATTTCTTATAGTTAGCGCGTATTCAATTATACTGTCCAGTCTGTCCTTCAAGGGGGGAATTCGTGTTGCCTTCTCAATCATGTTGTCCAGAATATGCTCTGGGCGACCGAAACTCATTTCCAGAGTCTGCATAATTTCACCCATTGAAGGAATTGACAGTTTACTTTTCACAAATTCTTTTGCACGACCACCGAGACACGACTGCAAACGCAATCCTCTGGATTTCCATCGAAATTTGGCAAGTCCTTTGGAATTACTTCCCTGGCTGCAACCTGCGACTCTGTCGACTGGAACGACGTGAAATTATTTATTCGAAAAAGAACACGAATAATTATTCGAAAAAGAACACGATGGCTGACTGATGTTGCCTTGGGAAAGAATTTTGTATTTCTTCTCAAAATACTGCCGTTGAAGTTCTTTTTCTTCTTCCAACATTTGCAACTGAGTCTGAGACAACATGCTGGATTGGGCCACGTTCGATCCGTCGGGGTTTACAAAATGGCGTTGATCATACTGCTTTTTATGCGGGTCGGCTGGTATCGTCATTGTTGTTAATGTAGGCGGAATAACGGTGGTTTGTGACATCGTTGTTGTAATCGACGAAATGCTGTTGTTAACGGGGGGCATCTGCTGTGCTGCACTAAACCACGCGTTGTTCACCACAGCACGAGCAAATCCAGCTGACGTTGGCTACGTTACTGTCCACCTTAACACACACGAAATTGAACCACTTGTTCATTGCCGGATTACCATTCTCATCACATTGCCCCTGAAAACCTCCCTCCAAAAATAATGATATATCAAAAGCTATATAAATCGATGGGTTTTTGGGGTAATGTTTTCGACAACAATATTCCTTGTGTTGTTGTTATTTATTGTTTGTCTGTGCTTTTGTTATTCAGTCAGAATTAATTTGGTTCGAGACCATATGTTTCATTTACTTTCTGTCTATTTGCAAAAAAGTAATCGAAACAAATACAGAAATTGGTAGAGAGTTTTAATTGCTTGGTACAATTGACTGCAGTTTCGATAGACACCACTCTATCATCTTCAGAATTCAATAATGTATGTATTTAACTTAAATCAGCTAAAATACTTATGGAAGCACTAAATTGAGTTTAACAAGAACTACTAACCAATCCCGTATTTGGCCGAACTAAGTCAGCATACTAAAACTCTCATACCAATACATTTTTGTTTTTCCTTGTAAAAAATCACTATAGGTCGACACAATAGTCTTTATTGGCAACTCAGTAGTTTTTTTAAATATATCGTATTTATGCACAGTTTGCTGGGTAAAGAGGGGTTAAAAAATTCAGGGACAATTTTGGTATAGAAAGTTTCGGAATAGAAGTTACATGTCAAACAACGAATGAAATGAGACACTTCAAGAAGTATTTCTCCCAAAACACCCGCCATCCTGGCGTGGACTTAAACTATTTTAATGTGAAAAATGCTTCTAAATTTAATATATTCTTAATTTTTTTAATAGTCTAATAAACCAACATGAAAAAACTACGGTTCGAATTATACGAAAATGCGATATGCGGCTTCTATAGAGAAACCTACTTACCATATTTCTGTAGTTTTCACAAATAACAACATCAGTAAAAAAATCGAAATGTTCGGGGCGGAAACACACGTGGAAAATCGCCTTTTTGGTATGTTTGAATCGAAGGAAAATATATAGTTGGAACACAAATTTAAATTTAATTTGTTTGTTAGTTTGTTTGTTTGTACCGTATAGACGTCTAAACGGCTGGACCGATCTTCTTGAAATTTTCACAGAATGTACATGTGTAGGGGGTGGTGAAAATAGGGTACATGAATTTTCGATATATCATGTGGGCGTGGCCCCGCCCCTATAAGCCAAATTTTTAAATTGAGATATTTTGCACAATTTGTTAGCGAGAGTGCTGTAATTTTGTGTATATGTATTTGGTGGCAGTCTACGTGATTGGTCCAAAAGTGGACGAATGGGCGTGGCACCGCCCATATAAGCCAAATTTTGAAATTGAGATATCTTCCAAAATTTGTTAGCGAAAGTGCTGTAATTTTGTGTATATGTATCTTGTGGTAGTATACGTGATTGGTCAGAAATGGGAGCCAAATTTTGAAATTGAGATATCTTTCACAATTTGTTAGCGTGAAGGCTGTAATTTTGTGCATATGTATCTGGAGGTAGTATTCGTGATTGGTCCAAAAATGGGCGGGATCGGACCAATGCGCGTGGCCCCGCCCATATAACCCAAATTTTGGAATTGAGATATCTTGTAATTTTTTTTAGCTAGAAGGCTGTAATTTTGTGCATATGTATCTGGTGGTAGTCTACGATATTTTTTCAAAAATGGGCGGAATCGGACCGATAGGCGTGGCCCCGCCATCATAACCTAAATTTTGATTTGGGTGGATTGGACCAATGGACGTGACAGTGTTTAAATTGAGAGTACTGTAATATGTATCTGGTGGCAGTCTTCGTGATTGGTCCAAAAATTTACGGGATCGGAAATCTGAAATCTGGGGCAACGAAGAGGACCGAGTCCAGCTAGTATTATATATTTCTAAGCAAATAAATTTTTTTAAAATATTACCACAAAATATATATGTATGTACACCAATTTCCTCAAATAAAATATGTGTTTATATACAAAAAATTAATACATTTATCAACAAAAAATATATATTTTTAACTTTAAATAATTATTTTGTTCTATAATATTATATACAATTATAATATACCTATAGACTTTTAGGTAAAATATTTTACGTATATTAAAATATACCGCTGCCGTGAAACCTGAAGACAAAATGCGAAAAACGCGTCATCGGTATCTAATTGAAGGTGGGACTATGGAACACTTAGTTATGTTATACATAATTTTAATACAGCCAATGTGAATAGCGGAGAAAAATACTAAAACCATATTTCGAAGTAATTTGTTGAAATATACATCTGTTTTTGCGAAAAATTAGTTCTGACTAATAGTTATCGAGTAATTGCCAAAAAGGAACGAAACCTACACTCCGTCCATGTATGACAAAAGTAAATTACATTTGAGCTAATTTTGTAACAAAATAAAGGGTCTTCCAATAAGAGGTTTAATTTTTAACATTTTAACAAAAGCAAATGCTTTTTGAGGGAAATTATCGTATGTTTATTTCGTTGTAAAGAGAAGGCTCTGCCATTAATAATGGAAAACAATATCAGTCAAATGGCGGCGATTTGACTATATTCTTTTCATGAAATGTTCTATCACCAATTCGAAGATTTGTGGCTGAATCATAACCTATCGGTCCATATATCGTCGCTTGGATAACAAACTGGCAGAACTGACATTTTCAAAATGATCAGGAGAGCAGATTTTCTGTATTTGAGACAATTTCGGGGTTCCCTACTTTTTTAAAGAAAATAAACACAGAAAATGCAAATTGAATGGGGAGTGTTTATTATCATTTGAAAGAACATCCTTTGGCCGCGGCTACGTCTCAGATGGTTCATCCGTTGAGTCCAATTTTCGATAACTCGTTCGAGCATTTCGACTGGTAACTGGCGAATGACACGCGTAAACGTTGTTCAGGCGTAAGTCTTTCCATGATGAAATGCCAAACAATACTTAACAAAATTAACATGACAGCATGACACGACTCACACGTGATCTGTCAAAAAAAGGCTATTGAAAAAAGTACCTCTACTTGGATCACCCGTTATATATTATTTCTATTTATTTATTTTATTTCTAGTTTGCATTTCTTATTATGTACTCACTCTTTCTCAATATTTCTAAAAAAAATGTAATTGATTATAATGCATGCTTTTCGAATACAATGCTGATACTGATATGTGGGAAAACAATTTCTACTTAATTTCAGATACGACTTATCACCGCACAGCCCAAACGACGGAAGCTAAGGTCATGAAATTTGGTAGGATGGTAGTCTTTGGTATATAGGCGTGCAATAAGGCGGGATTTCTCGACATTCGTAATTTTGCGCGCACAGTGGAGCAAAAAAGGATAAATATGGTACCCCCCGCCAAATGTATCGCCTGGAATTAGAATGGCAAAATTGGAAGCGCGGGTTGTCCTTACGGCAAAGTATCGGGATAGGGGAGCTATTTTACGAAATTCGCACTTTTAGCGACACAGATAGATAAAAATTGAAAAATATGATATAGTTGGATAAAAAGGATTAATCGTGATCCCGTTGTGTTAGAGTAGCTCCTGGAACATAATCTAGGGATCAAGTATTTTTTTTAGTAATTCACACTTTTGCCCGTTATCTGAAAAACGGTAAATCTTTTCCACGTGAACAATGTGACAACATTTAAGAATGGTACAGTGGGGCAAAATGTAAAATATTGTTAGGTGGGACAAAAACGTGTTAAATATGGTACAGTGGGACAAAAAGGGGTTAAATATGTTTTAGTGGGACAAAAGCGTTAAATATGGTACAGTGGGGCAAAAAGGGTCAAATATGATACATTGAGGAAAAAGGGTTAAATATGGTACAGTAGGGCAAAAATGGTTAAATAGGGTACAGTATGAAAAAAGGGTTAAACATGGTACAGTAAGGCAAAAATGGTTAAATGGGGTACAGTATGAAAAAAGGGGTTAAACATGGTACAGATGGGTGCCAAAAAGGGTTAAATGTGGCCTAAGGGTGCGAATTTCAAATCCATGGACAATTTTTTAAATTTTAAAAAATCTAAGTATTCCAAATAGACTAATTTATAAGGCTTCTTTTATGGCGCCAATCGGAATATTGGATTCGGTTTACTGGGGACGTAAACATCAACGGTTTTCTTTATGACGAGTGTGTTTGCGCTATGCGCTGAATCTTCACCGATATTCGTAGTTATACTCCTTTGTTTTGAGGTAAATAGGAAAAGAGAGGCCGAACATTCCTGGAACTATTTTCAATTAGTCTCTGAATACAACATTTCCTTCAAATTGGTATCGGGTCAACCTAATGCCTCCTGCCAATACCAATTTTTGTTGATATTGGTTCATATTTATGACCTGTACTCTAATTGACAGGATATTAAAATGACACTCCACGAGACGGATGGACATCCCTCAATCGAAAATGCATCACGTGTTCATTATAAATACATTATAAATACATTTATAATTATACTTATATTTGCATCCAAATAATCGAAAAAAAACAATATTAAGTAACATACTGCACTTATGTACGTCACTTAGTAATTTTTTTGCATTTTGTCAGATACGTGGAAAAAGATTTACCGTTTTTCTGATAACGGTAATAAATATATGCACAAAATTTATATACACGTTGTAAAATGACTAGTCAAGTCCAATGGAGGCCATAACTCAATTTCTGAAAAATTTTCAATTCCGTCAGTTGGCCGATATGGCACTCCTTACTACTATGCAGTTTTGCATTTTTTCGTAAATTCTATTCAAGTTTTGCATTTTTTCGTAAATTCTATTCAATTAGATGACTGCAATTTGGTATAGATACTTGTTAAGCTGCAGATAACCTGAGATTGAAAATGGGCAATATCGGTCCATTTTTTATATAGCATCTCCCCGATTTGACTTTTTAACGTCATAGAGACCGCAAATGTCAACTGATCGGGCCCAAAATTGGTAACTCGGGCCCAATTATTTATACCAGGAATCCTTCACACGAACAACGGTAGTCATAGGACCACGCCTTGATATAGCCCCCATACAAAGTTCCCTCTAGATTAGACTTCGTAACGCAACAAAACTTCCAATTTCAACGTTTTGGGAGGCAATTTGGTATAACGGGTTTATTTGTACCCGAAACCATTCACATACGATCCGTGGTGGAAGGTATACTTACGAAATATTCGGCATCGCCGAACTTAAATTATATAAAACATATATTATTTAAATTAAAAACAAGTAAGAACGTTCAGGCGGGTAAACCGAATTAAGAATCCCCTCACCTTCGGTCCCAAAAAATATTCGTAAATTTATAAATATATTTTTTTGTTCTAATTAAATCATTATCAATTTAAATTACATTTAATAAATTTAAAATATGTACTGGTATTAAAGTTATAAGCTGTTAACTTTTGGTGTAAAATGGTCCATTTGTGTGGGAGGTACCAAAAGGGGCGTATCAACTTCGCCCATTTTTCTTGAAGTATTGGCGACTAGTAAACTAATACTATGTGTGGAGTTTCAGAAGATTCAGATGATTAGTACAGACGTTATTAAAGAATGAACATTTCACTAAATTGTGACCCTTTGTGGGGGAGGTACTAGAAGAAGTGGACCAATATGGCCCATCCTAGAACTTAGCCGGAGATGGAGAAAAATATTACTGCATACCAAATTTTAAGTCAATCAGTTAATTCTTTCGAGAGTTATCGTGCGTTGCAGCAGATAGACGAACGGACATTGCTAAAAATAATTAAATTGAGCAAAAAGGGATTTCTGCCAAACATACTTGGGGTCGAAGGTCACTCCTTCGATGTGTTTCACTTTTGGCCCGTAGCAAATGATACATACGTCAATGATTTGTATATCAATGCGCTGCTTTACATACCTTCTGAGTTTTTTAACTGTTTTCCTCGGAAATCCGTAAATTCATATTTTTGAATATTTTGCCACTCGAACATCTACAATATGCTTGTTTTCATTACGCCGTAATTGCTTAATTTGTATGGAGACCTATGAGATTTTAAGCATTATTAGTTCGCGATAGAGTTTAGTGCTTGTGTTCCTGTTCTTATCGAGTCCGGCTCTGCCTCAAAGGAATTATTAGATATTCCAAAGACAAGAATCCAAAAAGATGCCACAAATGGTTTGCACACAATCTCGGTCAGATGTCGTCGTTACATGGGGACTCAGTCTTTAGCCGAGAAGACACAAACACAAGATGTCGTTGTTCTAATCTATATATATAAAAATGAAACGGTCCATCTGTGTAATGGCATCACGTCAGAACGGCTGGAGCGATTTGGATGATTTTTTTTTTATTCGATTCTAAATTTTCACGAGATGGTTTATATAGAAAAAAAAAAATTAATTGGACAAAGGGGCGTGGTACCTCCCATACAAATCGCAGGTTAAAAATCCGATATTTCTGCTCCTATTATAGGTATAGTGCTGAAATTTTGTTTGTATGCATTTAATGGCAGATTATGTGAATTTTCCAAAAATGGGCGGAATCGGACCAATGGGCGTGGCCCCGCCCATAGAAGCCAAATTTTGAAATTGAGATATTTTGCACAATTTGTTAGCGAGAGTGCTGGAATTTTGTGTATATGTAAACGGTGGCAGTCTACGTGATTGGTCCAAAAATGGGCGGGATCGGACCAATGGGCGTGGCCCCGCCCACATAGACAAAATGTTGATATCTTGCACAATTTGCTAGCGGGAGTGCTGCAATGTTGCGTATATGTATCTGGTGGCATTCTACGTAATTGGTGAAAAAATGGGCGGGACCGGACCAATGGGCGTGGCCCCGCCCATATAAGCCAAATTTTGAAATTGAGATATTTTGCACAATTTGTTAGCGAGAGTGCTGGAATTTTGTGTATATGTAAACGGTGGCAGTCTACGTGATTGATCCAAAAACGGGCGGAATCGAACCAATGGGCGTGGCACCGCCCATATAAGCCAAATTTAAAAAATGTGATATCTTGCACAATTTGTTAGCGAGAGACCCGGAATTTTGTGTATATATATCCGTTGGCGATCTACGTGATTGGTCCAAAAATGGGCGGGTTCGGACCAATAGGCGTGGCCCCGCCCACAATGACCAAATTTTGAAATTTTTATATCTTGCACAATTTGCTATCGGGAGTGCTGCAATGTTGTGTATATGTATCTGGTGGCATTCTACGTAATTGGTCAGAAAATGGGCGGGATCGGACCAATGGGCGTGGCCCCGCCCTTATAAGCTAAATTTTGAAATTGATATAACTTGCACAATTTTTTATCTAGAGTGCTGTCATGTTGTAGATATGTATCTGGTGACAGTCCACGTGATTGGTCCAAAAATTGGCGGGATCTGTCCAATGGGCGGGCCACCGCCCATATAAGCCAAATTTTGAAATTGAATTATCTTGCTCATTTTGTTAGCGAGAGTGTTGAAATTTTGCGTATATGTATCTGGTAGCAGTCTACGTGATTGGCTTTCAAATGGGCGGAATAGGACCAGTGGGCGTGGCCCAGCCCATATTTTGATATATCTTGCAAGTATTATATAGGAAATACATGAACAAAAATGCTCGGTATGCGATAATTACAGCTGCTCACTCCAATACAATCGCAATATGATAATGTGATGCAATATCAATGAAACAAGAATTTGGAAATTTTATAAGTATACATTTCTATTTTCTGGACTTTCCACTGAATTCGGTATTTTTTCATTCAGTGAATTTATTACTAATACCAGTAAGGAAAGGCAGAAAGTCGGGCGGGGCCGACTATATAATACCCTACACCTCCCTAACAATGCGATAAGGGTCATTGCGATAATAACTTGGAATAATTGGTAAATGTATTTTGAACCGATAATCGCAAAATTAAGCAATATTCGTTCCTAAATTGAGAAAAATCTTTCTGGAGAACTTTGTAATGATCGGAAGTAAAGTACAACTTCTATAGCGCTTTGTAACCAAATCTGGAGGAACATATATATGGAGGTTATATATAAATCTGAATAGATTTTCCTAGAATACTCATTCATGTAAAATAGAAACCTGTTTCTGTCGAATTTCGTACTGATCGGATATAAAACACAGTCTCTACAGCGCTTACATGTCAAATTGGGGGTAACATATATATATGGGGGCTATATCTAAATCTTAACTGATTTTCTCCGAATTTTGCGGCATTCCTTCATGTAATAAGAAACCTCTTTCTGCCGAATTTCTTACTGATCGGATATAAAATACAGTTTCTACAGCGCTTGAATTTCAAATCGGGGGTAACATATATATGGGGACTATATCTAAATCTGAACCGATTTTCTCCGAATTTGGCAGTATTCCTTCATGTAATAACAAACCTCTTTCTGCCGAATTTCGTACTGATCGGATATAAAATACAGTTTCTACAGCGCGAATTTTGACATGGGCAGCGAAGCGCACCGGGCTCAGCTAGTGTTTTATATAAAAGTAGGTGAACGACCCATTGTCGCACTTAATTCTCTCTCCGAAAAATTACATTACTCCGAAATTTAATAGTGTTTTCTTTTGTGACAAAAAATGCTAAATTTTTTCTGCGTTTCGCCCCAAAAATGTCTTTTTATTTTCGTTTGTAAAAAAATGCTGCACTGTGGTAGGGTTTCGTTTTCTTTTGCAAAAAATGTGGCACTTGCACGGTGCAAAAATGCAACATTTCAGCCCAGTATTTAATCGAGGGGTGGACGCTGCCCTACAAAAGAGATGTTTTTCAGCGTCGAGCGAAAAGCCTAAATATCCGCATGTGTACGAGCGTGCTTTTTTCTAATGAAGTTTGGACATATGCTTTATTTAAGCAGCGCCGTGGAGTATACTTTGTTTTTAGTTTTTTTGTGAGTTAAAAGGCTAATATTCTGAATGCTGCTCTCTGACAGGGCAAGACCATAAGAAAAAGAATCAGCAGCATTAAAACTGGTGAAAATCGATTCGTATGTTTCTAGAAATAAACACTACATATTATGCAATGGTCCATCTATGCGGTGGAAATTGTTTCTACTGGTTTTTGTTCCTATTGTTTTCGTTGCAAACTGCTAAACTAAAATCGGTAGATTGTGACCAACATTCCTAATATAGACAATTAACAGTTATTGTGCTATTATTTTTGGTCTTTTAATTTTTGTATACCTGAGGATGATTGTCAAAGACAATCGAAATTTTGGAAGCGATTAAAATTGAAACTATTTAAAACAACTTAATCATCATTTTTTTTAATATACATGTCCTCAAGCCATACCATCAACAACTTCATTAAAGAAAAGAGACCAACAATAAATATAATTAACAAGGAAAATTATAAAAATCAACAAAGTTTTGGAATTAATATATTCGCTCCAAATTATTTTGTTGATATTCAAATAAAACTTATTTGCTCAAAAATATGTAGGTAGGTATACAATATTTCAAAATTGTTGTTCCAAATAAATTTTCTTTAGATTCAAAACTATAAAAAGCGGCGATTTCCCCCCTTGTTGAAATTTCGACTTATTTTGTCTCCATTTGGCCTTGACCCCAAACCACACGTCACATATTGCTTTAAATGCATCTGCCCATACACGGTGACCACGCCCATACACATCCACAATGACGTGACACAGTGAATCTATGTAGATGGGTTTAGATGCCATTAAGACATATAATTCATTTTACATGAGAGCCACATTCAGAGCAAAAGCATCTCTACGACATCAACAAATAATATTCGTACAATAAATTAATTAATCATTAATCAACACCAACTGAGTGTGTGTGAATTGAATTGAGATATCGTTAAGGATTATTCACACAAATTGGACAACGAGAATTAATCAATGCACATTTACGATAACAGCACATAAAACATGAGCAACAAACAAATATGTAAATTTTATCGGACAAAAGTCATAACATAAATGTGATTTGTTCGAGTATTATTAAGACGATGACGATGTTACTAATGTTTCACATCCATTTGCCATTTCAAAAAAAAAAAATAAAGAATGTGAGAAGAGCTGATCAAAAACAAACAATTTTGACAGGTTAACGTCAACGCAGGCAGCCATGTGCACAAGTGGTTGGATGGATGGATGGATGACTGGCTGACCGAACGACTCGACTGAATGAATGGCCGAATGGCTGACTACTTATACATAGGAGAGCGATGAAAGAAAAAACGGGTTTGGACATTAAATCGAATCTTTGAAATCCATTTCAAGGGCAACTTTTAATTACAGTGCCGGACAAAAGCCGTTGTAGTCCAATTAAAAGAAACACGGAGATTTTTCGACATTTCAACGAAAAAAAACATAACAATGTAACGAGCACGTTACTTCGTTCCCCTCAAATTCTGGCATACACTGAGAGAAAACCTTGCATACCTTCAATCAAATCTTATATTGCATCACCATTTTAAAGCTACACTGATTCATATAATTAACGTAAACTGTTTTTATTTGTTTGAATTTATGTAAAGGGAATTTACTGCAATTAGACATATCTATTGCTTCTTCTATTCTTATTGTAATGAGACATTCATCGAAAAAAATAGTCTTCACAAATATTTGTGAAACGGTTTCAAAGCATTTTTTCATAAATCGGCAGAAGAGATTCTTAATAGCTATGAAAATGTTCCAACATTGTCTAGTAGCTTGGTGGAAGAACGCGCGTTGGCTCCGAGTTAAAATACCTCATAACTTTCAGGAATAATTTCCACAAATAAATACAGCAGAATTAAAAGTGACAATGAATATGAAATCTATGGCCTCTATCATTATCTTATCACCGTATATTGTATAAATATAAATTATGCATCGATTTTCTTCGGAATGGTCGCAATTTATTCAAGACCGATCAGACATGACGATTAAATAATAAAAATTTAATAAATTTAATATTTTAAAAAATATTAAAATTTTCTCAAAAATGGGATTTTTATCTTGCAAGATAATTTGTAAATCGCTGATGGTAGGAGAAAAATGATATTAGAAGAACACATTACATTAAGATTCTTTAAAGCTTTCCTGAACCAATTCGGATGTTTAGGCAAAATTTTTAAATACAATGGGTAATTGGAAAAAGATCTGTTTGACCAAAATGTCAAACATCAAAAAATGTTTGTAATAAGTACTATTCAATAGTATTAAAAATGTTTGTAATAAGTACTATTCAATAGGACTAAACTTGGTGCAAATATCATCCCGATCAGAAGACATTGGCTTTAAGAGTTCACTTACTTGACATGAAACTCCCATATATAAAAACAAGTAAGAAAGTTTCAGTCGGGCAAACCGACTAAGGTATACCCTCACTTTGTGAGTAATGTAATATTGAATATTACACAAATTATTCTGTAAATTTGGTAAATTGTGGGAGGTACCAGAAGGGGTTTAAGAAATACACCTATATTTCGCTGAACAGTAGATACTTTAAATACATTGCACTGTGCCGAATTGTAACCGTTTATATGGACTGGTATTGGACGTTGAGATATTAAATTGTGGTATAATTTGGCCATTTTGTGTGGGAGGTACAAAAAGGGGCGTGGTGATAACGCTCATTTTTCACTGGACTATAGGCATTATAAAAGCATTACACTGTAAAAAATTTCTAGTAATTGTATACACTGATATTAATGTTATAAACTGTTAACTTTTGGTGCAAAATGGTACCTTTGTGGGACAGGTACCAAAAGGGGCGTGACAATAACGCCCATTTTTCAATGGACTATAGGCACTATAAAAACATTACGCTGTACAAAATTTCAAGTATTTTTATGCACTGGTATTATAAGCTGTTAAGTTTTGGTGCAAAATGGTGTATTTGTGCGGGAGGTACCAAAAGGGGCGCGGCAATAACGCCCATTTTTCACTGGACTGTAGGCACTATAAAAGCATTACACTGTACAAAATTTCAAGTATTTCTAAACACTGGTATTAATGTTATAAGCTTTTAACTTTTAGTGCAAAATGGTGCATTTGTGTGGGAAGTACCAAAAGGGGCTTGGCAATTTCGCCCATTTTCCTCGAGTTGATAGCGACTAACAAACTAATACTATGTGTGGAATTTCAGAAGATTCGAATACGTATAATAGCAGTTATTAAAGAATCAATATTTCACAACATTTTAACCCTTTGTGGGGGAGGTACCAGAAGGAGTGGACCAATATGGCCCATCTTCGAACTTAGCCGGAGATAGAAAAAATACTACCACATACGAAATTTGAAGTCAATCGGTTACTCCTTTCGAGAGTTATCGTGCGCACCAGCCAGCAGACAGACAGACAGACGGGCGGACATTGCTCATTCGACTTAAAATGATCCAAAACGGATTTCCGCCGAACATACTTGGGGTCTTAGGTCACTCCTTCGATGTGTTACACTTTTTTCCGTAGCAAATGATATATACCCTCGTCACACTAAAGTGAGGGTATAATGAAATGGTGTTCGTTGGTTCTAGACTCGGTTACGGCTAAACGAATTTCCCTGAATTTTTGCAAAAGTATGTCTATTGGTTGAAGGTTCGTAGCTATGTATACACGGCCAACACAAACTGAAATTTAACAATGGAATAATTCGAGTACTGTTGCAGCAAGTAAGAAAAGGCAGAAAGTAGGACGGGCAACTATATAATACCTCCTTAAGAATGTGAAAAGGAGGATTGCGATATGATTTGGAATAATTGTTTTCGTTTCAGTTAACAAAGTACTTAGCTCTATCTCCTCATCAAGGCTTGTTCCAAAGAGGAGTTGAAGATGTTGATCATGATAAACTAGATCTGACACGATAACCGCAAATGCGCAGTATTCATTCATAATCAGAAGGAACAAATAGATGGGACAATACATATTCTAAACAGATGTTCATCAACTTTGATCAAAAACCTAATTTCTGCCAAATTATATAAAGATCGGACGTAAAATTCTGGCTTTATCCAAATCTGCAACAGTTATGCCCAAATTAAGCAGTATTCGTTCCAAATTAAGAAATTGTTGTCTGACAAATTTTATAATGATCGGTGGTAAAGTAAACCTTCTATAGCACTTTGATACCAAATCGGGAGAAACTTATATTTGGGGGCTATATTTAATCTGAACCGATTTTCTGCAAATTTGGCAGTGTTCATTCGTGTATTAAGAAAGCTCTTTCTGCCGAATTTCGTACTGGTCGGATATAAAGTACTGTTTCTACAGCGCTTACATGTCAAATCGGCAGGCTATATCTAAATCTAAACCGATTTTTCTCAAATTTTGTATTGTCTCTAAGTGTATCAAGATACTTCTCAATGTCAGTTTTTTATAACAAGAATATATGCACAGACAGACGAACGAACGGGCAGAGGAACTTAGCTAAATCAACTCAGATAGTGATTCTAACGGTGATTTCGTTTCTGAAAAATAATATCACCACATCATGTTGTGCCTTTTAAAAATTCCCCTGCACCCACTGCTAATTTCGCATTTTGCATGCGAACAATCGAACAAAAATCGTGCGGTGAGTAAAACCCATACCTTCATTATGGCGCAACCATTTGATAGTGCATTAAGAATGTACGCTTTCAATTAGGTTTGGTTCTGAAGTTTGCTTTTTTCACGGTGCAACACTCCACACAGTAGACTGGGCTGAGTGTGGAAAATGCAATATTTTCGAATTTGCGGAGTCTAATAATTTTACAAACGAAATCAAAACCCGTTCATACGGCAGCACCATTTCTACAAACGAACCTAAAAATGCGGTTTCAGTGTAAAATGTAGAAAAAAAAGTAAAATTACATTTTTTGCACAAACGAAATCACCATAAGTCGAAAGGTATAATTAACGATGGGTCTATTTCTTCTCCTTTTGGTTGTTACAAACAAATGCACAATATTATAATACCCTGCAGCACAGTGTAGTGTAGGGTATACAAATGCAATATTTCGAGTGCTATGGAATAGAGCGCCTGGCATTATAGTAACAGTGGGCGAGGCACCGCCCACACAACCTGAAAGTTAAAGTTCCAATATATCAAGTACTATTGCAGCAAAAACTTCGAAATTGAATATGTGTGACCTTTGTTCCAGTACGCGTGATGAAGTCAAGCACTGCAGTGATAGCAATAGTGGGCGGCCCACCAATACCAATACGAGTGATGTTGACAAAAAATCACGTGGTAGTAACAGTAGGTGTGACAGCGCCCACCTGAAATTTAAATCTAAAACTTAGTTAATATGTAGACCATCTATATATATATAAATGAAACGGTCCATCTGTGTAATGGCATCACGTCAGAACGGCTGGAGCGATTTGGATGATTTTTTTTTTATTCGATTCTAAATTTTCACGAGATGGTTTATATAGAAAAAAAAATTAATTGGACAAAGGGGCGTGGTACCTCCCATACAAATCGCAGGTTAAAAATCCGATATTTCTGCTCCTATTATAGGTATAGTGCTGAAATTTTGTTTGTATGCCTTTAATGGCAGATTATGTGAATTTTCCAAAAATGGGCGGAATCGGACCAATGGGAGTGGCCCCGCCCATATAAGCCAAATTTTGAAATTGAGATATTTTGCACAATTTGTTAGCGAGAGTGCTGGAATTTTGTGTATATGTAAACGGTGGCAGTCTACGTGATTGGTCCAAAAATGGGCGGGATCGGACCAATGGGCGTGGCCCCGCCCACATAGACAAAATTTTGATATCTTGCACAATTTGCTAGCGGGAGTGCTGCAATGTTGCGTATATGTATCTGGTGGCATTCTACGTAATTGGTGAAAAAATGGGCGGGACCGGACCAATGGGCGTGGCCCCGCCCATATAAGCCAAATTTTGAAATTGAGATATTTTGCACAATTTGTTAGCGAGAGTGCTGGAATTTTGTGTATATGTAAACGGTGGCAGTCTACGTGATTGATCCAAAAACGGGCGGGATCGAACCAATGGGCGTGGCACCGCCCATATAAGCCAAATTTAAAAAATGTGATATCTTGCACAATTTGTTAGCGAGAGACCTGGAATTTTGTGTATATATATCCGTTGGCGATCTACGTGATTGGTCCAAAAATGGGCGGGTTCGGACCAATAGGCGTGGCCCCGCCCACAATGACCAAATTTTGAAATTTTTATATCTTGCACAATTTGCTATCGGGAGTGCTGCAATGTTGTGTATATGTATCTGGTGGCATTCTACGTAATTGGTCAGAAAATGGGCGGGATCGGACCAATGGGCGTGGCCCCGCCCTTATAAGCCAAATTTTGAAATTGATATAACTTGCACAATTTTTTATCTAGAGTGCTGTCATGTTGTAGATATGTATCTGGTGACAGTCCACGTGATTGGTCCAAAAATTGGCGGGATCTGACCAATGGGCGGGCCACCGCCCATATAAGCCATATTTTGAAATTGAATTATCTTGCTCATTTTGTTAGCGAGAGTTTTGAAATTTTGCGTATATGTATCTGGTAGCAGTCTACGTGATTGGCTTTCAAATGGGCGGAATAGGACCAGTGGGCGTGACCCAGCCCATATTTTGATATATCTTGCAAGTATTATATAGGAAATACATGAACAAAAATGCTCGCTATGCGATAATTACAGCTGCTCACTCCAATACAATCGCAATATTATAATGTGATGCAATATCAATGAAACAAGAATTTGGAAATTTTATAAGTATACATTTCTATTTTCTGGACTTTCCACTGAATTCGGTATTTTTTCATTCAGTGAATTTATTACTAATACCAGTAAGGAAAGGCAGAAAGTCGGGCGGGGCCGACTATATAATACCCTACATCTCCCTAACAATGCGATAAGGGTCATTGCGATAATAATTTGGAATAATTGGTAAATGTATTTTGAACCGATAATCGCAAAATTAAGCAATATTTGTTCCTAAATTGAGAAAAATCTTTCTGGAGAACTTTGTAATGATCGGAAGTAAAGTACAACTTCTATAGCGCTTTGTAACCAAATCTGGAGGAACATATATATTGAGGTTATATATAAATCTGAATCGATTTTCCTAGAATACTCATTCATGTAAAATAGAAACCTGTTTCTGTCGAATTTCGTACTGATCGGATATAAAACACAGTCTCTACAGCGCTTACACGTCAAATTGGGGGTAACATATATATATGGGGGCTATATCTAAATCTGAACTGATTTTCTCCGAATTTTGCGACATTCTTCATGTAATAAGAAACCTCTTTCTGCCGAATTTCTTACTGATCGGATATAAAATACAGTTTCTACAGCGCTTGAATTTCAAATCGGGGGTAACATATATATGGGGACTATATCTAAATCTGAACCGATTTTCTCCGAATTTGGCAGTATTCCTTCATGTAATAACAAACCTCTTTCTGCCGAATTTCGTACTGATCGGATATAAAATACAGTTTCTACAGCGCGAATTTTGACATGGGCAGCGAAGCGCACCGGGCTCAGCTAGTTAACAGATAAATATACACGCGAAAAACTATTTCGATTCTTTTTACTATTTCACTGCTTTTAACAGTTCTTTAAGAGATAATAACCTGAAAATGTATGTGTACATACAGACCTCGAAGGAGACGCGAAAGCAACTATTCGAAGTTCAGCCTGAGGTCAAACCGGACCTAAAACCGAGTCTAAAAATTTCTAAAGCCTTTTCAAAATATATCGCTCACCACTTACTGCGTTAACATAGCTAACTTTGTCAATTCACAGAGTGGGTCAGTGTAGCAGTGACCAAAGCAATTTTCGCTCTATCAGTACTTTAAAAGTCCCTTAAGGGCTATGACTACTAATGTGCATACCCTGATATCTAACGGATGCGATTTTACACCAAGCGACTTTTGACCGCAGCGGCGCCTATAAAATTTTGCATATGTGTAGACCCGAATTCTGTATAATCCACGGACTATTCACATAGTGGTATCCTGGCCCTTGGCCAATTCTCGCGCTATGAACTTCGTGAATATTATTTTTGTAAATTCAGAAGCCTCTCAAATTATATTAAGATTAAGTAATATGTAGTACTGTACTGTCAGAGTAGCATTGACCAAAGCAATTTTCATTTTTTCACTGCATTTCAAAAGAGCTAAAAATCTACAAATTGATGTGTAGCTACTAATCTCAAGGGAGATGCGAAAATAACTATCAGATGTTCAGCCTGAGGTCAACCTGTACATAAAACAGCATCTTAAAATCTAACAATACTTTAAAAATCCCATAAAGAGCTATGGACCTACATACATACGTGCATATACCGATTTGAAGGAAATGTGTCGTCCGGCCTGAAGTCAAGATGGACACATAAACTGCGACCAAAAAATGTTTAAAATCTTTTCGAAATATACCGCTCTTCAATTACAGCGGTAATATAGTAATTTAACAAAAACTTAGATGATATTTGAGTGAGGTTTTGAATTGTGGTCTCCGGGTAAAGTAGCGAACAAATTTTCGCTACTCGTCCTTTAACCTAACCTAACTATAGGTATACATAGCATATTATACATTTGTTTCTCCGACACGCGTTTGGTGCCCTCCTGACCACTAAGTCCATGTTTACGTGGACTTAATCTGAAAGTTTGCACACATACAGACTTGGATATGCATACAGACATTCACACGATTTGAACTGTGGTCTGTGCAGTAGTGACCAAAACAATTTTCAATCTTTGAAAAGTCACTTAGGAGCTAAGAATCTAGAAATTAATGTGCATATACTGATCTTCAAGAAGATGCGAAATCATCTATTCAGCCAGGGGTCAAAACCGAACACAAATCCGCCGGTTTTAATTTCGTTTTATCCTGTCTACCATAACAACTTAATAAATTAAATCTAAACATGGAACATAGATATAATAATATAAAATATGCAATAGTATAATAAACCATTTGAATTTCCGTGGCGCATTGCGTCCTCTTGTCCTCTGAGAGGTATTATGCAGAAAGTTTGCACACATATAGTTAAGAGTGTGTCTGGAATAATACCCCTTTCAAATTAACGAAATTTTAACAGTTGGGACCAAAAGAATATAATTCTTTCGATAAAAAGCTATAAACCTATCCAATAACAAAAATAATATCTACAATTAGCGGTCAAGTGGTAATAAATTATTTTGGTGAAAAAACAAAATCATAGTATACAATTTTCAAAATATTAGCGTATCTGTCCGCCAACTTTTAAGAAAATGGGTCCAGCCCTGTAGACGTTATGCTAAAGCAAACAAATAGTAATTTTATGATCGGCCTGTAGTCAAACCGACAAAAGTAGTTGAGAACCAAAAATATCATTTACCATTGTCAATTTTGTTAGTGTTATGGTCGGTGCAGACGTGATCCAATGCTCGTAGATATCTTAATTGTAAGAAATTAAAATTGCCGTTCTTTGACAAGTCAGTCTACATCAAATAAACATACACAACTAACTTATAATTATAAATATTACAAAGATACGTTTTGTGGTAGCCAGAACTAAGGATTTTCATACAAGAATTTGGATTAAATTCAAAGTTGTACTGTTTTGATAGTAGTGTCCCGTCAGAACTGACACTAACTTAGACAGTTTTTTTCTCTCTAGCGCGAGGAGACATTTTTACCTTCTCATTTCGTATCTTGACCAGATTTATCAAGCTACCCTACAAGTACCGACTTCTGTCCATCTTACATTGGACTGCCTGATTGTCTCTTGACTACGCCAAAGCTTGCGAGGGCTGTTTGTGAATTTAGAAATGTGGCCTCCTGAGAATTGAATGCAGACTGACTATCCGAGTAAATGACAGAGCATAACATTATAGAATAGTAAGTAATAGTAGAATAGTGAAAGTGGTAGTAGAATAGTGGAAGTAATAATACCCTTTGTCACATTTCAGTTTGGAATACACCGGACACTCTTTGGTATAGCGGACCAAATTGGTTGTGAGTGGGCAGTCTTCGGGCGTGTTGAAGATATGTCCAAAGACGACTGTGCGGATCAAAGTTTTTGAGCGTAGCTTTCGGCCGAGGTTAAATATTTTCTCCTCTGTGGTATGTCCAAAGACGGCTACGCCCACCAAAGTGTCTTTAGACATAATAGAAAATCTTTAAAAAACAAAGTACAGCATTTTTCAGATCATTGATTCGCGTCTCAATTCTGAGAATTGGACGTGAAAGTAGTCCCAAAAATAAGAACTTCTGCATCATTCGTTTAGTCATGTTGGCTCAATTAATAATTTACATTTTTTTCCTCAAGGTGGATTTTTAGCACTTTTTCTATATTTTAGCACGGTCAAATCTCGGTATACCGTACGAAATATCTCTTTTGAGTCTGAATCAAAGTTGTAGATATTGAATAGGAGAAAAATTAAAAAAAACCTTCCCGAAAAAATTGCATCCAGTGCCTTAAAAATCGCATTTTTGCTCAATATTTGAATTACAAATCCACAAATATGCTGTTTTTTCTTTATAAACTTTATTTTGCATGAAAATAATAGTTCCGATTCATATTACAGCTATTCTTACACAGAAAATATGAGATTTTTATAAACAAAATCTAGAACATTTTCAATTATTGTCAATATCCATCCTCGTTTAAATTGACGCTTGTGGTTCTGATGATCTTGTTTTCTTTGTAGGTTGTTCATTTCCGAGTTAGACACAATATGCAAGGCATGTTTTGTTCAGTCTGTCCACCACTTTCAATGTCATCTTCATCATGTGGAGCGATGGCAACAAAATAACATCTAGATCCTTCATCAAAGGTTCATTACGTAATTTTTACATTACGTAATTACTGGCTTCATAAAAGAATACTGTGCACCTTATCCATGTATCCACGTTATAAGGGTATTATAACAACTTTTGCACACTTGGTTCTGCGTAAAATTTGCACCACTTAAATCTGTTTCATAAAAATAATGACAATACGCTGTTTTGAATTCCTCAGTAGAGCAGTTTTTTCGATACTGATTGCCTATTTTTGGGACGATATGACCACAAACGTAGCATCCAATTTTGGGCACTTGTTATTTTCCATATTGAAATTGTGAATGCTTTTTAAAATGTTTTTCACTCTCAGCTTCTTCAGGACTAAAGAGCAAAATCGGACGAAACATATATATGGGAGCTATAGCTAAATCTTAACCGATTTTCTTCAAATTCGGCAATGTTGGTTCATGGATCAAGCACCTGTACCATTCTAAATTTCAAAACGATTGGATGTAAAATACATCTTTTATAGGACTAAAGGGCCAAATCGGACGAAACATATATATGGGAGCTATAGCTAAATCTTAACCGATATTCTTCAAATTCGGCAATGTTGGTTCATGGATCAAGAAACTCTACCATTCTAAATTTCAAAAGGATTGGGTGTAAAATACAGCTTCTATAGGACTAAAGGGCCAAATCGGACGAAATATATATATGGGAGCTATATCTAAATCTGAACCGATTTCAACCAAATTCAATAGCGATCTTAACAGCTGCGAAATACTCTAAACTGCAAAATTTCAGAACGATCGGAGTGAAATTGCGACCTGTAGTCGACGAACAACTTTACATGGACAGAGGGACGGACGGACGGACAGACATCGTTAAATCGACTCAGCTAGTGATTCTGAGTCGATCGGTATACTTTAAGGTGGGTCTAGCTGTGCTATTTTCAGGTGTTACAAACATCTGCCGTGAAACAAAGTTATAATACCCTGTACCACAGTGTGGTGTAGGGTATACAAATTTTACTTTTCGAGTTCGTCGGCACTTGTTGAATGACAAAAATCGACCAATGAACACCTATAAATTCTACGTATTTATACCCTACACCACACTGTGGTACAGGGTATTATAAGTTTGTTTCACGGCAGATGTTTGTAACACCTTAAAATAACACAGCTAGACCCACCTTAAAGTATACCGATCGACTCAGAATCACTAGCTGAGTCGATTTAACGATGTCTGTCCGTCCGTCTGTCCATGTAAAGTTGTTCGTCGACTACAGGTCGCAATTTCACTCCGATCGTTCTGAAATTGTGCAGTTTAGAGTATTTCGCGGCTGTTAAGATCGCTATTGAATTTGGTTGAAATCGGTTCAGATTTAGATATAGCTCCCATATATATCTTTCGTCAGATTTGGCCCTTTAGTCCTATAGAAGCTGTATTTTACATCCGATCGTTTTGAAATTTAGAATGGTAGAGTTTCTTGATCCATGAACCAACATTGCTGAATTTGAAGAAAATCGGTTAAGATTTAGCTATAGCTCTCATATATATGTTTCGTCCGATTTGGCCCCTTAGTCCTATAGAAGCTGTAGTTTACATCCGATCGTTTTGAAATTTAGAATGGTAGAGTTTCTTGATCCATGAACCAACATTGCCAAATTCGAAGAAAATCGGTTAAGATTTAGCTATAGCTCCCATATATATGTTTCGTCCGATTTGGCCCTTTAGTCCTATAGAAGCTGTATTTTACATCCGATCGTTTTGAAATTTAGAATGGTAGAGTTTCTTGATCCATGAACCAACATTGCCGAATTTGAAGAAAATCGGTTTAGATTTAGCTATAGCTCCCATATATATGTTTCATCCGATTTGGCTCTTTAGATCCGATCGTTTTTATACCCTACACCACACTGTCGTACAGGGTATTATTTAAGTATAAAATGTCCCAAAAGTAAATTTATGTAAACAATTTATACATGAATTACAAAATTTATATATCAGAGTTATTCAATATTACGAGAGTGGTGTAGGGTATTATATAGTCGGCACCGCCCGACTTTAGCCTTTCCTTACTGGTTTTTTTAATATTTTACTGCCAGGTACTTATTATCATTTATGACCTTCTATACGCAGATGTGCGTTTAAAATTATTCAAAACTTTCCAAAAAATTAGGGCTCATAAATGTGGGTGGAATTTCTGTAGAAAACTCATTCATTACAGGTAGCCAATGGAAAAACACACATCAATAAAAAAGTCCACTTCCCTTTTCTCCCTTTAATTGACTGTGAACAGAGTAGGTATCATGAAGGAACAAAAAGAGCAATTCAGCGCCCACGCACATTTATGAGCGTTTCCCGTGTTTCTATGTTCTGCATTTTCATTATACCATTTCGTATAGAACATCGACGTCCCTACGATATTGTAAATAGGCTCTTCGAAAAAACAGCATATGTGTGGATTTGCAATCTAATTCTAATTATTGCGATTTTTAAGGCACTGGATGTACTTTTTCGGGTAGGTTCCGCATTTTTCTCCTATTTAATATTCACAATTTTTATTTTGACCAAAAGAGATATTCCGTACGGTATACCGAGATATTACCGTGGTAAAATATAGAAAAAGTGCTAAAGCAAAAAAAATCGTATGACCATTAAATTACTAATTGAGCCAACATGACTAAACGAATGATGCAGAAGTTCTTATTTTTGGGGCCACTTTCACGTCCAATTCTCAGAATTGAGTCCCAAAATCATGTGTTGTACTGTTGTTTGGGAGGTACCAAAAGGGGATTAGCAACAATGCCCATTTTCAATAAACTATGGATACTATATACTGTACAAAATTTGAAGTCTTTGTATGCGCAGGAATCAAAGTTATAAGTAGAGTGATCAAAACCGGTTTAAAATAAACCGGCCCACCGGTTTTTTGCTTCCACCGTCCCCGGTTTTTCTCAAAATCATGAATTTCGAACAACCGGTGCAACCGGTTTTTTTCGTTTGTTTCCACCGGTTTTCCGGTTTTTTTATTATCACTAAAATATTAAAAATTATTTACAACTTTATATACAAAATATCACAAATTAAGATAATAATATGAAAGATCTCCTTATATGGCCTAAAAGGACTCTGCAACTTTGCTAGAATCCGAAGCCATTCACCAATTTCTATACAAATTACAAAAATGTAAAGAAAATAAATGATTCATACGCGCAGAAGTTATGTGAAAAGTAAACGCATTCTCCCACTTCCAAACCGAAACAAAAACAAGTAAAAAATTTGAATTGGTAAACCGACTAATGTATACTCTTATATATTTATATACTCGTATATACCCACCTGCACTAAAGTGTGTACATAAAATAAATATTAATATTTTCTTGACTGAACTACATAAGGGGAATTTCATGTCAAGTGGGTTAATTTTTAAAAGGGATGTCTTATGTCGGGATGAAAATTGCACCAAGTAGCCCTATCAGATAGTAGTTATGAGACACAATTCCAACGAGATCGGTTAAGGACTTTCCGAGTTGGAGGGTGTCAAATATTGACATTTTTGTCAAACGGTTGTTTTTCCCATCTGAAATGCTAAAATGTTTGGTTGAACGTTAATTTTTTTTAGAGGTTTATATTTATTTTGATAAAGCAACAGGTCCCATCCCATTAATAGGTCACAAAGCTTTTAAAGGAAATTATCTAAGCTTTCTTTTGAGCAAAAAAATCAAAAATTAAAACATAGGTTTTTACCAAAATTTCAAAAAAGTTTATTTTTGCAAAAAAAGGAAAGAAAATATATTTGCTAATTTGTTTAAAAGGTTGAAGAAAAGACTATCGATAACACTTTTGGAAAATGTTTCTAAATACAATAGCTAATTTGTTATAAGTATGAGATAAAAGAACCGTTTGACTCAAATGACAATATTCATCACAATCCAACTCATAACTACTATCCAACAGGACTAAATTTGGTGCAAGATTCCTGATCAGAAGACATCGCTTTTAAAAATTTAATATTAAAAAATCGTCTTTTTTGTTATTAAAAAGGAACATTTTTTTCAAACGGCAATTTTCATACTGTTTTGTTATGCAGAAAAAAACGGTTCAGAAAAAAACGGTTTCCCCGGTTTTCTTCGAAGAAAAAAAAAGAAACCGGTAGAACCAAGATCCCTCGTAACAGCCCCATAGAAGATCTTGAAAAATGGGTTTTTGGTCCATATATTGTGCGACCCATCAAATTAAAGGGAATTTTGCGTAGATTACAAATATGGTGAATTATAAAAGTTTACAAAAGCTGAAGACTCACTAGGGAAAATGCCCGTATGTCAAATGCCGGTTACGTGTACCAAAGTGTTTTAGCGTAGTATTGTACTGTATTGTTTCGCTTAATACATGTATTTTTCACAAGCATTTCCTTCGCTGACTTCTAAAATAATATTATCATCTCCGCGTAAAATGTTGTCAAAAATACTGCATAAATCTTCGATTAAAAGATACTTGATATGTCACTCTAAAAACTATTGTCAATGTTAAGATTTTTAAGCCGTTTTGGACTTATAATGTGATTAGAATTTTTTGTAAGGTATGTCATTAAAGCTTTGTTTGAACTATTTTTCCTAGTGTGGAACAAGCGAGCGTCTCGGACAATTTTGTGACTAGCTTCCTCAGCTGTTCAACCATAAATTAAATAAATGTTTTCGGAAATAAAAGTTTGAATATTTATTTACCTATTGGCAAATTAAGGTAACTAATAACATCGTATCAATGAATTAGTACTTAGGTACACTACTGGAAAATAATATCGTTGGAATCGCATCATCCTTGTTGCTATTAGGAACTCCTTGAGTGCATTAATGTTTATTTTTTGTCGCAAGACAATTTTAGACTTACGGCAAAAGTACTTTTTCGTTATTTTGTGCACGAATAATTTCAACTTTTACATTGTATGTTTGAAGAGGACATGGAATCAATAATGGAGATCTTTACGATTTTTTTCCCGATGATATAATATATATATAATTTTTTTTATTTTTAGACATAAAATCACCATATTAAAAATAATTTTTTTATATTTTTCTCAAAAATATTTTATAAAAATAAATTTTTGTATTTTTAAGAATTATGTCAGCTATCAGGCGCAAAAAAATTATGTTTTTTTTCTTAAAACTAAACATGGGAGACGATTTTTGGAATACCACCTAAAAAAATTTTTGACGTGAAGCAAAATTACTGTTTTGAAATTTTGTGCGCGAATAATTCGAATTTTTATATTTTTAGTTTAAAGAGGACATATCATTAATAATATCTGGAGTTATTAAATTATTCTTTACAATGTTTTTTCCGATGCCATACGATACTTAATATTTTTTCTATTTTCGGCATTAAAAGTACCATTTTAAAAGAAATTGTTCTATATTTTTCTCAAAAATATTATGTAAGAATGATTTTTGGTATTTTTAGGAATTCTGTCAGCTATCTGGCTCAAAAACGATTTTGGCTTTGGTGTACATGTAGCTGTTTTGTTGTAGACCCCGTGTAGATGTAGCTCTCAATAAGCTATATTAAGCCATAAATACCAGATTTTTCAGGTGAAGAGTTTGTCTAAAGACTAAAAATTGCAGCGTTCGTTTTTTAATAATTTACTTAAACAAAAAGGATCGTTTCATGATTTGCTCCATATCCAAAGATTTTTCCAGTAATAAATTGGTGGAGGGTATATAAGGTTCGGCATGGCCGAATTTAACGCTTTTACTTGTTATACCCTCCACCATAGGATGGGGGTATACATATTCATTTTGTCATTCCGTTTGTAACACCTCTAAATTCGAAGACGATTTAGCCATGTCCGTCTGTCCGTCTGTTGTAAGCACGAACAGTCCGTAATAATAAAGCTGGGTTGATCAAATTTGGTAGAAATATGCAGTTGCAGGTTGTTTGGGATTTCATTGCTGATCATTCGCAGTGAACGGACGTGTTTATCACATAGCGGATAGTTACCAGTACCTATTACGCAATAGCAAAAATCTGTACAAAGTCTGTAAGGCCTACATCGTAGTACCTATTACGGTCTAATACAGACAAAATTAAAATAAATTCTCTTGACGGGGATGCCTTCGTGTTCCGATGGAGCGCGGTTCCCCAATCGTCCGACTGTCCGTCCGTTGGTATTGGCCAAAGCCGACCACACCAAAAATGGTGAAAATCTCCCCCAAATACTCACAACAGGTGGTGCGGTGAGGGGAAAACGTCATGTCCGACCGTCAAAACGGAAGCACAATGAGCATCGTGTAGCGCTCAGAGTTTTGACGAAGTTGGAGGCTGTTGAGGTTTCGGCTCTTACCGAAAAACAAAAAGAGTCACTTACCTGGGCTAAAGGCGTCATAGATGCTTCTACGGCCAATGAGTCGGCTGAAAGAGCCACAAATTCAGCTGTGTTAACGGCTAATAAAGTAAAACGAATCAGATCACCTGATGAACCCCTGCCTTCGAAAAAGGCAAGAGGCCCTAATGTCACCATCAACAGGACACTCACCAAGCCCTTCAATGAAGTGGCGAAGGAGAGTCTAGTGATGGCTGTTATAGACAGAAGTAGTGAGGATGGATCCATCCTCAAGGACAAATGGAGTCATGTACAATCAGCCATTATGGCTCATTACCTCGATGTCCGTAGAGAAATGCCGGGCAAACCACCAATCTGCAACGATGCAGGATGGCATCAGGGGAGAGTAAAGCTCTTATATTCCGGTGATGCCAGATCAGTAGACCTTTATAAGGCTGCTCTGAGTCGAGCGGGTGAGGTGTGGCCGGGTGCCCAGTTGGATGTTGTCGAAAAAAACAACATCCCTAGTCACCCTAGAGCCATCACCTGGGTTACAGAAGAGCCCTCCAACCCGGCTGACATCTTAGAAATAATAAAAGATTCCAATCCTGGTCTGCCGGCCCATAATTGGAGAATCAGCAAGGTGGGTGAGGCGGATGGTAAAAAGCGGCAGGTCAATCTTATCCTAAACGCTGAATCCACCTCCCATATACAAAGTGCGAGTGCAACCCTACAATATGGCTTCGAGACTATAATCTTGAAGATATACAAGCAGGATATAGCTCCCACTGCAGAAGGTGAGTCGTCCACCGTGGCACTTTCTGTAAGTGCGGAGGTAGCCACGCCTATTATTTCTGGTGACTCCAACTCTAACAGAAGATCTGTAACGTCCTACTCTGAGGACGAAAGCTCTACTTCTGACACAGAGGGGCTGAGGGGAGTCTCCGGACTCTTTGACGCATCTGGCGGGGACATGCTTCTCGACGATACGGACGAAGAGTTCGATAACACCCTTGTCGGGGTGGATGTTAATCTGTCAATTACCAATGATGGTAAGAATTCTACAGATTAACCTCCATCACGCTAAAGCAGCCTCAGCGGCTCTATTGCTGCGCCTGTCCACAGGCGCAGTAGACATCGTCCTGATACAGGAGCCCTACGTAGTGGGAGGAAGGGTGTGCGGTATTAGGACACCCAACTTTAAACTGCTTGTGGCCAACTGTGAAGGCACTCCAAGAACCTGCATTTTGGCCAGGAAAGATCTAAGTATCTTTCTCCTGACTAATTTAAGTGGTAAAGACCAAACAGCTGCTAGCCTGGAGATCGGTAATCGCATATATTGGGTGGTCTCCAGCTACTTGCCTTATGAATCTGTAGTACCGACTGCTCTATTCAGGGAAGTAGTAGAAGAAGCAACGTCTGACGAGCTCGAGCTGATTATTGGCGCAGACACGAACGCTCATCATACTATCTGGGGTAGTACGGATATAAACAATAGGGGTGATTCGCTTCTTGACTTTATTCTAACTACCAATCTTAGTATTTGTAACATAGGTAATAAACCGACCTTCACAATTAAAGACAGACAAGAGGTACTCGACGTAACGTTTGCTACTGACCGGCTGTCAGACAAAATTATTGGGTGGAATGTACTGGACGACCACTCATTCTCAGATCATCATTATATTGAGTTCAAACTCGCGGAAAAAGCGCCTAAACCCGCCGTCCACAGAAATGTAAGGAAGACAAAGTGGCATCTGTATGAGAAGAATTTCAAGAAAGTCCTCAACTCTAAACTTCCGTACGAACCGAATGACAAAGCCGGTTTGGATAATCTGGTCGATCATATCACCATATCATTCAATAGATCCCTTGAAGAAGCCTGTCCAAAAACAAGGTACAAGGGTAAAACTAAACCCCAATGGTGGACTTCTGAGCTAACGGCTATGAAAAAGACCTGCAACAAGCTATTCAATAAGGCTAAATCTACTGGGGTCGCTAATGATTGGGATGCCTATAAAGAGCAACTCAAGATCTATAAGAAGGAGCTTAGAAAGGCGCAAAGGCGCTCTTGGTATACCTTCTGTGGTGAAGTGGAAAAGGTCTCCGACGCCGCTAGGCTGAGGAAGATATTATCTGCTTCACCCTGTACAGTGGGATATTTACAGGATGAGGCAAATAACTGGACCAAAAACAGCGAGCAGTCGCTCAATGTACTGCTCGACACACATTTCCCGGGGAACTCTATAACAGAACCCGAGGATCAGCAGGACCAACAAGAGTGCGAGTGGACTGCGAGCGTCGCTAGCTTCTTGACTGAGAGATCCAGAATAAGCTGGGCTATTAACAGCTTTGAGCCCTTCAAGTCACCTGGACCAGATGGCATCACTCCAGCAGAAATGCAGAAAATGTTAAAGTACATTATCCCCTGGCTGGAGAAAATTTATGTAGGCTGTATCAGGCTTTCATACGTCCCGAATCGATGGAGGGATACCAAAGTGGTATTCATACCTAAAGCGGGAAAGATATCACACACTAGGCCAAAAGACTTCAGACCAATTAGCCTATCCTCGTTCTTATTGAAAGGTCTGGAAAGACTTTTAGATCATTTCATTAGGGAAAACCTGGATACAAAACTCCTGTCGGGGAACCAACATGCTTACAACAAGGGCAAGTCTACTGAATCAGCCCTGCACGAACTTGTGAGCACTATCGAATCGTCCCTGCATTTCAAGGAATTCACCATGGTGGCATTTCTTGACATAGAAGGGGCTTTTAACAACATTCATTCCGATGCGGTAATTGCGGCACTCTCACATCTAAAAGTTAACACTAGTTTGATTAGACTAATTCAAAGTCTGCTCACCAGAAGACGCATAACAGCATGTCTAGGGTCCACAACTCTAACAAGGTATGTAAACAGAGGGACCCCGCAAGGAGGAGTATTGTCTCCACTAATTTGGAACCTAGCGGTGAATGAAATCCTGCTAGATCTAGAACGTTGTGGCTGCAAGGTCGTGGCATATGCGGACGACGTGGCAATCGCAGTGAGTGGCAAATTCGTAAACGTCCTCAGAGACATCCTACAGGTGGCTCTGAACAAGTTGGCTAGATGGGCCAGAAGCAGCGGTTTGGGCGTTAACCCCAACAAGACAGAATTGGTTCTCTTTACTAGGATGAATAATGTCCCACATGTGGACCCTCCACCTCGGATAAATGGAACAGATCTAGTCTTTTCTGAAAGTGCAAAATTTTTAGGAATAATTCTAGATAGGAAAATGTTATTTAGACTTAACGTATTGGAACGTGTAAGGAAGGCCAACGTCGCCTTATATTCCTGCAAAAAGGCTGTAGGGTCGCGGTGGGGACTCTCTCCTAAAATCGTCCACTGGATATATATAGCAGTAGTTCGTCCAATACTGTTATACGGTATTGTGGTATGGTGGACGGCAACTCACAAACTAACCATTACCAACCTACTAACAAAGGTTCAGAGGACTGCCTGCCTGAGCATAAGCGGAGCCTAAAGGACTACAGCGACCGAGTCTCTACAAGCCCTACTCCATATACTGCCGATTAATATTGTGGCGAGAGAAGTTGCAACCAAAGCGGCAATAAGATTAAACTGCCTATCAATGTGGAGGTACAAGAACTATCTATGGTCACATGAGGATATCAAAGTGTAGTGCTATGGTAACCGACCGAGTGGACTATATACCAACAGTGTACACCTTCGAGAGAAATTACATCACTATGATTCCCGCCAGAGATGAATGGGTCGGCAGAATACCAGGTAATATAAACCATCTCCACTTTTACACGGATGGTTCGAAGCTTGATGAAAAGGTTGGCTTCGGAGTACACTGTGAAGAACTTAGTCTGGATATAGCTCACAGACTACCAGATACCTGCAGTGTCTATCAAGCCGAAATAATGGCAATATGGGAAGTCGCCAAGTGGCTGAGTCGCAACATAGTAACCAACAATGGCGTTGTCATTTACTCGGACAGCCAGGCTGCCATCAATTCTCTGGAGGCAACATCCCTAAATTCACAAACAGCCCTCGACTGCCGCAGATCTCTTAACGAGATGGCTGAGCAGTTTAATATACACCTCATATGGGTGCCTGGGCATAGGGATATCCCGGGGAACTGCAAAGCCGATGAACTTGCTAGGAAAGGGACGACATTACAAATTCTCGAAGAATTTGCATATATTGGTGCGCCACTATCCACGTGCAAGCTTTGGCTTAGGCAAGAGGCAATCAGGCAGTCCAACGATAGATGGACAGAAATCGGCACCTGCAGGGTAGCTAGACAAATCTGGCCAAGGTATGACCTGAGAAGGTCAAAATATCTCCTCGCACTAGAGAGGAAACGATTGTCTACGTTAGTACAGGTTCTGACGGGACACTGCTTGATCGGCGAACACGCCAAAAGATTGGGTATTGACTCCAATGACTTCTGCCGGAGCTGTGGAGATGAGGAAGAAGTGTACTGCTCGACACACATTTCCCGGGGAACTCTATAACAGAACCCGAGGATCAGCAGGACCAACAAGAGTGCGAGTGGACTGCGAGCGTCGCTAGCTTCTTGACTGAGAGATCCAGAATAAGCTGGGCTATTAACAGCTTTGAGCCCTTCAAGTCACCTGGACCAGATGGCATCACTCCAGCAGAAATGCAGAAAATGTTAAAGTACATTATCCCCTGGCTGGAGAAAATTTATGTAGGCTGTATCAGGCTTTCATACGTCCCGAATCGATGGAGGGATACCAAAGTGGTATTCATACCTAAAGCGGGAAAGATATCACACACTAGGCCAAAAGACTTCAGACCAATTAGCCTATCCTCGTTCTTATTGAAAGGTCTGGAAAGACTTTTAGATCATTTCATTAGGGAAAACCTGGATACAAAACTCCTGTCGGGGAACCAACATGCTTACAACAAGGGCAAGTCTACTGAATCAGCCCTGCACGAACTTGTGAGCACTATCGAATCGTCCCTGCATTTCAAGGAATTCACCATGGTGGCATTTCTTGACATAGAAGGGGCTTTTAACAACATTCATTCCGATGCGGTAATTGCGGCACTCTCACATCTAAAAGTTAACACTAGTTTGATTAGACTAATTCAAAGTCTGCTCACCAGAAGACGCATAACAGCATGTCTAGGGTCCACAACTCTAACAAGGTATGTAAACAGAGGGACCCCGCAAGGAGGAGTATTGTCTCCACTAATTTGGAACCTAGCGGTGAATGAAATCCTGCTAGATCTAGAACGTTGTGGCTGCAAGGTCGTGGCATATGCGGACGACGTGGCAATCGCAGTGAGTGGCAAATTCGTAAACGTCCTCAGAGACATCCTACAGGTGGCTCTGAACAAGTTGGCTAGATGGGCCAGAAGCAGCGGTTTGGGCGTTAACCCCAACAAGACAGAATTGGTTCTCTTTACTAGGATGAATAATGTCCCACATGTGGACCCTCCACCTCGGATAAATGGAACAGATCTAGTCTTTTCTGAAAGTGCAAAATTTTTAGGAATAATTCTAGATAGGAAAATGTTATTTAGACTTAACGTATTGGAACGTGTAAGGAAGGCCAACGTCGCCTTATATTCCTGCAAAAAGGCTGTAGGGTCGCGGTGGGGACTCTCTCCTAAAATCGTCCACTGGATATATATAGCAGTAGTTCGTCCAATACTGTTATACGGTATTGTGGTATGGTGGACGGCAACTCACAAACTAACCATTACCAACCTACTAACAAAGGTTCAGAGGACTGCCTGCCTGAGCATAAGCGGAGCCTAAAGGACTACAGCGACCGAGTCTCTACAAGCCCTACTCCATATACTGCCGATTAATATTGTGGCGAGAGAAGTTGCAACCAAAGCGGCAATAAGATTAAACTGCCTATCAATGTGGAGGTACAAGAACTATGGTCACATGAGGATATCAAAGTGTAGTGCTATGGTAACCGACCGAGTGGACTATATACCAACAGTGTACACCTTCGAGAGAAATTACATCACTATGATTCCCGCCAGAGATGAATGGGTCGGCAGAATACCAGGTAATATAAACCATCTCCACTTTTACACGGATGGTTCGAAGCTTGATGAAAAGGTTGGCTTCGGAGTACACTGTGAAGAACTTAGTCTGGATATAGCTCACAGACTACCAGATACCTGCAGTGTCTATCAAGCCGAAATAATGGCAATATGGGAAGTCGCCAAGTGGCTGAGTCGCAACATAGTAACCAACAATGGCGTTGTCATTTACTCGGACAGCCAGGCTGCCATCAATTCTCTGGAGGCAACATCCCTAAATTCACAAACAGCCCTCGACTGCCGCAGATCTCTTAACGAGATGGCTGAGCAGTTTAATATACACCTCATATGGGTGCCTGGGCATAGGGATATCCCGGGGAACTGCAAAGCCGATGAACTTGCTAGGAAAGGGACGACATTACAAATTCTCGAAGAATTTGCATATATTGGTGCGCCACTATCCACGTGCAAGCTTTGGCTTAGGCAAGAGGCAATCAGGCAGTCCAACGATAGATGGACAGAAATCGGCACCTGCAGGGTAGCTAGACAAATCTGGCCAAGGTATGACCTGAGAAGGTCAAAATATCTCCTCGCACTAGAGAGGAAACGATTGTCTACGTTAGTACAGGTTCTGACGGGACACTGCTTGATCGGCGAACACGCCAAAAGATTGGGTATTGACTCCAATGACTTCTGCCGGAGCTGTGGAGATGAGGAAGAAGTGTACTGCTCGACACACATTTCCCGGGGAACTCTATAACAGAACCCGAGGATCAGCAGGACCAACAAGAGTGCGAGTGGACTGCGAGCGTCGCTAGCTTCTTGACTGAGAGATCCAGAATAAGCTGGGCTATTAACAGCTTTGAGCCCTTCAAGTCACCTGGACCAGATGGCATCACTCCAGCAGAAATGCAGAAAATGTTAAAGTACATTATCCCCTGGCTGGAGAAAATTTATGTAGGCTGTATCAGGCTTTCATACGTCCCGAATCGATGGAGGGATACCAAAGTGGTATTCATACCTAAAGCGGGAAAGATATCACACACTAGGCCAAAAGACTTCAGACCAATTAGCCTATCCTCGTTCTTATTGAAAGGTCTGGAAAGACTTTTAGATCATTTCATTAGGGAAAACCTGGATACAAAACTCCTGTCGGGGAACCAACATGCTTACAACAAGGGCAAGTCTACTGAATCAGCCCTGCACGAACTTGTGAGCACTATCGAATCGTCCCTGCATTTCAAGGAATTCACCATGGTGGCATTTCTTGACATAGAAGGGGCTTTTAACAACATTCATTCCGATGCGGTAATTGCGGCACTCTCACATCTAAAAGTTAACACTAGTTTGATTAGACTAATTCAAAGTCTGCTCACCAGAAGACGCATAACAGCATGTCTAGGGTCCACAACTCTAACAAGGTATGTAAACAGAGGGACCCCGCAAGGAGGAGTATTGTCTCCACTAATTTGGAACCTAGCGGTGAATGAAATCCTGCTAGATCTAGAACGTTGTGGCTGCAAGGTCGTGGCATATGCGGACGACGTGGCAATCGCAGTGAGTGGCAAATTCGTAAACGTCCTCAGAGACATCCTACAGGTGGCTCTGAACAAGTTGGCTAGATGGGCCAGAAGCAGCGGTTTGGGCGTTAACCCCAACAAGACAGAATTGGTTCTCTTTACTAGGATGAATAATGTCCCACATGTGGACCCTCCACCTCGGATAAATGGAACAGATCTAGTCTTTTCTGAAAGTGCAAAATTTTTAGGAATAATTCTAGATAGGAAAATGTTATTTAGACTTAACGTATTGGAACGTGTAAGGAAGGCCAACGTCGCCTTATATTCCTGCAAAAAGGCTGTAGGGTCGCGGTGGGGACTCTCTCCTAAAATCGTCCACTGGATATATATAGCAGTAGTTCGTCCAATACTGTTATACGGTATTGTGGTATGGTGGACGGCAACTCACAAACTAACCATTACCAACCTACTAACAAAGGTTCAGAGGACTGCCTGCCTGAGCATAAGCGGAGCCTAAAGGACTACAGCGACCGAGTCTCTACAAGCCCTACTCCATATACTGCCGATTAATATTGTGGCGAGAGAAGTTGCAACCAAAGCGGCAATAAGATTAAACTGCCTATCAATGTGGAGGTACAAGAACTATGGTCACATGAGGATATCAAAGTGTAGTGCTATGGTAACCGACCGAGTGGACTATATACCAACAGTGTACACCTTCGAGAGAAATTACATCACTATGATTCCCGCCAGAGATGAATGGGTCGGCAGAATACCAGGTAATATAAACCATCTCCACTTTTACACGGATGGTTCGAAGCTTGATGAAAAGGTTGGCTTCGGAGTACACTGTGAAGAACTTAGTCTGGATATAGCTCACAGACTACCAGATACCTGCAGTGTCTATCAAGCCGAAATAATGGCAATATGGGAAGTCGCCAAGTGGCTGAGTCGCAACATAGTAACCAACAATGGCGTTGTCATTTACTCGGACAGCCAGGCTGCCATCAATTCTCTGGAGGCAACATCCCTAAATTCACAAACAGCCCTCGACTGCCGCAGATCTCTTAACGAGATGGCTGAGCAGTTTAATATACACCTCATATGGGTGCCTGGGCATAGGGATATCCCGGGGAACTGCAAAGCCGATGAACTTGCTAGGAAAGGGACGACATTACAAATTCTCGAAGAATTTGCATATATTGGTGCGCCACTATCCACGTGCAAGCTTTGGCTTAGGCAAGAGGCAATCAGGCAGTCCAACGATAGATGGACAGAAATCGGCACCGGCAGGGTAGCTAGACAAATCTGGCCAAGGTATGACCTGAGAAGGTCAAAATATCTCCTCGCACTAGAGAGGAAACGATTGTCTACGTTAGTACAGGTTCTGACGGGACACTGCTTGATCGGCGAACACGCCAAAAGATTGGGTATTGACTCCAATGACTTCTGCCGGAGCTGTGGAGATGAGGAAGAAGTGGAGAGCATTGAGCACTTGCTTTGCGACTGTCCCGCTTTGAGTAAACGACGACTGGATATACTGGGGTCGGCCTTTTTAGGCAGCCTAACAGATCTTTCCAGTACTGATATTCGTACTATCGATAAATTTATATATCAAACAGGTTGGTTTCGATGAGGGGCATTTCAGCCCGTGGTAACACTAGGGACCTAAACTGGTCTATGTGAGCTTGTAAAACAATACGGCTGCCACCCTAACCTAAACCTAAACCTAAACCTTGTTTGGGATTGCAAATGGGCCATATCGGTCAATGTTTTGGTATAGCTTCCCTATAGATGTAGCTCCAAAATACGGGTTTTGAGCCAAAGATACCATATTTTTAAAGCAATTTAGCAGAAACTTTGCAGTTTGTATTCTATTTTGACAAGAATTTATCACAGCAAAAATTTTACAAATCGGTTCATATTTTGTTATAGTCACCCTATAGGCGTCGCTCCAAAATATACGAATTTAAGCCATAAATACCACATTTTCTAAGCATTTTAACTGAATCTTTGCAGTTTGTGTTTAATTAAGACAAGAAGTCAGTCCAACTATAGATGTCGCTCCCAAAAAGACTTATTTAAGCCATAAACTCCACATTGTCTACGAAATTTAGCTAAAACTTTGCAGTTTGCATTCCAGTTTGGCCAGAATTCATTTCAATAAAATTTATACAAATCAAATTTTATTTTGTTGTAGTCCCCGTGTAGATGTAGCTCTCAAAAATGCTATTTTAAGCTACAAATATCACATTCTTCAGGTGAAGAGTTTGGCTAAAGAATTCGCGGCCTAAAAATTGGCTAAAAATTGAAGCTTTCCTTTTTTTTAAAAATTTACTTAAACAAAAACATGATTTGCTCCATATCCAAAGATTTTTCCAGTAATAAAATTGAATCCAATCCATGGTGGAGGGTATATAAGATTCGGCATGACCGAACTTAACACTTTTACTTGTTCACATTTAATTTATACTTGCAAATTTTTTTCACTTTTACTAAAATTACGAATTTTCCAAAGCAATTTAAAATAGTATGAAGACAATTTTCTTTCCACTTGACATTTTTGTATTATTAAGAGATGTCATATACAAAAAGTTTGAATTAATTTCCCTAATAAACGAATTTTATACAGCTATTTTAAAACGTACATTTAACATAGTTTATTTTTTGGTCGATTTGCATACAACCACTGACTTTGGCGCCCTCTCGTGGTGTCAAAAAGAGCTGAATCAAAAAATATTTTTATTATTTATCTTAATTGGTTTGTTAAGATATTATGAGTACCAATCTTACCATTATTTGAGCCATTGCATTATTATAGATTTTTGTCTTTTTGGATTTCCGACCAATTAGTCTGTCGTCATTGCTCCTTAAAACTCTGGAGAGATTAATAGATAGCTTAGGTTTAGCTACCTTAGGACTAAAATTTATCACAGGCTACTGTCCACTCTACAGCAAGAGCAAGTCCACGGAACCGCCCTGCATGATCTAGTCAGCATTATTGAAGGATCCCTCTTTGTTAAGGAATGTACTATGGTAGCTTTCTTAGATATAGAGGGGGCTTTCAATAATATAAATCCAGCCGCTATAATTACGGCGTTAGAAACCCTGAGGGTTCACAGCAGTACACTTAAAACCTTCTAATTAAGAGACGCATTTCAGCTAGTTTAGGTTCAACTGACGGGTGTCAGAGTTGTTGCCTATGCAGATGACGTGGCAATAGCTGTTAGAGGGAAGTTTCTGGATACTCTCAGCGACATCCTACAGCAGACCCTTCATACAACCGCAAGATGAGCTTCCGGTAACGGTCTTGCTGTTAACCCGACCAAACCTAACATTTTGGAAAGAGCAAAAAAGGCTGTGATAGCGCTATATACCTGTAAAAGGGCAATATGAAAAAGCTGGGGTCTGATCCCGCGTATAGTTTATTGTTTGTATACGGCAGTAGTCAGACCGATAATGCTGTACGGCATTGTCGTCTGGTGGACAGCTCTGCAGAAATCCACCTTTTGTGCAATACTTAACAAGGTTCAGCGAATGGCTGCTATATGTTTCACTGGTGCGCTGAGAACGACTCCAACTGCGGCACTAAATGTTATACTACTTTTAATGCCGCTAGATATTATAGTAGTGCAATATGCCGCATGTACTGCGATTAGACTGAGGGAACTGACACTATGGTCAGGAAATGTCTACGGACATAGTGTCATTCTAGACAGAATGCCTCCCCTTCCAGGCACTGTTGATTACAATGTGACTGAACCACTCTTGACAAGAATAATCTCAATCTTATACCTGATAGATCAGAATGGAATGGTCGTATCCCAGGACAGAGGAGATGCATTAACTTCTATTCGAACGGTTCCAATCTCTATAACCAAGTGGACATTGGTGTCTTTTCTGAGGAACTTCAGCTAGCAGCTGCAAGAAGAATGCCTGATCCTGTAGTGTTTACCAGGTAGAAACCATAACTATTAAAGAGGTAGCGGAATGGCTGAAAATGAAAATGTGCTGACCAAAGTCGGTATAAATATTTTCTCTGATATGCTATCAAGTCCCTGGAAACTATATTCCTGAATTCAAAACTACCCTCGACTGTCGCAGATCTCTTAACGAGATGGCTGAACAGTTCAATATTCACCTGATATGGGTGCCGGGCCACGGGGATATGCCAGGGATCTGCAAGGCAGATGAACTTGCAAGACTAGGAACTACTTTACGCGCTCCAGGGGACCGGTAACATGTGGGCATGCCTCTAGCAACTTGCAAGTTCCTCTTGAGAGATAGTGCACTTACGGAAACAAATGACAGGTGGTCACTAGTCTGGAACTTCATACATTCCAGGTTGACGTGGCCCTGTTTAGACTCAAAACGCACCAAAGCGCTGCTGTCGTTGTCGAGAACGATCGTATCGCTTATCGTGTGTGTCATGACTAGACCTCGGATTATATGCAATTGCATTTTTTTTGCACATTGATAGCAAAATTCTGATCGGACCAAAATTCGTTTCAAAGAAAAAGGAATCAAAATACAGGTGCATATTTTTAATTTTTGCAAAAAATGCAAAATATGCAAAAAAAATATGCAAAATATACCAAAATATATATATATATATATGAATCAAAAATGCAAAATTTTAGCAAGTTATGTCAATACTATTTAAAAAAACATGACACAAATGGATGATTTGCAAAAGCCTTCAAAAAAGTGCCTACATATATGGAAAGTATGGGGTACATCTAAAGGAAACCGACCCACTCGGAATATTTATGAATTTAAAAATTTTGCACGCGTATACTACAAGACAATACGGAGTTATGACCAAATTCAAAGTTTAGATTTTAAAGGGTGCCAAGTTGGTCAACTATACATTTGTTTACAAATTTAGCTATTTTGAAGTCGATATAACTTTTTAACGGAATATCAGATTTGAATGATATACAGTAGGTTTAGGTTTAGGTTAGGGTGGCAGCCGTATTTTTTTTATAGAAGCTCACATCACCAGTTTAGGTCCCTAGTGTTACCACGGGCTGAAATGCCCCTCATCGACACCAACCTGTTTGATATACAAATTTGTCGATAGTACGAATATCGGTACTGGAAAGATCTGATAGGCTGCCTAGAAAAGCCGACCCCAATATGTCCAGTCGTCGTTTACCCAGAGCGGGGCAGTCGCATAGCAAGTGCTCAATGCTCTCCACTTCTTCCTCATCTCCACAGCTTCTGCAGAAGTCATTAGAGACAATACCCAATCTTTTGGCGTGTTCGCCGATCAAGCAGTGTCCCGTCAGAACTGATACTAACGTAGACAATCGTTGCCTCTTTAGTGCGAGGAGATATTTTGATCTTCTCAGGTCATACCTTGGCCAGATTTGTCTAGCTACCCTGCAGGTGCCGATTTCTGTCCATCTTTCGTTGGACTGCCTGATTGCCTCTTGATTGAGTTAGAAAGGAAGGGGTTGGCGTTTTGGAGTGGCCTGCTCAACCGTAGACTTGAATCCCATTGAATATTTTTGGGAAATTCTCAACAACAGATGTAAATCGAGAAATCGTGGGTGGAGATAAAAATAAACTATATCAGGCTATTACAGATGCTTGGAACTACATATGTAGATACAAATATAACAAGAAATCTTATTAATTTCATGTAAAAAGAAGCAACGGCGTCCTTGATAATAAATGGTTTTCCACAAAATCTTAGTAGAAATGCGTAGTCCAATATGTTTTGTCGTGCCAATTTTAGACCTTTTTAGTTTTTTGTGAAATAAATTTTTTATTTCAAATAATTTAAGCATCCAAATTTTGTTAAATTGATGCAATTTCTTAAATAATAGGTAACATTTTTGGAATATTGATTGTATTCGGATTGTGGCGATTGAACAGAAGTATAAAGTTAGTCCAATATGTATATTCCGATACTGTAAGTGCCATTTTAAAGATTTTAACATCCACTCTAATAATTATAAATTAAGTTACGAATTTTTGTATATTAAGGACATCAAAAGGACGAAAATGTCCTTAATCCTGGATTATCCTGAAAAGTGCTAACGATAACCCTGGAAAGGAGTGACCGAGTGACTTAAAATTTCGTACGTGGTAATATTTTATTCAAACCCAGTTTATGTTTGATGGACAACCATATTAGCCTACTCTTTGTGGTACCTCCCCCACAAATGGTTGACATTTTTGGGTATGCTAAAACTCTTATAACTTCTATACTACTCATGGGAATTCTGTACATTTCATACATATTAATCATTTTACCGTCTCTATAAGCTGGTCAAAAAAAGAACGAAAATGCCACGCCCTTTTGATACCCCCCACACAAAGTAACCAATTGGTACAAAAACTAACAGCTTATAACATTATTACCAGTGCATACAAATACATGGAATTTTGTTCAGTGTAATATTTTTATAGTACTATAGTACCTCTCACACAAATGGTAACAATTTTGTGAAATGTTAAAAATGAGAAACTCATTGAAGTAAATATATAAATAAAGAGTTTTCACATTTCACAAAATTGTTACCATTTGTGTTAGAGGTACTAGAAGGGGCGTGGCAATAACGCCAGTTTGTACTGGACTGTGGGTACTATAAAAACATTACACTGCACAAAATTTAAAGTACTGGTATGCACTGGTATTAATGGGTCGGGCACGTGCTGCGAAGACCTCATGCTGACTCTATGTTCCTTACAGGAACCAAAAAGGAATCTAAATATGGGTAGTTCTTTCTCAAGTGTCACAGGTCAAAAATTCGATCTTTCTCAAATTCTCAGATATTGCTGTGCTGTATGTGGGAGCAATGGCCCACACTATTAAAAAAAATTAAATGCAAATTGGAGGTAGGGGCGAGGTAAGAACTGATATTTTCTTATTTCAATTTCTTATGCTTTGTAGCATTAAAATTAACTTCAAAAAAACCTTTAAAAAATCTATCTTTGACCTCGCCCTCTTCCTCCGATTTTCATTTAATTTTTTTTAATATTGTGGGTCATTGCTACCACATACTAGGGAAACATTTTCTGAGAATTTAAGAAAGATCTAGTTTTTGACCTGTGGCACTTGAGAAAGAACTACCCATATACTCGTACGTACGAAAACGTGGACCGATTTGTCGCATTTTTCAGGAAGAGTTAAAGGCATTGTGCAACATAAGCTGCCAAAAATTTCGTAAGGATTGGTTCCTTTTTTCGAGCAGTACTTTGATTGTCACAGACGGACATGGCTAAATCGACTCCGGGCATGAGTCTGCGTCCATCGGTATATTAAATGCATTTTTGCATTCTTCTTTTTCCCATATTGTAAATCGGTAATAATAAATTAATTTTCGCATCGTTTTTTTCTATATCTATCTATATATATAAAATAGTTGCGTGACTGGCTGACTGACTGATTGACTGACTAATCATCGCCCAGGCCAAACGGCTGAAGCTAGATCCATGAAATTTGGTGGGAGGGTAGTCCTTAGGACGTAGACGAGCGGGATATTAGCCGCACAATGGCCGTAATGGGGGTAAAAGGTGATAAATGTGGTACATCTGCCAAATCTAAATGGCAAGAGATAGAATCGTGCAATTTTGTGTGAGGGTAGCCCTTATGAAGTAGACTCCGAAATTGACAGGATTTTTCGAAATTCGAACATTTACGTACACAGTGGGGAAAAAATGGGATAAATGTAGTACAACAGCCAAATTCAAATGACAAGAGCTAGAATCGTGAAATTTGGTGTAAGGGTAGCCCTTATGAGGTAGACTCTGAAATTGGCAGGATTTTTCGAAATTCGAATATTTACGTACACAGTGGGGTAAAAAGGGAAAAAATGGGGTACAACAGCCAAATCCAAATGGCAAGAACTAGAATCGTGAAATTTGGTGTGAGAGTAGCTCTTGGGACGTAAACAAGCGCAAAGAGCGATTTTTTAAAAAATGTAGGGGCACAGTGGGTCAGGAAGGTATAAATATGGTACCACCGCCAAATTTAAAACCTAAAATTAGAATGGTGAAAATTGAAGCGATGGACAACGGATCGGGGTATTCCGTTTTTTTTTGTATTCGTAGTTTTCGGGGCACAGTGGGGCAAAAGTGTAAAATATAGTACAGTGACTTAAAAATGTCAAACATGGATCAATGGTTCCAGGGTAACTTTTGGAACATAAACTAGAGATTGGAAGTGATTTTTAGTAATTCTAACTTTAAGAGGCACAGTGGGACAAGACGGGTTAATTATGGAGCATGGGGAAAAAAGGGACCAATCTGCCAAAATTGGAACTTAAACATGAGATATGAAGAGTTTATATGGTTTCAGGAGCACTGTGGTCAAAAACGGTTAAATTGTGGAGTGGAGAAAATATGATTAAATATGTTGCAGTCGGGGAAAAAGGTTTAAGAATGTGAGAGAAAAATTTTTAAAATATGGTACAGTGGGGTAAAAATTGTGTACAGTGAGATAAAGAGTTGAATGGGACACAGTTGTGCAAAAAAAGTGTTAACAACAGTGGTACAGTGGGGTAAAAATTGTTATATGTCTATGGTAAAGTGGGGCAAAAACGTATTTACTATGATACAGTGGGGCAAAAAGGGTTAAATATGGTACAGTGTGACAAAAATGGTTAACTATACAGTACAGTGGGGCATAACTGTGTTAAATATTGTACAGTGAAGCAAAGAGGGTTAAATATGGTACACTGGGGCAAAAACTGACACAGTGGGGCAAAGAGGGTTAACTATGGTACAGTGAGGCACAATTAGTTGAATATGGTAACGTGGGACAAAATGGGTTAAATATGGTACAGTGGGTCTAAAAGCTTTAACTATGGAACAGTGGGAAATAAATGTGTTAGCTATGGTACAGTGGGACACAAATGGTTAAATATGGTACTGTATGACAAAAATAGTTACAGTGGGCACAAAAAGTAAAATATGGTAACGTGGAACAAAATGGGTTAAGTATGGTACAGTGGGGCACAAAGCGTTTACTATGGAACAGTGGGGTAAAAATGTGTTAACTATGGTACAGTGGGGCAAAAATGGTTAAATATAGTGGACAAAATATAGTAGGACAACAACGTGTTAAATTTGATTCAGTGGACCCAAAACGGTTAAATATGGTACAGTGGGTCAAAAAGCGTACATTTAGTACAGTGGGTAAAAATATGGATGCAGGGAGAGAGGGTAAGTTAAATATGAAATAAGAATGTTTTTTTCAAGATTTATGCTTTTATAGCACTGTGGTGCAAAAAGGTTAAAATTATGATGCAGTTGGGGCAAGCAAAAATTGTTCAATATGTTACAGAGGGGGATATAATGTGTTAAATATGGTTTAGTGGAGTAAAAAGGGTTAAATATGGTACGGTGAAGCAAAAAAGTTAAATATGGTAAAATGGTTAAATGTGGTAAGTGGGGGGGGAAAGGGAAACAATAGTCCCAGATATGTACACAAATTTAATATGGAACAGTGGTGCATAAAGTGTTGAATGTGGCCCCAGAGTGCAAAGGTATATCTTACAGCATAAACCAAAGCTAAGAAATAGTTTTTTCCAAATAGGTTCTTCTACTTATACCGTGGGGAAAAACAAGTTAAATAAATGGCACAGATAGGGACAAAAATGTTGAAATGCGGTCTAAGCTTGCGAATTTGGATCTTGAAATATCAACTATCATTTTAAAATAATGTACAATCGTGCAAAATTGGTTAATTATGACACACAAAGGGTTAAATGCGGTACAATGGAGCGATTCACTTTAGATTTTTAAATTCGTACCTTTATAGACACAGTGGGCAAACATGGTTTTATATTGTACCAGGGTGTGAATGAAGCTATTGAAACATAAACTAGGGGAAAGTTGCTAACGTATGAAGAAAAAAAAAATAGTTTTTCAACGTTCAGAGGTACAGCGGGAAAAGGGATACATATTGTACCATGATGTCAGGGTAACTCTTGGAACACAAATGAAACGAGGGTTCGTATTTTAAAATACGGACGAGGGTCCGTATTTTAACTTACAGCCGTATTCATAAAAAATCCTAATTATGATTTAAAGTGCACTTTAGTAAACAAACACTTTTGGTCTAATAAACGATTATTAAAAAATCGTATTCATAAACAGCATTTTAACTAATAAACATTTTAATGACTTCGTCAATGTAATGCTGGCAACACCATCTCTCTTAATGTTGAATTAATAGGATTAGCAATTGTAAATGTAGTCGAATATATAATTTATTTTCGAATATACCGACGAGGGTCCGTATTTTAACTTACAGCCGTATTCATAAAAAAATCCTAATTATGATTTAAAGTGCACTTTAGTAAACAAACACTTTTGGCCTAATAAACGATTATTAAAAAATCGTATTCATAAACAGCATTTTAACTAATAAACATTTTAATGACTTCGTCAATGTAATGCTGGCAACACCATCTCTCTTAATGATGAATTAATAGGATTAGCAATTGTAAATGTAGTCGAATATATAATTTATTTTATTGTTTATTTTAAAAACGACTGTATTAATTAACAACAAGTAAAAGCGTTATGTTCGGCCATGCCGAATCTTATATACCCTCCACCATGGATAGCATGTGACCTCACAAAATAACTCAAAGTTAAAGAAAATAACACCGAAAAACACAACAAAAATATAGTATCTCCCATTTTCAATCCCAAGTTACCTGCAGCTTTAAGAAGTATCTATACCAAATTTCAGCCACCTAGCTCAAGTATTATAGATTGTAGCATGATTACAACAGACGGACGGACAGACTGGCATGGCTAAATCGTCTTAGAATTTTAAGACGATTAAGAATATATATACTTTATGGGGTCTCAGATCAATATTTAGAGGTGTTACAAACGGAGTGACAAAATGAATATACCCCCCCATCCTATGGTGGAGGGTATAAAACTGTATGCTCACTTGTCCAATAAATAAAAAAACAACAACTGCAGATCAAATAAATGACGAATTCAGATAATTTTTTTATTACATACAAAAAGGTATTCGAATAACGAATAATATATAACACATGTTGATTGTTTACATATCACTAGTGAATTTTGTACAATTTGCATTTCTTGTGTTGTGGGTTTGCAACAATAAAAGTTGTTGGTCTTTTCTAAAACAATGTAGAAAAAAGGATGCGAAAATTAATTTTTTATTACCGATTTACAATATAGGGAAAAGAAGAATGCAAAAATGCATTTTACATACCGATGGACGCAGAACCATGCCCAGAGTCGATTTAGCCATGTCCATCCGTCTGTGACAATCAAAGTACTGCTCAAAAAAGGAACCAATCCATACGACATTTTTGGGATAAGGAGCAGCTTATGTTGCAAAATGCCTTTAACTCTTCCTGGAAAAATGCGACAAATCGGTCCACGTTTTGATATACCTCCCATTTACTGGTACATTCCGTTTTGACAAACACGTTCTAGAAGGCACAGTTACGTATTTTATTCTTTTTTTTCTAATTTTAACCTAAACTATTTCTAGAAAATATGTTCACAAATAGTCTTATAATATTTTTTTTATTTAATTAAAAAATTCCATAAAAATGTTTTGCAAATGCACACGAAGAAAATGCAAATGTCACTTTAACAAACGCTTAAAGTAGGGTCGAACCTATATTAAAATCCACGCATTTAACAATGGTTTACAAAAGGTGTTTTAGGCTAATAATCGTTTATGAATACAGCTTTAACCAATTTTGCTTAACAAAGGTTTGTAAAGCTTTTTTAAGTTTTTATGAATACGGGTGTTAATCTTTGCAGTTTGTATTTAATTAAGACAAGAATTCATCGCAGTAAATTTTTTTTAAATCAGTTCATATTTTGTTATCGTCCACCTATAGATGTCGCTCTCAAAAAGGCTTATTTAAGCCATAAACGCCACATTTTCTAAGAAATTTAGCTGAAACTTTGCAGTTTATATTCTATTTGGCAAGACTTCATCTCAATAAAATGTATACAAATAAAATTTTATTTTGCTGTAGTCCCCTTGTAGATGTAGCTTTAAAAAAGCTATATTAAGCCATAGATTTTGCAGGTGAAGAGTTTGTCTAAAGAATTTGCGGCCTAAAAATTGCAGCGTTCGTTTTTTAATAATTTACTTAAACAAAATGGATCGTTTCATGATTAGCTCCATATCCAAAGAATTTTCCAGTAATAAAATTGAATGCAATCCATGGTGGAGATTCGGCATGGTCGAGCTGAACGCTGTTACTTGTTTAGATACAGAATGTGTGAGCTGGCTTGGCGCTAACACGAGACCAACAAATGTGAATATATTCACAGATAGCCAAATGGCTATCAGGGCAATAACGTCTAGAACGGTGAAGTCGAGGACAGTTGTAGTCTGTAAAATGGCGATTAACGCCTACTCCGAACACGGCACTATATGCATCATATGGGTGCCTGGTCAATGCGCAGTAAGGGGTAACGGGAAAGCAGAGACTTGCAAACAATAAACCGAGAGAACGCAAATCCCTTCGGAGTTACGCGTTCTGAACTAAAAATATGGGCAAAGAGCGCCCATATCACGCTATGGAATAGTGAAAACGTTGGGAAGACAACGAAAGTTTTGTGGAATTTCACCGCCTCCTCTTCTCAACCTAACCTAACCAACTTGTTAAGATTAGTTAACACAAATATTTTCAGAACAAATAAAATTTTGCAAGGTAGAAACAAGTAAGATCATCGGTGTCCTTACAGGACACACATGCTTACAAGCACATCTACATAGGACAGGAGTTGTAGATGACAGCGTATGCAGGGCATTCGGGGAGGATGACGAAACGTTGGAGCATTTCCTCTGCCAGTGCCCAGCGTTCGCTAACAAAAGATCCCACTTCTTAGGAAATGATTCTATACCAGACTTGACCCAACTTAGGGGCGTAGACTGGAAAAAGATTAAGGACTATGTCGATAGTACCGAGTTCCTAAAATAACTTTCCAAGGACCATTCATTAACAATTAGAGCGCACAACAGGCCGAATACTGGCTTATGTGAATGTCCAAGGACATGAGGCGGAATTTCACCGCCTCCTCTTCTCAACCTAACCTACTTGTTTAGATTAGTTAACACAAATATTTTCTGAACAAATAAAATTTTTCCTGAAAACTGAACATGAACCCAAAAACTGAACAATTCATGGGAATTCAGGGCATCTGGCAACTCTATATGTATTCCGAATTATATTAGGCGTGTTTTCGTTACACCATAGGTGCTTAATTTGTATAAAGAGCCAAGCACTTTTAAGCATTATTAGTTCCCGATAAAGTTTTGTTCCTGTCTTAATCGAGTATGGTGTTGCCAGATTGGGCATCCTATATTTCGCAGTATGGCATCTAATTTTCATAGAGATAGTTGTCAATTATTGTGAATTAACGGGAAGAAGAGGAACAGAAATCGAAAATTATTTCAATATTTGCAAAAAGAGTGTAAAAAACTGAACATGAAATAGTAAATTTATGTTTATAAATACATTTCACGAATTGTTTTGTCTGTTTCATACTGTTCTTTCTTCGCAACTCGTGACACCATTGTTATCAGATAGTGGAAATTCTGCCACTTACGGCTTATGCGCCAGTTAGTGGAAGTCAGTTGTTTTCGTTGCAAAGTGTTAAACCAAAATCGCTACCTTGTAACGAAAACATGCCTATTATGTCAAATGTTGGTCTTAGACCATCAGGTCAATCAACACTTATGGCGAAAGTGGTAAGCGTTTAACGATTAACCCCCATTTTCTCCATGTCTGGTTAGAACTAACCGAATGTTAAAAAATTTATGGTAAGTGCGATCTGATAGCTGTAACTAGTTTATAGTTTATATCAAACTGCAGGACTTTGTAAAAACGTAACATTATAAAAGAGTTCTGCACAAATTTAAAACAACCTAAAAAATTGTATTAAATATTGTATTTCAAAAAAAGTAAGAATGTCTAAAATAAAAACTTATAATGAACTCAGGGCCACCCTGTATAAATTTACACCGCCAAATCGAACCAAACCATGGTTCGGCCAGTGTTCCTAATTAGGCTCTTGTCGCGCAATTTTTGGCGCTTTTTGGATACCCGTAAAGCGCCATATTTAGAAAAGGGTTTTTACAGAAAAAAGCGACGGAGAGGTTCCTTTTGTTTTTCAATATAGCGGATGTAGCCTTTTTTGTGCAACTGTTAATTACAGTAAATCTGTACGACTTTATACAACTCGTATTCTCTTCATCATATCATTTAGTTCATCATTTAGTTTAAGAGCGTTATGCTATGTACACACGGTAGTCAGATCTTACAAAATTATCAATACTGTCAAAGATATACCAATGTACTGACAACGACAGATTATAAACTATTTACTCACGACTGTCAGATCGGACAACGTTATTAACCCTGTTAAAGTGCTGCCAATGTACGGACAATGACAGATTGTTCGGCAAATGTGAATTGACAGTTCAGACGATTGCAAGAAAACCTTACAATTTCATATATTTACAAGATATTTTGTAAATACGAGTATTTATATGCAGGATTGCCAATAAAAATATTTTATAGACAGTTTTGCCAATAACATGTTTCTCTGCCAACGGCGCCATTGTCAGATGCATAAACTTCGCAAATTTTACAATGTACTGACGATGAAAATTTTAGAGTTCACAAGGCTGCATTTTTTCACATTTTGCTGACAATATTGTAAGATCTTAACACCGTGTGTACATATCATTACTCGTAAATTAAGTTAATCATACCAAATCGTCATATATTTCGATATAAACTGGATAATTCATGTATCGATTTTCTTCGCAATAGTCTCATTTTATTCATGGTCGATCAAACCTTACGATAAAAATATGAAAATAATATAATTTTACATTTTGATTAGTTTTTACAACAAATTTATTTACAGATTACCAAAATTGTCTCAAAAAATATAATATTGTTTGCAATATCTTGTAATATACGCGGTTTGTGTAATAGAAAAGATGAATTTTGAAATTTCTCCGGATACGTGCATTAAAGTAGAGATTTTTATGTTGACACACTTGTCTTGAACATATGTTCTTAGTTGCGTTAGTTTAGTTTGTTTGTGAGCGACATAACTGTTAGAATTGTTTCGCTTGGAGATAAAAGCTTGAATCGCCGAACAAGCAAAACGCGTCTAACTGTTATGTCTCTCACAAAACAAACTAGACTAAACACAAACAAACTCAACTAAGAACATATGCTCGAGACAAGTGTGCCAAGATAACAAAACGCTAATCTAATGCACGTAGCCCGAGAAATTTCGATTTCTATTGAATAGACCTCGCATATATTCCCGAAACTGTTGAACAGATGAATAAATGGTACATATTAGTAAAAGTTAGCCTTTAACTTTAATTTCCAATTGTTTAAAACCATTAAACAATTGATGGTTATCGAGTTATGCAGAAATTTGTGGTACAACCTCTCCATTTGTGCATATAGCGGTTTATCAAGAGAAATAGAGTCAATTCAAAGAATTCAATTTCCAAATCGACTGCAAAATCATATGCCGGAAAATGTTGCCCAGCTATATTAAAAAAAAAACACTTCCCAGTTGTTAAAATGCTGCTAAAAAGTACAAATGAATTGTTTGTTAAGTGCTATAATAACAATTTTGGAGAACCTTAATTTTAGGCACGGCCCGCGCGCCTTTTTTTGTTGGCTAATAAGTGGCATCACTGGTTCGAGCGGACCCAAAAGCCATTTAAATCTCCGAATCCGGCTTGATCATGGCCTAACCCACTAAACCGAAGCACTCCGAATTTTGAAATGTTGTACATCCGTGGTTTTACGCGTCCACAATGTGTACTACGTGTCCTCTATAATGTGCAACAGCTGAATGTTCATGCCCTCATTTTATTTCTTTCGTTTCAGGTAAACATTTGACGGCCAAAATGCCACTCTCTCGCTTGTAATAAATAGGCGCGCAACGACTCCAACTGGCAATAGCAGAATTTGTCCACCACTCTAGCTGCATTCATTAAATGGCATATACGACGACGACGACGACCCTGAATTGACGACGTAGAAGTGAGAGTGAGTGACTGACGACAGCCGATCGCCCAAAAAGTGAAATAAAAAAAGCGCGCACGCGCACCCACCAAACCAAGCTAGACGTGACGAAGGCCTGTACAGTAAAAAATCTATGGACTAAAATGGATTACAGTTATCGACTTTTATGGCTCTTTTGCATTTTATTCGGTAAGTGAGTTTAGTTGGTGAGGCCGAACTACTACTGTAGTTTACTGTCGTACCAACCAACGTACATATAAATGTGTGTATGTATTTTGAATGACATATATTTACTGTACACAATCTACTAACCCAAAAACATAAAAAGACCAAATCGTTCCAATTTGTACTTTAACATGGATCCACACATACATACTCGTACACATGTATGTATGTACGTATGTACATATGTACAATAGTAACCGTCAAAGGAATTTGATTTCGTGCAAGAGTGTCACATATAAAAAAAATATATAAATTGTTTATAGTGGTCATACAAACACATTTCTACAAGTTTATCTAGGATCGGAGTCTCACATTGGCATCACTTTTTTTTATCACATTAACCCATATGCATAGGTAAACAGACAAGAGCTGCACCATGTCACTCTTGTCCGTTTTTGGACGATTAAAGCTTCTCCAACCTAAGATATATTAGATTTTGAATGAATTGGATACCCCATAGTTCCGTCTTCTCACACAATATTACGAAGGTGGATTTGGGAACATTTTTAGACAAATGTCTTCCAAAAAGTCCTGAAATTATGGCCGATTTAGAAGAAATTGTGGAACGAGTCACTGCAACCCTTATTTGCTCGTTACAAGGTTCATGTCCCAAACTTAATCAAATGGGCAAACATCGGTGGCGCATGGAAAAATATCCATAGGCGGCTAAGCCGATAAATTCCCACAAGCCCTACAAACTTTGACACTTGCTTTAAAAAGAATGCCTCGTGTGAATCAGGACCAATCAATGGTGCAAAAATGTAATTTTCCGACAAATGCGGAGCTTTAAGATATTTAGAGAAAAAAAAATCTTTAAATTACCACAAAAAATTAAGAACGTTATCGAAGTTTTGTTATAATGTTGAAAATCGGTACAATAAATCTTCCATAAATTTGTTTGGATAATGCGGCCTTCTACATGGATTTTAGCCCAGTCATAGAGTAACCCTTTGTACAATTTATGCATTGCTGTATCAGCTCTTCTACATCCAAATGGTTGATACATTTGTTACCGAGTTGGCGATCCTTGGTCATACTGAAATTGGGTCGTTCCGGAGTGCAGATCTTGGGAATATATCGATACGTTCATTCCAAAGAAGGCTATGTCGATATAGCACACGTTCAGAGACATTTCATTTTTAAATTCAAAATATTCCAGTTATTCAACCCAATTATAAAGGAATTCCATACAAATTTAAAAATGTTATAAAACTTTTATCGCCTCTCCGGAAAACCCCTTGGAATGGAGGTATCGATTTGAATTAAATTAAGGATGTTTGGGAACCTATTTCCAAAAATTATATAAATACATACATTTTATTTGAGTATTACTACATTTAAATATACTGGTAGCTCTGTCTCAACTGCCACGCCTCAAATATTAGACATTTATAGTAAAAGTTTACCCTACTGTACCGCAGTAATAACCCATAATATTAACTCATTTGAACACGCTGAAAAAAAATCGCTTCTGTAGTATATTGTTCCAAACATATTCAGCTGGAAACATACATATGTTTAGGCTACACTCCAAATATTGAGTGTACCCTAAACACTGACAAATATTATATGATTGTGAGGATGTTGTTCTAAACAAAATTATGTTTTCATCCTAATATTTTTTATTTGGAAATAATATTTCCAAAACAATGTTTAACTTGTATTTAAGTATTTTGGCAATTTTAGAAATTTAAGGTTTAATTTTTTAGAAATTTTATATGTTTGAAAAATTTAAATCGTATAATTTTGGGTTACGACAAATAACATTGATGGATTGACAATTGGACTATTTATAAATTAAAAATTAGAGCTGTAAAACAAAAGAAAATGCTGCTTACGACAATTTTTACCTATAAAGTATAACACAAAATCTAGGAAAAAATAAAATTAAAAATTGCCAATGTCAACAAAGATTTAAAATTTCTTTAAATATAATGTATTTGGATAAATTCTTAAACAAAATCATTGTTTGTTTGTAAACACATATTTAATTTGTGACAGTAAGTTCGCAAATATATTTTGTTGTAATATATTAATATATGCGTTCCAAACAAAATTTCTTGATTTTCAAATAAAATATATAATACTAGCTGGACGCGGTCCACTTCGCTGCCCCAGACTTCAGATTTCCGATTCCGTCCATTTTTTAACCAATTACGTAGACTGCCATCAAATGCATATTTACAAAATTACAACACTCTCGCTAACAAATTGTTCAAGGTATTTCAATTTCAGAAATTTGCTTATAAGGACGCCCATTGGTCCGATTCCAACCCTTTTTGGACCATTCACGTAGACTAACACCAGATCCATATGCAAAAAATGACAGCACTCGCGCTAAAAAATTGTGAACGATATGACTCACAATTTCAAAATTTGGCTTATACTCGTATAGGCGGGGCAACGTCCATTGGTCTGATCCCGCCTATTTTTGGGCGAATTACGTAGACTGTCATCAGATACATATACCCAAAACTGCAGCGCTCACTTAAACAAATTGTTCAAGGTATCTCAATTTCAAAAGTAGGCTTCTATGGGCGGTGCCGCCCGTTTTTGTGTAATCACGTAGACAAAGTGTGCATGATATCTCAATTTACAAATTTGGTTTATATGGGCGGGGCCACGCCCATTGATCCGATCCCGCCACTTTTTAGACCATTCACGTTGGCTATTATCAGATACATATGCGCAAAATTACAGAACTCTCGCTAAAAATTTGTGTAAGACATCTCAATTTCAGAATTTAGTTTATATGGGCGGGGCCACGGCCATTGATCCGATCCCGACCCTTTTTGGACCAATAACGTAGACTACCACCACACATCACTCTCGCTAAAAATTGTGCAAGATATGTGTCTCAATTTCAAAATTTGGCTTATATAGGCGGGGCCACGTCCATTGGTCTGATCCCGCTAATTTTTGGGCGAATCGCGTAGACTGTCATCAGATACATATGTCCAAAACTGCAGCACTCTCGATAATAAATTGTGCAAGATATTTCAATTTCAAAATTTGGCTTATATGGACGTGGCCACGCCCATTGGTTCGATGCCGCTCATTTTTGAACCAATCACGTAGACTACCACCAGATATATATACACGAAATTACAGCACTGTCGGTAACAAATTGTTCAATATATCACAATTTCAAAATTAGGCTTATATGGGCGGGGCCACACCTATTGGTCCGATCCCGCCCATTTTTGAACCAATCACGTAGACTACCACCATATACATATTCACAAAATTCCAGCATTCTCGCTAACAAATTGTGCAAAATATCTCAATTTCAAAATTTGGCTTATATGGGCGGGGCCACGTCTATTGGTCCGCACGCGCCCATTTTTGGACCAATCACGTAGCTCGCCAACGGATATATACACAGAAAATTTCAGCTCTCTCGCTAAAAAATTGTGCAAGATATCACATTATTAAAATTTAGCTTATATGGGCGGTGCCACGCCCATTGGTCCGATCCCGCCTATTTTTTGACCAATCACGTGGACTGTCACCAGATACATATGTACAACATTACAGCACTCTAGCTAACAAATTGTGCAAGATATGCCAATTTAAAAATTTGGCTTATACGGGCGGGGCCACGCCCATTGGTCCCATCCCGCCCATTTTTGGACCAATTACGTAGAATGCCAACACATACATATACACAACATTGCAGCACTCTCGCTAGCAAATTGTGCAAGATATCGAAATTTTAAAATTTTGTCTATGTGGGCGGGGCCACGCCCATTCGGCCGATCCCGCCCATTCTTGGACCAATCACGTAGACTGTCACCAGATACATGTAACCTAAACTACAGAACTCTCGCTAATAAATTGTGGAAAATATTTCAATTTCAAAATTTGGCTTATATGGGCGGGGCCAGGCCCATTGGTCCGATTCCGCCCATTTTTTGAAAATGCACATAATCTGGCACTAAATGCATACACAAAAAATTTCAGCACTCTAGCTAAAAATTTTTCTCAATACCAAAATTTGACCCTTATGGGCGGATCCACGCCTACTTGATATATCGAAAATTCAAGTACCCTATTTTCAGCACCCCCTACACATGTACATTCTGTGAAAATTTCAAGATGATTGGTCAAGCCGTTTAGACGTCTATACGGAACAAACAAACATACAAACAAACCCACAAACAGACACTCTCTTTTATATATATAGATTTAAAAATGTTGGTTCCAAGTATATTTTGTTTGAATTCAAACATATCAAAAATGGCGATTTTCCTCCGTGAATGCATGCGACTGAGTGCTTAACGTGTAAATAATTGTACTCGCTTTAAAGCAAAGATTGGCGAAATGATTTTTTCCAGTACCTTTCGTAGAGTTTCCATGTAGAGTTTCGGGCCAGATTCTGTTCGTCGTAATTATTTTCGCATAGCACTTACCAAGTTCCTTCACGCTGAAAAAAATTGCTTCTTTTGTATATTGTCCCAAACATATTCTGCGTGAAATATACACATATGTTTAGGGTACACTCCAAATATACATATAATATTTGGCATACACAAATCGATACCTACATTATAAACTATGCTAAGTGCAAAAAAGTAGTTTTTTAGTAGAGGTGATTGAAGTTTGATGAATTTTTTAAATTTGTGTGGAATTTCTTTGTATGTAGTGGTAATCGAATGACCTGTACTGTTTTGTGAATAACTTTTGATTTGGTTGACGGATAAACACCAAATTTTAACTGAATATAATTTGGAATATTTAGAAGTTTAAAATACAATTTCCCTAAAAACAGGCTAAGTCGACTTAGACATGTTTTAGAATGGAGCTATGGAAATATGTATTATATCTCCCTAACATATAATATTTGTGTGTGTCATTTTGTTCTAAAAAAAAGTATGTTTTCATCCAAATATTTTTTTATTTGGAACTAATATTTCCGAAATAATAATTTAATTTAAAGGCAAGTTTTATGTTTTACAGAAGTTCAAAGTAAAATTTTTAGATTAATATATATTTGTAAAATTCGGTTAAAATAAATTGCATTGATGGATTGACAAAAAGTGATGAATTGCAATATTTATAAATTAAAAATGAGTGCTGTAAAACAAAATCTAATGCTGCTTATTACATTTTTTACTAAAAAGTATAACGCGAAATCGAAGAAAATTTTTAACTAAAATTCGAAAAAGTTAGAAGGATTTGAACCTTTTTTCAAAGAAATTATATTTGGAAACCCAATTTGTTTGTGAGTAAATACATATTTTATTTATGAAAGTCTGTTCGCAAATATATTTTTTTGTTGTGTATTGTCTCAAACATATTCTGCTTGAAACATGCATATGTTTAGGGTACACTCCAAATATATAATATTTGACACGCACGAATATTATATGTTTGGGAGGATGTTGTTCTAAACAAAGCTATGTTCCCATCCTAATATATTTTTATTTGAAAATAATATTTCAGAAATAAAGATTAATTATTTTAAAGTATCTTGGAAATGTCTCGATGCCTTAAGTTATAGGAAAGTTATCAGTTTTTCAGAAATTCAGGATTAATTTTTTTGGAAATTGTATATGTTTGTAAAATTGTATTATGATTTAAATCGTACAATCTTGGGTAAAGACAAAATGCATTGATGGATTGACAATTGGAATATTTATAAATTAATAATTAATGCTGTAAAACAAAAGAAAATGCTTCTAACGACATTTTTAACTATAAAGTATAACACGAAATCTAGGAATAAATTAAAAATCAGCAAAGTTTCAAATTTTTTTTTTTTAAGTCCTTTTAATATTATAAAATCATTTGTTTGTCTGGTTGTTTGTTCCATAATCACTCCCAAATGACTGAATCGATTTTCTTGAAACTTTGTGGTCAGATAGACAAATTCCTGGGAAGTGCCATAGGCTACTTTGATTTTCAATTTTCCGCCAAGTGATTTTCGACCACTTGACCGCTGAGGCTCCTGTTAGAGCTAGAAAGCTGAAATTTTGCACACGCATAGACAGGAGTGTTGTACATATAAACAACTGGCTACTCACGTAGTATATTTTCGGCCTGTGGTCAGTTATAGCGCTACCAAAAACTGGAGTTTTGTTTTTGTTCTTTCTGAAGCCTCTTATAGGATAGAAAGTTAAAACTGTGTAAATATGAAGTACTATGAACGAAAAATATATGCGCGAAAAATAATTTTGACTTATCTGACTGTGGTCAGTATAGCAGTGACCAAAACAATTTTCATTATTTAACAGAATTTAAAAGTTCCTTAAGAGCTAAGAATATAAAAATTTATATGTACATACTGACCTCAAATTAAATGCGAAAACTATTATTCGATGTCCAGTCTGAGGTCAACTCGGACATAAAACAGCGTTTTAAAGTTTCTAACCCCTTTTCAAAATATATCGCTCACCACTTAATGTGGTAACATATATAACGTTGTCAATTCGGTCAATTCTCAGACTGTGGTCAGTGTAGCAGTGACCAAAGCAATTGTCACTCTTTCTGTACTTTAAAAGTCCCTTAAGGGCAATGATACTACTAATTTATGTATATGTGCTGATCTCAAATCGATGCGACAAGAGGTACACAACACCCGCGAGAAAAAATGTTTAAAAGTCCTTTCGAAATATATCGCTCGCCGTAAAATATTTAACATAATTGAAGCTAATTTTTTAGTATGGTCAAAATGTATGCACGTGATATGATTTATTTTATCATGACTAAACAGAATATCTCGATATTTGGAACATACATAGCATATTCAGCATTTGTTTCTCCGCCACGCGTTTGGTGACCTCTTCACCACTGACCTCAAAAAAAGTATTAATTTGAATGTTAGCACACATATCGTACAATTAAGGGCGTGGCTAGAATATGCTTTCACATTTACAGGATTTTTCACTGTGGTCAGTGATAGAGTGATCAAAAAACCGGTTTTTTTGAAAAAATAAAAAACCGGTGGATGGTTTATTTAAGTTATAAAAAAAACGGTGGACGGTTTTTTTCTTCGAAGAAAACCGGGGAAACCGGTAGAACCGGTTTTTTCTGCATAACAAAACAGTATGAAAATTGCCGTTTGAAAAACATTTTCCTTTTTAATAACAAAAAGGCGATTTTTTTAATATTAAATTTTTAAAAGCGATGTCTTCTGATCAGGAATCTTGCACCAAATTTAGTCCTGTTGGATAGTAGTTATGAGTTGGATTGTGATGAATATTGTCATTTGAGTCAAACGGTCCTTTTATCTCATACTTATAACTAATTAGCTATTGTATTTAGAAACATTTTCCAAAAGTGTTATCGATAGTCTTTTCTTTAACCTTTTAAAAAAATTAGCAAATATATTTTCATTACTTTTTTGCAAAATTAAACTTTTTTGAAATTTTGGTAAAAACCTATGTTTCAATTTTTTATTTTTTGCTCAAAAGAAAGCTTAGATAATTTCCTTTAAAAGCTTTGTGACCTATTAATGGGATGGGACCTGTTGATCTATCAAAATAAATATAAACCTCTGAAAAAAAAAATTTACGTTCAACCAAACATTTTAGCATTTCAGATGGGAAAAACAATCGTTTGACAAAAATGTCAATATTTGACACCCTCCAACTCGGAAAGTCCTTAACTGATCTCGTTGGAAGACATCACTTTAAAAATTAACTCACTTGACATGAAATTCCCCTTATGTAGTTCAGTCAAGAAAATATTAATATTTCGGGATATTAAATAGAATATTTAATAGAGGTATTAAATCTTTATACATATATATTTTATATACACACTTCAGTGCAGGTGGGTATATACGAGTATACAAATGAAATTTTCTTACTTGTTTTTGCTTCGGTTTGGAAGTGGGGGAATGCGTTTACTTTTCACATAACTTCTGCGCGTATAAATCATTTATTTTCTTTAAATTTTTGTAATTTGTATAGAAATTGGTGAATGGCTTCGGATTCTAGCAAAGTTGCCGAGTCTTTGTAGGCCATATAAGGAGATCTTTCATATTATTATCTTAATTTGTGATATTTTGTATATAAAGTTGTAAATAATTTTTAATATTTTAGTGATAATAAAAAAACCGGAAAACCGGTGGAAACAAACGAAAAAAACCGGTTGCACCGGTTGTTCGAAATTCATGATTTTGAGAAAAACCGGGGACGGTGGAAGCAAAAAACCGGTGGGCCGGTTTATTTTAAACCGGTTTTGATCACTCTAGTCAGTGACCAAAGCAATTTTCAGTCTCCTCCTAAATGGCTTTTGAAAGGAGATGATAAATCAACTAGTTTATGTCCAGCCTAAGGTCAAATCACTATAGCAAATAAATTGATTAAATCGAAACATGGAACATAGATACGAGTATCATTGTCTGAAATATGCAATAGACACGCGTCTTGCGACCTCTGAGAAGTATTATGCAGGGGTTGGCTGGAATAATATCCTATCCAGATTAACGAAAGTTGAACAGTTGACATTAAAATAACATAATTAATTCTTATATTTAAATTGGCGATTTGGAGCTAATATCCTATATGAGGTACTGACTAGGATACATTTACAAATTCTAATTTCCAGTTTCATACCGTTTGTGTTTTTGAGTATTATTTTCAGGAGTTTGATAGACTTTCACGTAGACTGGTCGTTAATATTAATCCAATTATTTATGATCGGTGTATGATCAAACATACGAAGCTATTTGTGAACCAAAGATTTTAAATACATACTTTTACATACATTTTGGTATAGGGTAATTCCAAAGGAAATCGACCCACTCTAAAAATTTATGAATTTCAATATTGCCGAAATTTTGCATGTGCATACTGCAAGATGATACGAAATAATGACAGTTTACCGTGTGTCAAAATTTTTAGCTGTTTAGATTTTATAGGGTGCCAAAGTAGGACATCTACATTGTTTTGTAAAAAATTAAGCTATGTTCAAGTCGCCATAACTTTTGAACGGAATGTCAGATTTAATTGTATATAAGTACCATCTTAAAGATATTAACATTATTTCTAAGTATTACACACATAAGGATAACTATATGTGCATTAAGGATATCAAAAGGACGAAAATGCCCTTAATCCTTGATTATCCTGAAAAAAGTATTTTCAATTTTTTTTAAATTTTTTTTCTGAATATTACCCCCATATTGCTCCATAAAATATAACATTTTCAGAATGGGTGCTAAATGGGTTCAAAAAATATGACTTATTTAATGTCCGTCTGTCTGTCCGTTTGTCTGGATTATGCGAATGATATCTCTGAAAAGGAGTGACCCAATGACTTACAAATTCGTACGTGGTAATATTTTCCTCAAATCTACTTAATGTTTTGAAGTGGCCCATGTCGGACCCCTCCTTGTGGTACCTCCCTCACAAACGGTTAAAATGTTGTGACATGTTAAAACTCTTATAACTTCTATACTACTCATGGGAATCCAATGAAATTTCATACATAGTCATTATTTCACCGTATTTATAAGCTGAACAAAGATGGGCGAAAATGTCACGCACCTTTTTGGTACCTCCCACACAAAGGGACCAATTTTTACAATAAGTTCCTATCTTATAACATTAATACCAGTGCATAAAAATACTTGAAATTTTGTGCAGTGTAATATTTTTATAGTATCTACAGGCCAGTACAAAGTGGGCGTTATTGCCCCTCCCCTTCTAGTCCCTCTCATACAAATTCTAGCAATTTTGTGAAAAAATTTACTTTTACTTTACTTTTTGGGTCCTTATTATTAACTCAAAACCAAAAAAAAAAATACTAATGTTTGGATCACGGTTTTAAAATACAACACGAGCATCGCCGGGTATTTAAATGCTAGTATAATATATTTGGGAAAAATATTAAACAACTAGCGGACTCGGCGAACTTCGCCTCGCCCCAATTTAACGCCTTCAGATAAACTCCAGAGTGATAATAAAACACAGATAGTTAAAATTTTAATGCGATTTGTTTAAAAGGAATCGAAATCAGTAGAGAGCGATGTGATAAAGAACAAACAACGAAGACAGAAGACAGGCAACGTACAGATGACCGTGCGAAAAACAGGGAAATTCGAGATCAATTCCACAGACTTCCTACGATTTGTCTTGAGATTTATTGATTGTCATCGTAAAAGCCAATCGTACAGGGAACTGAATCCGCTTGAATTGGAATGAAAGATCAGTTGGAATAATCGGAATTCGTGGGATAAGGACTTCCTCTCCTTTGAATTTTCCCTTGATGATCGTCGCCTGAATCACATTGTGCATCAGTTTCATAATGGACAACCGCGAACTATGCACAATTTCGGATGATTCAGATTCCGCAACATGATTATGATCGATTCCACCTTCAGCTGTAAATTATGCGGCGGAGCTCCTGGCACATCAAGCGAGTTCGATTTTACTTTGAATAATAAAATTCATGCTATCGACGTCCTTATTCTTCGCTGCTAATATTGCCCGTTCACTAATCTAATCGAGATTTGGAAACACTTTGGTGATGAGTTCCTCGTTCGACGATGTGAACTCGCAAAAATTTGCCGGGAACAATATCAATGCAATGGAAACATCAACAGTAATTTGGCCATTGCCAATCGCCAACAGTTGTTTCGAGAATTCAAGAGCCGATGAGTCGTTCTGCAACGCGACTCTCATGTTCGTGGTCAATTTCAACTTCTTGACATGCCGCCACAAAGACCACGATTTCAGGCATGCATTAATTTCATCGGCAGTAGATTTCGGGATGACGGTAAGCGTTTGACGAAAATCTCCGGAGAGCAATATCATAGACTCACCAAATTGTCTCAAATCACGTCGTAAATCCTTCATCGTTCGGTCAACTGCCTCCAGAGCTCGTTTATGCGCCATCGTGCATTCATCCGAAATTATGATTTTGCAGTGCCCGCAATCCAATAAGATAACCTTACCTCTTATACTCAAACTTATTATCTGAAAAAATTTTCGAACTGATAAATATCGCGTTGAATTTTAATTGATCGTAATGCTTGTACCGTTTGTCGATGTGATACGCCAAATCAGTGTAACAATACGCAAAACTCGAATGAATTGCAGCAAGAAAAATAGCACATACTCGTACATATGTTTAATAGAAAACTTTTTTGTTTAATAGAAAATTAATAAAAAAAATTGGATTCAAAAAGAGAGTAGTAGATAGGAACAGTAGGAAATAGCAATTTTCGATTTTCCCAATTTTCCGACTTTTTTCCAAAATTTTCTTGTGTATTCTTCTTATTTGGCCGGAGACCTGTCCGAATTGGTCAGATTTGATCGAAATCCACGCCGCAGTGGTAGAAAAATTGCTCGTGAGCTGAACATATCGCGAGAACGGATACAACACATATTAAAAAATGAGCTTGGACTAAAGCCATTGAAGTTCCAAAAAGTGCAAGAGCTCACCGATGCACAAAAAAAAGTTAGACTGGAAAGAGCCAAAGAGTTGCTTCGCTTGCACGAAAGTGGCCAGTTACCGAATTTGGTTTTCTCCGGTGAGAAGCCATTCCAAATTGAGCAGTTTGTGAACAAACAAAATGATCGGGTTTACTTGCCAAAGAGGTCAGCTGAAAATTTACACCTTCGATTGGCCACCAGAACTCAAGCGCCGCCGATGGTAATGGTGTGGGCCGCCGTAACGTCCGATGGTCGCTCCCCGCTCGTATTCATCGACCATGGGGTCAAAATAAATGCCGAATATTATAGGGAAAATGTCCTAAAGACAGTATTGAAGCCCTGGGCAGACAAACATTTCGGCCGCAGACCATGGACATTCCAACAGCACTCAGCACGCGTCAACCAAGATTGGCTTAAAAAGGAGGTTCCTCGCTTCATTTCTACCGCACAATGGCCACCAAGATCTCCGGATCTCAATCCGTTGGCGCGGCCACGCCCATTAGTCTGATCCCGCCCATTTTTGAGCTAATCACGAAGACCGCCACCAGATACATATAAACAGAATTACAGTACTATCGCTACTAAATTCTGCAAGATAGCTCAAATTTGTGTTATATGGGCGGGGCCACGCCCATTCGTCCGATTCCGCCCATTTTTGGACCAATCACGTAGACTACCACCAGATACATATGCACAAAATTACAGCACTCTCGCTAACAAATTGTGCAAGACAAGTCAATTTCAAAATTTGGCTCATATGGGCGGTGCCACGCCTATTGGTACGTTTCCGCCCAGTTTTGGACCAATCACGTAGACTACCATCAGATACATATACACAAAATTCCAGATCTCTCGCTAACAAATTGTGAAAGATATCACATTTTTTAAATTTGTCTTATATGGGCGGTGCCACGCCCATTGGTCCGATCTAGCCCATTTTAGGACCAATCACGTAGACTGCCACCAGATACATATGTACCAAATGACAGAACTCTCGCTAATAAATTGTGTAACTCAATTTCAAAATTTGGTTTATATGGGCGGGGACACGCCAATTCGTCCGATTTCGCCCATTACAGCACTCTCGCCAAACAATTGTGCAAGATATCACAATTTAAAAATTTGGCTTATATGGCCGGGGCCACGCCCATTGGCCCCGATACCTGCCATTTTTGGTTTTTGACGATTTACATTAGGTTACTTGTTGCTGTGAACCGTTATAGTTTCATGATGGAGCGAAAAGAGTAGAAGAGATCTTGTGTCTCTTTAGCCAAACAGGGTTGTCAGGATTTTTAGTAAATTTGGTTTTATGGATTTTTGTTTAATCTGAAGTTTTATACGGGGATAGAAAAAGTCAGGAAGCAATATAAATATTTCTTCGAGTGAAGTTGTATATATTTATATACATATATATTCATCGAATGCATATAAAATATATATGCAATGAAGTACATAGGCAGTTTTTATTTACATTCGATGAAAAGTGGTATGCATATACATACACAAGTCCACTAAACAATTTTAAAATTAATGCAACTTAATTTTTTTGTTTAATGGAACATTAGACTAGAATTTTATAAATATATAAAAAATGTATTAAGAAATACAATTGTGTTTAATTATAGGTGCGTCACAAGGGGTTCAGACTTTTGATAAAAATCAACAATATACAATCATATACATGATTAAATACAATCATATATATGATTACATACAATCATATATATGATTAAATACAATCATATATATCATTACATATAATCATATACATGATTACATACAGTCATATATATGTTTGGACATAAGCATATATATGATTACATACAATCATATATATGTTTGCATACAATCATATAAATGTTTGGGAACATTACCGCTACCCCAAACATAATATGTTTGGGAGCTGCTCCAAACATATATATGTTGCCTGCAAAATATGTTTGGGGCAATATGTTACAGAGGCCGTTTTTTTCCTCAGTGTAGTCGTTATACAACTCACGAGTCTATACATATGCAAAATTTCACATTTCTAGCTCTTATAAGAGCAGTCATGGGACTTTTTAAGTACTGAAATACTGGAAATTGCTTTGGTCACTGCTACACTGACCACAGACTTTGAATTGACCATATTGGCAACGTTAGATATGTTACCGCTGTAAGTGGACTACGCTATATTTGGAAAAGGCTTTAGAAAATTTCAACACACGGATTGACCTTACATTTATATATTTTGGAAGAAACTTTTAAAATCAGTGAAATTATGAAAATTGTTGTGACCAAAGAAACACTGACCACAGTCAGAGAATTCAAAATTATTCTTTGGGCATATTTTTGCGGTTTATAGTACCTTATATTTACAAAGTTTTAACTTTGTATCTTGTAAAAGGCTTCTGAAAGGACAACAATAATATTAAAGTTTTGGTAGCGCGAGGACTGACCACGGGCCAAAAAACGAATATGTGAATAGTCCGTGGTTAATACAACACTCCTGCCTACGTGTGTGCAAAATTTCAGCTTTCTAACTCTTATAGGATCCTCAGCGGTCCAGTGGACGAAAATCACCAATAGATATGCATACATACAAAGACCATACATACATAAAAACCATGCCATTGACGTAACCTTTCATGGGAAATTTACATAACCGAAATCGTTTCACACATTACAGAGAACATCAATTACAAATAAAATTAACTAATTTATATTTATATATATATATAGATATAGATTTAAAAATATTGGTTCCAAATACATATTCTTTCGAAAATTCGAACATATCAAAAATAGCGATTTTCCCCCGTGTATTGATTCTTTAATAACATCTATAATACTTTCTCGAATCTTCTGAAATTCCACGCATAGTATTAGTTTAATAAATGGTCTATTTTGCACCAAAAGTTAACAGCTTATAACTGTAATACCAGTACATACAAATACTTCAAATGTTTTGCAGTCCAGTGAAATGTGGGCGTCATCGACACGCCCCTTTTGGTACCTCCCATACAAATGGACTATTTTGCAATAAATGTTAACAGCTTAATACCTGTGAATATTTTAAAGTTATTAAATGCAATTTAATAAATATAAAATAAATAAATTTACGAATATTTTTTGCGTCTGAAGGTGGGGGGATTCTTAAGTCGGTTTACCGACTGAACTTTCTTATTTGTTTTTGATTTCTATTTATTACAAGTCGTCAACTCATCAAGGAATGTGTCATTTCAATCATAAAGTAATATTACGAACATTTAAAATTTCTGAAAAAAATTACGTTGGATTATTGAAACTTAAAACTTGTCTTAAAATTAAGGTTTTGCTATTTACCGCATACTAAAATACAAATAAATATTTATTTCGTAAATAATAGTCTCAAATATCAAACACTAGGACGGAAACAAATATTTGTTTGGAACAACATCTTTTCAAATATATATTATTTACATGTGCCAAATATATTTCAAGCAGAATATATTTGGAACAATATAATACAGAACCGATTTTTTTCAGCGTGTATGTAACAGTACAATTCTAGAATGAAAGTCCTTAGCTCTGTCTACCACAAAAATTAACTTTGTAATATTTGCTAGTATGAGTTAGTTGTATATGTGTTGTATTTGCTGTAGGGCTAAAGGCCGCCTTGTCAAGGAATAGCAATTCTAAATTTTTAAATTTTCGTATTCTATTTGATCAGAAAACCAAAAATTTAGGCAATTGTAACAGAGGTTTTTGGTTCTCAAATACTTTTGTCGTTTTGACTATAGGCCGAACCCTGTGAACGTACAACCGTGTGAACATACACTTTTTGTCTTGAAACGTTGGCTAATTTGCAGATTGGCCGAACCACTGGCTTAAGTGTATGTCCATGGACATGAGACGTTTAAACGTCTCCTCTATTCAACCTAACCTAACCTAACCTTGTGCATGTGACAACGGCGCCATTGTCAGACAAACATTTTATTGGCAACACTGTCTATAAAATATTTTTATTGGCGATCCTGCATATATTGTAAATATCGATCCTACAAAATATATTGTAAATATGTATATGAAATTGTAAGGCTTCCTTGCCTAAGAATCTGTCATTGTGCGTACATTTGCAGCACTTTAACAGGGTTGATAACGTTTTTAATTTTGATTTGCTGCTACATAGTTTAAGGAAATGGATCCTTTTAAAAAACATTATATCCATTTAAGTAAACGAAAATACAACTTCAATTGGTTAAATGCCAGAAAGATGACGAAATACAGTAAAATTGGCATTTGCTTTGTAATTATGCGACGACCCATTGCAGATGAAGTTATATATGTATATATAATTGCTTATTAATCTGATAAAAGGTTGCATTTATCGGAAATGTACAAATGTCTAGGGTATTCACAGCATTCGCTCTCAGTTCCGCCAGAAATTGCTATTTTAGCTGCATCAATAGACACAATTTCCTTGAACAATAAACCTTGGTAGCAATCTATGTCACACGTGTCACCAATCATAGCTTCTTCAAAATCATAAGACTCTAAATCATTATTCTTGGTGAAGAAATTGGTAATGTAAATTGTTAAGAAATCTAATTATAAATTGTAGCATTTCTGAGAATTCGAAAGGATGTTTATTTGTAACGGCAGCGCCGCGCCGCCGATTTGCGTCGCCTTGGCTCCTAACTCTGGTCCAAACCCAATCAAACACGCTGGCGACGACGGCCAATGATTTCACATATATTTACCATGGGCAAGGCAAAAAAACGCGGCGAATTTCTTGGCATCGCTCTCGAAAGATCTTTAATTTTTCTCAGTGATAATGTTGCCATATCATTAAAATAAATTATATTTCGGCGGCGGGACTCCAGCCTCAGCCGCCATTCGCCGCGGTCTTTGACTTGCCCATATTAAATATATGTGAAATCATTGGCAGTAGCCGCCAGCGTGTTTGATTAGGTTTGGACTCTAAATAAACTAAGCGGCTGAGTTTCAGCCGATGTGATATATCTCATTTATCCTCGCCATATTCCCCCTGTGCTTAACGGTACTCAATTTGATTTGTTTATTGCACAATCAACATCGCTGATGCAGTTACATACACAAGCGTAATTAGTGTGTATCAAAATTTGTACAAATTCTGTATGGACGCGCTTTTTAAACAATTATAGAAAGATAATTAATTCAATTATTTACTATTTCTCAACTTCAAGGTATGTTTTAATATGTATGTGTTTAATAATGTAGCACGTTTGTGATGTTGCGCTAAAAAGCCTACGTCGAAAAGTATGTCTGCAGTGAATTTAGTTTTCAAGAAATCATAAATTCTGTTAAAGTATTTAGTTACTAATACGACCGAATTCCAAAGGTATGTGTATAGGTTAGAAATAGTAGATCATAGTCTTCAAAATAAAAAACAAAGTGGCTGCCAATTTTTGTCGATCTCTTTATTTTCAGTCGAAATGATAATATTAGGACTGCACTTGTCTTTTGTGGGGTAGGTACTAAAAGTACTAGAAGTGGACCGATATTCCAAATTAGCCTAAGGTAGAAAACAATTATTATCACATACCAAGTTTGAAGTCAAAATGTCGTAAAACGGATATCCCTGGCTCGGAGACGATATCCCTGAGAGAGAAAAAAAACAACATTGGTCTCTCCCATTTGTTGGTATATAGGCTTGATTGATACAACAAGTACATGTATCAATCAAGCCTATATACCAACAAATGGGAGAGACCAATGTTGTTGTTTTTATAAAAAAAGCGAGATAGCCATCCCATACAGAAGCTAAGGATTTCCGGCCGATTAGTCAATCGTATTTGCTCATTAGCATCCTGGATAATGTATACATAAATTAGGACTTAAATTGATCAGAAGTTACTGTTCAGTCACAGCATGCCTACAACAAGGGCAAACCCACCGAAACCCCTCTGAATGATCTAGTCGGTTACTCCTTTAGAGATTTCTCGTTCGCACCAGCCAGCAGACAAACACACACAGAAGGACGAACATTGCTCAAAACGGATTTCCGGGAAACATACTTGGGGTCTTAGGTCACACCTTCGATGTGTTACGCTTTTGGCTCGTAGCAAATTACATATAACCTTCTCTGTAAGGTGATAGGATAAAAAGGAGTACGTTAATTCGTCCAAAAAACACATTTTTGTGATTTTTTAGTGACGACACAGTATAACATTCGAAGTATATTGTGTAAAAATGTCATGAAGGAATATTAAAAAATATGGCAACTCCAGCAATTATTCGGAAGCGTCTCGGAAAAAAGTTCAATTGCGGTGTCCATGATAACTCGGTGTTGGATTAGCTAAAACCAAAATTATTTCGTTAGGTAATTATTCGTTTTCCCCAGATAACGCTAGGGAGGGTTTTTCGAAATTTAAATTTTTGGGAAATCTTTGAAGTGAAACACGCGATTTTGGAAAATTGAAAAAATCTCTCCAGCGTTATGTCGTAAATTATGTACAGAAACTGTGTTGAAAATTTCAAAACGATCGGTGTAATCTTTTTGAAGTTGTGATGGACACCGACCGTGAAAATGTGGGTTGGGGAAAAACGCTTTAAAGTTTTTCTGATGTACTGGCGCGGTTGCTTGGACTGCTGCATCTTCGTTAGTTTTGCTCCGATTCATCTCAAATTTTCACACAATATTTTTAAGAGGCTCCCCATTCAAAAAATAAAATAAAAAAAAATCCAAAAAAAATGTATAATCATATATAATTAAGGGAAATCATAGGATGTTTATTTCATTGTATAGGATGGGGGGTATATTCATTTTGTCACTCCGTTTGTAACACCTCTAAATTGATCGGAGACCCCATAAAGTATATATATTCTTAATCGTCGTGAAATTCTAAGACGATTTAGCCATGTCCGTCCGTCCGTCTGTGGTAATCACGCTACAGTCCGCAATAATAGAGCTAGGTTGATCAAATTTGGTACAAATTCTTCTTATAGTTGCAGGTTGTTTGGGATTGCAAATGGGCCATATCGGTCCATATTTAGATATAGCTCCCATATATAGCATCTAACTTGTTGTGATTCCTACTGTTCTCATCTACTATATTTTTGTGTTTTCGGTGTTATTTTCTTTAGGTTTAAGTTATTTTGTGAGGTCACATGCTATCCATGGTGGAGGGTATATAAGATTCAGCATTGCCGAACTTAACGCTTTTAATTGTTTTTGCCTAAAGATATGTTATAATGATTTCATTTACAAGTTTATTTAAATTGCTAGGAACTAAGGATTCAAGAGTATGGTTATTTTCCTTTTTGAAATAGATTCACTCTCACACAATTCTATTAAGTGGTAGTATTTGTTGAAGGTGGCGATAGGGACCATCATTAAACTTCTGGTAACAAAAGGATCAGTAAACTCCATACTCCAACGCTTCACAAATCCGAGAGCAAAAGAGAAATTCATTCGACGATCCAACAGAATACCAATATCCATAAAGGATTCACCAGATTCCAGCACAACGTAATTTACATAATAATTGGATTGGAAATTGGAATTTCTAGAGAAATAAAAAATGTTTACATTTTTGTTATATTAAGTTCCATTAAGTTGACCAAGCACTATTAGTGAAAACTATCAAGATCAGACTTAAGCAATGACTGTTCATCTTGATCATTGACGGTTTTAATAATAATTTTGTCATCATACGCATACATAAGAACAGTAGAAAAGTGGGCAGCAGAAGGTAAATCGTTTATAAATAAAGAGAACAATATTGATCCCAGATGTAACAGCAATATTTTTTGATGAGAACTACCAAATTTAACACTGAGTGCGGTTAAATAAATAGCTTTTTAACCAAATTTAACATATTCGTACTAAAATCAATACAATCCAGTTTATGTAACAGTAGTAACATTAAGATTAACAGTATTAAACTCTCTGCTGAAATTTGTTTTAATGACATCAGTTTGCATTCCGTTCCGAAAACCTTTATTTTTTCACGGATGTTAGTTCAAGAAAATTCGTAGCAGTTGAGCGCCATTTACGGAATCCATGTTGGTAAAGTGATAGTAAAGTAGAAACTTGATATTCAAATATATCAGATACTAGAAAGAAATATTGTCAAGTTTTATCAGTGTTGTTTGTCTAATGATACTGATGTGTCCAAAATGTATATTTGATAACGCTTAGATTCAAAATCGGATATACATATATACAGGGGGTCCTGAATCTGGAGGACCCCCTGTATATATGTACAGAAGCGCAATCGGGATACATGAAGGCTTTATCTAAATCTGAACTGAACAGCGTTCGTCTCTCGATCACGAGACTTCACTCTTCCAAATTCAAAATAATTGATTGGATGTACAATAAGGTGGCGAATCGGATAGAACATATATATGGATATAAAACATAAAAAAACTACTTCTTTTTTAATTTTTAACAATGTTGTTTTCATATACTGAACGCAACAAAAACGATCTTGAGCCTAACAATGGCAAAAACAAAATATGTACTACGAAAGCAGATCGAGTAAAACAAAATATAAAATTGAACCGATTTATTTTAATTTCGACGCTAATGTGCTGGGTTTAAAATATTTCTTTGTTTCGAATTTTATACACTTCGGTTAAAAAATGTGGCTTATATAGCGCTTAAACGCCAAATCGGAGGCTTTATCTAAATCTGTACAAATTTTTACCAAATTCAATAGGCTTCTTCCCTGGCGTAATAGAGTGCTATGTGTCAAGTTTCCTGAAGATGGGAGTAAAATGTTAATCTGTAATTAACTACTTTGCTTGGACAGACGGACGGACAGACAACCATAGTTAGAACAATGGTGTTAAGAATCTAGCACCAATACTTGTTACTTTGTAAAGGCCCTATGTTCCAACTACGAACTTTTTAGGAAAATATATCTATACCAATATTTTAAGGTGTTACAATCATCTGTTCAAACAACACCCTATGCCAAAGGAAGATCAGTGGAAACAGCTCTGCATGAGGTAGTGCACCACATAGATGAGTTCTTCAGTAAAGAAATGTATAGACTTGCTGTTTGCATAGACATTGAGGGCGCATTTAACAATGTACAGACCGATACACTTATGCAGTCCTTAGACGAGTTTCAGGTTGACCGGGCGCTGAGAAACTGGATCAACAATATGCTAAGGAATAGGTGGATTATTTGTGGGTCATATGACGTAAAAATTAGAGACAAGGTAAATCGTGGTATACCTCAGGGGGGCATTTTATCGCCTCTTCTATGGGTTACGACGATACACAGTCTCCTAAAAGCCCTCACCAATGAAGGACTTAAACCAGTCTGTTATGCAGACCAGTCTGTTATGCAGATCCCACGTTTTACCCCGCCTCGATTCCTGAATAAGACAATTGCTATAACTAAAAAGGTAAAATACTTGGGAGTAATCTTGGATCAGAAACTGTACTGGAAAGATCATTGAAGAAAGAGTTACAAAGGCCCACAGATTTTGGTCGTTGTGCAGAAGAGCTTTAGGTTTAAAATGGGGACTACGTCCAAATATGACTCACTGGCTTTACATGAGCGTGATTAGACCAATTATCACCTACGCCTGTGTAGTGTGGTGGACATCAATGGACAAGAAGTGCATACTGCAGTATACTGCATATCCAACCAATAGACATCGGTATAAAGTATGAGGCAGCCCTCACAACAAGACGTCTTCAAGTGATGGGTGAATGGATAAATCGAGACCACAAGTCGTACCATCAGAAGATTTTAGAATCTCTAGTTGGTCACATTCAAACGCCAGAAATCTCCGACCGCATTCCTGAAGTGCGGCTTCAGCTACCTGTGATACGTTTGTGCCAGACAGACGCTCCTGGGAAAATGGAACTTTGGCCCATGTGCCAGTGGAAACCAGCTGCTACACGGATGGGTCCAAGCGAGGAGGAAGGACGGGTCTGGGACTTTTTATTGATGAACCAGAAGTCGAACTTCACTTCCGTCTCCCTGACCATAACACGGTATTTCAAGCAGAAGTTCGAGTAATCACGGAGTGTGTGAACTGGCTCGGTAACACGACAAAGCCTAAATATGCCAACATCTTCACAGATAGCCAAATGGCGATTAAAGCAATAACATCGGAAAGGGTCAAATCCAGAACTGTGTTGGACTGTAAAAGAACGATGGTCAATTGTTTATTTGCTGGGTACCTGGACACAACGGAGTGATTGGAAATGAACGGGCACATAGTAGGGTATAACAAAGCGACGATTTAGTTGAGCGGCAAGGTGTTGAAAAACCTTGCTGCATTGCCTCTTAGGGAGTAGATGTAAATGTAGTTAATGCGCTAAAAAGCATCAAATTCACCGGCGAAAGATGTGAAAAGCACAAAAAAGCGTTTTTGAAAATCGCGTATATAATAAAAATGTGCACATTAGATGGTCCGAAAGCTCCATGAACAGCGCATTTAGCACAAAAATGGCAACACTGTTGCACAGTAGAATACGAAAAAAACAACGGGGTTCTGCAGGGTTTAATAAACATACGTTTTTCGCTCTCCACTTCCTTTGAACCAATTAGTTTTCCTTAGACAGCTCAAAAGACGGAAGGTGTTCTATCGACTCTTCCTCCTCGTCTTCATCATTTCGTAAGACCTTCAAACTTTCTGCGTGTCGTCAATAAGGCAGTGACCCGTCCAGACAGACACGATAAGTGAGACGTCCGGTCCGATATCGACAGTAAGGCGTTGGTGAGTTTGAAGTTAAGGCAGGAGTACATCATCCAGGTGTATGCAGTTTCCGACTAGTGATTACCTTTTATTAAGCTCTTAGTCTTGTAAGTTAATCTGTTGTGCAGTTCCCAGGTATGTCCCTGTGACCCGGCACACATATCAGGTGAATATTGAACCGATCAAAGAACTATTTTAAACCCAGCACATATAGTGTCAAAATTAAAATAAATCGGTTCAATTTTATTTTTTTGCTTTTGTTTTATTCGATCTGCTTTCATAGTACATATTTTGTTTTTGCACTTTGTTAGGTTCAAGATCGTTTTTGTTGCGTTCAGTATATGAAAACAACTTTGTTAAAACTTAAAGAAGAAGTATTTTTTTATGTTTTATGTCCATATATAAGTTCTATCCGATTCGCCACCCGATTGTACATCCAATCAATTTTGAATTTGGAAGAGTGAAGTCTCGTGATCGAGAGACGAACGCTGTTCGGTTCAGATTTAGATAAAGCCCTCATGTACATATACCCGTATCCCGATTGCGCTAGATCCTTATAAAATTTGTTGAACCAAAAAGCAGCTGCCTAATTTCGACACTAACTGTTGCCTGGCGCCATCTGACATTTCCATTGGAAAGTTTGACATCTTTTAGCATAAACGTACTCAGAACGTTTTGACGTACGACCATCATTTGTGTCGCTTACAGTGACTTGAAAAAATCAATTTGGCAAAAAAAATGGAATTAACTCGTGAACATTTTCGTGCGATCATTTTTCACAACTTTCAACGTGGATTATCACGACAAGATGAACTTAAATCTTTGTATGGCGATGAAGCACCATCCTATAGCACTGTGAAAAACTGGTTTAATGAATTCAATGAGGACATTTCTGAATGGAGGACATTTGTGCCAGAAAAGGAGGACATTAGTGAAATTTACAAAGAGGCCTTGGAACCTCCGGAGGACATATTGTTATATAAAAATAGCAGTAATTGGAAAAAATAAATATTTTAATATGATCAACAATTAATTTTTTCAAAGGTTATTAAAATTTTCTAAAAAGGTTGTATTTTTCGCAATATGTTGTAAGATCTTTTTGAAACCGCTGATGGGATGAACAATTGGTATTAAAAGAAGATGAAGTCTACTAAATTTAGGATTATTTAAAGCATTCTTGAAGTAATTAGGATAAACGGTTCTCGAGTTATGCTAAAATATGTGGGTTAACCTCTATTTTTTAGATGTTTATCTTTGTTACATTTATATTACTAGCTGGACCCGGTCCACTTCGCTGCCCCAGACTTCAGATTTCCGATTCCGTCCATTTTTTTTAACCAATTACGTAGACTGCCATCAAATGCATATTTACAAAATTACAACACTCTCGCTAACAAATTGTTCAAGGTATTTCAATTTCAGAAATTTGCTTATAAGGACGCCCATTGGTCCGATCCCAACCCTTTTTGGACCATTCACGTAGACTAACACCAGATCCATATGCAAAAAATTACAGCACTCTCGCTAAAAAATTGTGAGATATGACTCACAATTTCAAAATTTGGCTTATACTCGTATAGGCGGGGCAACGTCCATTGGTCTGATCCCGCCTATTTTTGGGCGAATTACGTAGACTGTCATCAGATACATATACCCAAAACTTCAGCGCTCACTTAAACAAATTGTTCAAGGTATCTCAATTTCAAAAGTAGGCTTCTATGGGCGGTGCCGCCCGTTTTTGTGTAATCACGTAGACAAAGTGTGCATGATATCTCAATTTACAAATTTGGTTTATATGGGCGGGGCCACGCCCATTGATCCGATCCCGCCACTTTTTAGACCATTCACGTTGGCTATTATCAGATACATATGCGCAAAATTACAGAACTCTCGCTAAAAATTTGTGTAAGACATCTCAATTTCAGAAATTAGTTTATATGGGCGGGGCCACGGCCATTGATCCGATCTCTTTGGACCAATAACGTAGACTACCACCAGACATCACTCTCGCTAAAAATTGTGCAAGATATGTGTCTCAATTTCAAAATTTGGCTTATATAGGCGGGGCCACGTCCATTGGTCTGATCCCGCCAATTTTTGGGCGAATCGCGTAGACTGTCATCAGATACATATGTCCAATGGTTCGATGCCGCTCATTTTTGAACCAATCACGTAGACTACCACCAGATATATATACACGAAATTACAGCACTGTCGGTAACAAATTGTTCAATATATCACAATTTCAAAATTAGGCTTATATGGGCGGGGCCACGCCTATTGGTCCGATCCCGCCCATTTTTGAACCAATCACGTAGACTACCACCATATACATATTCACAAAATTCCAGCATTCTCGCTAACAAATTGTGCAAAATATCTCAATTTCAAAATTTGGCTTATATGGGCGGGGCCACGTCTATTGGTCCGCACGCGCCCATTTTTGGACCAATCACGTAGCTCGCCAACGGATATATACACAGAAAATTATTAAAATTTAGCTTATATGGGCGGTGCCACGCCCATTGGTCCGATCCCGCCTATTTTTTGACCAATCACGTGGACTGTCACCAGATACATATGTACAACATTACAGCACTCTAGCTAACAAATTGTACAAGATATGCCAATTTAAAAATTTGGCTTATACGGGCGGGGCCACGCCCATTGGTCCCATCCCGCCCATTTTTGGACCAATTACGTAGAATGCCAACACATACATATACACAACATTGCAGCACTCTCGCTAGCAAATTGTGCAAGATATCGAAATTTTAAAATTTTGTCTATGTGGGCGGGGCCACGCCCATTCGGCCGATCCCGCCCATTCTTGGACCAATCACGTAGACTGTCACCAGATACATGTAACCTAAACTACAGAACTCTCGCTAACAAATTGTGGAAAATATTTCAATTTCAAATTTGGCTTATATGGGCGGGGCCAGGCCCATTGGTCCGATTCCGCCCATTTTTTGAAAATGCACATAATCTGGCACTAAATGCATACACAAAAAAAATCAGCACTCTAGCTAAAAATTTTTCTCAATGCCAAAATTTGACCCTTATGGGCGGATCCACGCCTGCTTGATATATCGAAAATTCAAGTACCCTATTTTCAGCACCCCCTACACATGTACATTCTGTGAAAATTTCAAGATGATTGGTCAAGCCGTATAGACGTCTATACGGAACAAACAAACATACAAACAAACCCACAAACAGACACTCTCTTTTATATATATAGATAAAGTGTGGCCCATCTAGCGGTTGCTTTTTGAACTAAGGCCGCCTCGCATATGCGATTTGACTCCGTTGGACTATTTTTTGTGGGGAGATGGGAAGGATAAGTGCTACACCAGGGCCACATAATCGACAATGTGTAGAAAACTTAAGTCGGCACAGAATGGACCGTGACAGGCATTTCAATATAAGCCCGCGACAGGCATTTCAATAAAGGCAAAATCATTGAAAAATATCGCCTTTGTGCTATTAAATCAAATGACATGAGCTTTCGTTTACCAAAAATTTTTAAAATAAAAACATAGTTTTTGACAAGAATGTGAAAACAAATTTTAATATCGCAAAAAAATTACATATAAATATTTTTGAGATTTTTTTTAATTTAATTAAAAAAAGTTTTTAGAAAAGGCTATCGAAAACACTTTGCGCAAAATTTTCTAAATACAATGGGTAATTAGATATATGGATGGAAAAAAGACCGCTGTCAAAATTCAACACCCTCCAACTCGGACAGTCCTTAACCGACCTGGTTGTTGTTTTGTTTTATAACTACTATCCAATAGGACTAAACTTGGGACAAGTTTCATCCTCATCAAAAGAAATCGGAATTGAAATTCGCCATATGTATATGCAAACCAATAAATTCCACCATTGCATCACTCATTCAAATGGAACTTTGAATAATGAAAGTCACGATCGGCTGAGCTATAAAAATACATTTGAATCAGTGACAAAAGGAGGACAAATACCACATTTTTGAAAAAGGAGGGCGGACGGGAGGACAATGGTAAAAAAGGAGGACGTATGGTAACCCTGCTCACGTGACATACCGTGAGAGATTGCCAGGAACCGAAATATAAATAGCAACCCTCGTAAAAACAAAGATTTTAGCCATTATTTTTTAGAAGAATTGGGAAATTACAGTGCTTTGACGCTTTTTACAACCGATAATCGGGATTTATACGTAAAAAATGTCAACTTATGAAATCTGCTCTTAATATTATGTATTTATATTAAAAATGCAAAAAGAACATAAGGAGAAATTTGTATTCGTATGGTGCTTTTGCGCTTTTTATACCAGATTTTCGTGTTGACGGTGAAGAAATGGGCACAGTGCTGTGCAATCGAAGGTCAAAATTTTTAGTTATTTATTGATTATTTTATTTATGAGGACCTTCCATTGGCGAGCTTTCTAAATTTACCTATTTTTGGTATTCGATACAATTGTATTTGTGTCCTTATAGATAGATAATATTTATATCCTTTTTTTTAAAAAAAGAAACTTCATTTGTGCGATTTCGGATTTTTTAATGCATCCTCCTGTTTTCGTATAAAACTCGAGATTTTTTTTTTGGTATGACCATTGGGAATACATCTGAACGTGAATCAATTTTTGTAAGAAGCGTAAAACATTAATTTCCGTCAGATCGCTTGTTTAAAATTATTATATAGGGATTAATATTAAAATCTGGACCGAAATTTACATTTTCCTATGGGCGATTTTATGCAATACGAAATATATACATATGCCTAAATATCACCATAATCGGTTAAAATGCGTCCTCTAAAGCGTCAAGAACTAATATCGAAAGGGAACTTTCAAAGTACCCCATTTTCTTTAGGGATATTTAAAGAAAGGAAAATCCTAAAGTTCTAATCGGAGGGACCTTTATATGGGGGCTATATCAAAGCATAGACCGGTATATCTATCTCTTCTTTTTTGGACATTACAAACAAATGCACAGAGTCATAATACCCTGTACACCAGTGCGGGGTAGGGTAATATTACAGATATTTTACTGCTACAACAGAAAATCTGCTGATATAACACACAAGCCGACAACAGTTTACTTAGCAGACAATATGGTAATAATCGTATTAAAAACTGTATTACGAGTAATATATTACGAGTAATCTTACTAAATTCGGTATAATAGGTTTTGAAAAATTTGTCGGTGTAAGTCGATTTTATGGATTACACAAAATTCACAAAAAAAAAACATTGCAAATATCGCGGACGTTACAAAGCGTCTTACAAATGATCATATTTAAAGGAAATTGTTTAACAGTTCTAAATTTACGCGTTTTTCTTTACAAATCAAAGCTATTAAGTTTGTTTTGAGTAAAAGTACTGTTTTCGCGATAACTCGCGAAATGAAGCAGATCGGATTTAGATCTATTCGTAGTCGAATAGAGGGGATGATTCTCAACAAAAAAGGATAATGAAGGACTAACATTTGCAATGCGATTTTTGCAGGTGATTTTGAAGTGTAAGACTTCCGAAAACACGCTTCAGGCCAAAGAACGAAATAAAGGGAACCCTTCGAGTATTATTTCTCTCAAAATAGTCAACCACGCTTCTCACCACTTTACCACCGAAAAAGTGCAATCAAATCTTATCATGTGTCAAACGTCATACAAATCATCGACATTTTTAGTTTGTGTCTTTGAGAAAATGTTCATCGCGAAAAATTACTATGAGTCTCCTTTCAGCATATTTATGAAAAATTAACAGGTTTCACAATTTAGCAGGTTTTGTTGGTTACCTTTGAAATTTCCATTAACACTAACGAAAAAATGATTTACAAAAATTTAAGTCAAAAAATTTTATTTAAATTATTTTCTGCTATGAGCAGAAATTATGTAATAACTCGAAATTTGCTTAATTCTCATAAAAATGTTGAGAAAGGACTTATAGTATTTCTTCGCGAGGAATATTTTTCTCAACGATGCCTACTAAAAATGTCGACAATATGTATGATTTTTAACATATGATAAGATTTCATTGCACTTTTTCAGTGGTAAGGGGGTGAGAAGCGTGGACGACTGTTTTGAGAAAAATAATTGGCGAAATGTACCATTTATTTCGATCTTTGGACTGAAGCGTATATTCCGAAGTCTTCCCCTTCAAAATAACCAAAGAGATAAGTCACCTCTCTGATTTCCCAACAAACTTTGTGGTCGAATATCGCAAAAACAAGAGCTAACACAGAAAAACGGCTAATGCCACTGGATTCAGCATGGCCGAAATTGGTCTATCCACATTGTCTCATTTCTGTTACATTTTTGGACTAGCACAGTGTAATTATATCCTTACAAAATGTCATGTCATTTTAAACGCGAACTCGGCCAGAAAATAAAAAACTGAGTACACAGTTTTGTTGTGTTTCTAGTCAGCTTTTCGAATTATATTGACATTTCCATGGCCAATAATTTTTGTTCAATTTTGTCGCACGTTGTTATAGAACACATTTAAGGTGCTTCTCTTAAAATTGGAATATTGCGGAAACTAGGAAAACGCCTCTCCAAAATTGTGGCCATCGCTAGTACGCTAAAATAGCATTCTTCTGAAAAATTTTGAGTAAAATCGCTTGACCACGCTTTTTTGATATTCGCAAATTAATAGTTTGACCTTGAATTTCAATGTCAAAATAATGTTTCTGCAAAAAATGATTATCACCATTGAAAAGCCCATAAAAAAATCGTTAAGAAACATTTATTACATATTGCATGTCGTTCACCAAATTTGACATAAAAGGCAAAGAATAGGAGCATATTTTTTAAAATCGACAAAATTGTGGTCACCATAATGCTTATTTTAGATTAATACTATTTAGGCATACGCCAACATGTCCACCAAATTGCATCCAATGAAAACATTACTAAAAAAGGCTGGCTTCCTGACAAATAATGCTTCATAGGAGTTTTTGGGAACTTCGGAACCGGTGAAGATAGCGCAAAGTGCTTTGGTGGATAGTCGTATGACCGCTAGGACTTTCTAATCCGACAATAAATAAAAAATCGAAAAATTACACATAGGAGCTTTCGTCGGAACACCGACGATATGTATATGTAATATACATAGTTTTTGATATTGTCCCCATTTATGTATATTATCCTCCCGATTTGACATCTAAGCATTATAGAAGCTGCATTTTATATTCGAAATTCGCAGACATAAGTTTCTTAGCCCAGGAAATAACACTGCCAATTTTTATAAAAATCGATTAGTTTTTAGTTATCACTAGCGTACCCGGTCCGCTTCGTTGCCCCAGACTTCAAATTTCCGATCCCGTCCATTTTAGGACAGCTCAAGATATATCAAATTCAAAACTAGGCTCATATAGATGGGGACAGAAGGAATCTCGTTAATCTATTTGTATAACGGTACGGACAGTAGGAATCACTAAAAAAATGTTAACTCCAAATTAGTTTATAAGGGCGGGGCCACGCCCCCTCAATCAAGATCTTATATAGTCTATGTCACCCGCTAAGCTTATCTGACGATTCCCTGAAATTTTCATGAAAATCGGTCCAGCGTTTTCGAGTCCATACGGAACACACACACACATCGATTTTTATATATATAGATTACTGAGCGCCCCAGTAGGTGAGTTGGTAGCGTGCTTGCCTATGAGTTTGGGGGTCGTGGGTTCGATTCCCACCAGAGGCTCTGGTCTGTCGCTGCAAACTCTAGCCACATGGTCTTTGTAACTCGGCTTTTCCTTGGACCGTACAATTAGAATATAAATTTACTTTGTATTGTAATTCATATAAATAAATAAATAAATATACAGATTACAGAGAAAATATGAGTTTATGGTTGTTATGTATGTATGTAAGGACGTATCCTTGGTGAAAAAGTGACTTTAAGAAAATATATGGCTCTACGTTCTGCACAGTGAATGAGGACGCCCCCACACGGATTATGATATCAACATCGTGTCGCCTGGTCTGATAAATGACGTCACCTGGCAACCCGTCATTTTATTGGGATCAGACCACCTCCCCATAATCCTCCCCATAGACAGACCAGCCGATTTTTTTTATCTCTGAACGCCGTACTTTCCTGAATCAAAGGAAATCGGACTGGAACGGGTTCAGAGAATTCACCAACCGCAGCTTCAGTGAACTACCCATCCCCTCAGATTTTCGGGTAGCTGAGAAGAAATTCCGAGGCATCATTAACGCAGCAGCCAACTTATCCCTGCTGGTCGAATACCCGAGATACGACCTAATTTCCCAGCAGATGCAGCGGGACTAGCAGACGTGAGTGATGAAATTCGTCGTTCTAATCCTGCTAATCCTAGAATCAGGGAAATCAATCTAGAAATCAATAGGAAAGTGGACGAATATAAGCGGAATAAATGACTAGATCAACTGAAGCAGTGCAACTTAAGTTCCGGTATTGGTAAATTGTGGGCAACGGTTAAGTCACTCTCGAATCCAGGCAGGAAAGACGACCGGACGGCAGTCACATTTGGTGCCACCACTGTGACTGACCCGAAGAGGTGCGCGCGTTATTTTAACCGACAATTTATAGAGCACCCCGTGAGTGACAGAGCGAAAAGGAGAGTAATGCGTCGTATCAATGCTCTCCGAGCTGAAGAAGTACCACCACAGTTTACAGTTGGAGAAGTTGCAGATGTCATCCGTAGCGCTAAGTCCAAAGCGCTTGGCCCCACTCTGAAAATACCCGAAGCCTGGAAAATGGGCAGAGTGGTCCCGCTACTGAAACCGGGCAAAGATGCGAGCAAGGGAGAATCGTACAGGCCTATCTCCCTTCTCCCCCCAGTAGCAAAGACGCTTGAGGCGTTAATCCTCCCGAGCCTTATTGGACATTTTCCAAATGCTGATCATCAGCACGGATTCCGAAAGCAGCATAGTACGACTACTGCTTTACACGCCATATCCACGCATGTGAGCCGCGGTCTTAACCAGAACAAGCCAGGTGACAGGACCGTTCTCGTGGCGCTAGACCTATCAAAGGCCTTCGATACCGTCAGCCACGCCACGATTTTGAGGACATAGCCAACGCGTCCCTCCAGAATAGTTTGAAACTTTGGACCATTACATGTGTGGACGCCAGTCGTATGTGGAATTCAGAAACAAACCCCGTAGAGTGAAACAGGGAGTTCTCCAAGGTGCAATTCCACCCCCACCTGACGACGTTGAAATCGTATCATATGCTGGTGACTGTACGATTCTGGCGTCGATTCTTAATCGATGACATATGTGGAAGGCTGAATATCTACCTGGCTGAGATTTCCAATTTCTTCGCTGCGAGGAACCTAAAAATATCCGCCACCAAATCATCGGCCACACTGTTTACTGCATGGACAGCGCAAGTGAAGGAGCAACTCGATGTCACAAGAATTCCGACCACCAACTACACTAAGGTTCTTGGTGTCACATTTGATAGCCTCTTCAGGTCTAACGCGCATGCCACAGCTATCTGCAATATGATGAGAAGTAGGAACAAGGTCCTCAAGTCGCTAGCCGGCAGCACTTGGGGCACAGATAAAGAAACCTTGTTGACCTCTTACAAAGCGATAGGTCGGTCTGTGGTAAACTTTGCAGCACCAGTGTGGTCACCGAATGTGAGCGAGACGCAGTGGAAGAATATACAGACCTGCCAAAATGCCGCCCTGAGAACTGCGACATGGTGCCTCCTCATTTCTTCTGTGGACCACTTACATGAGGAGACGAAGATCATAATCGTGCGACGACACAATTTTTTGCTGTCGAAGCAGTATCTGCTTGGTTGCTACCGTCCCAGCCATCCCAATCACCATCTAGTGGATAGGCGCCCACCTCCCTGGCAGATCAGGAAAGACCTTCATGATCTAGTAGAGCGCGAGGTCCAACGCTACAAGAGAGAACATCTAGATCAAATATCTTACAAGGCACGTCTGGCTGACATACACTCTGACGCAGTCGCTGAAGCCGTGAATAATTACAGAGTCAATGTCGTACTAGGAGACCACCCTCCAAAATTGGCCTTAGAGGAAGAGGAATTACCACGACAGACAAGAGTACTTTTGGCCCAATTAAGATCTGGCTGGTGTAGCCGCCTCAATTCCTACTGGGCAAGGATTGATGACACCACGTCGAACATATGTCCCGCCTGTAACCAGGGACCACACGACACACTACACCTTTTTAACTGCCCTGCCAAACCTACTCAACTTGTTCCCAGGTCTCTTTGGACCCAAGTAATGGAAGCAGCCATCTTCCTCGGCCTGGAAACAAATACAGCAGAACCCACTATACAAGGCGAATGAAAACAACTAATGGATAACAAACACATAAACTTCTACAACAACAACAACATAACGACATAAAACAACGTCTTAGGAGCCTTAACAACAAGACTATTGTCATAGTAGGAACAGGACCCGCAGCAAACGAGCGTACAAGAAATAACATGAGGACAGCTCTGAACGTCTGTAAAGAGAAAATGCCCGAGTCCATGAAAACAATACTTACTTGTAGAAATCCGGACAACTTGGAAGGAGCAATGGATATTTTGTTTCAATCAGGGTAAGCTTACTCCACAGGCTCCAATGGGATTTTTGGACATAATGGAAAACAACCAAATAAGCAGAACTACTAAAAACAAAATAATGAAAAAGGAAAACAAGATAATAACAAAACTCAATACAACGGATAAAGGAACCAAACTCCTCAATATAACATTCACCCAAGACCCAATATTAATAACCAAGGTAACCAGATTAGATACAACCAACATAATATCTCCCAACCGAACGGAACCAATTGGAATAAACATCAACGTAATTGGGCACAGACTTATAACAATTACTACCAACCCGACCTGAAAATAATGGACAACGACCACATAACTACCAAATGAGCAACCGACAAATTCCCAAACCCATGAATATAAATATGGTTGAAGACAACTTCCAGCTCAACCATCAGGAACAATATCTATATCACGACGATCAGAATTATGGAGAAGATTATTGTAATAATCAGAACACAGATGATGACCAACCACCGCAGCAGTCATGGCTTCCAGATAACGTGGAAAACTCCGACCAACATGTTAATATTAACACTTCCGAAAATTTTGTTATACAGGCCTCACAGGAGAACTACCCCACATAATAGTAAAAGGTAAATTAAAATTCATCATAGACACTGGGGCTACACACTCCATAGTAAATCCCGGATTATGTAACTCAAAATGGAGGATCACATCAGGACCACTGACACTCAAAACCCTCCAAAACTAGATAAAAACCACCATCATATATACGTACCTCTTTTCTCTGAACTTGGATGGAATAATCGGGAACGACGTCCTTAAATGTTTCAAGGCAAAAATATATTATACAAATAATACATTAACCATTGACAACAAACAAATTCCTCTTTTATATGGTAAAACTCGAACAATCCAATTTGTAACGGCAGAGGAAAATTAACTTGTTCACCTTAAGAAACAACGTAACAACACAGGCGATTTAATTCTCCAAGAAGGACTATATGACGTCCAGAACTTTAAGGATCGTACCCAAAAAGAAGGATGCAAGTGGAAAAAAGAAATGGCGACTCGTAGTCGACTATAGGAAATTAAATAAAGTCACCATAGACGACCGTTATCCTATCCCAAATATTGAAGAAATACTTGATAAACTTAGAAAGTGCATGTATTTTATCACACTAGCTCTGGCTAAAGGTTTTTACCAGATAGAAGTTGACGAACCCGATGTACATAAGACAGCTTTCACCATCGAGGGTGGACATTATGAATACTTGAGAATGCCGTTTGGTTTAAAAACCGCTCCCGCAACATTCCAAAGATTAAAGAACCCAGTCCTGCAAGAATACATCAATAAAATATGTCTTGTCTATCTCGATGACATAATAATATTTTCTACCTCCCTCCAAGAACATATACAATCAATAAAGCTAATTTTTCAGCGATTAGAGGAGGCCAACATGAAAGTACAACTGGATAAATCCGAATTTTTCAAAAGAGAAACTGAGTTCCGCGGACACGTAGTTACCCAGAACGGAATAAAACCCAATCCAAAAAAGATCGTATGCGTTATTAATTTTCCTTTACCCAAAACTCCAAGGCAAATTAAAGAATTTTTGGGATAAATAAATAAAATAAAAAACCTCGACAAAGAATACGCTATGACCTTGTTGAAGGCCCACATTGACCCAGACCACATAAACGCAATTATGATAGACGAAGAGTTCTATGATATATTCCGCAATACTTACAGTTAACTATTTTCGGAGAATAAGAATTTTAGAATAATAAGGTGCTCTTGAAATCCACGACAAGATAGCTTCAAGAAAGGAAAGTTATATTAAAGGATTGAATAAGGAGAGAAATGACGTTGAACTAGAAGAAGGAGCTAACTTCATAAAATAAATTAGAAGCGGGAAAAACCACCGCAAATACAGGAAAGTACGCGTTTTAAGTGGACAAGGAACACAATGCAAGCACGACAACAGGACATAAATACTATAAGACAAATATCAAGAAAGAAAAAGAAAAGAAAAAATATCAAGACAGAGATAACCCCACCATTGAGGCTAATAAATGATGTTATATTTTAGATGACGACCTTTATCTTGATGATATTCTTCTTGACGACGATAAACGACCAGACCTTCGATATACAGGATCTAACCAACAACAACGGATATATACCGATTAAAATAGATGAAATAAAGGTGATCTAACAGTACAAAAAAGTTCTCCACATTGTCAACATAACTAGCTATACGGAAACACTCGACTTAATCCTTGACAACATACGCAAACTGAATACGACCACCTTCAAACTAAGACCCTTTTGGATACGACATATAAGAATTTTGCACTGCTAAAAGGCAGACACGGACTGGTGAACATATTAGGGAAAGGACTGAAACTCATAGCAGGATCAATGGACAGTGATGACGAAAGACGGATTGACAACTCATTAAGATCATTATATGAAAATGAAGGAATCTTTACAGACAGAATAGACAATTTGACATACGTTAACAGTTTTATGTCTGATCAGATACATAACATTACAGAACACATTTATCAGAAACAGATCCTGATAGGAGACTACCTGAACAGGTTCAAAGACTTCTTACAGAATAAGTTACATTTCTGGGACAAATATATCAGATAAACAACGATATTTCATTTTTACGAGACCATATAGATGACATAGGACAAATTGTATTTTCTAGCAAACTCGGAATAATCCCCATAGACATACCGACAAGAACCGAACTGGACCTAATTAACGACTTTGATAGTTATACGAAAATTGAAGTGGCTGTAGGTCTCGACAATAATAATATCGTAATAATTCTTCTAATTCCACAATATTCGGAGAACGTTCTATCGAAAATAGTGTTTGAACCAATTCTAAATATTGATAATAAACCAATAATTCTCGATACTTATGAAATATTAGTGGACTTGAACAATACTATTTATGATATCGACATCAAAGATAATCTAAGAAAAAACTTAGACTAAATGAGAGATGTTTAACAAACATACTTAATTTTAAGGAAGCATATTGTAATATGGAAAGGTTATATCAAACAATTGTAACAGAAATTATCCCGGTATACTCATATTTAAATTTTTTTTAATGAAATGTCACATAACTGCAAAAAAATGGATATAAAAATGAAAGGAAACTTTCTGCTGAAATTTCAAAATTGTGAAATTAAAACACTAACAAAACCTTTTCAAATATAAAAATCAAAATACGAGTATATGATAACTTCATTTTACCAAATGTAATAACCAAAATAAAAGAAAAGTCTAGTTCTATGGCAAATATAAAAACGGAATCTCTCTATATCTAGCAAATTAAACACGAAGAAGCCATAAGAAAGATTTTATATCAAAACAACAATTCAAATGTGATAGGCATAAGCATAGATAATACTATCGACTATCATATTAATAATAATTTTTGTAACAAAACGAAAAATGTCACAATCTTACAAATTTCGTCGGAGCCTCAAGCTAACGGTGGGGGTATTATAGTGTCACCCAATATTCTACTTACTCCTGCTAATATAATTTAACGTAACAATGTCTCCCAATTTATACCCAAATTAATTTTGCAATAAATCTATTGTTAAGCGCGCTGTATTGCAAGTTGCGCTGTCTTGTTAGAACCAAATGTTGTTGATGTTTACCTGATTAATTTTTTGAAACAAAAAATTCAGTCAGCATGGCTCGATAGCGCTCAACATTCACCGTAACGGCCGCTTCTTTCTCATTTCGAAAGAAATAAGGACCGATGATGCCGCTAACATGTAAACCGCACCAAAATGTCAATTTTGATGTAATGGTGATTCGTTAACAATTGTCTTCGCACCAAATAGGGCAATTTTGCTTGTTGACGAAGCCATTTAACCCGAAATAAGCTGCATCGCTAAACACAATTCCTTGATTTGAACTTTGCGAACAGATTTATTTTTCCCAAAGTAGAACATATATGTATACAAAGGATGTTTTTTACAGGTTGACAAATTCGATTTGGCAACACTGCTTTATTTGACAACCGATTTACTGGCTGATAGTTGCTTTTGTTTAGTTTGGTTTGTCATTTCATCATGGATAGATCATTACACGAGAGCAACGCTTGCAAATTGTTAAGATTTTACGTATAACTGAAATTTTACTAATAATAATATTGAAATTGTTCGAATAATTGCACGTAACGTCCAGTTAATCGTGTGATTTAACCCCTTGGATTATTATACCCTACACCACACTGTGGTACAGGGTATTATGAGTTTGTTTCACGGCAGATGTTTGTAACACCTGAAAATAACACAGCTAGACCCACATTAAAGTATACCGATCGACTCAGAATCACTAGCAGAGTCGATTTAACGATGTCCGTCCATCCGTCTGTCCATGTAAAGTTGTTCGTCGACTACAGGTCGCAATTTCACTCCGATCGTTCTGAAACTTTGCAGTTTAGAGTATTTCGCGGCTGTTAAGATCGCTATTGAATTTGGTTGAAATCGGTTCAGATTTATATATAGCTCCCATATATATTTTTCGTCCGATTTGGCCCTTTAGTCCTATAGAAGCAGTATTTTACATCCAATCGTTTTGAAATTTAGAATGGTAGAGTTTCTTGATCCATGAACCAACATTGCCGAATTTGAAGAAAATCGGTTAAGATTTAGCTATAGCTCCCATATATATGTTTCGTCCGATTTTGCTCTTTAGTCCTGTAGAAGCTGTATTTTACATCCAATCATTTTGAAATTTAGAATGGTAGAGTTTCTTGATCCATGAACCAACATTGCCGAATTTGAAGAAAATCGGTTAAGATTTAGCTATAGCTCCCATATATATGTTTCGTCCGATTTTGCTCTTTAGTCCTGTAGAAGCTGTATTTTACATCCAATCATTTTGAAATTTAGAATGGTAGAGTTTCATGATCCATGAACCAACACTGCCGAATTTGAAGAAAATCGGTTAAGATTTAGCTATAGTTCCCATATATATGTTTCGTCCGATTTAGCCCTTTAGTCCTATAAAAGCTGTATTTTACATCCAATAGTTTTGAAATTTAGAATGGTAGAGTTTATTGATCCATGAACCAACACTACCGAATTTGAAGAAAATCGGTTAAGATTTAGCTTTAGCTCCCATATATATGTTTCGTCCGATTTGGCCCTTTAGTCCTATAAAAGCTGTATTTTACATCCAATCGTTTTGAAATTTAGAATGGTAGAGTTTATTGTTCCATGAACCAACACTACCGAATTTGAAGAAAATCGGTTAAGATTTAGCTATAGCTCCCATATACATGTTTCGTCCGATTTGGACCTTTAGTCCTGTAGAAGCTGTATTTTACATCCAACCATTTTGAAATTTAGAATGGTAGAGTTTCTTTATCCATGAACCAACATTGCCGAATTTGAAGAAAATCGGTTAAGATTTAGCTATAGTTCCCATATATATGTTTCGTCCGATTTAGCCCTTTAGTCCTATAAAAGCTGTATTTTACATCCAATCGTGTTGAAATTTAGAATGGTAGAGTTTCTTGATCCATGAACCAACACTACCGAATTTGAAGAAAATCGGTTAAGATTTAGCTATAGCTCCCATATATATGTTTCGTCCGATTTGGCCCTTTAGTCCTATAAAAGCTGTATTTTACATCCAATCGTGTTGAAATTTAGAATGGTAGAGTTTCTTGATCCATGAACCAACATTGCCGAATTTGAAGAAAATCGGTTAAGATTTAGCTATAGTTCCCATATATATGTTTCTTCCGATTTGACCCTTTAGTTCTATAGAAGCTGTATTTTACATCCAATCGTTTTGAAATTTAGAATGGTAGAGTTTATTGTTCCATGAACCAACACTACCGAATTTGAAGAAAATCGGTTAAGATTTAGCTATAGCTCCCATATACATGTTTCGTCCGATTTGGACCTTTAGTCCTGTAGAAGCTGTATTTTACATCCAATCATTTTGAAATTTAGAATGGTAGAGTTTCTTGATCCATGAACCAACATTGCCGAATTTGAAGAAAATCGGTTAAGATTTAGCTATAGCTCCTATATTTATGTTTCGTCCGATTTGGTCCTTTAGTCCTATAAAAGCTGTATTTTACATCCAATCGTTTTGAAATTTAGAATGGTAGAGTTTATTGATCCATGAACCAACACTACCGAATTTGAAGAAAATCGGTTAAGATTTAGCTATAGCTCCCATATATATGTTTTGTCCGATTTAGCTCTTTAGATCCAATCGTTTTTATACCCTACACCACACCGTGGTACAGGGTATTATTTAAGTATAAAATGTCCCAAAAGTAAATTTATGTAAACAATTTATACATGAATTACAAAATTTATATATCAGAGTTATTAAATATTACGAGAGTGGTGTAGGGTATTATATAGTCGGCACCGCCCGACTTTAGCCTTTCCTTACTGGTTTTCTTTGGGGTTATGTCATCATATTTATATATTTTGTTCTTGCCTCTTGGCAATTGACCATTCTACATCACTAGGCAGTTTGAAGATTATTATAATTTATAGTATACTTCTTTTATTATTCCAGGGCCACTATTGTTTGCCGTCGTATCGCTGCAGGAAATAGCAAGTCCTGTATTTCAAAATCACAAGACAAAGGAATGGACAAATTTAGATAACATTACATTCTCATTCGACTGCACGAAACGTTCAGTTGGATTTTATGCAGACATGGAATATAATTGCCAGGTAAATTTCACTCACTTTTGACTTAGATAGTGTACAGATCTACATATGCATTTTTTTCAGATATTCCACATGTGCGACGAGGAGGGAAACCGGATTCCACATTTGTGTGCCAATGAAACATCCTTCAATCAGGAGTATCGCATCTGCGATTGGGACTACAATTTCAACTGTACCGAATCGCCGGTAAGTTCACAAAATCTGTCACTCCCATTCAACATACTAATTTCCTCCATATGTGTTGCAGAAATGGTTCTACCTAAACGAACTCACCTATGCCACGGAACCACCGGACGAGGATGAAGATTATTAATCGATTCTTCCGATTCAGAGGTGACCACCATCACGTGTTTGACCTCTACAAGCGCATGCTGATGAAACTGTTCCTGACGCAGCAGCAGCCAATGCAAGGGATATCCAAAGTAAAACTCCATCGGAGATATTTTCCAAAAGTGTAAACAAATGTATAAAGAAACAAATGTAACAAAAAAAGAAAAACGCAATACTGCTTAACAAATAATCTATATAAAAAATGATGTATGTATAAATGTTGTATGTATTTAATGTGTGTAAGCCTATTTTATTCTAACTATTGTAAATTTTTTATTATTCTATTCTCTCTATTCACTTGCAACTGTGAAAACAAACGCTACTGTTGTGTAGTGTAAACTGTTTGAAACTTGTTGATATTTTAGCCAATAAATAGTACGTTGAATATGTGTAAATTTATTTAATGTAAATCCCGAACTACAGAGTATTTTAATTGCGCACCCTCCGTCGCTGTAGTATGGAAACGTCCTTTCTTTTTCAAACTGGGTAATTTTGTAATTTGTGAACTGTTAGATAAAGGGATACGGACGAGGCATTCGTCTATGGCGAATTTTTAATCCGTTTACTTCGGGAGTGATTTGCGAACTATGCACTATAGGAAATTTGACCCCTATTGCGGCCAAAATAAATTACAGCCAAACGGCTGAACCGATTTGAATGATTTTTTTGATATGAGAAAGGGATGTAAAAGTAAAATTTTTTCATACACTCAACATTCTATGTTACTAATAGAACTTTTTTGTACTAATTTAAAGAAGTAAAAAATAACTTTATGTTTTATATAGCATTTTATTAAAAAATTTTTATTTAAAACAAAATTTTTTATTGAGAAATTCAAAATTCGACACCTGCAAATAATAATTTTTTAAAAAAAATTGCACTGATCTGCAGCTGACATATTTTAGAAATGGAAGGTGAATGATATTCTAATGGAACTGTTATAGTGTTATATCTAGCAATTGCTAGCATTTTTGTATAAGTCTAAATAAAATTCCAATTCATAATTCCATTAGCTTATCTAAAGGTCAGTTAATTTTTTTGCAATTTAATCGATCCAATATACGAGTTCGCGAAAATATCACTACGTACTAATTAAGAACACATCTTTGACACTATTTTCCATTTTTTATTTTTTAAAAACGGTGAATTATTAATATGAACAATTTAATTTGAAATTACTACAAAATTAAATTAATCCCACACAAAACAGCTGATAAAGAAGCGGTAAAAAATTCAAAATCAGATGTTTGCATTGTTTTTTTTTTTGCATATTAAAGCAAAAAAAAATAATTTTGGTAAAATTTAACATGATATGCAGACATTTTATAAATAATAATGTCAGACGCTTCATTAGAGGGAGAAAATCATAGTGTAGATCCAATATTTTTTAATTATTAACTGATTTCTTCATAAGATATATGAAGAAATCTTTTTTTGTAACAAAAAGAGCCAAAATAGCAAATTGTATTTTCTATCACAAAATAGAAAATAACTGACCCGGCGAACTTCGTTGCGCCAAAATTCGGTTATATACTGAAAAGAATAATTCGAGCCTGTACATATATGTACACTGCTTCATGTGATTCGCTCACTGGAAATTCTTTATTCAAAAGTTCTATTGAATACAATGGAAATATCTGAGGTATAATAACGCAAATGCGTTATTACATCTGTATTCGATCAGAACGTATCAGCTGAACCCACTGCGCTTCGCTGCACTCAAATCAATCGAAATATTACGCCCTCCAATCTGTTCAGTTTTCAATAAGCGCGTTGCAAATGCGCTGTTACTTTCACTAAGCATTTTTATACCCTACACCACACTGTAGTAAAGGGTATTATGACTTTGTGCATTTGTTTGTAACACCCAAAAGGAGAAGAGATAGATCCATTGTTTATTATACCGATCGACTTGTAATCACTTTCTGAGTCGATTTAGCTATGTCCGTCTGTCTGTAGATGTATTCTTGTAATCAAAGTACAGGTCCCAAATATGGCCCGATCTTGACGAAACTTTACACATATCTTTTTTTTGCCCAAGGACGATCCCCATTTAATTTGGTTAAAATCGGTTCAGATTTAGATATAGCCCCCATATATATGATACCCCGATTTGACATGTAAGCGCTGTAAAAACTGTATTTTATATCCGATCAGTATGAAATTCGTCAGAAAGAGGTTTCTTATTATTTAAATGAACACTGTTAAATTTGGAAGAAGTCGGTTCAGATTTAGATATAGCCCCCATATATACGTTACCCCCGATTTGACATGTAAGCGCTGTAAAATGTTATTTTATATCCGATCAGTGCGAAATTCGGCAAAAAGAGGTTTGTTATTACATGAAGGAATACTGCTAAATTCGGAGAAAATGGGTTCAGATTTAGATATAGCGCCCATATATATGTTACCCCCGATTTGACATGTAAGCGCTGTAGAAACTGTATTTTATATCCGATCAGTATGAAATTCGGCAGAAAGAGGTTTCTTATTACTCGAAGGAATACTGCCAAGTTCGGAAAAAATCGGTTCAGATTTAGATATAGCCCCCATATATATGTTACACAGAAAGAGATCTTTTTACATGAATGAGTATTCAGGGAAAATCTGTTCAGATTTATATATAACCTTCATATATATGTTCCTCCTGATTTGGTCTCAAAGCGCTATAGAAGTTGTACTTTACTTCCGATCATTAAAATTTTCGAGAAAGATGTTTCTTAATTTAGGAACGAATATTGCTTAATTTAGCGATTATCGGTTCAGAATTAGATAATATGTTCCTACCCATTTACCAATTATTCCAAACTATTATCGCAATGGCCCTTATCGCATTGTTAGGGAGGTGTAGGGTGTTATATAGTCGGCCCCGCCCGACATTCTGCATTTCCTTACTGGTTAAATGATGTTTTTGCTTATATTGAATTCGCCATATGTGAGAGAGACATACTCGTATAAGAGACATTGCACTTGCATTTTATTTTATGAGGATTGATGTCAGACATTATAAAATTATAGACAGGACGAGGTTTTATGGCCATTCGTAACCCTCCATAAAACATGATATGCAATGTGAGAGCTATATTGGATGAGATCCGCTCAGATAGAGGGTCACTCAACAATATTTGTGGTTTTTTATTTATGAGGTTTCCATTCAGTTACGCCTTTGGGCATGGACATCCCAGTCGTATGTACAGGTAGTAAAATTATATGTACGCAATACAATGTAGTACGCGGCAGTCTTGAAAATATTGGGTTTCTACGTTTGAAGCAAACTATATGTCAGCTACGTGTACTGCAACTTGTGAACCTTAAACCTGTAATTAGTGTAATTCAGCGCCTTAAAGAGATAAGGCGATTTTCTGAAAAATGTTACAAAGTTATATTTCGATGTATGAGTAAAAGGCAAAGAACTTTTCAATGTGTAAATGATCCCGACAATTTCTGCTACATCTGCGGAAAATATGTAATTAAAAAAATCGACGTGCGTTTAGTAAAATAATAGATGAAATATATGTGTAATATTTTGGTATACGAGTTATGAAATATGAACGAACCGTGGACACCTCGTATTTTGTGTAATTCGTGTCATGTAAATCTTACTCGATGGACTAGTGGAAGAACGCGGTAAGTACTTTAAAAATAATGTATTACAATGTTTTGTGGAATAAAACGTTTTAATTTTAGACTTCACGTGCAATTTGGAATGTCACTGATTTGGAGACAAGCATTTATTCACGATACGGACTGCTATTTTTGTCTAAGTAAACAGATTGGAGTAGGAAGGAGCATTCGCAGGAATTACGCTGAAGTAAAATATGTCACTTTGCCAGTTGCACATTCGGAAACAATACCAATTTCCAAGTGTCCAAGTATAGGTAACAGCCTAATTACGGAAACATCATCAAGTTCAAATGATTACTCAACATTGAGCGTTCAAGTTTGAGTCAGAAGTCATCGCTTTTAACTCAGTTTCAACTCAATGATCTAGTTAGAGATTTGGAACTGACCAAAGATAAGGCTGAACTACTTGCATCTGGGATGAAACAGTACAATATTTTGGCCCCAGATGTTAACATATCATATTATAGAGTCCGTGATATACCTTACAAACAATTTTATTTAACTGTGGATAACAGATGCTTTTGCAAGGACATTCCCGGATTGTTCGAGTAACTTAATCAAACATACAATTCAAAGGAATGGCGGTTACTTGTTGACACCCGTAAATAAAGTTTGAAAGGAGTACTTTTACACAACGGAAATCAGAAACCGTCGATTTCCATTGTTTGTTAATTGTTAATGCTGTCAACACTAAAGAATCATACGAAACAATGGCTAAATTGATAAAATACATAAAATATGAACAACATGACTGGAAAATTTGTTGCGATTTAAAAGTAGTTGGCATGTTATGCCTCTGGGATAGCCGATATTGTGCCACCATTGCATATTAAGCTGGGGCTCTTTTTTTGTAAAAGCCTTAAGGAAAGCAATTCACTCTCATATTTAAAAAGTTTATTTTGATGGGCCAAGAATAAGGAAACTGATGGAAGATGTGAATTCGAATCCTATTTGACGTCGGATGAAATTGCAGCATGGAGGTCGTTTAAGCTTGTAGTTTCAAATTTCCTTGGATCCAATAAAAGCCCGCAATATGAAACAGTGATTAATGATTTGTTAAAAAATTATGAAAAAAATGGTTAGAAATATATTTTTGTTATATTTATGTATATGACACATATGTATGTATTCTTCCAACTTATTTGTCCCTCAAAATTCATTTCTTGCATTCTCATTTAAACTTTTTCCCCGAGAATCTTGGCGACGTAAGTGACGAACATGGCGAAAGGTTTCAAGAAGAATTGAAGTCCATCGAGCTGCGTTACCAAGGGCACTGGGATGAAAGAATGATGGAAGATTATATTTGGTTCCTCATTAAAGAAACCGATTCCGAAATCTACAAACGTCAACAAAGAACTCACAATTACTTCTAATGAAACTTGTTCATGTAAATAAACTCAAATGTACATAATATAAATAAAAGTAATAAATAAAATCGCTATTTAAACAGAAATTAAAAAAAAAAGATTTTTTAAAATTCTCTTACCTCTACCTCTCTTTCAAATAGGCATTAGTTTCTTCGCTAGAATGCAAACAAAATAAAATAAAATATTTTTGTCGATTTTTTTTCCATTTTTTATGTTTTTTGTCCCAAGATTTTTTTTTTTTTAAATCTACTTTTTCCAATTTGTTTAATGACTGTTACTAATCCACTGTTTCTAAGTGAAAGAGATATTTCCATCATTGGTAGCCCACATTAATAGCTTTAATTTAACGTACAAGTCGACCTGATCGGGCATATACTAATTATAGTGCAAATACTAAGGGTACCTTCGACGATAATAGTATTTTTAATAAAAAAAAAATAAAAAAATGTATCCATAAAAAAATTTTTGGTTTTCATTTTATATAACAGTATGCCACAATCTATACAAAAAAATAACTTTTAGGTCTAGGACACTTTTAGGTCTAGGACACAAATGCGTAGTGTAATCATCGTAGCGAAACTTATCATGCAGCAAGTCTGGCTGGATAAAGTAGATTGGGACGACGCGTTGAAGCACACAACTCGAATGAATTGGAAGAATTTCATTAAAAATTGTCCTTCAAAAGATTCAGTTTCAGTACCTAGGTGGATCAGATTCAAACCCTCAAGTAAAATTGATGTGCATGGTTTTTGTGACGACCCAGAAAGCGCTTACACCGCGACTCTTTATGTTAGAGTAGAACATTTAGATCAAACAGTCGACACGTTTCTTTTGGCAGCGGAAACTCGAGTAGCACCCATCAAAAAAATATCCCTGCCTAGATTAGAATTATGTGGAGCCGTTCTCTTAGCAAAATTAACCACAGCGGTGGTTCCTAATTTACAAATTGCAAATATTTCAACTCACTTTTGGACCGATTCAGCGATCGTGCTAGCATGGCTTAAAAAACCACCTTGTTCATGGAGTGCCTTTGTAGGAAATAGAATTTCAGACATTTTAGATAATGTGGGAAATGAGAATTGGAAGCATATAGATTCAGAAAGCAACCCTGCTGATGTAGCCAGTCGAGGATGTTCGCCAAATGATTTGCAGTCACATCATTTATGGTGGACTGGACCCCAATGGCTGAAGTTTCCAAAAGACCGATGGCCTAGACACGAAATTATGAGCGACACAGAGTTAGAAGCAAAAGTAGTTAAAGTTTTCACGACCACGGCAGTTGAAGATCCTTTGGATAGATTCTCTTCTCTATCTAGGGCATGTAGTCTTAGCATTCGCGATTCGTTTTTGGATGAATACCGGCGTCAATCGGACCCGACGTAGAATTTCTTCAGCAGAAATCACCCATGGTGAAATCCAAGATATCAAAGATCGTCTTATTGCTTTAACACAGAAACATTATTTCGCAGAGGAGTATTTCCCTTTAACCCAAAGAAAAAGACTTTCACCTAGTATCAGTCTTTTCCATTTATTGATTCAAAAGGAATCATCAGAGCAAATGTCCGCCTTGTTCAGTCCCCAGCACTTATATACAACGAGCTCCATCCAATTCTTATCCCATATGAATCTAAATTAGCCCTTTTGTTAGCAGAATTTATTCACAAAATTACGATACATGGCGGAAATCAACTCATGACTCGCGTAATCAGGTCTGAATTCTGGATATTTAGATTGAAGCCCTTAGTCAAGAAGGTAATTCATCATTGTCGAACTTGTGTTTTGTATAGACACCAGACTCAAGCCCAAATTATGGCTTCACTTCCGCCCAGAGAACTATGACCTTTTACCAACACAGGAGTAGATTTTGCAGGACCCTTCAACATAAAGAATTCCACAGGAAGAGCTTGTCTAATAACAAAGGGTCGTGTTTGCATCTTTGTTTGCTTTTCCACAAAAGCAATACACCTAGAACCCACAAGTGACCTCTCGACTCAGTCATTTTTAGCAGCTTTAGCGCGTTTTATTGGGCGACGTGGACATCCACGTCAAGATTTACTCTGATAATGGTACCAATATTGTAGGAGCAGCAGAATTAAACAAAAAGGATAGGTTAGAATTCATGAAAAATCTTCAAAAAGATGCTACCCAGAACAATATTTATCAAAATTTAGAGTGGAGTTTTATTCCTCCAGGTGCCCCTCATATGGGAGGATTATGGGAGGCAGGAGTTAAATCATTCAAAACACATCTGCGAAAGTTCATACCACGAATGAATTTTACCTTTGAGGAGTTCTCGACTATTTTAGCGCGAATTGAGACCTGTCTTAATTCTCTTACCTCCGCTCATTTTCTGATTGGTTCTTCAATTTTGACCCCAACGGAACCGGATGTTTCAGACGGAAACATCAACCCTTGCCAATCGATGGCAACGACTAAAGATTATTTCCCAATATTTTAGTCAAAGATGGAAATCAGAGTATTTAAATGAGCTACATCGTCGATATCAAGGATGACAGATTGGCCCCAGTTGAATGGAAACTGGGTCGTATCGAAAGGACTTATCTAGGAACCGATCAAAACATTAGGGTCGTAGATATTCGGACAGCCAACGGAGTAGTTAGTCGACCGATTACGAAAGTCGTCAAACTATTTTCAGAATGACTAGCAGTCTATTTATTTGTAAAAGAACTTGGTAGTCACATTTCTTCCATTCTAGATATGGCAGCTTACTTACCCAGCCCAGCTCTATCTCCGATTCGCCACCCATCAGGCGACAGAGAACTAGTCCAGCGAAATCGCGACCCATCGAATCAACAGGGAAGAGCCAACAATCGGAGTCGTAGTGCAGACCCTCGCCATCGCCCATCGACTTGGCAATGCTCCTGCGGTCTGTGCCAGGCCGACCACGCCATACGCACGTGTCCAAGATTCCGTCGACTAACCGCGTACCAAAGGTACGAGACCGTAGAGAGGCGTAGCTATTGCCGAAATTGTCTGGCTCGAAGTCACCTGGCACCTGACTGTCCAGCCCTTACAGCGTGTCGTCAGTGCGACTATCGTCACCACACGATGTTGCATGGTGCTCCGCAGCTAGAAGACCAACTTGGAAGGGTCAATCCAACAGAACCTGGGTACCGACGGTTTCAATGGAACAGATGGATTTAAAACATAAATAAAACGCTTACTTTGTTGAATTTAAAATCTAATTAAATTTAAAATTCCCATAGTTTGTGATTAAGAAAGGCAAAAAAATAAGGTTTGATCGGTAAACAGTAACCAACACTGGCGTCGTCATTTACTCGGACAGCCAGGCTGCCATCAATTCTCTGGAGGCGAGGCAACATCCCTAAATTCACAAACAGCCCTCGACTGCCGCAGATCTCTTAACGAGATGGCTGAGCAGTTTAATATACACCTCATATGGGTGCCTGGGCATAGGGATATCCCGGGGAACTGCAAAGCCGATGAACTTGCTAGGAAAGGGACGACATTACAAATTCTCGAAGAATTTGCATATATGAGACCTGAGAAGATCAAAATATCTCCTCGCACTAGAGAGGCAAAGATTGTCTACGTTAGTATCACTGCTTGATCGGCGAACACGCCAAAAGGTTGGGTATTGACTCTAATGACTTCTGCAGAAGCTGTGGAGATGAGGAAGAAGTGGAGAGCATTGAGCACTTGCTTTGCGACTGTCCCGCTTTGAGTAAACGACGACTGGACATACTGGGGTCGGCCTTTTTAGGCAGCCTAACAGATCTTTCCAGTAATGATATTCGTACTATCGATAAATTTATATATCAAACAGGTTCGTTTCGATGAGGGGCATTTCAGCCCGTGGTGACACTAGGGACCTAAACTGGTCTATGTGAGCTTGTAAAAAAATACGGCTGCCACCCTAACCTAAACCTAAACATTCAGCCAGTGTAAATCTTTGAATATAGTTGGAGGATACTTGAATTATCTCTTCTTTAATTGTGGTAATTTTTAAGTCTTTGTGAATACTTTTATTAGCACCGTACCACGGCGCATTTGACATTATACGACGAGTTTTTGATTGATATCTTTGAAGGATTTCCAAGTTTGAGTTGCTAGCAGTACACTGATAGAAAAACTGTTTGTCACCATGACGAATCAGTATCGTCAATATATCTTCGCACTGGTGACGAAAAGTTTCATACATGCGATGTTTTAGTAAGTCAATCATCTACCCATGTTTTGGTGATTTCGAAATTCGTCGATAAGGTTTCATTACCACGGCGAAAACATTTATTTGACCACTTTGCTAAAAATATGATAAAACGTAGCAATCAATTTATAGTTTGTGTTTAATTGTGCTGTTGTATATGCGTTCTGATTACCTTAGTTAAATAATTTGTTTTAAAAGTTTAATTTAAAAAATCTAATAATGGCTGAATGTTCAGCAGATTATCGGCGTTTTTTAGGAGAGAGAGGCAGTCGTCAAGAGGGGGGAAAAAACTCTCCCTGAACGTTTTGAGTTATTCGTGCAAGTTCAAAAGAGAATTTGATGATAAGCTGCTGAAAAAACTTGCCTAGTGTAAATTCGGACTAAGTAATCATGTAAATCGGCAAGACCTACCATTCAGAAAATAAAATAACTAATTTCATAAGATTCTATGTATAAATATCTTTAACAAGTCTATAAATATTGTTGGATTTTAAGAATCCAAATTATGTTAAGTACAAATAATTTTATACAATTGTCTTATTGTTGCAGAACAGATTGTAAATAAAGAAAAAAAATGAATTATATAGACCGTTCTATCGTCTTAAATAAAGATTTCATACATATCTCAAAATTGTATGAGTTTTTTTTAAATGAAATCCGAAAGCTCTTAAAAATCGGCCTTTATGTCATCGATCAAGGGGCCTGACGCCTGAATCGTAGAGTCATCAGCATATAATACGATTTCAAAGCCGCCAGGTGGAGATGGAATTGCAAAAAGGTAGAGGCTAAACAGTGCCGGAGATATGGGGAACTCCCTGTTTCACTCTACGGGGTTTGGACTTCTTGTTTCTGAATTCCACATACGACTGGCGCCTACACATGTAATTGACGATCCAACGTTTCAAACTGTTCGGGAGAGACGTGTTGGCGATGTCCAAAAAGCATGGCTGACAGTATCGAAGGCCTTCGATAGGTCCAGCGCCACGAGGACCGCGGCTTACATATGTGGATATTGCGTATAAAGCAGTATTCGTAGTCGTTGATTTCGGAAGCAAGCACGGAGCTGATGATCGGCAATTGGAAAATGTCCATGTCGGGAGGATTAACGCCTCAAGAGTCTCTGCTACTGGCGAGAGAAGGGCTATAGGCCTGTACGATTTCAGTAGCGGGACCACTCTGCCCATTTTCCAGACAGATTGATGACCCTAGTCAGATACTCAACTCCCGGTATGTCCAACTGCTTCAACATCAACATATAAATTCCGTTTGAGCGAAGCGCTTTGCATGACTTGGCGATATGAATGATATCTGCAACTTCTCCAACTGTAAATTATGGTGCTACTTCTTCAGAGCATGAATACGACGCATTACTCTCCTTTTCGATCTGTCACTCTCGGGGTGCTCTATAAATTTCCGGGTAAAATAGCGCGCGCACCTTGTGTAATGTGTAAGATGTGTAATCAAAAACCTATTGGGTTTTTTTGCCTCCTTCAAAACGAAAAATATTCACCCCTATCGCGAATGAATGTTCCCTCAAAATGTCGACCCTTAACCTTAACCGACAAAATTGTCGATTTTCGTTTTTCGATGAAAATCGCTTTAGAAATATAATTCACCTGTAAAAATTTCGCAGCTGTCAAATGTACAGTTACGAAGAAAAAGTCAAAATAAAAATAACTCAAACGACATTTACTTTTTGTTTACAAATTTCCTGACCGCGTAGTGTCGCATAAGTTAAATTTTCATTCTGAAATTTATTTGAACGTCGTTAGAAAAGTTAACATTTTTGTTTTGATTGTTTGCTAATATTTATTAAAATGGCATCTGGTGAAAGATATGTAACTATGATTTTGCTGATTATGGAAATTTCGTCGAGTTTGACCAGATTTGCAATACACATTTTAGTGATGTGTCCAATATGAAACAAATGCAAATCATTTTTGAAATCAAATCAGTCAAATTTTAATGAAATCGGTCCAATATACTTATACTTTCCTTCCGATTTGGTATCAACGTGCCAGAGAAGGTTTATTTTACGTAGGCTCATTATAAAATTAGGCAGATAGATGTTTCTAAGAACAGAAATAAAGATATCTAAGTTTGATTAAAATCTGTTGAGATTTATATTAGCCCCCATATATCGTCGGCTTAATGCTATTTTGGTCCATACGCCATTTTTGTGTTTTTTGAGTTAGGAGTTGATAATATGGGTTCCAAGCATGCTCTTTCAGAATCTGCAATTTTTTTCCTATCTCGCCTAGTTTTCGAGATATTGGTAGGGTAAATTTGTTTTACTCTGAATAACGGAAAATAATTTCGATATGTTTGTTCTATGTCTCAATTTTTCTATCGTCCTATATTTTTCACTCAGTATTTTACGTTCTTTCGATCACAATATGTAAATTAGTGTCCATCCATACCGACCCTTTTTGTGGTCCATGTAATACAAATACGAAAAAATAGTAAAATAAAAGTGGATATGGACCAAAATGCCAAGTACAAAAATTGTTATAACTTGCTTATTTTTGGATGTAATGGCATAGAAATGCATGAGAATCATACAAACACTGTTGGGAACCCTATGAAATAAAAAGTGTGTAACTCTTCAGTCCCGTTTTTACTCAAACAATAAATTGCGTTTTTCTCCGTTCATACAAAATGGCGTATGGAACAAAATAGCATTAAGCCGACGATATGTATTCATTCCAAGTTGGTATCAAAGTACTATAGAAGCTTTATTTAACATCCGATCGTTATAAAATTTGGCAGAGTGTAGTTTAGATATCGACCACATATGTTCTGAATTTGATTCGTAGTGTACTTATTCTTTTTAACTTAACCGAAAGTAATACATCGCTCCAGCTTGCTACAATGACAGCGAAAAAAACTTATGTCACAAAAACCATTCTTAATTTTAAACCAGTAAGGAAAGGCAGAAAGTCGGGCGGGGCCGACTATATAATCCCTACACCTCCCTAACAATGCGATTAGGGTCATTGCGATAATAATTTGGAATAATAGGTAAATGGGTAAGAACATATATATGTGGATATATCTAATTCTGAACCGATATTCGTTCCTAAATTGAGAAACATCTTTCTGGAGAAATTTGTAATGATCGGAAGTAAAGTACAACTTCTATAGCGCTTTGTAACCAAATCAGGAGGAACATATATATGGAGGTTATATAAAAATCTGAATCGATTTTCCCTAAATACTCATTCATGTAAAATAGAAACCTCTTTCCGTCGAATTTCGTACTGATCGGATTTAAAATCAGTCTCTACAGCGCTTGGATATCAAATCGGGGCTAACATATATATGGGGGCTGTATCTAAATCTGAACTGAATTTCCCCGCATTTTGTAGTTTTCATTCATGTAATACGAAAACTCTCTGCCGAATTTCGTACTTATCGGATATAAAATACGGCTTCTACAGCGCTTACATGTGAAATCGAGTGTGACTATTGGGACTATTTTTAAATCTGAACCGATTTCCCCCGAAATTGGCAGTGTTCATACATGTAATAAGAAAACTCTCTCTGTTGAATTTTGTACTGATCGGATATAAAATACGGTTTCTACAGCGCTTACATGTAAAATCGGGTAAAACATATATATGGGGGCTATATCTAAATCTGAACGGATTTTCTCCGAATTTGGTAGTGTTCATTCACGTAACAAGAAAACTCTCTCTGCCGAATTTCGTACAGATCGGATATAAAATACGGTTTCTATAGCGCTAACATGTCAAATCGGGTGAAACATATATATGGGGACTATATCTAAATCTGAACCGATTTTCCCCGAATTTAGCAGTGTTCATTCGTGTAATAAGGGAACTCTCTCTGCCAAATTTCGTACTGATCTGATATAAAATACAGTTTCTACAGCGCTTACATGTCAAATCGGGGGTAACATATATGTATGTATATGGGGGCTATATCTAAATCTGAACCGATTTTGACCAATTTCAATAGCGTTCGTCCTTGGGCCAAAAAAGAGCACTGTGCTAAATTTCATCACAATCGGACCATAAATACGACCTGCACTCTGATTACAAGAATACATGGACAGACAGACGGACGTGGCCAAATCGACTCAAAAATTGATTCTATGAAGATCGGTACAATAAACTATGGTTCTATTTCTTCTCTTTTTGGGCGTTACAAACAAATGTACAGTCATAATAAAAGAGTAATGCAAAGTTAATTACTCAAAAAACGCTTAACTTGAAAGATTCATGGCAATACCTGCACTGAGTACAGCGAAAACTAAAAAAACCTTCTCCTGAAAAATTTTAAAAAATTTTTGGCGGTTAGGACTCGATGTGTTCACTTTTCGCCAAATTCCAATCGGCAATTTTGTTCCTTGAATAATTCCCTTGTTCAAAGAATGCCCCCTATCGTGAACGATTGTTTGTGTGGATCTTTTTTCCCTTTTCACTTCGAGTTGTTTACTTTATTTTTGCTAGCGAACAGAACTGCGCATCGTGTGTGTCATACATGGATCGATAGATAATGATTAGCTGAACATATTTGTGCTAAAATCCCGAATTCTAAATATTCATACAAATCGATACCTCCATTCTAAGACATGCTAAGTCGGCTTAGCGTGTTTTTAGAGAGATTGGATTTTTAATTTATAAATATTCAAAATTATATTCAGTCAAAATTTGGTGTTCATCCGTCAATCCAATCCAAAAGTTATTCACAAAACATTCGATTTGTATTATAAAGGAATTCCACACAAATTTAAAAAAATCTACCTTTTTGCACTTAGCATTGTTTAGAATGGAGGTATCGATATGTATACATATATATTTTCATCTAACCACAACCTGCTTCCACTTTGCAAATAGTATTGTTCCATTGGCAAGCTCCGAGATGTGTCAACTAGGGATGTAACGAAAGTGACCTTAGCGATAGCGAATGCGAATATTGAAATATATTCTTGCGAATGCAAATAGTAAAATATGCATTTTTGCGAAAGCGAATGCGAATAATAGTTTGACCCTTTAGTACCAACAAATTTAAGGAACTGAATTGATACTTTTCCAGGATATTCAAGTATTAAGAATGTTTTTCATAGTTTTACCTCCTGTTACCACAAGGACAAACATATTTCTTCAACTGTTTTGAAGAGAAGTGGTAGAGGTTTTCATTGGTATTAATATCTTCAAATTGTGTGAAGGGAATAAGGAGATTTAACACTTTTAACAAATGGAAGCGAATACTGAAATATATTTTTGCGAAAGCGAATGCGAATAATCCAAAGATGGTTTTTGCCAATGCGAATGTTAAAATGATGAGTATAATTCGCGTTCGCATATGCGAATGCGAATATTCGTTACATCCCTGGTGTCATCGTATCCAAATTTTACTACCGCAAAAATTTGAAAAGTAGATTTGATTAAATCGGGAGATAATAATATAAAAGAGGATTCGCACGAGTGTCACATTTAAACTAAACTTCCTTTTCTGTTGAAGTACAGGTGCTTATTTGTCTTTGGCGCTACGTTGTTCACGAGTGTACCATCAATACAGCCAAGGACACCGGGTATCCCAAATTTAGTGTAGAAATCCTCTACTTTAACTTTCCCTTCATCTGGCGTTGGAATAGTTACCCACTCCCTACAAATTCTCGATTGTAATGTAATCAAAACTTCGGAGAGTACTTCGCTGAAGGTTGAATGTGCCGACTTCATGATATCTGCCAAATCCTTTCTGATATCCAACGTCGAATCGCAAATTTGCAGACGGCTTACATTAATATTTTTAACCTTAACTATGAAAACAAATCTTTTCAATTATTTTTCTTGTTTTGTGTGTGCCGATAATTTATTTATTTTTGAACAGCTGTTCATTTTCGATACATCATTACAGATTCGAAGTGAACAAAATGTTCCCTATTATTCACGATAGCATTTTCCACTTCCCGTGAAGTGAAGATATTAAAGGAACAAATATTCCATGTATTATTCGCGATTCACAGTATTAGAAAAATTAAAAAAAATATAAACCATAAAAGTTCCAAAAAATTTGTTTATTTTATAATTAGTGGACAATATGAGGAAGATTGTGTACATGACATGTGGAAAAAAATTGCTTAGTGTAATAATTTAGCAAAATTGAAAAAATAATTAAAATTTAAAAAAAAGAACATCAAAGAATTCTTTGCATTCTCTTTCAACAATAGGCGTGTTTTCCTTATACCATAATCGGAGACCTAAGCAATTTTAAGCATTAGTAGTTCGCGATAGAATTTGGTTGCCAGATTGGACATCCTATATTTTGCAGTATGACATCTCATTTTTGGAGAGATTGTTGTCAATTATTGTGAATTAACGGGAAGAAGAACAAATATGGAAAAATTGCTTTAATATTTGCAAAAAAAATGCAATTGCAATTGAACATAGAATAGTAAATTTATGTTTTATAAATACATTTCACAATTTTTTGGTTTCGCACTGTTTTTTTAATCTCGAGACACCATTGTTACCAGATAGTGGAAATCCGCCACTTACTTAGGTTGTTATCGTTGCAAACTGCCAAACTAAAATCGCTAGTTTGTAACGAAAACATGCCTAATATTGAGGTACGCTTAACGACCTCTAAAACGACATGTAACATTTCAAAATCGGCCATTGCAATCAAGCTATGCATGCAATTGAATATATACACATTTACTGAAATTCATCGTTAACCAAAATTTTAAGATTTATTAATACACATTTTAAACAACTATGCATAGGGCCCAGAGAATGAAGCCGAGGTAAAATTGGCGGCGGCGGCTGCCATTGAAAGTTATAGATCGGCGGCGGCGGCTTGATGGCTTAGCCGACATAAAATTGACATACGGCGGCTCTGTAATAAAATAATAGTTGAAAAGTTAAGCTCTGGTATATATTCATAAATAATGGATGTTTTTAAGTTAATTGTAATGTTATGTTCGGCCATGCCGAATCTTATATACCCCCTCCAGCATGAATTGCATGCAATTCTATTACTGAAAGATTTTTGGATATGGAGCAAGTCATGAAACGACCTTTTTGTTTAAACTATTTATTGAAAAAACGAACGCTACTGTTTTTAGCCAAATTTTAGGCCTCTTTAGCCAAACTCTTAATCTAAGAAATGGTATTTATGGCTTAAATTAGCATATTTGAGGGCTACCTCTACACGGGGACTACAACAAAATATAAGCTGATTTGTATAAATTTCATTGACATGAATTCTTGTCTAAATATAAGTAGAATACAAACTGAAAAGTTTCAGCAAAATTGCTTTAAATATGTGGTGTTTATAGCTTAAGGAAGCCTTTTTGGGAGCGACATCTATAGGTGGACTTTAACAACATATGAACCGATTTAAAAAAATGTTAATATGATGAATTCTTGCCAAAGTATAACAAAAACTGCAAGGATTTAGTTAAAATGCTTAGAAAATGTGGTATTTATGGCTTAAGTACGTATATTTTGGAGCGGCCTCTATAGGGTGACTATAACAAAATATGAAATATGAATGTAAAATTTTTGTTGTGATGAATTTTTGTCAAAATAGAATACAAACTGCAAAGTTTCAGCTAAATTACTTTACAAATGTGGCATCTATGGCTCAAAAACCATAATTTGGAGCGACCTCTATAGGGGAGCTATATCAAAACATTGACTAATATGGCCCATTTGCAAGCCCAAACGACCTGCAACTATAAGAAGAATTTATACCAAATTTGATTAACCTAGCTCTATTATTACGGACTGTAGCGTAATTTCAACAGATAGACGGACATGGCTAAATCGTGTTAGAATTTCACGACGATCAAGAATATATAGAGAGCTTATATTCAAAACCCTCTATCTTCAATTTTTGCAAAAATGAGATTTTTATGTTAAAATATTCGGTAAAATAAGACGCATCTATGGTACTAATTTGGAAATAAAAAAAACAAAACTTGAGATTTTATGGTCATTTTTGTAATTTCTCTATCTTACACACTTATTTTTTCTGAATGCAATACCCTCTATCTCTTCATATAAATTTGGACTATTTTTTTTTTGTTTTTTTTTTTCTTCTACAAGACGGTTCTTTGATGAAAAGAGTATGCTAAACCCGAATTTGGTTAAATTTTTTTAGTCGAAGCTTTAGTTTTCAAATTATGACTATTTTTATATCTAACCTGTGATTCCACAAGAATACCATTTTCTATGACAATTTGAAAATGGATTCAAAAATGAACCCCAAGAATGGAGCAAGTCATGAAACGACCTTTTTGTTTAAACTATTTATTGAAAAAACGAACGCTACTGTTTTTAGCCAAATTTTAGGCCTCTTTAGCCAAACTCTTAATCTAAGAAATGGTATTTATGGCTTAAATTAGCATATTTGAGGGCTACCTCTACACGGGGACTACAACAAAATATAAGCTGATTTGTATAAATTTCATTGACATGAATTCTTGTCTAAATATAAGTAGAATACAAACTGAAAAGTTTCAGCAAAATTGCTTTAAATATGTGGTGTTTATAGCTTAAGGAAGCCTTTTTGGGAGCGACATCTATAGGTGGACTTTAACAACATATGAACCGATTTAAAAAAATGTTAATATGATGAATTCTTGCCAAAGTATAACAAAAACTGCAAGGATTTAGTTAAAATGCTTAGAAAATGTGGTATTTATGGCTTAAGTACGTATATTTTGGAGCGGCCTCTATAGGGTGACTATAACAAAATATGAAATATGAATGTAAAATTTTTGTTGTGATGAATTTTTGTCAAAATAGAATACAAACTGCAAAGTTTCAGCTAAATTACTTTACAAATGTGGCATCTATGGCTCAAAAACCATAATTTGGAGCGACCTCTATAGGGGAGCTATATCAAAACATTGACTAATATGGCCCATTTGCAAGCCCAAACGACCTGCAACTATAAGAAGAATTTATACCAAATTTGATTAACCTAGCTCTATTATTACGGACTGTAGCGTAATTTCAACAGATAGACGGACATGGCTAAATCGTGTTAGAATTTCACGACGATCAAGAATATATAGAGAGCTTATATTCAAAACCCTCTATCTTCAATTTTTGCAAAAATGAGATTTTTATGTTAAAATATTCGGTAAAATAAGACGCATCTATGGTACTAATTTGGAAATAAAAAAAACAAAACTTGAGATTTTATGGTCATTTTTGTAATTTCTCTATCTTACACACTTATTTTTTCTGAATGCAATACCCTCTATCTCTTCATATAAATTTGGACTATTTTTTTTTTGTTTTTTTTTTTCTTCTACAAGACGGTTCTTTGATGAAAAGAGTATGCTAAACCCGAATTTGGTTAAATTTTTTTAGTCGAAGCTTTAGTTTTCAAATTATGACTATTTTTATATCTAACCTGTGATTCCACAAGAATACCATTTTCTATGACAATTTGAAAATGGATTCAAAAATGAACCCCAAGAAATAGATAATACTTAAATAAAAAATTAATCATTAATTCATTGTTATTATTATTTATTATTTTTATTATAATATGTATAATATAAATTAAAAAAAATTGTGGAATTCATAAATAAATATTTTTTTACTATGCAAAACCCTCTATCTTTTTTTATACATGAAGAATTTTTGAATAGCAATACCCTCTATGTTCCATAAAATGGCTCGTGGCGCAAATATTAAAAAAACTATTATTTAGTAGTTCACGTAGTTAGGTGTAATAAACATTGTAGAACAAACAATTTTAATTTTCTTTAAAATTAGGGATATAAACGGTTTTTTGGCTCTACTGAACAATTGTGTTTTTTAAGATAGAGGATATTGAATATAAACTGTCGATATATACTTTATAGGGTCGCATATCATATTTCAAGGTGTTGCAAACAGAATGACAAAGCTAGTATACCCCCTGCTATGGTGGCGGGTATAAAAATTATCGATTTCCATACAATGATAAGTCATAAAATTGACGCTAGGCGGCTCTATGATATACTCGAGTTTCAAGGTATGCTAAGTCGAAACTGGGGCCAAATCACGGCATTCGATATCGAGTACTTTACGATCGAAATGTTTTTTTTTATTTTCGTTAAAAGAGTTTTGTTTCTGTCGAATTCAAGTAGATTGTTTAAATACATTCTTATGAAGCTTATCTGGATAGTTTTTAATTAATTACAGTGTTTACTTTTTCTTATTAACAAAAAATAAAATGTTTTTTCGATCGAAAAGTTCTCGATATCGAGTGCCGTGATTTGGCCCCTGGTTGTTTTCAGGAGAGGCGAATCTTCGTTTTAGTGAAATTTTAAATTTGTGTAGAATTACCTTGTAATTTGTTTTGAGTTTAACTTCATTGAATTGATGGATATGACTGAAGACAATTTAGAATTTAGAAATGCAATCTCCAGTATAACGTACTAAGTCGACTTAGCATTCTTTACAATGGAGGTATTAATTTATATGCAGTATTAAAATTCTGTAATACTCCATTGTTTTTTTTTCGAAAATATTTGTTTCTCTATGTGTACGTAATCTAATAATAAATAAAAATGTTATTATTTCCTTTAAAAAATAATTTTTATAATTATTTTTCTATTACTATCAATATTCTCATTTATACATGTTAAGCTCCCTCTTGTGACAATAAACGAATCAAAACGAAATTCACTTTCCATATCGTCCCCCCAATAAATGAATAGGGTATAATTTATTTGTCGTTACATCATATCATATTTGAGGTTTTTGTGATATTGAAACTCTTTATCGGATCGTAGGCTTTTATTAATGAACAATCAATTTCAAACACCCAATAAATAACCCAATTTGTGGAAGTAGAATTTCCCCAAATTTTTACTAGATATATATACAACTAATTGCGTAGATTATTAAAATGCAAAACAAAATTATAGTGTTTATGTGTATACACTATTCTTCTATTTTGGGACGATATATCTGTTATATGGTTATTGCTTATCAAATATGTAAATTGTATATATCCATATTTTAAATTTTTCCTATGGAACGGCAGCTGTGTTTCAGCCGATATTAGCCGCAAAGATCGGCGGCGGCTTCGGCTGGTGAAAAAAGGTCGGCGGCGGCTAAAATCGTCGGCTCGGCTCGGCGGCTTCATACTCTGATAGGGCCTCGAATAGAACACTCTCCCCGCAGACATATCTGCTGAAAAACATGTTTGCTAAAAAAGCAGAGAAAAGTCAGTTAAAATGGCAAACATAAGTTTGCAAAAATAACAAACAAGTCTGATTTCACTTTTTCGGCAGACAAAAAATTTTTCTTTGAGTGTACACTCAAATTATTCTTATCCTAGTCTCGAATCACACGAGGCAACAGTAGTTGCTGATAATCCGAAGTTCGTAAGTCCCTATTTACACGATACTTTTTTTAGTAACTTATCGACTTATTCTCTTTTGAACTTGGGTTGACGTTCACACACGTACTTTGTTCAATACTTATACTTATTTTAATTGTTTTGTTTCCAAGTGCGAATGAAAACAAAACGCTGATAAGTATACGTAATACTTAAAAAAAAAGTACCATGTTATTGAGGACTAAGTCCTGCTTCACACTCGGCAATTTTTCCAAGCAGGTGTCAAAGTTTGTATGAGAGAGCAGTGCTGTCATTTTACGTCATTTTGACGTTTTTTTAACCAAAATTTAACAAAATGACGACTGACGTTTTTCGGTTCAGAATCCCCTTTATTGTGATGTTTTTTTGTATCTGTCGAATTACTTCATTTAAATTGTAATCGCTTAGGGATGAAATCTACCTTGGTGTATAAGTAAAAGAAATGTTATCACATATAACAATTGACTCTGAATCTTACAATACATTTGTTGATAATTGTATATCTTTTTATATTAAGTTGTCTCTTAGTTTAAAAAAAAATTATTTTGACAATGCTTCTATTAAAAATTTAAATTTAATTAACCCTTCAGTGATTCTAAACAAAACTGCTGATATAATTCCTCTGCTAAAAAACTATCCCAATTTGATTCCTAAAGACAAATATCGAATCATTGAAAATGAAGCTCGACAATTGAGACTCCTAAATTTTGAAGATAATGTTTTAACTTTTAATGTATTTTTTGGAATTACATTAATTCTGTCAAACTATATAATAATCAGCCAGCATTCAAAAATGTATGCGAGTTTGTTAACAATTTAATGACTTTGCCGAATTCTTCTTCAAATGTAGAAAGAATTTTCAGTCAAGTAATTTTTAATAAAACTAAAATTAGAAATGGCTTAAAATAAAAACAATAGAAGGTATAACAAAAGCGATTGTAGCAACATAAACATTACTAAAAGCTTGTTAAAAAGGCACAATAAAAATATGTACGACTATTTTTTTGTATAAGAATCTATGTAGCAATATTGTGTATTGCGTAAATGTTCCTAACTATTATTAATGACTGAATTTTATATTAATTATAATAGTACCTGCTAAATATTTGAATAAAAAACCTCCAGTTTTTTTAAAAGATTTTTTTAAAGTTAGTTTTTATTGAATTCATTTCTATTAGTCATACGATGTGACTATATACTACATTCGCTTTCGCATTCGCAAAAACAATATTTGCATTATTCGCTTTCGCAAAAATATATTTCAATATTCGCTTCCATTTGTTAAAAGTGTTAAATCTCCTTATTCCCTTCACACAATTTGAAGATATTAATACCAGTGAAAACCTCTGCCACTTCTTTTCAAAACAGTTGAAGAAATATGTTTGTCCTTGTGTGTAATACATGAATATCCTGGAAAAGTATCAATTCAGTTCCTTAAATTTGTTGGTACTAAAGGGTGAAACTATTATTCGCAAAATGCATATTTCACTATTCGCATTCGCAAGAATTATATTTCAATATTCGCTTTCGCTAATGTCACTTTCGTTACATCCCTACTATATACACATAAATTTAAAATATTTCGAATTATTTCAGAAAACTAGACGTTTTTGACGATTTTTGCGAAAAAAAATCTGACAGAAATGGGAGAGAGAGCTATTTCCGCCTGTTTCTCTCTCAAACAAACTTTGACACTTGCTTGGAAAAAATTGCCGAGTGTGAATCAGAATCAGAACCTTTCCCTCTCTAACCAACGGACTTCCGATTAGCCGCAACTGTTGCCTCGTGTGATTCGGCGCCTACTTCATCCCAGAAACTTTCAATAAATGTACATATCGACGGCTTAATGCTATGGTCCATACGCCATTTTTGTGTGTGTTTGATTTAGGAGTTGCTAATATGGGTTTCAACCATGCTCCTTCAGAATCTGCAATAATTATTTTCTTATCTCGTCTAGTTTTCGAATATTGGTAAGGTAAATCGATTTAACTCTGATTTACAGGAAATAATTTTGATATTCTTACCCGCACAAAAAGTTTTTCTTCGGACAAAAAGTATAACACATCGAGGGAGTGACCTAAGAACCCAAGTATGTACGGCGGAAATCCGTTTTGAGCCATTTTAAGTCATATGAGCGATGTTCGTCCGTCTGTCTGTCGGTCTGTATGAAGCGCACGATAACTCTCGAAAGGAGTTACGGATTGTTTTCAAATTTGGAACGGTATAACATTTTTTCTATCTCAGGCTAAGTTCAAAGATGGGCCCTATTGGTTTACTCCTTCTAGTACCTCCTTCACATAGGGTTAACATTTAGTGAAATATTGATTTTCTAATAACTTCTATACTACTTATCCGAATCCTCTGTAGTTACACACATAGTAATAGCTTATCTGTCGCTATCAACTTGAGAAAAATGGGTGAAGTGGCCCCGCCCCTTTTGGTACCTTCCACACAAAGGGACCATTTTGTACAAAAAGTTAACAGTTATTCGCCCTTATTCCAGTTGGCGTCGTCGACGTCGATTCTTAGTCGACACTATTCAGATTGACATTTTAAGTCATATGAGCGATGTTCGTCCGTCTGTCTGTCGGTCTGTATGGAGCGCACGATAACTCTCGAAAGGAGTTACGGATTGTTTTCAAATTTGGAACGGTATAACATTTTTTCTATCTCAGGCTAAGTTCAAAGATGGGCCCTATTGGTTTACTCCTTCTAGTACCTCCTTCACATAGGGTTAAAATTTAGTGAAATATTGATTTTCTAATAACTTCTATACTACTTATCCGAATCCTCTGTAGTTACACACATAGTAATAGCTTATCTGTCGCTATCAACTTGAGAAAAATGGGTGAAGTGGCCCCGCCCCTTTTGGTACCTTCCACACAAAGGGACCATTTTGTACAAAAAGTTAACAGTTATTCGCCCTTATTCCAGTTGGCGTCGTCGACGTCGATTCTTAGTCGACACTATTCAGATTGACGACTTCATAAATTTTGAAATTTTTTAAATATTTTTAAGTTATAAAAAGGGGTTTTGTTAGTTCATGGATACCAAAAACATTCGTCTTGGCGTAAAGATGACAAAGCTAGGACTTCATAGATAAGACGAAAATAATGTGACGACGTCGACGACGCCAACTGGAATAAGGGCGATTGATTCTCTAATATCTTCTGTACTACTTTTCCGATTCCTCTGTAGTTCCACACATAGTAATAGCTTATCTGTCCAGTTTGTACAAAAAGTTAACAGCATATAACATTAATACCACTGTATAAAAATACTTGAAATTTTGCACAGGGTAATGCTTTTATATGTAATGCCTACAGTCCAGTGAAAATGAGCTTTATTGCCACGCCCCTTTTGGGACCTACCACACAAACGTACCATTTTGTACAAAAATTTAAATGCTTATAGCGTGAGTACCAATGCACGAAAATACTACAAAATTTTGCACAGTGTAACGCTTTTGAAGTACCCATAGTCCTGTGAAATATGGGCGTTACCAAGACGCCCATTTTTGTACATCCCACACTTTTATTAAAAAATGAATAGCTTATAACGTTAACATATTAGTACCATGGTATAATCATAAGGTAGTCTACAGCAATCAGCTGTTTACAATTTTTTCTCGAGGGTGTTTTTGGTTGTCAAGTGAGAGTCAAATTCATCGTTGACATTTGCTATGTTTATGTTTGGTTTGTTCAAAATTAAAAATATCGTTATCAAAAAAAATCAGTTTTGTCATTTCACAACTTTCGACAATTTTTCAGAACTTTCGACGTGGATTATCACGACAAGAGTGCATTCGATGAACTTAAATCTTTGTATGGCGATGAAGCACCATCCTATAGCACTGTGAAAAACTGGTTTAATGAATTCAATCGTGGCCGAAGCTCGCTCAAATACGAAGGCCGTGAAGGTCGTCCAAAAACGGCCGTTGTGCCAGAGAACATTGATGCCGTGCGTGAACTGATAATGCAAGATCGTCATGTGACATACCGTGAGATAGAGGCATCCTGGGGCATTTCTTCCACCAGCATACATTCGATATTGCCTGAACACCTGGCCGTAAAAAAAGGTTAGTTCTCGTTGGATCCCGCACAATTAGACAATCGCTGGAAAAAAGGCTCGTGTCAATTGGTGCAAAGAAATTTTGAAAAATACGATCGCGGTGCTTCAAAAGACGTTTAAAAGATCGTCACAAGTGACGAATCTTGGATGTATGCGTATGAGCCCGAGGCAAAACAGCAATCGACCGTGTGGGTCTTCGAAGGCGAGCCAAATCCAACGAAAGTTGTTCGTGGAAGAAGCACTTCGAAGCAAATGGTCGCCTGTTTCTTCGGCACAAACTGGTCATGCGGCGACTGTTCGCTTGAGCAACGTAGGACGGTCAATTCTAAGTGGTACACCACAATTTGTTTGCCTGAAGTCTTCGGAGAAATTCGAAAAACGAACAAGATAAGACGAATCATTGTGCACCATGGCGCCTTTTTGACCGGCCAAAACGTCGAATCGATGGGTCATCCGCCATACAGCCCTGATCTGACACCCAATGACTTCTTGTTCACTCACATCAAGAAAAAACTGCTTGGTAAACGTTTTTCGACGCCTGAAGCAGCTGTTGAAGCGTTCAAAAATCATGTTTTGAAGGTGTCTCAATCGGAGTGGAAAAAGTGCTTCGACAATTGGTTTGAGCGCATGCTGAAGTGTACAAATCATGCTGGAGAATACTTTGAAAAACAATAAAACCACTTTTGATGATAAATATTCGCATTTTCATTATTAGGCCAGAAATATATACAGCAGCCCTCGTATAGTCGACCACTGTGGTCTTCCTCTATACTATAGTCGACCACTGTGGTCTTCCTCTATACTATAGTCGACCTTATGGTATTCCTCTATACTATAGTCGACCACTGTCGTTTCCTCTATACTAGAGCCGACTACTGTGGTCTTCTTCATTACTGGCCGACCTAAGAGGTTTTCCCCTGTACTAGAGTCGACCAAACTGGTGTGCAATGAAATAGAGACCCCTATCAAACATTTTCACAGTAAGAAAACTCGTCAAAAAAAATTATTTTTTTTACTATTAGTTGATTTTATTCATTTTCAATAATAAACTATCAAATTCAAGTATCAGTGTGATAATTAAAAACTTAAAAAAAAATAACACAATGAATTACACTGTTCCTTGGCGTATTCCAACCTTCTTTTTTCGTGTCGTTTAGAAAGATACGGTACTTTTCGGGAACCTTTTGATTTTAAATCGTTTTTAATTAACATTTTTATTATTGCAGAGGTGGCAAAGTCCATTTCGAACTTCTTGTTAGGACATAAGATGTAACGAAAGGACCATTTCTTACATTTCTGCAATTTTTTTGGTTTGGAAATTTTTATTTTTTAAAATGGATTTTTCTTGTTTTTTAGTTATTTTGTTATACGTTACAACATTTCCTCTCAACATCCTTTGACACCTCTGCTATAATAAAAATTTTAATTAAAAACGATTTAAAAACGAAAGGTGCCCGAAAAGTACCGTATATTTCTAAACGACAAGAAAAAGAAGGTTGAAATTTTCCAAGCAACATCAGGATTCGCCGTGGACAATAATTGAATTGCGTAAGAACTTTCCAATCAATACTTTTTGTTCACAGCCAAAACCAGGGATTTTTTTATATTTGTAGTTCTTTGTTTTTTTTGGCTGTTTTTCTTAATTTAAAAATATTTTGTATAGGGATGTCTCTATTTCATTGCACACCACTGTATGTTGCACGTACATATGTTACGTTCTTAGCACAATTTTCACAAAAAAGGAAAAGATTTCAATAATTATTTTCAGCATTCTCGAATTCTTCCAATTTTATTTTTTATTATTGTGTCAAAAATGAATGATGTAGTTTTGACACTTCTATTCAATTTGTCATCTACGTTTTGACAACCAAAAACACCCGAGGTATGAACAGAGTTGATATTTTGTTGTTGTTGGGCAACTGCGACTACCTTCTAATTGTATCATGATTAGTACATATAAAACATAAACGCTTATAGTTCAGCACAGTGCAATGTATTTAAAGTATCTACTGTTCAGCGGAAAATAAGTGCAATTTCGTGTAATATTCCATATTCACAAAGTGGGGGTATACCTTAGTCGGTTTAACCAACTGAAACTTTCTTACTTATTTTATTTATTTCTCCATTTTTCATCGCCCTTTATTTTTACTCACTATTTTAATTTACTAGAAAAATTTAGCTTTTCATTTGACTGATTTCTACACTCAAAGAATTTTGTTAGTATCATTAGCATAAAAGTTTGTTGTTTCAACAGTCTGTGCCTGCTGAAAAAGGGAAAGCAGACTTCGACTGTTATTTTAGGCAATATCATGGTTGCTATTTTAGTACACAAATTTGCCTGCTACTTTAGAAAACTAAAACAGTCGTTTAGCAAACATATTTGCTATTATTTAACAGAAAAATGCTGCTGGAAGAACAAACTATTTTTATATACACCATAGGATGGGGGGTATATTCATTTTGTCACTCCGTTTGTAATACCTCTAAGTATTGATCTGAGACCCCATAAAGTATATATATTCTTAATCGTCGTAAAATTCTATGACGACTTAGCCATGTCCGTCTGTCCGTCCGTCTGTTGTAATCACGCTACAGTCCGCAATAATAGAGCTAGGTTGATTAAATTTGGTACAAATACTTCTTATAGTTGCAGGTTGTTTGGGATTGCAAATGGGCGATATCGGTCCATATTTAGATGTAGCTCCCATATATATCATCTAACTTGTTGTTATTCCTACTAGTCTCATCTACTATATGTTTCCTACTGTTCTCATCTACTATATGTTTCCTACTGTTTTCGGTGTTATTTTCTTTAGGTTTTAGTTATTTGAGCATGTGGCCACACACTATCCATGGTGGAGGGTATATAAGATTCGGCATTGCCGAACTTAACGCTGTTACTTGTTGTCATTCTAGCATACGTCTTTCTTCTATTTTAGCTTATAAAATCAGATGTTCGAACAGAAATGTTTGTTCTTAAGAATTATTTTTATTTTAATAAAGCAATAAAAATTTCAGAATTTCCTGTTATGTATAAAGAGTATATCAATCAGGATTCCAACCTGAAGTTATTCAGTCCATGTATTGCTAAGTGTTCCGAACTGTGAAATCTTTATGTATCTGTGATCCTCATATATAAATCTATATATATAAAAATGGAAAAATGTTTGTATGTATGTATGTATGTATGTATGTGTTTTATAGACGCTTAAACTACTGGACCGATTTTAAAATTTTTTGTTTTGTTTGAAAGCTATTTTGTCTGAGATGGTTTTGGAAAAAAAAATTTTGCAAAAAGTGGGCGGGGAAAATGTGGGCGTGGCAAATCGTTTGTTTGTCTGTCTGAAATTGAAATTTGTTCAAAAAACGGACGGGATCGGAAATCTAAATCTGGGGCAACGAAGTGGACCGGGTCCAGCTAGTGTAAAATAAATAAATTAGTAAAATTAAATAGCGATAGGAGGTTCTACAAACAATACTTACCGTTCACTGGCTTTAACTATCTTTAACTTTTTTGTCCAAATTGGTTATATTTAATGTCCTCCAAGACCGTACCACAGTCAGTGACATCGGATTGCACACTTTCAATGTTTTGCAAATTGGGTTCACCCATAACACGGCAATTGCAGAATATCTTGTCGAAGAATATTTTAATCAGGATTCCAACCTAGATTTATTTAGCGCATGTTTTTCTAAGTTTTCTTCCGAACTGTCAAATGTGTATTCGGGATCTTAAAATAGGTATAAATGAAAAAATAAATTATTAGTAAAATTAAATAGTGCAAGGATGTTCTACAAACAACACTAAAGCTTAGTATAGACGATTGCCAGATCGGCAAACGTTATCAACCCTGTTAAAGTGCAACAAATGTACGGACAATGACAGATTGTTAGGCAAAGGTGAATTGACAGTTCAGACGATTGCAAGAAAACATTACAATTTCATATATTTACAATATATTTTGTAAATATTTATATGCAGGATTGCCAATAAAAAATATTATATACAATGTTGCCAATACATTCATAAACTTCGCACATATAACAATCTGCAAATTATCTCGCAATGACTTTTCTGCTAAAGGTGGGTACTATGTTTTTTCAGCTTGAAAAAATTCCACAAAATGTTATTTCAAGTTGAAAAAAGGAACGCTTTTTTACTAAAGTCGCATTGCATTTTTGAAGTGTGTGTGTCGAGATGTCACTTTTATATGAATGTGTGTGTGTATAAGCATGTGCATTTTTCCTTTTTGCTTTTCTTTAAAGCAAACAGGGTTTTAAATTCTAATCAATAAACAGTTAAATGAAATAATGCCGACTTATAAAATAGTTAATTAAATAGTTAATTAAAATACATTATTTATTTTGTGTTGATACGATGGCGATGCTTGTGAGGCATCCTTCTGTTGTACGAATATAAATAAATAAAATGATGTTTTGATGAACCGAAAAGATGTTTTATTATTATTTTTAAGGATTTACGTTTTATTTGTTGCATATATAAATTAAACTTCCATCCATAAACGGAATTTCTTCTGCCAACTCCTATGGCTGGCAAGAACTCACTATTTTCTTTATAACCATTTAAAAACGAGATCACAGGCACTGCCCAATTCCATTGTCCTACTGCTTCGGTAGCGTTAGCCGTCCACAAAGTTTTTCGTCACGATTGTTCCAAACAAGACAAGACAAATTCCACGTTATTACATGTCCTTCCTGTGTTTTGCACGCTTTTTGCTTTGCTATCCAATCGGAATGTCACTCTTCTCGTTTATTCCACGTACATAATTATTTTCCGTCCTTTGCATTAGTTTTCTTTATTTCAGATAATTTAATTTAGTATTCTTTATAGTACCACAAATGAAAAAATTTCACTCATATTTTCACAACTTTGTTTTTTGTATGGGATTTCAGCGTGAAACCGGAACATAGTACCGTGCTATGGGGTACTATGTTTTTTCAGCTTGAAAAAATTCCACAAAATGTTATTTCAAGTTGAAAAATGGAACTCTTTTAAACTAAAGTCGCATTGCATTTTTGAAGGGTTTGTGTCGAAATGTCACTTTTATATGAATGTGTGTGTATAAGCTTTTTTTTTGCTTTTCTTGAAACACGAGTTTAAATTCTAATCAATAAACAATTATGTAAATGGAATAATGCCGTCTTAGAAAATAGTTAATTTAAATTGCAGAAAGGAAATATTGTTGAAGATCATTGTGCTAATGTTATACATAAATTATTTATTTGGCGTTGATACGATGGTGATGCTTGTGAGGCATCAGAAGCCAGGGTAAATAATTTCCTACTGTTGTACGAATATAAATAAATAAAATGATGTTTTGATGAACCGAAAAATATGTTTTATTATTATTTTTAAGGATTTACATTATATTTGTTGGCATATATAAATTATACTTCCTTCCATTGATAAACCGAATTTCTTCTTCCAACTCCTATGGCTAAAAGGAACTCAATTTAAAACTATTTAAAAACGAGATCAGAGTCACTGCACAATTCCATTGTCCTACTGCTTCGGTAGCTTTAGCCGTCCACAAAGTTTTCCAGGCTTTTCGTCACGATTGTTCTATAGATACAAACGTAAATGCACATACGTAATTACAAGACAAATTCCACATTATTACCTATAGTTACACGTCCTTTAAATATTTTTCACATTTTTTGTTTTGCTATCTAATCGGAATGACGCTCTTCTCGTTTATTCCATATGCATAATTATTTTCTGTTCCAAAACTTTGCATTATTTTTCTTTATTTCAGATAATTTAATTTAGTATTCTTTACTAATATTTACAACAGTTGAATTTCTCGCGTACAAATATGAATATAAATAAATAGGAGTACAATTCTGGCGGCATTAAATTTTTTGCGTCGTTCAATTAATTTGTAGCGGCTCAAAATGTCAATTTCTCTCGTTGAAAAAACATAGTTCATACCACAAATGAAAAAATTTCACTAATTTTTTCACAACTTTGTTTTTTGTATAGGATTTCAGCGTGAAAACGGAACATAGTACCGTGCTTTACATTAGCACAATTATCTCCAACAATATTTCCTTTCTGACATTTAAATGAACTATTTTCTAAGTCGGCATTATTCCAATAGTTTATTGATTCGAATTTTATCTTTTGTTTGTTTTCAAGAATGTTAGCAAAAAGAAAAAAATGCACATGCATATACTTCCAAACTGCAATACTACTTTAGTAAAAAAGCGTTCCATTTTTCAACTCTAATTAACATTTTGCGAAATTTTTTCGTGTCACTAACTGGCGGAAGCTAGTTGTTTTCGTTGCAAAGTACTAAACTAAAATCGCTAGCTTGTAACGAAAACATGCTTATCGAAATCGTGTTTGACAGACGCCGGACGCATTCACTGGTATTTAAGAGAAGCCCTTAGTCGGCCAACGGCACGCGAACAGCGAGCTGCCGTCGCAACAAAATAACATCGGCTTCGCTCTCTGTATCACAGAGGTCAGTGCCGATATCGAGACTAAACAACGTGGTTTTTGTTTTTCTTCCCTTCACCACCTTTTTTTTCCTTTTTGAATTATAAAATAAACTATACGAAATGGTGGTTTCAAAAAGGTGTAAAATTTGTACGGTAATAGAGTCCGATAATATGCCAATTTCAGGAGAATATTTCGGAAAGTTGATGCCTGAAATGATTGCGAAAATAACTGGAATTGAGGTGCGATACAAATAAATTCAAAATAAGTTTGTTAAATGATAACATATACATTTCTTTACAGTTGGATTCCCGCAAATTGGTGGATGTCCTAATCTGCCAACAGTGTGCAATACAGCTGGTTCACACGGAAAGCGTTGTCAATAAGATAAGGGAGAGATGCAGTAAGTTATGCAAACCCAAGTCTGCAATAAGAACTCCATCCAAAATCGTAAACAAGACGAAAGATGCGACACCAACCAGAAAAAGGAAAGATACTTCGAAAGCCGTTCCATCGCCAAAACCAAACGGAGAAGCTATATTTAAAAGGATTGCTGACGATTTGGATGGGAGCACATTTAAAGATGACGAAACAACTGGAGACGTTATATTTGAAAAGTGCATGGATGGAACCGAGTTGAATCGGGACGAAGCAACTGGAGACGTTACATTTAAAAAGTTTACAGACGATTTGAATGCTACCATATTAAAAAGCGTCGAAGCAACTCCTGCCAAGAAGAATAAGAGCGCAAAACGTAAATTAGAGGATTCACATCTCAACGGAATTGATGCTTCAAGTGATCTGCAGAATATAAGGCAATCGGATGGTGGCACTAATAACGAATTGGATAAGGGATTATTTGTGGAAAAGGGGAAAAGACGCAAGAAGACTTCATTGTCGGTCACTGAAACGGTTGGTGAATTAGAAATGAGCTCTGCAATTGGTGCGGAGAACGTCGGCGAAACTAAAACGAAGGATATCAATTGTGTACTTTGCGGCAAGATGTTTAATCAGAAGAGTACTTTGCGCGAACATATTGAGACGAGTCACATGGGCGAGAAGCTCAAGGAATGTCCCAATTGTTGTATGGAATTCAGATCGCTGCAAAAGTATGAATCACACGTATTTGGAGAAAAATGCAAAGGCATATTGCACCCCTGCCAGTTTGACAACTGTCATAGAAGATTTAAAAATGTATATAAAATGGAAGCCCATATGAGGGAAAAACATTTGTCAATATGTGAAGTCGATGCGGAGTGAAGTAAATGCAGTATTCAACATTCCAGAAATGTTCCGAAACTCATATCCTGCATTACTTAGATTTTGAAGTAATTGTGAATAACTTGTGGTACTATATCGAATGCTATTAGTATCGAACCAGTTATTTTAATGTCTATGGCGACATAGTTTTTACCGTACATACAAATAAAAACATTTAAATATTTAAGCAATCAAAGTAGCAGTTGCATTGCCCAAATGCAGTTTTTGAAAAAATAAATGCAAAAATATCAGCAAATCCCGTTTATTGTGCCCAGTGAAGAAAAAACGTAAGTCGTTGGTAAGTTCGTTCAGGGATCGAGGGCATCTTATGTACCCTCCACAATGGATCGCACTCAATACTATACTGGGAAATAATCGTAAGACCATTGTTCGCCAAATGACAAACTGCACCTTTGGGTTATCTTAAAGATAGACATAGGACAACCATTGTCCATATATGGTGAATATATATCAAGCATAAATAGATACGGTATATTTTGTTGCGAAGAATCCTTGACAATCGCCCTTATTCCAGTTGGCGTCGTCGACAATGTTTAGATTGATGACTTCATAAATTTTGAAATCTTTTTAAATATTTTTAAGTTATAAAAAGGGGTTTTGTAAGTTCATGGATACCAAAAACATTCGTTTTGGCGTAAAGACGACAAAGCTAGAACTACATAGATATGACGAAAATGATGTGACGACGTCAACTGGAATAAGGGCGAATATAAATTACTACCTGCACAGTTACAGACAGTTTTTCCATTCTTTGTATCCTTTGTACGTTTGTTTGAAGCGCATGATCTCCGAAACCAAAGGAGTGATTTTAAAAGCGATAACTGGCGAAATAGTCAAGTTATTTGCAAAATTTTCCAGAACGATTTGACAGAAATTATAAATTTAAGTATGTGTGGGGGCCACGTCCCCATAACGTAGGGATTGCGTACATGCCATGATCCGATCCATGGGGGTTAATAGTATAGGGTGGAATACCAGCTACAGCATATATCAACAACCGGTATATTCATACATACATAAAAAGCGTCTAATTTTGTTTAGTTAAATAAAGAACACACATAAAACAGCTAAACACTACTGATTTAAATAACATATGATTCTAGATTTTACTATATCTATTCCTAAATTTTTTTTTGGTTTAATAGTACAGGGTGAAAATACCAGCTACAGAAAAAATGACAACAGCCGACACATGCAAAAATTCAAACGTTTTTCTATATACGCACCCCTGTTCTGGTACTCACTTCACATTCATCTCACCTTTACTTCACAGGACGAATAGCGAGGTGTCTGGAAACTGCAGAAAGTATTGGCTGACTAACTTCTGCTTAAATAATGCCTAACATGTGATTTGCCTTCCATGCCGTACGATTTTCAGGCGTGATAGCGACATTTAGAACACCTCTTTCTTAAGACATTTCTTGGGGTTTATAAAAGATTTTCTTAATCATTAAGTTTTTAATAAAAAACTCATTGTAATTTATACGAGTTACAATCATTTGGCTATTCAAACTCCTTAGTAAACGAGTATTTTCTATAATTACTAAATCTGAACTTCGTATTTAAAAATAGTACGAGACTTTGCACTGTTAGGTACATGGCGATGATATTATGATGGTGATGCTCAAGTATATAAACTTTTAAATGATTAAACTTTATTACCACATTGCAATATATATATAGATGACATGCATAATTATTTTAAATGTTTAGAAGTTACACTAGTCCGCCCGACAAATCTAAAATTCTATATAAAGAAGTACAAGTACATTAAATATTATTTTAATGTCAATCAAGCACAATTGATACTCTTCAAGGATGAAGATTTTTTTCTATATTCTGACCTCCTATCACCACAAAAAGATACCTGAAGTGGTGAAGAAGATGACATTTTTTTATTTTTAGAAAAAAACCTGAGATCTGTACAATAAAAACTACAACGAAATTTGAAAACTAAAACTTTATTAAAATCAAAAGGGGTAATTTTTAAAATGTATGTTTTTTCATTCATTTCGTTTCTGCAGTTTTTTATATGTCTGACTTGTTTTCAATAACAATAGTATTATATTGGGTTATGTTGGGGATTTTCTTGTGATTATTTGGGGATAACAGCAATTTTTTTCTGGCAACCCTGAGCGTTAGAGCTAACGAAAGTTAAATTGTATGGAATTTGACAGCTATAACCGACAGTTAGCTCTTAACCCTAGTTTATTTATTTATTGTTAACGGCCCTTACACATTTAAAAAAGAGATTATTCTAGATCTAACTGCTTCAATTTCTACATCAATGTCAATAACTTCATATAAAGTGTTAAAATCCATACACATTCTGCCGAAGCATAATTTGTACGTTGAAAATCAATATGTAATTATTGGTATGGTCTATATGGTACATTGAATCCAATTCTAGACAATAAAATTAGGGGGCACATCACCATTTATAACTTTCAGCACTAGGGTGGTGTTCAGCATAATAAATACGTCTACTCTTAAGAGTAGGCAGTCTTATCAAACTCAACCTGCTAGTATAGGGTGGATGACTAAAATCACTATTCCAATGAAGATGTCTTAAAGCGAATAAGAAAAATTGTTTTTGAACCGATTCAATCATATCACCGTAAGTCCCGTATTGCGGTTCCCACACTACAGACCCATATTCTAGAATAGGTCTAACTAGGGACGTGTACAGATGCCTAGTTACATATCGTCATCAGAAACGAAAAAGGGCGTAACAACAATAAAAATGGAAATTCAGTTTTTTATGGGGTTCGGTACACTGCATTAAAATACACATCCTGACAATTTTTTAGCGACCTACTATCAAAAATGGCGAAATTATTAACGAAATTCAAAAGGGCCTAACAACATATTATTTATTTTTTCATAGTTAAAACTTCCTATTTCACGCAATTTTCAGAAACAGGTTGTAAATCATGTTCGTGTGAATTTATATACCCATCATTATGTTGAAGTAACGGGTGATCCAAGTAGATATACTTTTTTCAATAGCCTTTTTTGACAGATAACGTGTGAGTCGTGTCATGCTGTCTTGTTATTTTTGTTAAGTATTGTTTGGCATTTCATCATGGAAAGACTTACGCCTGAAAAACGTTTACAAATCGTTCAACTTTATTACGAAAATTCCCGTTCTGTGAGGAATGTCTTTCGTGCACTTCGCTCAACTTATGGTGAACATAATCGGCCTACTGAGCTTACTATTCGCAACACCATCACCCATCTTGAGACCCAACATTCATAATTGGATAATATTCGACCGAATAGACCACGTCCAGCACGCAGTGAAGAAAATGTAGCGGCCGTAGCTGAGAGTGTACACGAAGACCGTGGAGTCGATTCGGTGCCGTTCGCAGCAACTCTGACTGACGTATGGAACAACTTCGCGCATTTTACGTCGAGATCTTAAATTGAAAGCATACAAAATACAGCTTGTGCAAGAACCGAAGCCGACCGACCTTCCCAAGTGACATCGCTTCGCTCTATGGGCTCTTGAAAAGTTCCAAGAAGATCCGACGTTTTCGAGCCAAATTTTGTTCAGCGATGAGGCCCATTTCTGGCTCAATGGGTATGTAAACAAGCAAAATTGTCGCATTTGGGACGAAGAGCAGCCTGAAGAGATTCAAGAGCTGCTACTTCATCCAGAAAAAACAACGGTTTGGTGTGATTTGTGGGCCGGTGGAATCATCGGTCCATATTTCTTCAAAAATGACGCCGGTGAGAACGTAACCGTCAATGACGACCGTTTTGGTGCCATGATAACCGATTATTTAATGCCTGAAATTGAAGCTCGTGATCTCGGCGACATTTGGTTTCAACAAGACGGCGCCACTTCCCACACATCGCATCAATAAATGGATTTATTAAGAGAACACTTCGGTGAGCAGATAATTTCACTTTTTGGGCCGGCCGATTGGCCACCAAGATCGTTGTATATCACACCGTTAGACTTTTTCCTGTGGGGATATGTAAAGTCTAAAGTTTATGCGGACAAACCCGCTCCGATTCAGGCCTTGGAGCAAAACCAGTTCGCCAGTTACCAGTCGAAATTCTCGAACGAGTCATCGAAAATTCGACTCAACGGATGGACCATCTGAGACGTAGCCGCGGCCAACATTTGATAGACATAATCTTCAAAAAATAAATGCCAATGAATGTTCTTTCAAATGATAATAAACATTCCCCATTTAATTGGAATTTTCTGTGTTTTTTTCTTTAAAAAAGTAGGGAACCTCGAGATGGATCACGCTATATTATCCAGAAAACCCGTTTTTCTAACGATGATATTTTTCATTTTATTTAGTTTTTGCTTCTCCTAAATGCTTCTCTAAAATTTTTAAATATGATGATAGGCCCTATCTCGTTCTGATGACGATATGGATCTACAATTTCTTTCGCCCATCGCTTAATAAAACCGAGCACGCCCTTTATTCACCATTGTAATCATGTGATTATTGAAATTTAGGATCCATCAATATACCAAGATCCACAAAGGAATCAACAGTATCTAAAGTGGAACCATGAAGACTAAACCTAGTTGGGAATCGTTGCTGATCAGCCGTAGTGAACGGACTTGTTTATCACAGAGCGGATAGTTAAAACCTATTGCGCAGTATCTATTACGCAATCGTACAAATCTGTACAAAGTCTGGAAGGTCTACATCGTAGTACCTATTACGTGCTAATTCAGACAAAAATAAACAAAATCTCTTGACGGGGATGCCTTCGTGTTCCGATGGAGCGGGGTTCCCCAATCGTCCGACCGTCCGTCCGTTGGTCTTGGCCAAAGCCGACCACACCAAAAATGGTGAAAATTTCCACCCAGTACTCAGAACAGGTGGTGCGGTGAGGGAAAAACGTCATGTCCGACCATCAAAACGGAAGCACAATGAGCACCGGATAGCGCTCAGAGTTTTGACAAAGTTGGAGGCTGTTGAGGCTTTTACCGAAAAACCAAAAGTGTCACTTACCTGGGCTAAAGGCGTCATAGATGCTTCTAAGGCCAATGAGCCTGCTGAAAGAGCCACAAATTCAGCTGTGTTAACGGCTAATAATGTCAAAAGAATCAGATCACCTGATGAACCCCTGCCAGAGGCAAGAGGCCCATCAACAGGACACTCACCAAGCCCTTTAATGAAGTGGCGAAGGAGAGTCTAGTGATGGCCGTTATAGACAGAAGTAGTAAGGATGGATCTATCCTCAAGGACAAATGGAGCCATGTGCAATCAGCCATTATGGCTCATTACCTCGATGTCTGTAGAGAAATGCCGGGCAAACCACCAATCTGCAACGATGCAGGATGGCATCAGGGGAGAGTAAAGCTCTTATATTTCGGTGATGCCAGATCAGTAGACCTGTATAAGGCTGCTCTGAGTCGAGCGGGTGAGGTGTGACCGGATCATATTGACGCTGATTCAGCGTTAAGGATCATATTGACCTGCCGCTTTTTACCATCCGCCTCACCCACCTTGCTGATTCTCCAATTATGGGCCGGCAGACCAGGATTGGAATCTTTCAGTATTTCTAATATATCAGCCGGGTTGGAGGGCTCTTCTATAACCCAGGTGATGGCTCTAGGGTGACTAGTAGGGCGGGTCGATTTAAAAATCGACCATTGCTCAGTGAAAATCGTATTCTAGGGATCAAAATAAGAAACTTTGCCGAAGGAACCATACCTCTAAAACGAATTCTGATGTCCCGGAAAAAATCCCACTTTGACCCATTTAGAGTGCTCCAGTCGAGTCCAAATGTTTGACCGACCCCCACTCAGTGAAGTGCTCAGTGAAAATCGTATTCTAGAAATCAAAATAAGAAACTTTGCCGAAGGAACCATACCTCTAAAACGAATTCTGATGTCCCGGAAAAAATCCCACTTTGAACCATTTAGAGTGCTCCAATCGAGTCCAAATGTATGGAACCCCCAGGGGGTGTGCCACTGGCATGGGTGGGTCGGGCCTCAGAAATTAGTGGGGGTCGGTCATACATTTGGACTCGATTGGAGCACTCTAAATGGGTCAAAGTGGGATTTTTCAAAATTTGACCCTACCCAAAAGTTCGACCCAAATTCCGGGACATCAGAATTCGTTTTAGAGGTATGGTTCCTTCGGCAAAGTTTATTATTTTGATCCCTAGAATACGATTTTCACTGAGCAATGGCGACTTTTTTTGCCTCCCCACAAATCGACCCGGCCTAGTGACTAGGGATGTTGTTTCTCGACAACATCCAACTGGGCACCCGGCCACACCTCACCCGCTCGACTCAGAGCAGCCTTATAACAGGTGGCGCAAAAGTAACCTTTCGATGTTTTTTGTGCCAAAGTCACCGACCGATTATTGGTCAAATAAATAGTCAGCAATATTCCGCGTTCTGGAGCAGTGTAGCGTAACATTGTTTATTAACGTGTATTTCGCATGTGTTTACTACACAAATGTCAACATTAGGCATTAGGGGCCAATCGCAAAATTTATAGCATTTTCTGATAGGAGGATTACTTTTGCGCCACCTTGTATATCATGCAAGTGCAACCCTACCATATGGCTTCGAGACTATAGTCTTGAAGGTATACAAGCAGGATATAGCTCCCACTGCGGAAGGTGAGTCGTCCACCGTGGTTGATACACGGCTTTCTGGAAGTGTGAAGGTACCCACGCCCATTATTTCTGGTGACTCCAACTCTAACAGAAGATCTGTAACGTCCTGACAACGAAAGCTATACTTCTCACACAGAGGGGCTGAGGGGAGTCTCCGGACTCTTTGACGCATCTGGCGGGGACACGCTTCTCGATGATATGGACGAAGAGTTCTATAATACCCCAGTCGGGGAGGATGTTAATCTGTCAATTACCAATGATGGTAAGAATTCTACAGATTAACCTCCATCACGCTAACGCAGCTTCAGCATCTTTATTGCTGCGCCTGTCCACAGGTGCAGTAGACATTGTCCTGATACAGGAGCCCTACGCAGTTGGAGGAAGGGTGTGCGGTATCAGGACCAGAGTATGAAGCCGCCGAGCCGAGCCGCCGATTTTAGCCGCCGCCGACCTTTTTTCACCAGCCGAAGCCGCCGCCGATCTTTGCGGCTAAAATCGGCTGAAACACAGCCGCCGTTCCATAGAAAAACTTTAAAATATGGATAGATACAATTTACATTTTTGATAAGCAAATAGCTATATAGCAGATATATCGTCCCCCTAATAGAAGAATAATGTGTACGTATATACACCAGGGATGGAAAAGTTAGTACTTTAGTACTTTTTCAGTACTTTTCCACTTTCAAAAGTACCGAAGTACCCCCGCGGCCCTTTCAGTGCTATTTTCTTTTATCAAATTATTCTTTAGAATTTATTGTTTTCTTCATAATCGAAATCGATAAGAATGAAATTACATTTTTCACATCTCGAAGTACGGTTTCTATAAAAATTTTAGATAAGTCCACCCCCTATCAGATCAAGTTATACATTAAGATAATAAACACGACAAAACGCATATCTATTTTGAATTTTAGTCAAATAGTATTTTATAATATCATACTCTTAAAATGCGAATATTGCCAATAACTTGACCAATCCTAATACTAAAACACACACAAGCTCGAAGTGAACCTATCATGCGAAGATCATTCCCTCCTACGGTTTCGGAGATAGGAAGTTTAAAAAATGTTTGGAAAAAATACATGTCGACGGTATTTTTAGATGAAGTCGTTAATGTTATTTATTATCACATTTTCTAAAAGTCAGGTATGTTACAGTTCTGTAAAATTATCTTATAAAATTGCTTTTCTCAAAGTTTTAAAAAATACAGTGCAATAACATTTAGTAGTTTATATATATAATATGTCGTTAATGATGTTTTCTGAAAATGAGCAGTTTCATTATTAACAAATTATTTTTGCTGAAGAAAAAATTGAGAAAGTGCCTTTTCAGAAAAGATCTAAGTATTTTTCTCCTGACTAAGTTAAGCGGTAAAGACCAAACAGCTGCTAGTCTGGAGATTGGTAATCGCATATACTGGGTGGTCTGCAGTTACTTTCCTTATGAAGCTGCAATACCGACAGCTCTCTTCAGGGAAGTAGTAGAAGAAGCAACGTCTGACGAGCTCGAACTGATTATTGGCGCAGACACGAACGCTCATCATACTATCTGGGGTAGTACGGATATAAACAATAGGGGTGATTCGCTTCTTGACTTTATTCTAACTACCAACCTAACTATTTGTAACATTGGCAATAAACCGACCTTTACAATTAAAGACAGACAAGAAGTAATAGACGTAACGTTTGCTACTGACCGCGTGTCAGACAAAATTATTGGGTGGAATGTACTGGACGACCACTCATTCTCGGATCACCATTATATAGAGTTCAAACTCGCCGAAAAAATGAATAAAACCTGCTGTCCACAGAAATGTGAGGAAGACAAAGTGGCACCTGTATGAGAAGAATTTTAAAAGGGTCCTCAACTCTAAACTTGTTGGATAATCTTGTCGAGCATATCACCACATCATTCAATAGTTCCCTTGAAGAAGCCTGTCCAAAAACAAGGTACAAGGGTAAAACTAAACCCCAATGGTGGACTTCTGAGCTAACGGCAAGGAAAAATACCTGCAACAAGCTATTCAACAAGGCGAACTCTACAGGAGCCTTTAATGATTGGGATGCATATAAAGGGCAACTCAAGATCGATAAGAAGGAGCTTAGGAAGGCGCAAAGACGCTCTTGGTATTCCTTCTGTGGCGAAGTGGAAAAGGTCTCCGACGCCGCAAGGCTGAGGAAGGTACTATCCGCGTCTCTTTGTACAGTGGGGTATTTGCAGGATGAGGCAAACAACTGGACAAAGAACAGCGAGCAATCGCTAAGTGTACTGCTCGACACACATTTCCCGGGGAGCTCATCAACAGAGCCCGAGGATAAACAGGACCAACAAGAGTGCGAGTGGAGTGCGAGCATCGCTAGCTTGTTGACTGAGAGATCTAGAATAAGCTGGGCTATAAACAGCTTTGAGCCCTTCAAGTCACCTGGACCAGACGGCATCACCCCAGCAGAAATGCAGAAAATGTTAAAGTACATTATCCCCTGGCTGCAGAAAATTTATGTAGGCTGTATTAGGCTTTCATACATCCCGAATCGATGGAGGGATACCAAAGTGGTATTCATACCCAAAGCGGGGAAGATATCGCACACTAGGCCAAAAGACTTCAGACCAATTAGTCTATCCTCTTTCCTATTGAAAAGTCTGGAAAGACTTTTAGATTATTTCACTAGGCAAAACCTGGATACAAAACTCCTGTCGGGGAACCAACATGCTTACAATAAGGGAAAGTATACAGAATCAGCCCTGCACGAACTTGTGAGCACTTTCGAATCGTCCCTACATTTCAAAGAATTCACCATGGTGGCATTTCTTGACATAGAAGGGGCTTTTAACAACATACACCCAGATGCAGTAATCGCGGCATTGTCACATCTAAAGGTGAACTCTAGCTTGATTAGACTAATTCAAAGACTACTCAACAGAAGACGTATAATAGAATGTCTAGGGTCCACAACTCTAACAAGGTTTGTAAACAGAGGGACCCCACAAGGAGGAGTACTGTCTCCACTAATTTGGAACCTAGAGGTCGTGGCATATGCGGACGACCTGGCAATCGCAGTGAGTGGCAAATTCGAAAACATCCTCCGAGATATTCTACAGGTGGCTCTGAACAAGTTGGGTAGATGGGCCAGAAGCAGCGGTTTGGGTGTTAACCCAAACAAGACAGAATTGGTTCTCTTTACTAGGATGAATTATGTTCATCATGTGGACCCTCCTCCTCGTATAAATGGAACAGATCTAGTCTTTACTGAAAGTGCAAAATTTTTAGGAATAATTTTGGATAGGAAACTGTCATTCAGACTAAACGTACTGGAACGTATAAAGAAGGCCAACATCCCCCTTTATTCCTGCAGGAAGGCTGTAGGGTCGCGGTGGGGCCTCTCTCCTAAAAAATTGTCCATTGGATATATATAGCAGTGGTTCGTCCAATACTGTTATACGGCATTGTGGTATGGTGGACGGCAACTGACAAACTAACCATCACAAACCTGCTATCACGGGTTCAAAGAACTGCCTGCCTGTGCATAAGCGGAGCGTTAAGGACTACAGCGACTGAGTCTCTACAAGCCCTTCTCCATATACTGCCGATTAATGTTGTGGCGAGAGAAGTTGCAACCAACGCGGCACTAAGATTAAACTGCCTATCAATGCGGAGGTACAAGAACTACGGTCACATGAGGATATCAAAGTGTAGTGCTATGGTAACCGACCGAGTGGACTATATATCAACGGTGCGCACCTTTGAGACGAACTACATCACTATGATACCAGCCAGGGATGAATGGGATGGCAGAATACCCGGAAATAGAAACCATCTCCACTTTTATACGGATGGTTCGAAGCTTGATGAAAAGGTTGGCTTCGAAGTACACTGTGAAGAACTTAATTTGGATATAGCTCACAGACTACCAGATACCTGCAGTGTCTATCAAGCCGAAATAATGGCAATATGGGAAGTCGCCAAGTGGCTGAGTCGGAACATAGTAACCAACACTGGCGTTGTCATTTACTCGGACAGACAGGCAGCCATCAATTATCTGGAGGCCACATCCCTAAATTCACAAATAGCCCTCGACTGCCGCAGATCTCTTAACGAGGTGGCTGAGCAGTTTAATATACACCTCATATGGGTGCCTGGGCATAGGGATATCCCGGGGAACTGCAAAGCCGATGAACTTGTTAGGAAAGGGACGACATTACAAATTCTCGAAGAATTTGCATATATTGGTGCGCCACTATCCACGTGCAAGCTTTGGATAAGGCAATCAGGCAGTCCAACGACAGAAGGACAGAAATCGGCACCTGTAGGGTAGCTAGACAAATCTGGCCAAGGTATGACCTGAGAAGGTCAAAATATCTCCTCGCACTGGAAAGGAAAAGATTATCTACGTTAGTATCAGTTCTGACGGGACACTGCCTGATCGGCGAAGATCGCCAGAAGATTGGGTATTAACTCCAATGCCTTCTGCAGAAGCTGTAGAGATGAGGAAGAAGTGGAGAGCATTGAGAACTTGCTATGCGACTGTCCCGACTTTGCGACTTTGAGTATACGACGACTGGACCTACTGGGGTCGGCCTTTCTAGGCAACCTAACAGATCTTTCCAGTACCAATATTCGTGCTATCGATACATTTGTATATTAAACAGGTTGGTTTCGATGAAGGGCATTTTAGCCCGTGGTACCACTAGGGACCTAAACTGGTCTATGTGAGCTGAAGAAATAAAAAAGAAAACGGCTGCCACCCTAACCTAAAACCTTTTCAGCTTAAAAAATACCATTATAGTACATTTTAAAAAATTGAATTTTCCATCCCTGATATACACTATTATTTTTTATTGCATTATAAGAATCTACGCAATTTGTTCTATGTCTGTTGAAATTCTATTTCCACAAATTGGGCAATGGGGTGTTTGAAATTGTTCATTAATAAATAATAATATCGAGTTTCAATTTCAAAAAATCTTCAAATATGATTTTCTCGAAACGACAAATAAATTATACACTATTCATTTATTGGGTGGACGATATGGAAGTGAGTGATTTTAGTTTTGATTCGTTTATTGTCACAAGCGGGAACTTCACATGTCTTAAAAATCATTATATGTATTGATAGTAGTAGAATAATAATTATAAAAATTCTTTTTTAAAGGAAATAATACGATTTTTTATTTATTACTAGATTATGTACATATAGAGATAAAAATATTTTCGGAAAAAAATCAATGGAGTATTAAAGAATATTATAACATATAAATTAATACCTCCATTCTAAAGAATCAATCAAGTTAAGCTCAAAACAGTATAGGTCATTATATTTAAACCACAAGGTAATTCCACACAAATTTAAAATTTCACTAGAACGTCGATTCGCCCCTCCTGGAAACAACCTGTTTCGACTTAAGCTATGTATAGACGAATGGCGGAAAAATGCAACCCTGTGAACGTACAACCGTGTGAATATACAATTTTTGTCTTGCAACGTTGGCAGAAAAGTCGTTGTGAGATAATTTGAAGATTGTAATATGTGCGAAGTTTATGCATGTGACAACGGCATTGTCAGAAAAACATTTTATTGGCCACTGTCTATAAAATATTTTTATTGGCAATCCTGCATATAAATATTTACAAAATATATTTTAAATATATGTAAGTGTAAGGGTTTCTTGCACTCGTCTTCACCTTTGCCTAACAATCTGTCATTGTCCGTACATTTGCGGCACTTTAACAGGATTGATAAAGTTGTCCGATTTGACAATCGTCTATACATAGCTTTAGCATACTTTGAAAATAGATTATCATAGAGCCGCCTAGCGGAACAGAATCGATGATTTTTTTACCTCACAATATCTTACAATTAACTTAAAAACAGTTATTATTTAAGAATAAATACCAGAGCTTAATTTTTCAACTATTACTTTAAATGTTAAAATGTCTGTCATAGAGCCGCCGTATGTTCATTTTATGTCCGCCTAGCCGCCGCCGCCGATCTATAATTTTCAATGGCAGCCGCCGCCGCCAATTTTGGCTCGGCTTCATTCTCTGATCAGGACACCCAATTTTAAACTCTGGAATTTGCGGTACCAGGAACCCAACTTTAAACTGCTTGTGGCCAACTGTGGAGGCCCTCAAAGAACCTGCATTTTGGCCAGGAAAGATCTAAGTATCTTTCTCCTGGCTAATTTAAGTGGTAAAGACCAAACAGCTGCTAGTCTGGAGATCGGTAATCGCATATTGTTATGAAGTTGTATTACTACTACATTGAACATAATGAATATGAAATAAACATCAGTCATAAAAAGGCAACTATTGAGTATACACAACATGGTGTCAGGTGTGTACCTCAAAAAAATAAAATATTGAAAAAAATAGTTGTCAAAAGAAAAAAGGAGAAAATTAATCAACAAGATATGGCTGAACAACAAATATTTTCATTTGCGACCTGCATATCGCCAATCAATATACAAAATGCTAATTTGGCTTTGGAATGGCGAAATTGGAGTAAGCAGTTCAAGATTTTTCTGATTGCTTCCAATTTAGAAAATCAATCCGACCAAAGAAAGGTGGCGATACTTTTGCATCATATGGGTCCGGATGCGCTGGAGGTGTACAATTCTTTTAATCTGGAATTGGAAGAAGTGAAATTTAAAGATTTGTGGGCAAAGTTTGAAGAGTACTTCATTCCAAAATCAAATCTTGCGATGGAGCGACACAACTTTTTCTCCAGAAGACAAGGCGAAGCTGAAACCATTATCCACAAAATTACAAAATTTGAGCATGACATGCGAATTTGGTGAGTTAAGAGAAAATTTAGTGAAAGACATCTTTATATGCGGCCTGTCTCAAAATTTTAAACAAATAAAATAACGGCTCCTAAGCGAAGGTAATTTAAATTGGGAAAAGGCATTTGAAATTGTCAAAAGCATTGAACGTGTTATGCGGCGGAAATTAACAAATCTGCAGATACTATTGTTTTTGGTTTAAAAAACAGAAAACAAACATATAAACGGCCAACAGAATTACAATCAGTACAACATAGTCAAGGAGCTGCGGAACAATGCAACAAGTGTGGACAAAGGCATAAATACAACACATACAATACAATAGCATAACACCTGCTGAAGGTGCTATATGCTATTTGTGCAAAAAACTAAATCATTTCGCAAAGATGTGTTTTATGAACAAATGACGATTAAATCAAGAGTGGAATTTGAAAAGCTAGTATGTAAGAAATATTAATGAAGAGGACATTTCCAGCCCACTGGAAGAAGAAAATTATGATAACCTATTCGTGGGAATGGTACATTCAACTAAGATGATGAACGCAATTAAAGAATGGAGCGTCAACGTGGAGCTTAATGGACAGAAAGTCGAGTGTCAAGTGGATTCTGGCTCACAAGCAAACTTAATTCCTGTAAGACTTTTGCGTAAGCTTAATATTGGAAATGTATCTACTAGAAATAGGATTGTTACATTTAGTGGTCAGCATTTACCAGTAATTGGCAAGGTTGAGGTTGATATGACTTTTAAGGCGTGTATATATCGCACTATTTTCTATGTCCTTAATATGGAATGCAAAGTTGTTCTGGGATTGGACATAGCAATTGAGATGAATTTACTAAATTTGGTCAATTCTCTTAATAAAAACGATATTTTTGAAAAATATTCAGAAATTTTTAAAGGGGTGGGTCAGTTGAAGAATAAATGCCACTTAAAATTAATGGAGAACACTGAGCCTGTAATTGATCCGCCACGTAGGGTGCCATTTAGCCTCTTAGAACCTTTAAGAAGGAACTTGAGCGAATGAAGAAGATGAATGTGATTGTTGATGAGCGTGAGCCGACAGAATGGGTGAGTTCCATTGTTTTGGTTTCAAAACCGAATGGGACATTGAGATTGTGTTGTGATCAGCGTAATTTAAACAAAGTAATCGTCAGGCCTCGTTATTCATTCCCGAATTTGGACGAGTGTACATTGCAGATAAATGGCTCGAGATATTTTAGTACACAAGACGCTAACTCTGGATTTTTGGATGATTCCGCTTGATGAAGAATCGTCGAAGCTATGTACTTTCGGTACCCCATTTGGCCGATATCGATTTTTGCGATTGCCTTTTGGGATAAATTCTGCACCGTAGATATTTCAGGAGGAAATGGTCAGACTTTTTTCTGGTATAAAGGGTCTTGTAATTTATATGGATGATTTCCTGGTGCATGCATCTACTGTTGAGGAACCCGACATGATCCTTTGTCAGGTATTGGAAAGGACTATGGAGGTGGGTTTACATTTTAATAAAGGGAAATCGAATATTTGCAAGAAGGTAAAGTTTATTGGTTACACATTTAGTGAACAGGGAGTTCACCAGATGACGAGAAGATATGGTATATTTTGCAAATGTTTGTGCCAAAAAATGGCCAAGAACTTCAACGATTTTTGGGTATGGTGAACTACCTAGGACAATTTATTCAGAACTTGTCGGCGAAGAATAAGAATTTGAGAGACTTATTGAAGAAAGATGTTTTATGGCAATGGGGCGCTGCTCAGGAAAAGGAGTTTGGGAACTTGAAGGCTGAGATAACAAGAGCTCCGGTTTAAACTTATTATGACCCGATAAGCCGCTGACTTTGTCAGTTGACGCATCTAAATTTGCTGTTGGGGCTGTCATAATGCACGATAGGAATCCTATCGCATATGCATCGGCATCCTTAAAGGAATGTCAGTCTCAATATGCTCAGATAGAGAAAGAACTTTTTGCGATACTTTTTGGATGCACACGTTTTCACCAATATGTTTACGGTCACAATGTTCTGGTTGAGACTGACCACAAACCTCTGGTATCGCTCTTTAACAAACCGCTATACAGGATTCCACCTAGGCTACAGCGATTTATGATGAGACTTCTGGCGTATAATTTGACTGTCATATAAAAACCAGGGAGGTTTTTGCATATTGGTGATGCTCTTTCTGGGGCGCCGTTGGGCGAAAATGCCTTCGTGGAGACTGATAACGACGTAGATTTACATTGTAACTCTATTGTTAATAACATTGCCCTTCCCGAGAGTAATATTTGTAAGATAAGGAAATCTGTTGAAAGTGATGAGGTTTTCCAGAAGATTATAGGTTATTTGAATGAAGGGTGGCCTGAGAGCAAGAGATTATGTAACAAGGATGTTTTACCCTACTTTGGCATCAAGGACGAGATAAGCCTTATAGATGGATTGCTTTTGAAAAACGATAGGTTATTAATACCGAAATGCTTGAGGTCGGAAATGTTAGAAAAATTACATGAAGGTCATTTGGATATCCAGAGGTGTCAAAGTTTAGCCAGGGATTCCGTTTACTGGCCTAACATCAATAATGACATATAATGTAGTTTCTGGTTGTGAAGCTTGCGTCAAATTTAGGAATTCGAATCAAAAAGAAAGTTTGGATTTGAAAGAAAACATTATATTATAGTAGATGACTATTACTCGAAATATATTGAAATTGAGGCTTTGAATAATGGTTTTTCTAGTCAACTGGTTATTGCCAAGATGAAGAGCATTTTTTTTTCTAGACATGGTATTCCTACGATTATGGTCTCAGATAATGGTCCTCCATATAATTCTAAGGATTTTGAAGAATTTTGCACTAGTTGGGGCATAAACCACCAAAAATGTAGCCCACATTTTCCAAGATCGAATGGCCTCGCCGAGAGAAGTGTACAAACAATTAAAAAATGTTTAAGAAATGTCGCGAAACAGGCGCGGATTGTTACACATCTTTATTGCAGTGCCGCGCAGCTCGGAAGAATGATATGCCAAGCCCCGCTGAACTGCTAATGTCTAGGAATCTCAGGACAAAGCTGCCTTCCGCTGATGTATTTGGAAAAAATGATTTAGAAGGTAAACAAAAGGTCGACCACAATTATAACAGAATCACGAAGAACCTTAAGCCTATAATTGTGGGTAGCAAGGTTTATTTCAAGAAGAATCCGTTATCGGTTTGGCTTCCGGGTACCATAGTTGAACAATGTAGACAACCTAGGTCGTATGTCATTAAGGGTGATGAAGGTGCTACATATAGGAGGAATAGACAGCACATTTTGGAGTTATCACAAAGAAAGGGAGCTGACGACGGAGTTTCTGACAACTCGGAGCAGGTAGTAAGTGATTGTTTGTAGCAGAGCTAGCAGACATGAAAATTGATGTGACACGTTTGAGTTCTAGAAAGGATCTAATTTTATTTACAATATTTTAATCTTACTTACTTACTAGTGACAGAAATCTTAACCTATTTTCTACCTGCGAAGACAAGAGAAGACATAAGGTCACAACACATGCTTCCCTTATCTTCACTACAGTCTATAAATAGCTCATCAATGTAAATACAACAACGACCAATGCACTGCGCTTATCTAGTGTGCATGGCTGGGTCGATGTCAGAATAACTAAAAAATGGGAATTTCTTTGAATTCCCTCACATTTCATACACAAACATGTTGTAAATAGATACCTAAATCTAGCCGACTCAATTCAGTTCAGAGAACTGAACAGTGATTATGGTAGGGCTTTGGGGATAATAATGGGAATACCGACGTATATAGAACTAGGAGCGGTAGGAATATCAATCCTCCATGAAGATTAGGCTTTGAGGACAAATTGTAGAAAAGTATCCTTATAGCTAGATTATTTAATTATGAATTTTCAATGTATTTTTTTTTAATTGTATCACATTTTTTTATTTGTATAATACCACTCTTTATCTCGTATATAAATATATTTTAGATTTAGAATATTTGCATTAATAACTATACCAAAAGGGAGATGTTGTGAAGTTGTATTACTACTTTTAATATTACTACATTGAATTTAGTGTCATAAATATCCCAGCGTCGGAAATTGCGAGGCCTTCCATATATAAGACATGCGGAAGGCCTTATTCGGCAAGGACTTCCCTATGTAAGGCCTGCGAAATGCATGCATACATGCAATGCATCCAATATCAGGTATGATACAGGACTTTTAAAAGAATGGAGAGGGAATGTGAGAGCGTGTGGTTCGTAGTCCAGCGTTCATAACAGATGAAAAAAAAAACGTTATCCAAATCCCAACAAAGAATCTTCCTTTTTGATAGCCTGAAGAATGCCTTCTAAAGAGAAGACAGAGGGAAAGAAGAGAGAGTGGTTCATCGTCGATCGTTCTTATCAAATGAAAGCGCAAACACAAAAAACGCTATGTAAATCTCAACATACCTATAATCATCCTTTTTGATAGCCTGAAGAAGGCCTTCTAAAACAAAGGCAGAGGGAATGCTAAAGCGAGTGGTTCGTAGTACATCGTGCTTAAATACCACAAATGAAAGAGCAGCAACAACAAAACGAAGTATGCCGTTATACAAATTCCAACGTAATGTGAAGGGAATGCAAATTAACAAGACGGTTCGTCGTGCTTGTTTAAATTTTCTTGAGTTACAAACGAAGAGAAATGAATTTGCAAACGCGGAAATAGTTTTTTTTTACTTTTTTGCACTTATTAGTCAATATTAATTTTTTAATTGTGATACATAAGGCGTGTTTTCGTTACACCATAAGTGCTTAATTTGTATGGGGAGCTAAGCACTATTAAGCACTATTAGTTCCCGATGAAGTTTGGTGCTTGTGTTCATGTCTTAATCGAGTATGATGTTGCCAGATTGGGCACCCTATATTTAGCAATATGGCATCCCATTTTTGGAGAGATTTTATCAATTATTGTGAATTAACGGAAAGAAGAAGAACAAAAATGGGAAATTATTTTAATATTTGCAAAAAGAGTGTAAACAATTGAACATAGAATTGTAAATATATGTTTTATAAATACTTTTCACGATTTTTTTGTCTGTTTCGCAATGTTCTTTCTTCGCAACTCATGACACCATTGCTACCAGATAGTGAAAATCCGCCACTTATTGTTTATGTGCCAGTTAGTGGAAGTCAGTTGTTTTCGTTGCAAAGTGCTAAACTAAAAGTGCTAGCTTGTAACGAAAACATGCCTATAATTGCAAAAAAATCTGTCTTAAAACAAACAAACAAAACAATCGCCGCGGAACGAATCATCTTGTTAAATTCTATCACTTTAGTTTCATACACACAACAACAAGAACTTGTGCTTAGAGAGGGGGATTAAAGGCCGGGTTAGGCATACGCAACCGTAATTTATCTTTACCGTTGTCGTAACGTTTTCTCAACGTTGAGCGATTAGCCAACGTTGAGAAAACGAGTCATATGTTCTGACAACAACAACACATAAGTAAACAAAAAAGCCGCGATTTCTTTTTGTTTAGGTTTATTAAAAATGAAGTTAAAAAGAATGTTTATAAATTTGTGTTTTTTTAAATCTATGCAGAATTTACAATAAAAGTAATCAAGAAAATATCGTCGGATAAGAAGATGAGGTGGACGTCCTATAAACAATGACTGGCGAAAGCCGGATACTAGAATGCCTATGGCAGTTTTTAATTTGTTATTAACATTAATAAAATATGAGTTAACTACGCCAAAGCAACGGATTAGACCGGCAGAGAGACTAGCAGTAACACCACTGTATGTCAAATATTGCTTTATCCTATGATTCCAAGTTGGGAAATATTAACATTCTATTCTTTAAAATTGTAGATATTTGGGTCACGGTTGTTCCATACAATCGATTGCATGGAGTCACAAGCTGGGGAAAACAACAATTCGAAATATTATTTTAGAATGCAGTGAAGTTTTGTGGCGCATGCTTTCGCCGATTTATTTAAGTGAACAAACTACACAGCAGTACAAACACATTGCCAATGATTTTCAACGAATGTGAGATATGCCGAATTGTGTGGGAATCTGCGATGCTAACTATACATTCATATCAGTTAATGTTGGATGTTATGGCAGCCAACACGATGGGGGTATGTCCATTAAACTTCAATTTATTTATAATCTATTTTATTACAAACAATATCCATTTCTTAATTTAAATTAAATACAGCTATATTCCAGTACTCTCCATTTGGCCAATCAGTTATTTTAGGAACAGTACCTGTACCTCCTAGTAAACCATTATCGTCAGCATCCTCTGAAGCCTTTCCTCATTTTTTTATTGGCGATGCGGCGTTTTTCCTGAGGAATATCCTTGGTCTAAGTCAACAACTTTAGACGAGCTCAGAGAAAACATCCAACGCGAAATTGCCATCGTTCCGGTCGAAATGTGTCCACGAGTGGTGGAAAATTGGGTCCAAAGAATAGATCGCTGTTGACGGGCTCGTGGTGGTCATATGACCGAAATTGAATTTCATTCTTAAAATGTAACATCTGCACTTAACCTGGAATAAATTTGAACTCTATATCTTAAATATTCTGTGTTTTATTAATATATAAAATTCTTATGTCCTTAATGGAAAACCCTTTACTTATGTCTATTTCCATTGAAGAGGGACTCAGCCAAATCCAATCTCTATCTATAAATAAGTCCACGTTTGTAGAGACGCTTATATTGCTGTCAAATTAACCCACAATGAAGAAGATTGGCGCAATGATTGTCTCGTACTGTCGTCAAAAGAATCCTGAAGCAGATTATAAATTTAATTTTTAATGGAGTCAGCAGACTTTAAATTTATTCCAGGTTAAGTGCAGATGTTACATTTTAAGAATGAAATTCAATTTCGGTCATATGACCACCACGAGCCCGTCAACAGCGATCTATTCTTTGGACCCAATTTTCCACCACTCGTGGACACATTTCGACCGGAACGATGGCAATTTCGCGTTGGATGTTTTCTCTGAGCTCGTCTAAAGTTGTTGACTTAGACCAAGGATATTCCTCAGGGAAAACGCCGCATCGCCAATAAAAAAATGAGGAAAGGCTTCAGAGGATGCTGACGATAATGGTTTCATAAAACTCAACTGAAACGCCCAGCTCCTTGCCAATTTGCTTCCAAGCTTCTCGCCTTTTTTTCAGATATCCTATATGCTGGATTATATTTATTGTATAAATACTCGTGCGACTGCACCAATGAAATCAAATATTCGTCTTTCATATTTATTTGCACTTTTAAATAACAAATAAATTATTTTCTTTACTTTTCTCGATGAACATACAATTGTAATTGTAAACAACATGTAGTATCAGCTGTTGTCAAATTGTACGTAAACGGAACGTCCAATTCTGATTTCAACAGATTCAGCCGTCCGTTTACGTTTCGTTTCCGTTGGCTAATCGTTTACACCGATTTCCATATGACAGATTGAATCAGCTGATTCGTTACGCTACGGGGGCGTTACGGTTAAGTTTGCCTAACTGGGCCTTAAAAAAAAGCAAGAAAAAACAAAACCAAAGACAGTATTCATAAAACGCTAATAGTTATTATCAGTTTCTGATCTAGCGTTCATCGGTTCGGGTGTTTTAAAGGTTTTAAATAATAAAAGATTTTAGGTTATTTATTGAATTGAATTATTTTGTTGTTTTTTTTGGTTTATACTTTTTAAGTTGAATTAAATTATTTTTTTTGTGTGTTATTCAAATAAATGATTCAAATAATAGTTATTAAAAAAATTAATATTAGTATAATTTTTTCAATTCTGCAGCGGAAGAACCAGATGGGCGTCTATAAAAAACTTCGAAGACTTTATCAGGTCTTCTTTTCAAGTCATTCTACAAGGTCTGTTTTTTCTGACATGCGTTATGCATTCTTTTGGGAAGGTCTTCTAAAGTGCCTATGGCTTCTTAGCTATTGGCGGGGACACCAACGCTCATCATACTATTTGGGGTAGTACGGATATAAACAATAGGGGTGATTCGCTTCTTGACTTTATTCTAACTACTAACCTAAGTATGTATTTGTAACCAATCTTTACAATTAAAGACAGACAAGAAGTACTCGACTGTCCGGCTGCCAGACAAAATTATTGGGTGGAATGTACTGGACGTCCACTCATTCAAATTGAGTTCAAACTCGCTGAAAAAGCGCCTAAACCTTCCGTCCACAGATATGTGAGGAAGACAAAGTGGCACCTGTATGAGAAGAATTTCAAGAAAGTCCTCAACTCCAAACTTCTGTACGAACTGAATGACAAAGCCGGTCTGAATAATCTGGTCGAACATATCACCACATCATTCAATAGATCCCTTGAAGAAGCCTGTCCAAAAACAAGGTACGAGGGTAAAACTAAACCCCACTGGTGGACTTCAGAGCTAACGGCTATGAAATAGACCTGCAACAAGCTATTCAACAAGCGGGTGTGTTCTGTAACCACGCGATTTGATATCACGGTGATTTCAAAACACCATCGATTTTAAAATCATTATTGGTGCTCGGAAATGGTACGACTTATTGTTTAATGTAAACAACAATCAATTTAAACCAACTATACCAAAATCGGACGATTTTCGAACCCTCCAAGAGTGATTTTAAAATCGGTGATAATACTAAACCACCGTGATATCAAATCGCGTGATTTCAGAACAGGCCCGAAGGCTAAATCTACTGGGGTCGCTAATATTTGGGATGCCTATAAAGAGCGACTCAAGATCTATATGAATTAGAAAGGCGCAAAGACGCTCTTGGTATAACTTCTGTGGCGAAATGGAGAAGGTCTCCGACGCCGCAAGGCTGAGGAAAATACTATCAGCTTCACCATGTACAGTGGGTTACTTGCAGGATGAGTGGGTTAACTGGACAAAAAAACTAGATCTGTTCTATTTATCCGAGGATGAGGGTCCACATGAGGGGCATTATTCATCCTAGTAAAGATAACCAATTCTGTCTTGTTTGGGTTAACACCCAATCCGCTGCTTCTGGCCAATCTAGCCAACTTGTTCAGAGCCACATGTAGGATGTCTCTGAGGACGTTTACGAATTTGCCACTCACTGCGATTGCCACGTCGTCCGCATATGCCACGACCTTTGAAATGTAGGGACGATTCGATAGTGCTCACAAGTTCGTGCAGGACCGATTCTGTAGACTTTCCCTTATTGTAAGCATGTTGGTTCCCCGACAGGACCCGCTTGTACACGGAACTAGTTATGAACTATAAATACATCGGATACAAAACAACCACCACTAGTTCCACTTCAATCCACTTGCAATGCTTATATGTGGTTACTTTAACGTGGACATGTCCTAGGCAGTAGTCATTTGACTACCCCCCAGATAACCATTCAATAGTATGTGACTAGTTACAAATCAATTGATGCAAACTAGTACCATATAACTGTATCATTACTAGTGCCAAGTAATTATTTACATGACATATTCTGTGGAACTAGTGCAGATACGGTTCCATTTGTGCAATTGTTTGTTACCAGTAATAAAAGATAATTAAAAGATAGTATTTTGTATTTTGATTTAATTTTATTGAACGAATATCTCCGAGGTATTTGATTTACATATTTTTCAGTCTTTAAGTTCGTTAATGATATGTTAAACAGAAAACAAAAAATTTCTTCCTTAAACAAAAAAGCTAATTCAGTAAACAAAAAAGTTCATCCTTAAACATAAATAAAAGCTAATAAACAAAAAAATCTTTCTTAAACAAAAATTATCGCTACTTCATTAAGAAAACAATTCAGATCAGTTTTTGTCAGCATTTTTCTCCACGCACACTTTTTTAAAATGCCGTTTTTTTTGGAGTTGAATGGCTTTTCTAAGTTGTACCTCTGCCGTGCCAGAATCGCTGGTAACTGGAATGGAATCTGGAAAAAATAACCAAATATCATAAAAATTATGTACAAATTTAGGTAAAATACCAATTCATGTTGCGTGTTCTCACCTAAGAGATCGGCATAAAAATTATCCAACGATATAAATCTCTTTTTGCCGTGATTACCGTCAATGTTGTACATTAGGGTGACTTCTGTACTAAGGACGTTTTTAAGAGATTTTGCAATACCTTCACGGCGAACCAAATTTTTCATTATTTTAATCTGAACGATAAAACAATATATTTTATATTAATGATAAATATTATGTGTAACCACTTACATAAATGTCCTTATTTTCGTGTGTTATTTCTGCATTTAATGATACTAATTCATCCTCATTAGCTAGAGGAAACTTTCTCTCAAGAGGTAGTTCTTCAGATTGCTGTCTTAATAGCTTTTGAAGAATAACCTTTTGTTCGGCGACAGCTTCTGCAACAATTTTAATTTGTCCTGTAAATTAAAGGAAAAATATAAATGATTGAGGGTACTTTTAGTTCTGCTGACAACAAATTTAACTTACCTTGGATCACGTTCATGTGAGTTTCCATAGTTACTAAAAATACATACAATTAATATTTTATTAGTTTATAATTTTCTTTTAAAATGTATATTTTCAATACCTTTACATTCTTCCATTTTCTTTACAACGTCCTTACAGTTGCAAGCTAAATCGTCACTACCTACGATTTTTAATAAGCATTAAGAATTAAATTAACAATAATAATCAAGATTTTACTTACATTCATTAATATTCAAATTTAGTCGCTTCATTTTCTTGGGTGAACTGCCCGAATGAGACATTGCAATATGTTGATTTAGCTTGGGATTTTGCGTTTAAATTTTTTTATTTTAAAAGGTTACAATGACTAAATAAACAAAATAAATAAAAAAAATACGAATGAGTAATAATTAATAATTATTACTCATTAATAATTAATAATTAAGAAATAAGTAAACAAATCGTATTAAAGACAGCTATGTAATATAGGCATTAATAACATCTGATCTTTGTACGGAAATCCTACTGCTTTACATTCAAAATCATCAAAAGAAAATTTTTCTTTCAAATCTGAAGCTTCTGGGTCTAGTAAATAAATGCCTAGGTTAACAGAATCACAAGGTACACTGTAGAAACTTTGAATATTTTTAAACCTACGGCCTATAACGAAACCTCCCTGATCGTTATTAAATGACACAATTTGTATAGGTACATTGTTTTTTATATAAAGGTAATTATTTGGACTCCTTATAGTTAAAATACAATCACGAAATACACATTTTTGGATATTATTATCCAAAATGGGAGGACCATTATTTTTTGGATTAATCGAGATCTTTTCTTCTACACTATATCTATAAATTTGCTCCAAAATTTTTATAGGCGCCTTTACACATTTCTTCAATTCTTGTAAAAAATTTTCAAATGGTATGCAGATCCCGTTGCAGGATCCCCTACTAGTTCTACTGATTCCTTCACGTGTAGCAAATTATGAACGTTATAGGATATACTGTTTTCACCAAATACTATAGGAAAATTCTCAACGAAGAGGTTGAGCATTGTTTGTGAAGATTCAAAATTTGTACGACATTGTTTTGGACAGCAGAGTAGTCTATATGCACAGTGCAATAACAAGAATTCAAAATAAACATCCTCGTGTACATTGTCTCTTAGAACAATAGTACCACTGTATAGTAAAAATTGTCTGAACTCAGTCGCTATCCAATTTGAAAGTTCGTCCAATGACCTAGGTTTCCGTGCAAATTCCTTTGGAACATACCTACGTTTTGCTATTAGGTTTTCGGAAATATTGTTAATGTTTTGTTTGGAAACTTTGAAAGACAATTTATTAGTTATTATTCTCATTAAAAATTTTCTGGCTACTCCTAAATCAATCAGATGCATTACATCCAATATAATTTGCGTAACCATGCCAATTCCAATATTTTCCAGTGCCGTTTTTCGATTTAAATATATACTAGTGTGGTGGCTTTGATATTTTCTGGTAGAAAAATCATTATCACTAATAAGGTTTCCTGAGTTTGCGCTATATGTCAAAGTCCCATTGATTTTTTTTTCTATTTGGGTGCATTTTGTGCAACCGTGACGGGACGCATGGGATGGAGTACCGCTAATAAAAGATCTGGCTGGAGCATCACAAATTATAGCCCTAATTTTTATATTATATATACATCCACCTATTTCTAGACCATTTTCCATATAATGTGATATCTCGAGGGTAAATTTATTTAAAAATTCTTCCAGATCTGTCGGTTTACTTTTACCTAAAAATACTCCAACTGCAAACACTGAAGTGCTTGATATATTATTCACGTTAACCAATATTGGCCAAAGTTGCGTTTTAGAACTTCTATACAATGGAAGACCGTCAATATTTACATCGATGATAATATTTTGAGGAAGCTGAATGACATCGGAAAGTTTCCTTAATTGTTTTGCTACTCCTATATGAAGATATGAACCACCACCTATATTATTGATTGTACCTTTTGCAGAACAATTGAATTTCGAAATCATTTTTACATTAGTACCCTCTTCTCTGAGAATGGTTACCAAATCTTTAACACAATTTCTTGACGGTCTATGTTTTAAATACCACTCTTTAAGTTTTTCATCAAGTGATATATTTTGTACAGATTCCAACAATTCGGTTATTTCTCCTATTCCAATAACATCAACACGTGTCTCTTCCATTTGGGTTTGAATATCTTCTCTGTTTTGAATTGGATCACTACCATCAATTTCTAATCCTACTTGCATTAACTTTTCCACTAACTCTTCCTTTTCTTTTTTTATTAACCGTCTAAGATGTCTTTTACTACTCATAGTTACCTTTGTTAAAATTCTTTTATGATAATTATGTTTAATTCTTGCGTACACACTTAAACCTTCACTATGATTTTCCGCGATTGCGACTGCGTATTACAACATTCGAATGAAAACTGATCTGCTTTGCTTTAATTTGTAGCAAAACACCACGCACTCTTCATTTTTTCGGAAGAATAACGGTACCCTTTTTCTGTTATTGCAAAAACAATTCTTCTACAAGAAGTTTTTGGTGTACAGTTGACAGACAACTACGTCATTTCGTGTGTTTAGAAACGAAATGACTCCCTCCCGATTACCATTTGTCAAAAAGGTGGCAATTGGTTTTTCTCTAGATAACATTATATCAAAAGTGAAACTAGTGAATTTAGTAATATATTATGATCTAGTAATATATTGTCAATAGACACATTCAGTACAAGTGGGGAGTTTTGTATCCAGGTGGTGTGTGTGTATGTGTGGCTGATTATTGTGTTGGTGTATGGTGAGGTGTAAGTTTGGTTATTGGTGTTAGGTATTGGATGTGTGTTTGAGGGCATCTCTTAAATACCGGTGAATTGCGTCCGGCGTCTGTCACAGTGTTGTTGTATGCACAGAAAACAATAGGATGAAATTTGAGTTTGACAGACGCCGAACGCATTCACCGGTATTTAAGAGATTCCCTGAAGGAATATTGTGTTGGTTGTGTACGTGGGATGGTGGTGATAACCCAGTAAACAATTATTTCCGACGTGTCGGGCGTCGGCAAATTCTCGTAAGTTTCATTAGACATTCAGCCGAATTGTCTAAATTTCCTTTAGACATTTAAACGCTTTTCTGTACAATATCGGTCAGACAATTCTGCACATTCTCTAAAATTCCATACGAGATTTACACGACATTTCTGCACATTCTCGGAAGGGATTTGTTGTTTCGTTTTCTTAATTGAGAATTATGCGACGTTTCTGCACATTCTCGAAAGGGATTTTATATTTTTTCTTGATCGAGAATTATTCGACGTTTCTGCACATTATCGAGTGTTTATTGTTTTTTTTCTTGATCGAGAATTATACGACGTCTCTGCACATTCTCGAATGGTGTTTTTTTCTTTTCGGAAGGGAATTTTTGTCTTGTTTTATTTCATTAACCATGTGCCAATAATTCAATTCATTCAAAATAGCTAACTGTTAATTTTCATGGAATAGCAAGAACTGGTTCTTGTTGTTGTTTTTTCGCATACATTCTTTTGTTTGTTTTCTTACATCACCTCTCTTTTTCAATTGTGGCACAGAACAATCAACACGTCGCGGATAAGCATTTATTTTTATTTATTTATTTTATTATTTTATTTATTCAGAAAAGTCGAACCATTAGTCAGAAACCCGTCGGACAAATTCGGATGTTTGGTTAGACTTCATTCCGAAATTGGTCCGACAAATTGGAGAATTCGGACGTTTTGTTAGACCTCCTTCCGAAAGATGTCGGAAAAGTCGGACCGAATTCGGATGTTTTGTTAAACTTTTTTCCGAAATTGGTCCGACAAATCGGACAGATAGTCAGAAAAATGTAGAAGAAGTCGGACCAAATTCGGATGTTTTGTTAGACTTCCTTCCGAAATTGGTCCGAAAAATCGGACAGATAGTCAGAAAAATGTCGGAGAAGTCGGACCAAATTCGGATGTTTGGTTAGACATCTTTCCGAAATTGGTACGACAAATCGGACAAATTTACAGAAACTGGTCGGAAATTCGGACCATTTTCGACTATTTTATTAGACTTAAAGCCGACTTAATTGAAACTTGTCGAAAAATCCTTCCGAATTTCCCTCCGATTTTGCTTCAGATTTCAGACAGAGATGACAAGACAAAAGTTACCGAAGTCGTGTCAACCGCTCACACGGTTTTCTGAACAATTTCGAAACAAAGTCGGCATCAGAATCGGCTACTTGTGCAGAGTTTCTGACCGACTTCGGACGGAATTCGGAAGAAATTGTTTGCTGGGAAGGGCTGTTGCGGATGCGGTGGTAGTTGTTGTGGATGCATTGGCCTACGGAATGGTGTTATGTTGTTCCTCGTTGGTGGTGGAACGGCATCGGCTGCATTGTTAATACAGCAGTTGCGATTCCACTGCCGACGGGAACGTAGGTTCGTGCAGCGCCGCATGTGCCACCAATTTCTGCAGCTGTTACACAATACGGATGTTATGTTACTATGAATCGCTACGTTGCAAACTGAGCACAACCACACAGTGTTGGTAGGGCTACTAGCCTGAGGTGTTGGATGGCTGTTTGACGAGGAAGCTTGATTCATAGGAGATGTGTTCCCAGCTTGCTGCAGTTGGGCACAACCGTTTGCCACAAATGTATCTGACCAATATTTGTGGAATATTTGTTCCCTAGATTTCTTCACTTCACGGGAAGTGGAATATGCTATCGTGAATATTAGGCAACAGTTTGTTCACTTCGAATCTGTATGATGTATCGAAAACGAACAGCTGTTCAAAATTAATAAATTACACTGTACAACAATTTCAAACTTTTTTCAAAATAACAGGGTTCTGTCAGTGGATTCTGGTAGAGGAGACCAAAAAAATATATACGTGTATCGGCGTTTTGAAAGATCACATCGGAATTTTATTTTAGGAGGGGTTAAAGTTTTCCCCCCTTTGCTTGTTCGTGCAGAATATCGGTATATAAAACTATGTGTTCTGTTCATCTGAGGTGTAGGGTATCTTCAGCAACTTTGTAGCAAATGTTAAGGCCTATATTTTTGTGGAATATATTAACCCTCTAGCTTCCCCCCATAACAGTGATTTTTGCCTATATTTTAACAAATCGTAAAAAACTCCCCTCAAAATGGGTGGGGCGGGGTTGAAATGTTCTACAAAAATGTTGGCCATAAAATTTTACTATATGTGTCAGAACCAGAGAATGAAGCCGAGCCAAAATTGGCGGCGGCGGCTGCCATTGAAAATTATAGATCGGCGGCGGCGGCTAGGCGGACATAAAATGAACATACGGCGGCTCTATGACAGACATTTTAACATTTAAAGTAATAGTTGAAAAATTAAGCTCTGGTATTTATTCTTAAATAATAACTGTTTTTAAGTTAATTGTAAGATATTGTGAGGTAAAAAAATCATCGATTCTGTTCCGCTAGGCGGCTCTATGATAATCTATTTTCAAAGTATGCTAAAGCTATGTATAGACGATTGTCAAATCGGACAACTTTATCAATCCTGTTAAAGTGCCGCAAATGTACGGACAATGACAGATTGTTAGGCAAAGGTGAAGACGAGTGCAAGAAACCCTTACACTTACATATATTTAAAATATATTTTGTAAATATTTATATGCAGGATTGCCAATAAAAATATTTTATAGACAGTGGCCAATAAAATGTTTTTCTGACAATGCCGTTGTCACATGCATAAACTTCGCACATATTACAATCTTCAAATTATCTCACAACGACTTTTCTGCCAACGTTGCAAGACAAAAATTGTATATTCACACGGTTGTACGTTCACAGGGTTGCATTTTTCCGCCATTCGTCTATACATAGCTTAAGTCGAAACAGGTTGTTTCCAGGAGGGGCGAATCGACGTTCTAGTGAAATTTTAAATTTGTGTGGAATTACCTTGTGGTTTAAATATAATGACCTATACTGTTTTGAGCTTAACTTGATTGATTCTTTAGAATGGAGGTATTAATTTATATGTTATAATATTCTTTAATACTCCATTGATTTTTTTCCGAAAATATTTTTATCTCTATATGTACATAATCTAGTAATAAATAAAAAATCGTATTATTTCCTTTAAAAAAGAATTTTTATAATTATTATTCTACTACTATCAATACATATAATGATTTTTAAGACATGTGAAGTTCCCGCTTGTGACAATAAACGAATCAAAACTAAAATCACTCACTTCCATATCGTCCACCCAATAAATGAATAGTGTATAATTTATTTGTCGTTTCGAGAAAATCATATTTGAAGATTTTTTGAAATTGAAACTCGATATTATTATTTATTAATGAACAATTTCAAACACCCCATTGCCCAATTTGTGGAAATAGAATTTCAACAGACATAGAACAAATTGCGTAGATTCTTATAATGCAATAAAAAATAATAGTGTATATCAGGGATGGAAAATTCAATTTTTTAAAATGTACTATAATGGTATTTTTTAAGCTGAAAAGGTTTTAGGTTAGGGTGGCAGCCGTTTTCTTTTTTATTTCTTCAGCTCACATAGACCAGTTTAGGTCCCTAGTGGTACCACGGGCTAAAATGCCCTTCATCGAAACCAACCTGTTTAATATACAAATGTATCGATAGCACGAATATTGGTACTGGAAAGATCTGTTAGGTTGCCTAGAAAGGCCGACCCCAGTAGGTCCAGTCGTCGTATACTCAAAGTCGCAAAGTCGGGACAGTCGCATAGCAAGTTCTCAATGCTCTCCACTTCTTCCTCATCTCTACAGCTTCTGCAGAAGGCATTGGAGTTAATACCCAATCTTCTGGCGATCTTCGCCGATCAGGCAGTGTCCCGTCAGAACTGATACTAACGTAGATAATCTTTTCCTTTCCAGTGCGAGGAGATATTTTGACCTTCTCAGGTCATACCTTGGCCAGATTTGTCTAGCTACCCTACAGGTGCCGATTTCTGTCCTTCTGTCGTTGGACTGCCTGATTGCCTTATCCAAAGCTTGCACGTGGATAGTGGCGCACCAATATATGGAAATTCTTCGAGAATTTGTAATGTCGTCCCTTTCCTAACAAGTTCATCGGCTTTGCAGTTCCCCGGGATATCCCTATGCCCAGGCACCCATATGAGGTGTATATTAAACTGCTCAGCCACCTCGTTAAGAGATCTGCGGCAGTCGAGGGCTATTTGTGAATTTAGGGATGTGGCCTCCAGATAATTGATGGCTGCCTGTCTGTCCGAGTAAATGACAACGCCAGTGTTGGTTACTATGTTCCGACTCAGCCACTTGGCGACTTCCCATATTGCCATTATTTCGGCTTGATAGACACTGCAGGTATCTGGTAGTCTGTGAGCTATATCCAAATTAAGTTCTTCACAGTGTACTTCGAAGCCAACCTTTTCATCAAGCTTCGAACCATCCGTATAAAAGTGGAGATGGTTTCTATTTCCGGGTATTCTGCCATCCCATTCATCCCTGGCTGGTATCATAGTGATGTAGTTCGTCTCAAAGGTGCGCACCGTTGATATATAGTCCACTCGGTCGGTTACCATAGCACTACACTTTGATATCCTCATGTGACCGTAGTTCTTGTACCTCCGCATTGATAGGCAGTTTAATCTTAGTGCCGCGTTGGTTGCAACTTCTCTCGCCACAACATTAATCGGCAGTATATGGAGAAGGGCTTGTAGAGACTCAGTCGCTGTAGTCCTTAACGCTCCGCTTATGCACAGGCAGGCAGTTCTTTGAACCCGTGATAGCAGGTTTGTGATGGTTAGTTTGTCAGTTGCCGTCCACCATACCACAATGCCGTATAACAGTATTGGACGAACCACTGCTATATATATCCAATGGACAATTTTTTAGGAGAGAGGCCCCACCGCGACCCTACAGCCTTCCTGCAGGAATAAAGGGGGATGTTGGCCTTCTTTATACGTTCCAGTACGTTTAGTCTGAATGACAGTTTCCTATCCAAAATTATTCCTAAAAATTTTGCACTTTCAGTAAAGACTAGATCTGTTCCATTTATACGAGGAGGAGGGTCCACATGATGAACATAATTCATCCTAGTAAAGAGAACCAATTCTGTCTTGTTTGGGTTAACACCCAAACCGCTGCTTCTGGCCCATCTACCCAACTTGTTCAGAGCCACCTGTAGAATATCTCGGAGGATGTTTTCGAATTTGCCACTCACTGCGATTGCCAGGTCGTCCGCATATGCCACGACCTCTAGGTTCCAAATTAGTGGAGACAGTACTCCTCCTTGTGGGGTCCCTCTGTTTACAAACCTTGTTAGAGTTGTGGACCCTAGACATTCTATTATACGTCTTCTGTTGAGTAGTCTTTGAATTAGTCTAATCAAGCTAGAGTTCACCTTTAGATGTGACAATGCCGCGATTACTGCATCTGGGTGTATGTTGTTAAAAGCCCCTTCTATGTCAAGAAATGCCACCATGGTGAATTCTTTGAAATGTAGGGACGATTCGAAAGTGCTCACAAGTTCGTGCAGGGCTGATTCTGTATACTTTCCCTTATTGTAAGCATGTTGGTTCCCCGACAGGAGTTTTGTATCCAGGTTTTGCCTAGTGAAATAATCTAAAAGTCTTTCCAGACTTTTCAATAGGAAAGAGGATAGACTACTTGGTCTGAAGTCTTTTGGCCTAGTGTGCGATATCTTCCCCGCTTTGGGTATGAATACCACTTTGGTATCCCTCCATCGATTCGGGATGTATGAAAGCCTAATACAGCCTACATAAATTTTCTGCAGCCAGGGGATAATGTACTTTAACATTTTCTGCATTTCTGCTGGGGTGATGCCGTCTGGTCCAGGTGACTTGAAGGGCTCAAAGCTGTTTATAGCCCAGCTTATTCTAGATCTCTCAGTCAACAAGCTAGCGATGCTCGCACTCCACTCGCACTCTTGTTGGTCCTGTTTATCCTCGGGCTCTGTTGATGAGCTCCCCGGGAAATGTGTGTCGAGCAGTACACTTAGCGATTGCTCGCTGTTCTTTGTCCAGTTGTTTGCCTCATCCTGCAAATACCCCACTGTACAAAGAGACGCGGATAGTACCTTCCTCAGCCTTGCGGCGTCGGAGACCTTTTCCACTTCGCCACAGAAGGAATACCAAGAGCGTCTTTGCGCCTTCCTAAGCTCCTTCTTATCGATCTTGAGTTGCCCTTTATATGCATCCCAATCATTAAAGGCTCCTGTAGAGTTCGCCTTGTTGAATAGCTTGTTGCAGGTATTTTTCCTTGCCGTTAGCTCAGAAGTCCACCATTGGGGTTTAGTTTTACCCTTGTACCTTGTTTTTGGACAGGCTTCTTCAAGGGAACTATTGAATGATGTGGTGATATGCTCGACAAGATTATCCAACAAGTTTAGAGTTGAGGACCCTTTTAAAATTCTTCTCATACAGGTGCCACTTTGTCTTCCTCACATTTCTGTGGACAGCAGGTTTTATTCATTTTTTCGGCGAGTTTGAACTCTATATAATGGTGATCCGAGAATGAGTGGTCGTCCAGTACATTCCACCCAATAATTTTGTCTGACACGCGGTCAGTAGCAAACGTTACGTCTATTACTTCTTGTCTGTCTTTAATTGTAAAGGTCGGTTTATTGCCAATGTTACAAATAGTTAGGTTGGTAGTTAGAATAAAGTCAAGAAGCGAATCACCCCTATTGTTTATATCCGTACTACCCCAGATAGTATGATGAGCGTTCGTGTCTGCGCCAATAATCAGTTCGAGCTCGTCAGACGTTGCTTCTTCTACTACTTCCCTGAAGAGAGCTGTCGGTATTGCAGCTTCATAAGGAAAGTAACTGCAGACCACCCAGTATATGCGATTACCAATCTCCAGACTAGCAGCTGTTTGGTCTTTACCGCTTAACTTAGTCAGGAGAAAAATACTTAGATCTTTTCTGAAAAGGCACTTTCTCAATTTTTTCTTCAGCAAAAATAATTTGTTAATAATGAAACTGCTCATTTTCAGAAAACATCATTAACGACATATTATATATATAAACTACTAAATGTTATTGCACTGTATTTTTTAAAACTTTGAGAAAAGCAATTTTATAAGATAATTTTACAGAACTGTAACATACCTGACTTTTAGAAAATGTGATAATAAATAACATTAACGACTTCATCTAAAAATACCGTCGACATGTATTTTTTCCAAACATTTTTTAAACTTCCTATCTCCGAAACCGTAGGAGGGAATGATCTTCGCATGATAGGTTCACTTCGAGCTTGTGTGTGTTTTAGTATTAGGATTGGTCAAGTTATTGGCAATATTCGCATTTTAAGAGTATGATATTATAAAATACTATTTGACTAAAATTCAAAATAGATATGCGTTTTGTCGTGTTTATTATCTTAATGTATAACTTGATCTGATAGGGGGTGGACTTATCTAAAATTTTTATAGAAACCGTACTTCGAGATGTGAAAAATGTAATTTCATTCTTATCGATTTCGATTATGAAGAAAACAATAAATTCTAAAGAATAATTTGATAAAAGAAAATAGCACTGAAAGGGCCGCGGGGGTACTTCGGTACTTTTGAAAGTGGAAAAGTACTGAAAAAGTACTAAAGTACTAACTTTTCCATCCCTGGTGTATATACGTACACATTATTCTTCTATTAGGGGGACGATATATCTGCTATATAGCTATTTGCTTATCAAAAATGTAAATTGTATCTATCCATATTTTAAAGTTTTTCTATGGAACGGCGGCTGTGTTTCAGCCGATTTTAGCCGCAAAGATCGGCGGCGGCTTCGGCTGGTGAAAAAAGGTCGGCGGCGGCTAAAATCGGCGGCTCGGCTCGGCGGCTTCATACTCTGGTCAGAACACACCAAAGCCCAAAACTTAACACAAACTCCAAAAAAACGCCCAAATTTAAGATAGCCTGTTAAGGGTTAATTTGTTATTCCTCGCATATGTAGGTTCTCCCAGCTCTGAAGAGAAGGTTGCTATTCAACAACTACCAAGAGTACTTTTGTTCTTCTTCATTATTTCTGTTATTATATTTTTGTCACTCAAAATTACCATAACGGAACTTTTGAGTGGCACGTTACTTATGAACATTAACGTTTGACATCGTGGGTCAGCCAGTTAATCTTTTTATTTTCTTACAATATTCTACAAGGAAATTTGTAAGAATAATAATGACTGGCTGTTTGGGAAAACTTGACTGGTTTTGCTACGTCTGTGGCAAGCATACCCTTATGGAACATAGGGTTTCATTTTTCACGAGCAAAGTGGAGGATATATATTAAATTTATTTTGAACTGGAAGTTTTTCCAGATGAGCCATGGGTGCCAAAACATATATGCCGAAATTGCTATATCGGTTTGATGCTGTGGTCTAAAGGTAATACAAGTTTTGATTTATATTTGATTATACATATATATTTATATTTTGATTTTCAGTTTTCAACTGAAACTGATGAGCATGGCGAACGGTTCCATCAGATATGTCTTCCTATTGAAAAACGCTATAAAGGCAAGAGAATTTTGTCTCTTATAACAGATTTATGTTGGACATTGTTTGATAATGGCGTCGAATTGCCAAGAGTGAAAAGAAAAGTGAATTAAAAAAAAAAGAACTTATGTATTTAATAAGTATTTCTCCTTGTATATGCGTTATTAATAGTTTTTTTATTATAGTCCTGAAGTATAATTTAATATAAAATAAATATTATTTAATTGTAAAATAAAATCATTATTTTTTTTGCATCCCTCACATCAACCCCGAAAAATCCAATTTTTAAAGACCTTTTTGGTACTAACACTATATAATATCTAAATTAACCCTTAACAGGCAATCTTGAATTTGGCCGTTTTTTTGTGTTTGTGTTAAGTTTTGGGCTTTGGTGTGTTCTTGTTATTAATAGTTTTTTTATTATAGTCCTGAAGTATAATTTAATATAAAATAAATATTATTTAATTGTAAAATAAAATCATTATTTTTTTTGCATCCCTCACATCAACCCCGAAAAATCCAATTTTTAAAGACCTTTTTGGTACTAACACTATATAATATCTAAATTAACCCTTAACAGGCAATCTTGAATTTGGCCGTTTTTTTGTGTTTGTGTTAAGTTTTGGGCTTTGGTGTGTTCTGACATATATAGTAAAATTTTAAGACCATCATTTTTGTAGAACATTTCAACCCCGCCCCACCCATTTTTAGCGAAGTTTTTTACGATTTGTTAAAATATAGGCAAAAATCACCGTTATGGGGGGAAGCTAGAGGGTTAATATATTCCACAAAAATATAGGCCTTAATATGTGCTACAAAGTTGCTGAAGATACCCTACACCTCAGATGAACAGAACACATAGTTTTATATACCGATAATCTGCACAAACTAGCAAAGGGGGGAAACTTTAACCCCCCTAAAATAAAATTCCGATGTGATCTTTCAAAACGCCGATATACGTATATATTTTTTTGGTCTCCTCTACCATAATCCATTGACAGAACCCTGTTATTTTTTTTGTGTTGTACTGTGTTATCAGTGCACAGTGAGCGTAAAAAAACGAAGAAGAGTTGAAAAGCATTTTGTTTTTCAAAGTTAAGGTTAAAATATTACTTAAATGTTTAAAAAAAGAACTATTCTTCTATTAGAGTAACAAGAAGGGTGTATAGAACAACGAGCGGTGAAGTTTGAGAGATGCATCAAATCCTTTGGAGTTGCCTGATATACTGTAATTGTCCTTAGTTGTAACGGATCGCCGACATTGACGCCATACGCGACGTATCTACGTCACGCCTAACCATTTAGATCAAATGGCTAAGTGATGACATTAGTTATCACAATGTCATGCTTGACAATTACACACACACACACACACACACCTGCACTCATGTGCAGTTGAAACAAAACAAAAGTAGAGAAAAAGCTATTCTTGAAATAAGTGCGTCGGTCATTTTAAAACCGGCACTTAACGAATCAAGACTTTTTATGATTTTTGGAGAAGGTAAGTGTGGAAGTGTGAGTGTATAGTGATGTGTTAATGATTCTTGTGTCTTTACAGACATATTGAGACTTCCACCGACCCCGTGCTCTCAAATCTAACAAATTTGGTGCGGTTTTCGTCAAATTTTTGCAGCAAGGCAGTGACGGAGAGACTCCGGAGAATTCTTGTGCGACATCTCAGCAGTAATAAGGCTGGTGGACAGATGCCACATAACCTCTAAGCTGCTGAACAGTGACACCAGTGACATTTCCCCTGTATTTCACAAGAAACAAAATTTAGTGCCGTGGCCTTGTGTTGTGTGGGAAATTATTGAAATTGTAGTTTTGAAATTGTAGTTTTGAAATTGTGTACTTTCGGGGTTATACGACTTCACCGTTGTGCTTATGGTGAGTCTCGAGACTTTTTAAGTGGTGAATACATAACCCCAAATGACTTGAACAAATTTTGCACCTCAATCCCATACATTATACATAACCCCAAAAGACTTAAACAAATTGAGATCTACCCCAATTCCAAAAAAATCATCATAATCTCGACCAGTATTGTGCATCATTATTAAACGACAAGCCAGACAAATACCAACAACAAAGGAAGACTCCACCTTTCTGTTTGCGGTTCCACGACCTGCTTATTTGTGCCTCAGTGTTTTATTGCAAGCAATTTGGAATTTCTGCAACTAGTGCCTCCCCACCATGAATGACCTAACCTCAGAAATGAAGGAAAGAAATTCGGTGATGTATTTATAAAATGTGTTGTTATTTTTTTAATGTATTTATAATGAAAATATGAAACATTAAATCTTTCAATTAAGAGGAATGCTGGGTAAAGGTAATTCGTAGCGGGTAAAAGGGTCATCATAGGGACATTGCCAAATAAAGGGTACTTGCAATGTCAATGGAGACGGGGCGGGGCAAATGTACCTCGGTATGGCACCGACATCTGGTCATACAACAAACCGCAGGTAAGATACTACAGTGACTCAAGAAAACAAGGAGGAAATAAATTTAAAGTCGACTTTTTTTTTGTAAACGTTTTGGTTCCGTGGCATGGAATGTTTATTTAAATATGTTCGCGCGCTGATGAATACGGGTCAAGAACTTACCAACCTGATAGAGCTAGCCAGGGTGATTTCATCTAACCATGCCCAATCTGACTTTGTATTTTTTCAATATTTTGCGACCTCATCGTTTTATGCTACATTCAGCAAATAGCCGGCGCGTAACATAGTAGCATACGTTTTTTTGTCTAAATTGTTTTTTTTTTAGATTTGTTCAACATTATAGGGTAAACAAGGCGGTTTTAAATACCTTTTGAATGTACTCGAAAAAATTCTAACCCTGTACTACAAAAAAATCATTTGCGATTACCAATTGTACAACTGAGTGCCTGTCTACAGTTCTTTGCAGATGGTGGGTATCAGAAAGGATTTGGCAGAGATCCTGAAGTCGGCATGGCACAGTCAGTGAAGTACTCTCCCATGTTTTGATTCCATTAGAATCGAGAATTTGTCGCAAGTGGATAACTTATCGAACTCAAAAGGAAGGGAATGTTGTAGCACAAGATTTATGTACTAAATTTCCTTGGATGTATTGAAACGTGAAAATCTTATCACCACAGACAAATAAGCACCTGTACTTTAACAGAAAAGGTAGTTTATCTAAATGAAACAATCGAACGCCCCTCATTTTATTTTTTATTTTCCCGATTTAATCAAATATATTTTTCAAAGATAAACGATAGTAAACTGAGGATACGACACGTTAATAGGACATATCACGGAGCTTGTCACTATTCCTTTGTGTGGAGTAAGAGTTATTTCAGAAATGTAATGGAACAAGACTATTTATAAAGTGTAAGCAAATTGTGGTTATTAGGTGAGAATATATACGTATACATATGTGTGCCATATATCATACCAACATTTGTAGAGCACTGGAGCCCTGACTGTTGTTCCATATAGCTGGCTCTGTCAAACAGAAATTTAATTATGTCCATGGTAAATGTCGAAACATAATAGAGCGGACAAATGGAGTTCTTAAAAATAGATCACTTTGTTATTTTCTAACTGATCCACTCCTGTAAAATAAATATTTTTTTAGTTTTATTCAATATTTGAAGACAAAAATAAACACTTTCACGATGAGTCCGTTCTGTTCGCCAGCAAAAATAAAGTGAACAAATCGAAGTGAAACCAGTAAGGAAAGGCAGAAAGTCGGGCGGGGCCGACTATATAATACCCCACACCTCCCTAACAATGCAATAAAGGTCATTGCGATAATAATTTGGAATAATTGGTAAGTAGGCAGGAACATATTATCTAATTCTGAGCCGATAATCGCTAAATTAAGCAATATTCGTTCCTAAATTGAGAAACATCTTTCCGGAAAATATTAATGATCGGAAGTAAAGTACAACTTCTATAGCGCTTTCATATTAAATCAGGAGGAACATATACTATATGGAGGTTATATGTATATAAATCTGAACGGATTTTCTTTGAATACTCATTCATGTAAAAATAAACTTCTTTCTGTCAAATTTCGTACTGACCGGATGTTAACCGCGGCCCTCTGATCCGGCCCTGTTGAGGGCAATAGTTTGCTTCCTCTTCACTGCCTGTGCATTGCCTGTTTGTACATATACTCGTTTACTGCATATGACTGCGTTTAAAGCAGAGCTTATATTTTGTTGTAATTTTCTAATGCTGTCTACTGTAAATACAGACATACATACATATGAACGTCGACAGCGTTCATGGTCTGTCTCCCTTTTTCGTATCGTTCTTGCTTATAGATGCACGCACTTTCATACATACATATTTAAATGTCTATTTGCAGAATCATTGCTGCGCAGTCACTTTTTGGCTGTTGGATTTTTGTATGTGGGCATGAATTTGTATGTGCACCTATGTGTCTTTTGTTTACATTATGTTTGGCGCATATCTGGATGCGCACATAGCTGGCTGCGCACATATATGTCGCTAATATGTTTAAGAACTAATTAAATATGTATAAAAAGGAAGCCAATCTAATTATGTAGATTGGAAATTTGATGTTACTTAGCTACAAGTCCTTTAATAAACAAGTTGAATTCTCGGAAATTACAAAATTTCATTTCGCTTATTTTCGCAAATATACTAGCCAGTAAAAACGCTTACTGGTTCAAACATTGGTGACCCCGACGTGATATAAATCGATATCACTTCACTAATATTATCATTCGGATAATACATATTAGCAATAGAATATTATCATTCGGATAATATTAAACTATCAATTCGGGTAGTATTAAACTGTTTCGTGATTTTTGTACAAAGTTCGCAAGTGTTCTAACAAGTGAAAATAATGCCTGGTGATCAAAGTAGCAACACAAGTGATGGAGCAGATAGCCCTAACAATCTGCTTCCATACATGACCAAGGTGGCAGCCATGGTGAAGCAGCTCGAGGCGTTAAAACTGTCCCTCACAACCAAGCAATTGGATGACTATGACGCCGCTGATTTGTCCGTCCGGCTGGATTTCGTAGAGCAAGTGAATGCTACATTCGAGGAGGCGCAGTCAGCACTGGAGCAAAAAGTGACTAGTGAGTTGGAGAGCTGCGAACGAATGAAGTTCGTGTCCCTCTATTTCGATGTGAAGGCGAAGTTAACTAGGCAGTTAAACTTGACCAGGAAGTGCGACACAATGCCTCGTTCGTCAACGATGCGCCAATTTTCTCTTGATGGGGCGCCATTTTCTGATGCGCCATCTTCCTCATACAAACCTAGGCTTCCTGAAATCCAACTGCCCAAGTTTAGTGGAGCATATGCGGACTGGCCGAATTTCTATGCCCTTTTTTCGACGGTCATTGATGACAACACTGGTTTGAGTGACCTCGAAAAGTTCCACCATCTTCGTTCCAATCTGACTGGTACAGCTTTGGATACAATTTCGTCGTTAGAGCTGAATAACACGAATTACACAGAGGCGGTAAAATTGTTGAAAAATAGATTTGATAATAAGCTTCTTAATTTTCAGACACATGTGATGGAGCTTTTCTCGTTGAAGGCTGTGAACGGTGACTCGGCTGTTGGCTTGCGACACCTCAGCGACAAATTGAATTCGCATCTGCGTGCTATGTTGACCATTGCCAAGAAGGAACAAATTGCTGATGGTTTGTTAATATATTTGGCCACGACGAAGATGGATAAGGCATCTCAAATAAAGTGGGAAGAGTCACAAAAAATGAATGAGCTGCCAACGTGGGAGTCATTGTCCGCCTTTCTGGAAAGGAGATGCCAAATGCTGGAGAATTTGGAAAATTCTGTCGTTGGTGTGTCGGCTAGCCAGCAAATCTTCAAAAAGGCAAATCCCAAAAATCGTCATGTACACGTTGCAGCTTCCGGCTCCTCTGCCGTATGTACATTTTGTGACTCTGCAGGCCACTATATAACGAGTTGTGCTTTGTTTTCGAATCTTGCGCCATCTATTCGATACAAAGAGGCCAAAAGACTGATGTTGTGCCTCAACTGTTTGCGCAAGGGTCATGTATTGAAGAAATGTACTTCTGGAAGTTGTCGCAAGTGTTCATTAAAACACCATACTATGTTGCACTTAGAGCCTAGCCCGTCCCTCCAGCCTTCAGCGTCACCGTCAGATCCCACTGTTCCACATACATCTCAAACTGTGCTCGTTTCGTCACCATCTAATACATCTGAAACATCAACATCAAATGTAAGTGTTCTGTTGGCTACTGCTGTTGTTTTGGTCAAAAACAAATGTGGAGTTTTTGTTCCCTGCCGGGCAATTTTGGACTCGGCATCCCAACTGAATTTGATGACTAGTCGCTTCATGAATCGTCTGTCCTTGAAGTGCAGACGTGTTTGTACTACCATATCTGGCATTGGCGATGGAAGTGTTAATGTTGACAAGTCTGTTGAGTTCGTAGTGAAATCCAGATGCAGCGATTTTCTGATATCGCTTGCTGCAATGGTGGTACCCACTATCACGGATTATCAACCGAACGTGAGCATCAGCACTTCTGGCTGGAATATTCCCAAAAATATTCAACTGGCTGATCCTTCTTTCGATAAAGCTGAACGTATCGATATGCTAATTGGTGCTGAGCATTTCTTCGAGCTGATGTCTGTGGGGCAAATAAAATTAGCTGAAAATTTGCCCATTTTGCAGAAAACTGTTTTCGGCTGGGTGGTTGCTGGCGGTGGTTTGCGTTCTCCAAGGTCCTGGTCATTGGCTATTGCGTGCTCAGAAGTAAAGGATGAAGAGGAGGAGTTGTCAGCCATTGTAAAAGGCTTCTGGGAGGTCGAGAACAACTTCCAATCCGTAGCTGAAATCGATGATGAAGCCATTTTGTGCGAAAACCATTTTGTTCGCAATACCGTTCGCCTTGCTTCTGGAGCATATTCTGTTCGACTGCCGTTGGTAGAGGGCAAAACCACCGCCTCACTCGGAGGCTCTTATGAACGTGCCTTGCAACGTTTTCTTAACTTGGAGAAGAAGTTTAGAAGATATCCCGATATTAAGGCTCAATATTCTAACTTTGTCAGTGAGTATGCCGCACTTAACCATATGTCTTTAATTTCAACGCAGGTATCAGCCTCTAAATACTTTTTGCCACATCATTGCGTCCATAAGTTGGATAGTACGTCAACCAAACTTCGAGTAGTTTTTGATGGTTCCGCCAAAACTACAACTGGTCTGTCTCTAAATGATATTTTGTTTGCCGGGCCAACTATACAGCCCAAACTCTTCAACACCCTCCTGAGATATAGATTTTTTGAAGTGGCATTGAGCGGTGACATTTGCAAAATGTACAGGTGTGTTCGAATGTCTCAGCCTGATGACTATCTACAATGTATTCTGTGGAGAGAAAATGAGGAGGATGAAATCCAAGTCTATAAGCTCAATACGGTTACTTACGGTACGAAGCCTGCTGCATTTTTAGCAATTCGTGCCATGCACCAACTCGCTGCTGACGAAGAATGTAATTTTCCGTTGGGAGCAAAAATCGTCAGAGGAGATTTTTATGTGGACGATTTAATTTCTGGCGGTGATTCAGTTCAAGATGTATTGGCGATAAGGCAGCAAGTTTCAGCATTACTTCAGAAAGGTGAATTTTCTATACGAAAGTGGTGTTCTAATGTCCCAGCAGTACTGGATGGCTTACCTTCTGATCAATGCGAAACTATGTTGAAGTTTCACGATGGTACTGATGTCACAAAAACACTTGGACTTGTCTGGGATCCAAAGGATGATGTATTCATTTTCGCAATTCAGCCTCTTAGCGATTGGAAAGTTGTCACCAAGCGCTCAATTCTGTCCTCGATAGCTAGACTATACGACCCATTGGGTTTGGTCGGCCCAATCATCACAAAGGCTAAAATTTTCATGCAGCATTTATGGAAAATTAACTTGGACTGGGACGAAAGTCTACCACAGTCATTGCATTCGGCTTGGATTGATTATGTTTCCAAATTTGATGTCATTCGCCGATTCACATTTCCTCGCTACGTTTCTTTGCCGAAATCGATGATCCAACTCCATGCATTTTGCGACGCCAGCTTGGCTGCTTATGGCGCATGTGTTTATGTTCGTGCTGAGTTGGGTGACGTCATCAAAACTTCCTTATTGTGTTCAAAATCGAGGGTGTCTCCATTAAAAACCCTTACTGTGCCAAAGCTCGAGCTTTTAGCTGCCTCTCTGATGGCTGAGTTGGTAGATTCTGTTTTCAAGTCCTTGCAAAACAGCTGTTCTGTTCACTGTTGGTCTGACTCTATGGTGGTACTATCCTGGCTTCGTGAACAGCCATCAAAGTTCAATGTTTTTGTGGCAAACCGAGCTTCCAGTATTCAGTCATACCCAATTCCAATGACATGGCATTATGTACCAACAAATTTGAATCCGGCCGACATCTTATCGAGGGGTGCATCTCCTGAAGAGCTGTTGTGCTCCAAGCTTTGGAATTCTGGTCCACATTTCTTGCTGGGTGATTCGTCATCTTGGCCAGATAATGTGGAATTTCTGACCGAGTTGCCGGAGTGTCGTAAAAATGTTTTGGTGATGACTTCCCTTACCGATTTGTCGATGCAGTGTAAGTATCACAATACATTTCCCAAAATTCAAAGAATTTTCGCTTACGTTTACAAATTCATTTTTTCTAAATTGCGAGGTCAATCCGAAGTGCTAACTCCTGGTGATATCAAGAATGGAACTTATCTGCTAATCAAAAATATCCAGTTAGTTCACTTCTCGGCCGAATATAAAGCCTTGAAGGCAAATCAAAACGTTTCATCTTCAAGCAAGCTGTATTCCCTGTTGCCAATTTTAGACGACTTTGGCCTGATTCGAGTAGGCGGCCGACTTCAGCATTCGAGCTTGGACTATGATGCTCAGCACCCCATCATACTTCCCAAACATCATTCATTTACGGCATCTATGGTGATGCATTTTCATAAAAAACTGTTGCATGCTGGTTCGCAATGTTTACTGGCATCAATTCGGCAGCAATATTGGCCCATTGGGGGCCGAAAACTTGTAAGCTCGATTATCTCGAAATGCTTACGATGCTTCAAAATGAAGCCGAGATTGAGCCAGCATGTTATGGGATCTCTACCCTCTGATCGAGTGAAGCCGAATCGCGCCTTTCACACTACTGGGATAGATTTTTGCGGTCCATTCTTTTACAAATCTGATGTGAAGAGCCGCCCTCCAACAAAATGCTAAGTGTGCATTTTTGTATGCTTTTCGACGAAGGCTGTTCATCTTGAAGTCGTCCAAGATTTATCAACCCCATCATTTTTATGTTCTCTGCGTCGGTTTGTTGCCACCAGAGGAAAACCACACACAATTTGGTCCGACAATGCGTCAAATTTTGTTGGTGCTAAAAATGAATTGGAGGAGTTGAAAAAGATGTTCTCCAGTCAAACCCATCAAAATGCTATCCACCAACAGTGCCTCGATGACGGAATAGAGTGGAAATTTATACCGCCAAGATCGCCCCACTTTGGCGGATTGTGGGAAGCAGCCGTAAAATCCGCAAAATTTCATTTTTACCGGACTGTTGGTTCAAATACCCTGACATTTGATGAGCTGAGGACTTTAGTTTGTCAAATATGTGCTGTACTAAATTCTCGCCCTTTGTTCCCAATTTCTGAAGACCCTGGTGACCTAGACGTACTGACGCCCGGTCATTTCTTAGTGGGTGGCCCACTAATATCTATAATTGAGCCCGATTTGTCAACCATCAATTTTGGTCGCCTCAATAGTTGGCAGAAGGTTTCCGAAATGCAGCAACTGTTTTGGCGCAAATGGAGCAGTTCCTATCTTTCACTGTTGCAAGAGCGCTCGAAATGGCGTGAGCAAAGTGACAATATCAAACCTGGCACTATGGTTATCCTGAAGGAAGAAAACATGCCACCTCTTAAATGGCAACTGGGACGAGTAATAGAAGTCATCTGCGGCGAGGATGGTGTTGTTCGCGTTGTAAACGTTCGAACGAACAATGGAGTTTTCAAGCGTGCTGTCTCTAAGGTCGCAGTTTTACCAATTGAGAAGTCAGTTGAAGGTCCCTGCCCTTCAACGGGGGGAGGATGTTAACCGCGGCCCTCTGATCCGGCCCTGTTGAGGGCAATAGTTTGCTTCCTCTTCACTGCCTGTGCATTGCCTGTTTGTACATATACTCGTTTACTGCATATGACTGCGTTTAAAGCAGAGCTTATATTTTGTTGTAATTTTCTAATGCTGTCTACTGTAAATACAGACATACATACATATGAACGTCGACAGCGTTCATGGTCTGTCTCCCTTTTTCGTATCGTTCTTGCTTATAGATGCACGCACTTTCATACATACATATTTAAATGTCTATTTGCAGAATCATTGCTGCGCAGTCACTTTTTGGCTGTTGGATTTTTGTATGTGGGCATGAATTTGTATGTGCACCTATGTGCACCTATGTGTCTTTTGTTTACATTATGTTTGGCGCATATCTGGATGCGCACATAGCTGGCTGCGCACATATATGTCGCTAATATGTTTAAGAACTAATTAAATATGTATAAAAAGGAAGCCAATCTAATTATGTAGATTGGAAATTTGATGTTACTTAGCTACAAGTCCTTTAATAAACAAGTTGAATTCTCGGAAATTACAAAATTTCATTTCGCTTATTTTCGCAAATATACTAGCCAGTAAAAACGCTTACTGGTTCAAACACCGGATATAAACTACAGTCTCTACAGCACTTACATATCAACTCGGGGGTAACATATATATGGGGGCTATATCTAAATCTGAACCGATTTTCTCTGAATTTGGAAGTATCCCTTCATATAATAAGAAACCTCTTTGTGTAGATTTGTTTACTGATCGGATATAAAATACAGTTTCTACAGCGCTTACATGTCAAATCGGGGGTAACATATATATGTGGACTATATCTAAATCTCAACCGATTTCCCTCAAATTTGGCAGTATTAATTCATGTAATAAGAAACCTCTTTCTGCCGAATTTCGTACTGATCGGATTAAAAATACACTTTTTACAGCGCTTACATGTAAAATCGGGGTAACATATATATGGGGGCTATATCTAAATCTGAACCGATTTTCTCCGAATTTGGCAGTATTCCTTCATGAAATAAGAAACCTCTTTCTGCCGAATTTCACACTGATCGGTTATAAAATAAATTTTTTACGGCGCTTACATGTGAAATCGGGGGTAACGTATATATGGGGGCTATATCCAAATCTGAACCGATTTTAACCAAATTAAATAGGGATCGTCCTTGGGCCAAAAAAAAAAGATATTTGTAAAGTTTCGTCAAGATCGTGCCATAATTGCGACCTGTACTTTGATTACAAGAATACATCTACAGACAGACGGACATAGCTAAATCGACTCGGAAAGTGATTACAAGTCGATCGGTATAATAAACAATGGACCTATCTATGTTACAAACAAATGCACAAAGTCATAATACCCTGTACCACAGTGTGGTGTAGGGTATAAAAATTCCACACACAAAAATAATTCACGATAGGGGGAATTTTTTCGAAAAAGGGAATTATTCAGGGAACAAAATTGCCGATTGGAATTTGGTGGAAAGTGAACACATTTTGAGGGAACATTTATTCGCGATAGGGGTGATTAAGATTGGCCAGACCAGAGCATCTTCTAAAATGGCACCAGTTTTGGCAGTTAGTGCAGAGGACTTTGGTGAGGTTATTATTAATGCGGGCGTGACACACTGATTCTGTTCGATGCCAGCCATGATTGTTTGCTGTAGCAGCTTGGAGACGCTGAGTTGATTTGATAATCCTTTTGTCTATTTCTATTGAAGATTTCGTTTCGGTATATATCCGATTATCGGGAACCTTATGTTGTTTCATCTACTCAATGTTGTCCGGTTGTTAATTAACATTCGTCTGTTAATTTCAGGGAATGGATGTTATTTGAGTATTACTCTTTCTATTCTCCACTAGAAGCGCTGCATTTCTGTTAATAGTCGTCATGGTGTTGTCTATTTCTAGCTTCCCTTTTGACTTGGGTGATCAGATGTTGTTGTAGTGGTAGTTCGAATGGTGAGTTATTTTTAGCTGCAGAAACTAGAATTATGATGAAAACATGAAATGTTTATGTTACATTTTGCCAGTGCCCTGGCTGGGAATTGAACCCAGCACCTTCTGGGTCCAACACTAACCACTGAGCTAGCGAAGGTTACCAATGAATAGGCAACTAAAGAAGAAGATAATTGCCAAAATTTCCATGAAGATGGTGTTGAAGAAATTTATATAGATAGAAGTTACAAGTAGATAATGCCATTCCTTTATTAATTTATCTAATTTAAACAATAATGAATACTACATGAATGGATAAAGTTGAATCCGGGTGAAACAATGTATTGCATGTCAATGTCAAAGATTACAACAATAATAATATACCAAAAAAACTTGATATATACATTTAAAACTATGTAACAGCTATGTAATAAAATAAAAACGAATACGAAACCAGTAATAACACATTCCCCAAAAGCTAATCATAAGATTGCACCATTATTGGGAGACATTGAAGCAAAAGACGTCAGACGAATCTAAACTTTACTATGAATTTCTGTCTGAGCACACTTCATTACATCTAAGGCGCCTTTTTTAATCAACTCTTCGGCTAATTGCTTTCCAAGTTTATTACATTTAACATATAATTCGCGGTCATGGCATTCATGTTGATAGAGTCCACAGAAGAGGTTATCTACGTCCTCGATAAGGATATTATTGACATTGGATTGTGGTTTCTCGTCATCGGAGTAGTCGAACATTTTAACAGTCTTCTGCAGGAAAGGACATTTCCCCACGGCGGCATCTTCGTGACCCCTTTTTAGAACTTTGGCAGTAAATGTGATTTCACATTTGCTGTGCATTGATGCAAATGGACATTTTGAGGTGGATGGAGTTGGAGCACAGTCAACTGTATCCCCCTCACTTTTGTTCCCATTGTTGCTGTTAGTTGTCATTGGACATTTACCAACAGCCGCTAGTGACACCTTCGAATCGTTCCCAACAAACGGACATTGACCCATGACATCTTGACCAATATCGATGGGCAATGGGCAGGATTTCGTTGTTGTTTTATCAGCATCTCCTCCACCCAAATCCACGACGCTATTTCCATTTTCCCTGTCATTCCTGGGTTCCATACCGACAACTGGACATTGATTTACAAAATTCATATGTTTCTCCACCAAGTCATTGATGTTATAGGAACCGGCGATTACCTCCATTTCGGCGTCGTCATTAATAACTGGTGGGCTATTCTGATTCAGCAATTCCGGACTGCGACTATCGCTTGCTCTCGTACGTTTTTGAGGCGGCTCGTCATTGCTATTTTCATCATTCCCCGTAGGCTCGGCGAGGGAACAAGCAATGTATTCTCGAATTTCTGTGGAACCGTCCAAGCTCCAAACAGCACCGTCCAAGTGTAAGTTGACAGTGTTCGAGCAAGTTCCATCATTTGTCAAAGTACCCTTTAGGTTGCTGAACACAGCAACTGGGGCACTACAGCCCCCTCCCAGAGTCTTGAGAAAACTTCTTTCTGCAAGGATTCTACACGTGGTTGAGAGACACATGAGGCTACGGAGCATTGACAAAATTTCGGTGTCGGTAGAACGACATTCCACGGCCAAAGCTCCTTGTCCCACTGCATACAATAAATCGGTGGGTTCTAAAACTTGACTGATGCGGTCGAGCCAACCCATTCGAACCAAACCAGCTTGTGCTAAGATAATTCCAGCAAATTTTGAGTCTACGGCATCCAGCTTCGCCAGGCGAGTGTTTAAATTACCACGAATGTCACATACAACCAGGTGTGGATACTGTCTTCGTAGCTGGGCAGTTCTTCGTAACGACGAGGTACCTGGGAGAGGGCATGAACTCTTTAATAGAATTAAGAAATAACATTTAAGTAAGACTTTTCTTACCGATTACACTTCCGGCCGGTAGAGTGGCTATCGTATGACCTTTATAATTTTCACGAAGGACTAACGCATCTCTGGCATCTTCACGTTCCAGAACAGCGCCAATTGCCATACCAGTGGGCAAGGCTGTCGGCAAATCTTTCAGTGAATGCACTACAAAGTCCACGCCGCCATTGCGTAAAGCATCTTCAAGATCTCTTGTAAACAAACTTTTTTCGCCAATTTTAGGCAGTGATATATTCAAAACCCGATCGCCTATGGTTGTCATGGTATCTGAAAAAAATAATATGAATTGAACAACTACATTTGGAAAGCTACAATTTGTTTTTTTAATTAACCTAGAACTGAATGCATTTCATAACGGTATGGAGCATTACGAGAGTAAACCTACTTAGTACTAATACAATGTAATGATACTGGGGACAAAATTTCAGATGAACTAGCTGAGAGGTCTCAGTACTGAACATTCATTACAAGTTACAGCGTCAACCAACACATGATAACACTTCTTTTTCAAAATAGATGTTAACCTACCATTCTTCGAAAAATAGTGACGTCAACAGGAAAGTTACTTTCATGTTTCATTTGATTTTGGAGAAATATCGGCATTTCAATTATGTTTCAATTTGATTATACATAAAGTATCCTATTTTTATACCCTCACTTTAGTGTGACGAGGGTATATATCATTTGCTACGAAAAAAATTGCAACACATCGAAGGAGGGACCTAAGACCCCAACTATGTTCGGCGGAAATCCGTTTTGGGTCATTTTAAGTCGAATGAGCAATGTCCGTCCGTCTGTCGGTCTTTCTGCTGGCTGGTGCGCACGATAACTCTCGAAAGGACCCGGCGGGGTAAATACGGAGGCCTACTTGGAAGAGGCCTTCAAGAAGACCTGTCTAGACCTTATGAAAAAGTCAATACCCATACTTGCTGGCCTTCCTTGATAACTCGTTCTGTAATCCCTATTTTCGCATTACAAAAAATCGTGTATTCATTATCGTCCGCCTTGCGCGTTAATACCTTACACAATGCCTTCATATAGAAGGGAATTCATAAGGTCTTTGCAAAAAATAAAAAATAAATGTTGAGCAACTAATTCCGTTACTTTAAAAATCATTTGAGTGCATGCCAGAGCAAACAGAACACAGAAAGCAAAAAACAATTGCTTTTCCAAAAAGAGTCAAGCAGGCGTATTGTGTTTTTAGTCTTTAGAAGAATTTTGTTGAAGTCAGTTATGTTTTTGTGGTTCGCGTGGTAAGTGAGTTTTTCTAAACGAGCAAATAAACCAAACGTTACATACATACAGGGTGGCTGATATATATTGCAACCAACTTCAGGTTGCTATCATTTCTAAACCGCTAGTCTGATAGCTGACAGATTTATTTCAGTGACAGTTCATTTTATTGTTTACAAGCTTACAAAAGCATTTTGATCTATTGCATTCAGAAAAAAGTTATTCGTGATTGAATTCAAGCGTGATAGTGTGATTGCTTTATATTTGGGTGGAAAAACACAAGTGGCTATCGTTAGAGCCCTCCAGCATTTAAATGTGAATAAATCTTTTGTTTCTCGTACCATTGCTCGTTACCGTGATACTGGCAGTGTTGCATCGCGTCCAAAAAGTGGACGAAAAAAAAAACGGTAACAACACCAGAAATGATCCGAAAAGTGAAGGCCAGATTTGATCGAAATCCACGCCGCAGTGTTAGAAAAATTGCTCGTGAGCTGAACATATCGCGAGAACGGATACAACACATATTAAAAAATGAGCTTGGACTAAAGCCATTGAAGTTCCAAAAAGTGCAAGAGCTCACCGATGCACAAAAAAAAGTTAGACTGGAAAGAGCCGATGCACAAAAAAAAAGTTAGACTGGTTGCTTCGCTTGCACTTTCGCACTCAGCACGCGTCAACCAAGAATGGCTTAAAAAGGAGGTTCCTCGCTTCATTTCTACCGCACAATGGCCACCAAGATCTCCGGATCTGAATCCGTTGGACTTTTGCGCCTGGGGCATTTTAGAGAGTAAGGTTCGCACTAAAAAATACCAAAGTATCGATCATCTCAAGACGGCGCTTCGCCGGGAATGGGCCAAAATACCGCAGAGCCACTTTCGTGCAGCGTGTGATGGCTTTGTCGGCCGTTTGAAGGCCATAATTCGTGCCAAAGGTGGCCAATTCGAACAAATCTAAACTGTTTGTAAAATTTTATGTTATTTCCGACATTTTTTGCTTTTGAACAACAAAATTTAAAAAAAAAAATAAAAAATATAGCGCTTTACTTTGTTGCATTACATATCAGCCACCCTGTATACATATCTAATTTCAGATTTGGAAAACCGAGTAAAACCTTTGAGAAACGATTTATAAACTCAAAATTAAGTTTTTGTGGATGAATTCTCTCAGATCAAGTTTTATTTGGAACAATCAGTTGCAAACAAAACTGATGACACCACAAAACATGTATATTTCATAAATAAAGATATGGATTTGGTAAATAAGACCTTTTAATTAAAATCTTCCATAAGGCTAGAAGGCCTTCGGGGCTTTTGTAAGACCTGCCGTATTACACTTTCCATAAGACCTTGTATAATAGGCCTTCTATAAACAATTCTGGAATTGTCCTTCTATAAGGCCTCGCAAAGGAAGTGAGTGTGGAAGGCCTTGGTCGCCAATGACACGCCGTGTAAAAAATAAATGAGTACGTAATGGGACTGGCAGGCCTTGTGTCTCCCAACCAAGGCATGATATAAGGCCTGCTGAGACCTTCTTTACGCCGCTGGGGAGTGTTTCAGGCGTTATTAGTGAGGGTCTGTACAATTTAGTTAATATTATACCTTTTGTATTCGGCTGGGGAGCCATTTAATTTAATTTAATTCAATGCTCATGTATTCTTATTATTTTTGTTAAAAATTCGTAATTATTAGACTTATTATACATTTGATCTCATTATAATCTAACTAATTTATAATTGTATACAATTTTATATGGATGTTATTAGTTTGTGATACCAATATTTGGCCTTATAGGCTTTTGTATTACAATGTATGAAATAAATGAAAAAAAAGGAAAAAATTTGGTACATGGTAATATTTTTTTCTATCTCCGGCTAAGTTCGAAGATGGGCCATATTGATCCACTCCTTCTAGTACCTCCCCCACAAAGGGTTAAAATGTTGTGAAATATTGAATTTTTAGTAACTGCTATACTACTTATTCGAATCTTCTGAAATTTCACACATAGTATTAGTTTATTAGTCGCTATCAACTCCAGAAAAATGGGCGAAGTTGCCACGCCCTTTTGGTACCTCCCACACAAATGCACCAAAAGTTAACAGCTTATAACATTAAAACCAGTGTATAAAAATACTTGGAATTTTGTACAGTGTTATGCTTTTATAGTGCCTACAGTCCAGTGAAAAATGGGCGTTATTTCAACCCCCACTTGGGTAACTCCCACACAAAGGTACCATTTGGCACCAAAAGTTAACCGCTTATAACATTAATACCAGTGTATAAAAATACTTGAAATTTTGTACAGTGTAATGCTTTTATAGTGTCTATAGCCCTGTGCAAAATTGACGTTATTGCCACGCCCCTTTTTATACCTTCCACACAAAAGTACCATTTAACACAAAAAGTTAAGACCTTACAGCGTGAGTACCAATGCACGGAAATGCAACAACATTTTGCACAGTGTACCGCTTTTGAAGTGCGTATAGCCCTGTTAAAAATGGGCGTTATCACCACGCCCCTGTTTGTACCTAACACACAAAATGGCCAAATTATACCAAAATATAATATCTAATAACGTTAATATACCGGTGCACATAAACGCTCATAATTCGGCACAGTGCAATGTATTTAGAGTATCTACTTTTCACACAAATGGACAGAATAATTCGTTTAATATTCTATATTACATTACTCACAAAGTGAGGGTATACCTAAGTCGGTTTACCCGACTGAAAAATTTTTACTTGTTTCCTTTCAAATTTACATACACTTGTCGAAAACTGATTAATCTATGCAAGAACGTTGACCCAAAAACAATATAATTTAAGAAGACATTCCTTCCGGTAGCGAGTATTTGTCAGTTACGAACGAATAAGAATTTGATTCCAACGAGTGAGTTTTTTCGCGAATTTTTAGACCATTTCCCACATTTTTTGTAATTGTCACAATTAAAAAATTAATGTTAATCGATAAGTGCAAAAAAAGTTATGTTCGCGGAAAACTGTTTTTTCGCGTCTGACAATTCATTCCTATTCGTTGGTAACTGACGGAGTTTGACATTTCGGCCTGAAGGAATATCTTCGTATTTCATAATTTTTGCATTGACCAATCTAAAAATACTTTTTTTGTCACTTTGTAGAATTTCAGATCCTTCTCAAAAATACAATTACACACCGAGGGTTTATAATCAAAAGCGGCTATCACAAATATTGCAAGTTTTCTTGAAAAGTGGGAAACGAGCAAGAAAATTTCATTAGGGTAAACCAACTAAGGTACATACATATATGGTAAATCGGTTGGGAGATGCCAGAACGTTGAACAAATTGTTAATTCTTTGTCAGTCTATATCAGTGTTCGGCGGCTGGTTAGGCCGAGCCCCGAACGCAATCGGGTTTTCACACGTACACAACACGAACAGCATAACAAAGAGCACAAAAGTAAGAAAAAAATGTGTCAGTCGCTCATCAGCGTTCAACAAAGCAGGTTCATGTCGCTTTTTATCGGAAAGTTGGTACACTGAGAAATTATACATATTTCCAATGCGGAGCAAATATTGAGCATCAAAATGTGCAATCGGCATATGACAAAATGTGACAATTACATAACACTATGCAATGAGAAATGCAGAAAAATAATGAACGCATATTTAAGTGTTGGATCTCTATTGTAAATGCATTATGACCAAAAACACCTATAAAAATTTAATTTTGTAGATAGACATATATATATCAGTAAAAATATTTAGTATATGAAGATCAAAATAAAATGAGTATATGACCAACGAAATTTACATACGACTGATTTGCCGTAATCAAAAAAAGTTGGACACTTTAGAATACGTGATGGTAATAACACTAGTTTATTTTTTTGTCGAAGGGAGGTATATAACATGTTCTAGTTTAATTTGGTATTCTAAAAAAAGGTTTTTTGTACATTTCTTATTTCCACTTATCATGGAAATCACATTTTTTGTTTGTACCTTATTTTTTGATGTACCCAATGAAAAAATTTTAGCATATTTTCTGGAAAGAAAGGGTCCGCCAAATAACTTTTTTTTGAAAATGCTTTAAAACACAGCACTCTGTATAACACAGCACGTAAAAACAAAACCAACAATTTTGTTCAGTGCAAACACACCAATACAGAGAAAATTTTGGCACGTTCTCTTTACGCCGAACACTGGTCTATATACATTGCAAAAATAGGTTAAAATATAGGATATGAAAATATTAGATGATTGCTACAGAAGTTGTGTTCGAATGAATCTGTCAATTTGTGACTTGACAAATACCAATATTTTGAGCTGAACAGTAGATACTTCAAAGACATTGCACTGTAACGTATTGTAAGTATTTATGTGGACTGGTATTAAAGTTCAGAGTTATTCAATTTCGATATGAATTGACAAATTTTTGAACAAGGTACTCAAAGGTGTGGACCACTGTGGCCCATATTAGAGCATAGCCGGAGATAGAAAAAATATTTGCGCACCAACCATACAGACACACGGAAGGACAGACGTTGTTCAAATGACTGAAAATGTCCTAGTATGAGGGTGTAATAACCTTATTTGAGCACGGTAAGTTTTGCGACATTATGGTACCAATCATTTGGGTCTAACGGTGTGTAAAGAGACAAGCAAAATTATGTTGGAATGCTGTCGTTGGCGCTACAAACTATGTTTGTGTCGTTTTGACTAGTATCGGATAGGTCTTTCTGAGAGCTATAAAGTTGCACAGGGGCCCATGGATCTGGGTCCACATTTTGTTGTTGTTGTAATAGCCCGAGATTTTGTCAAAAGAAGTAGTTTTTGCATCAGTCATCAGTCAAAATAATAGTAGTGTGTGCTAACATAACGTTAAAAAATGTAACTGTAAAGTTTATTTCCGGGACAACTTTGCGAAAATTTACATACTGATCTACTATAATAGTTTGCTTAAGTATTTGGTCAATTTTTATCATTTAATTGTTTAATATGGGAAGATCCAAGCATCGCAATGAAGAAACAAAAAAACTAAACAAAACAACAACAAAAATAATGTCTGAAGGAAAAACTTTTGTGGAAGTTCAAAATATTGTTGGTTGTTCATCGATAATCGTACACAATGCTATTAATTTAACTTTACAACCTGAAACATGCAAAACTAGTGCACCGGGTATTTAAATACTCCAAACGTAACCCATTTGCGCCCGCTACTTTAATAAAAACGAGCTAAATAGAATCAAGCATTGAAGCTAGAGTGATCCAAACCGGTTTAAAATAAACCGGCCCACCGGTTTTTTGCTTTCACCGTCCCCGGTTTTTTTTTTAAATCATGAATTTCGAACAACCGTTTTTTTCGTCCGTTTCCACCGGTTTTTTTTCGTTTTTTTTACCAAATCAAAGTGTATAGACAATGCAAGTCTTTATATTAAGATCGTAATATGAAAGATCTCTGTAGCTGGCGCAAAATGACTCGCATACAAAAAACTGAGGTTTTTTCCCCATTTTGTGGAAAAAATCTGCGTATTACTTATAGAGTGTAAATTGCAAGTGTGAATATGGACTTAGACAGATGTTTCGTCCGCCCGAAACGTCAAAATCGATCAGTTACGAAAGAATAGGAATTAACTGTCCCACGCGAAAAAACAGTTTTCCGCGAACTTGTTTTTTGCACTAATAATACAGGGTTTTCCAACAAGAGGTGTTATTTTGAATCACCCGGTATTTCGGTAGCTGTCACTTTTGAAGCATTTATTCTTTGACATTTGACAAGTAAAAACTACGCCATTACTAAAAATGGAACGATACACGATTCAACGCATTGAAATTTTTAAAATTCGAAAAATCGAAAATCATCGAAAAATCATCTTGACTGATGAGGCCCATTTCCATCTCGGTGGCTATGTCAACAAGCTAAATTGTCGCATCTGAGGCTCGGAAAACCCAAGAGTTCTTGTTGAGAAGTCTCTCCATCCTCAATGTGTGACTGTTTGGTGCAGTTTATGGTCCGGCGGGGTCATTGGAACTTACTTTTTCAAAAATGAGGTTGGATCAACAGTTACGGTGAATGGATTGCACTATCGAGAGATGATTAATGATTTTTTATGGTCGGAGTTGGATGGTATTGATCTGGACAACGTTTACTTTCAAAAAGACGGCGCTACGTGTCACACAAGCAACGAAACCATTGCTCTGTTACGGAAAAAGTTTCCGGACCGTGTTATCTCTCGAAGATGTGATCACAATTGGCCATTGAGATCTTGTGATTTAACACCTTGCGACTTCTTCCTTTGGGGCCACGTGAAAGATAAGGTCTACGCCAACAGCCCAGCGTCGATTCAAGACCTCAAAGATAGAAGTCGTGAGGCTATCGAGGACATAGGGCAGCCACTTTGCGATTTGGTTATGGAAAATTTCATGAAAAGGATATGGTCCTGTAAGCGTGGTCGTGGTGGCCATTTGGCTGATGTCGTTTTTCATTATCAACGGCATACCTTCCTCTTTATTATGAAATAAACATCCGATCATTTATCTCAAAAAATGACATTTTTCTTTGAATACCAACATAACACCTCTTGTTGGAAAACCCTTTATAGCACTTTTATTGTGTTTCCCGACATTTTTGTAATTATAATAAAGGGATTCAGTCACGCCTATTTTTTCTGATACCAATATCTATTTAGAGGTTAAATAGATTTCACCAATAATCTCTAATAAACGGCGAATACTTAGAACACAATACATTTTCAAATAAAACCAGCAATTCATATTAAAACTTGTCCACTGAATATTTTCTCGATGCAAAATGCACCCCAAGACGATTTACGCGTGATATGCACACTTGAAAAGTGTTAAAAACACAATTTTCTCTGGCGATTTTCTCAAATTAGGAATCTGTAGGACAATACCTTCACTCCAAAGTAAACTAAGTCCACCTAATTTCTTAATATTCCAAATTGTAACTATGCATTAAGCAGTAGGGGTCTCTCGGTATGCATTATAAACGAAATTCATACAAAATTAAAAAATTCATTAAACTTTGATTAAAAAGAGCCAAGTACAGCAGGGGTCCCTCGGTTTGCATTATAAACGAAATTCATACAAAATTCAAAATTTCATTAAACTTTGATTAACCAGTAAGGAAAGGCAGAAAGTCGGGCGGGGCCGACTATATAATACCCTACACCTCCCTAACACTGCGATAAGGGTCATTGCCATAATAATTTGGAATAATTGGTAAATGGGTAGAAACATATTATGTAATTCTGAAACAATAATCGCTAAATAAAGCAATATTCGTTCCTAAATTTAGAAACATCTTTCTGGAAAATTTTAATGATCGGAAATAAAAAATACAACTTCTATAGCGGTTTGATACCAAATCAGGAGGAACATATATATGGAGCTTTAATATAAATCTGAACCGATCTTCCCTGAATACTCATTCATGTAAAAAGACCACTTTCTGTCGAATTTCGTACTGATCGGATATAAAATACAGTCAGCGCTTACATGTCAAATCGGGGGTAACATATATATGGGAGCTATATCTAAATCTGAACCGATTTTCTCCGAATTTGGCAGTATTCCTTCATGTAATAAGAAACCTCTTTCTGCCGAATTTCGCACTGATCGGATATAAAATACAGTTTTTACAGCGCTTACAGGTCAAATCGGGGGTAACGTATATATGGGGGCTATATCTAAATCTGAACCGATTTCTTCCAAATTTAAGTGTTCATTCATATAATAGGAAACCTCTTTCTCACGAATTGCATACTGATCGGATATAAAATACAGTTTTTACAGCGCTTACATGTGAAATCGGGGGTAACATATACATATATGGGGGCTATATCTAAATCCGAACCGATGTTCTCCGAATTTGGCAGTATTCCTTCATGTAATAAGAAACCTCTTTCTGCCAAATTTTGCACTGATCGGATATAAAATACAGTTTTTACAGCGCTTACATGTCAAATCGGGGGTAACATATATATGGGGGCTATATCTAAATCTGAACCGATTTTCTCCGAATTTAGCAGTATTCCTTCATGTAATAGGAAACCTCATGTAATAGGAAACCTCGCACTGATCGGGTATAAAATAACATTTTTACAGCGCTTACATGTCAAATCGGGGGTAACGTATATATGGGGGCTATATCTAAATCTGAACCGATTTCTTCAAAATTTAACAGTGTTCATTCATATAATAAGAAACCTCTTTCTGCCGAATTTCATACTGATCGGATATAAAATAAAGTTTTTACAGCGCTTACATATCAAATCGGGGCTAACATATATATGGGGGCTATATCTAAATCTTAACCGATTTTAACCAAATTCAATAGGGATCGTCCTTGGGCCAAAGAAAAGATATGTGTAAAGTTTCGTCGAGATCGGGCCATAATTGCGACCTGTACTTTGATTACAAGAATACATGCACAGACTGACAGACGGACATAGCTAAATGAACTCAGAAAGTGATTCTAAGTCGATCGGTATAATAAACGATGGGTCTATTTCTTCTCCTTTTGGGTGTTACAAACAAATGCACAAAGTTATAATACCCTGTACCACAGTGTGGTGTAGGGTATAAAAAGTACCAGTTACTGTACCGAAAAATATTCCTATTGAAGGCTTTTGTGACATTTAAAAAAACTGTAATGATAACATTATTGGTATTGGAAAACTTCATCAGAATAAGACAGCAAGAAAAAATGTTTAATAAATGATTTCGACTATGTTTAGAAAAGGAAATGATGGGTATTTTTCGTCTTATCATTTGAATGTACAAATTAAAATTCCGTTATCAACAAAATGATTTGAATGTTGCCACTGAAAATTATTTTTCGTGACTAATCAGTTCTTTATATTTACACTAAGTCTGCAAAAAACAGGGAATGGTGACAAAAGTTCTTTGTCGTAATTACCCTAAGCGTTCGTTTTCCATATTTCAGCATAGTAATCAATAATAAATAGTTGCGTGTCCCAGTAACTTACACAAACATAATTAATTTTCAGCAAAACCGCGCCAGTAATTGCAATAGCTAATAAAATGTTCGGAAAAAGTTGTTTATGTATACATTCATGCACATTTCCGATGGATATCAATTCCTTTTTGAATGACCTTTCATTGTAACCTTTTTCATTTCTTATAGGTATGTACTTATGTATATATTTTTTCTTATATTTTTGCACAAAACAATTGACAGAATAAAATTTTATTTGGTATTTTAAATATCTACTTACGTATTTCGAATTTTTTATTAGGATAAAGTTTCTGTAAGCGTGAGATGACATGTTTGGTTTGGATGAGAGCCAACTGAAAGAAAAAGCGAAAATTTTAGTTAAATGCAAAATTTGCTTTAAATAAATTTATCAAAATCATTATAATATGGGAGAATTCAAATTGGAAGCAATTTATCGGCATATACCTATGGAATATCATAACACGAAACCAAAATGAAAAAAAAAACACAGAAGTACTGTATTATGTACATAGTAATAATGCAAATCATAAGTCCTTAATCTACAATTTTTTAGAGACATAGTAAAACTCCCCACAGTACACCTTAACGAATGTGTATGATAAGTGCAAAATACGTATAAAGAAACAAAGTCAAAATAAGGTCAAATAACCAAAAATCAAAAATGGAGGTTTTGGTACATAATGAAACATTGCATCAATATATATATCCTCATTATTGTTTATCTTTCAACAGCCAAAAACTATGTCTTTTAAAATAGGTAAAGGACGTAATATATATTATTTATTTATTAATCACACTGAGCCCTCGTGGGCTATATGTTGATAGTTAACAAAATTTTAGTTTTATAATATCAAAATTATCTAATGAATATATTTAACTAATAACAACGCTAACCTAACGCACACTCTCTCAAACGATGATATATATGTTAAAATTAATTTAAATGGTGAAACGAATGTTGTCAGTGATAATAGACAAAGTAGAATTCTAGTTAGATTGATCAGAATAGTACACGAGCCGTTTATTTCGAAATGTCCGAGGACAAACCGAAATATCTTTAACGCTAGGAGGTAACATATTCCACAATCTTGCCACAAGAATCACAAAAGATCGTTCAAAAATATTGTTATTAAATTGTTCTATAAGTGTTTGAGAATTTATTGCAGAGATCAGGAAGTGAAACGATGATAGCAAATATAAAGGTTGACTGTGCTTTAACACGCCGAAAAAGAAACAAAGACATCTTAACTCTAGAAAATGTTCGAAGGTACAGCCAAGAAATTGCTTGCTGAAATGAGAATAATCACGCCTACAACGCGAACCATACACAAAACGATTGATACCATGAAAACATGAAGTGAGCTTACGAATATTTGCTCTATTTGTACCCATGAATACTTCCGCTTCGTACAGTATATGAGGCATGAGCAAGGAGTGAGGATGAGTTATAAATAAAGGAATCTTTATGTTTGGATTATATTAGAGAACTATATAATTCTTCAAAAGGAAAAATATAAGTATATATAAGAAAATTTAATAGAAACAGTGTAAGCTAAAAAAGCGAGTCCTTTTCTTAAAGTCGAAATTTTAAATTTTATGAATACATCTTTGGGTATGCTGCGAAAGAAATACATTTGAAGCGTGTTCTTTTCATTTTATAATGATCTTTTGCTTGTAATGTACTGAGGGTTACGTTTTTGGGTATTTCAGGTGATGATATACATAATAATATATATATCGATACCTTAATTCCAAAGTATGTTAAGTCGAAACAGGTAGTATTTCAGGAGGAGCGATGGAAGTTTTATGAATTTTTTTAAATTTGTATAGAATTAAATGAGTAGTTTTTTACCCTTGGTTAAAAAGCTTAGTTATATGCATATTGTAATTTATGTTTAATTGGCCAGACGGCTTTGAATTACAAGTTTGTACGAAATAAATGAAAATAAATGAAATGAATTCCTTACAATAGGGGCGTCCAAAACCGGGATCGTTTGAGCAACCAAAACTCGTAACCGGTTTCTTAAAAAACATCATTTTCGGTTAACCGAGAAGCCGGTTTTTTTTGTTTATAAAAAATTATCGTATTAGTCTAATTTTTTATTTTAGAATGTATCATTTTATATTTAAGAATAGCTCAGTGAACATAGGATATGGTAAGAAGCGCCTCGGAAAAAGTTGAATTGCGGTGTTCATACATATGGTGCGTTTTGTTTTAGTTACAAGTATTTATAATACCGTTTCTTCAAATGTCTTTCTTAATTTCTCTTTTCAATCTCATTTCTTAAAAGCAATCCTTCCCGGATAAGAATTAATTTTGGAATCAGGGCAACGACCCTACAAACTATGAACATTTTATAAACATAGACGAGGTGTCACTAATCAGCAGTTGAGTTGAGTCTACTTAGTTCCTGCACTCAGCAAACAATCAACAAATATCTACAGTATCTATGTATTGGTCCTACATTTGTAGAATTAAATTCTGCCGAAATCCTCTAAATTACCCATAGCAATGATATTGAAGAAACAAAAAGTTAATATACTATATGGCCATGCTCGAATTGTTGTTATCATTATAATTCACTCAAACATGTTTATAATACGAGCTGTCGTTATCAAATACGAAAAATGTCGACAAGACTGAATACATTTACGAATTTGCAAGTCATTAAAATTCTATCAAAAGAATAAAATATCATTAATTAAAAAACATTTGAGCCGAACTCAGAACTTTGACTTATTCAAAGAACAGAGTCTATCGAGAAAGTTTTGTCCAGGTTTAACTAAATAATGTACTCGTAAAATAATAATTTAAATTGTAAAGAATTGTGTAAAACAACTCAGGAAGAAGGCATTTTTACCACAGACTTTAAATTATACAGATGTGCCGTCAGCCAGAAACGTCAAAATCTATCAGTTACGAACGAATAGGAATGCAATGTCACACGCGAAAAAACAGGTTTCCGTGAACATAGTTTGAACTTTTTTTTGCACTAATCGATTGATATTAATTTTTTAATTGTGACAATTACAAAAAATTCGGGAAAATCGGTCCGAAATCCGCGGAAAAACACACACCTACTCGTTGAAATTTCTATTCGTTCGTAACTGACAACTTACTCGCTCCGGGATGACATATCTTATTATTCATTATTTTTGATTTTTACATATTCTGTAAAATTTCAGTCTTTTCTATCAGAATATCGCTCAATTAGAAAAAGAACGTCACAACTCAAATTTTTTTTTCGAATTGGTCATACTAAATTGTCCTACATTTCAATATATATTAGCTGATCCATAATTGGGCTGATACCTGCGGAAGACAACAATATTTGGTGCACTTCAGAAGTTGTCATCCCAGTCTGCCTAATAGATATTTTGTATTGATCATTTAAATCAAACTTATGTGTATTGTCAAATTTTGAGTTGTGACGTTCTTTTTCCAAATGAGCCATATGTAAAAAGCGATTTGGAAAATATGACAGTTACGCCCTTTTTGAATTAAGGTATGTCAGGATTCACACGAGACAACTTTAATTCGTGCAAAAGAGGCCCATTTTTAGCCAAATATATAAAATTATATATCAATTCCAACCGGAATAGATTTTACAATTTAAATGATCTGCGAATTTTTTGTAGTGTCATACCATTTGTTTTAGTCACTCAACTTTAGCTTGCATTCAATTTTTTTTATATGTAACATTTTGGCCTTGGTCGACTTTTAGTTAAACAAACGATAGTTATTATTATTGCCATTTCAATTGTTATTCGTGTACGGTTTCTGTGTGAGATTTTATATATTAATGGCCAAACAATTTATAGAAGAGGTAGAAATATTGAGATTTCGTTGGGGATTTTAGACAATACAAAATATATGTACAAAGTTGCATTTGATATTCATGTATTGCTTTAAATTATTGTTGGAACTCGCTCACCACTCTCCGCCGGAATTCAATGTCAACCTGTTAATTTTTCTGAATTCCGCTGGAATTTGAATTATAGTCACTTATGCATACATACCTACACAAGCAAATCTCAACACAATTCGTGATCTAAACATTAGGTATCGCCTATATGTACAACAAAGTATGTATGTATATACATATGTACGTACACCTGTGGGTCTTTGTACTTTGATTTCTTCGTTATTTATCTGAACTTGTGTGATTTTTGTCTTTGGAGGAAACCTACAATGCACTGTGGTCACACGCACATTACACCACATAACCGAAATCAAATTTTGGTTACTTGTAGGATTGATTGTATAACATTCAGCCAATGGCACTCAACTATACCACAAGACATGAATAGGCGAGAGTGTCTGATGGCACAATGATGATAACGAGTTGTGTACTATATCCGGAGTCGACCGTCTTAATTAAATCCATTGAATTGGAATTTTGAATTGCAAATCATCCGCAAGATATGCCCTGGACTTACCTCACTCTTTCTGGATCCCACTCGAATTGTTCGATTGTCGTCACTGGACATGTTTCAATAAAGATTCCTTCTGGACAAGAAAAATGAAAGTGGATTTGAGTCTTATGTTTGTTTGTTTTGCGTGAAGTATGTGGCAGTGAATGATTTCTGGAATCGTATTCCAATTGGGCGAGACAGAACGACCGTGTCACATTTAAGTTGACTGCTGTAGACTGATTCAAGTTGGTTCATTTGGGACCAAAGCACAAAGTCGAAGTTATACTGGGGACGACGGCGTTGAAATTCTGTACCTGCGCTGCTACTTAAGGGTGTCTCTTAAATACCAGTGATTGCGTCAGCGTCTGTCAAAAAAAAAAAAACGCATGGCGGATAATTTTTAACGCGCGCTGTACCCAAATGCGATGTAAACAAAAAACAGCTGACATTTTTTTTGTATGGATGATTTACTTTTTTTTAAATATTCTGAACAAACCACAAAAATGAGGGAAGAGAAATTTACTCTAAGGGAGGAATTCATATTTTATACAGCCGGCTTGAACATTTTGCAGACAGAGCAATTAATTGATTTTCACCTTCTCAACTTTCTAACAAAGTTTTGTTTATATGTATGTTTTAATCAAAATAAGAATATGAGTGCATAAATTATGTTAATAAATACATTTTCAATTGCCTATTTGTGTTTGCTATGCAAGATGCTGTTTTCCATTAGAGAAGTAGGGAAATATTAGTGATCGAGGAGTTTTTAAAAAACTTCGTTTTGTCCACCGAAGTCAAATCATGTTTCATGAAGTCTTTATTGGTGGTGCAAGATGTAAGGACATGTAATTCTCCCCCTGACTTTGCAAAAGCCTACCACATCTATCGAATCTGTCGGTTCCCTGCTGGCCACTCGCCAGGTTGGAAATAAATGGTGTTTTATTTCCCATTACAGTGGCGCTATAAAATTCTATCTTATAGTCATGCTTCAAAGTGGGTAATTGTTTATTGGCCAGTTTCAACTGCTATTTCCAAATGTCCTCGTTGAAATTGGAATTCAATGCGTTGCAATATATTAAAGCTATTGAAATAAAAACACTTCGGAACAAGCTCGTGCCATATGCTTCATTGTAGGAAGAACAAACAGCTGGACTAACGATTTTCCTTGGTTCGATCCGACCGGAGTCAAAAGGCCCAGTTAGGCAAACTTAACCGTAACGCCCCCGTAGCGTAACGAATCAGCTGATTCAATCTGTCATATGGAAATCAGTGTAAACGATTAGCCAACTGAAACGTAAACGGACGGCTGAATCTGTTGAAATCAGAATTGGACGTTCCGTTTACGTACAATTTGACAAAAGCTGATACTAAATGTTGTTTACAATTACAATTGTATGTTCACCGAGAAAAGTAAAGAAAATAATTTATTAATTATTTGTTGTTTAAAAGTGCAAATAAACATGAAAGACGAATATTTGATTTCATTGGTGCAGTCGCACGAGTATTTATACATTAAATATAATCCAGCATATAGGATATCTGAAAAAAAGCGAGAAGCTTGGAAGCAAATTGGCAAGGAGCTGGGCGTTACAGGTGAGTTTTATGAAGATCGCGTCTGACTCCATTAAAAATTAAATTTATAATCTGCTTCAGGATTCTTTTGACGACAGTACGAGACAATCATTGCGCCAATCTTCTTCATTGTGGGTTAATTTGACAGCAATATAAGCGTCTCTACAAACGTGGACTTATTTATAGATAGAGATTGGATTGGATTTGGTTGAGTCCCTCTTCAATGGAAATAGACATAAGTAAAGGGTTTTCCATTAAGGACATACGAATTTTTTATTTAATAAAACACAGAATATTTAAGATATAGAGTTCAAATTTATTCCAGGAGTAGTGCAAATGTTACATTTTAAGAATGAAATTCAATTTCGGCCATATGACCACCACGAGCCGTCAACAGCGATCTATTCTTTGGACCCAATTTTCCACCACTCTTAGACACATTTCGACTGGAACGTTGGCAATTTCGCGTTGGATGTTGTCTCTGAGCTCGTCTAAAGTTGTTGACTGAGACCAAGGATATTCCTCAGGGGAAACGCCGCATCGCCAATAAAAAAAATGAGGAAAGGCTTCAGAGGATGCTGACGATAATGGATTACTAGGAGGAACAGGTACTGTACCTAAAATAACTGATTGGCCAAACGGAGAGTACTGGAATATAGCTGTATTGAATTTATGAAATGGAAATTGTTTGTATTAAAATAGATTATAAATAAATTAAAGTTTAATGGACATACCCCCATCGTGTTGGCTGCCGTAACTTCCATCGCAGATTCCCACACAATTCGGCATATCATAATCATTGGCAATGTGTTTGTACTGCTGTGTAGTTTGTTCACTTAAATAAATCGGCGAAAGCAAGCGCCACAAAACTTCACTGCGTTCTAAAATAGTATTTCGAATTGTTGTTTTCCCCAGCTTGTGACTCCATGCAATCGATTGTATGAAACAACCGTGACCCAAATTCGTCTACAATTTTAAAGAATAGAATGTTAATATTTCCCAACTTGGAATCAAAGGATAAAGCAATATTTGACATACAGTGGTGTTATTGCTAGTCTCTCTGCCGGTCTAATCCGTTGCTTTGGCGTAGTTAACTCATATTTTATTAATGTTAATAACCAATTTAAAAACTGCCATAGGCATTCTAGTGTCCGGCTTTCGCCCAGTCATTGTTTATAGGACGTCCACCCCATCTTTTTATCGGACGATATTTTCTTGATTTGCTTTTATTGTAAATTCTGCACAGATTTAAAAAACACAAATTTATAAACATTTTTTTTTAACTTAATTTTTAATAAACCTAAACAAAAAGAAATCGCGGCTTTTTTGTTTACATATATGTTGTTGTTGTCAGAACATATGACTCGTTATCTCAACGTTGGCTAATCGCTCAAACGGCCAACGTTACGGCAACGGTAAAGATAAATTACGGTTACGTATGCCTAACCCGCCCTAAAATGTGTTTAATTTTCTTCTTGAAAATGGGTTCTTCGCGTCCAAACAGCATGAATAGGTTTCCCATGTTTCTGTTGAATGAATAAACATTAAGACAAAAATGCTGGAACATATTTTAAAGTTTTGGCATTTACTTGGTGTTGACAACTCCAGAGTATCCTTGATTTTTGTATATTTGCAGTGCCGCTCCTTCTCCTTTGCATTCCATAAGTGGGCTGTGTCCCAGCTATTTCAATAAATTTTTCGCTGTTAACATGAAAAGCACATATTAATATAAATTATAAAAGTAAAATATTAAATTCTTACCGGTTTGTATTTAGTATTTCCAGCAAATTGAACATTTAAACTTTTCTACTTCGTGCACTGCTCCAAAATAAAAAATATTAAATGGAGTTTGTCATCTGTTTGTGTTCTGTTTTCTGTTGCATTTTTCCAACCGTGTGAACATACAATTTTTGTCTTGCAACGTTAGCAGAAAAGTCATTGCGAGATAATTTGCAGATTGTTATATGTGCGAAGTTTATGCATGTGACAACGGCGCCATTGCCAGAAAAACATTTTATTGGCAACACTTTCTATAAAACATTTTTATTGTCGTGTGTACTTAGCTTAAGATACGACGGTATGTGCAGATTTACACTAGGCAAGTTTTTTCAGCAGCTTATCATTAAATTCTCTTTTGAAATTGCTCGAAGAACTCAAAAAGTTCAGAAAGATTTTCCCCCCTCTTGGCGACTGACTCTCTCCTACGAAACGCCGATAATCTGCTGAACATTCAGCCAGTGTAAATCGACGCTATCCATTCACAACTATGTAGTTTGTAGATGGCGTTCTGCAGGTTGCAACTAGTTTGCAGAGGGCGTAATTAAACAATAGGGTAGCCATTACACATTAATTCAAATATTTGGTGTTGCCGATTATCAAATTTAAACATTTTAGTTGTGCTACACAAAGTTTGTTGGAGAGAGAGGCATGCGGAAAGAGCTCTCTGCCCCTCTCTCCCACAAACTTTGACACTTGCTTGGAAAAAAATTGCCTTGTGTGAATCTCGACTTACTGGATAAAATGAAATGTAAATGTAAAACGAAAAAAATGTTAAACCAAAAAAAAAGTGATGGTTTGTAGAAAAGTCGACGTTTTTGATATGTATGGAATGTTTCATATATTATACGTTTTATTTGAAAATTAATAAATTTATCAAATGGTGGTCCACTGCCCATCGGGAGCAGTAGCAATAATATTATTTTATAATCTGTTAAAAACAACTTTCAGTGTTTTTGATTTTGAAATTAGCCTAATTTTATAATTTCTTAAGATAGTATAGAGCAAGACAAACCAAAAATAGAACGCTATTGAAAAAATATTTAATTGTTTTATAAAATTACTAGCGTTTCAATACCCGTTGCTTTGCCCGTGTTGGATTTCATTACCGTAATGCAAACATCTATGATACAAACAAATCGATGTTTGTTTAAAAATAATGTATTTTTCTAATGGTATATTACAAATATTTCAAATTGTTTAAAGGACCGCAACCAAAGATATAGGGCCTTATTCATAAAAAGTTAAAGAAGGTTTGAGGAACGCTTTAGCAGTGTTAAGGCGCCCATACACGAGTACTGCCGCAGTTCATGCCGATGAACCCCTTGTGTACGTGTGTGATTGACATTTTCGATACACACATATCAATCAAAATTTAATTTATCCATTTTTTTCACTTTTCACACAAAACTATTTTAAATTTTCGTTGTTTACATACTTATAATAAAATTTCCAATAATCTGGCATATAATGATGAACAAAATTCATCTGATTGATATGTGTTCATTTTGAAAATCAAAAGTATTTTGATTTTCATACTGCAACCAATACATTCTCATGTTGTGTCAAATTCACCAATACACACATATTGCCGTTCCTGCGGCAGTACTCGTGTATGGGGGGCTTTAAAGCGTTCTTCAAACCTTCATTAAATTTTTATGAATAAGGGCCTTAAATATTAAGGTACAACGTTATCCATTCACTTAAGATACATTCATATTAAGATACAACGTTATCCATACACAACGACTTCTTCACAACTAGTTTGTAGATGGCGTTCTGCAGGTTGCAACTAGTTTGCAGATGGCGTAAATAAACAATAGGGTAGCTATTGCCACATGAATTCAAATATTTGGTGTTACCGATTATCAAATTTGAACATTTTACTGGATAAAGTGAAATGTAAAGGTGAGTACAGACGATTTGCAGATCGGACAACATTGCCAGAAAAATGGCGGAAAAATGCAACCCTGTGAATTTACAATCGTGTGAACATAAATTTTTGTTTTGCAACGTTAGCAGAAAAGTCATTGCGAGATAATTTGCTGATTGTTATATGTTCGAAGTTTATGCATGTGACAACGGCGCCATTGCCAGAAAATCATGTTATTTGCAACACTGTCTATAATGTATTTTTATTGGCAATCCTGCATATAAATATTTACAAAATTTATTGGAAATATATGAAATTGTAATATTTTCTTGCAATCGTCTGAACTGTCAATTCATCTTTGCCTAACAATCTGACATTGCCCGTATATTTGCATCACTTTTACAGGGTTGATAATGTTTGCCGATCTGGCAATCGCCTAAACTCAGCTTAAGTGCAGATGTAAAATGAAAAAAGTTTGTAAACAAAAAATAATGTTTTGCAGAAAAGTCAACGTTTTTGATGTGTATGGAATGTTTTAAATATTATATATATTTGACAAAATACGTTTTATTTGAAAATTAATACATTTTTTCAAATGGTGGTCCACTGATCATCGGGAGCAGTAGCAATGATATTATTTCATAATCTTTTAAAAACAACCTTCAGTGTTTTTGATTTTGAAAATAGCATAATTTAATAATATCTTATAATAGTCTAGAGCAAGACAAAAAAAAATGGAACCATATGTTTTTTCCGTAATGCAAACATCTGATGATACAAATAAATCGATGTTTGTTTAAAAAAAAAGTATTTTTCTAATGGTATATTATAAATATTCCAAATTTTTTAAAGGACCGCAACCTAATACGAAGATAGACAAATAGATTTTGCATCTTCTTCTCTTCCGCCTAACTCCTTGGGTAGCATGGGGCCTATACAAATATCTTCCAGGATGTTCCATCATTTGCGGTTGCTTTTATTTCGTTCCAACATTTACCGGTTTTTTCGATTTCCTTCATCAGGCTACTCTTCCAAGAATTTTTTTGCCGTCCTTTTCTTCTAATTCCTTGGACATATCACATTTTTAGTTACGTTGAAATTTTTATTACAAAAATTAAAAATAATTACTTCACTGAAATATAAATAAGAAATTATTAGATTCCGAAAATCATTAAATGCAGTCGACTTTTTGAAAAAAACTAGAATTATTTTACATAAAAAGTTCCAATTAATTTGTGCAGTTTCTGAGATAATTTTGGGCGGGAAATATAAAATTGTCCAGCGGCAACACTTGTTAACAGAAAGGGGAAAAGTGCCTATCGACATCTATATTCCATTTTTACCAACGTGCTACGGCATCTCTTGGAAATTGTGAACAATTTATTGTTGTATCTTATTGTTTTCGTTTCTGCAAAATAATGTCATCACATCATGTTGCGACATTCCCCCTGCACCCTCTGATAATTTCGCATTTTGTAGGCGAATAATCGAACAAAAATCGTGCGGTGGGTAAAACCCATACCTACATAAGGCGTGTTTTCGTTACACCATAAGTGCTTAATTTGTATGGTGAGCTAAGCACTTTTAAGCACTATTAGTTCCCGATGAAGTTTGGTGCTTGTGTTCATGTCTTAATCGAGTATGATGTTGCCAGATTGGGCACCCTATATTTAGCAATATGGCATCCCATTTTTGGAGACCCCATGAATTAACGGGAAGAAGAAGAACAAAAATGGGAAATTATTTTAATATTTGCAAAAGAGTGTAAACAATTGAACATAGAATAGTAAATATATGTTTTATAAATACTTTTCACGAATTTTTTGTCTGTTTCGCACTGTTCTTTCTTGGCAACTCATGACACCATTGCATATAAATACCAAGATACAACAATAAATTGTTTATAATTTCCAAAAGATGTCAGCACGTTCTTAAAATGGAAAATAGATGTCGATAGGCACTTTTTCTGTGTTTCCCTGTTAACCAGAGTTTCCATTAGACAATTTTATATTTCACACCCAAAATTATCTCAGAAACTGCCCAAATTAATTGCAACATTTTATGTAAAATAATTCTAGTTTTTTCAAAAGAGACCACTGCATTTAAGTGATTTTCTGAATCTTATAATTTCTTATTTATAATTCAATGAAAAAAGTATTTTTAATTTTTTAATAAAATTATGTATTTCAGAAATTTCAACGTAACTAAAAATCTAATATGTCCAAGGAAGTAGATTAAAAGGACGGCAAAAAAACTCTTGAAAGAGAAGCGTGATGAAGGAAATCGAGAAAACCATTAAAATAAAACCAAAAAAATAAAAACAACCGCAAATGATGGAACTACCTGGGAGATGTTTGTATAGGCCCCATGCTACACAAGGAGTGAGTGAGATTCTTAGAAATTTTTTTTTTAAAATGTATATTCTATTTTGAGATTTGCGTTTTTGCGATTGTTTCGAATTATCTAAAGACATACTTAAGACTATGTTGGATATTAGTCCAAAAAATCATTTTTTTTACATTCAATTTAATGTATCGGTCATCAAGATAACTCCAAAATCGTATGCGCTCTAGGTTTTAAAAGTGCATTGTTTTGTTTTAATCGGTGTTTGCATTACGGTATTGAAATCCAACCCGCGCGACGCAACGGGTATTGAAATTATTGCTTATAGCTACTGCTCCCAAAGGCAGTGGACCACCATTTGAAAAATGTATTAATTTTCAAATAAAAGGTATTTTGTCAAACATATATGATATTTAAAACATTCCATACAAATTAAAAACGTTGACCTTTCCACAAAACATTATTTTTCTGTATACAAACCAAAGATATGAATACCAAGATACAACGGTATCCATTCACAACGAATTCTTCACAACTAGTTCATAGATGGCGTTCTGCTGGCATAAATAAACAACAGGGTAACCATTACACATTAATTCAATTATTTGGTGTTGCCGACTATCAAATTTGAACATTTTACTGGAGAAAATGAAATGTATGTGCATATGTAAAATGAAAAAAGTTTGCAGACAGAAAAATAATGTTTTGTAGAAAAGTCGATGTTTTTGATATGCATGGAATGTTTTAAACATTATATATGTTTGACTAAATTTTATCTACGTTTTATTTTAAAAATAAATTTTTTTCAAATGATGGTCCACTGCCCATTGGGAGCAGTAGCAATAATATTAAAACAATCCTATAATCCGTCAGTGTTTTTAATTTTATTTTTTGGACCTTTAGATAATTCCAAACAATCGGAAAACGCTAATCTCAAAAAAGAAGCTATTCTTCAAAAAAAGTGTAAATATTCTACCGGTTTTTTGTTTTCCTTCATCAGGCTTCTCTTCCAAAAGTTTGCCGTCCATTTCTTCTGCTTCCTTGGACATATCGTCGCTTGGATGACCAACCGACGTAACTGACCATTTTTCAGAAATTGAGTTAAGGCCACCATTCGATTTGTCTAGTCAAAATACTACGTGTGTATACATTTTGTGCATATATATATTACCGTTTTCTCAAAAAACGGTAAATGACTTTAGACGTAACTGACACAATGCCAAAAAAAATTTTTACCAAGAGACATAAGTTCAATACGTCACTTAATATTTCGTTTTTCCGAAATGTTTGTTCATTATTGCAAAATGTTATGGAGTACTTGCTGAACCCAGCCCACTCGTTGCCCATTTTTGGACCGATTGCGTTCGAAACGGGATCACGGTCCAGTCCCAATCATCAGATAACGACAGTAGCAATCTCGATAATCCATTCGAAGGTAGGAACAGTAGGAATAACTAAGAAAATAATAAAATGCGCGGGGCCACGCCTCCTCAATAAATAACTAATATAGCCTATGTCACCCGCTAGGATAATCTAAAGATTACAGTATTTATCCCTTTTCCATTATGTGCCTCTAAATGCCATTAAACCACAACTGTACACCATTTAATCGTTTTTGCATCACAGTGCCACTATAAGTATGTATTAAGAGAAAAACATACTGTATATTCCAAAAGCTAAATTCGTACCCTTAGCCCTACTCTACCATATTTAACCCTTTTTGCCATATCGTACCATATTTTACCATTTTTGCACTACGGTACCATATTTAACCCTTTTTGCCACACTGTGTCATATTTAACACATTTTTGACCCGCTGCACAAATTTAATTTTTTTCTCCCACTGTACCATATTTAACACTTTTTGCCCCACTGTGCCATATTTACCACATTTTTGACCCACAGAAAACAGAAACGGAAAAACTGCTCTCCTGAACAATTTTGCAAATGGCAGTTGGTCATCCAAGCGACGATATTAGACGTTGAAATTTCTGAAATATGTAATTTTATTACAAAAATTAAAAATACTTCACTGAAATGAAAATCTGATCAGAAAATCATTTAAATGCAGCGGTTGAAAATACTAGAATTGTTTTACATAAAATATTCCAAATAACTTGGGGAGTTTCTGAGATAATTTTGGGCGTGAAATATAAAATTGTCTAGCGTCAACTCTGGTTAAAATGGATACACAGAAAAGGTACCTATCGACATCTATTTTACATTTTTAACAACGTGCAACGACATCTCTTGGAAATTGTGAACAATTTATTGTTGTATCTTGGTATTTATATCTTTGGTTGTATCTTGGTATTTATATCTTTGGTAGTAGTAGTCATTTAGGTTTGGTTCTGAAGTCTTCTTTTTGACGCTGCAACCAAAGATATGAATACGAAGTCCAGTGGAGAGAGAGGCAGAGAGCTATTTCCGCCTGCCTCTCCAACAATCTTTAACACTTGCTTGGAAAAAGTTGCCGAGTGTGAATCTGCACCAAGATACAACAATAAATTGTTCACAATTTCCAAGAGATGTCGTAGCACGTTCTTAAAAATGGAAATTAGATGTCGATAGGCAGTTTTTCTGTGTCGTCCTGTTAACCAGAGTTGCCGCTGACCAATTTTATATTTCACGCCCAAAATTATCTCGGAATCTGCCCAAATTAATTGGAACATTTTATGTAAAATAAAATGTCCACTGCATTTAAATGATTTTCTGAATCTAATAATTTCTTAATAATGTATTTCAGTGAAGTATTTTAATTTTTGTGATAAAATTATCTAAAGGGTCCGCTATCTAACGTTTTTTTTGAACTAGTGCTTATTTCGTGAATGGTAACACTTAGCTCATGTCTTATTTGACAGATAATTAGTTTTATCCTTCCGCTCAACGAATATGGTTGTGTGTAGCTTGAACAACGCTGGGAGCGATCGACTTACAGAAGATGCCGATTTTGCCAAAAAAATCATCTTTTCAGATGAAGCTCATTTTGATCTTGGCGGGTATGTAAACAAGCAAAATGTCGCATTTGGGGCACAGAAGACCCGCGCGCATATATTGAAAAGCCGATACACCCAAAACGAGTCACTGTTTGGTGCGGATTTTGGTCCAGAGGCATAATTGGGCCATTGGGAAATTTTTCTTCGAAAATGAGCAAGGAGTGGCCGTTACAGTCAATGGCGATCGTTATCGGGCCATGTTGAACGAATTTTTGTTCACAAAAATTGAAGAGGACGATATTGGCAACATTTGGTTTCAACAGGACGGCGCTACGTGCCACACAGCCGAAGCTACACTCGATGTTAAAAAAAAAGTTATTTGGCGGACCCTTTATTTCAGAAATTTCAACGTAACTAAAAATCGAATATGTTCGAGGAAGCAGAAGGAACGGACGGCAAAAAACTCGCCAGCTAACGATTAGATAACCCAACTTGTTAATTAAGAAGTAGATAACCAAACTGGCCACATACAAAGGAATCAAATACGAAATTGGGTGCCTCCTTATGTGTATTTTACCCAACTGGTCGTCTAAGGAGTAGCAAATATTGATCACCAAGTATTAAAAAATATTTAATTTTCTATTATGCCAGCGCTCCAGAGATTCTTCTTAGAATATTTACTTTTTTTGAAGAGTAGATTCATTTTTGAGATTTGTGTTTGTTTGGAATTATCTAAAGTGTAAGGCTGCAAATTGCAACATGGTAATCATGAATTGCCCACACAATGATGGACGAAGAAGACGGTTGATCAAGAGAGGGAGTCGTATAGTTGAAGTTGTAGCGAACGGACGTGTACGGATCATCCTGATCATTTATTTAACTTTATTCTTGTAATGTATTTTTACCAATCAAATGAACTAAATAAATATCTAACAGCCTGTTTCTGTAACTTAAAAATTTGCTTTCGTTCGCCTGCCAGACGACAAACAGCTGATTTGGGTTTCACTAACTACCATCACAACCAGAAGTCGTACGATAATGAACTCGTACGAAAACGTAATCATTTCAGTGCAAATTTTGTTTTCTCTATCTCTCTTTGCTGTCATGTCGGCGAACACAAATGTCAGATCGAGTCACATTATTTTATTTGTCGACTGATAGAAACAATGACAAAATAAACATTATTAAAAGCAAAAAATAAGTAGATATTAATATAATTATGGCAAAAACAATCAAATAATAATAAAATTGTGTACATATGTGTACATATTTTAGCATAAAGAAGTCAATATTGGTTGCTCGCTAAAGGTGGGTACTATGTTTTTTCGGCGCGAAAAAATTTCGCAAAATGTTATTTCGAGTTGAAAAATGGAACACTTTTTTACTAAAGACGCATTGCAGTTTGGAGGTGTGTGTCAATGTGTCACTTTTATATGTATGTATGTGTGTATATGCATGTGCATTTTTTCATTTTGCTAATATTCTTGAAACCAAACAAAAGTTAACATTCTAATCAATAAACAATTACTTGGAATAATGCCGACTTAGAAAATAGTTAATTTAAATTTCAGAAAGGAAATATTGTTGGAGATCATTGTGGTAATTATTAATTTTGTGTTTTTGCGGTGGCGATGTTCGTGAGGCATCAAAAGCCGGGGTAGTACAAGGTACAAAATAATTTCCTACTGTTGTACGAATATAAATAAATAAAAAGATGTTTTGATGAACCGAAAAAGATTTTTTATTATTATATTTAAGGTTTTACATTATATTTGTTAACATATGTATATAAATTATACTTCCATCCATAAACGGAATATCTTCTTCCAACTTCCATGGCTGGCAAGAACTAACTACTCGTATGTATGTTTTTTACAACCATTGTCCTACTGCTTTGGTAGCGTTATGTCCATAATGTTTCTCCAGGCTTTTGCACACAGTTGTTCTAAACATACAAACATAAATGTACATATCTAATTGCAAGACAAATTCCACATGATTACATTTAGTTACATGTCCTTTCAGTGTTTTGCACATTTTGTTTGCTTTTGTACTGCAATTCAATTGGAATTTCGCTCTTCTGGTTTATTCCATAAACATAAGTATTTTTCCTATCACATCTTTGCATTATTTTTCTTTATTTCGGAAGATAATTTAATTTATTATTCTTTATTAGGAAATTTTATTTCTAATATTTACAACAGTTGAGTTTCTTGCGGACAAAAATAAATATTAACAAATGCCAGTGTGACGGTGGCGGCATTAAATTTGTTGCGGCATTCAATTTGTAACGGCGTTAAATTTGTGGTGGCGCAAAATGTTACTTTTTCGCGTTGAAATAAACATAGTACCACAAACGAAAAAATTTCGCAGTTTTTTTAGCGACTTTGTTTTTATATGGGATTTCAACGCGAAAAATGAACTTAGTACCACGCTTAAAGCACGGTACTATGTTCCGGTTTCACGCTGAAATCCCATACAAAAATCAAAGTTGTGAAAATATGAGTGAAATTTTTTCATTTGTGGTACTAGGCGTGTTTTCGTTACACCATAAGTGCTTAATTTGTATGGGGAGCTAAGCACTTGTAAGCACTATTAGTTCCCGATGAAGTTTGGTGCTTGTGTTCATGTCTTAATCGAGTATGATGTTGCCAGATTGGGCACCATATATTTAGCAATATGGCATCCCATTTTTGGAGAGATTTTATCAATTATTGTGAATTAACGGGAAGAAGAAGAACAAAAATGGGAAATTATTTTAATATTTGCAAAAGAGTGTAAACAATTGAACATAGAATAGTAAATATATGTTTTATAAATACTTTTCACGAATTTTTTGTCTGTTTCGCACTGTTCTTTCTTCGCAACTCATGACACCATTGCTACCAGATAGTGAAAATCCGACACTTATTGCTTATGTGTCAGTTAGTGGAAGTCATTTGTTTTCGTTGCAAAGTGCTAAACTAAAAGTGCTAGCTTGTAACGAAAACATGCCTACTATGTTTTTTCAACGTGAGAAATTAACATTTTGCGCCGATACAAATTAGTTGAACGCCGCAACAAATTGAAGCCGCCAGCATTGTACTCCTATTTATTTATATTCACATTTGTCCACGAAAAATTAAACTGTTGTAAATATTAGCAATACAATTTCCTAATAAGTAATACTAAATTAAATTATCTGAAATAAAGAAAACTAATGCAAAGGACGGAAAATAATTACGTACATGGAATAAACGAGAAGAGTGACATTCCGATTGGATACCAAAGCAAAAAATGTGCAAAACACTGGAAGGACATGTAACTATATGTAATAATGTGGAATTTGTCTTGTAATTACATATGTACATTTACGTTTGTATGTTTAGAACAATCGTGACGAAAAGCCTTGAAAAACTTTGTGGACGGCTAACGCTACCGAAGCAGTAGGACAATGGAATTGGGCGGTGCCTGTGATCTCGTTTTTAAATGGTTATAAAGCAAATAGTGAGTTCTTGCCAGCCATAGGAGTTGGCAAAATAAATTCCGTTTATGGATGGAAGTTTAATTTATATATGTCAACAAATATAATGTCAATCCTTAAAAATAATAATAAAACATTTTTTCGGTTCATCAAAACATTATTTTATTTATTTATAATATTTCCTTTCTGCAGTTTAAATTAACTATTTTATAAGTCGGCATTATTTCATTTAAGTGTTTATTGATTAGAATTTAAACTCGTGTTTGTTTTCAAGAAAAGCAAAAAGTAAAAATGCACATGCTTATACACACACACATTCATATAAAAGTGACATTTCGACACACACACACTTCAAAAATGCAAAGCTACTTGGTAAAAAAGCGTTCCATTTTTCAACTTGAAATAAAATTTTGTGGAATTTTTAAAAGCTGAAAAAACATAGTACCCACCTTAAGATGGAAAAAAATTATCAGTGCACAATGAGAGAGAGAGAAAGAAATGAGAGTCTTGTTGCAGTTCAGCTGACCACCCAGGGTTGCTTTTTTGGCCACAGCTAGTGTAAATAGTACAGAGATGTATTTGCTAAGGTCGACCATACAAAAATGTGTGCTTTTTTAGACCGGAAGTTGTGAAATTATTGATTTGTTAAGTAGCTGCGCCAGCCAGAGAACGAAGCCGAGGCAAAATTGTCGGCGGCGGCGGCTTTTCGGCTTGATTTCGGCTTACGATTTATTGTGCAACATAACAGATACACATTTATGGTACAACTTAGTTGGAAGTATGAGCACAGTGTAAAAATAGATTTTTCCCTTAAAAATTAAATCGAGCAAAAGAGAAATAATTAAAAAATGGTCTGAAATTAAACATGTTTGCTGTACAAACGTATATCTGACAAATCTAGAAAGATCTGAAAGACTTCTTCTATTTGATGTTTACTCCAAAATATTTTGAATGTTACTACTTTCACTCGTCGAGTAAAAGCTGGTAAAGGAAAAGACATTTTGTAAATTCTCTCTTAAATTTGCCTAATACTTTTACTAGTTCATTGATAGAAAAACGTAAACACAAAGTTAAATTAGTTTTCTAAATTTTCTTTTTTATAAAAATATGTATCAAATTATATGAGTACCCCCTGCCCTATGCAGGTAACATTTTTCGCAAACGTGTTTTGCTCGGATTTCGCTTACCTTTTTGTATGGAGTTTGACAGATTTGCAAGTGAAATGTTGAAGCCAGTGCTAACCTCAGCGTTAAATTAAATGCTTCCTGCTTGTCTGCGACCACTTTAAGAAGGTATATCACTTAAAAATATATATATAAACAGAAAATTGCGTAACTTTCCTGACTAATAATATGTTACTTCTTTTTAAAATGTCACTGTTTCCCCCAATGATTTGGATTTCCCCAATTTATTTAGAACAACTGAGACACAACTGTTCTAGTTGGGATCGACAACAAATTTAATACTTGTTAATTAAAATATAAAGTAATAAAAAGTAGCAAAATATAAATAAAATGGGAATAGATGCCATTACACAATTTATAACTCAATGTCAAATTACATATCAAAAACCATTATATTAAAAGATTTCGCTTCAGTTTACAAACTTCGATAACAAAAACATAAAAACATTGCAACCTTCTTTTGTGCATTGTTATTTTTTTAAGCAAATTAATTGTTTTCATACTAAAATCTTAATTCTGACCTTTTCACAAATGAAGTTTAAAGCAAGTGAAACTTTGTACATAAAAATACACCATATACATGCACACATATAATTTTAATACATATGTATATACACTAGACCATTTATTATTTTTTCGGTACTGATTTCCGGGCCGAAAAAGTTTCCATTTGAACTACAAACCTATAATAAAAAATTTGGTGCCGATTGGATAACGCTAAGGTCTGCCCAAAGTTGTTTGAAAACACAAAACTCACTTTACATGAACAAAATTTGGGGTTTTATCAAATGTCACATGTTCAAGTAATTAAAGAATATTTTATTAGCATGAAAAGTTTTTAAATGGTCTTTGAATAAAATTTTCTTTCTTACAAGTCGTAAACAATTAAAATCGACCGAGAAACGAAAAAATTACAGCAGTTTTAATTTGAATTTTACGTCATGACAGGGCATGCATGTACACCGACATGGCCTCTATGTACATATGTAGACGTAAGAGCAATCACAATAAAAAATAGATCATGCTTGTGCATGCATGAAAAAAACCACGGATTTGCATGATAGTTGATTTTTCGCATCAGTCTGACATTTTTCTACTGGTCAAATAAGAAAACATAAGCAGAACTTTGCAGCGCGCTATACGGCCATGCAGCAGGGTCGTTTACAGAACGCGCTCTGCCTCCAGCCTAAGTGAATTGAGAAAGGGACAGCTTCGCACAAAATTTAATTTTAGTCATATTCTTATTTGTCTCCAGACCGACCACATCCAAAATTGTTACTAGATCCAGTGATAAATTTCGCACCGTAGAATCAGTTGGGAATGTATCACATACAATATCTGGAGCCAAACTGCCGTCAAACAGACAGATATTTCATGATGTGATAACTGTAATGTATAATGCTGCGACGCCTCTGACCACTGTTGGTGAGCTTGTGATTAATCGATCTACACATCAAAATTTTTGGGCGCCCCCAAAATCCCGGCTGGTACTGGAGAAAATATGGCCAAAGTCGTTCATGATACACTCATCAAATACAGGTCAAAACACTGGATCGTGCATTTTGTTGCAGAACAAATTAGATCGAAAATTAATCAAGTTCCCATGTTCTCATCACATGATGGAGATAGTATTGAAACATGTGTTTGAGGTTAAACTTCGGCGACTTGTGGTCCTGAAGTGCCTATTTTTAATCGTTTTGCTGCCGTTTGTGTAAGTCTCGACCACAAATCGTTTACAAACGGACTCGAAGATCCAACTGTACGCTCAAAATTAAGTAATGCTGACTGCGAAGTTATTAAGAAATTCTGCATTAAACAGCTAAATGAAACACAAATCCGAGCTGATTACAAGGAACTATTACAATTAACAATAATGTTTCTTGGTGGTGTCGGCACCAACATACCACGCAAGGTTCATGGGAAAAGGCATTTATGCCTTAAAAATATACCTATTTCGAGAGCAGTTTGCATTGACAAAACGAGAGTCCAGTGGGCTACGGAACCCAGCGGTAAAAATACCCATTATTTAATCGCTGATATAAGCAATATTTAGTAGCAATCAGTGATGATTCTATCGCTTATATTTCTGCTTACATTTACACACGAGTGTCATAGGCTGCTTAATCGGTGCGCTCCCGCTTACAAAGTAAGGAAAGACGTCAGTAAGTGCCATTTCAATTGCACTTACGTTATAAGTGGAGTTATAAGCAAGCCTGATGGCACTTCAATAAATCCAGGCAAATTAGAATGTAATGCACGCCGATTACAGTCTGATTTGCATTTGTAAGGCAATGTTATGGGATGGTACCACTAATCCTGAGGATTTTGTAATTGAAAGTCTAATAAACATGCATTTAAATGTATCATTTGTTTATTTAAAAAAAAATTAAATACGATTGAAAAAATACTTTAATAAAAATAACTAAATTAATTTCACAACAAAAACAAAAGACACATACTAAGGTGTATACTAAATATCACAACACAAATTCAGATTATCAGGTTTGAGATAAAATGGTAAAAAAAATTATTAAGTACGCATTTTTTATCTCTGCTTTTTTTGCAAAATATTTATTTTAAAGTTTTTTAAAACGATGTTGGAAATCTTTTTTAAATGTTTCAATCGTCAAACCCACTTCCTTGACAGCATCTGGAAGCAAACAAATATACATTTATCAGTATAAATACAAGTATAAAAAGTGTAAAATAATCTTACCGAAAACCGAATTATGTAGAGTATTACTAACTTAAAACAATTATATTATTTACCAACTTTCAACAATGTCAACAACCTCTTTGTTGCGCGACCAACTTTGAACTAACATTAACAATAGTGATACATACATATTTCTTGTTATTTATGTATTTTTTTTTCCAAAGCCGCTATAACGGCTTTTATTTCTTTGCATTTTTTTGTGGATATTCACACGAACTAACTCTCTGCTTATATTGTAATCGGAGTTGTAATAACTGGACGATATTTGTTAGATTACACACGCATAAAATTCTAAGTACTCATTGATTATATTCTAGGTACTTCGTTTCATTTACCGCTGGGAATATATGTATTTTTCTCGTGCGGCTGTAGGTTAGGTTAGGTTGAAGAGAGGAGACGTTTAAACGTCTCATGTCCATGGACATACACTTAAGCCAGTGGTTCGGCCTGTTGTGCGCTCCTTATTTATGATCTTTTTATACCTCACGAGTTACAGAAAATCGGTACTAGACACGAATTTTCTAAGTATCTTCCAGTCATATTCTCTGAGATGAGTCAAGTCTGGTAATATGTCGGACCCGAAATGTTGGGATCTTGAATGTGTGAAAGCCGGGCAGTGACACAGAAAATGTTCCATCGTTTCGATGTTTTCTCTGCATGCCCTGCATTCGTCGTTTCCTGCTAGTCCTATGCGATGAAGATGTGCTTGCAAGCTTGAGTGTCCCGTTAGAACACTCATCATCTTACTAATATCGATCTTGTTTAGTTTCAGAAGACTTCTTGTTTTCTTTTCATTTGGGTCACCCCACAGTATCTTTGCAGTTGCTCCTACTGTTGCGCTATTCCACACAGTTTTATGAGCCATCACTGCCCAGTGCTTCAACTCATTTTTCGTGGCTTCGAAAGGTTTCCAATTTTCCAAGTATATTACTCGAAGTTCTCTGCCCTTTGAAGCCAAGTTGTTTGCCCGTTCATTTCCAATCACTCCGTTGTGTCCTGGTACCTAGTAAAGACGCAATTGACCATGGGCTGAGTAATCATTTATCGTTCTTTTACAGTCCAACACAGTTCTGGATTTGACCCTTTCCGATGTTATTGCTTTAATCGCCATTTGGCTATCTGTGAAGATGTTGGCATATTTAGGCTTTGTCGTGTTATTGAGCCAGTTCACACACTCCGTGATTGCTCGAACTTCTGCTTGAAATACCGTGTTATGGTCAGGGAGGCGGAAGTGAAGTTCGACTTCTGGTTCATCAATAAAAAGTCCCAGACCCGTCCTTCCTCCTCGCTTGGACCCATCCGTGGGGCTGGACCCATCGTGCGGCTGTATGTCAAAGCGTGGTTTACATGCACAAATGCCATACGAGCACCAAATCAAGATATACACTTGTTGAAAGATTCCATCGCATACGCAGAAATCGACCGAGATCGATGGAAACTTTTTCGGTCCGGAAATCAAAGATCGCAGCACTTTTTGCATCATGTGCTATAAACGGTCTAATATAGTCAAATTGAGAGTAACCAAATGGTACAAAAATCGTTCTAAAAAGGTAATTTTTCGCCCAAAAAGTACCAATTTTAAAATTTGTTTAAGTTCTTCTTGAAATCTTGCAATATTGAGATACAAATTTATAAGATCCAGTAATACATGAACAATTTCTTGATAACAAGCTACTAAAATATTATAGCAGCATAAAAACTTCGGTTTGTACTAGCCTATGGGAGTCGTTGCTGATCAGTCGTGGTGAACGGACGTGTTTAGCACAGAGCGGATAGTTAAAATCTATTACGCCGTACCTATTACACTATCGCAAAAAAAATCTGTACAAAGTCTGGAAGTCCTACATCGTAGTACCTATTACGGGCTTATACAGACAAAACAAATTGTTGACGGGGATGCCTTCGGGTTCCGATGGAGCGGGATTCCCCAATCGTCCTACTGGCCGTCCGTTGGTCTTGGCCAAAGCCGACCACACCAAACATGGTGAAAATTTCCCCCCAGTACTCACAACAGGTGGTACGATGAGGGGAAAACGTCATGTCCGACCGTCAAAACGAAAGCATAATGAGCACCGGATAGCGCTCAGAGTTTTGACGAAGTTGGAGGCTGTTGAGGTTTCGGCTCTTACCGAAAAACAACAAGAGGCACTTACCTGGGCTAAAGGCGTCATAGATGCTTCTAAGGCCAATCAGCCGGCTGAAAGAGCCACAAATTCAGCTGTGTTAACGGCTAATAAGCCCTTTAATGAAGTGGCGAAGGAGAGTCGAAAAAAACAACATCCCTAGTCACCCTAGAGCCATCATCTGGGTTACAGAAGAGCCCTCCAACCCGGCAGACATATTAGAAATAATAAAAGACTCCAATCCTGGTCTGCCCGCCCATAATTGGAGAATCAGCAAGTTGGGTGAGGCGGATGGTAAAAAGCGGCAGGTCAATTTGATGCTTAACGCTGAATCCACCTCCCATATACAACGTGCAAGTGCAACCTACAATATGGCTTCGAGACTATAGTCTTGAAGGTATACAAGCAGGATATATTTCCCACTGCGGAAGGTGAGTCGTCCACCGTGGTTGATACACAGCTTTCTGGAAGTGCGGGGGTATCCACGCCCATTATTTCTGGTGACTCCAACTCTAACAGAAGATCTGTAACGTCCTACTCTGAGGACGAAAGCTCTACTTCTGACAGAGAGGGGCTGAGGGGAGTCTCCGGACTCTGACGCATCTGGCGGGGACACGCTTCTCGATGATATAGACGAAGAGTTCGATAACACCCTTGTCGGTGTGGATGTTAATCTGTCAATTACCAATGATGGTAAGAATTTTACAGATTAACCTTCATCACACTAAAGCAGCCTCAGCGGCTCTATTGCTGCGCCTGTCCACAGGTGCAGTAGGCATCGTCCTGATACAGGAGCCCTACGCAGTGGGAGGAAGGGTGTGCGGTATCATGACACCCAACTTTAAACTGCTTGTGGCCAACTCCAAGAACCTGCATTTTGGCCAGGAAAGATCTAAGTATATTTCTCCTGGCTAATTTAAGTGGTAAAGACCAAACATCTGCTAGTCTGGAGATCGGTAATCGCATATATTGGGTGGTCTCCAGTTACTTGCCTTATGAAGCTGTAGTACCGACTGCTCTATTCAGGGAAGTAGTAGAAGAAGCAACGTCTGACGAGGTCGAGCTGATTGTTGGCGCAGACACGAACGCTCATCATACTATCTGGGGTAGTACGGATATAAACAATGGGGGTGATTCGCTTCTTGACTTTATTCTAACTACCAAGCTAAGTATTTGTAACATAGGTAATAAACCGACCTTTACAATTAAAGACAGACAAGAAGTACTACACGTAACGTTTGCTACTGACCGGCTGTCAGATAAAATTATTGGGTGGAATGTACTGGACGACCACTCATTCTCAGATCACCATTATATTGAGTTCAAACTCGCTGAAAAAGCGCCTGAACCTGCCGTCCACAGAAATGTGAGAAAGACAAAGTGGCACCTGTATGAAAAGAATTTCAAGAAAGTCCTCAACTCCAAACTTCTGTATGAACCGAATGACAAAGCCGGTCTGGATAATCTGGTCGAGCATATCACCACAGCATTCAATAGTTCCCTTGAAGAAGCCTGTCCAAAAACAAGGTACAAGGGTAAAACTAAACCCCGATAGTGGACTTCTGCGCTAACGGCTATGAAAAAGACCTGCAACAAGCTATTCAACAAGGCTAAATCTACGGGGGTCGCTAATGTTTGGGATGCCTATAAAGAGCAACTCAAGATCTATAAGAAGGAGCTTAGAAAGGCGCAAAGACGTTCTTGGTATACCTTCTGTGGCGAAGTGGAAAAGGTCTCCGACGCCGCAAGGCTGAGGAAAATACTATCAGCTTCACCCTGTACAGTGGGTTACTTGCAGGATGAGGCAAATAATTGGACCAAAAACAGCGAGCAGTCGCTCAATGTACTGTTCGACACACATTTCCCGGGGAACTCTCTAACAGAACCAGAGGATCAGCAGGACCAACAAGAGTGCGAGTGGACTGCGAGCGTCGCTAGCTTGTTGACTGAGAGATCCAGAATAAGCTGGGCTATTAATAGCTTTGAGCCCTTCAAGTCACCTGGACCAGACGGCATCACTCCAGCAGAAATGCAGAAAATGTTGAAGTACATTATCCCCTGGCTGGAGAAAATTTATGTAGGCTGTATCAGGCTTTCATACATCCCGAATCGATGGAGGGATACCAAAGTGGTATTCATACCTAAAGCGGGGAAGATATCACACACTAGGCCAAAAGACTTCAGACCAATTAGCCTATCCTCCTTCCTATTGAAAGGTCTGGAAAGACTTTTAGATTATTTCATTAGGGAAAACCTGGATACAAAACTCGTGTCGGTGAACCAACATGCTTACAATAAGGGCAAGTCTACAGAATCAGCCCTGCACGAACTTGTGAGCACTATCGAATCGTCCCTGCATTTCAAGGAATTCACCATGGTAGCATTTCTTGACATAGAAGGGGCTTTTATCAACATTCACTCAGATGCGGTAATTGCGGCACTCTCACATCTAAAAGTTAACACTAGTTTGATTAGACTAATTCAAAGTCTGCTCACCAGAAGACGCATAAAAGCATGTCTAGGGTCCACAACTCTAACAAGGTTTGTAAACAGAGGGACCCCGCAAGGAGGAGTACTGTCTCCACTAATTTGGAACCTAGCGGTGAATGAAATCCTGCTAGATCTAGAACGTTGTGGCTGCAAGGTCGTGGCATATGCGGACGACGTTGCAATCGCAGTGAGTGGCAAATTCGAAAACGTCCTCCGAGACATTCTACAGGTGGCTCTGAACAAATTGGCTAGATGGGCCAGAAGCAGCTGTTTGGGCGTAAACCCAAACAAGACAGATTTGGTTCTCTTTACTAGGATGAATAAAGTCCCACATGTGGACCCTCCACCTCGGATAAACGAACAGATCTAGTCTTTTCTGAAAGTGCAAAATTTTTAGGAATAATTCTAGATAGAAAAGTGTTATTTAAACTTAACGTATTGGAACGTGTAAGGAAGGCCAACGTCGCACGTGGGAAAAAAGGGGTAAACGCGCGCATAGCAGTATTTTCTATCTCATGACCATACCGTTAGAGATAGAGTCCTACGGTTTGGACCATCTTCAAGATAATTCTTGGGAGAAGAAACTGGTGTACCCAGATTTTATTTTACTGTTACCATGTACCGCACAGTGGGGCTACAAAAGCGACTTTGTGGAAATTAGTGTGAACATCAGAATATCGTACCAAATTCAGTGAACTTGATTTTATATTAAAGCTGACAAAATTTAGTTCATAATCTCTTTGAGTTACTTAATTGTGTGTTGCTGCGTTTTAAATATATAGACCATTGAAGTTCAAATATATTTTTGTGAAAATTGCGTTAAAAGTCTACAAAACCGGGCAATGTTTTTGAAATTGAACCCAAAACAATATAAATAGGATAAAATTGCAGTCTGAAATATTTGTGATTCCCGCCAGAGATGAATGGGTTGGAAGAATACCAGGTAATATAAACCACTTTTACACGGATGGTTCGAAGCTTGATGAAAAGGTTGGCTTCGGAGTACACTGTGCAGAGCTTAGATTGGATATAGCTCACAGACTACCAGATACCTGCAGTGTCTATCAAGCCGAAATAATGGCAATATGGGAAGTAGCCAAGTGGCTGAGTCGCAACATAGCAACCAACACCGGCGTTGTAATTTACTCGGACAGCCAGGCTGCCATCAATTCTCTGGAGGCAACATCCCTAAATTCACAAACAGCCCTCGACTGCCGCAGATCTCTTAATGAGATGGCTGAGCAGTTTAATATACAGGGTGGCTGATATGTATTGCAACCAACTTCAGGTTGCTATCATTTCTAAACCGCTAGTCTGATAGCTGACAGATTTATTTCAGTGACAGTTCATTTTATTGTTTACAAGCTTACAAAAGCATTTTGATCTATTGCATTCAGAAAAAAGTTATTCGTGATGGAATTCAAGCGTGATAGTGTGATTGCTTTATATTTGGGTGGAAAAACACAAGTGGCTATCGTTAGAGCCCTCCAGCATTTAAATGTGAATAAATCTTTTGTTTCTCGTACCATAGCTCGTTACCGTGATACTGGCAGTGTTGCATCGCGTCCAAAAAGTGGACGAAAAAACGGTAACAACACCAGAAATGATCCGAAAACTGAAGGCCAGATTTGATCGAAATCCACGCCGCAGTGGTAGAAAAATTGCTCGTGAGCTGAACATATCGCGAGAACGGATACAATACATATTAAAAAATGATCTTGGACTAAAGCCATTGAAGTTTCAAATAGTGCAAGAGCTCACCGATGCACAAAAAAAGTTAGACTGGAAAGAGCCAAGTCGTTGCTTCGCTTGCACGAAAGTGGCCAGTTACCGAATTTGATTTTCTCCGATGAGAAGCCATTCCAAATTGAGCAGTTTCGGGTTTACTTGCCAAAGAGGTCAGCTGAAAATTTACACCTTCGATTGGCCACCAGAACTCAAGCGCCGCCGATGGTAATGGTGTGGGCCGCCGTAACGGCCGATGGTCGCTCCCCGCTCGTATTCATCGACCATGGGGTCAAAATAAATGCCGAATATTATCGGGAAAATGTCCTAAAGACAGTATTGAAGCCCTGGGCAGACAAACATTTCGGCCGCAGACCATGGACATTCCAACAGGACTCAGCACCATCGCACTCAGCACGTGTCAACCAAGAATGGCTTAAAAGGAGGTTCCTCGCTTCATTTCTACCGCACAATGGCCACCAAGATCTCCGGATCTCAATCCGTTGGACTTTTGCACCTGGGGCATTTTAGAGAGTAAGGTTCGCACTAAAAATACCAAAGTATCGATCATCTCAAGACGGCGCTTCGCCGGGAATGGGCCAAAATACCGCAGAGCCGCTTTCGTGCAGCGTGTGATGGCTTTGTCGGCCGTTTGAAGGCCATAATTCGTGCCACAGGTGGCCAATTCGAACAAATCTAAACTGTTTCTAAAATTTTATGTTATTTCCGACATTTTTTGCTTTTGAACAATAAAATTTAAAAAAAAAATTAAAAAAATATAGCGCTTTACTTTGTTCCATTACATATCAGCCACCCTGTACACCTCATACGGGTGCCTGGGCATAGGGATATCCCGGGGAACTGCAACGCCGATGAACGTGCTAGGAAAGGGACGACATTACAAATTCTCGAAGAATTTGCATATATTGGTGCGCCACTATCCACGTGCAAGCTTTGGCTTAGGCAATCAGGCAGTCCAACGAAAGATGGACCGAAATCGGCACCTGCAGAGTAGCTAGACAAATCTGGCTAAGGTATGACCTGAGAAGATCAAAATATCTCCTCGAACTAGAGAGGCAAAGATTGTCTACGTTAGTATCAGTTCTGACGGGACACTGCATGATCGGCGAACACGCCAAAAGATTGGGTATTGACTCTAATGACTTCTGCACCAGCTGTTGAGATGAGGAAGAAGTGGAGAGCATTGAGCACTTGCTATGTGACTGCCCCGCTCTGAGTAAACGACGACTGGACATACTGGGGTCGGCTTTTCTAGGCAGCCTAACAGATCTTTCCAGTACCGATATTCGTACTATCGACAAATTTGTATATCAAAAAGGTTGGTTGCGATGAGGGGCATTTCAGCCCGTGGTAACACTAGGGACCTAAACTGGTCTATGTGAGCTTGTATACGGCTGCCACCCTAACCCAACCTACTAGCCTATACCTCATTGTTGGAGCAAAATAAGCACACATATAATTGTTAAATATCTGAAATGCTTCATTTTAAAATCGTGCAGGTCGCAAATATAAACCGATATTTTCTGAAATTGATACAAAATAATTTTTATCCCTATTGAAAATGCGGCATATCGGTCCATGTTTTGATTTAGATCATGACTCTCTAGAAAACGAATTTTTAGCCGATTATGATGAAATATGTTTCATATTGCATAAAATCATCTGTAGAAAAAGTGATTCATGTCGGTCCAGTTTTAATATAAAATAAGTTGACCTTATTAATTTTATCCAGTATCGCTCCTTGTTAGAATTGCTTCACGTTTTGATATACAATTATACCCCACGTGATGGTTCCAGACGAATTTGAGTTTTGGTTTTGCGGTTTACAACCTACGTGCCTTTAATATTTTCTTATAGGTTTAATACATAATAAAAAGAAACTGAATTTTGTTGTAATACAAAGAGCCAAACATATGTCTTGGCGTTGCGTAGCTATGTCGAGCCACGTCGAAAGAGCATGTGTACGACTTACATATTTTTTTTTTGAAAAAGTGTATATTAGGCATGTTTTCGCTACAAGCTAGCGATTTTAGTTTAGCACTCTGCAACGAAAACAACTTACTTTCACTAACTGGCGCATAAGCAGTAAGTGGCGGATTTCCACTATCTGGTAGCAATGGTGTCATGAGTTGCGAAGAAAGAACAGTGCGAAACAGACAAAAAATTCATGAAATGTATTTATAAAACATAAATTTACTATTCTATGTTCAATTGATTACACTCTTTTTGCAAATATTAAAATAATTTTCCATTTTTGTACTTTTTCTTCCGGTTAATTCACAATAATTGACAACAATCTCTCCAAAAATCCAATCTCTCCATACTGCGAAATATGGAATGCCCAATCTGGCAACGCCATACTCGATTAAGACAGGAACACAAGCACCAAACTTCATCGGGAACTAATAATGCTTAAAAGTGCTTAGTTCCCCATGCAAAATAAGCACCTATGGTGTAACGAAAACACGCCTATTATATTCGTGCAAAGACATGTTTGATAAAAAATAGTATCAAATATGTCGCGGGAGTATCATGGTACTTCGAGGGTCTGAAAAGTACCAAAAAAAGTACTAAAGTATCAACTTTATCATCCCTGCATCGAAGTGAACGTTTACGAACAAAGCAGAAAGAAAATGCATATGTCCCCATTTACATGGCCCTTTTTTTTTAAGTAACTTATCGACTTATTCTCTTTTGAAAAAGTATTTACGTTCACACATGTACTTTTCTTTCAATACTTATACTTATTTTCATTTGTTTTGTTTCGGCTTTTCCTGTGTGAATTTTTGTTGTTTCCAAGTGCGAACGAAAAACACAAAATGATGAGTACGATAAGTACGAGTACGGCATACTTTTTTTCCCCCCGTTTCCGACTGCCTCTCTCGCCCACAAAACGCCGATAAGTATACTTAATACTTAAAAAAAATAAGTATACTTAATACTTAAAAAAAAAGTATCATGTAAGTGCAGACTATACAGTATCACCTCGCTAAGTCCAGATTCACACTTGCAATTTTTTCTGCAATTCTCTTTTGAAATTGCATTTGCGTTCAGACAATGTATTCTGTTTCGACAATTTTTTATTTTCACCGTTCATTAAAACTCATTAAATTTTATTAAAATATATGTCGCACAAAGTTACATATGTTGAACCGAGCACAAAACAACGAATATTAAATGAAAAGCAGTGTGGAAATGTCGGAAAACTTTACAGCGAAAGAAAACGCATTGCAAAAAAATTGCGAGTACGGAAGATTTTTTTCTCTCCCCTTACCGACTGCGTCCCTCTCCCACAAACACTGCAGAAAAAAATTGCAAGTGTGAATCTGGACTAATCCGACCTCGTTAATCCGAATTATCCAGTAATCCGGATTGACTTTTGTATCCCATTATGTATTCTATAATCCGGATTGTTTGTACCTCTTTAGTCCGGATTGAATGTAAAATTATATTCTCGGTTAAATTTTTTATTTCGCATCAAGTTGGCGTTGAAAAGTACCGTTAGAGAGAAATTCCATGAACTTTTGGTGTGTATTTCACTGAGCTGTTGTTGTTGTAGCTTGTGGCCCATGCGCATTAAGTAAGTTCAGTACAGTTGCAGGATGCGTTCAGTAAAGAGGTCTCACAAAACGCTTTCTATTTTGGATAAATTGAAAATTTTAGATGAACTGAAGAAAGGCACGTCTGGAAAAGTACTGGCAAACAGATTTGGATGAAAATGCTTTTGCATTTTGTAAACGCAGCCATCGTGAAGCAACTATGCTAGCTCATCCAGCACCCAATTCAGATTTGGCCCTTACAACCGACGCATCAGACATCGCCATTGGAGCTGTGTTGGAACAAAAAGCAAATGGAATTTGGCAACCACTCGGGTTTTTCTCCCGAAAATTATCTGCGGCAGAGAGAAATTGTAGCACATATGACAGAGAGCTGCTTGCTATCTACGAGGCCATAAGATATTTTCGCCATTTACTGGAGGCAAGACATTTCATAATTCGAACCGATCACAAACCGCTCGTCTATGCATTTTCGCAAAAACCGGAAAAAGCCTCGCCTCGACAACTGAGGCACCTAGATTTCATTTCGCAATTCACGACAGACATTTTGTACTTGCCGGGTTCTGAAAACGCAGTGGCAGATGCACTGTCCCGCCTTAACGTAATTTCAATGCCAACATCAGTCACTCTAATGGAACTCCAATCAGCTCAGGAGATGGACGAAGAGTTGAAAACTATTTTGGATGGCGCAAATTCTTTAAAACTACAAATACTACATTTTGATACATCAGTATACTGTGACGTATCCACAGGATATGTTCGCATGTATGTTCCTGAGTCACTACGTCAACAAATCTTCAATTCAATTCACAATCTTTCACATCCTGGCGGCCGTGCTAGTCTTCAACAGATACGTGAGAGATGGCACAGATCTTTCAAAGCAGCTTTAATGTGTCATTCACAAGTATCGTGGGTCGATATACTTCCAACTGTTTTGTTCGGATTAAGGACAGCTGTCAAAGAGGATCTTCAAGCTTCGCCTTCGGATCTTCTTTATGGTGGGCACTTACGGTTACCTTAAGAGTTCTTCACCGAATCAGAAATTCCTGCCGATTCATCTGAATTTTTAAGGAAACTTCGTGAATACTTCAACTTCCTGCGACCAATTCCAGTATCTCACCACAACAAAAACAAAATGTTTATTTTCAAGAACGGACGCAGTACGAGGACCACTTGAACCACCTTACACTGGACCGTTTGAGATTGTGCGACGAATTTCAGATCGGTTATATACGATACGAATGAAGAACAAAGACGTGGACGTATCGGTAGATCGACTCAAGCCAGCTTTCGTCATCAATAATACTGAGCCTGAACATCCTCAAACAACACAAGCACCTCTACCGAGTCCTCAAACAACAGCAACACCTCTACCGAATCCTCAGACATTCTCTCAAGACTCATCAACATCAACTCAGAGTACACAGTCCACCGAACTTCCAATTGTGCGGAACACACCAACTAGGAGAATATCGTTCCAAGCGGATCAGGTATCGGATCCTGACTTGGTCACTGGAGAGGGAGTGGCTGTGGCAGCACCAAGACCGCCGTGCTAGAATGACAAACAATCTGGCAACGTTGTAACGAACCAGAGGAGGCGAAAACAACAGCTGATTCCTAGAGAAGTCTTCGCCGTCAGCGGTAGCATTTTTAGTAATACTTCGTAAGAATTTGTGAACTAGTTTTAGTGATAATAAATAGAATTAGATAGTTGTTAAATGTAAATACGAACGTCTTATTACTGCATCGGCAACTATACAACTCTATTTTTCAAGAGTGTAATTGCTAAATTGTAATTGAACGATAACGTAAACGCGATGAAAATTTAAAAGACAAAATAACGTATAACGGAATATAATTTTAGAAGAACGTAACGTAAACATTTTCAATATGCTGCGAATAGAATCATTGAAGGTGAACCAACTAAAATTATTGCTTAGTGCGCGTGAATTACCAATAAGTGGTAATAAGCCAGAATCGGTGAAACGTCTTATTGAAGCGACTAATAGCGAAGAAATAGACTTTGAAAGTGACAACGATTCTGATGATGAGTCCAAGGTACAGACTCAAATTGGTCAGCTACGTAGTATGATGGAAAGTATACCTTTAGTCATACAACAACAACAAACAGCGAACACAAATCGGCACGGTGAGCGGATAAATATACGGGTAAACGAAACACCAACAACGTCGCAAAATCGAGATATTCGAAATCGTAATGTACACAGTGTCAAAGAAATTGCCGATACTCTTCCTGAATATGATCCAACGAAAGATTCGATATTTAGTGTGGATCAGTTTATCGACAGGGTTGATAAGACTATGCGTGCGTATGAATGGGAAGATAAGTACGTGTTATTGGCTGTGTATAGCAAGCTTAAAGGGCCTGATAAATTGTGGCTCGATGCGTCGGCAGAATTTTTCATTACTTGGCATGAGTTGGCTGAGGCTTTATGAGGTGAGTTTGGTACGAGACCGGACGAGGCTGACGTACACTTTAAAATGACAAACGCTACACGACGACATGGAGAATCTATCACCGAGTACTGTTTCCGAATGGCAGCTTTGGGTAGACGTTATAGCTTGAGCGAATCGGCGATTATAAGATATACTCGCGAGGGTTTGAAACATGCTGATTTATAAATGCAATCGCGGCACTTCGCTTCAAGAATATGAAGGAGATGCGTGAAATTCTAGAGGATTATTTGGTGAATATGACAAGTTGCTCAGCTAGTAGGAGAACGACGTCGACAACGTAAACGAAATGTACTTACAACGATAACGACAACAAAAACGCTAGAAAAATCTCAGACGATGATATACGCAGAACATCAACGCAACGACAACCTATTGTTTGTTTTAACTGCTCTGAAACGGGTCACATGTCAAGTGTATGTCCAAAACTACAACGACGAGCGCGATGTAAGGATTGTCAACGAGTTCATCCTAAAGGTTCTCCCGACAACTGCGGCAAGCAAAATCCACGGACTATAAACGGGGTGCAATGAAATGTCGACGATAAACGGGTTACGATCGCGAAGAATTTTATGCTCATATTGATACTGGTAGTCAATGTAGTATGATTCGTAAATCAAAAGCGACAAAAATATCCAACGAACGAGAACATTGTTTCTTACGTATTAGCGGAGTTTGCGGAGGCACACGTGTCCTTAACGATATGAAGGTGAAATTAGACATCGACGATCATGAGCTTAATACTGATCTCTACGTTGCGGATGACGACATCTTTTCGTCAGAAAATAGTTGACAATAACGAGCGACGATTTGAATTGGTAAGCGTGTCTACGACCAACATTAATGAACGAACACCCATCGAAATGTCATCAATTCAATGCGGCACAGATGATGAGGCTACTAAAACAAAAATATCTGAATTACTCAACGAATATCGAGACGTCTGCGGTATCGAACTTAACGAAATCGGTATAACGAATGCTGTTCAAATGAAAATCGAATTAACAACAACCGAGCCAATAGCATCAAAGCCATATCGACTCCCAGAACCGAAAAAATCTGCGGTGAGTAAAATGATTAACGAGTTACTAACAAACGATATTATACAAAAGTCAACATCTGAATATGCAAGTCCTATAGTACTCGTTAAAAAGAAAAATGGCAACGACAGATTATGCGTGGATTATCGACGTTTAAATCAGCACATGGTCAAAGAGATTTTTCCAACGCCTTACATAGAAGAACGACTTCAAGATATTAAACAATTTACGTATTCCAATTGAGGAAAATAGTAGACGATTACGGCATTTGTAACGCCTGACGGAATTTATGAGTTCAAACGCATGCCGTTTGGTCTCAAGAACGCACCATTGGTTTTTCAACGACTGATGACACTACTACGTGAGAAAACGCAGGATGGAGATTTGTTTCATTACATGGATGACATTGTAGTTGGTAGCAACAACGTCAGCGAAATGCTGCAGAAATTACGACGAGTTTTTACTGTTTTGCGCGAACTGAACCTCACGATTAACTTCAAAAAGTGCGAATTTATGAAACAGACTATTGAATTTTTGGGTCATCAACTACATCCAACGGGCATCAGTCCAGGTAAAATAAAGACAGCTGCAATCCAGTCAGTAATAACGAGCAAAAATAAGCGTTTCAAAAACTAAAGACGTGCCTTACGGCGAAACCGGTAATAGTGGGTTATCGAACTAACGCGCAACATCAGATTCATACTGATGCCGGCGCAATCGGTCTAGCCGGGGTGCTACTACAGAACGAGGAAAATACGTGGAGACCAGTAGCATTCATAGCTACGAATTGGAGGCGTTAGCTGTGGTAGAATCTTTAGAACGATTCCGTTACTACGTTTACGGCAAACCAGTTACAATCGTCACAGATTGCAACGCTATCAGAACGACTGTGCAAAAAAAAGAATTAATCCCGAAAATCGCAAGATGGTGGCTGAGAATCCAAGATTTTGACGATAAAATCGAACATCGATCAGGTCACAGAATGCAACATGTGGATTACTATGCAGCGTCATTAAGAATCGCAAAAACGGTCATAAGCCAAAGCGACTGGTTGTTTTCGATGCAACTACAGGACGAAAACATCTGCGCGATTGTCGACAAATTGAAATTACGAGACAAAATGATTTGTAAAGAGTGTGTAGTCGATGACGGACGACTATTTCGGAAAATCAAAGATAAACTTCTTTGGGTAGTTCCGAAAGCCTTGCGATGGCGCGTAGTAAAAGGACAACATGACGACGTGGGACATCTAGGTCTGGAGAAAACCATAGACGCTATGCAGAGACATTTTTGGTTTCCCCGAATGCGGAATTCTGTTAAAGCTCATATAAAGTCATGTTTAGAATGTGCGTATAACAAAGCACCTGGCGGAAAACACGAAGGCGAGTACCATTACGACAACGTTAACCCAGTGCCATTCCATACTATCCATACGGATCACTTGGGCCCATTTCCCGAAAAGCACCAAACGTAACGAGCACCTTTTGGTCATTGTAGATGCTTTTACGAAGTACACGATAATTCGAGCGGTGAAAAGTACGTCGACAAAACACGTAATAACTATTCTTAACGAACGCACCGAATATTTTGGAATGCCAACACGGATGATTACCGATCGCGGAACTTCATTCACGTCCCACGAGTTCAAGCGATTCTGTCAGACGAACGACGTAAAACATATCTTAAATGCTGTAAGAACTCCAAGGGCGAACGGCCATGCAGAACGAACGAACCGAACAATACTCAGTATGCTTCTACCGTCAACCAAAGAAGACAAGCGATGGGACGATCAACTTCGGCGAGTACATTGGTCAATAAATACGATGAAAAATAAAACTACTGGTCGAACTCCAGATGAACTCCTGTTTGGATTTCATCCGCGAGATATTCTACAAAATAACATTGTACTATCTTTACACACTAGCGAATCTATTGACAACGACCGTTTAGAAGAAATACGCAACGAAGCGGCTGAAAGAATTGATGCACAACGTGAAGATGCGAAACAGCGAAACTCGGCGAATTGGTGTTAGTTGAGAATGAACCAACGGCGACGGGTACTTCAAGAAAGTTGGAGCCACTCTACAAAGGTCCATTCATCATTACACATGTCCTGGAAAAGGATAGGTACGTCATCGAAGATTTGCCAGGATCAACTGGAAAACAACGTCAATATACATCAGTATATTCATCCGACAGAATTAAGCCGTGGTGTTCTCTGCCACAGATGGAAGATGATGGCGACAGCGAGGACGAATCTGAAGCGAACCTACTTCCAATCGAGGTCGATTGTGTCGACAGGGTGGCCGACTGTAAGGCTACGAATTTTTTGCAAATGAATTGCCCACACAATGATGGGCGAAGAAGACGGTTGAGCAAGATAGAGAGTCGTATAGTTGAAGTTGTAGCGAACGGACGTGTACGGTTCATCCTGATCATTTATTTAACTTTATTCTTTTTATGTATTTTTACCAATTAAATGAACTAAATAAATATCTAAGTTTTTATTGAAATCAGAAGTGAGGACGAATCGATTTATTCCTTATAAAAGGTATATTTAACACTATGATGGCTATTAGTCAACAAAATGAAATCAAAACACTGAAATAATATAGGATTGTTTTAATATTATTGCTACTGCTCCCAATGAGCAGTAGACCACCATTTGAAAAAAATGTAATGATTTTCAAATATAACGTATGTATTTTGTCCAACACATAATATTAAAAACATTCCACACAACAAAAACATCGTCTTTCCTACAAAACATTATTTTTCTGTATACAAACTTTTTTCATTTTACATATGCACTTATATTTCATTTTCTCCAGTAAAATGTTCAAATTTGATAATCGACAACACCAAATATTTGAATTCATGTGTAATGGCTACCCATTTATTTATTTACGCCATCTGCAAACTAGTTGCAAACTGCAGAACGTCATCCATGAACTTTGTGAAGAAGTCGTTGTGAGTGGATACCGTTGTATCTTATGGTGATTTCGTTTCTGAAAAACAATATCACCACATTATCACCCCTGTTCTGGTACTCACTTCACATTCATCTCACTTCTCACCTTTACTTCACAGGACGAATAGCGAGGTGTCTGGCAACTGCAGAAAGTATTTTCTGCCTATCTTCTGCTTAAATAATGCCTAACATGTGATTTGCCTTCCATGCCATACCATACGGTCAAATCAAAAAATGTGCCCTGTCGAAAATGTGCCCTGTCTAAAATGTGCCCTGTCGAAAATGTGTCCTGTCCATTTGTGCCCTGTCGAAAATGTGCCCTGTCTAAAGAGTGCCAAACGTATGGCACAAAGAGTGCCAAACGAATGGCACTGAAGGCAAATCACGATAAATGATAGCGACTTTTAGAACACCTCTTTCTTAAGACATTTCACGTGAGATGCTCCAAGTGAGTGCCAGAACATACCCGAATGTTGTGATATTTTAAAAATTCCCCCTGCACCCACTGCTAATTTCACATTTTGCGTGCGAACAATCGAACAAAAATCGTGCGGTGAGTAAAACCCATACCTTCATTATGGCGCAACCATTTGATAGTGCATTAAGAATATACGCTTTCAATTAGGTTTGGTTCTGGGCTGAGTGTGGAAAATGCGACATTTTCGCATTTGCGGAGTGTACTGTTTTTACAAACGAAATCAAAACACGTTCATACGGCAGCACCATTTTTAAATGTAGAAATTTTTTTACAATTTTTACACAAACGAAATCACCATTAGTATTCGTATCTTTGGTAATTGTACATGTCCATAGCCATAGCATTGGGCAAAATTATCTTATAGATGGATTACGTCCCAATTAGACTAAATTATCCAGGGTTTTTTTTGAAGACAAAAGGTTGCTTCGTGATGCTGATATTAGCGACCATCGTTGGAGCATATGGTGTAAAATCTCAATGTTGCCATTTCGGGTGGTAGAGAGGTGTAATTAATAAAATAAGTAAACAAATCAAATATACTCATTAGGGTCACGCTTCCAAAAGGTGCACTGAAAAAAAATAGTAATAAAATTAATGACGACACATTCTTAAATTAAGTATGCGACCTCGGCATCAATTCAATCATAATTTTCATAAAAATAATGAAAATTTACATGTTTTTTACAAAATGTTCCTTAATTTAAAATTTTTTCAGTTTGAATTAATGACTATCTAATCATTAGTTTTGTGTACGCCCTTCTTTAAATGTACGCCTTTAAATTGAAGAAACTAATCATAATTTTTCTGACAATCCGCATTATTTTAAGTAATATTTCAATACTTTTAAGGATTTTCTGCATTAAACTATGATGTAGACATGTCATAGTTTTAATGCTGAATCGGTCTTAATTAACAGTATGAGATGTTTGAGTAATAAATTTAAGGCTATGCTCCCTTAAAGGAAAGACTGTCTTGGTAATAAATTTTATGACAATTGTCATTATTTTTAAGAATAAATACGAGAGAATTGTACAATCTCTCTCCCTCTCTCGCTCGGAGAATCAGTTTTGTTTGTTAATGTGTAAATCAATAATTGTTATGGTGATGCGAGAGCTCTTCTACTCTCTGAAAATGGAAAATAATTCTGTTGTTCGTTTTCTTTTAAATCGTCAGTTATTTACAAGCGATGGAGGAAGACGGTTGACTGTGAACGCGGATTGTAAAAAAAGGAGATTGCGGCGAATATGTAAGTATACGTGTATACCATGATACAATAATAGAAGGTAAAATCACTTGCCCAACAACAAAACTGGGATACAACCCTGTACATTATTTTCGTACAATAGCTTGTCAAAATAGGCAGCCGACTCGAACAGCTGACCAACAAAAAATAAATTTTTTATTTGAAATTTGATTTTCTTTGAAGAGGAAATTTTTTTCTAATATTTCAAACTTACGTGCAATTACCCTTTAAAGTAAATCTGGTGACTGCAATTTTATTGAGTATAACAAGTTTTCTCTTGTATTGGGATACACACACAATGTAAGTTTTGTCTTTAAGGAGCTATAAATTTTAATAATTTCCTCATTTTAATCTCGGAAGGATAGTGTCATTATCCTTCATGGCACCCAGATGTTTTTGCTGTTACAGTAGGCATGTTTTCGTTACAAGCTAGTAATTTTAGTTTAGCACTTTGATTTTCACTATATGGTAGCAATGGTGTCATGAGTTGCGAAGAAAGAGCAGTGCGAAACAGACAAAAAATTCGTGAAAAGTATTTATAAAACATATATTTACTATTCTATGTTCAATTGTTTACACTCTTTTTGCAAATATTAAAATAATTTCCCATTGTTGTTCTTCTTCTTCCCGTTAATTCACAATAATTGAAAACTATCTCTCCAAAAATGGGATGCCATATTGCTAAATATAGGGTGCCCAATCTGGCAACACCATACTCGATTAAGACAGGAACACAAGCACCAAACTTCATCGGGAACTAATAGTGCTTAGCTCCCCATACAAATTAAGCACTTATGGTGTAACGAAAACACGCCTAGTATTGAGTAGCATTAGGCATGTTTTCGTTACAAGCTAGCAATTTTAGTTTAACACTTTGCAACGAAAACAACTGACTTCCACTAACTGACACATAAGCATTAAGTGTCGGATTTTCACTATCTGTTAGCAATGGTGTCATGAGTTGCGAAGAAAGAACAGTGCAAAACAGACAAAAAAATCGTGAAAAGTATTTATAAAACATATATTTACTATTCTATGTTCAATTGTTTACACTCTTTTTGCAAATATTAAAATAATTTCCTATTTTTGTTCTTCTTCCCGTTAATTCACAATAATTGATAAAATGTCTCCAAAAATGGGATGCCATATTGCTAAATATAGGTTGCCCAATCTGGCAACATCATACTCGATTAAGACAGGAACACAAGCACCAAACTTCATCGGGAACTAATAGTGCTTAAAAGTGCTTAGCTCCCCATACAAATTAAGCACTTATGGTGTAACGAAAACACGCCTATTGATGATGGATGGCATATAATACAAGCATAGTAACAACAACAAATTTAACCGTTGGGTACATGTGTGTATGTATGTGGTAATGCCGTCAACATCACCATCGATCTTGGCGATAAGAGAGTGCGTGCGTCATAGTTATTTTTGCTGCATGTTATTTATGGTGATGTACATACGTTTTTATAGTAGAGTAGATCTTTTTAGTAAGTCCTGTGAAGAGATTTGTGCAAACACTAAAAAACGGACGATAAAAATGTGAGTAATAGGTTTTGTAATACTGAAAGAGACAATAGGAAAATGTTTAGATACGTGAAATATAATATTATAACCCTTAAATAAACAACTTATTAGCAATTACAAAATTAACAAAACACAATACAATTTAATTGAAAGTATATATTTATTAAAAATAACTGCTAACAGCGCATAATGCAGAAATGTAAAATTGTGTTATTAATATGTTATACATAAAACTATCCTTTTAAGTTTTTTTAGTAAAACAATTTTAGAATGTATCTTTTGGGAAAAGAGTGACAAAAATTCTACCAAATATTTCAACGTAAGTATTATATATGAACGGTTGAAATATTTCTCTTAGTTTTCAGTGTTTGCCAATTGTGGTACGATAAAATTTATGTGTATTTTTTATATTTGATTTCTTTTCAGAAAAAATTTAATTATTTTAATTTAAAGTCTCGCAATATTTGAAGAAAAATGTTATGGATATATGAAAAATGCAGTGCTGAATGCCATTTATAAATTACAACAAATAAGTGAGCATACACCTACACGGGAATGTTTGAATTGAAAGAAAATATATTTGGAAACAAAATGTGTACACCCAGGAAAATAATTGGTTGGAATTCGATTGTAACAATAAAAAAATTGTACTAGCAACAAAAAGTATATTGCCTACATCGTCTGTCGGTTGTATTTATATATAATTAGTTGAAACAACAATAATAACATGGATACGATCAAATGAAAATGCTTGCAACTAAATCGATGGTTGTATCAATCGAATTAAGATTGTTTTTTCATTGACACTCGGTTAGTTGTGGTAACCAATTTTAAATTTTTATTATAGTGCCATATGATCGATTTTTGGTTTTGACAACCAATGTTTTATTCTTGACAACAGAAATTGTATCAATAGACCAAAGGTTGTTATTGCCACGAATAATTGGTTACTACAACAGAAAAAATATTAATAAATAATCGTTTATTGGTTATCCCAATCATTTCCCAAATTTAAAATAATTAAATGTATTTTGGGAAATACAACCGAAAGATTGGTTGCTGTTCTTTTGCTGATACATGACAAACAAAAAATAAAATTACTCGACATAAATAAATCTTTAACATTTTGTTCAAGAGCGGTATATGTAGTCAAAAATAATATCGTGTGGATAATAATAATGTGTGGAATGCAGAATATGTTGTGCAAAATGTTTTACATAAATAAAAAATAAAAGCAACAATAATGAAATTGAAAGCACAGGGTCAAGCGATATTTGCATAAAAGTTTTGTGTTTTTTTTTCGTGTACTAAAATGTGTGTCAAATATATAGTATACCAGAAATATACCACAACCAAAATGTTGGTTGTCCTAATGGAATCGCATGATAGTAGACAGAACTACAAAAAATCGGTTGGCAAATAATTCGGTTGAGGCAACCAAACTGTATTCTGTGTTTATGTATTTGTAAGAAATTTCAGATCATCTTTTGTATTCGTAATTAATTCGAGGGTTGTAATAGAAATTTTATATCATCTTTTGTAGTCGTATTTAAGTCGAGGGTTTTAATTTAAAATAAATAACACTGCTTGGTGAGAATCTTGAAAATAACCAGAAATAAGTCTTTTTTTTAATCATAGTGCATTTAACTTGTAATTGTGTACTCTTACCTGTTGCGTCTCGACTAATTTATAACGTGCTCCTTTGTGTACCACATCCCTTATGTATTTCAATGAGAAATTGTAAACCCCGATCCAGCATTCAACATTTTCATTCCTGTGCTTTCCAACGGAAATATTAGACCACCTTATTTCTTTTGGCACTCGATTGAAATAGTAAAGAATAACCGATTGAATAAAAAAGAATCTTATGGCTTAAAATAATGTCTACTTTCTTCTCGGGCAACTCAATATCGTTGACTTCCCCTTTAGCACTTCCATAACATCGTCATAGCAATTTGCGGCTACCACCTTGCATGTACTCGTATGTATAGTAAATCATAGGGGACTTGGATATGACATTTTAAGCGTGATCGAAGCTGTATCTTGGCCGGAATCGTTTTTCTTCACAAAATCATCTACATTATATTCTTTCAATTATTTTCGCAAACTTGTACAAATTTACTATCGCAACGCATATCATTGATATCCGCCAGTGTAGAGTCCAATCGAAGGGAGGTAACACATTTATGTATGCGACATAATTGTTGAAGGGACTGTTGGCGCAATTTCTTCAGCAACAAACCAATGGTATTCCTATCGCCATGCGATATCGTCTCCGCTAACCACAACTTGATACACTCTTTGCGGCGCAACATTATGGTCAAGTGGAGGGGGTATGACCGTGCTTATTTTTAAGTGATAATTCTCCGTCTTCAGCATCTCATGTCCATTCAAAAAATACCTTACGCAAGGGCAACTCTCCGCCCGAGTTAATGGCCGGAGATAGTTATTGATTTAATTGTGGGATATCGTCCTGTGTCCAAATCTTTGGGTAAATGTATGACATTTTCACATAGTCTGCAATCTCCATTATTGTAGTCTTTTTTGTCGCCGTCGTTCGATTTTTTTTATTCTTTTTTGTCTCTTTAAACTTGGACAGTTTCATCTCGCGAGCGTATTTTATATTACTGTTGCACATTTATGCTTTTTATTTATTTTTTGTTGTTTTTAACCTTACGGGATTTTTTTTTGAATTTATGATTACTTTAAAGCAGCTGCGCCAGAAGAATTATTTGGCCAGTCCTAAAAAACGCTCGTGCTTACGTTATTCTTCTGAGGAATTAGTGTTCTCTTATCAGAGCAGAATAATAAAATGTGGGGTGGTGACTCTACAGCATTATAGGCAGCGCACAAATCGAGGGCGTATTCCAAGGATCATTCGTTCCATAGTCTGTTCTTGATCTCATACGTGTCAGAATGCTTTTGTGTTTTACTTTATTTGCATTTGCAAAGCCAAGACTTTAGTATAATAAAATATAATATATAAAAAAATATTTGTTTAGCTTTGGTTTTATTAAAATATAAAAAATTAGAAACTAAAAGCTAAACTCAATATATTAATTTTAATTGTGTGTCCAATACTATAATTTGGAATCACTCTATTTCCACTTCAAATGAATGATTCAAATGCCAAATCGATTAACTCAATTTTTTTCGAAATTTAAAGTCAAAGCACTTGATATATTCCAAATTTTTTACTATTCATAAAAACTGTTTCACATTTTTATGGAGTTAATCGATTTGGAATTTGAGCCATTCAGATCATTACACCGTTCGACAAAAACAAACTTTTTTCTTGAGTTTCGGTTTTAATGCATAGATTCTGATGCTTGTCCCCTAGAGCCATCACCTGGGTTACAGAAGAGCCCTCCAACACGGCTGACATATTAGAAATAATAAAAGATTCCAATCCTGGTCTGCCCGCCCATAATTGGAGAATCCGCAAGGTGGGTGAGGCGGATGGTAAAAAGCGGCAGGTCAATTTGATCCTTAACGCTGAATCCACCTCCCATATACAACGTGCATGTGCAACCCTACAGTATGGCTTCGAGACTATAGTCTTGAAGGTATACAAGCAGGATATAGTTCCCACTGCGGAAGGTGAGCCGTCCACCGTGGTTGATACACGGCTTTCGGGAAATGCAGAGGTACCCACGCCAATTATTTCTGGTGACTCCAACTCTAACAGAAGATCTGTAACGTCCTTCTCCGAGGACGGTGACTCCAACTCTAACAGAAGATTAGTAACGTCCTTCTTTGAGGACGAAAGCTCTATTTCTGACACAGAGGGCTGAGGGGAGTCTCCGGGCTCTTTGACGCATCTGGCGGGGACACGCTTCTCGATGATACGGACGAAGAGTTCGATAACACCCTTGTCGGGGTGGATGTTAATCTGTCAATTACCAATGATGGTAAGAATTCTACAGATTAACATCCATCACGCTAAAGCAGCCTCAGCGGCTCTATTGCTGCGCCTGCCCACAGGTGCAGTAGACATCGTCCTGATAAAGGAGCCATACGCAGTGGGAAGAATGGTGTGCGGTATCAGGACACCCAAATTTAAACTGCTTGTGGCCAACTGTGAAGGCACTCCAAGAACCTGCATTTTGGCCAGGAAAGATCTATGTATCTTTCTCCTGGCTAATTTAAGTGGTAAAGACCAAACATCTGCTAGTCTGGAGATCGGTACTCGCATATATTGGGTGGTCTCCAGTTACTTGCCTTATGAAGCTGTAGTACTGACTGCTCTATTCAGGGAAGTAGTAGAAGAAGCAACGTCTGACGAGGTCGAGCTGATTATTGGCGCAGACACGAACGCTCATCATACTATCTGCGGTAGTACGGATATAAACAATAGGGGTGATTCGCTTCCTGACTTTATTCTAACTACCAACCTAAGTATTTGTAACATAGGTGATAAACCGACCTTTACAATTAAAGACAGACAAGAAGTACTAGACGTAACGTTTGCTACTGACCGGCTGTCAGACAAAATTATTGGGTGGAATTTACTGGACGCCCACTCATTCACAGATCACCATTATATTGAGTGAAAAAACGCCTGAACCTGCCATCCACAGAAATGTGAGAAAGACAAAGTGGCACCTTTATGAGAATAATTTTAAGAAAGTCCTCAACTCCAAACTTCTGAACGAACCGAATGACAAAGCCGGTCTGGATAATCTGGTCGAGCATATCACCACATCATTCAATAGTTCCCTTAAAGAAGCCTGTCCAAAAACAAGGTACAAGGGTAAAACTAAACCCCAATGGTGGACTTCTGAGCTTACGTCTATGAAAAAAAACCTGCAACAAGCTATTCAACAAGACCAACAAGAATGCGAGTGGACTGCGAGCGTTGCTAGCTTGTTGACTGAGAGATCCAGAATAAGCTGGGCTATTAACAGCTTTGAGCCCTTCAAGTCACCTGGACCAGACGGCATCACTCCAGCAGAAAGTGTTAAAGTACATTATCCCCTGGCTGGAGAAAATTTATGTAGGCTGTATCAGGCTTTCATACATCCCGAATCGATGGAGGGATACCAAAGTGGTATTCTTACATAAAGCGGGGAAGATATCACACACTAGGCCAAAAGACTTCAGACCAATTAGCCTATCCTCCTTCCTATTGAAAGGAAAATTAGGGAAGCCCTGGATACAAAACTCCTGTCGGTGAACCAACATGCTTACAATAAGGGGAAGTCTACAGAATCAACCCTGCACGAACTTGTGAGCACTATCGAATCGTCCCTGCATTTCAAGGAATTCACCATGGTGGCATTTCATGTCATAAAAGGGGCTTTTAACAACATTCACTCAGATGCAGTAATTGCAGCACTGTCACATCTAAAAGTTAACTCTAGTGTGATTAGACTATTTCAAAGTCCACAACTCTAACAAGGTTTGTAAACAGAGGGAGTACTGTATCCACTAATTTGGAACCTAGCGGTGAATGAAATTCTGCTAGATCTACAACGTTGTGGCTGCAAGGTCGTGGCCAGAGAATGAAGCCGAGCCAAAATTGGCGGCGGCGGCTGTCATTGAAAATTATAGATCGGCGGCGGCTAAGCCGACATAAAATTGACATGCGGTGGGTCTATGATAGACATGTTAACATTTAAAATAATAGTTAAAAGTTCAGCTCTGGTATTTATTCTTAAATAATAGATGCTTTTAAGTTAATTGTAAGATATTGTGAAGTAAAAAAATCATCGATTCCATGCCGCTAGGCGGCTCTATGATATACTCTATTTTCAAAGTATGCTAAAGCTTGTATAGACGATTGTCTGATCGGACAACGTTATCAACCCTGTTAAAGTGCCGCAAATGTAAGGACAATGACAGATTGTTAGGTAAAGGTGAAGACGATTGCAAGAAACCCTTACAGTTTCATATATTTAAAATATATTTTGTAAATATTTATATGCAGGATTGCCAATAAAAATATTTTATAGACAGTGGCCAATAAAATGTTTTTCTGACAATGGCGCCGTTGTCACATGCATAAACTTCGCACATATTACAATCTGCAAATTATCTCACAATGACTTTTCTGCCAACGTTGCAAGGCAAAAATTTTATGTTCACACGGTTGCACGTTCACAGGGTTGCATTTTGCCGCCATTCGTCTATACATATCTTAAGTCGAAACAGGTTGTTTCCAGGAGAGGCGAATCGACGTTTTAATGAAATTTTAAATTTGTGTGGAATTACCTTGTGGTTTAAATAGAATGACCTCTACTGTTTTGAGCTTTACTTGATTGATTCTTTAGAATGGAGGTATTAATTTATATGTTATACTACACTGATAGAAAAACCGTTCGTCACCATGACGAATCGGTTTCGTCAATATATCTTCGTACTGGTGACGAAAAGTTTCGTACATGCGATGTTTTTGTACGTCAATAGAACGAACACGATCATCAAGTAATGTTTTTGGTGATTTCGAAATTCGTTGCGAGAACGATAAGGTTTCATTCCCACGATGAAAAGATTTATTTGGCCATTTTGCTGAAAATATTATCAAACAAAGCAATCAAATTATAGTTTCTGCTTAAATGTACTGTTCTATATGCGTTCTGATTACCTTTGTTAAATAATTTGTTTTAAAAGATCAATTAAAAAAATCTAATAATTAATGACGAACACCGTTCGTCAATAAGAATATCCATTCATCATGAGAACGATCAACTTATTCGTAATGGTTATTTTCCATACCATTTTAAATTGTTTAAAACTAGAAGAACATTTATTGGAATTTTTAAAATTTAAATAGTCGTGGGCATGAATTCGTCGTGGTGAGGAATGGGATTCGTCGTGGTGATGAATGGGATTCGTCGTGATAATGAATGGGATTCGTCGTGGTGACGAATGGAATTCGTCGTGATGATGAATGGGATTCGTCGTGGTGATGAATGGATCATCCTGAGGACGAAAGTTTTTGGAAACAGAAATTCGTCATGGTGACGAACAAATTCATCAAGAGGATTATTCCGTACGTTAGCTGACTTTTGACGAAAAAATAACCGTGATGATGTACAAATTCATCGTCATGACGAAGCTTTTTCTATTAGTGTATTCTTTAATACTCCAGTGATTTTTTTCCGAAATGTTTTTTTTTATCTCTTTATGTACATAATCTAATAATAAATAAAAAATCTTATTATTTCCTTTAAAAAAGAATTTTTATAATTATTTTTCTATTATATCAATATTATGATTTTTAAGACTTGAGCAATTGCGTAGATTTTTAGAATGCAATAAAAAATAATAGTGTATGTATATACGTACACATTATTCTTCTATTAAGGGGACGATATATCTGCTGTATAACTATTTGCTTATCAAAAATGTAAATTGTATCTATGCATATTTTAAAGTTTTTTTCAATGGAACGGCGGTTGTGTTTCAGCCGATTTTAGCCGAAAAGATCGGCGGCGGCTTCGGCTGGTGAAAAAAGGTCGGCGGCGACTAAAATATGCGGACGACGTGGCAATCGCAGTGAGTGGCAAATTCGAAAACGTTCTCCGAGATATTCTACAGGTGGCTCTGAACAAGTTGGCTAGATGGGCCAGAAGCAGCGGTTTGGGCGTAAACCCAAACAAGACAGAATTGGTTCTCTTTACTATGTTGAATAATGTCCCACATATGGACCCTCCACCTCGGATAAATGGAACAGTCTTTTCTGAAAGTGCAAACTTTTTAGGAATAATTCTAGATAGGAAAATGTTATTTAGACTTAACGTATTGGAACGTGTAAGGAAGGCCAACGTCGCCTTATATTCCTGCAAAAGGGCTGTAGGGTCGCGGTTGGGCCTCTCTCCTAAAATCATCCACTGGATATATATAGCAGTAGTTCGTCCTATACTGCTATACGGCATTGTGGTATGGTGGACGGCAACTGACAAACTAACCATCACTAACCTACTAACAAAGGTTCAGAGAACAGCCTGCCTGAGCATAAGCGGAGCCTTAAGGACTACAGCGACCAAGTCTCTACAAGCCCTACTCCATATACTGCCGATTAATATTGTGGCGAGAGAAGTTGCAACCAAAGCGGCAATAAGATCAAACTGCCTATCAATGTGGAGGTACAAAAACTACGGTCACATGAGGATATCTAAGTGTAGTGCTATGGTAACCGACCGAGTGGACTATATACCAACGGTGTACACCTTCGAGAGAAATTACATCACTATGATGTAATTTCTCTCGAAGCCAGAGATGAATGGGTTGGAAGAATACCAGGTAATAGAAACCATCTCCACTTTTACACGGATGGTTCGAAGCTTGATGAAAAGGTTGGCTTCGGTGTACACTGTGCAGAGCTTAGATTGGATATAGCTCACAGACTACCAAATACCTGCAGTGTCTATCAAGCCGAAATAATGGCAATATGGGAAGTAGCCAAGTGGCTGAGTCGCAACTAGGGTGATCAAAAAACCGGTTATTTTGAAAATGCGGTTTTCGGTTTCTTCGAAAATTAAGTTAACTCTAAAACCGGTTTTCGGTTTAACCGAAAATAAAAAACCGGTGAACCGGTTGTTTTCGGGTTTTCTTTTTTAATAAAAATGCATAAATAATGCTCAACATTTTGTTAGATGACGTAAAATAAGCGTAGTGCAATTTCAATATGTAACCATATTCCAATTAAATTATTTTTATTTATAATAGGTAATTGTTCCAATTTCATTTATGATATAATATTATAATCTCTGCAATATTTGTAATATGTTCAATTGTTCAATTTTCAAAGAGATTTCTTTCAAAAAAATTGATTATGATTTTTATAAAACTTGACTAATAGTGAAGATCGGCAAAATCTTAGCTTTTAGCATCATATAAATGGCAAACCGATTATATACATATATTATCAGAAGTAGCGGATTCTGCCTTGAGCATACTACAGAGATGAAAACTTGTCGAAATGTGAAACTGAACATATGTATTTTATTTATACCTACATTTCAATAAGAAAGGATTGTTAATTAATTTCTATACCGCAATAAGACCCTTGGTAAAATATGCAGACGAAGTCAATAGAGAAGTTAGCAATGTAAACAGTATAAATACATATAAAACTGAGTTTTGAAATCGATGGATATGCACAAATGATGTCAACGGTTTTTTTATTGATGTTTTCAAAATTTTAGGTAGGTTCCTGTTTCAAAAATAATATTTTCTTTATCATTTTATAATGGTTTCAAAAAACCGAAAAGTCGAATAAACCGAGTTGAAAAAACCGACGGTTCGAGTTATTCGAAAAGCCGGAAACCGATAGGCGGTTTTTAAAGAGAAACCGATTAACCGGTGCGGTTTTTGATTACCCTAGTCGCAACATACTCGTAGTAACCAACACTGGCGTTGTAATTTACTCGGACAGCTAGCCTCAATTCTCTGGAGGCAACATCCCTAAATTCACAAACAGCCCTCGACTGCCGCAGATCTCTTAACGTGATGGCTGAGCAGTTTAATATACACCTCATATGGGTGCCTGGGCATAGGGATATCCCGGGGAACTGCAAAGCCGATGAACTTGCTAGGAAAGGGACGACATTGCAAATTCTCGAAGAATTTGCATATATTGGTGCGCCACTATCCACGTGCAAGCTTTGGCTTAGGCGAGAGGCAATCAGGCAGTCCAACGAAAGATGGACAGAAATCGACACCTGTAGAGTAGCTAGACAAATCTGGCCAAGGTATGACCTGAGAAGATCAAAAGAGCTCCTCGCACTAGAGAGGCAAAGATTGTCTACGTAGTATCAGTTCTGACGGGACACTGGTTGATCGGCGAACACGCCAAAAGATTGGGTATTGACTCTAATGTCTTCTGCGGAAGCTGTGGAGATGAGGAAGAAGTGGAGAGCATTGAGCACTTGCTATGCAACTGCCCCGCTCTGAGTAAACGACGACTGGACATACTGGGGTCGGCTTTTCTAGGCAGCCTAACAGATCTTTCCAGTACCGACATTCGTAGTATCGACAAATTTGTATATCAAACAGGTTGGTTTCGATGAGGGGCATTTCAGCCCGTGGTAACACTAGGGACCTAAACTGGTCTATGTGAGCTTGTATAAAAATACGGCTGCCACCCTAACCTAAACCTAGCACATATTAGCAATATGTAGATCAAAAGTTCGCTGAAGCTCAAATAATAAGACTGTTTAAGCTTGGAACTTAGGTTTTCTCTTTTTTTGCCTTTCGAAATTAGAACTCGGTATGATTAATTTTCAAATTTTAAATTTTAGCATCTTTATTAAAGGTAAGTACGATAACTTATAGGTAAGTATTTTTAGAGCAATTAAATTGAAAATGCAAAGGGCACGTATTATATTTAAGTTAAATTCAGTTAGATTACATTAGTTGGTAAATGTATGTACAGGTGTGAGAATTCCACGGTGTTTCAATAAGCGTTCTTCGAGATAAGTAATGATTAAATCTAGGTATGAATTAAAGGTCGAAGTCTTATAATATTATTCAATATTTGTTGCATCAACATTGCAACGATGACTTTGTTGGGCCGATATCCCAGGTTTCTTGTTTGGAATGTCTTGTTCTTCATAAAATATTTTAACAGACGAAAAAAATCAAACTAAAATGGAGAGTACAATTTTCGCGTATGTTCATCAATTCCATTTTCGCTTTTTCAGCCAGGTATTGCGAACCCGATGGGTAGAACAACATGAGTATGTCGAAATATATCCTGAAATAAATGAATTCCACCTGGTCTGATCATAAAACTACAACATCTGCATTTCAGTCATTGCTGGCTATAAAAACTTTGGATTTTCAAGTTTCGGTTCATGTACACCCAGGAAAATAATTGTTTGGAAATCGATAGTAACAATAAACCAGTAAGGAAAGACAGAAAGTCGGGCGGGGCCGACTATATAATACCCTACACCTCCCTAACAATACGATAAGGGTCATTGCGATAATAATGTGGAATAGTTGGTAAATGGGTAGGAACATATTATCTAATTTTGAACCGATAATCGCTAAATTAAGCAATATATTTCTTAAATCGAGAAACATATTTCTGGAAACTTTTAATGATCGGAAGTAAAGTACAACTTCTATAGCGCTATGATACCAAATCAGGAGGAACATATATATGGAGGTTATATATAAATCCGAACCCATTTTCCCTGAATACACATTTATGTAAAACTACCACTTTCTGTCGAATTTCGTAGTGATCGGATATAAAATACAGTCTCTACAGCGCTTACATGTCAAATCGGAGGTAACATATATATGAAGGCTATATCTAAATCTGAACCGATTTTCTCCGAATTTGGCAGTATTCCTTCATGTAGAAAGAAACCTCTTTTTGCCGAATTTCGCACAGATCGGATATAAAATAACATTTTTACAGCGCTTACATGTCAAATCGGGGGTAACGTATATATGGGGCTATATCTAAATCTGAACCGATTTCTTCCAAATTTAAAAGTATTCATTCAAATAATAGGAAACCTCTTTCTGCCGAATTTCATACTGATCGGATAAAAAATACAGTTTTTACAGCGCTTTCATGTCAAATCGGGGGTAACGTATATATGGGGGCTATATCTAAATCTGAACCAATTTCTTCCAAATTTTGCAGTATTAATTCATATAATCAGAAACCTCTTTTTGCCGAATTTCATACTGATCGGAAATAAAATAAAGTTTTTACAGTGCTTACATGTCAAATCGGGGCTAACATATATATGGGGGCTATATATAAATCTGATTTTAACCAAATTCAATAGGGATCGTGCTTGGGCCAAAAAAACGATATGTGTAAAGTTTCGTCGAGATCGGACCATAATTGCGACCTGTACCTTGATTACAAGAATACATGCATAGACAGACAGACGGACGGACAGACAGACGGACAGATAGCCAGACGGACATAGCTAAATCAACTCAGAAAGTGATTCTAAGTCGATCGGTATAATAAACGATGGGTATATTTCTTCTCCTTTTGGGTGTTAAGCTGAGTGTAGACGATTGCCAGATCGGCAAACGTTATCAACCCTGTTAAAGTGCTGCAAATATACGGACAATGACAGATTGTTAGGCAAAGGTGAATTGACAGTTCAGACGATTGCAAGAAAACATTACAATTTTATATATTTACAATATATGTTGTAAATATTTATATCCAGGATTGCCAATAAAAATACATTACAGACAGTGTTTCAAATAAAATGTTTTTCTGGCAATGGCGCCGTTGTCACATGCATAAACTTCGCAGATATAACAATCTGCAAATTATCTCGCAATGACTTTTCTGCTAACGTTGCAAAACAAAAATTGTGTGTTCACACGGTTGTAGATTCACAGGGTTGCATTTTTCCGCCATTTTTCTGGCAATGTTGTCTGATCTGCAAATCGTGTGTACTGCAAATCGTGTGTACCTTTACAAACAGATGCACAAAGTTATAATACCCTGTACCACAGTGTGGTGTAGGGTATAAAAATAGTACCAGCAACAAACATTCTATTGCAAACACAGTGTGCCGGTTGTATTTACATATATATATGTAAATGGTTAAAACAACAATTATAAAATGGATACGATCAAATGAAAATAATTGCAACTAAATCGATGGTTGTTAAATCGATTTAAGATTTTTGTTCTTTCACACTCGGTTAGTTGTGGAAACTACTTTTAAATTTTCATTATAGTACCATATGATCGATATTTAGTTGTGACAACGAATGTTTTATTCCTGACAACAGAAATTGTATCAATAGACCAAAGATTATTATTGCAGCGAATAATTGGATACTATAAGAGAAAAAATATAAATAAATAATAGTTTTTTGGTTATACTAATAATTTTTGGGAAATACAACCGAGTGCATGGTTGCTGTTCTTTTGTTGCCAAACAAAAAAATAAAATTGTTTGACATAAACAAATCGTCAACATCTTGTTCAAGAACGGTATGAATAGTCGAATATATAATTTTGTGCGGTTAATAATGTGTGGAATGTGTTGTCAAAATGTTTTACATAAATACAAAATAAAAGCAACAATCATGAAATTGAAAGCACAAGGTTAAGAGCAATATTTGCATAAAAGTATTGTTATGCATTGTACTCTCGTGTACTAAAAAGTGTGTCAAATTTTCCCACTTCTAATAATAGTGATGAATTTGTGGTATGGGATTCTTAATTTTGTTATGAGTTGTTTGGTGTTTTGTTCAATAAATAAAATAAAAATTAATTAAAACTGTTTTTAATTAATTGTAGGTAGTATATGACTGACAAGTTGTCAGAACAACCAATTTTTTAAAGCAGTTGGTTGTGGCAACATACAAAAGATAATTTTAGCTACCACTTTCGAAGTATGCGCAAACAAATATGATTGTTGTCAACATGGAAGCAGACGTATACCACAACCAAAATGTTGGATGTCCTGATGGAATCGCATTATAGTAGACAGAACTATTCGGTTGAGGCAACCAAACTGTTTTCTGTGTATAGTTCATTCAGTTCACTGCTTAGCATTATCATTAAGTCGCGTTCTTCAAAGTGAAAATCAGCTACATTTTGATTTGCTTTTTATCATCACGGAAATGTCTGTTATTAGAAATTGCTTTTTGGAGAGCTATTTGCCTTTTAGGTGAATTGACAGTTCAGACGATTGCAACAAAACCTTACAATGTCATATATATATAACTAGCTGGACCCGGTCCACTTCGTTGCCCCAGATTGAGATTTCCGAAATAACGGCGCTCTCGCTAACAAATTGTGCAAGATATCTCAATTTCAAAATGTGGTTTACATGGGCGGGGCCACGCCCATTAGTCTGATCCCGCGTATTTTTGAACTAATCACGTAGACTGCCACAATATACATACATACGTCCCTGCTCTCGCTAACAAATTGTGCAAGATAAGCCAGTTTCAAAATTTTTCTTCTATGGGGGGTTCCACGCCCATTGGTCCGATTCCGCCCATTTTTGGAACAATCACGTAGACTACCACCAGATACATATGTACAAAATTACAGCACTCTCTCTAACAAATTGTGCAAGATATCTCAATTTCAAAATTTGGCTTATATGGGCGGGTCAACGCCCTTTGGTCCGATCCCGGCTTTTTTTGGAACAATCACGTAGACTACCACCAGATACATATGTCCGTTTAGACGTCTATGCGGTACAAACAAACCAATAAACAAACGAACAAACAAACACACATTATAACATTGCACTAATTAATCTGTCAATTTGTTGTCAAAACGTTGTTCAGGCGTAAGTCTTTCCATGATGAAATGACAAACAATACTTAACAAAAATAACATGACAGCATGACACAACTCACACGTGATCTATCAAAAAGGCTATTGAAAAAAGTATCTCTACTTGGATCACCCTATAAATATAGATTTTGTAAATATTTGTATGCAGGATTGCCAATAAAAATATTTTATAGACAGTGCTGCTAATAAAATGTTTCTCTGACAAGGGCGGCATTGTCAGATGCGTAAACATAAACTAAACAATCAATACCTGACGTTTCGATAATATATATATTTAGAATTACTTCAGCGAAACCCTTTCCATCGAATTGTTTGGTTGGGACGAAACTCTACAAATCTTCGCATATTTTATATAGCCCATCGTCATGATGGTGACTGCTTTGGAATTATTGATTATCTCAATAAGCTGTCGGTGTATAAGAGTGTGAAGCTACTATTGTCAGATCGGAGAACGTTATCAAACAAATGTTTACAATATTGTCAGATGTCTACCAATATTATTGTCTTACAATAACTTTTCTGCCAACGTTGCAACACAAAAATTGTATGTTCACACGGTTGTAAGTTCACAGGGTGGCACTTTTCCCGCCATTTTCCTGACAATATGTTAGATCTGACAATCGTGTGTACACAGCTTGACAAATACTATTAATTTAATTTTAAACACGATATAATCATATCTGCACCTAACATTTCGTAGTGAATTTGTCAAGTGATTATTCAAATTTTAATCTGTTATCGCCCGATACCTTAGCACGGCTTTAAAATTGCCAGCAATTTGAATAGTTTAATTTGAATGGATTCTGTCTGTATCATAACATCAACTTAGTGCGAAGCCTTGTCGACCACAAAGGACGACTGTTTGAACTATTGCTTCCAATTGCTTTCTATTTGGGTTTACGAACTGCTTTTCATAAATTTGTAATTGTTTATCGATGGGCGCTGTGACGTTTGAACCCCTAAACAACACAAACAAAAATTTGTGTAGAACAACATCTGCCCAAATATATAATTTTTGTGTGTGCTAAAAATTATGTGTTTAGAGTGTATCCTAAACATATATATGTTTCAAGCCGTATAAGTTTGGGACAATATACTACAGAAGCGATTTTTTTCATATATACAGGGTGGCTGATATGTATTGCAACCAACTTCAGCTGGCTATCATTTCTAAACCGCTAGTCCAGCTGACAGATTTATTTCAGTGACAGTTAATTTTATTGTTTACAAGCTTACAAAAGCATTTTGATCTATTGCATTCAGAAAAAAAGTTATTCGTGATGGAATTCAAGCGTGATAGTGTGATTGCTTTATATTTGGGTGGAAAAACACAAGTGACTATCGTTAGAGCCCTCCAGCATTTAAATGTGAATAAATCTTTTGTTTCTCGTACCATTGCTTGTTACCGTGATACTGGCAGTGTTGCATCGCGTCCAAAAAGTGGACGAAAAAAAAAACGGTAACAACACCAGAAATGATCCGAAAAGTGAAGGCCAGATTTGATCGAAATCCACGCCGCAGTGGTAGAAAAATTGTTCGTGAGCTGAACATATCGCGAGAACGGATACAACACATATTAAAAAATGAGCTTGGACTAAAGCCATTGAAGTTCCAAAAAGTGCAAGAGCTCACCGATGCACAAAAAAAAGTTAGACTGGAAAGAGCCAAGGAGTTGCTTCCCTTGCACGAAAGTGGCCAGTTACCGAATTTGGTTTTTTCCGGTGAGAAACCATTCCAAATTGAGCAGTTTGTGAACAAACAAAATGATCGGGTTTACTTGCCAAAGAGGTAAGCTGAAAATTTACACCTTCGATTGGCCACCAGAACTCAAGCGCCGCCGATGGTAATGGTGTGGGCCGCCGTAACGGCCGATGGTCGCTCCCCGCTTGTATTCATCGACCATGGGGTCAAAATAAATGCCGAATATTATCGGGAAAATGTCCTAACGACAGTATTGAAGCCCTGGGCAGACAAACATTTCGGCCGCAGACCATGGACATTCCAACAGGACTCAGCACCATCGCACTCAGCACGCGTCAACCAAGAATGGCTTAAAAAGGAGGTTCCTCGCTTCATTTCTACCGCACAATGGCCACCAAGATCTCCGGATCTCAATCCGTTGGACTTTTGCGCCTGGGGCATTTTAGAGAGTAAGGTTCGCACTAAAAAATACCTAAGTATCGGTCATCTCAAGACGGCGCTTCGCCGGGAATGGGCCAAAATACCGCAGAGCCACTTTCGTGCAGCGTGTGATGGCTTTGTCGGCCGTTTGAAGGCCATAATTCGTGCCAAAGGTGGCCAACTCGAACAAATCTAAACTGTTTCTAAAATTTTATGTTATTTCCGACATTTTTTGCTTTTGAAAAATAAAATTTAAAAAAAAAATTAAAAAAATATAACGCTTTACTTTGTTGCATTACATATCAGCCACCTTGTATATGTATTCAAAATTAGTGCTGTAAAACCAAACAAATGCTGCCTATGAGATTCTTGACAAAAAAGTATATCACTAACGGCCGTTTTCAGGTAGCTCCGTTAGTTATATTTATTGAAATAGTTAGCTAACAGGCAGTTAGTCTAACGAACATTTTAAACGGCCGGTTAAAAAATTCGTTTTCAGGAAGGTTCCGTTAGATAACTTGAAGTTTATTACTATTGTGAATAAATTCTAAAATATTTTGACATTTCTATGTTTGGTTTTTAAAATCGTGCGCAATATTTATATTTTAAATTTTAAGAAAACGTGTAATTGCATTCAATTCTATTAGTTATTCAGTTGTAGCATGATTTGACTCCTTTGTATGGAAGGTACCAGCAGGGAGAAGGCAATTTCGCATGCTATGGACCAAAATTATAACTCATCGAGGGAATGGCCTAGATACATATACCAATGTATACACCAAGGTGTTACCACGGACTCGGAAGCCCCTCATCGAAACCAAGCAATATGATAGACAAAGCTATCAATAGCACGAACACAGAAAGATATGTACGACTTCCAGTAAATCCAGTGGTCGTCTAGTTAATGCGCGACAGTAACAAAGCAAGTGCTCAACGCTCTCCACATCTTCCGCATCACCACAGCTCCTGCAGAAGTCATTGGAGGCAATACCCAACATTCTAGCGTGATCATCGATGAGACAGTGTCCCGTAGAACTGATACCATCGTAGACAGTATTTTCCTCTGCCGTGCGGAAGATACTTTGATCTTCTTAGGCCATATCTTGTCTTGACTGTCTAATCGCCTCCTCCCTAAGCCAAAGTTTGCATGTTGGCAGTGGCGCTCCAATATATGCAAATTCTTCCAGAATGTGTAATGTCGTCACCTTCATCAGCTTTGCAGTTCCCCGGGATTTCCCTATGCCCAGGAACCCATATGAGGTGTATGCTAAACTGCTCAGCCTTCTCGTTAAGCGATCTGCGACAGTCGAAGGCTGTTTGTGTATTGGGAATGACTTAAGTATAGGCGGAAAAACATTTGATAAATTTTATGTAAGTTGATCAGTGCCCTCCTTCCGCCTGTCTTTCTGGCTGATGCGCACGTTAACCGTGGAAATTTGATATGTGGGTAACAACACAATATATTTATCTCAGTTCAAAGACGTGCCATATTGTTCGACTCCTCCCCCAATAGGTTTCATCTTACTGAAATATAGATTCTGTACCATTTTCTTTGCTATGTACCCGAATCTTCTGTAAGTCCACACATTTTTATAGCCTTTCTGTCGCCCCCTTTTCGTACATCCCACACTACTACTTTGTACATAAAGTTAACAACTTTAATACCAGTGCATCCAATTTCTTCAAATTGCGTGCAGTGCAATATTTTTATAGGGCTCTAGGCCCAGTGAAAAGTGGGTGTTATTGCCACGCCCTTTTGGTACCTAACACAAGATGGCCAAATCATACCAAAAATTTAATATCTCGTAACTTTAACAGTGGACGGGGTCTTAGAAGTATCCACTGTTCAGCGGAAAATACTCGAATTTGTCGAGCCCCTTCCCGGTACCCCCACACAAAAAGACATATTCATTTGGAAATAATTTCCCCATGACTTTGTAGGAATATTCTACATAAATATTTTCCTATTTTATATATTTCCTTTATAATGGCTATTGGTCTTTATGGCTCCCACAAAGTACCATAATCTACATTACATAATCTACTCACAGAGAGAGAGAGAGAGTATACATAGTCGGTTTACCCGACAGAAATTTTGTATGGCTTTTTTCAAATACTTTCATTTATTTTATTGACAATTCATATTTTCCCCCAGTTAAAGCACGTAACTGGTGAAAATATTCCAGTTAAATTTAACGACTTATTTTCAGTTAAAACTGTCAGTTAAGATTTAACGGAGCTCCTTGAAAGCCATTTTTTCTTAACGGCTCGTTAAAGTACCAGTTAACATTTAACGGAGCTACCTGAAAACGGCCGTTAATCTAGGAAAAAATTAAACTAAAATTCGAAAAAGTCAGCAAAGGTTTACATTTTTATACCCTCACTTTAGTGTGACGAGGGTATATATCATTTGCTACGAAAAAAAGTGTAACACATCGAAGGAGTGATCTAAGACCCTAAGTATGTTCGGCGGATATTCGTTTTGGGTCATTTTAAGTCGAATGAGCAATGTCCGTCCGTCCGTCTGTCTGTCTGTCTATCTGTCTGTCTGCTGCACACCATAACTCTCGAAAGGAGTAACCGATTGACTTCAAATTTGGTACGTGGTAATATTTTTTTCTATCTCCGGCTAAGTTCGAAGATGGGTCATATTGGTCCACTCCTTCTAGTACCTCCCCCACAAAGTGTTAAAATATTGTGAAATATTGAATCTTTAATAACTGCTATACTACTTATTCGAATCTTCTGAAATTCCACACATAGCATTAGTTTATTAGTCGCTATCAACTCGAGAAAAATGGGCCATGTTGCTACGCCCCTTTTGGTACCTCCCACACAAATGCACCATTTTGCACAAAAAGTTAACAGCTTATAACATTAATACCAGTGCATAAAAATACTTGAAATTTTGTACAGTATTATGATTTTATATTGCCTACAGTCCAGGGAAAAATGGGTGTTGTTGCCACGCCCCTTTTGGTACCTCCCACACAAAGGTACCTTATTGCACCAAAAGTTAACAGCTTATAACATTAAAACCAGTGTATAAAAATACTTGAAATTTTGTACAGTGTAATGATTTTATAGTGTATATAGCCCTGTGAAAAATGAGCGTTATTGCCACGCCTCTTTTTGTACCTCCCACACAAAATGCCCAAATCATACCACAATTTAATGTTTCATAACGTTTATACCAGTGCACATAAATAAATGCTTATAAGTCGGCACAGTGCAATGAATTTAAAGTATCTAATGTTCAGCGAAAAAAAGGTGTATTTGATAAACCCCTTCTGGTACCTCCCACACAAATTGACAGAATAATTCGAGTAATATTCAATATTACATTACTCACAAAGTGAGGGTATACCTTAGCCGGTTTACCCGACTGAAACTTTCTGACTTGTTAATAGTTTAATTTGAATTGATTCTCTCTGTATCACAACATCCACTTAGTGCGAAGCCTTGTCGACCACAAAGGACGACTGTTTGAACTATTGCATAAATTTGTAATTGTTTTTCGATGGAGGCTGTGACTACTTATCTACTTAGATCTCATTTTAGCTTTCAATACCCTGTTTCTATGGTATTCGAATGACGAGTGGTGGCGAAATACTTCAAGCGCTTTTTCCTAATTAGTAAATGGTCTTGATACCAGTCAATTTTGACTTACTTTTACTAAATTATATAACTGTCATCATATGCTACAATTTACTACATTTTATACATAAAACTTTAAAGTAAACAACGGTTCAATTTTTAGTCTTTGATTTACTTTTTTGAACCAGAAACTCATTTTAACCATTAAAACTACATAGTAGTACAAATTTCCCCAAATATATATAATATTTGACATACACATGTTATTCTAAACAAAAGTATGTTTTCATCCGAATACTTTTTTATTTGGAACTAATATTTCCGAAACAAAGATTAATTTGTATTTAAGTATTTTGGATATGTAATAATGCCTTAATTTAAAGGCAAGTTTTCTTTTTTTTTAGAAGTTCGCTGTGCAATTTTTTAGGAATTTTATAGGTTTCTAAAATTGGATTAAAATTTAAATCGTATAATCTTTCGTAATTATAAATTGAATTAATGGATTGACAAAAAGTGATGAAATGGAATATTTATATATTCAAAATTAGTGCTGTAAAACCAAACAAATGCTGCCTATGACATTCTTGACAATAAAATACATCACTAAATCTAGGAAAAAATTAAACTAAAATTCGAAAATGTCAGCAAAGGTTTACATTTTTTTAAATAAAATATATTTGGAAAACTTTTTAAACAATAAATTTGTTTATGGCTAAACACTTATTTTATTTGTGAAAGTCAGTTCGCAAATATATTTTGTTCTAATATATTAAAATAGGCGTTCCAAGCTAAATTTCTTGATTTTCAAATAAAGTTTAATTGTTCACAAAAGTGCAATATTTATTGGTTCCAAATATATTTTCATTCAATTCCAACATATGGAAAATTACGATTTTCCCCGTGTATCTAAAATGGTCATTAGTACTTTTTTACCGCCATCTGCTTGACATTTTTCGAGGTCATATATACACTAGAGTTGGGCACCTTAGTTCTTTTAAGTGATCGCTCGTTTTAGTTCAGTTCAATTGAGTGAACTAGTTCGTTCATTTAGTTCACCAGCTCACTTCAGCTCAGATTACTTAATCAGATCTTTCGTTCAGATCACCAGTTCGTATCAGCCGCTACTAAAGGAATCTGATTGGGACATGAATGGAATGATTTGAATATAGGTACCAATTCGTTTTGTATAGGAAAGATCCTACATTCATGATGACATAAAATTGGAGACACACATAACAGCTGAGAAGAGAGAACGAAATGAGAAGAGTGGACGAAATGACAGGGTTGAACTACTGAGCTGAAATGAACGAGTTGTGTGAACTAGTTCGTACCGTTCAGTAAAGTGACCCGTTCATTTGAACTAGTTCGTTCAAGAACTACACAACTCTAATATACACATATTTAGACAAAAAGTATTATGATGATTCTGTACAAATTTACAGATTCATCTCAGGAACACCTCAGCTTCGATCATGCGATGTAAACTTTTGCTTTTGTGGTATTATAAGTTTGTGCGAAATTTTCGTATAAATTTAAATTTCGTCTCAAAAATTCGATGACTATTTGTAGTATTAAATAAATTTAACCCACGTTCGACTCTGGAAATCGGTTACCTGTTCACTTATTGCCTCTGAATTCTTATTTCATATTTCAGACATCCAAATTAATCAAAACACACAATTCGTTACACTAATTATTCCCTGTTGGCGGCAGAGTGTGAGGGAAGAAGAACTAAAATTCACGTGCTCTTATTTTGGGTCTGGACGGAGGAGTGTGAGTTGGAACATGACGGTGTGCCATTCACTCGTACCTGACAACCACAAGAGTCACGGCTTAACACTCATTTACAATCCAAACACTCGATGACGAATTAGAAATAACACAAACAAAGGAATGGACGGCTATAATCATGTCAATGATTATGAAGATACAGCAGACCGGCGGGCCGATCAGCGGACGGACTCCGGCCGTTTGCAGTGATACTGCAAATCCACCGACTGGACAACACAAGCTGACAGTGTGTAAGCGCATAAGAGACATAGCAGAACGCCAAGTGGCACTCGACCAATCAAGAATTGAATCTCATTTTCATACTTTGTTTATTTAATCGATTCGATTACTGTGCATTCCCATTGTTATCTTCCATCTGAAGTGCCGGATCATCAAGCGCCTCCATATGGGTGGTATATTCGGACGCTGTTTATTTTCTTTAGTCGTACGAGTGCTCCGAGAGACTTGAGAAGGTGATTGCGTCTGCTGAGGGGTATCTGAGCAAATGTTTATGTATCGTTTATCTGTTTATGTGAATTGTTGGTCCTTCAATGAATCCAATCCAATCTGCCCACACAAAATCTATTTGGTTAACAAGTCCTCATAATGCGTTATTAAAAGCGGAATTTACATATTAATAAAACTGGCATTAATTTTACGCTGGGTTGTATTTAATGCCATGATGTAAGATCCGAGAGATGGAAGACATTACAATGAAAAACTGCTACTAACTCTTCAACATCCAAAGTTTTTCTTTCTAGAATAAAAGTCCTTGTGGACTGTCTAAAATAACTCCCTGTAGCATTGTATATTAGCGGTGTTTTCTGTTTTTTGTTTGAGTACTATAATCGCTTGGGAATCGCTTACTTCTGAATACAGTTTCCCACTTGTGTTCCCGATTTAATCGAGTACTTTATTTCCATTGCGAATTTTGTCAGAAATTCTCTATTTTTAAGTATTACACATTATTTTTGGAGGGTTTTTAGATATTTGTCAGAGATTTAATAAGATGATAATCAAACTGATATATAATTATAGTGTGAACCATTGGACTTTTCATTGATTGTTAAATCCATACATCTTGCGGGACAGAGTCCACAAATTTTCGGATCCCCTGGCTGTTCACTTAAACGACGATTTTAGATTGGGATTGTCGTTTTTTATTAATAAGTATCTCATTATATATTTAAATACAAATAAGCGCTTAAAACCTGAATGCTCGCACAATAGCAATGATGTCTCAAAGCGGACATTGCCAGGAACTTACAGATATATTGACAAAATTCGCTGCTTGATGCATCCATCGTTAAGCTATACCATAGTTTCTTTTCGGATAGGCGATTTTGTATCTAGAGCAATGAATTATATTCTAATTATGGCGATGTAAGGTGTGGAGTTCCCCAGGTTTCCATCTTAGCCCACATTTAAATAGTATTATGATGACTTTTTATACCCTGTGGTACAGGGTATTATGACTTTGTGCATTTGTTTGTGACTCCCAAAAAGAGAAGAGATAGAACCATAGTTTATTATATACCGATCGATATAGAATCACTTTTTGAGTCGATTTAGCACAGTGCTCTTTTTCGGCCCAAGGACGATCCCTATTGAAATTTGTCAAAATCGGTTCAGATTTAGATATAGCCCCCATATATATGTTACCCCGATTTGACATGTAAGTATTTTATATCAGATCAGTACGAAATTTGGCAGAGAGAGTTTTCTTATTATATGAATGAACACTGCCAAATTCGGGGAAAATAGGTTCAGATTTAGATATAGTCCTTATATATATATTACACCCGATTTGACATGAAAGTGCTGCAGAAACCGTATTTAATATCCGATCAGAACGAAATTCGGCGGAGAGAAGTTTCTTATTACATGAATGTACGCTATTAAATTCGAGGAAAATCCTTTTCGATTTAGAAATAGCCCCCATATATATGTTTCACCCGATTTGACATGTAAGCGCTGTAGAAACCGTGTTTTATATACAATCAGTGCGAAATTTAGAAAAGAGTTTTCTTATTACATGTATCAACACTGCCAAATTCATATCGTAATGCCCATTTTTTGGCATTGTTAGGGAGGTGTGGGGTATTATATAGTCGGCCCCGCCCTACTTTCTGTCTTTTCTTACTGGTTTATATATGACTCGCATCTCTTAATACTAATAATAACTCCGATTAAAAGACAAAATCAATCGAAGCTGATCCAAATTCTGGTATGAAAAATCTTAACTCTGGCTACGACAAAAATTATCATTGTAATATGTAATTGTTATTAAAAGTTAGTTGTATATGTCTATTGGCCGTAGGACTAAAAGCCGACTTTTCAAATAATATCAATTTTTAACTACATAAATGCTAACGTGTCAAAGAATAGCTATAAGACATGTCACAGAGTGCAATATCGTACAAGAATTTACGTTTTTGAAATCAAAAACGATTTTAGCTTCTACAGAAAACGTAAACCGAAAAATAAATTTCGGATTACAACGTTCACAAAATCTGAAGTGAAATTTATATTTTTAGTAATTTAAACTCAGAAAAAGTAAAAAATACACTAAATATTAAGAATGAATAATATTTGAATTAATTTCAAACAAAAAGATCTATTTCAAATACTTTTCGTACGAAAATGTTAATACTTTTGGTCTTAGAAGCGCTGTATCCCATAAAGCAAGCATAAAACAAAAAAAAATTCTCTTATGCAACCCTGAAACTAAAAAGAAACAACAAACAAAATAAATAAAATGTATTTTAGGAATTAATTAATTTGGTTTGCTATACTGTCACTTATAATATGGGATTCCTCAAGTTCAACGTTGTATTCTCTGCAGATGTTATGGAAATCACAGCACAAGTTTATAATTTTAATAACCCTTTTCGGGCTATAGACCAATGTTACCAGTAAACATCTGAACCGGCTTTTTATTACGCCAATTACACGCTGTTTTTCATAGTTCCGACAATTACATCTTTGTATGGCGTAATTAAAAACAGTTTTAATCCATAGCCAGAGTCACCCAATAGACGAGGGTTCATATCACAATTTCTGTATTCACTTAAAAAATACTTTCTGGCTCCACTGAAGCCCCAAATAAATGCGTCGTGACAAGACCCAGGCCTGCAAGCATCCACAGATTTCACTTTTATGTTGTAATTCTTTTCTTTGAAAATAGCTATAACTTACAATCATTGCGTTTACGCTATATGTTCCTTTCCTATTGTAATAGAGAGACTCATCTTCTATGGGTTTCGACATTTTTATGTGACTACCGTCTATACATCCAATTATGCCGGGTATCTGGTATTTTAAAGAGAAGCTAAATTTTGACTTCGTTTTCTCTTCAGGCGTCATTCTCAGTTTTATGAAATGTGGACGTATCTTACTCTCAAGAACATTCATAACTCTTCGTAGAATAATTGAAACTGTGAAACTTCGATACTTAAATCTACATCCTTGGCTATAACACCTTGGTACGCTCCTGTAGCAAGAAAACGAAGAGTTGTTGCCAATTGAATAATTTCCGGTATTATGGAGCTCTTCAGGAACGGTTCAATTTTTTCCAGTACCATTAAAAATGCCTCTTTATTCAAACGATAAAAACGTATAAAACTAATGAAAAAATATTAAGCAAATATATAAAATTACATGGATATACTTATTTACTTACACTCTATTTGTTTGGGACGATGGATCTGATGCATCGCGCAAACTTCTGCGGAGTAATTTTGTTTTGAAAGGCACATTTCTCTCTTCTTCCATCAATGCGGCAATTGAAATTCCAGGCATTATTTTCTTTTGTTTATTTTTTTTGGCTTTTATAAGTTTTATTTATTTTCACTACCGCCAATCAGAATCTGGAGCAGAGTATGAAGCCGCCGATTTTAGCCGCCGTCGACCTTTTTTCACCAGCCGAAGCCGCCGCCGATCTTTGTGGCTAAAATCGGCTGAAACACAGCCGCCGTTCCATAGAAAAACTTTAAAATATGGATAGATACAATTTCCATTTTTGATAAGCAAATTGCCATATAGCAGATATGTGTATCGTCCCCTTAATAGAAGAATAATGTGTACGCATATACACTATTATTTTTTATTTCATTTTAAGAATCTACGCAAAGCCTATAGCGAGTTTCAAAATGATTTTCTCGAAACGACAAATAAATTATACTCGTACACTATTCATTTATTGGGTGGACTATATGGAAAGTAATTTTCGTTTGATTCGTTTATAGTCACAAGAGGGAGCTTAACTTGTCTTAAAAATTATGATATTGACAGATTTTTTATTTATTAATAGATTACGTAAATATAGAGATAAAAATATTTTCGGAATAAAATCAATGGAGTATTTAAGAATAGTATAACATAGAAATTAATACCTCCACTCTAAATAATCAATCAAGTTAAGCTCTAAACAGTAGAGGTCATTCTATTTAAATTACAAGGTAATTCCACACCAATTTAACATTTGACTAAAACGTCGATTCGCCTCTCCTGGGAACAACCTGTTTCGACTTAAGCTATGTGTAGATAATTGCCAGATCGAACAACGTTATCATACTTTGAAAATAGAGTATATCATAGAGCCGCCTAGCGGCATGGAATCGATGATTTTTTTCGCCTCACAATATCTTACAATGAACTTAAAAACATCTATTATTTAAGAATAAATACCAGCACCCAGGAAAATAATTAGTTGGAATTCGATTGTAACAATAAAAAACAGTACTAGCAACAAAAAACCGTCTGTCGGTTGTATTTATAAATAAATAGTTGAAACAACAATAATAACATGGATACGATCAAATGAAAATGCTTGCAACTAAAACGATGGTTGTATCAATCGGATAAAGATTGTTTTTTTCATTGACACTCGGTAGTACCGTATGATCGATTTTTGGTTCTGACAACCAATGTTTTATTCTTGACAACAGAAATTGTATCAATAGACCATAGATTATTATTGCAACGAATAATTGGTTACTACAACAGAAAAAATTTTAATAAATAATCGTTTATTGGTTATCCCAATCATTTCCCAAATTTAGAATAATTATTTATTTTGGGAAATACAACCGAAAGATTGGTTGATGTTATTTTGCTGATACATGACAAACAAAAAATAAAATTACTCGACATAAATAAATCTTCAACATTTTGTTCAAGAACGGTATTGGCAATCAAAAATAATCTCGTGTGAACAATAATGTGTGGAATGCAGAATAAGTTGTGCAAAATGTTTTACATAAATAAAAAATAAAAGCAACAATCATGAAATTGAAAGCACAGAGTTAAGCGATATTTGCATAAAAATTTTGTGTTTTTTTCGTGTACTAAAATGTGTCAAATATTTCCACATCTCATAATAGTGATGCATTTCTAATATGGGATTTTTAATTTTGTTATGAATTGTTGTTTTGTGTTCAATAAATAAAATAAAAATTAATGAAAACTGTTTTTATGAATTGTCGGTAGTATATGACTGACAATTTGTCAAAACAACCAATTATTTAAAACAGTTGGTTGTGGCAACTACAACAAATAATTTTAGCCACCATTTTCGTAGTTGACGCAACCAAATATACCACAACCAAAATATTGGTTGTCCTGATAGAATCGCATGATAGTAGACAGAACTACCAAAATTCGGTTGGCAAATAATTCGGATGAGGCAACCAAACTGTATTCTGTGTGAGAGCTTAACTTTTCAAATATTATTTTAAATTTCAAAATGTCTATCATAGAGCCGCCGTATGTCAATTTTATGTCGGCTAAGCCGTCTAGCCGCCGCCGCCGATCTATAATTTTCAATGGCAGCCGCCGCCGCCAATTTTAGGTCGGCTTCATTCTCTGATCTGGAGTCGAACCGATAATGTTGACTGCGGTGGCTGAAACAGCAGATTCTGATTTCTATGCTGCCATACTTTTGATAGTGTTTTTCGGTTTCATGAAACCGTACAAGAGCACAAATCTGCACCTACAAACAGACATTTTTGATTCACAAATACTTTTGTCGGTTTGACCACAGGCCGATCAAAAAATTAATATTTGTGTGCTCCGGCATAATGTCTACAGGACTGTGACTATTTTCTTAAATCTTGGAGAACAGATACGCCAATATTTGGAAAGTTGCATCCTAATTAGCTATTGTATTTAGAAAATTTGGCCAAAGTGGATAGATTTTTTAATCTTTCTAAGAAAATAAAAAAAGTTCGCAAAAATATTTTTTTGTGAATTTTGTTACGAAATTAAAACTTATTTTGATATTTTTGTAAGAACCAATATTTTTATTATACCCTCACTTTAGTGTGACGAGTGTATATATCATTTGCTACGAAAAAAAGTGTAACACATCGAAGAAGTGATCTAAGACCCTAAGTATGTTCGGCGGATATTCGTTTTGGGTCATTTTAAGACGAATGAGCAATGTCCGTCCGTCTGTCTGTCTATCTGTCTGTCTGTCTGTCTGTCTGTCTGTGTGTCTGTGTGTCTGTCTGTCTGCTGGCTGGTGCGCACGATAACTCTCGAAAGGAGTAACCGATTGACTTCAAATTTGGTACGTGGTAATATTTTTTTCTATCTCCGGCTAAGTTCGAAGATGGGCCATATTGGTCCACTCCTTCTGGTACCTCCCACACAAAGTGTTAAAATGTTGTGAAATATTGAATCTTTAATAACTGCTATACTACTTATTCGAATCTTCTGAAATTCCACACATAGCATTAGTTTATTAGTCGCTATCAACTCGAGAAAAATGGGTCATGTTGCTACGCCCCTTTTGGTACCTCCCACACAAATGCACCATTTTGCACCAAAAGTTAACAGCTTATAACATTAATACCAGTGCATAAAAATACTTGAAATTTTGTACAGTGTAATGCTTTCATAGTGCCTACAGTCCAGTGAAAAATGGGTGTCATATTCACGCCCCTTTTGGTACCTCTTATACAAAGGTACCATTTCGCACCAAAAGATAACAGCTTATAACATTAATACCAGTGTATAAAAATACTTGAAATTTTTTACAGTGTAATGCTTTTATAGTGTCTTTTGCACTGTGAAAAATGGACGCTATTTCCACGCCCCTTTTTGTACCTCCCACACAAAGGTACCATTTTGCACAAAAAGTTAAGAGCTCACAGCATGAGTACCAATGCACGAAAATGCAACAACATTTTGCACAGTGTAACGCTTTTGAAGTCCCTATAGCCCTGTAAAAAATGGCCGTTATCACCACGCCCCTTTTTGTACCTCCCACACAAAATGGCCAAATAATACCAAAATTTAATATTTCATAACGTTAATATACCAGTGCAAAAAACGTTTATAATTCGGCGCAGTGTAATGTATTTAAAGAATATACTATTCAGCGAAAAATAGGTGTATTTGTTAAGAACAATTTTGGTACCTCCCATACAAATTGACAGAATAATTCGTTTAATATTCCATATTATATTACTCACAAAGTGAGGGTATTCCTTAGTCGGTTTACCCGACTGAAACTTTCTTACTTGTTTTTGACTTTTTTGCTCAAAAGAAAGCTTAGGTCAGTTCCTTTAAGAGCTTTGTGGCCTATTAGCGGAATAGGACGTGTTGCAACTTTTGAAATTACACGCTAAAAAAATCGCTTCTGTAGTATGTTGTCCCAAATATATTCTGCTGAAAACATACAAATGTATATAATATATAATATTTGTCACGCATAATATTATGTGTTTGGGAGGGCTTTGTTCTAAACAAAAGTATATATATATAGGGTGATCTAAGTAAATATACTTTTTTCAACAGATCACGTGTGAGTCGTGTCATACAGTAATGTTATTTTTGTTAAGTATTGTTTGGCATTTCATCATGGAAAGACTTACGCCTGAACAACGTTTACAAATTATTCAGTTTTATTATCAAAATAATCGTTCGCCAATTGCGCTAAGTCCATTTTTTTAAATCCAAAAAAACACTTTTCAGTCGACCCACGACCTTGACACCCATGAGCAATATTTTAGCTCAAGTTAAGAGCTATCTTTTTGACATTGACCGATTCCCGATCCGAAGTACCGGAATCATCGGTCCATATTTCTTAAAAAGTTATGCCGGTGAGAACGTAACCTTCAATGGCGACCGTTATCGCGCCATGATAACCGACTATTTGATGCATGAAATTGAAGCTCGTGATCTCGGCGACATTTGGTTTCAACAAGACGCGCCACTTTCAACACATCGCTTCAATCAATGGATTTATTGAGATAACACTTCGGTGAGCAGATAATTTCACGTTTTGGGCCGGTCGATTGGCCACCAAGATCGAGTGATATCACACCGTTAGACTTTTTTCTGTGGGGATATGTAAAGTTTAAAGTTTATGCGGACAAACCCGCTTCGATTCAGGCCTTGGAGCAAAACATCACGCGTGTCATTCGCCAGTTACCAGTCGAAATGCTCGAACGAGTCATCGAAAATTGGACTCAACGGATGGACCATCTGAGACGTAGCCGCGACCAACAGTTGATAGACATAATCTTCAAAAAATAAATGCCAAAGAATGTTCTTTCAAATGATAATAAACATTCCCCATTCAATTTGAATTTTCTGTGTTTTTTTCTTTAAAAAAAGTAGGGAACCTCGAAATGGATCACGCTATATATACATATTTTTTATTTGGAACTAATATTTTCGAAACCAAGATTAATTTATATTGAAGTATCAATGCCTTAATTTAAAGGCATGTTTTCTGTTTTTCAGAAGTTCAAAGTGATTTTTTTTTTAGAAATTTCATATGTTTGTAAAATTTGATTAAATTGCATTGATGGATGGACAAAAAGTGATGAATTCCCAGCAAAATCTTGGTAAGTACATGCCATTACCACCGGGATTACCAGGTAATGATATCTCATTATCGCCAGCATTACTTTCGGTAAATAAATAACGACTAACAAAAAATTGACAAAAATAAGTTATTACTAGTAATCTAATTTGAACTAAAAAACTTTTCTTTAAATGGTTTACGATATATCTCTATTATAAAACATGCTAAGTCGAGTTAGCATGCTGTTAGGGAGATAACATTTTTAATTTCTAAATATTTAAAATTATACTCAGTCAAAATTTGGTGTTTATCCGTTAAACAAACCAAAAGTTATTCACAAAACAGTACAGGTCGCTCGATTTGCCGAGCGTGTACTAACCAAGATATTGATGTGTTATATTTATGTTCTTTATTATTAAGCGATTTGAATATGAATCGCGACGTAGGCCAGGAATTATGATGCTAAACTAAGAAACCATGAGGTCGCGAGTTCAATCCCATCTACCGGCAAATGAAATTTTTCTGTATATGACAACAGCAATCGATTATTACTCTCCTCCAAATTTTACGCTCTTACCAATGTTACGCTCTTCCCAATTATTCGCTCTTCTACTTTCTCACCACATTCCACCACTGATGGTGGTGAACAAAGCAATAGCAAATCGGAAATATCCACTACCACACAAACACACTCATAAAATTATTACACATCCACGCTTACTTTTTGGATAATTGTAAGCGTGGGGTTAAGTGGTTATTTTTCAGCATCTGGTATGTTTGAGTGGAAGCACTTTCCTCCAATGACATGCGTGTGTAAAAATAATTCGAAGGGAGGCCAAATTATAAGCAGTTACTAGTTTTGAGTTTGGCTTACCCGTCAGGTTATTTGGTAATGAGATATTTTGCTGGGCCCAGCAAAATCTTGGTAAGTACATGCCATTACCACCGGGATTACCAGGTAATGATATCTCATTATCGCCAGCATTACTTTCGGTAAATAAATAACGACTAACAAAAAATTGACAAAAATAAGTTATTACTAGTAATCTAATTTGAACTAAAAAACTTTTCTTTAAATGGTTTACGATATATCTCTATTATAAAACATGCTAAGTCGAGTTAGCATGCTGTTAGGGAGATAACATTTTTAATTTCTAAATATTTAAAATTATACTCAGTCAAAATTTGGTGTTTATCCGTTAAACAAACCAAAAGTTATTCACAAAACAGTACAGGTCGCTCGATTTGCCGAGCGTGTACTAACCAAGATATTGATGTGTTATATTTATGTTTGAAAGGTCTGGAAAGACTTTTAGATCATTTCATTAGGGAAAACCTGGATACAAAACTCCTGTCGGGGAACCAACATGCCTACAATAAGGGCAAGTCTACAGAATCAGCCCTGCACGAACTTGTGAGCACTATCGAATCGTCCCTGCATTTCAAGGAATTCACCATGGTGGCATTTCTTGACATAGAAGGGGCTTTTAACAACATTCACTCAGATGCGGTAATTGCGGCACTGTCACATCTAAAAGTTAACAATAGTTTGATTAGACTAATTCAAAGTCTGCTCACCAGAAGACGCATAACAGCATGTCTAGGGTCCACAACTCTAACAAGGTATGTAAACAGAGGGACCCCGCAAGGAGGAGTATTGTCTCCACTAATTTGGAACCTAGCGGTGAATGAAATCCTGCTAGAGCTAGAACGTTGTGGCTGCAAAGTCGTGGCATATGCGGACGACGTGGCAATCGCAGTGAGTGGCAAATTCGTAAACGTCCTCAGAGACATCCTACAGGTGGCTCTGAACAAGTTGGTTAGATGGGCCAGAAGCAGCGGTTTGGGTGTTAACCCCAACAAGACAGAATTGGTTCTCTTTACTAGGATGAATAATGTCCCACATGTGGACCCTCCACCTCGGATAAATGGAACAGATCTAGTCTTTTCTGAAAGTGCAAAATTTTTAGGAATAATTCTAGATAGGAAAATGTTATTTAGACTTAACGTATTGGAACGTGTAAGGAAGGCCAACGTCGCCTTATATTCCTGCAAAAAGGCTGTAGGGTCGCGGTGGGGACTCTCTCCTAAAATCGTCCACTGGATATATATAGCAGTAGTTCGTCCAATACTGTTATACGGTATTGTGGTATGGTGGACGGCAACTGACAAACTAACCATTACCAACCTACTAACAAAGGTTCAGAGAACTGCCTGCCTGAGCATAAGCGGAGCCTTAAGGACTACAGCGACCGAGTCTCTACAAGCCCTACTCCATATACTGCCGATTAATATTGTGGCGAGAGAAGTTGCAACCAAAGCGGCAATAAGATTAAACTGCCTATCACTGTGGAGGTACAAGAACTATGGTCACATGAGGATATCAAAGTGTAGTGCTATGGTAACCGACCGAGTGGACTATATACCAACTGTGTACACCTTCGAGAGAAATTACATCACTATGATTCCCGCCAGAGACGAATGGGTCGGCAGAATACCAGGTAATAGAAACCATCTCCACTTTTACACGGATGGTTCGAAGCTTGATGAAAAGGTTGGCTTCGGAGTACACTGTGAAGAACTTAGTCTGGATATAGCTCACAGACTACCAGATACCTGCAGTGTCTATCAAGCCGAAATAATGGCAATATGGGAAGTCGCCAAGTGGCTGAGTCGCAACATAGTAACCAACACTGGCGTTGTCATTTACTCGGACAGCCAGGCTGCCATCAATTCTCTGGAGGCAACATCCCTAAATTCACAAACAGCCCTCGACTGCCGCAGATCTCTTAACGAGATGGCTGAGCAGTTTAATATACACCTCATATGGGTGCCTGGGCATAGGGATATCCCGGGGAACTGCAAAGCCGATGAACTTGCTAGGAATGGGACGACATTACAAATTCTCGAAGAATTTGCATATATTGGTGCGCCACTATCCACGTGCAAGCTTTGGCTTAGGCAAGAGGCAATCAGGCAGTCCAACGAAAGATGGACAGAAATCGGCACCTGCAGGGTAGCTAGACAAATCTGGCCAAGGTATGACCTGAAAAGGTCAAAATATCTTCTCGCACTAGAGAGGAAAAGATTGTCTACGTTAGTAAAGGTTCTGACGGGACACTGCTTGATCGGCGAACACGCCAAAAGATTGGGTATTGACTCCAATGACTTCTGCCGAAGCTGTGGAGATGAGGAAGAAGTGGAGAGCATTGAGCACTTGCTTTGCGACTGTCCCGCTTTGAGTAAACGACGACTGGACATACTGGGGTCGGCCTTTTTAGGCAGCCTAACAGATCTTTCTAGTACTGATATTCGTACTATCGATAAATTTATATATCAAACAGGTTGGTTTCGATGAGGGGCATTTCAGCCCGTGGTAACACTAGGGACCTAAACTGGTCTATGTGAGCTTGTAAAAAAATACGGCTGCCACCCTAACCTAAACCTAAACCTATATTTATGTTCTTTATTTTTAAGCGATTTGAATATGAATCGCGACGTAGGCCAGGGATTATGATGCTAAACTAAGAAACCATGAGGTCGCGAGTTCAATCCCATCTACCGGCAAATGAAATTTTTCTGTATATGACAACAGCAATCGATTATTACTCTCCTCCAAATTTTACGCTCTTACCAATGTTACGCTCTTCCCAATTATTCGCTCTTCTACTTTCTCACCACATTCCACCACTGATGGTGGTGAACAAAGCAATAGCAAATCGGAAATATCCACTACCACACAAACACACTCATAAAATTATTACACATCCACGTTTACTTTTTGGATAATTGTAAGCGTGGGGTTAAGTGGTTATTTTTCAGCATCTGGTATGTTTGAGTGGAAGCACTTTCCTCCAATGACATGCGTGTGTAAAAATAATTCGAAGGGAGGCCAAATTATAAGCAGTTACTAGTTTTGAGTTTGGCTTACCCGTCAGGTTATTTGGTAATGAGATATTTTGCTGGGTTGGTATGCAGGCAACTCGCGGTGTAATAAATACTCGGTTTACCAACGTCTTAAATTATTTGTACGCGATTGGAGAAAACTAATAAAATAAAAGACAAAGCTAAAGTAAAAATATAGGAAGAAGGAAAAACACTCTAGAGTCCTTGCAGTACTGTTCGTTTTTATTACTCATTTTTTGACGCATACCTGCATACCCACCGATAGCGAAATTTGTAAGAATTTCATTAATTAGAATGAGCAGAAGAAACAGAATTTCCTTAAGTCAAACAATTTAAATTTTAGATGATTATTAAAAGGGATAAGACTTACAGTGATTTCGAAGAAATATTAAGTTCCAAAAACATCAATATATACTAAACTACGAGTGGTTTCTTATTGTGCCAGTAAATGAAACAGCACTAAAATCAAAGCCGTAGAATTACAATGGAAGCTACATGAAAGTGTTTTTTAAATATTATTTATAAAATAAATTTAAAATAAATAAATATAAATAATTTATATAATTGTAAAATTAATCAAATGTTATGTTTAAAATCCAACAAAACACATTAAAAAAATTTCGCGATATAGCGAATTATTCGGTATAACGAATGGGTCTGACAATGTATCGTACGTTATACCGGGATTTGCCTGTATTTATAAATTAAAACAATTAAGAAAGTTACAGTCGGGTAAACCGACTAAGGTATACCCTCACTTTGTGAGTAATGTAATATTGAATATTCCACGAATTATTCTGTTAGATTGTATGGTAGGTACCAGAACGGGTTTAACAAATACACCTATTTTTCGCTGAATAGTAGATACTTTAAATACATTGCACTGCGCCGAATTATAAGCGTTTATTTGCACTGGTTTATTAACGTTATGAGATATTAAATTTTGGTATGATTTGGACATTTTGTGTGGGAGGTACAAAAAGGGGCGTGGTGATAACGGCCATTTTTTACAGGGCTATAGACACTTCAAAAGCGTTACACTGGCATTTACGTGCATTGGTACTCATGTTGTGAGCTCTTAACTTTTTGTGCAAAATTGTACCTTTGTGTGGGAGGTACAAAAAGGGGCGTGGCAATAGCGTCCATTTTTCACAGGGCTATAGACACTATAAAAGCATTACACTTTAGAAAATTTCAAGTATTTTTATACACTGGTATTAATGTTATAAGCTGTTAACTTTTGGTGCAAAATGTTACCTTTGTGTGGGAGCTACCAAAAGGGGCGTGAATATAACATCCATTTTTCACTGGACTGTAGGCACTATAAAAGCATTACACTGTACAAAATTTCAAGTATTTTTATACACTGGTATTAATGTTATAAGCTGATAACTTTTGCTGCAAAATGGTGCATTTGTGTGGGAGGTACCAAAAGGGGCGTAGCAATTTGGCAATTTGATAGCGACTAATAAACTAATGCTATGTGTGGAATTTCAGAAGATTCGAATAAGTAGTATAGCAGTTATTAAAGATTCAATATTTTACAACATTTTAACACTTTGTGGGGGAGGTACTAGAAGGAGTGGACCAATATGGCCCATCTTCGAACTTAGCCGGAGATAGAAAAAAATATTACCACGTACCAAATTTGAAGTCAATCGGTTACTCCTTTCGAGAGTTATCGTGCGCACCAGCCAGCAGACACACAGACAGACAGACAGACGGACGGACATTGCTCATTCGTCTTAAAATGACCCAAAACGAATATCCGCCGAACATACTTAGGGTCTTAGGTCACTCCTTCGCTGTGTTACACTTTTTTTCGTAGCAAATGATATATACCCTCGTCACACTAAAGTGAGGGTATAAATAAGTGCTGCATACCCAAATCTAATGCTGCTTATGACATTTTTAACTACAAAAAAAAAATATATTTGGAAAACTTCATAAACAATAACTTTGGTTGTGTTCAAACAAATATTTTATTTGTGAAAGTGGCAAATATATATTGTGCTAATATATAAATATATGAGAGATTGATTTTCAAATAAAAATTATTTGTTCACAAACATAAAATATTTAAAAATTTTGGTTCCAAATATATTTTCTTTCAATTCAAACATATCAAAAATTGAGATTTTCCTTTGTGTATGCAGCGATTTTCTTCGGAATTGTCTCATTTTATATACTTTAAGATAAAAAAATAAAAATATAATATTTGTAAATCTTTCGATGTTTTTAAGATTTCATGTTTAGCAATATCTTGTAAGATATCTTTGAACCGCTGATGAGATAAAGAAATTATATTATATGACGAAGCTTTCCTGATCCAATTAGGATAAATGGTTCCCGAGTTATGCTATGTGTGGTTCAACCTCTATACAGGGAGGAGGGTATATATCATTTGCTGCGAGCCAAAGGTGTAACACGTCGAAGGAAGAATGATACCGAAGGAACTCTCCCCGTGTTGGACATAGACCCAGAATCCAAGAACAATCTTGTCATGGCGAAGGGCATGGCGTACTTCTTGATCTGGACAGTCTTTTTCAAAATTGGAAAGGTCCCGATTAGCAGGACAGATGACTCGAGTCCAAATATACGGTCTGAAGAGGCAAACACTGGTAGTGAACGGATGGAGACAAGTGAGACTTCGCCAAAAACTGATGTGGAAGTAGTCAATAACACCACCAGTTCGCCAATAGTACCGGTACTTTTGCTGGAAGTTCCCAGCAAAGGTGGTGATCAAAATAAAAAGAGCCACAAAACGATTCAAAATAATGAGGAAGCGACAAAAAATAACACCGCCTCCCAAAATTGTCTACTGATAGGTGGTGAACGAAAGGAGGAGAACGACACTCTACCAAATAATGAGGGAGTGCCAACAGATAGGATAGATTCCCAAAAGAAAGACAATGATTGAGGTCATCCAGATAAACCTCCGCCGGAGCGAGACAGCATCCAACGCTCTGATGGACATCATAAATAAAGGCACGGCTCATATTGTTTTGATCCAGGAACCATGGACAACTATCAACAAGGTTACTGGATTAAACCATGTGAACTATAACCTTTTCCACGCTAACTCAGGTACTCGTCCAAGAATTTATATTTTGTCCCAGAAAAACTTATGTTTTCTTTTCTCACCAGAGTTGTCAACATCGGACGCAATGGTGCTGAGGCAAGGTAATGGAAATATGTACCTGGCGTCAATATATCTGTCATTCAATCCGCCGACATTGCCACCTACGTCGGAATTACAACGTCTGGTGAGGGAATCCAAACACACAAGTAATGAGTTATTAGCTGGATGTGACGCCAACTCCCATCATATCGCTTGGGGTAGTACTAACACCAATAAAAGGTGACAAGCCCGTATAGAATTTTTGAATACAAACGACCTCATAACTCTTAACATAGGAAGCAATGCAACCTTTGTTAACAAAATTAGGGAAGAAGTATTAGGTATAACGATATGTCCAGAAAATCTTATTGATGAGATCCATGAGTGGGGGGTTTCGGATAAACACTCCTATTCGGACCACCGTTATATAAGTTTTAAAATTGCACGGCCACCGCCAAACCCAATAAGTTTCCGTAATAAGACTAAGACCGACTGGACTAATTTCGGAAATCTAGTTAGAAATAGATTGGGCCAACCTACACGCGATTATCTATGTGCAGTAGACATTGATATCAATGTGAAGAAGATTACCGAGGCTCTTGTAAAATCATTCGAAGATAGTTGCCCACTTCGAGAAAGGAAATCTGCCTATGAGAAAACCTGGATGACAGGACAAATTCGCTCGATTGTCCGCAGACTTTACAACAGAGCTCGACGTAAAAAACAATCAGTATATTTGGAAGACTACCACAGAAGACTCAAAGAATACAATAAAATCATTAGATCGGCGAAACGTAACTCCTGGAGGCTTTTCTGTGAACAGGCAGACAGCGTTAACAGCATGTCTAAAATGAAAAAGTTCCTCTATAAAACTCATGTCCAAACCGAAACACTGGTGGATGACACGGGTAAAAGGATGGAAACTATAGAGGATACCGTAAGGCTCTTGATGATAACTCATTTTACGATTGGTAATGCTGAACCAACAGAGGAACAGTTACAGAATGAAAATGTATTGCATCAAGTACCTATTACGGATATAACAGATGGTATGGTTAAAGAAGCGATAAAAAGTTTCTTTCCTCTTAAGGCTGCGGGACCGGATGGAATATTTCCAGCACTTCTGAAGAATGAGGTGGATCTGGTATCAACTCATCTGGCTGGAGAGTTCACTGCATACCTAAACCATTCTTATAGCCCAAAAACCTGACAGGAATCAAGGGTTATACGACCGCAAAGGCTTATCGACCCATTAGCCTAACTTCTTTCCTGCTAAAAACAATGGAGCGAATAATTGATGACATGGTCAAAAGTAAAATAGGGGATGACAGGCTAAAATTCAAACAACGCGCCTATGTCAAAGGAAGATCAGTGGAAACAGCTCTGCATGAGGTAGTGCACCACATAGAAGAGTCCTTCAGTAAAGAAATGTATACACTTGCTGTTTGCATAGACATTGAGGGCGCATTTAACAACATACAGACCGATACACTTATCCAGTCTTTAGATGAGTTTCAGGTTGACCGGACGCTGAAAAACTGGATCAACAATATGCTAAGGAATAGGTGGATTATTTGTGGGTCATATGACGTAAAAATTAGAGACAAAGTAAATCGTGGTATACCTCACGGGATCATTTTATCGCCTCTTCTATGGGTTACGACGATAAAAATCTCCTAAAAGCCCCAACCAATGAAGGACTTAAACTAGTCTGTTATGCAGACGACGTTGTAATACTTCTAAGGGGCTTTCATCCAAATCTATTATGCACAAGAGCTGAAGAGGCACTTAACATAGCATGTAACAGGGCACAACCAAGGGGATTAAATGTTAACCTAGACAAAACAGAAATATGTCTATTTACAAGGAAAACGAAGATCCCACGTTTTTCGCCCACAGATGTTGGTCGTTGTGCAGAAGAGCTATAGGTTCAAAATGGGGACTACGTCCAAATATAACTCACTGGCTTTACATGAGCGTGATTAGACTAATAATCACCTACGCCAGTGTAGTGTGGTAGACATCAATGGACAAGAAGTGCAACGTAATACCTTTGCAAAAAATTCAACGTATGTGCTGCCTAGGCATACGACAAAAGCGTTGGAGACTGTACTCAACATCCAACCAATAGACATCCGTATAAAGTATGAGGCAGCCCTCACAGCAAGACGTCTACAAGTGATGGGTGAATGGATAAATCGAGACCACAAGTCGTACCATCAGAAGATTTTAGAATCTCTAGTTGGTCACATTCAAACGCCAGAAATCTCCGACCGCATTCCTGAAGTGCGGCTTACAGCTACCTGTGATTCGTTTTGCCAGACAGACGCTCATGGGAAAATGGAACTTCGGCCCATGTGCCAGTGGGAACCAGCTGCTACACGGACAGATTGTGAAGCCGCCGAGCCGAGCCGCCGATCTTTGCGGGTAAAATCGGCTGAGACACAGCCGCCGTTCCATAGGTTAGGTTGAATAGAGGAGACGTTTAAAACGTCTCATGTCCATGGACATACACTTAAGCCAGTGGTTCGGCCTGTTGTGCGCTCCTTATTTATGATTTTCATACCCCACGGATTACAGAAAATCGGTACTAGACACGTATTTTCTCAGTATCTTCCAGTCATATCCTCTGAGATGAGTCAAGTCTGGCAATATGTCGGAACCGAAATATCGGGATCTTGCATGTGTGAAAGCTGGGCAGTGACACAGAAAATGTTCTATCGTTTCGATGTTTTCCCTGCATGCCCTGCACTCGTCGTTTTCTGCTAGTCCTATGCGATGAAGATGTGCCTGTAAGCTTGATTGTCCCGTTAGAACACTTATCATCTTACTAATCTCGATCTTGTTTAGTTTCAGAAAACTACTGGTTTTCTTCTCATTTGGGTCACCCCACAGTATCTTTGCAGTTGCTCCTACAGTTGCTCTATTCCACACAGTTTTGTGAGCCATCACTGCCCAATGCTTCAACTCATCCTTCGTGGCTTCGAAAGGTTTCCAATTTTCCAATTTTCCAAGTTTATTACTCGAAGTTCTCTGCCCTTTGAAGCCAAGCTGTTTGCTCGTTCATTTCCAATCACTCCGTTGTGTCCCGGTACCCAGAAAATACGCAGTTGACCATGGACTGAGTAATTATTTATCGTTCTTTTACAGTCTAACACGGTTCTGGATTTGACCTTTTCCGATGTTATTGCTTTGATCGCCATTTGGCTATCTGTGAATATGTTGGCATATTTAGGCTTTGTGGTATTACTGAGCCAGTTAACACACTCCGTGATTGCTCGAACTTCTGCTTGAAATACTGTGTTATGGTCTGGGAGGCGGAAGTAAAGTTCGAGTTCTGGTTCATCAATAAAAAGTCCCAGACCCGTCCTTCCTCCTAGCCTGGACCCATCAGTGTAGCACCTGGTTCCCACTGAGCAAGTGTTCCGTTTTCCCAGAAGTGTCTGTCTGGCACGAACGATTCACAGGTAGCTGTAAGCCGCACTTCAGGAATGCGGTCGGAGATTTCCGTTGTTTGAATATGACCGACCAGTGATTGTAATATCTTCTGATGGTACGACTTGTGGTCTCGATTTATCCATACACCCATCACTTGTAGACGTCTTGCTGTGAGGGCTGCCTCATATTTTATACTGATATCTATTGGTTGGATGTGCAGTACCAACGCTCTTGTTGGTGCGGTTCTAATTGCTCCGTTTATGCCTAGACAGCACATACGTTGCACTTTTTGCAATGGTATTACGTTGTACTTTTTGACCATTGATGTCCACCACACTACAGAGGCGTAGGTGATTATTGGTCTAATCACGCTCATGTAAAGCCAGTGTGTCATATTTGGACGTAGTCCCCATTTTGAACCTATAGCTCTTCTGCACAACGACCAACATCTGTGGGCCTTTGTAACTCTTTCTTCAATATGATCTTTCCAGTACAGTTTCTGATCCAAGATTACTCCCAAGTATTTTATCTTTTTAGATATGGCAATATTCTTATCCAGGAAACGAGGCACGGTAAAAGGATGAATCTTCCTTTTCCTTGTAAATAGACATATTTCTGTTTTGTCTGGATTGACATTTAGTCCCCTTGGTTGTGCCCAGTTATATGCTATGTTAAGTGCCTCTTCAGCTCTTCTGCATAGTTGGTTTGGATGTGTGCCCCTTAGAAGTATTATAACGTCGTCTGCGTAACAGACTGGTTTAAGTCCTTCATTGGTGAGGGCTTTAAGGAGACTGTGTATCGTCGTAACCCATAGGAGAGGCGATAAAATGCACCCCTGAGGTATACCACGATTTACCTTGTCTCTGATTTTTACGTCATATTACCCACAAATAATCCATCTATTCCTTAGCATATTGTTGATCCAGTTTATCAACGCCCGGTTATCCTGAAACTCGTCTAAGGACTGGATAAGTGTATCGGTCTGAACGTTGTTAACAGCGCCCTCAATGTCTATACAAACGGCAAGTGTGTACAATTTTTCACTGAAGGACTTTTCTATGTGGTGTACTACCTCATGTAGAGCTGTTTCCACTGATCTTCCTTTAACATATGCGTGTTGCTTGAATTTTAGCTTGTCATCGGCTATCTTACTTTTGATCATGTCGTCAATTATTCGCTCCATTGTTTTTAAGAGGAAAGAAGTTAGGCTAATAGGTCGATAAGCCTTTGGGATCGTATAACTCGCCTTGCCAGGCTTAGGTATGAAGACCACCCTTGATTCCTGCCATTTTTTGGGGTATATGCATGAGTTAGGCATGCAGTGAAAACTCCAACAAGATGAGTTGATACCAGATCCACCTCATTCTGAAGAATCGCTGGAAATATTCCGTCCGGTCCCGCAGCCTTATAAGGAGAGAAGCTTTTTATTGCTTCTTTAACCATAGCATCCGTAATAGGTACTTGGTGCATTACATTTTCGGTCTGTAACTGTTCCTCTATTGGCCCAGCATTACCACTCGGAAAATGAGTTTTCACCAAAAGCCTTACGGTATCATCTATAGTTTCCATCTTTTTACCCGTTTCATCCACCAGTGTTTCGGTTTGGATATGAGTTTTTGAGAGGAACTTTTTTATTTTGGACATGCTGTTAACGCTGTCTACCTGCTCACAGAAAAGTCTCCAGGAGTTACGTTTCGCCAGTCTAATAATTTTATTGTATTCTTTGAGCTTTCTGTGGTAGTCATCCCAATATACTGATAGCTTTTTACGTCGAGCTCTGTTGAAAAGTCTGCGGACATCCTTGCCAATCGAGCGAATTAGCCCTGTCATCCAGGGTTTGTCATAGGCAGATTTCCTTTCTCGAAGCGGGCAACTATCTTCGAATGATTTTACAAGAGCCTCCGTAATCCTCCTCACATTGATATCAATGTCTTCTGTACTTAGATAATCGTGTTTAGGCTGGCCCAATCGATTTCTAAGTAGGTTGCCGAATTTGGTCGAGTCGGTTTTAGCCTTATTACGGAAACTTATTGGGCTAGGCGGTGGCCGTGCAATTTTAAACCTTATATAACGGTGGTCCGAATAGGAGTGTTCATCCGAAACCCTCCACTCATGGATCTCATCAATGAGGTTTTCCGAGCATATCGTTATATCTAATACTTCTTCCCTAATTTTGTTAACAAAGGTCGCCTTGTTCCCTATGTTGAGAGCTAGGAGATCGTTAGTATTCAAAAATTCTATAAGGGCTTGTCCCCTTTTATTGGTGTCACTACTACCCCAAGCAATATGGTGTGAGTTGGCATCACAACCAGCTAGTAACACATTACTTGTATTTTTGGATTCCCTTACCAGACGTTGTAATTCCGACGTAGGTGGCAATGTCGGCGCATCGTATGGCAGGTATACTGACGCCAGGTACATACTTCCATTACCTTGTATCAGCACAGTTGCGTCCGATGTTGACAACTCTGGAGAGAATAGATAGCATAAGTTTTTATGGCACAGAATACAAGTCCTTGGACGAGTACCTGTGTTAGCGTAGAAAATATTGTAGTTCATATGGTTTAATCCAGTAACTTTGTTACTAGTAGTCCACGGTTCCTGGACCAAAGCAACATGAACCCTGCCTTTATTTATTATGTCCATCAGAGCAATGGATGCCATTTCGCACCGGTGGAGGTTTATCTGGATGACCTCAATCATTGTCTTTCCAGTAAAAATTTCCTTTGGGAGTCGTCTATCCTATTTGGTTGCACTCCCTCTTTATTTGGTAGTGAGTCTTTCTCCTCCTTTCGTTTACTACCTATTACACACTCTTCAAGTAGACCTCTTTGGGAGGCGGTGTTACTTTTTGTCGTTCCCTCTTTGTTTTGATTCTTTATGTACCTATTCCTATAACCACTATTGCTGGGAACATTCTGCAAAATTGGTGATATTATCGGCAATTTGGAATGTTATCGACCTCTTTTTGGAAGGCGGTGTTGTTTTTTGTCGCTCCCTCTTTGTTTTGAGTTTTTGTGCTCCTCTTCATATCCTTATCACCACCTTTGCTGGGAACTTTCTGCAAAATTGATGATGTTATCGGCAAATTGGCGATATTATCGACCACTTCCACCTCACTTTTTGGAATTGTCTCACTCGCTTCATTCTGTTCACTATTTTCGTTTGCCACTGCAGGCGGTACGTTCGTGTTTGGGCTCGACTTAACTGTCCTGCCAATGGGGGTTTTTCCAATCTTAAAGAAGATTTTCCAAATCCCGAAAAATGCCATGCCTTTTGTCTTGACGAGGCTATCCCTGGAATACGGGTCTATGCCTACCACCAGGAGAGAACCATCGGGATCATTTTTCCTGTGGAAGACTTCCCACTTCCCCACTTTAAGGTTCGAATCTTGTTTGCCAATGACGCTGAGTATGCGCTCTGACGGTACCTTACTAGTCCATCCTCTGACATAGAAAGATGTTTTTATGAGTACAGGGATATCGCTTTTCCTTACCAGTTTCAGCTTTGCGCCGTCCCAAGGTGAGGGGATGCTCTCCACTAGTTTTCCGAGGACATCGACACAGCATTGTGATGCCAGTTTCAGCTTCAAAACGCCCCTCTCAAACGTGCAACTCATTACTTGGATTGTTGGTCCATCATTAGATTCGAGAATGTGGTCCAATACCTTCGTGTAGAACAAATCTTCGAAGATGCTCTTTTGCTCTTCGGGAATTCTGCCAGACGCACTACTGCTATCAATTATGGTATAGTGTAGTTCGTCCTGAATATGTTTTTTGGCTATTTGGGAATAAGATGGTGTTTCCTTACCCATTGTTATAGCCACCTTGCTTTTTCCTTTAGAATGGGTCTTTTTGTATGAGGCCCCCTCTTTTATGGATGGTTTGGTGGACTTACTCACCTACTCAACAACAAGATCAACTTCTCCTCCCACCATTAACGGATTCTGACTAGAAACTCCTTTTTGGTAGATTGAATAGGTTTCTTCGAAGTGCTGGGTGCCGGTGAGCTTTTTTTCTTCTTAGTTGATTTCGCATCGCTATGCTCTTCGGGAGATCTGACTCTTTTAGTAGATGTAGAAGAGTAAGATTCATCCTGTAATATCTTCTGCCGGTTCATCTTATTCAGTTTCCTTCTTTGTGCCCCTGACAGTCTTTTCCGATTTTCAACAATAGTAATATTGTTATCACTTGATGACTCAGAGTCCGAGTTCCCACTAGCTTTTAAAAGTTGGGGTTGCTTAGAGCCCCCCCTTGGGTTTTCTTTATCTTCCTCATCGTTTATTTTGCCAAAGGCTAGATGTGCGCTTACTTGCTCACGATTGTTTGATAACGACGACACGTGACTCGCGAGTAAATCAACGCTTTCCGCCGGTACTGGGTTTATTTCCGCCGTTCCATAGAAAAACTTTTAAATATGGATATATACAATTTACATTTTTGATAAGCAAATAACGATATAACATATATATCGTCCCCTCAATAGAAGAATAGAGTATACACATAAACACTATTATTTTTTATTGCATTTTAATAATCTACGCAATTGGTTGTATATACGCAATTTGTATGTATATCTAGTAAAAATTTGGGGAAGTTCTACTTTCACAAATTGGGTTATTGGGTGTTCGAAATTGATTGTTCATTAATAAAAGCCTACGTGCCGATATAGTTTCAATATAACAAAAACTTCAAATATGATTTTCTCGAAACGACAAACAAATTATACCCTATTCATTTCTTGGTGGGACGATGTGGAAAGTGATTTTCGTTTTGATTCGTTTGTTGTCACAAGAGGGAGCTTAACATGTATTCAATATGAGAATATTTATAGTAATAGAAAAATAATTATAAAAACTATTTTTTAAAGGAAATAATAAAATTTTTTATTTATTATTAGATTACGTACACATGGAGAAACGAATATTTTCGGAAAAAAAAACAATGGAGTATTACAGAATTGTAATACTGCATATAAATTAATGCCTCAATTGTAAAGAATGATATGTCGACTTGGTAGGTTATACTCGAGATTGCATTTCTAAATATTCTAAATTGTCTTCAGTCAAATCCATCAAATCAATGAAGTTAAGCTCAAATTACAAGGCAATATTAAAAGGCAAAAATTTAAAATTTCACTAAAACGACGATCCTGAAAACAACCAGTTTCGACTTAGCATACTTTGAAAATCGAGTATATCATTGAGCCGCCTAGCGTCAATTTTATGACTTATAATTGTATGGAAATCGATGATTTTTATACCCGCCACCATAGGAGCGGGTATACTAATTTTGTCATTCTATTTGCAACACCTTGAAATATGATCTGCGACCCTATATAGTATATATATTCTTGATCTTCGTGAAATTCTAAGACGATTTAGCCATGTCCGTTTGTCTGTCTATCTGTTGAAATTACGCTACAGTCCGTAATAATAGAGCTACGTTAATCAAATTTGGTATAAATTTTTCTTATAGTTGCAGGTCGTTTGGGATTGCAAATGGGCCATATTGGTTAACGTTTTGATATAGCTTCCCTATAGAGGTCGCTCCAAATTATGGTTTTTGAGCCATAGATACCACATATTTAAAGCAATTTAGCTGAAACTTTTCAGTTTGACAAAAATTCAACACAAAAATGTTAACTTCATATTTTGTTAGAGGTCGCTCCAAAATATACGTATTTATGCCATAAATACCACATTTTTAAGCATTTTAACTGAATCCTTGCGGTTCATATTTTGTTATAGTCCACCTATAGATGTCGCTCCAAAAAAGGCTTGCTTAAGCCATAAACACCACATATTTAAAGCAATTTTGCTGAAACTTTTCAGTTTGTATTCTACTTATATTTTGGCAAGAATTCATGTCAATGAAATTTATACAAATCAGTTTATATTTTGTTGTAGTCCCCGTGTAGAGGTAGCCCACAAATATGCTAATTTAAGCCATAAATACTATTTTGTTAGATTAAGGGTTTGGATTAAAAGGCATAAAATTTGGCTAAAAACTGTAGCGTTCGTTTTTTTAATAAATTGCTTAAACAAAAAGATCGTTCCATGACTTGCTCCATATCCAAAAATCTTTCAGTAATAGAATTGAATGCAATTCATGCTGGAGGGTATATAAGATTCCACATGGCCGAACTTAACGCTGTTACTTGTTTCACTTCACAATATCTTACAATTAACTTAAAAAAATCCATTATTATTTGTGAATATATGCCAGAGCTTAACTTTTTAACTATTATTTTAAATGTAAAAATGATTATCACAGAGCCGCCGTATGTCAATTTTATGTCGGCTAAGCCATCAAGCCGCCGCCGCCGATCTATAATTTCCAATGGCAGCCGCCGCCGCCAATTTTGCCTCGGCTTCAGTTTCTGGCCACGACCTTGCACTCACAACGTTCTAGATCTAGCAGGATTTCATTCGCCGCTAGGTTCCAAATTAGTGGAGACATTACTCCTACTTGTGGGGTCCCACTGTTTACAAACCTTGTTAGAGTTGTGGACCCAAGACATGCTGTTATGCGTTTTCTGTTGAGCAGACTTTGAATTAGTCTAATCACACTAGAGTTAACTTTTAGATGTGACAGTGCCGCAATTACTGCATCCGAGTGAATGTTGTTAAAAGCCCCTTCTATGTCGAGAAATGCCACCATGGTGAATTCCTTGAAATGCACGGACGATTCGATAGTGTAAGCATGTTGGTTCACCGACAGGTGTTTTGTATCCAGGTTTTCCCTAATGAAATAATCTAAAAGTCATTCCAGATCTTTCAATAGGAAGGAGGATAGGCTAATTGGTCTGAAGTCTTTTGGCCTAGTGTGTGATATCTTCCCCGCTTTAGGTATGAGTACCACTGTGGTAGCCCTCCATCGATTCGGAATGTATGAAAGACTGATACAGCCTACATAAATTTTCTCCAGCCAGGGGATAATGTACTTCAACATAGTCTGGAGATCGGTAATCGCATATATTGGGTGGTCTCCAGTTACTTGCCTTATGAAGCTGTAGTACCGACTGCTCTATTCAGGGAAGTAGTAGAAGAAGCAACGTCTGACGAGGTCGAGCTGATTATTGGCGCAGACACGAACGCTCATCATACTATCTGTGGTAGTACGGACATGCTGACAATAAGGGGAAGTCTACAGAATCAGCCCTGCACGAACTTGTGAGCACTATCGAATCGTCCCTGCATTTCAAGGAATTCACCATGGTGGCATTTCTTGACATAGAAGGGGCTTTTAACAACATTCACTCGGATGCAGTAATTGCGGCACTGTCACATCTAAAAGTTAACTCTAGTGTGATTAGACTAATTCAAAGTCTGCTCACCAGAAGACGCATAACAGCATGTATAGGGTCCACAACTCTAACAAGGTATGTAAACAGAGGGACCCCGCAAGGAGGAGTATTGTCTCCACTAATTTGGAACCTAGCGGTGAATGAAATCCTGCTAGATCTAGAACGTTGTGGCTGCAAGGTCGTGGCATATGCGGACGACGTGGCAATCGCAGTGAGTGGCAAATTCGAAAACGTCCTCCGAGACATTCTACAGGTGGCTCTGAAGAAATTGGCTAGATGGGCCCGAAGCAGCGGTTTGGGCGTAAACCCAAACAAGACAGAATTGGTTCTCTTTACTAGGATGAATAAAGTCCCACATGTGGGCCCCCCAACTCGGATAAATGGAACAGATCTAGTCTTTCCTGAAAGTGCAAAATTTTTAGGAATAATTCTAGATAGAAAACTGTTATTTAGACTTAACGTATTGGAACGTGTAAGGAAGGCCAACGTCGCCTTATATTCCTGCAAAAAAGCTGTAGGTTCGCGGTTGGGCCTCTCTCCTCAAATCGTCCACTGGATATATATAGCAGTAGTTCGTCCTATACTGCTATACGGCATTGTGGTATGGTGGACGGCAACTGACAAACTAACCATCACCAACCTACTAACAAAGGTTCAGAGAACAGCCTGCCTGTGCATAAGCGGAGCCTTAAGGACTACAGCGACCGAGTCTCTACAAGCCCTACTCCATATACTGCTGATTAATATTGTGGCGAGAGAAGTTGCAACCAAAGCGGCAATATGATTAAACTGCCTATCAATGTGGAGGTACAAAAACTACGGTCACATGAGGATATTAAAGTGTAGTAACGGACTGAGTGGAATATATACCAACTGTGTACACCTTCGAGAGAAATTACATCACTATGATTCCCGCCAGAGATGAATGGGTTGGAAGAATACCAGGTAATAGAAACCATCTTTTACACGGATGGTTCGAAGCTTGATGAAAAGGTTGGCTTCGGAGTACACTGTGCAGAGATTAGTTTGGATATAGCCCTCAGACTACCAGATACCTGCAGTGTCTATCAAGCCGAAATAATGGCAATATGAGAAGTAGCCAAGTGGCTGAGTCGCAACATAGTAACCAACACTGGCGTTGTCATTTACTCGGACAGCCAGGCTGCCATCAATTCTCTGGAGGCAACATCCCTAAATTCACAAACAGCCCTCGACTGCCGCAGATCTCTTAACGAGGTGGCTGAGCAGTTTAATATGGGTGCCTGGGCATAGGGATATCCCGGGGAACTGCAAAGCCTATGAACTTGCTAGGAATGGGACGACATTACAAATTCTCGAAGAATTTGCATATATTGGTGCGCCACTATCCACGTGCAAACTTTGGCTTAGGCAAGAAGCAATCAGGCAGTCCGACGAAAGATGGACAGAAATCGGCACCTGCAGAGTAGCTAGACAAATCTGGCCAAGGTATGACCTGAGAAGATCAAAATATCTCCTCGCACTAGAGAGGCAAAGATTGTCTACGTTAGGGACACTGCTTGATCGGCGAACACGCCAAAAGATTGGGTATTGACTCTAATGACTTCTGAAGAAGCTGTGGAGATGAGGAAGAAGTGGAGAGCATTGAGCACTTGCTATGCGACTGCCCCGCTCTGAGTAAACGACGACTGGACATACTGGGATCGGCTTTTCTAGGCAGCCTAACAGATCTTTCCAGTACCGATATTCGTACTATCGACAAATTTGTATATCAAACAGGTTGGTTTCGATGAGGGGAATTTCAGCCCGTGATAACACTAGGGACCTAAACTGGTCTATGTGAGCTTGTACAAAAAAAATACGGCTGCCACCCTAACCTAACCTAACTTCAACATATTCTGCATTTCTGCTGCAGTGATGCCGTCTGGTCCAGGTGACTTGAAGGGCTCAAAGCTGTTAATAGCCAAGCTTATTCTGGATCTCTCCGTCAACAAATTGTTGTTGGTCTTGCATTCTTGTTGGTCTTGCTCGGGTTCTGTTGGTGAGTTCACCGGGAAATGTGTGTCGAGTTATTTGCCTCATCATGCAAGTAACCCACTGTACAGGGTGAAGCTGATAGTATTTTCCTCAGCCTTGCGGCGTCGGCGACCTTTTCCACTTTGCCACAGGAGGTATACCAAGAGCGTCTTTGCGCCTTTCTAAGCTCCTTCTTATAGATCTTGAGTTGCTCTTTATAGGCATCCCAAACATTAGCGACCCCAGTAGATTTAGCCTTGTTGAATAGCTTGTTGCAGGTCCTTTTCATAGCCGTTAGCTCAGAAGACCACCATTGGGGTTTAGTTTTACCCTTGTATCTTGTTTTTGGACAGGCTTCTTCAAGTATTGAATAATGTGGCGATATGTTCGACCGTCCTCCCACTGCGTAGGGCTCCTGTATCAGGACGATGTCTACTGCACCTGTGGGCAGGCGCAGCAATAGAGCCGCTGAGGCTGCTTTAGGGTGATGGAGGTTAATCTGTAGAATTTTTACCATCATTGGTAATTGACAGATTAACATCCACCCCGACAAGGGTGTTATGTTCCCACGTAATTTGACATGTAAGCGCTGTAGAAACTGTATTTTGTATTTGATAAGTACGAAATTTGGCAGAAAGAGGTTTTTTATTACATGAATTAACACTGCCAAAAATTGAGGGAAATCGGTTCAGATTTAGATATATATATGTTACCCCCGATTTGACATGTAAGCTCTGTAAAAACTGTATTTTATATCCGATCAGTACGAAATTCAGCAGAAAGAGGTTTTTATTACATGAATGAACACAGTCAAATTTGGAGAAAATCGGTTCACATTTAGATATAGCTCCCATATATATGTTACCCCGATTTGACATGTAAGCGCTGTAGAAATTTTATTGTATATCCGATCAGTGCGAAATTCGGCAGAAAGAGGTTTCTTGTTCATATCCATATATATCTACCATATATATCTACTTCCAATCATTACAAAATTTGGCAGAAAGATGTTTCTCAATTTAGTAACGAATATTGGCTAATTTAGCGGATTGAGATATAGCAGCTATATATATTCCTACGTCTTTACCAATTATTTCAAATTATTATCGCAATGACACTTATCGCATTGTTAAGGAGGTGTAGGGTATTATAAAGGGTTTTCCAACAAGAGGTGTTTTTGAGATAATGTTTATTTCATAATAAAGAGGAAGGTATGCCGTTAATAACGAAAAACAACATCAGCCAAATGGCCACCACGACCACGCTTACAGGACCATATCCTTTTCATGAAATTTTCCATAACCAAATCGCAAAGTGGCTGCCCTATGTCCTCGAAAGCCTCACGAATTCTATCTTTGAGGTCTTGAATCGACGCTGATCTGTTGGCGTAGACCTTATCTTTCACGTGGCCCCAAAGGAAGAAGTCGCAAGGTGTTAAATCACAAGATCTCGGTTGCCAATTGTGATCACCTCTTCGAGAGATAACACGGTCCGGAAACTTTCCCGTAACAGAGCAATGGTTTCGTTGCTTGTGAAAGTAAACGTTCTCCAGATCAATACCATTCAACTCCGAGCATAAAAAATCATTAATCATCTCTCGATAGCGCAATCCATTCACCGTATCTGCTGATCCAACCTCATTTTCGAAAAAGTAAGGTCCAATGAGCACCTGCAAAGATACTGTGGGGTGACCCAAATGAAAAGAAAACAAAAAGTTTTCTGAAACTAAACAAAATCGATATTAGTAAGATGATGAGTGTTCTAACGGGACACTCAAGCTTACAAGCACATCTTCATCGCATAGGAATAGCAGGAAACGACGAATGCAGGGAATGTAGGGAAAACATCGAAACGATGGAACATTTTCTGTGTCACTGGCTGGCTTTCACACATGCAAGATCCCATCATTTCGGGTCCGACATATTACCAGACCTGACTCAACTCAGATAAAATTACTGGAAGATACTGAGAAAATTCGTGTCTAGTACCGATTTTCTGTAACTCGTGAGGTATAAAAAGATCATAAATAAGGAGCGCACATCAGGCCGAACCAGTGCCCAGCAAAATCTTGGTAAGTACATGCCATTACCACCGGGATTACCAGGTAATGATATCTCATTATCGCCAGCATTACTTTCGGTAAATAAATAACGACTAACAAAAAATTGACAAAAATAAGTTATTACTAGTAATCTAATTTGAACTAAAAAACTTTTCTTTAAATGGTTTACGATATATCTCTATTATAAAACATGCTAAGTCGAGTTAGCATGCTGTTAGGGAGATAACATTTTTAATTTCTAAATATTTAAAATTATACTCAGTCAAAATTTGGTGTTTATCCGTTAAACAAACCAAAAGTTATTCACAAAACAGTACAGGTCGCTCGATTTGCCGAGCGTGTACTAACCAAGATATTGATGTGTTATATTTATGTTCTTTATTATTAAGCGATTTGAATATGAATCGCGACGTAGGCCAGGGATTATGATGCTAAACTAAGAAACCATGAGGTCGCGAGTTCAATCCCATCTACCGGCAAATGAAATTTTTCTGTATATGACAACAGCAATCGATTATTACTCTCCTCCAAATTTTACGCTCTTACCAATGTTACGCTCTTCCCAATTATTCGCTCTTCTACTTTCTCACCACATTCCACCACTGATGGTGGTGAACAAAGCAATAGCAAATCGGAAATATCCACTACCACACAAACACACTCATAAAATTATTACACATCCACGCTTACCTTTTGGATAATTGTAAGCGTGGGGTTAAGTGGTTATTTTTCAGCATCTGGTATGTTTGAGTGGAAGCACTTTCCTCCAATGACATGCGTGTGTAAAAATAATTCGAAGGGAGGCCAAATTATAAGCAGTTACTAGTTTTGAGTTTGGCTTACCCGTCAGGTTATTTGGTAATGAGATATTTTGCTGGGTGTATGTCCATAGACATGAGACGTTCAAACGTCTCCTCTCTTCAACCTAACCTAACCTAACCTGAGGTCCAATGACCGCGTCGGACCATAATCCGCACCAAACACTCTTGGGTTTTCCTAGCACCAGATGCGACAATTTTGCTTGTTGACGTAGCCACCGAGGTGGAAATGGGCCTCATCAGTCAAGATGATTTTGTATCGTTCGTATCGTTTTTTTTTACGTCTACATAGGTACATAGAGGCCGTGTCGGTGTGCATACATGCCCTGTCATGACGTAAAATTCAAATGAAAACTGCTGTAACTTTTTCGTTTTTCGGTCGATTTTGATTGTTTACGACTTGTAAGAAAGAAAATTTTATTCAAAGATCATTTAAAAACTTTTCATGCTAATAAAATATTTTTTAGTTACTTGAACATGTGACATTTGAAAAAAACCCAAATTTTGTTCATGTAAAGTGAGTGTTTTGTTTTCAAACAACTTTGGGCAGACCTAAGCGTTATCCAATCGGCACCAAATTTTTTATTGGAGGTTTGTAGGGCAAATGGAAACTTTTTCGGCCCGGAAATCAGTACCGAAAAAATAATAAATGGTCTATGTAATATATTACAACAAAATGTATTTGCAAACTAAGTTTCTCAAATAAAATATGTGATTAAATACAAATAAAAATATTGTTTAGGAATTTCTCCAAATATATTTTATTTAAAAAGATTTTCAAAACGTTTACTGACTTTTTCGAATTTCAGTTTTAATTTTTCCTTGTTTTCGAATTGTACCACCCAGTTATGATACCATATTAACTTCCGTTTTAAATGAATCATTTTAATTTTCTGAGTATTCCAAGCCATTATTAGTTGTCAATCCTCCAAGTAATTTATTTTGATCCAAGATTATACGATTTCAATTATTATTACTTATTATATTACGAACATTAAACATTTCTAAAAATTTCATTTGAATTACTGAAAAATTGAACACAATTTATGTATTTTCTGAATACTTAAGTGCAAATAAATATTTGTTTCGGAAATAATTATCCCAAATAAAAACATATTGGGATGTAAACAAAGATTTGTTTAGAACAACATCTCCCAAAATATATAATTTTTGTATGTACCAACTATTATATGATTAGAGTGTACCCTAAACATATATATGTTTCAAGCCGAATATGTTTGGGACAATATACTATACCCTGAAAAGAGCTGTCGATATTAAGAATTGAGTCGCAAAATTATGTGTTGTACTGTGTAAGTCATTCTTTTTGGAAGGAGATTATCATGGGTAAGGGGGTGAGCGGGGGTGTCTACGCGGGGAAAATCTTCATTTTTATATGTTTGAAAAAATATTTTTGGAACCTACGTTTTTAAACATTATATATTTGTGAACAAACACACTTTATTTTAAAATCAAGACATTTCGTTTCGAACGCATATATCAATATGTTAGTACAAAATATAATTTGAAATGTATTTTCTTAATAATCGACCTTTATTCTGTATTTTAGTTGTTTTTAAGTAATAAACAAGCTCGAGGTCAAGTTTTGATGTTTTTTATTATTTATTCGATATTTCGTTCCTCTTTGAGGAACATCTTCAGGAATATCTATAACATTGTTGAAAATAAAACAAAAACAACACTAAATATTTTAAAAACATCATAAACATCGTTCACTTACGAGTATGTAAACAAAACTAACACAAAACATAAAAAGACCCAGCTAACAAAATTATCCGACTTTGTCTGACATCCGACATGTCTGCACATAATCGGATCGCTTACGACGATTCTTACCGACTTCGGACCGAATTCTGTCCGACAAGTCTGAGGGAATTTGGTGTTTTTTGTTCCGACTGTTTTCAGCAATATCGTAACGTTTTGTGAACGGTATGTCTGAATGATATCGGAACCCAGTGTGTGTTGTACTTTTTGTTACAGCGTATGTGTGCCTGTGTGTTTTTTGCTCATAAAAATTTTTTGAGGAATTTTGTGTGGCACCGTTAGATAAGCAACCACCAATTGTATGCTGCTTTGTTCTTTGGAATTTTTGTAAGTTGTAAGCATTGAATTATTCTTGTTTTCTGAAAAGTAAAACTTTTTTTATGTTTTTACCACTAAGCATTGAATTCGTTTTTTTTCTGAAAACTAAAACTATTAATAAAACTAGTAAAAAATACTCAAAACTGTAAAATTTATTAAGACATCACAGGGAAAGTAGTATTGACTTGGTAAGAATTCGATCCAAAATCGGACCGCATTATCGGCAAAAGGATCCGAATTTTGCGTGACATTGGTTAAGAATTCGGTCCGAAATCGGTCCGACTCACTGGGGAAAAATATTCTAATTTTATATGTAATTCGGCAAGAATTCGATCCGAATTGTGTACGTTATTCGGTAAGAGTTCGGTACGGCTTTTCTAATTTCCCTTCCGAATTTCCCAAGAATTTAGTTCCGAAGTCGGTACGAATACGGTACGACACGTCTGCACAAGCATCAGATTTCCCTCCGACGTGTCGTTCCGACAACATGACAACCACTTCATGTTTTTTTGGTACCGATTTCGGTTCGACAACGGATACGATATCGGATGATTTATCCGATTGTCGAACAGATTTCGGACCGAAATCTGAATATTTTGTTAGCTGGGGACATACGTCCTGCCTTGTTGTCATCTGATCATTTTCTTACTCGATTCTATTTAACTTCCTTATTAGAAGTCTATAGTTGTTTGCACACCCTTCTATGTCTGCTTTGTAGTTAATGCGTTTTGTTGTTGTTGTGTTAATGATGTGCAGTGTCTCTAGCATTAACCTTTTGTTGTAATTACTCTCACTCTCTATTACTCGTACTCCTTCTAAGTCTGGTTCGTGTTTTGTTGCAGCACAGTGTTCTGCCAACGCTGTTTTTTGTGTTAAATTTATATTTCTTAGTTTGATGTCCGATTTATGCCCGGCTAGTCTTGTTTTTAGTTTGTTTTTTGTTGTTCCGATATATATTTTATTACACTCTGTTGTTTCGTTTCCGTTGCATTTTATTTTGTATATTATATTGGATTTTTCCAAATTGTCAATGGGTTCCTTCATGTTAGTAAACAGTTTCTTAAGTGTGTTCTTTGTCTATAGACTTCTAATAAAGAAGTTAAATAGAATCGAGTAAGAAAATGATCAGCTAGTAAGAAAACAGACGACAACAAGGCAGGACGTATGTCTTTTTATGTTTTGTGTTAGTTTTGTTTACATACTCGTAAGTGAACGATGTTTATGATGTTTTTAAAATATTTAGTGTTGTTTTTGTTTTATTTTCAACAATGTTATAGATATTCCTGAAGATGTTCCTCAAAGAGGAACGAAATATCGAATAAATAATAAAAAACATCAAAACTTGACCTCGAGCTTGTTTATTAATTAAAAACAACTAAAGTACAAAATATATTTACGAACTGACTTTCACAAATAAATATGGCTTTACACACAAACAATGTTATTACTTAAGAAGTTTCCTTAATATATTTATTAAAAAAAGATTTTTAAAACTTTACTGACTTCGAATTTTAGTTTAAATTTTTCCTAGATTCCGTGTTATACTTTATAGTTAAAAATTTCATTAGCAGCATTAGCCTTTGATTTATAGAACTAATTTGTAATTTATAAATATTATAATTTATCGCTTTTTGTCAATCCCATCAATACAATTTATCATTAAGCAAGATAATACGATTTAAATTTTAATCGAATTTTACAAACAATGAAAATATAAAACTTGCCTTTAAATTATTGGGATGAAAGCATACAGGGCGTTTTTGTGTAGACGTGAGGTTTTCAATCTGGCAACAATTTTTCGGAGTTGGTCTTTTTGAGAGCTGTTACTTGATTTATGCTCAGTTTGGTTTGACATTTTTTAATGAATAGACTGAAATTTTGAAACAATGTTACGCATCGCGCGCTGCGTCCAATATTCGGTCGACATAATCGTCCAGCAGAGTCGGTAATTCGAGCAACCACGGATCGATTTCGCACCACGTCTACTCTAGTGGATAATGTGCATCTTCAGAGACGCCGTACAGTGCGCACAGAAGGCGATATTGCTGCTGTGGTGCAGAGTATCGAAGAAGACCCGAATGAGTCCATCCACCATCGCGCGCAACAATTGGAGCAGTACCCATCCATTTTGTGGAAGAGCCGAATTTTCACAAGAAAATTTTGTTCAGCGACCGTATAAACAAAATTATCTCGCGTCGTGGGCCTCCAAGATCGTGCGATTTAACACCGCTTTTTGTGGGGTTATGTGGAGTCGCTTGTCTACGCACATAAGCCCGACACGATTGACGCCTTGGAAGAGAATATTCGGCGCGTTATTGCTGACATACAGCCCCAAGTGCTGCAAAAAGTGGTCGAATTTATTCGAGCCAGCCGCGGCGGCCACTTGCCGAAATCATTTTAAAACATAATGGCAAACGCCATTATGTTTTAAAATGTTTTAAAAGCTAAATTCTTGGCCATAACATTAAAGTATGATGTTCTAAACAAATCTTTGTGTCTATTATTTACGAAACAAATATTTATTTGCATTTAAGTATTGTTTTTTTAATTTTAAATGTACATTTTAAATTATTGTGTTAAAACAAATGTTATTGCTACTTAAGTAATTTTGGTTCCAAATATACTTTCTCTTGATTCAAAAATATCGAAATAAGCGTTTTTCCCCGAGTACATTTATGAACCTCTTTCTTTACCCAGCAAATTTATGGCTAAATATCTCGAAAAAACGATTTCACAGGAAAAAAGGTGAAATGATATTCGATTTGCGGGTCAAAATTATGCGGGTAAGTTGTTTTCATCGATTTGTTGTTGTTTTCATTATTAAATAGCTTGTTGCAGGACTTTTTCCTAGACTTCAACTCAGAAGTTCACCACTGTAGTTTTGTTTTACCCTTGTACCTTGGTTTTGGATAGGCTTCTTCAAGGGAACTATTGAATGAAGTAGTGATGTGCTCGATCAGATTATCCAGACCGGCGTTGTCATTCGGTTTGTACAGAAGTTTAGAGTTGAGGACCTTTTTGAAATCTTTCTCATACAGGCGGTGTTTCTTCCTGATATTTCTGAGGACGGCAGGTTTAGGTGCCTTTTTAGCGAGTTTGAACTAGAGCGATTAAAAACCGGTGGACGGTTTTTTCTGCATAATACAAAAGTATGAAAATTGCAGTTTGAAAATCATGTTCTTTATTAATGACAAAAGACTTACCACAAATACTGTATATCGTTTATTCAATTTCAAACCGAACGATTTTAGTAAAAAAAACAGACTTTTAAAAATATTTACACGTACTTAAAAAAAACGAAAATTAAATGAAAATTGCGAAAATCAAGAAAAAAGTGCAGAGGTAATCAGGGCTGTGGAGTCGAGCCAAAACTACTCGACTCCGACTCCCGGAGTCAAACTTTAAAATCATTCGACTTCAGCTCCGATTCCGGCATTTAAATAACATAAATTTCCGAAATTATATTTCTACTAAGACGTGAGTTCATGTTATTGAAAATAAGATATAGCTGTGGTAAAAAAACACAAAAAATAGGTATTCAATACCACTAATTAAATAAAATTGTATTATTTATTTATCGAGTCTTGACTTGCAAATTGCAACTAAAACAAGTAAGAAAGTTTCAGTCGGGTAAACCGAAAGGTATACCCTCACTTTGTGAGTAATGTAATATTGAATATTACTCGAATTATTCCGTCAATTTGTGTGGGAGGTACCAGAAGGGGTTTATCAAATACACCTATTTTTGCTGAACATTAGATACTTTAAATTCATTGCACTGTGCCGACTTATAAGCATTTATGTGCGCTTTATGAGACATTAAATTGTGGTATGATTTGGGCATTTTGTGTGGGAGGTACAAAAAGGGGCGTGGCAATAACGCCCATTTTTCACAGGGCTATAGACACTATAAAAACATTACACTGTACAAAATTTCAAGTATTTTTATACACCGGTTTTATGTTATAAGCTGTTAACTTTTGGTGCAAAAAGGTACCTTTGTGTGGGAGGTACCAAAAGGGGCGTGACAACAACACCCATTTTTCCCTGGACTGTAGGCAATATAAAAGCATAATATTGTATAAAATTTCAAGTATTTTTATACACTGTTATTAATGTTATAAGCTGTTAACTTTTGGTGCAAAATGGTGCATTTGTGTGGGAGGTACCAAAAGGGACGTGGCGACTTCGCCCATTTTTCTCGCGTTGATAAAGACTAATAAGCTAATACTATGTGTGGAATTTCAAAAGATTCGAATAAGTAGTATAGCAGTTATTAAAGAATCAATATTTCACAACATTTTAACGCTTTGAGGGGGAGGTACTAGAAGGAGTGGACCAATATGGCCCATCTTCGAACTTAGCCGGAGATAGAAAAAAATATTACCACATACCAAATTTGAGGTCAATCGGTTACTCCTTTCGAGAGTTATCGTGCGCACCAGCCAGCAGACAGACAGACACACAGACAGACAGACAGACGGACGGACATTGCTCATTCGACTTAAAATGACCCAAAACGGATTTCCTCCGAACATACTTGGGGTCTTAGGTCACGCCTTCGACGTGTTACACTTTTTTCCGTAGCAAATGATATATACCCTCGTCACACTAAAGTGAGGGTATAACTAAACGCTTCCGGCATCCAGTTTATTCGCTACACCACACTATGGTGCAGGAGGTTATAAATTTGTTATTTTTTGCAGATTTGTAAAAAATACAACAGCTAGACACACCTTAAAATATACCGTTCTACTCAGAATCACTAGCTTTCCGTCTGTCCTTCTTAAGTTCTTCGTTAAGTACAGGTCGAAATTTCACAACGATCCTGGTAAAATTTGACATCAAGACCTCTTTCACACAAGGAAGGAAACCTAGTGGAATTGGTGAAAATTGGTTCATGTCGATATTGACCCCAGATATAAGTTTCTTTAGATTTGGTCTTGTAACGCTATAGAAGCTGTATTTCACATTCAATCATTCTTATACCCTCACTTTAGTGATACGAGGGTATACATCATTTGCTGCGGACCAAAAGAGTAACACCACGAAGGAGGGATGCAAGACCCTAAGTATGTTCAGCGGATACACGTTTTAAGTCGAATGAGCAATGTACGTCAGTCCGTCTGCTGGCTGGTGCGCACGATAACTCTCGAAAGGAGTAACCGATTGACTTCAAGTTTGGTATGTGGTTTTTTTCTATCTCCGGCTAAGTTCGAAGATGGGCCATATTGGTCCACTTCTTGTAGTACCTCTCCCACAAAGGGTTAATATTTATTGAATTGTTGATTATTTAATAACTTCTATACTACATATTTGGATCCTCTGAAATTCTACACATAATATAAGTTTATTAGTCACTATCACCTCGAGAAAAATGGGCGAAGTTGTCGCGCCCCTTTTGGTACCTCCCACACAAATGGACCATTTAGCACCCAAAGTTAACTTGAAATTTTTTACAGTGTAATGGTTTTATAATACCTACAATCCAGTGAAAAATGGACGAAGTTGCCATGCCCCTTTTGATATCTCCCACACAAATGGAACATTTTGCACAAAAATTTAACAGCTTATAACTTTTTTACGAGTGCATAAAAACTCTTGAAATTTTGTACAGTGTAATGCTTTTATAGTGCCTACAGTCCAGTGAAAAAGGGAGGTTATTACCACGCCCTTTTTGGTACATCCGACACAAATGTACCATTTTATACCAAAAGTTAAGAGCTTATAGCGTGAGTACCAATTCACGAAAATACAACAACATTTTGCACAGTGCAGTATTTTCAAGGTACATATAGCCCTATCAAAAATGGGAGTTATCAACACGCTCCTTTTGGTACCTCCCACACAAAATGGCCAAATCATACCAAAATGTAATAGATCATAACTTTAATATACCAGTGCACATAAACGCTTACAATTCGGAAGAGTGCAATATATTTGAAGTATCTATTGTTTAGCGAAAAATAGGAGTATTTGTTAAACCCCCTCTGGTACCTCCCATACAAATTGTCAGGTTAATTCGTGTAATATTTCATATTACAGTACTCACACAGTGAGGGTATGTATACCTTAGTCGGTTTACCCGACTGAAACTTTCTTACTTGTTTTTAATTTATTTCTCCAAGAACGCATATTGTCGGATTTTAACAACAAATTCTGTTTAGATTTAGATTTGTAAGGTAATTATCTCATATTTATATTTACAATATCTGTGCTTATTCTGCTCTAACAAGGTGTTGTAAGGTATGACATAGTTGGCTTCGCTCGTCCTTTCCTTACTTGTTTTATACTCGCTTAGGAATAGTGTATAGTCTTGCAAAAATACTTATTCTGTTACCTAAATATAATCAGTGGTTTCCTAAAGCTGAGTATAGGCGATTGCCAGATCGGCAAACGTTCTCAACCCTGTTGCAAATATACGGGCAATGTCAGATTGTTAGGCAAAGGTGAATTGACAGTTCAGACGATTGCAAGAAAACATTAAAATTTCATATATTTACAATATATTTTGTAAATATTTATATTCAGGATTGCCAATAAAAATACATTATAGACAGTGTTGCAAATAAAATGATTTTCTGGCAATGACGCCGTTGTCACATGCATAAACTTCGAACATATAACAATCAGCAAATTATCTCGCAATGACTTTTCTGCTAACGTTGCAAAACAAAAATTGTATGTTCACACGGTTGTAAATTCACAGGGTTGCATTTTCCGCCATTTTTCTTGCAATGTTATCCGATCTGCAAATCGTCTGTACTTACCTTAAAACTTAATTACATAAAAACTCGATAGTTTGGTTAACATTATAGATATTTTTGGCATACTTAAATATTTGGTTAAAAGCTTCGAATATTTTATCCTTCTTTTTTATCAAAATTTTTTAAGTGCAAAAGTTCTATCACATAGTTGGTACATTTTGCTCAATACATCTCGGAGTCGGAGTCGACCATAATTTGTCGACTCCGGGCAAATTTCCCAGACTCCGACTCCAAAGCCCTGGAGGTAACATTGAAAATGATGTAGTGAGCAAACGCGTGGGCAGAATTCAAAGAATGAAAGCGTTTAAGACCACGCCAGATTATTTTAAGATTTAATTAGTTTTGGCAGTGTGCCATATGCGGGTGAGTAGACAACCAAACGAATGAACTAAAAAAAATATCGCTGACAGCTAATAATTGTCATTCACAACACGAGACAGTTTTGCGAAGACAATAGCAAAACATTTAAAAATTTTTACTAATACCCTTACACATGTCTTGACGGAAGCAGCCATTTTGATGTGAGCATCCAATCAGAGCGCGAAACGACACTAACAGGGTTGCTTGAAGTGTATTTTCTTCAGTATTGCGTGGACTCCTACGTCACATATGTGACATCCATCACATTTATCTTCAAATATTGCGTGATCTAAAATTAAAATAATTCAATTTTTTCTGAAAATAAATCAAATAAAATTATCTATTAACAAAACAAAAAATGAAAATAAATTTTATCATATCACAATTGGAAAATGCTGAAAACTAAGAGAAATATTTCAACCGTTCATATATAATACTTACGTTGAAATATTTTGTAAAATTTGCCACTCTTCTCACAAAAGACCCATTCTAAAATTGTTTTACTAAAAAAATTAAAAAAGATAGTTATATGTATTACATATTATTAATAATAAATTTCTATATTGCCACAAATAATTTTACATTTCTGCATAATGCGCTGGTATTTTTAATAAATAAATACTTTCAATTAAAATGTATTTTGTTCATTTTGTAATTGCCAATAAGATGTTAATTTCAGGATAATAATATTATTTTTCACGTACCTAAAAATTTTCCCATTGTCTCTTTCAGTATTACCAAATCTATTACTCACATTTTTGTCATCCATTTGGCACAAATCTCTTCACAGGATTTACAAACAAGATCTCCTTCAAAAACGCATGTACATCGCCATAAATAACATACAGCAAAAATAACTATGACACACGCACTCCCTTATCACAGAGATCGATGGTGACGCCGACGGCATAACCACATGCATACACACATGTACACGACGGTTTCATTTGTTGTTGTTGCTATGCTTTAGCAAAAATAACTGCTAACAGCCCACATTAAAATTATTTTCGGTGCAATCTGCACGTATGTATGCACGTATACTTACATATTCACAGCAATCAAATTTTTTCACAATCCGCGTTCCGAAAACAGACAACCGTTTCCTTCCATCGCTTGTAAATAACTGACGATTTAAAAGAAAACGAAGAACAGAACTGTTCTCTATTTTCTCTTCTAGCATTCCATAACAAATATTGATTAACACATTACCAAACAAAACTGATTCTCCGAGCGAGAGAGGGAGGGAGAGATTGTATAATTCTCTCGTATGTATTCTTAAAAATAATGACAATAGTCATAAAATTTATTACCAAGACAGCCTTTCCTTTAAGGGGAGCATAGCCTTAAATTTATTACTCAAATATCTCATACTGTTAATTAAGACCGATTCGGCATTAAAACTATGACATGTCTACGTCGTAGTGTTAATGTAGAAAATCCTTAAAAGTATTGAAATATTATTTAAAATAATGCGGATTGTCACAAAAATAATGATTTTTTTCTTTAATTTAAATGCGTACATTTAAAGAAGCGCGTACACAAAACTAATGATTGGATAGACATTAATTCAAATTCAAAAAACTTTATATTAAGGAAAATTTCGTAAAAAACGTGTAAATTTTCATTATTTTAATGAAAATTGTCATTGAATTGATGCCGAGGCAGCATACTTAATATAAGAATGTGTCATCATTAGTTTTATTACTATTTTTTTTTTCAGTGTACATGTAATAGGAAAACTCTCTCTGCCGATTTTCGTACTTATCGGATATAAAATATGGTGTCTACAGCGCTTACACGTCAAATCGGGTGAAACATATATATGGGAACTATATCTAAATCTGAACCGATTTTCCCCGAATTTGGCAGTGTTTATTCATGTAATAAGAGAACTCTCTCTGCCAAATATCGTACTGATCTGATATAAAATACAATTTCTACAGCGCTTACATGTCAAATCGGGTAAAACATATATATGGGGGCTATATCTAAATCTGAACAGATTTTCTCCGAATTTGGTAGTGTTTATTCACGTAGTAAGAAAACACTCTCTGCCGAATTTCATAAATATCGGATGAAAAATGCGGTTTCTACAGCGCTTACATGTCAAATCGGGTGAAACATATATATGGGGACTATATCTAAATCTGAACCGATTTTCCCCGAATTTGGCAGTGTTCATTCATGTAATAAGAGAACTCTCTTTGCCAAATTTCGCATTGATCTAATATAAAATACAGTTTCTACAGCGCTTACATGTAAAATCGTGGGGTAACATATATATGGTGGCTATATCTAAATCTGAACCGATTTTTACCAAATTCAATAGGGATCGTCCTTGGGCCAAAAAATACCACTATGCTAAATTTCATCACAATCGGACCATAAATACGACCTGCACTTTGATTACAAAAATACATGGACAGACGGACGGACAGACAGACAGACGGACATGGCTAAATCGACTCAGAAAGTGATTCTGAGTCGATCGGTATAATAAACAATGGGTCTACCTCTTCTCCTTTTAAGTGTTACAAACAAATGCACAAAGTCATAATACCCTGTACCACAGTGTGGTGTAGGGTATAAAAACAGTCAGAACCAGCATTTGGAAAATATATTAAGGTACGGTACGATAGCGTTCTGTAAAGTACTTCATGGCGAACAGTACGCACACGATGTGTGTACAGAATACACGAAAGAAATGTTTAGTGACTGTGTATGTGTACGCAAACACACCCGCCAGTGTTTGTAGTAGTCAATTGTCACCAATCGCTAGTGCAGTAGCCGACACTTGGTAGTCAATTGCCAGCGATTGCTAGTGATGCAGTCGACCCTATGTAATCAATTTCCACTATTCACTAGTCCTTAGGCTACAGAACGCGAAGTAATTCTCCCCACAATCTCATGTAATGCGGTATTTAGCATTACGAGCAACCAATTGACATACACCTCGAATATACCGACTGGTTCACAATCTAGCTACAAGCAACGAAAATTCCCTGCAATGTGTGGTCTGCCCACATTCCTTATCCCCTGAACTAGCCCCATGTAATGCATAAGCGGACCACATGAACAGAAATTGTGCGTAGTTTAACGTTTTCTCTAAGAGAGTTCTTCTTTGATTTTTTGTAGGCTCACAACAAAAACATTCCGTTATTCCAGGAAAAAAATGATCGTTCTGATTTGTGTTTTTGTGTCAATTCTCTTCAGTTGCATTCTGTTGCTCAGTGAGTGAAGTGTGAAAACGATCAAATAAATAAGTGATAACAGGTAAGTGAGATGAGTAGCAAAAGAAATTTAAAGAGGCTTGTGAAAAAAAGAAGGAAATATTTCTGGAAAAATATATGTCGATAGGAAATTCCCGTGAAGAAACTCAACAAGATAGTGGGGAACAACAAAAAACAATGAATGAAGAGAATGAAAAGATGAACGAATGAAGAGATCAGCAGCAACAACAGAGATATATATGTAAGTGTTTAATATTAGGCGTGTTTTCGTTACACCATAAGTGCTTAATTTGTATGGGGAGCTAAGCACTTTTAAGCACTATTAGTTCCCGATGATGTTTGGTGCTTGTGTTCCTGTCTTAATCGAGTATGATGTTGCCAGATTGGGCACCCTATATTTAGCAATATGGCATCCCATTTTTGGAGAGATTTTATCAATTATTGTGAATTAACGGGAAGAAGAAGAACAAAAATAGGAAATTATTTTAATATTTGCAAAAAGAGTGGAAACAATTGAACATAGAATAGTAAATATATGTTTTATAAATACTTTTCACGAATTTTTTGTCTGTTTCGCACTGTTCTTTCTTCGCAATTCATGACACCATTGCTACCAGATTGTGAAAATCCGACACTTATTGCTTATGTGTCAGTTAGTGGAAGTCAGTTGTTTTCGTTGCAAAGTGCTAAACTAAAATTGCTAGCTTCTAACGAAAACATGCCTATTATCAACTACATTATATTTATTTTATATCGTTTTTCTCATTTTAGATACAAGCTATAACATCCTTGATTCAACCTGCTGGCATAGAAAAAAACTTGAAGACCACTTTAAGCAATGAAATTATCATTAATTATAATATTGTTGGAATACACGGAAAAAAAGTCTCAAACATTTTGAGAATGTCTATAAAGTCCTTTTAGATAACAGAAATTTTAATTTGTTGTACACATATGAATCCTATTAACCTTTTTCAGAATCAATTCCGTCAAATGGTGAAACACAAGAATCACAACTTCGTAAAGCTATCCAGCTACAAAAAAAAACGGCATTTCAAAAATGTTAGCATAACTAAGAGTAGCTTAGACCGAGGAACTGTGACACAGAATTCAACTTAAAATTGATTCCTGCTTCACATAAACCAAATCGACATCAAACGTTTTTAACAAGTCTGCACTGATATCTACGAGTATTTATTTTCGTTTTCAACTGAATTTCACTTTTAATTTACTATTAAATTTTATAAAAATCTTATCAATAAGTATATACTGCTATGTATTTAAGTGAATTTAAATGTACAATTTTATTTTTTTAATTAAAGTGTGTAAAACCTAATAATAATCTTTTCAATGGAACCACATGGTATGAAAAAACTAGATGAGTAAGTAGTTCTGATTCAGTATATATATATACATAGTTAGTGGATACGAACTAGTGAAGCAATTGGTACCAATGTACTAAACAAGTAGTAGATTGACTGAAACTAGAGCTAGAGTTATTCCCTATGGACATCATCAAGGGCTGGCGTGTTCTCACTAGCGTAGTTGCTGGTGGGTGGTAATGCATAGGGGGGTGAATTGGTTACCTCCAATGACAAGCCCATGTTAATTTCGCCACTTATTTTCATTGAAAGTGGATTGAGCTGGATCTAGTGGTGTTTACATGGGGGCTGGTGAAGTTACAGGTTCTGAACTAGATCCAATGCCTAGCGGGATGAAAATGTTTTCCCTTTTTTTGACAACCAATACATATTCTCAATTGTTTTGTGTAAAAGCAGGGAAAGTCAGAGTTGCTCAGCTGAGCTGCACAGTCTGCCACATGTAGCGTTAAAAAAACGCCTTTTTCGGTTTAAGCAAAAGTCGCTTAAGCAGAATGTCTATTTTAAAGGTAATTGGAAGTGTTTTTCGACTGACCAAATTTTTATATTTTTTGATTTTTCTTCTTTTTGTGTTTTCACTATGAAAACACCAACCCAAAAATCAGAAAATATATAGGCAAATTCCTTGATCGATTCTAAACAAACCGTGATTTCAAATTTCAGCGTGGAGAAATAACGGGTTTTGTGTATTTTAAAAAAGAATACTTATTACATGTAGCCGCCCGAAAACAGTATTTATTGAACGAGTGTTCAAAAAAATAACATTCCCACACATGTAGTTTGTGTGCGTTTATCCTAACGGGAGTACACACGTGAGATTTTTATTCAAATTTATTATTTAAATTTATTTATTTATTTATTCAAAAATTTTTGTACACACATTTATTCAATAGTTTTCGGTCGAACAGTTGGCTATAAGACCTGCAAGCTCTCAAGAGGAGCTTAGATGTTGCTAGAGGCATGCCCACACGTTCCAGGTCACCTGTTCCTAGTCTTGCAAGTTCATCTGCCTTGTAGTTCCCTGGTATATCCCTGTGGCCCGTATCAGGTGAATATTCAACTGTTCAGGCAGTCTTTTTGCAAGTGATAGCTGAAGTTCCTCAGAAAAGTCACCAAAGCCCACTTGGTTTACGACTTTGGAACCGTCTGTATAGAAGTTAACGAATCTCTTCTGTCCTGGGATACGACCATTCCATTCTGATCTATCAGGTTTAAGAGTGAGATACTTCTTGTCAAAGAGTGGTTCAGTAATAGTGTAATCAACAGTGCCCGGAAGGTCAGGCATTCTTTCTAGAATGACACTATGTCCGTAGCCATTTTCTAACCATACACCCAGGAAAATAATTGTTTGGAATTCCATAGTAACAATAAAAAAATAGTACTAGCAACAAAAATTCTATTGCATACACCGTGTGCTGGTTGTATTTATATATCAATAGTTAAAACAACAATAATAACATGGATACGATCAAATGAAAATGCTTGCAACTAAATCGATGGTTGTATCAATCGAATTAAGATTGTTTTTTCATTGACACTCGGTTAGTTGTGGCAACTACTTTTAAACTTTCATTATAGTACCATATGATCGATATTTGGTTGTGACAACGAATGTTTTATTCTTGACAACACAAAGTGTATCAATAGACCAAAGATTATTGCAACGAATAATTGGTTACTACAACAGAAAAAATATTAATAAATAATTTAGAATAATTAAATGTCTTTTGGGAAATACAACCGAAAGATTGGTTGCTGTTCTTTTGCTGATATATGACAAACAAAAAAAAAATTTTTCGACATAAATAAATCTTCAACATTTTGTTCAAGAACTGTATATCGTCATCAGAAACGAAAAAGGGCCTATCATCATGTTTGAAAATTTTACAGGAGAAGTAAAAAACTAAAAAAAATTAAAAATGCTGTCGTTAGAAAAACGGAGTTTTTAGGATAAATCTAAACATAATGATGCATACATAATGTCACACAAATATGATTTATAACTTGTTCGTAAAAATTGGGTGAAATAAACTATGAAAAACGAAATTATTTGATGTTAGGTCCTTTTAAATTTCGTTAATAAATTCGCCATTTTTGATATTAGATCGCTAAAAATTTGTCAGGATGTGTATTTTGATGTAGTGTACCGAAATCCGTCAAAAACTGAATTTCCATTTTTCTTGTTGTTACGCCCTTTTTCGTTTCTGCTGACGATATGTACTCAAATATAGGGCCTGTTTCTGTAACTTATTTTCGTTCGTCTAAGGCGAACGATCAAAATTCTCTCAGCTATTACTGGGTAATTCCAAAGGAAATCGACCCACTCTGAAAATGTATGAATTTTAATATTGCTGAAATTTTGCATGTGCATACTGCAAGATGATACGAAATAATGACAGTTTACCGTGTGTCAAAATGTGTAGCGGTTTAGATTTTATAGGGTGTCAAAGTAGGACATCTACATTGTTTTGTAAAATATTAAGCTATGTTCAAATCGCCATAACTTTTGAACGGAATGTCAGATTTAATTTAAATAAGTACCATCTTAAAGATATTAACATTATTTCTAAGTATTACACACATAAGGATAACTATATGTGCATTAAGGATATCAAAAGGACGAAAATGTCCTTAATCCTTGATTATCCTGAAAAAAGTATTTTAAATTTTTTTAATTTTATTTCTGAATATTACCCCCATATTGCTCCATAAAATATAAAATTTTCAGAATGGGTGCTCAATGGGTTCAAAAAATATGACTTATTTAATGTCCGTCTGTCTGTCCGTTTGACTGGATTATGCGAATGATATCTCTGAAAAGGAGTGACCGAATGACTTACAAATTAGAATGTGGTAATATTTTCCTCAAATCAACTTAATGTTTTGAAGTGGCCCATGTCGGACCCCTCCTTGGGGTACCTCTCTCAAAAACGGTTAAAATTCTGTGACATGTTAAAACACTTATAACGTCTATACTACTCATGGGAATCCAATGAAATTTCATACATAGTCATTATTTCACCGTATTTATAAGCTGAACAAAAATGGGCGAAGATGTCACGCCCCTTTTGGTACCTCCCACACAAAAGGACCTATTTTTACAATAAGTTCCCAGCTTATAACATTAATACCAGTGCATAAAAATACTTGAAATTTTGTACAGTGTAATATTTTTATAGTACCTAAAGGCCAGTACAAAGTGGGCGTTATTTCCCCACCCCTTCTAGTACCTCACACACAAATTCAAACAATTTTGTGAAAAAATTAAAAAAATTTAAAATACTTTTTTCAGGATAATCAAGGATTAAGGACATTTTCGTCCTTTTGATATAGTTATCCTTATGTGTGTAATACTTAGATATAATGTTAATATCTTTAAGATGGTACTTATTTCAATTAAATCTGACATTCCGTTCAAAAGTTATGGCGACTTGAACATAGCTTAATTTTTTACAAAACAATGTAGATGTCCTATTTGGCTCCCTATAAAATCTAAACCGCTACAAATTTTGACATACGGTAAACAGTCATTATTACGTAACATCTTCCAGTATGCGCGTGCAAAATTTCAGCAAAATCAAAAAGGTAAAATTTTCAAATCGTCTTTTTTGGGTCGATTTTCTTTGGAATTACCCTACTTGAATTCTATAAAACGCAGGTTAGAAATATTTTAGGAACAAGCTTTTTACATGATTTCCTACAGACACAACGAATTATAAACTTCTGCGATTTATAGATTTCTCGGAATAATTGAGTGATTTTTGATCGTTCGCAGTAGACGAACGAAAAAAAGTTACAGAAACAGGCCCATAATCTCGTGTGAATAATAATGTGTGTAATGCAAAATGTTTTACATAAATACAAAATAAAAGCAACAATCATGAAATTGAAAGCACATCGTTAAGCGATATTTGCATAAAAGTTTTGTACTCTCGTGTACTAATATTTGTGTCAAATATTTCCCCATCTCATATTAGTGATGAATTTGTAACATGGGATTTTTAATTTTGTTATGAATTGTTTGGTTTTTTGTTCAATAAATAAAATAAAAATTAATGAAACCCGTTTTTAATTAATTGTCGGTAGTATATGACCGACAAATTGTCAGAACAACCAACAACAGTTGGTTGTGGCAACATACACCATTATCGTAGTTGGCGCAACCGAATGTGATTGTTATCAAAATGGAAGCAGAAGTATACCACAACCAAAATCTTGGGTGTACTGATGGAATCGCATGATAGTAGACAGAACTACCAAAATTCGGTTGGCAAATAATTCGGTTGAGGCAACCAAACTGTATTCTGTGTGTAGTGACAAACTACGTGTGTGTGTAATTTATTTTTTTAAATACTCGTTCAAAAAATAATATTTCGGGCGACTACATTTTGTAGTTTTGTTTATAACCCGTTATATCCCCACGCTGAAATCAGGGTTCTTTAAAGTCAATTAAGGATTATGCCTATATTTGTTCTGAATTTTTAGATTGGTGTTTATACCCTACACCACACTGTGGTACAGGGTATTATAAGTTTGTTTCACGGCAGATGTTTGTAACACCTGAAAATAACACAGCTAGACCCACCTTAAAGTATACCGATCGACTCAGAATCACTAGCTGAGTCGATTTACAGGTCGTCGACTACAGGTCGCAATTTCACTCCGATCGTTCTGAAATTTTGCAGTTTAGAGTATTTCGCAGCTGTTAAGATCGCTATTGAATTTGGTTAAAATCGGTTCAGATTTGGATATAGCTCCCATATATATCTTTCGTCCGATTTGGCCCTTTAGTCCTATAGAAGCTGTATTTTACATCCAATCGTTGTGAAATTTAGAATGGTAGAGTTTCTTGATCCATGAACCAACACTACCGAATTTGAAGAAAATCGGTTAAGATTTAGCTGTAGCTCCCATATATATGTTTCGTCCGATTTTGCTCTTTAGTCCTGTAGAAGCTGTATTTTAAATCCAATCATTATTTTGAAATTTAGAATGGTAGTATTTCTTGATCCATGAACCAACACTACCGAATTTGAAGAAAATCGGTTAAGACTTAGCTATAGCTCCCATATATATGTTTCGTCCGATTTGGCCCTTTAGTTCTATAGAAGCTATATTTTACATCCAATCGTTTTGAAATCTAGAATGGTAGAGTTTCTTGATCCACGAACCAACATTGCCGAATTTGAAGAAAATCTGTAAAGATTTAGCTATATCTCCCATATATATGTTTCATCCGATTTGGCTCTTTAGATCCAATCGTTTTTATACCCTACACCACACTGTGGTACAGGGTATTATTTAAGTATAAAATGTCCCAAAAGTAAATTTATGTAAACAATTTATACATGAATTACAAAATTTATATATCAGAGTTATTCAATATTACGAGAGTGGTGTAGGGTATTATATAGTCGGCCCCGCCCGACTTTTGCCTTTCCTTACTGGTTTCATAATAGGGTTTTTTATTTCCCGGACTTTTTCATTTCCCACGAAAGCGGGATCCCGCTTAATGAAATTTACGAAAAGTGTATTTTATGTGTATAAAAATACTTTCATATCGAGCCTTAACCACCAATAAGACGTAAAAGCCATCATGATTTATTTGCATTTTTTTAAAGAAATCGTTAACATATCGTCGGCTTAATGCTATTTTGTTCCATACGCCATTTTGTATGATCGGAGAAAAACGCAATTTAGTCCCCATTTACATGGTACTTTTTTTTAAGTAACTTATCAACTAATTCTCTTTTGAAAAAGTATTTACGTTCACACACGTACTTTTTTTCAATACTTATACTTAAGTGAAGTACAGACGATTTGCAGATCGGATAACATTGCCAGAAATATGGCGGAAAAATGCAACCCTGTGAATTTACAACCGTGTGAACATACAATTTTTGTTTTGCAACGTTAGCAGAAAAGTCATTGCGAGATAATTTGCTGATTGTTATATGTTCGAAGTTTATGCATGTGACAACGACGCCATTGCCAGAAAATCATTTTATTTGCAACACTGTCTATAATGTATTTTTATTGGCAATCCTGCATATAAATATTTACAAAATATATTGTAAATATATGAAATTGTAATGTTTTCTTGCAATCGTCTGAACTGTCAATTCACATTTGCCTAACAAACTGACATTGCCCGTATTTTTGCAGCACTTTAACAGGGTTGATAACGTTTGCCGATCTGGCAATCGTCTATACTCAGCTTTATTTTCATTTGTTTTGTTTCGGATTTTCCTGTGTAAATTGTTGTTGTTTCCAAGTGCGAACGAAAAACACAAAACGATGAGTACGATAAGTACGAGTACGGCATACTTTTTTCCCCCCGTTTCCGACTGCCTCTCTCGCCCACAAAACGCCGATAAGTATACTTAATACTTAAAAAAAGTATCATGTAAATGCAGACTTATTGTTTGAGTAAAAACGGGACTGAAGAGTTGCACACTTATTATTCCATAGGGTTCCCAACAGTATTTGTATTATTCCCATGCATTTCTATGCCAATATATTCAAAAATAAGCAAGTTATAACAATTTTTGTACATGGCATTTTGGTCCATATCCACTTTTATTTTAATATTTTTTCGTATTTGTATTACATGGACCACAAAGAAGGTCGATATGAAAGGAGAGTAATTTACATATTGTGATCGAAAGACCGTAAAATAGTGAGTAAAAAATATAAGGCGATAGAAAAATGGGGATATAGAACAAATATATAAAAATAATTTCCCTTAAATCAGAGTTAAATCGATTTACCCTACCAATATCTCGAAAACTAGACGAGATAGGAAAAAAATTATTGCAGATTCTGAAAGAGCATGCTTGAAACCCATATTATCAACTCCTAACTCCAAAAACGCAAAAATGGCGTATGGACCAAAATAGCATTAAGCCGACGATATGACAAATGGCATCATGTGTCAGAATTTTATAACAGTAAAATATAAAATGTTATACTAAATTTCACTGTAATATAAACAGATTGTAGCATTAAATGGGTAGTTCTTTCGCAAGTGTCACAGGTCAAAAATTAGATCTTTCTGAAATTCGCAGAAAACGTTATCCTAGTATGTGCGAGTAATGACCCACAACATAAAAAAAAATTAAATCAAAACTGGAGGCAGGGGGCGAGGTCAAAGTTCAGAAAAATGGATTTATTCCTCTGTAATGGTAATCGGTGGGGACCATTATATGGGGGCTATATCAAAACATCAACCGATGTTCCCCATTTTTACTAGGGACGATTAGATTCAATATATAGTGTAAATTCTTAAATTTCAGCCAGATCAATTGAGAAATGTGTTCTCCAGAGCGTTAAGAAGTGAAATCGGTGGGGACTTTTATATGGGGCATATATCAATACGTGGACCGATGTGCCCCTAATGTATTTGCGACCCGTGGTGTCCTTATAATAATGAACAGAACGCTAAACGTAGTGTATTCCGCATTCTCCTAAAAAAACTACAACCACTACGAGGTAGCGTTTGCGTTCGAAGAACCGTACGTTATCTAGTGTTTGCGATCGTCATCTCAAAATCTTATGGCGAATTCTTTTCTGCAAAAAAGTGCAACATTTTCATTGCCCTTTTTCCGAAAACGGCACTTTTGTGATACTCTTTTGAAATTTGGTAATTAAGTTACTCGAATTTAGGACAACTAAAATTTCAAAAAAGCGATATAATAGTGCAGTTTTTGGAAAAAGGGCAATGCAAGTGTTGCACTTTTTTTTGCAGAAAAGAATTCGCAATTAATGTAAGGTATTCTGTTTGCGTACACATACACAATCACTAATAAAGAAATAACGTTTGCGTTCTATGAACAAACCGTAAGAAAATTTCTGAAAAACACCGATATTGAGAAAACATTTTGGACAAGTTTGGTATAAAAATGGGCGGGATTGGACCAGGGCGTGGCCCCGACGATAAAAGCCAAATTTTAAAATTGATATATCTTACACAATTTGTTGGCGAGAGTAAAGTAATTTTGTGTATATGCATCTACGTTATTGGGCCAAAAATGGGCGGGATCAGACCAATGGCCGTGGCCACGCCCATATAAGGCAAATTTTGAAATTGAGATATCTTGCAAAATTTGTTAGCGAGAGTGCTGTTTGTATATGTATTTGATGGCAGTTTTCGTGACTGATCCAAAAATGGATGGGATCGGAAATCTAAATCTGGGGGCAACGAATCGGACCGGGTCCAGCTAGTTATTTAATAAAGAAGCAAATAATAAACTGCCTCATATGGGTGCCTGGGCATAGGGATATCCCAGGGAACTGCAAATCCGATGAACTTGCTAGGAAAGGGACGACAACAAATTCTCAAAGAATTTGCATATATTGGTGCGCCAATATCCACGTGCAAGCTTTGGCTTATCCAAGAGGCAATCAGGCAGTCCAACGAAAGATGGGCAGAAATCGGTACCTGCAGGGTAGCTAAACAAATTTGGCCAAGGTATGACCTGAGAAGATCAAAATATCTCCTCGCACTAGAGAGGCAAAGATTGTCTACGTTAGTATTAGTTCTGACAGGACAATGCTTGATCGGTGAACAAGCCAAAAGATTGGGTATTGACTCCAATGACTTCTGCAGAAGCTGTGGAGATGAGGAAGAAGTGGAGAGCATTGAGCATTGCTACGCGATTGCACCGCTCTGAGTAAACGACGACTGGACATACTGGGGTCGGTCTTTCTAGGCAGCCTAACACATCTTTCCAGTACCGACATTCGCACTATCGATAAATTTGTATATCAAACAGGTTGGTTTCGATGAGGGGCATTTTAGCCCGTGGTACCATTAGGTACCTAAATACCTACGGCTACCGACCTAACCTAAACCTAAACCTAGTCTCATGTTCACCTACCGGTGCATAAAACTGTTTGAGGAGACTGGAGATGACAAAGACCGCCACCGGTCGGGACGCCCTCGTACTATTCGAACGCCGCTGGTCATCAAATCAAGAATTCTGCGAATTCCGCTCCGCAAACAGAAAATCGTGGCTTGTGAGATGAATTTTACACTAAAGTCCATCAGTCGAATTATCAAAAAAGACTCGCGACTTGGGGCTTTCAAAGGCCGCAATGGACATTTGTTGACTTCAGCTTTATAAAAAATAGGGAAAAAATGCAAACGCCTTTTGGTGTAGCACGCTGATAACTTCCACAAGAAAATCTTGTTCACAAACGAAACAAATTTTACCCTGCAAGAAAAATTCAACAAACGAATGACATGGTGTATGCACGGTCGTCTAACGAAGCATCTCAAGTGATTCCACGGGTCGAAAAGGTCCATCATACAGCTTCAATCGTGCAAAAATTACGAAAATAAAATGATTTTGAGCCGAATTCGCGGGATCGGAAAAAATTTAAAAAAATGTTTTTGCGATAGTCTCGAGGTAAGCTTTCATATTCCGCCTCGCATCCGGGAACTTTTTGTTTGCATGGAGGCCAACCCGGTATAATGAATTATGGGAATATACAGCCTTATACAGCTATATATTACAACGTACATTAAAGGTAATTAAAGCCCCATCTCGTGGTGTCAAAAAGAACTAAATCAAATATGTAAGGAAATACAGAAAGTAAGGCGGCGCCAGTCATATAATACCCTAAAACTCCGTAACAATGCGCAAAATGGCTTTGCGATAATAATTTGGAATAATTGGTTCCGTTTTAGTTAAGAAAGTACTTACCTAATCAAGGCTTATTCCAATGAGGAGTTGAAGATGTTGATCTTAATAAACTAAATCTGAAACAATAACCTTAAAATGCGCAGTATTCTTCATAGATCCAGAATCGGAAGGAACAAGTAGATAAAAAATTAAATATAATTTAAGCTGATTTTCATCAACTTAGATCAGAAACCTCATTACTGCAAAATTATATAAAGATCTGACTTAAAATACAGTTTTAATAGAGCTTAAATACTAAATGGGCACACTGAAAAAATATTGACCTGAAAATAAAAACAATTTTGACCTTAAATCAAAGATTTTATATGTTTTATTTAATGAAAATTTACTTGATTTCAAAGAAATTTTCATTCGTATAAAGTAAAATTCCTTACTTCTATGATAAGATAGCCTTAACACTATGTCATGTTGACTTTAAAGTAACGTAATAAAATTAAAGAAATAATAATTAATTGTAGTTGATATTTTTAATTCTACATTAATAGCAACAATTTCGGTGGCTGTTTGTCGGCAGTGTGTGTGTCATCTAATAAAATGTAAGTGGCGATGATATTTCACAAGTAGTCGAAAATAAATTGTCTGGAAATTTCGATTGGTGGCTCATACGACGATGAGACAAAAAGGGTACATTAAAAAATGTGAGTGTGTGTGTTGTAGTTACGCGAATTGATAACAAAAAGAGTCATAAAATCTGTCTCGGAATTTAGAGTAGTGGAGTTTCTGTGCGTTTACGAATTTATTATTTTGACAAAAAACAATGCAGAAAGACCGTATTTGTATGTAGTCTAATGTTGTTTTACCGTAATAAATAAATAAACAAAATAAATAATATAAAATAACTGTGCATTAAATAGAATATCGTTAGCTAAACATGCAGATATGGTAAACCCAATTTTATCTAAATGATAGAACATTTAAAAATACATTTTCTAGAAAAAGAAAACACCATTATGTTGTTTTCCTCCTTTGGCAGTGATACGTTCACACAAAAATGTAAAACATGTGACGTCTGTATAAAAACGTATATTTATGATAATTGTAATTAAAAATTATTGGTATTTAAGCGGATCAAATAAAAGAACATTCGCGTATTTGCAAGAAGAAAATTATAAAGTTTTTATTTCCCCCTGAAAACTTTTTGAAACTGGACTTACCTTATTTGCATGTTTTGCTACGATATGTCCTAGTAAATAATTTCAAAGCGATAAAAAAAGGTTGATGTGAACAAGTCTTAATTTATGAGTAAGAAATATTCATTTTATTAATATTCCTTTTGGTAAATTCTATTACTTTAACGGCCGTTTTCAGGTAGCTCCGTTAAGTGTTAACTGGTACTTTAACGACCCGTTAAGAAAATACGGGTTTCAAGGAGCTCCGTTAAAATTTAACTGACAGTCTTAACTGAAAATAATTTGTTAAATTTAACTGGAATATTTTCACCAGTTATGTGCTAACCTGGGTTAAAATATGTATTGTCAAAAAATATATTTGGAAACAAATGGGTAATAAATCTTGTTCGCAGAAATACTCGTATAGAGCCAGAAATGAAATGGTAATAGTTCCGAACATTTTTCGCAATTGTTCAAATGAACTCTGTGTTTTGAAAGTGGTGTAAACGGCATTTTCACATAAATTAAGTTAAGAGTGGATTCGGTATCAGGCTAGCCGGACATAATTTTATCAACAAGAATTTTCTCAAAATAGTCAAAGGTGACTTTAAAATTTTAGTTTTGCTAGGAAACAGAATTACAAAAACGTTTGTTTTGAAAGTGGGGTAACTCCAATTACAGTGGATTTTCAAACAAACCGTGGATAGTATTGCAGAACTCATGATTTATTATTAAAATATGGGTAAAATGCTACAATTTAATGCAGTTTTGAAATTATTATTGAATTTAAATAAAATGCAATTTCATCTTATAAAAACGAGATGCAACAAAAATTTTACAAAAAATCTTCTTCGGTTAACATTGAATTGTATCTACCTTTTCTTCATAAAAATTAATGAAAATAAATGAAAAAAGTAATATTGTACTAGACCGCGAGGTTGTTAATTACAGATCATTTCTAGGAAAAATATGGATATGTATCATATGTAATAACATGTTATTAGTTGTGAATAACAATTCTAACAGATTACCACATTTGACTCATCTCAGAGAATATGTGGAAGATGCTAATGGTGATTTCGTTTGTGCAAAAAAATGTAAAATTTTTTCTACAATTTACACTGAAACCGCATTTTTAAATTCGTTTGTAAAAATGGCGCAGCCTTATGAACGGGTTGTGATTTCGTTGGAAAAATTAATACACTCCGCAAATGCCCAGTCCACGGTGTGGAGTGTTGCACCGTCAAAAAGCAAACTTCAGAACCAAACCTACTTGAAAGCGTACATTCTTAATGCACTATAAAATGGTTGTGCCACAATGTAGGTATGGGTTTTACTCACCGCACGATTTTTGTTCGATTGTTCGCATGCAGAATGCGAAATTAGCAGTGGGTGCAGGGGGAATTTTTAAAATGTCGCAACATGATGTGGTGATATTATTTTTCAAAAACGAAATCACAATAAAAAAATGCGTGTCCAGTGCCGTTTTTTTGTAATCATGAGGTGTAAAAATATCATAAATAAGTAGCGCACAACAGGTCGAACCACTGGACTTGAGACGGACGTGTATGTCAATGGACATGAGACGTTGAACTACTCCCCCGTCAACATAACCTACAACAAATGTGCAATGAAATCATCATTTTGAATTTAAAAATCAAAATTCGCACCAAATCTTCTAAAATCAATGGACGAACACATATAAGTGGATTTATAAGTGGATTTATTTTCTCAAAGCGATGTGCTAATAATAATAACTCTTTTAAACATATTCTGCCACTTAGTAATGAAATAATAAACCAGTAAGGAAAGGCAGAAAGTCGGGCGGGGCCGACTATATAATACCCTACACCTTCCTAATAATGCGATAAGGGTCATTGCCATAATAATTTGGAATAATTGGTAAATGGGTAGAAACATATTATCTAATTCTGAAACGATAATCGCTAAATTAAGCAATATTCGTTCCTAAATTGAGAAACATTTTTTCTGGAAAATTTTAATGATCGGAAGTAAAATACAACTTCTATAGCGGTTTGATACCAAATCAAGAGGAACATATATATTGAGCTTTAATATAAATCTGAACCGATCTTCCCTGAATACTAATTCATGTAAAAAGACCTCCTTCTGTCGAATTTCGTACTGATCGGATATAAAATACTGTCTCTACAGCACTTACATGTCAAATCGGGGGTAACATATATATGGGAGCTATATCTAAATCTGAACCGATTTTCTCCGAATTTGGCAGTACTCCTTCATGTAATAAGAAACATCTTTCTGCCGAATTTCGCACTGATCGGATATAAAATACAGTTTTTACAGCGCTTACATGTCAAATCGGGGGTAACATATATATGGGAGTTATATCTAAATCTGAACCGATTTTCTCCGAATTTGGCAGTATTCATTCGAGTAATAAGAACCCTCTTTCTGCCGAATTTTGCGCTGATCGGATATAAAATACAATTTCTACAGCGCTTACAGGTCAAATCGGGTGTAACATATATATGGGTGTTATATCTAAATCTAAACCGAGTTTCTCCGAATTTGGCAGTATTCCTTCATGTAGAAAGAAACCTCTTTTTGCCGACTTTCGCACTGATCGGATATAAAATAACATTTTTACAGCGCTCACATGTCAAATCGGGGGTAACGTATATAAGGGGGCTGTATCTAAATCTGAACCGATTTCTTCCAAATTTAAAAGTGTTCATTCATATAATAGGAAACCTCTTGCTGACGAATTTCATACAGATCGGATATAAAATACAGTTTTTACAGCGCTTACATGTCAAATCGGGGGTAACATATATATGGGGGCTATATCTAAATCTGAACCGATTTCTTCCAAATTGAACAGTGTTCATTCATATAATAAGAAACCTCTTTCTGCCAAATTTCATACTGATCGGATATAAAATACAGTTTTTACAGCGCTTACATGTCAAATCGGGGCTAACATATATATGGGGGCTATATCTAAATCTGAACCGATTTTAACCAAATTCAATAGGGATCGTCCTTGGGCCAAAAAAAAGATATGTGTAAAGTTTCGTCGAGATCCGACCATAATTGCGACCTGTACTTTGATTACAAGGATACATGCACAGACAGACGGACAGACGGACAGACAGACGGACATAGCTAAATCAACTCAGAAAGTGATTTTAAGTCGATCGGTATAATAAACGATGGGTCTATTTCTTCTCCTTTTGGGTGTTACAAACAAATGCACAAAGTTATAATACCCTGTACCACAGTGTGGTGTAGGGTATAAAAATATTTCGAAAAGAAAACTTTCAAAACACACCTTTTTTTAAAAAAAGTTTGTTTTGAAAGTGGCTTAACTACATTCACCATTGTAAAAAGCGGGTTAATAGGCCACAAATGCGAAAAATTTGACACCTTTTAGGTTAGGCTAAGCAAAAAAAATAAATAAATTGAATTAGCAACTTCAAATAAGAATGTGTGTCTTTATTTAATTTAATCTCCAGAAAAGTAGCCCCTTCAGCTCTAACATGATGCTTTACCTCTTCAATTTGATGCCACAGGAATTTTCTTCATTATAGTTGCAGATTACTGCAGAGTTAGTGTGCCGCGTTGTTAAAAGTAGTAATATCCACAAATATGCGTTGCAACAAATATAAATAGCGGACTATAGTAAGTGACTTTAAGACATACCTAGTTTTCCAAAGTCCTCAGTATACCCTCACTCTGTGTCGGATACCCTCCCTCTGTGTTGGAGATTCCGGAACAGTTAATCATTCTATATTAGACTAAACTTGTAGAATATTGCTACAGAAGTTACACTGAAAAAAAAATTTTCATAAAATTAAAGAAATGCTCCAAAGACGTCATTAGTTTTTAAAATAAGTACATTTTGTACTTAAAATATAGATAATTTCAATAATATTATGTAATTTACTTAATTTTAAGTAAATTTTCTTAATTTTAAGTACAAAATGTACTTATTTTGAAGACTAAGGACGTTTTTGGAGCATTTCTTTAATTTTATGACAATTTTTTTTCAGTGTATGGACAGTAGTGTTTGAATGAATCTGTCAATTTGTGTGGGGGTACCAGATGGGGCTTGACAAATGCTCCAACTTTTTTGCTGAATAGTAGATAATTTAAAGGCATTGCACTATACTGAATTGTATATATTTACGTGCACTGGCATTAGAGTAATATGCTGTTAAATATTGGTATAAATTGGCCATCTTGTGTGAGAGGTACCATAAAGTACAGGGAAACATCGCCTATGTGTAGAAGTAGAGGACATTTGAATTTGCAATTTAGAAGTTATTAGAGAATCAATATTTTACTTAGTCAAATCATACTATAATTGCAGAATTGCAATACGAGTACACCAATTAATACATTTTTCTTAAATTTTTCCAATTTTTGATTTTCTAAAATTTAAAAACAAAACCAAATACCAAATTGTCAAAATATTTTAGAAGTCATTCACAACAGCAATAAAATGGATGTTAACTACCGGAATCTTTCTGAAAAAGATTTTTTTAACGGACCGTTTAAAAAGTTCGTTAGAATAACTGTCTGTTAGCTAACTTTATCTATAAGGTAAGGCCGTAAGGTTGTTTTTTTAAATTCTCTTGTTCATTACAACTTTGAAATAAATGCTAATCGTTTTCAGATATTGCAATTTTCAGAAATTTTACGACATTATCAAATATACAAAATATTCGAATTATGTTTAAAATTGTGAAGTTATTTCGCAGTTATAAAGTCCAAAACTAAAGGTTTTTTTTAAAACGATATCCATCGCAATCTATCGCAGGAACAATGATTTAGACACCTAAGCGTCGTATTTCGAGCAATATTAAATACGTTTGGAAATATTGAATAATAAAATTATTAAATGTGCAAATTTTGAATCATTCAAACTCCTGTATCGATTTCAAAAGAGGCAGGAATAGGTTAAGTGTTAAATTTCAAACATTTAACCTGCCTTTTAGCAAAGCTCTGAATTTAATTTGTTCTAAAAGTGTAGTTAAAAAATCAATGAAACACGATTGGGTAAAAATAACACAAGTGTGTCAACGATTTTTGATGTTAAATTTCGAATTTAAATTTGATATTAATATTTATTTTTAAATATCTTTGTACCAGTCCCGATGGTATATGACTATGCAAATTGGAGGAATGAAAATCATTTTCAGCAAAAATTTTTGAACGAGGATGTTATTGACGAAGAGTTGCACTTACACGCATTTCAACTAGGAACAATTTAGCGAAATATAATTTATTTGTTCATTAGAATAAATATTCCCTCTAATATGTAGAAAACTAGACTAAACACAATGGCTAAGGATACCGTCAGGCATGTTTGCTGTGCAGCATACTGAATAAAATGTTTATCAAAATCAAATATTTTAATAAAGAAACAAATAATAATAAAAATTACTATGTATGTGTAAACAAATAATTAAATAAAAATTATGTTCACTTAAGGAAAGTACATCATGTGATTGGTTTAATTACAGAATGTACTAAATCTAAAGTCATTTTATGTAAGCACAAGGCGTAATATAGGAATTTTTCCAAAATATGCTAGTAAATAAAATAGGTTACTTCGGCAAAGTTTCTTAGAATGCCCTATAGAACAAGAACCACGATGCGAATGAGTAATGTCCGTCCGTCTGTCTGTCTGCTGGCTGGTGCGCACACTGAAAAAAAGTTTGACATGAAATTAAAATCAAGTTTGCCCTTAAATCATAGATTTAATCTGTCTTTGTTTGAATAACAAATTTCTTTAAATTTGAGAAAATTTACTTGATTTCAAAGAAATTTTTATTCGTTTAAAGTAAAATTCCTTACTTCTATGATAAGATGTCCATAACACTATGTCATGTTGACTTTAACGTTACGTCATAAAATTAAAGAAATAACAATTGATTGTAGTACAACTGCCATTAACTCAAGTATACATTTTAATAGTTTGTAAAATTGTTTAATAGTTTGTAAGATTTTTCCCTTAAAATTGTAGAAATTCTCATGTCATGCTTTTAAAGACAATATACCCTTAATTTTCAGTCCAGTTTTTTGGTATTTTTGAATTAACGATTAGTTATCTTTTAAATTAAGAGATCGTTTTTATCTGCAGGAGGACAATTTAGACTCTCTTTGGTCGCAAATTGAGAATAATAGTGAGAGTTACAATGAAGTTTGTTTGAAATTTTTTGGAATCAGTTCATGTTGAGCTGTGGTAGATAAAGGTTTTGTGCGCTTGCGCGTGTTGACATTTTTAATTCTACATTAATAGCAACAGTTTCGGCGGCTGTTTGTTGACAGCTACCGCAGCTCATACAAAGAGAACAGTTCGTTTAAGGAAAAATTTTGCAAAATATTTTATTATCCATTAGAATAAATTCTCATATTCCATCTAATATAAAGAAAACTAGACTAAACACAATGGCTACTGAATAAACTGTTAACCGAATTCAAATGTTTTAAAAAATAATAATTTAATATTAAAAATAATAAAAATGATATATAGCCTCGTCACACTAAAGTGAGGGTATCATTACCATGAATGTTTAAACAAAAAAATAAATAAAAAAAATTTTACGAAACTTATTTTACACTTGTGGAAAGTACAGAATGTGTTTGGTTTAATTAAAGAATGTACTCAATCTAAAGTAATTTTATGTATTTAATGAAAGCACTAGCCGTAACAGATTTAAAAATGTGAAGTCTTTCATCGAAGTATACGGCGTAATTCTTTCAAAGATGTTTGATGTCCAGATTTAAAGATGATTAATAATTGTCGTACAAGATGTACTTATTTTAAAAGTCTTTGACTTTGGAGCCAAATCAAAGAAAAAATCTTAAAAGTTAAGAAAATTTCAATGATTTTCAGTACACTTTTCTTTCAGTGCACGATATCTCTCGAAAGGAGTAACCGATTGACTTCATATTTGGCATGTGATAATATTTTTTTCAATCTCCAGCTAAGTTCGAAGATGGACCATATTGGCCCACTCCTTCTAGTACCTCTCCCACAAAGTGTTAAAATGTTGTGAAATATTGATTCTTTAATAACTGCTTATTCGAATCTTCTGAAATTCCACACATAGTTTATTAGTCGCTATCAACTCGAGAAAAATCGGAGAAGTTGCCACACCCCTTTTGGTACCTCCCACACAAATGCACCAATAGTTAACAGATTATAACATTAATACCAGAGTGTAAGGGATCTGAGCTGCCAAGATTATAAATGCTTCACCGTTTTTAAAACACTTTACAAAATATATTGTAAATATATGAAATTTAAAGCTTTCTTGCAATCGTCTGAACTGACAATTCACCGTTTGCTAACAATCTGTCATTGTCAGTACATTGGCATCCTTTGCCAGAGCTGACAACGTTGTAAGATCTGACCACAGCGTGAACATTAGCTAAGTCCATCGGTATAATAAACGTTGGGACTATTTATATGGGACTCATTGTACCCTCCACCATAGGATGGGGGTATATTCATTTTGTCACTCCGTTTGTTACACGTGTAAATATTGATCTAATTGATATATTCTTAATGACAGCATTGAAATCCAATATGTGGAAAAAAAATTATGTCAGCACAAGGAGGAGGTGCGAATGACGCAAACTTTAAATTAGGAAAGCCAGAGCAGCGTTCTGACGTCTGAATATGATATGGTAATCATTGCAAATAACAATAAATACCAAACTTCTATTTGCGAACAAATCATGAGAAGAAAGTTGGATTGGGTGGGTCACTCGGTTTATAAACCAGCTAAAGCATCGCAAGACGTGCGTGAGACTTGAACCCATAGGGCACAGAAGTCGTGGACGTCCGAAGATCACACAGAGAAGATCTTTGACGCTGCATCCTGAAAATATTAACATGTTGTTAAATGGAATACAAAACATATGTCATGATAGAATAAGATGGTAAGAACTTGTAGATACCCTTTTTCCAAAGTATAATAATTAAAGGTAAAAAATAGCCTGTACCACAGTGTGGTGTAGAGCATAAAAATATTGTTATTATTTATTTGAGCCATTACATTATTATCGATTTTTGTCAAAAGGACAGATCACTGAGTACCGTGTGTCAAAATAAGTGAGATATGGTACAGTAGGTTAAAAATGATACAGATAGGTTAAGAATAAAGCAAAGCGGGTTTAATATGGAGGAAGGTGTGAGCGGTAGTATTGGAATATTAACTGTTTTTTAATGCATATTTTTAGTGGCACCAGGCCCGTGCGCAAGGGGGTTTTTGGAGTTCAAACAAACCCCCCCCCCCTCCAAACGATTTGGAATTAAAAATTAAATTAAATTCCTGTTCCAAAAAGTAAATCAAAGACTTAAAATGGACTCGTTGTTTACTTTAAAGTTTTAAAAAAAAGTAAGTCAAAGCCTATACTATCCGGAAAATTTTACTGTTTTTAGAGCTTTATCTTAAAAATTACCTCCTTCTAAATTAAAAAGTTGTACACCTAAGAAACTGCAAATGTGTGCTTCATTTCAAAGGCTATACTTTCCGGAAAATTTTACTATTTTTAAAGTTTTATCTCAAAAATTACATCCGTTTAAATTAAAAAGTTGTACACCTAAGAAATCGCAAATGTGCTACACATTTGTGACTTTAACATTCAGAAAACTGTACACTTCAGAAAATTGCTGTAACAGATTTGTAGTAGATGATGACAAATATCGTTTACGACAAAATAGTATAATTTATCTTACAGAAAAATTTATATGTGGATTTCATTACGAAGTTCATCCTGTGTTTGTTTTATAAAAATTAAATAATAATAATAAAATTATTCAATTATATATAAATATATTTTTCAGACAAAAACAATCAGAAAATTTTTAACAGTTTAGATGATGGAATTGTTAATAATGAACAAGACATTTTAGTTGAAAATAGCAAAAAACTATTAAATCTTTGAATAAAATTATAATATTTAAAATGTATTATTCCTGCCAATTATTATTAAGAATTTTCCGTTTTGTAGTAGATATACAATTAGAGCAGCGTTAAAGACAGTAGGAATAGGTAGTACCATATTGTAGATTTCATTCTGTATGCCCAAGTGCATTGTACATTTACACATTGCAAACAGACACAATACTAACGTTTAGTTCAATTTAAATAAGTGCGGTGAACAAGTGACATTAAATTTTAACTCGCGGAGAAGTGATTGTGTCAATTCGTAAAAGTGCTACAACAGGATGGATATTTGACAATATTTTAATAAAAGGCAAAGAATTGAGGAGGATGACGTAAGTATTATGATATACTTAACTACTAAGCAGAATGTAAAAAAACATATAATTATTTCTTATAATATGTGTATGTGTGAATAACGAAATATATAAACGTCCGCAATGATTATTACTATATCTATAATGAATTTTTTTGAATATTCTTCATGATGCAGGATCCACAGAGATGTAATTTGCCCGTCGAAAAGAATGATGGCCACATAGGAGAAAGCCAACTACCACTCATCACTCGAATACCATAGAAACAGTGTATTGAAAGCTGAAATGAAATCCAATGTAGAAAAGCAAGCCACAGCGTCCATCGATAAACAATTACAAATTCAGGAATATTTAAAAGTTAATAATAATTTCAAAGATTTCACCGTCATGGACAAATTAGCTGATATTTCAGGGGTTGAGCAAGTTTCAATGTGTATTCGGTACCTTAACGAAAACGATGGGCGATATATTTACAATTTACGAAGATTTTTTGAGTTTCGTCCCAACAAAACAGTTCGATGGAAAAGGTTTGGCTGATGTTATTCTAAATTTCCTCGAAACTTCTGGTATTGATTGTAAGTATTTATTTGGGCAATGCTATGACGGCGCAAGAGCAATGAACGGAGAACTATAGAACTATATTCACATTGTGCAGCTCACAGCTTCAACTTGTTTGTAAGTAAAGGTGGGTACTATGTTTTTTCGGCACGAAAAAATTTCGCAAAATGTTATTTCGAGTTGAAAAATGGAACGCTTTTTTACTAAAGTCGCATTGCAGTTTGGAAGTGGGTGTGTCAAAGTGTCACTTTTATATGTATGTATGTGTGTATATGCATGTGCATTTTTTCTTTTTGCTAATATTCTTGAAACCAAACAAAAGTTAACATTCTAATCAATAAACAATTACTTGGAATAATGCCGACTTAGAAAATAGTCAATTTAAATTTCAGAAAGGAAATATTGTTGGAGATCATTGTGATAATTATTTATTTTGTGTTGTTGCGGTGGCGATGTTCGTGAGGCATCAAAAGCCGGGGTAGTACAATGTTATAAATAACAAAATAATTTCCTACTGTTGTACGAATAAAAGATTTTTATTATTATATTTAAAGATTTACATTATATTTGTTGACATATGTATATAAATTATACTTCCTTCCATAAACGGAATATCTTCTTACAACTTCCATGGCTGGCAAGAACTAACTACTCGTATGTATGTTCTTTACAACCATTTCCAAATCGAGATCACAGGCACTGTCCAATTCCATTGTCCTACTGCTTTGGTAGCGTTAGCTGTCCATAATGTTTCTCCAGGCTTTTGCACACAATTGTTCTAAACATAAAAAACATAAATGTACATATCTAATTACAAGACAAATTCCACATGATTACATTTAGTTGTAATCAGTGTTTTGCACAATTTGTTTGCTTTTGTACTGCAATCCAATTGGAATTTCGCTCTTCTGGTTTATTTCATAAACATAATTATTTTTCCTATCACATCTTTGCATTATTTTTCTTTATTTCGGAAGATAATTTAATTTATTATTCTTTATTAGGAAATTTTATTTCTAATATTTACAACAGTTGAGTTTCTTGCGGACAAAAATAAATATAAACAAATGGGAGTGTGACGGTGGCGGCATTACATTTGTTGCGGCTTTCAATTTGTAACGGCGTTAAATTTGTGGTGGCGCAAAATGTTACTTTTTCGCGTTGAAATAAACATAGTACCACAAACGAAAAAATTTCGCAGTTTTTTTCGCGACTTTGTTTTTATATGGGATTTCAACGCGAAAAATGAACATAGTACCACGCTTAACGCGCGCAAAGTAGTCTCAGTTATAAATTGTCTCGGCACTATCGAAACCATGTACCACTTTTTTCAATATCCCAAAAAAGCAAAAAGCGTTCGAAGAAGCAATTTATAATAACAGTAATCTCCGTTATGATAAAAAGCTAAAAGTAAGGTGGTATTGCGATCTTGATGGGTAGAACAACATGAGTCTGTTGAAATATATCTTCACCTACAAGTAGCCGTTATCGAGGCTTTGGAATGCATATACACCACCTGGTCTAATCAGAAAACTACAACATCTGCATTTCAGTTCTTGATGGCAATAAAAACGTTGGATTTTCAAGTTTCGGTCCACGTAGTTCATTCAGTCCACTGCTTGGCATTATTACACTGTGATACAAAATCGAACTTTCCGAATGGGAATGGGGTGAGACCAATTGCAAATGAAAGTTGACATTATCCATAACAAACCCCTCAAGGGTTTTTTTCAGTTCAGTGCGAGATTTTTTTTACACGCATTTGAAGTTGATGTTTTTGGAACGCTGTCTAACAAGAAAAGATCATTGAAAATTTGATAAAATAATGATTATTTATTTTTATTATCATGTAAAGTTTTGGTATCTTACAGTTTTTGGGGTCGAGGAAATCATTTATTACCTACAACTCACGATAGATGGCACTGACATGCAAATGGTGCTACTTCTTGTCCATTTCCATTGAAAAAGCGGTTCAAAATTACCAGCTTCAAATGCGTGTAAAAAAACATTTAGCACTGAACTGAAAAAAACCCTTGAAGGTTTTGTTAGGTATAATGTCAACATTCATTTGTAATTGGTTTCATCCCATTCCCATTTTGGTTGTTGCACTGTGTTATTAAGTGGCGTTCTTCAAACTGAAAATCAAGATTTAGCTTAAGCCTAATCAAAAAAATAATACATTGTATCGAATTTCAGAAGATTCGAAAAAGCAGTATAGAAGTTATTAAAGAATATTACCGTATACCAAATTTGAAGTCAATCGCTTACTTCTTATCGTGCGCACCAGCCAGCAGACAGACGGACGGACGGACATTTCTCATTCGACTTAAAATGACCCAAAACGAATATCCGCCGAACATACATAGGGTCTTAGATCACTCCTTCGATGTGTTACACATTTGGCAAATGATAAAGGGTGGTTAAATTTTAAGGGCCGATGTTGATTTTGAATAAAACACAAATTATTTAGGAAATTATTGTCATTTCTTTTTATTATGATAATATTGGTATGGTTCAATTATGTGTTGAACAAAATATCGGGCAAATGGCCGCCGCGACCGTCGGTACACCTCCATCCGATGGTCCAAATTTTCGATGACGCTGAGGCATAATTGACGTTCTATGCCGTTAATGTGGCAAATTATCTCATCCTTTAGCTCTTGAATTGTTGCTGGCTTATCGACGTACACCTTTTCTTTCAAATAACCCCAAAGAAAGAAGTCCAACGGTGTTAAATCACATGATCTTGGCGGCCAATTGACATCGCCACGACGTGAGATAACACGGCAATTGAATTTGTTGTGCAAAAGAGCCATTGTTTCGTTAGCTGTGTGGCAAGTGGCACCGTCCTGTTGAAACCACATATTGTCCACATCTATATTCGGGCCATAAAAAGTTCGTTATCATCTCACGATAGCGAACACCATTCACAGTAACTGCCTGACCGGCCTCATTTCGAAGAAGTATGGCCCGATGACGTCGCCAGCCCATAAGCCGCACCAAACGAACTGGTTTGCTGAAATTTGCGCACAATTCTCCCGATTGTGGACACATTTGGTCGATTCTGCTGATCAAAAAAACATCACGAAGTGCACGAAATGCATTTTGATTTGTACGCCCATATTCATAATAAGCCTGAATAACTTTAACGCGTTGCTCGATTGTGTATCTTTCCATGGTACAAATTGAGTTAGTCTGAAATTGAGAAATGTCAAATGAAAAGCAGAAAAAAACTTGACGTTTAGATGTGGTTCACATTCAACATCGGCCCTTACACTTTAACCACCCTTTATATACCCTCGTATCACTAAAGTGAGGGTATAAATTTTACGCCGATTACGGAATCGGGCGAATATCACATTTTACCAGAGCCGTATATTCAGGCCATGATTCAGCGCGCAGTCAGATCGCCTCTTTCCGCTGCTGTGTACTGACCCCAGTGAGTGTATATACATACATAAATACATACACAACGTACATAGATATGTATGTACGTACACACGTTTTGTCGTATCCGTTTTAATCGATTGATTGTGTAATACCGCAAGTGTTCGCTTTGACGGAAACGCAATAATTGCATATGCGTGTTGTTTGTTATTATACTAGTCGTGGTCCTCTCTCGCTCACTCTCGCTGGTATTTATAGCTTTTCCTGTCGAACCTATTGTTATCTGCTTTTCGTTGTTGTTACTTCTGGTTGCTGAGTTGTAGGATTTGCTGGCTCGGCAGTGGGCATGGATGGGAGTTGCTGCACGTTGGGGTTGGTGAGACATCAACGTCTGTTTTGTGTGTCCTACTGTCCACGAGGAGATCGGTTGCGATGGGCCCGGCTGCAGAGTAGGAAGGAGTAAGGTTTCTGTTTCTGCCAAATTACAATCGGTTGGCTGCGTGGAATGTTAGTTACTCGATTTGTGGACGTATTTAAGATTACATTACGAATCACGATTTGGAGATATTGCCCCGCATCGCTCTTTGGCAGTGGGGGCAGGAGTGAAGACATGAAATGGAACGGAGTGGCCAACACGGACGGACGAAGACATCGCCATGTAACACAGGCGTTGGACATTGGACAACCATGCAGTGCAACCAAACATTGTGAACATGCCTTGCAAAACCTAACCCTGTCGGCATTTTTGTTGTCGCGTTGTTCTCGTTAATGCCGGTGAAGTGGTGGAGTAGTGGAGTGGTGGTGTAGTTGCATTAATTCCATCTCCGTGGAATAGTTTGATGACTATGCGTGCCACAGTGTTGTGTATCTGTTGCGAGCTACGAAGAGCTGCTGGATCAGCATCCATGCCATGGCCATTGGCCGTATGCAAAGGAATTAACTTGGTTGGATTCTTATTAAAAAGTCGTTGGGGCAAATTAAATTTTAAAAATCCTGTTTAGTTTGCATGTGCTTCTGGTCATGAGAACCTATCGGAAAGCAAAGGGTGTTGCATGTTTCAACAAGTCCCTGCGTCATGGACAACGGACAACAGCAGCCAGCTAGCAGCGAGCAGCGACACGTTCTCCTCCTGTCGATGCCGAGGACGGTTTTTTGAGTCCTCTTTTCATCTCGCTGCTTGTTTGTGCAATTTCGCAGATTATGTGGTCTTTGATTTTGCATTCGGTTCCTTTAACTCAAAACAACACGAATTCTCGTACAAATGTATGTACATTCATATAATGTCTCATCATAAAGTGAGATCTGCAGGAGTACGTACGAGTACTCGGGTCGTATATACGAGATGTGCTGTGATACATGCTCCAATGTACCTAAGAATGTCCAACCTTTGTGACTGTTGAGGAAATTCGACTACATTGAGGTAAAGGAAACACAACTACCTCTGCAGATAACATAGCCAAATTCATATTTGGGATTAAATTTATCCTCGGGTAATCAATTCAATAACGAAGTTTGTCTTAATTACTGCACACACTGAGGGAAAATTGAGTTGTAAAATCCACATCTTCATTTACTTTGATTTATTTTACTGTTAGAAATCCAAATACGATCGTGTAAAAAATGAAAACGTTATTGGTTCTCGACTCATACGTACATATTTCTTATCAGGCCTTCACGACCGGGCGCCGCAGCTCCCGAGGAGTCATTGAGTATATTCAATAATGATTTGTTTAAACATTTGTCTAACTCTAATAATCCAAATTAATGTTATATTTAGTACACTATGATACGAGAAGATACCCAGCGACGGAAATTGCGAGGCCTTCCATATATAAGACATGCGGAAGGCCTTATTCGGCAAGGACTTCCCTATGTAAGGCCTGCGAAATGCAAGATTATTGATCATTTGAAGGCATGCCAATATCAGGCATGATACAGGACTTTTAAAAGAATGGAGAGGGAATGTGAGAGCCACAGTAGTCCAGCGTTCATAACAAATACAACAAATGAAAAAAAAACGTTATCCAAATCCCAACAAAGAATCTTCCTTTTTGATAGCCTGAAGAATGCCTTCTAAAGCGAAGAAGAGGGAATGTAAGAGAGAGTTGTTCATCGTCGATCGTTCTTATCAAATGAAAGAGCAAAAACAAAAAACGCTATGTAAATCTTAACATACCTATAAACTTCCTTTTTGATAGCGTGAAGAAACGAAGGCAGAGGGAATGCAAAATCGAGTGGTTCGTAGTCCATCGTGCTTAAATACCACAAATGAAAGAGCAGCAACAACAAAACGAAGTATGCCGTTATACAAATTCCAACGTAATGTGAAGGGAATGCAAATTAACAAGACGGTTCGTCGCGCTTGTTTAAATTTTCTTGAGTTACGAACGAGGAGAAATGAATTTGCAAACGCGGAAATAGTTTTTTAACTTTTTTGCACTTATCAATCAGTATTAATTTTTCAATTGTGATACATAATTACAAAAAAATCTGTCTTAAAACAAGCAAACAAAAACAATCGCCGCGGGACGAATCATCTTGTTAAATGCTATCACTTTAGTTTCGTACACACAACAACAAGAACACAAATTGAAAATGAAATTGCGCCCCAAATTTGAGGCCTATTTTCGTTACAAAAAGTGCTTTAGGAAATTACACCCCAATCAAGAAAACAGCATAAAATGAAAATACACCCCAAAAAACTAAGAAAATTTATCTTCGTAAGGGGAGTACGTAAAATACACATATACGAACCCACATTCTAATTATAACTCTGTTCTTGCGCGGTCGGCCTACCCCTTTTGTTATATTTGCAAAATTTATTGTTAAAATTCGCAAAATATACAGGGTGGCGCAGAAAGAGCTATATGGGTTGAATTCTTTATAACTTTTTTAATTATTATTTTTGCTTTGTTTTTTTCAGCATTTTGTGAAGGAGACTTGGGGATTTAATTATGAATCGAACAATGTACAAAAATAATTGAATTTTTGCGAAATGTTTCGTTCGTTTCATATCCCCACTTCTTTAAAAAGTTATAATACAGGGTGACGCAGAATGAGCTATATGGTTTGAATTCTTTACAACGTTTTTAATTATTATTCTTTCTTTATTTTTTGCTAAAAGTTATGGAAAAATTACTAAAAAGACCACGTATGTGCGAAGCAGAAAATGGACATCACTTACAGGATATAATTTTTCAAAGCTAATAGCAAAAAATTCCCCAATAAACTACTGTATTTTAAAAAAATTATATATATTTTTTCCAATTACTGTTATTTTTATGTCCTCCGAAGGTTCCAAGGGCTCTTGTAAATATCACAAATGTCCTCCTATCCGAAAATGTAACCCTGAGCATTCATCGGTTAGGGTGTTTTAAATAATAAAAGATTTTAGGTTATTTATTGAATTGAATTATTTTGTTGTTTTTTTTTTTGGTTTATACTTTTTAAGTTGAATTAAATTATTTTTTTTGTGTGTTATTCAAATAAAAGAAACATGAAAATAAAAAATAATAGTTATTAAAAATATTAATATTAGTATCATTTTTTCAATTCTGCAGCGGAAGAACCAGATGGGCGTCTATAAAAAACTTTGAAGACTTTCGAAGGCTTGATTTTTTTAGGAATGATGTATGCATTATTTAAATAAGCCTTCAGCAGACCTTCTTTTATAGTCCTTCCGGAAGGCCTGATATTTTCAGAAAGGATTTATGCCTTCCATAATGAAACCCTCAGCAGACCTTCTTTTTAAGTCCTTCTGGAAGGCCTGATCTTTTCTGACATGCGTTATCCCTTATCTATGAAGGCCTTCTGGAGGCATTCTTGTAGGGAAATGGAAAGGAAGGCCTTGCCTCCCAATCTCACGCAATGTTAAATGGAAAGGAACAGGTAATGTGTAGGGAATGCCTCCGTCATGACTACACGCTGAAAAAAAATCGATCCTGTAATATATTGTCCCTAACATATTCGGCTTGAAACATATATATCTTTAGGATACACTATAAACATATAATATTTGGTACACACAAAAATTATATATTTGGGAAGATGTTGTTCTAAACAAATCTTTATTTACATCCCAATGTGTTTATTTTGGACTATTTTTTCCGAAACAAATATTTATTTTCATTTAAGTATTCAGAAAATATCTAAATTGTGTTAAATTTTTCAGTAAATCAAAGTTAATTATTTCAAAAATTTTAACGTCTTAAATATAAAAAATAATAATAATTGAAATCATATAATCTTGGATCGAAATATATACTTGGAGGATTGACAACCAATGATGGCTTGGAATACTCAGAAATTTTAAATGCTTGGTTTAAAATATAAGATAGTGCTGCATTTGGTATCATAACTGGGAGGTTCAAACCAAAAAAAAAATAAAATTTAAATTCGAAGAATTCAACAAAAAGTTTCGAAAATCTTTTTTAAATAAAATATATTTGGAGAAATTCCTAAACAATCATTTTATTTGTATTCAAATACATATTTTATTTGAGAAATTTAGTTTGCAAATATTATATGTTGTAACATATTAATATACGAGTTTCAAATATATTTTATTGATTTTCAAATAAAATGTATTTGCTCAGAAATATATAATATTTAAAAATATAAATATATTTTGTTTCTATTCAAACATATCAAAAAAGGCGATTTTGCCCCGTGTAAGAAGGCTGATATAAGGCCTTATAGCTCATGCATTCCGCCGCTGGGTAATTGGCAAATATTAACATTCGTAGTCCATTATTATATATCTATGTATTCCGCTCACCTATACTCTGCCAAAAAGCACATTTCTTCCATTAAATCAAAACCAGTGTTCGCCAAATTATGCCTGTTTTTGCATACTCGTATATGTGAATAGAAAACAATTTGGAACAAATTTTCAAAGGCATATTTACCTACATTTGAAAATATCATAACCGCATATTTTGGAATTCCCAATTTGACAAACATTTTAACTTTCTGGTCTCGTTAAATTTATGTTCTAAAGTAAATTTGAACGGCAAATCAAATGGCTACTCGTACATGCAAAATCTTAAGTAGATTATTGTAATGGTTCTCCAAATATTTTATTTTCAATACTAATAGTGGGACCTCCTTTCCTTTGATCCGATATCGACAACTTTCTATTCATAGAAAAAGGTGGTAAAATAGCCTACTCAAGTGGGCGTGGTTTTTGAAGGCATTATATCTAGAAAACCTCTACACCATGTGTCTTGAAATGGGAGATATCGAATAAGTGGGCAATGATCCGCTCACGCATTGCCTTGAAATTTGTTTTATTTGAAAAAAATGTAAATGAAAAAAAAAATAATGTTCCAAATTTTTAAAGGCGCATTTATTTACTAACATTTACAAAATTCATAACCGTAATTTTTTCTATAGTGGATCATATTGGAATACCCAATTTGACACCGAACTTTTATACTTTTTGGTCAGGTTAAATGTATATTGAAAAGTAAATGTGAATGGCGCATAGCTATGGGTAGAAATTGAATATTGTGGTCAAACTAATATTGGAAAAATGGTTATGCGAATTTGTTGAGCACATATCCAAAATATCTAAATATTAAGTTGATCATATACATTAGTAAGGGTCGGTCCCCATACAAAAAAAATTGTTGCGCCAGTCACCCCCTAGTTTTGAAGGTTATCTAGAGACAATTCCGGGGCAACAGAAAAAAACATTTTCTGTGCACCCTACATGACGCCCTTTTAATTTTATTATGCTGCGTTGCCATTTGATGTCCGATCGTAACGAGATGTTTATTGTTGTTCGTGTTTTGGCAAGGGCTATATTCCGTCCATATGTCACTTTTGACTCCGAAGTCAAATTCGATAAGTGACCTCTGTCATCTCGTTTTCTAGCCCCCTAAGTGGGTAATATTTTGAAACGCCAATAAAGGTCTTTAAAAATAATGAAACTTTTGCTTTTGAAGTACCCACTATTATTCATAAACAAAAAAGTTATATTAGTTTTAAAATTACATAATACATGCAGAGATCAAATTACACAATCTACTTTTGACGTCGTTTTCTGTCTCTCTCACACACATACACACAGATAAATCCCGTACCCAAAAATGCACATCCACTGTGAGTTCGGCTTAGAACGAATGAACTAAATTTTCGAGATTTGTCACCAAATGTTAAAGCGTTCTAAGGAACAAAATCAGAATAAAATCACTTTATTTTCTCATGCACGCTACACAACACCAAATTAGCAATTTTGTCACTGTGTGCCTTTTTAACAAACGATACCGTATGCAGAAGAACTCCACTTCCAAAAATGCAGTTACTAGTTATCCGATTTTCTGCCCATGTAAATGGGACATATTTTGCAACAAGTAACGTCATTTGGAAATAAATAATTTTCCTTTCACGATTTATATTTGCATTCATAATATTTTTATTATTATTAATGGTATGTATGGCATTGAAGATAATACTAATGTAAATCCAGTTTACTATAACGCTCTCGTCTTCTTATTTTGGAAAATATATACCCAATCCGCTTTTCACCTATATCCTTACTTGCTGATTTATTAACAATCAGCACAAAACATTCTTATTTTGAGAATGGCACGTAAAATTAAAATTAATGCTTAAAATTAATTAATATAGAGTTAAAGCTAACATAAACTTCTAAAATTTAAAAAGAGAAAGTGCAACTTTAAGAGATGTCTGAGAATCAAATACAAAGAGAGAAAGAGATGCAAAACAGCATTACAACTGTATTACCTTGATTGTTGTTTCTTGTCCATTAACATCGATCTTCAGAAATTACCAGCAACGAAAACAATTGCGTTCTTAATTTTGGACATACGTTTCAAGTTTTTTCTTGGACTGTAAATTTAATATATATGTATATTTATGAATAAAAATAAAAATCGTAAAAGAAAAAATATTTCAAAGTCCTTTACTTTACAGGGGTAGAAAATCGGAAAAGTCACTAGAAAAAATTCAACTCGGATTACTGACTGACATAGGGAAGAAGTGTAGCCATTGTCAAGATATCATCAACGACGTATTATACGTTAAGATCATACGTTAAATAAGCACACAGTGACAAAATTACTACTATTTTGGTGTAGTGTAGGGTGCATGGGAAAACAGTGATTTTATTCTGATTTCGTTTCTTAGAACGCTTTAACATTTTGTGACGAAGCTCTCAAATTTAATTCGTTCGTATTGAACCGAACCGTCATAGGGGATGTGAATGGGGTATATCTGTGTGTATGTGTGTGAGAGAGGCAGAAATCGACGTCAAAAGTAGATTGTGTAAATGTTTTTAGAAGTTTTTTGTTAATGATCGATTTAATTTTTAATTAGATTTATTTATTGAATGTTTTCACATTCGAATTGTTCAGCTTTTCGATCAACTCTTCCTTTCGAAAGAGAGGTTTTTTGTGGTGTATTGGAAAAGATAAGACACTGCGCTCTGAAAGCCATGTAAACACATACCCTTATACGTATTTCAATCCTGTGCGGGGATATCATCAGAGGGTCTTATACATGACACAGTGTGAGCTTGTAGTTGTGGCGATCATCACTTGTATATATACCAATTTACAAAGAAATTTGCATATGGGAATTATATATACCTACGAAGAAAGCGTACAAGTCACACAGCCAAAGCTTTTTTTTTTTAAGCGAGACTTAAATTCACCATTTTCACCACCCATGTGACTGGTAAGGGTTGCCAGTTCGACACAGTTGTCTCTACACCAATCGCCAGGTAGATGGCGTGGATTCTGAGATTAGTTGGACGATTAGAAAGACTTTACTACGTTTCAGTAAGCATAGTACTTTTTTTGTTGAATATCAAATATTTTATGTTATTATTTAGAATTCATTAACACTACGTGTTGAAGATGAGCAGCTTCTTTCTAATTGTATTTAGGCGGGCTGATCCTTATTATTTAGATTGTGTAATTTGATCTCTGCATGTATTTTGTGATTTTAAAACTAGTATAACTTTTTTGTTTGTGAATAATAGTGGGTACTTCAAAAGCAAAAGTTTCATTATTTATGAAGACCTTTATAGGCGTTTCAAAATATTCCCGACTTAGGGAGGTAGAAAACGAGAGGACAGAGGTCACTTATCGAATTTGACTTCGGAGTCAAAAGTTACATATGGACGAATGTAGCACTTGTTAAAACTCGAACAACGATATGCATCCCGTTACGATCGGACATCAAATGGCAACGCAGAATAATAAAATTAAAAGGGCGTCATGTAGGGTGCACAGAAAAAATTTTTTTTGGTTTCCCCGGAATTGTCTCTAGATAATCTTCAAATCTAGGGGGTGATCGGTGCAACTTTTTTTTGCGACCCACTCTAATATACATGTCAAAAATGAGGCATATATTTGAACCTATATTTAGAGATCATTTGAAATGTTGTGATGACAGAAAGAGGGGAGTAATTTACATGAACTAAAAACATTTTTATGCAGAATTAAATAATATGTAGGCGCTTGAAATTGTGCCTTGTTTCAGTGTTTAAACTTGCATGGAATTAAAGATCTTGTTTTACATGACATATTTATTTCTTTTACACTAGCTCGACCCGGTCCATTTCGTTGCACCAGATTTCCGATCCCGCCCATTTCTGGACCAATTACGTAGACTGTCATCTAATTCATATAAACAAAATTACAGCACTCTCGCTGAAAAATTGTGCATGATACCTCAATTCAAAAATTTGACTTGGCGGGGCCATGGCCATTGGTCTGATCCCGCCGAGTTTTTGACCAATCACGTAGACTACCACCAGATACATCAAACATGGCTCACGTGGGCGGGGCCATGGACCAATCACGTAGACCGCCAATGATACATCATATACACAAAATTACAGCACTCTCGCTCACAAATTGTGCAGATGTCTCAATTTCCAAATTTGGGTTAGATGGGTGGGGCCACGCCATTGGTTCACTCCCACCCATTTTTGGACCAATCACATAGCCCATCTGGGATCACATAGCCCATCTGGGATCACGGCCCAGTCCCAATAGGGACAGTCGGAATCTGGTTAATCTAATTCGTAAAAATGTATAACTCCAAATTGGCTTATATGTGCGAGGCCACGCCCCCTCAATCATGAATTTATATAGCCTATGTCACCCGCTAGGGTTATCTGAAGATTACCTGAAAATTTCATTAAAATCGTTCCATACGTAACATATACACACACACACATTCGCATCCAATTTTAGATATTTACTATCTGGACCCGGTCCACTTTGATGCCTCAGATTGAGATTTCCGATCATTCGTCCATTTTTTGAACTAATCACGAATCCTGCCACCAAATACATATACAGCATTCACGCTAACAAATTGTGTAAGATATCACAATTTCAAAATGTGGCTTACATGGGTGGGGCCACGCCCATTAGTCTGATCCCGCCCATTTTGTACTAATCACGTAGACTGCCACCAGATACATATAAACAGAATTACAGTACTATCGCTAACAAATTGTGCAAGATAGCACAAATTTGGCTTATATGGGCGGGACCACGTCCTTTGGTCTGATCCCGCTCATTTTTAGACCAATCACGTAGGCTTCCACGAGACACATATACACAAAATTACAGCACTCTCGCAAACAGATTATGCAACATACCTCAATTTCAAAAGGTTGCTTATATGGGCGGTGCCACAAAAAATTGTGCAAGATAAGTCAATTTCAAAATTTGGCTTATATGAGCGGGACCACGTCCACTTGGTACATCGAAAATTCAAGTACCCTCTTTTCACCTCCACCCACACATGTACATTCTGTGAAAATTTCAAGAAGATCGGTCCAGCCGTTTAGACGCCTATACGGTACAAACCAACAAACACACATTCTTCTTTATATATATCGATTTTTGGTTAAATACAATTTATTTGAAAAACAATCAAATTTATTTGTAACGCATATCTTTATATATATTTTTTAGAACAAAATATATTTGCAAACTATTTTTTCAAATAAAATATATGTTTAAATACAGATAAAAGCATTGCTTAGGAATTTCTCCAAATACATATATTTTATTTCTAAATATTCCAAGTCATTATTTGTTGTTAATCCTTCTTTCTATTCATTGTTATTCAAGATCATTCAATATGCAATTATAAAGGAATTTTCCAAACATTAACAATTTCTAAAGAATTAAGGTATTGGTATATTTTCTAAATACTCAAACGAAAATTAATCTTTGTTCCGAAAATAAAAGTCCCAAATACAATAATATTATGTGGAAAAAAAGTTTTGTTTAGAAGAATAATCTTTTTAACGATTGAAAAAAAAGCTGTCGATATCTTTTGGAGAAATTTTCTAAATGCAATTACATAGTTATGTGGATGGGAAAAATAGATGTTTGACCAAAATGTCAAAATTCAACAACCAACTGGGATAGTCCTTATCCGATCTCGTTGAAATTTTGTGCCAAAGCTACTATACAATAGAACTAAACTTTTTACAAATTTTATCGCGATCAGAAGACACCGGCTTCAAAAGTTCACTCACTTGACATGAACCGCCATATGCATAAAATTATGAAAAATGTGTATGTGTAAAATAAATTGTGTAATGCAAAATATTAATAAAGAAATATTTTTGAATTTTACAACAATTTTTATTCATATTAGAAAGCAGTTCCTATGTACGTACATTTCTTTGTGCAAAATGATTAATAAAGCCTAAATATCTTAACCAAAAATTTTAACACACCCAAAACTGTCATAGAAAACGCTTATTTTAAGGATTTTTTGCAGCGCCATCTGTAGGAGACTTAAATAACGCCATATAATATTACTAAAACAACTAATATCGAAATCTTTTGCCAAAACCCGTGTTAAATATATATATTCCAAAATTTAGTTTTGTCTTTCTTTATAAAAGACGCCGTTTTTATTTTTCAACACGATATGAATATAGCGTATGTTGTTTGCCTTCATTCCAAATTTCATTAAAATCCAAGCTTTTTTGTGGATTTGACAGAGAATTGGCCACATTTCCCCACTTCCGCCCATAGGGTGACGAACATGCAAAATCTCAAGTAAATTCGTGTAATGGTGCTCCATATGTTTTATATTCAATACTAATGGTGGTCCTCGTCCTTTGATCCGATATCAGCAATTTTTTTTTTGAACCACTTATATTGTTTTTACAGCCACATTTTCAAATTGTTCTCAATTTATGCTGTTTTCAATAATGGATTCATATTTGTAGATACACGTCGACATTCCCGATATCGAAAATTTTGCTACTAGTTTTAATGTTTAAAATGAGTTTCTTGTTCCAAAAAGTTAATCAAAGACTAAAAATTGAACCGTTGTTTACTTTAAAAACCGTTGTTTTTGTCTAAAATGCAGTAAATAGTAGTATATAATGACAGATATAATTTAGTAAAAGTAAATCAAAGCCTACACTATCCGGAAAATTTGACTGGTATCAAGACCATTTACCAATTAGAAACCAGTAAGGAAAGGCAGAAAGTCGGGCGGGGCCGACTATATAATACCCTACACCTACCTACCTACCTTGAGATTCGTTGCTGATCATTCGCAGTGAACGGACGTGTTTATCACATAGCGGATAGTTACCAGTACCTATTACGCAATAGCAAAAATCTGTACAAAGTCTGTAAGGCCTACATCGTAGTACCTATTACGGTCTAATACAGACAAAATTAAAATAAATTCTCTTGACGGGGATGCCTTCGTGTTCCGATGGAGCGCGGTTCCCCAATCGTCCGACTGTCCGTCCGTTGGTCTTGGCCAAAGCCGACCACACCAAAAATGGTGAAAATCTCCCCCAAGTACTCACAACAGGTGGTGCGGTGAGGGGAAAACGTCATGTCCGACCGTCAAAACGGAAGCACAATGAGCATCGTGTAGCGCTCAGAGTTTTGACGAAGTTGGAGGCTGTTGAGGTTTCGGCTCTTACCGAAAAACAAAAAGAGTCACTTACCTGGGCTAAAGGCGTCATAGATGCTTCTAAGGCCAATGAGTCGGCTGAAAGAGCCACAAATTCAGCTGTGTTAACGGCTAATAAAGTAAAACGAATCAGATCACCTGATGAACCCCTGCCTTCGAAAAAGGCAAGAGGCCCTAATGTCACCATCAACAGGACACTCACCAAGCCCTTCAATGAAGTGGCGAAGGAGAGTCTAGTGATGGCTGTTATAGACAGAAGTAGTGAGGATGGATCCATCCTCAAGGACAAATGGAGTCATGTACAATCAGCCATTATGGCTCATTACCTCGATGTCCGTAGAGAAATGCCGGGCAAACCACCAATCTGCAACGATGCAGGATGGCATCAGGGGAGAGTAAAGCTCTTATATTTCGGTGATGCCAGATCAGTAGACCTTTATAAGGCTGCTCTGAGTCGAGCGGGTGAGGTGTGGCCGGGTGCCCAGTTGGATGTTGTCGAAAAAAACAACATCCCTAGTCACCCTAGAGCCATCACCTGGGTTACAGAAGAGCCCTCCAACCCGGCTGACATCTTAGAAATAATAAAAGATTCCAATCCTGGTCTGCCGGCCCATAATTGGAGAATCAGCAAGGTGGGTGAGGCGGATGGTAAAAAGCGGCAGGTCAATCTTATCCTAAACGCTGAATCCACCTCCCATATACAAAGTGCGAGTGCAACCCTACAATATGGCTTCGAGACTATAATCTTGAAGATATACAAGCAGGATATAGCTCCCACTGCAGAAGGTGAGTCGTCCACCGTGGCACTTTCTGTAAGTGCGGAGGTAGCCACGCCTATTATTTCTGGTGACTCCAACTCTAACAGAAGATCTGTAACGTCCTACTCTGAGGACGAAAGCTCTACTTCTGTCACAGAGGGGCTGAGGGGAGTCTCCGGACTCTTTGACGCATCTGGCGGGGACATGCTTCTCGACGATACGGACGAAGAGTTCGATAACACCCTTGTTGGGGTGGATGTTAATCTGTCAATTACCAATGATGGTAAGAATTCTACAGATTAACCTCCATCACGCTAAAGCAGCCTCAGCGGCTCTATCGCTGCGCCTGTCCACAGGCGCAGTAGACATCGTCCTGATACAGGAGCCCTACGTAGTGGGAGGAAGGGTGTGCGGTATTAGGACACCCAACTTTAAACTGCATGTGGCCAACTGTGAAGGCACTCCAAGAACCTGCATTTTGGCCAGGAAAGATCTAAGTATCTTTCTCCTGACTAATTTAAGTGGTAAAGACCAAACAGCTGCTAGCCTGGAGATCGGTAATCGCATATATTGGGTGGTCTCCAGCTACTTGCCTTATGAATCTGTAGTACCGACTGCTCTATTCAGGGAAGTAGTAGAAGAAGCAACGTCTGACGAGCTCGAGCTGATTATTGGCGCAGACACGAACGCTCATCATACTATCTGGGGTAGTACGGATATAAACAATAGGGGTGATTCGCTTCTTGACTTTATTCTAACTACCAATCTTAGTATTTGTAACATAGGTAATAAACCGACCTTCACAATTAAAGACAGACAAGAGGTACTCGACGTAACGTTTGCTACTGACCGGCTGTCAGACAAAATTATTGGGTGGAATGTACTGGACGACCACTCATTCTCAGATCATCATTATATTGAGTTCAAACTCGCGGAAAAGGCGCCTAAACCCGCCGTCCACAGAAATGTAAGGAAGACAAAGTGGCATCTGTATGAGAAGAATTTCAAGAAAGTCCTCAACTCTAAACTTCCGTACGAACCGAATGACAAAGCCGGTTTGGATAATCTGGTCGATCATATCACCATATCATTCAATAGATCCCTTGAAGAAGCCTGTCCAAAAACAAGGTACAAGGGTAAAACTAAACCCCAATGGTGGACTTCTGAGCTAACGGCTATGAAAAAGACCTGCAACAAGCTATTCAATAAGGCTAAATCTACTGGGGTCGCTAATGATTGGGATGCCTATAAAGAGCAACTCAAGATCTATAAGAAGGAGCTTAGAAAGGCGCAAAGGCGCTCTTGGTATACCTTCTGTGGTGAAGTGGAAAAGGTCTCCGACGCCGCTAGGCTGAGGAAGATATTATCTGCTTCACCCTGTACAGTGGGATATTTACAGGATGAGGCAAATAACTGGACCAAAAACAGCGAGCAGTCGCTCAATGTACTGCTCGACACACATTTCCCGGGGAACTCTATAACAGAACCCGAGGATCAGCAGGACCAACAAGAGTGCGAGTGGACTGCGAGCGTCGCTAGCTTCTTGACTGAGAGATCCAGAATAAGCTGGGCTATTAACAGCTTTGAGCCCTTCAAGTCACCTGGACCAGATGGCATCACTCCAGCAGAAATGCAGAAAATGTTAAAGTACATTATCCCCTGGCTGGAGAAAATTTATGTAGGCTGTATCAGGCTTTCATACGTCCCGAATCGATGGAGGGATACCAAAGTGGTATTCATACCTAAAGCGGGAAAGATATCACACACTAGGCCAAAAGACTTCAGACCAATTAGCCTATCCTCGTTCTTATTGAAAGGTCTGGAAAGACTTTTAGATCATTTCATTAGGGAAAACCTGGATACAAAACTCCTGTCGGGGAACCAACATGCTTACAACAAGGGCAAGTCTACTGAATCAGCCCTGCACGAACTTGTGAGCACTATCGAATCGTCCCTGCATTTCAAGGAATTCACCATGGTGGCATTTCTTGACATAGAAGGGGCTTTTAACAACATTCATTCCGATGCGGTAATTGCGGCACTCTCACATCTAAAAGTTAACACTAGTTTGATTAGACTAATTCAAAGTCTGCTCACCAGAAGACGCATAACAGCATGTCTAGGGTCCACAACTCTAACAAGGTATGTAAACAGAGGGACCCCGCAAGGAGGAGTATTGTCTCCACTAATTTGGAACCTAGCGGTGAATGAAATCCTGCTAGATCTAGAACGTTGTGGCTGCAAGGTCGTGGCATATGCGGACGACGTGGCAATCGCAGTGAGTGGCAAATTCGTAAACGTCCTCAGAGACATCCTACAGGTGGCTCTGAACAAGTTGGCTAGATGGGCCAGAAGCAGCGGTTTGGGCGTTAACCCCAACAAGACAGAATTGGTTCTCTTTACTAGGATGAATAATGTCCCACATGTGGACCCTCCACCTCGGATAAATGGAACAGATCTAGTCTTTTCTGAAAGTGCAAAATTTTTAGGAATAATTCTAGATAGGAAAATGTTATTTAGACTTAACGTATTGGAACTAGGGTTGCCAGACGGTCGGGATTCGTCGGGATTTTCCCGACTTTTCGGGTATTTACAGAGTCCCGATTATTGAAGTAATTTAGGGGGGAAATCCCGACTTTTTTCCATTTACTCTCTACACTATGGAAAACATAAGCGCAGTAAAAAAATAATAAAGAAAGTACAAGAAAATGCTATTTTCATATGTACTTGTTATGTACATTTGTAATTTTTCCGTCACTAATCTTTCATCTTTCAAGAAATGTAAATTTTGAACGAATTCAGCAACTTATCTAAAAGAATAGCTATTAACGTGGGTGAATTTGGTAGAAATTTCAAAAGTTATACAAATTTTAGATGCAGTGTCCTATGACATGTTGTGCATCGACTACTGCAAACTTCGAGCTATTTGTAAAGAATTGCCACGGATATTTATACCCTTGTTTCATGGCAGATGTTTGTCAGACATAGAAATGCTACAGCTAGACCCACCTTAACGTATACCGATCGACTAAGATTCAGATTTAGTTATATATAGCTCATTAGTTATAAAAACTGTATTTTACATGCAATTGTTTGAAATTTAGCATGGTAGAGTTTTTTATCCAGAGAACAACTTTGCTCAATTTGACGAAAATCGGTTCAGATTTAGATTTATATCCCATATATATGTTTCGTCCTAATTGGCCCTTAAGCCCTATAGAAGCTACACGGGGCAAAATCGGCTTTTTTGATATGTTTGAATCGAAACAAAATATATTTGGAACACCAATTTTTAAATATTTTATATTTCTTTGCAAATAAATTTTATTTGAAAATCAATATAATATATTTGGAACGCATATATTATTATTTTTCAACAAATAATATTTGCAAACTAAATTTCTCAAATAAAAAATGTGTTTAAGTGCAAATAAAATTATTATTTAAGAATTTTTCCAAATATATTTTATTTAAAAATATTTCCAAAACTTTTGCTGCCTTTTTCGAATTTCATTTTTAATTTCTTCTTGGTTTCAAATTGTACCTCCCAGTTATGATACCATATGCAGCAATAACTCCTTTTTAAATCAATCATTTCAAATTTCTGAGTATTCCAAGCCATCATTAGTTGTCAATCCTCTAAGTACATACTTTATATTGATCTAAGATTTTACGATTTTAATTATTATTTTTACGAACATTAAACATTTCTAAAAATTTAAATTTGAATTACTGAAAAATTTAAAACAATTTATGTATTTTATGAATACTTAATGCAAATAAATATTTGTTTCGGAAATAACAGTCACATTGGGATGCAAACAAATATTTGTTTAGAATAACATCTTCCCAAATACACAATTTTTGTGTGTACCAAATATTATATGTTTAGAGTGTACCATAAACATATATATGTTTCAAGCCGAATATGTTTGGGACAATATACTACAGAAGCGATTTGTTCAGCGTGTATAGTTTACATCCAACCGTTTCAACGTAAAAGCGAATTTCGTGAAAAATAACACAAAGAAAGTATTTGTGGCAAACATAATATTGACCTATAGTGTATATAAGTTATTTTGAATATTCTTATGTTAGACTTTTATTGAAACTGTAATGAGTTTTTTTTAAAATGCCAAAACCAATAAAATATTATCTTTTTATTTTCCCGACAAATCCCGCTTTTAAGTCTCGGTTATCCCGACTTTTCGAATACGGTGTCTGGCAATCCTAATTGGAACGTGTAAGGAAGGCCAATGTCGCCTTATATTCCTGCAAAAAGGCTGTAGGGTCGCGGTGGGGACTCTCTCCTAAAATCGTCCACTGGATATATATAGCAGTAGTTCGTCCAATACTGTTATACGGTATTGTGGTATGGTGGACGGCAACTGACAAACTAACCATTACCAACCTACTAACAAAGGTTCAGAGGACTGCCTGCCTGAGCATAAGCGGAGCCTTAAGGACTACAGCGACCGAGTCTCTACAAGCCCTACTCCATATACTGCCGATTAATATTGTGGCGAGAGAAGTTGCAACCAAAGCGGCAATAAGATTAAACTGCCTATCAATGTGGAGGTACAAGAACTATGGTCACATGAGGATATCAAAGTGTAGTGCTATGGTAACCGACCGAGTGGACTATATACCAACAGTGTACACCTTCGAGAGAAATTACATCACTATGATTCCCGCCAGAGATGAATGGGTCGGCAGAATACCAGGTAATATAAACCATCTCCACTTTTACACGGATGGTTCGAAGCTTGATGAAAAGGTTGGCTTCGGAGTACACTGTGAAGAACTTAGTCTGGATATAGCTCGCAGACTACCAGATACCTGCAGTGTCCATCAAGCCGAAATAATGGCAATATGGGAAGTCGCCAAGTGGCTGAGTCGCAACATAGTAACCAACAATGGCGTTGTCATTTACTCGGACAGCCAGGCTGCCATCAATTCTCTGGAGGCAACATCTCTAAAATCACAAACAGCCCTCTACTGCCGCAGATCTCTTAACGAGATGGCTGAGCAGTTTAATATACACCTCATATGGGTGCCTGGGCATAGGGATATCCCGGGGAACTGCAAAGCCGATGAACTTGCTAGGAAAGGGACGACATTACAAATTCTCGAAGAATTTGCATATATTGGTGCGCCACTATCCACGTGCAAGCTTTGGCTTAGGCAAGAGGCAATCAGGCAGTCCAACGATAGATGGACAGAAATCGGCACCTGCAGGGTAGCTAGACAAATCTGGCCAAGGTATGACCTGAGAAGATCAAAATATCTCCTCGCACTAGAGTGGAAACGATTGTCTACGTTAGTACAGGTTCTGACGGGACACTGCTTGATCGGCGAACACGCCAAAAGATTGGGTATTGACTCCAATGACTTCTGCCGAAGCTGTGGAGATGAGGAAGAAGTGGAGAGCATTGAGCACTTGCTTTGCGACTGTCCCGCTTTGAGTAAACGACGACTGGATATACTGGGGTCGGCCTTTTTAGGCAGCCTAACAGATCTTTCCAGTACTGATATTCGTACTATCGATAAATTTATATATCAAACAGGTTGGTTTCGATGAGGGGCATTTCAGCCCGTGGTAACACTAGGGACCTAAACTGGTCTATGTGAGCTTGTAAAAAAATACGGCTGCCACCTTAACCTAAACCTAACCTAAACCTACCTACCAATGGGCATTGCGATAAGAATTTGGCAGTGTTCATACATGTAATAAGCAAACTCTCTCTGCCGATTTTCGTACTGATCGGATATAAAACACGGTTTCTACAGTGCTTACATGTCAAATCGGGTGTAACATATATATTGGGACTATGCTTAAATCTGAACCGATTTTCCCCGAATTTGGCGGTGTTCATACATGTAATAAGAAAACTCTCTCTGTTAAATTTCGTACTGATCGGATATAAAACACGATTTCTACAGCGCTTAAATGTTAAATCGGGTGGAACATATATATGGGGGCTATATCTAAATCTGAACCGATTTTCCCCGAATTGTGCAGTGTTTTTTCATGTAATAAGAGAACTTTCTCTGCCGAATTTCGTACAGGTCGGATGTAAAATACGGTTTCTACAGCGCTTTCATGTCAAATCGGGTGAAACATATATATGGGGACTATATCTAAATCTGAACCGATTTTCCCCGAATTTGGCAGTGTTCATTCACGGACAGACGGACATGGCTAAATCAACTCAGAAAGTGATTCTGAGTCGATCGGTATAATAAACAATGGGTCTATATCTTCTCCTTTTAGGTGTTACAAACAAATGCACAAAGTCATAATACCCTGTACCACAGTGTGGTGTAGGGTATAAAAAGCGCTTAAAATATTTCGCCACCACTCATCACTCGAATACCATAGAAACAATGTATTGAAAGCTGAAATGAATGAAAGTAGATAAGCATGCCACAGCGTCCATCGATAAACAAATAGAAAGCATTTGGATGCAATAGTTGAAACAGTCGTCCTTTGTGGCCGACAAGGCTTCGCACTAAGTGGATGTTGTGATACAGGCAGAATCAATTCAAATGAAATTATTCAAAATGATGGTATTTTAAGAGCCCTGATAAGGTATCGGGCGATGACGGATACAAATATCAATAGTTACTTGACAAATTCACCACGAAATGCAATCTACATATGGGTAATTCCACCAAAAGGTCTACCGTGATCAAACAAATTAAAGCTATTAAAATCACATTAATGTAATTTATTATTAAACAAAAATATTAAAATTTTAATAAAATGAAAACAATTCACATGTATTTACACAAGATTTTAAGCAAAAAGCGGTTGCGTACTGGCAAATTGTAGTTTTGGTTCATTTACGCATTTTTATACCCTCACTTTAGTGTGACGAGGGTATATATCATTTGCTACGAAAAAAAGTGTGACACATCGAAGGAGTGATCTAAGACCCTAAGTATGTTCGGCGGATATTCGTTTTGGGTCATTTTAAGACGAATGAGCAATGTCCGTCCGCCCGTCTGTCTGTCTGTGTGTCTGCTGGCTGGTGCGCACGATATCTCTCGAAAGGAGTAACCGATTGACTTCAAATTTGGTACGTGGTAATATTTTTTTCTATCTCCGGCTAAGTTCGAAGATAGGCCATAGTGGTCCACTCCTTCTAGTACCTCCCCCACAAAGTGTTAAAATGTTGTAAAATATTGAATCTTTAATAACTGCTATACTACTTATTCGAATCTTCTGAAATTCCACACATAGCATTAGTTTATTAGTCGCTATCAACTCGAGAAAAAAGGGCCATGTTGCTACGCCCCTTTTGGTACCTCCCACACAAATGCACCATTTTGCAGCAAAAGTTATCAGCTTATAACATTAATACCAGTGTATAAAAATACTTGAAATTTTGTACAGTGTAATACTTTTATAGTGCCTACAGTCCAGTGAAAAATGGGTGTTATATTCACGCCCCCTTTGGTAGCTCCCACACAAAGGTAACATTTTGCACCAAAAGTTAACAGCTTATAACATTAATACCAGTGTATAAAAATACTTGAAATTTTCTACAGTGTAATGCTTTTATAGTGTCTATAGCCCTGTGAAAAATGGACGCTATTGCCACGCCCCTTTTTGTACCTCCCACACAAAGGTACAATTTTGCACAAAAAGTTAAGAGCTCACAACATGAGTACCAATGCACGTAAATGCCACAACATTTTGCACAGTGTAACGCTTTTGAAGTGTCTATAGCCCTGTAAAAAATGGCCGTTATCACCACGCCCCTTTTTGTACCTCCCACACAAAATGTCCAAATCATACCAAAATTTAATATCTCATAACGTTAATAAACCAGTGCAAATAAACGCTTATAATTCGGCGCAGTGCAATGTATTTAAAGTATCTACTATTCAGCGAAAAATAGATGTATTTGTTAAACCCGTTCTGGTACCTACCATACAATCTAACAGAATAATTCGTGGAATATTCAATATTACATTACTCACAAAGTGAGGGTATACCTTAGTCGGTTTACCCGACTGAAACTTTCTTACATGTTATAGAACATTTCTTTAAAATTAACCTTGTAAATAGAGGCTTATGTAGAAAGAGGCTTATTATAAATAATCTTTCTAAGAGAAAAATTAATCTTATATTAAATTGTCGAAGCAAAAGGAATGAGAAATAACAGTAATTTTTAGCTTATCTCTACAACAAATTCTATTGTCACGTTCGACACCGAAAAGAAGCATTAGTTATCAGTAGACCAGAAATATGCAAATCAAGTTCATCAAATTATTGGTACAAATAGAATTTGTATAAAATACCAACATTCAAAAAAAATCAGTTTAAAAAATTATTAAGAATTTTTTTATATCCATTTAAATTTGTCACGTTCGACGCCGTAGATGTAAAGTCCAATGATTTTGTGAAGGTGCAAAAAATAAACTTCACGAAATACTTGAGGTAGATGACTGAAATTTGGTGTAGATACTTCTTATAGCTACAGGTAACTTGAAATTGAAAATGGACACTATCGGCCCTTTTTTGATATAGCCCCCATATATAGCATCTTCCCGATTTGACTTCTTAACATCATAGAGACCACAAATGTCAACTGATCGGGCTGAAAATTGGTAACTGGTGTTTATTTATACCCGGAATCCTTCACACGAACAATGGCAGTCATAGGTCCATGTTTTTATATAGCCCTTATACAAAGGTCCCTCTAGATTTATCTTCGTAACGCCATAAAAACCTCAAATTTCAACGAATTGGTCTGAAATTTGGTATAATGAGTTTATTTGTACCCGAAACCATTCATATGCGAGCCATGGTGGAGGGTATACAATATTCGCCATTGCCGAAGATAATCCGTATTTATTTGTTTTATTTAGAAAAAATCATAGAAAAAATGTCACGTTCGACATGTCACGTTCGCACCAGGGCTGTGGAGTCGGAGTCTGGGAAATTTGCCCGGAGTCGGAGTCCGGAGTCGAAAAATTATGGTCGACTCCGAGATGGATTGTGCAAAATGTACCATTTATGTGATAGAACTTTTGCACTCAAAAATGTTTGGGAAAACAATTTTGATACAAAAGAAGGATAAAATATTCGATGCTTTTTAACCTTATTTTATGCCACAAATATCTATAAAGTTAACCAAACTGTTGAGTTTATTATGTAAAACAGTTTTAGGAAAGCTCTGATTATATTAAGCTAACAAAATAAGTATTTTTGCAAGACTATAAGATAATATTAAGCGAATACAAAACAAGTAAGGAAAGGTCGGGCGAAGCCAACACCTTGTTAGAGCAGAATAAGCTCAGATATTGTAAATATAAATATGAGATAATTACCTTATAAATCTGAATCTAAGCAAAATTTTCTATAGAAACATTTATATATGGGGGAAATTTCGATCTAAACCGATTTTGACCAATTCCAATAGGTTTCCTCCCTGATGTGAAAGAGTCCTTATTGCCAAATTTTAGCAGGATTGTAGTGAAATTTCGACCTGTACTTAACGAACAACTTAAGATGGACAGACGGACAGCTAGTGATTCTGAGTAGAACGGTATATTTGAAGGTGGTTCTAGCTGCAGTATTTTTGACAAATTTGTAAAAAAAACTAAATTATTATGAAGAATACATTGATTTTTTTATTCAGAATTTTGCGGAAGGCAACAAAAACATAAATAATCTACTTTTGAATGTTGCTGACAAACAGGATTGTTGCATTTGCAGCAAAAAAAAAGCGTGTCTTACGGCGTATTTTGTCACCTTGCTGCAGGCAAATTCTGCAATCTTTTTTGGCAGCTAATGTGTCTGGACCACTGCGTGAAGCCACATTAAGGTTTGCTATATTGAGAGGTCTCCCAAAGAACGCTTCAAATGCTATACGAGTTGTTGGTTGAGCCACAATGTGCGGATTATTGATGCGATTTTCAACGTTGGCCAGTACCAATTGCTTTGCAAGTTTATATAAAAATATCCGTCTTCTTTCTTTTCTTGTATTTTCATCATTTAGCTTACATATAATGTAACTTGCCAATGCCATCACATCAATCATGTTGCAGAAAAACGCGTATGTCCAGCGTCTGGTTGACCGTTTTGTTGTGTAATGAGTTAGCATTTGATCCATCGTATCGACTCCGGCTTTAGTTAAATTATAAAATAAAATTGCTTCCGGTTTCATGGCTACGCCTTCAACATGTTTCGTGTAATGCACGGTTGAAATTAAATTGACTGCCTTATTTTTTTGGGCACGTAGCTGCAAAGTGCAACAAGATTTTCATGAAAACCAAACACACTTGAAAGAATTGGTCGTCTGGTGCTTTTCATAACTTCCTTAGGAAGACATCTTTTGTTTGCTCGAATGGTGCCAACAAATGCCAGTCCCATAGCAGCAAGTCGTTTAGCGCCGTTCAATGAGGTGAAAAAATTATCAGAAATAATTGTTCTGCCGCTGTTTGCGTAACAATTTGCGAAATACATTAGAACGTTTTCACCTTGATTTATCTCCCGATTGTCTCCTTCCTTTCCAGTGTATAGTTTTCCTTTCAATGGAAATTTAGTCTTAGCATCGCATGCCCACCAAACTTTGATCCCATACCTTGCAGGTTTTGATGGGATATATTGGGTGAACTTTGTGCGCCCACGATACGGAAACAACTGCTCATCGATGGTGATATTTTCATAAGGTTCATAATAATTTTGCAGATTTTCATTGAGAAAATTCCAAAGGTCCCGGATAGGAGCTGCTTTATCTGTTTGCTGTCGGAATGCCAGCGTACGACTATTATCGAAACGAATATATCTGGACAGAGTAATGAATCGTTTGTGCGACATAGCCGCACGGAATATGGGCGCGAATCAGAACGCCACAATATACTTGAGTCTTGCATATTATTATGGCTGAGACCAGAAGCCAACAAAATCCCAATGAATGCATCTAGCTCAGAGCTTGTCAAATCAATCCATTTTCTTTGGGTAGACTCTGGATGTTCTTCATTCCATTTTCTAATTGATTCTCGCCCATGCCGATTTGTTTCACCTGAGTCGACTTCATTTGCTGCTTCAGCATCATTTCCACTTTCTTCTTCTTCATCACTATCATAAAGTTCGTTAGGTTCAATTTCCAAATCATTTTCTATGTCTGATGCATCATCTTCTGGCACATAATCAGCAGTGTCGTCACCATCGTTTTCAAAAACATCATCATTTTCATCAGCTTCTTCTACCTAACTTTGAAAATCACGCACTAATGCCTCTGACAATTGGGGTTGCAAATTCGCGAAACGCAAGCGTGTATTATAAATAAATTCCAGTTCATCAGCCATAATATACTAACAACGCAACAAATCTACCTGCGTAAAATTATTCACAAGTTCAAAATTACCGCACAAAAACTAGATTACTTCTTCACTGTTCAACGTTCAATGAATAACTAACTGACAAACAAAATCAGAAGAAAGAAAGAAGCATTAAAGAATAAAGTAAATACAAATTTCCAACTCGTGCCATGTGCTTTGCCTATGCGTTCATACAAAATGCATAGGGGTCTGGCCAGACACCATGTACCAAAAGTAAGGTGAAGATTTTTTATTTGGCTTTTTTGTCCTGTTCCAAGGACTTTTTTTCAATTATTAATTTATACATCGAAAGCCAACAATATTTTGGGAGATTACCTGAAATTACAGCCATGTACCTAAAATAGAAGTATGCTAAATTGAAGCATGAAAATGAAATATGTCTGGCCAGAACCATGTGCCACTTCGAGGGTTAACAAAGCTTTATCTTATTTTCAAAAACACGAACTCTCGTGTAAGTAGAAATATAATTTTCAAGTTTCGGTCCATGTAGTTCATTCAGATCACTGCTTGACATTATCATTAAGTCGCGTCCTTCAAAGTGAAAATCAAGATTTAGCTGAAGCTATCCATCTGGCTGAAAATACGAAAAAGGAATCGATGGACATACGCGAAAATTGTACACTCTATTTTAGTGCGATTTTTTCGTCTGTTAAAATATTTTGTGAAGAACCAGACATCCCCAACAAGAAACATATGACTTCAGGCCAACAAAGTCTTCGTTGCAATGTTGATGCAACAAATATTGAAGAATATTATAAGACTTCGAAATATATTCCATACCTTGATTTATTCATCACTCATCTCGAAGTTTGCTTTTAGAAACTTCGTGGAATTCTGTCAAATTTCCAATGTATTTTTCCATCTAAAATTACAATATTAAATGAAGAAAGTTGTAAACAATTATTGGAAAAATATTCATCAATTTTGACTGACAGTTTTTTTGAAGGGTGGATTGCGTCGGCTGAAAAATTACTTGTGGTCAACCATGACTGAAAATCGTTTGAATGGATTGGCTTCCCTGAATATTCATCGAGACATTCCAATAGAAGTTAACGCAGTATTAGACGAATTTTTTATTTTGCCTCGCCGTGTCAGTTTTTTAAAACATTAATACAATTAATATATTGTTTAAATTAATACAATTAATAAATATTTCAATACAGAAACGTTAAAAATAGTTCAAGATGTGTCCAACATGTCCGAGTATCATAACATACAATTTAAGTTCACCATTAATTTTTTCTCAAAAACACACAGGGTAGACACTATAGTTTTGTCTTTGAATAATTCTTATTGAAAATATTACCTATAGTATTATTTAATGTCAATGTCAACCATCGATTTTTAATAAAAAAAATTGGGTATCATATGTGAAAACCCCCAAAACAAAATCCTGCGCACGGCCCTGAGCCATACGCAGTGCTGTCAAATATACCCACACTAAATTCCACGATGATTGGTGCAATGGTTCATCAGATATTTCGTGTTCAATAAGGGCCCCACATATATGTAATGGGTAATTCATCGTGAGGTTTAATTTATAATGTAAACACATAAATTTAAAGGTGAACTTTAAAACAACAATTTATGGCATTTACTGTTTGAAAAGGATATGTATATGTAGGCCGTGAGGTGGTCCTTTCGGAAGGTCCTCGTTCGAGCATAGCGACTGGTATCTCGCGAATAACACGAGTAATGTTTGCTTACAAAGCGTCAATCGTAGCTGGCAAATCGTGAAATTATGTGCTCATCAAATTGTTTTCTCAACAAGGTCATTGTTTTATCATGCACCTGAATTTCAGGAAGCGCGTAGTCATTTAACATAGTGCTATAACGGTTACCATTGACGGTAACATTCTGATTTTCCTAATTTTTTAAGAAATATGGACCAATGATTCCACAAACCCGTAAACCATACCGTTGTTTTTAATGGATGTAATGGTATCTCTTGGTACTCTTCGGGTTGCTCACATAAAACACCGGATTTTAATTGAGTTTTTCCAGAGAATTTGGAGACGCTGTTGTGTGTGTGTGTGTGATCTGTAAGAAACCATATTGAAAATCAAACCTAATAAAGAATCACCCGATATAAGCATACCACACTAGAAAAAAGCGAAATAAATCAATCATTTCAAGACAAAGACAATCGCTGTTAAAATAAGAATGTTTTATAGTTAATTTAAAGACATGAAAAGTACTTGTTTTGAGGATACATTTCAATTAAATACATTGCGTAATAAAACTAATTATATTTGGCCTTAAAAGTGCTTATTTGCAGTAAAATATAAAAATTAAGTACAATTAAATTTAAACCGTCTGTCCTGGTGATTAATTTAATATACATTATGGAATTGTAATAACAATGGATTTGTAAAATTCCTTAGTCCAGATTCACACTCGGCAATTTTTTCCAAGCAAGTGTCAAAGTTTGTGGGAGAGAGAGAGGCAGACTGAAAGAGCTCTCTGCCTCTCTCTCCTACAAACCTTGACACTTGCTTGAAAAAATTGCCGAGTGTGAATCTGGACTAACATTATATATATATTCTATATATATTCTTCTAATGAATAGTTTCCTTTGAACCATTGAATCATGTAAATTTTCATAGAAAATATGCTTCTATTACTTACATATTTACTGCAATTTCATTTTCTCACAATCCGCGTTGCAAATACACAACCATTTGTCTCTACATATCGTTTCTAAATAACTGATGATTTAAAAGACAACGAACATCAGAGTAACGGCCTGATTCTGCATTTCTAACGAAAGTCTCTGCGAACGAAAACCAGTCACTCATTTTCGTCAGGAATTTGGTTTCTCTAAAATTCGTTCGTTCGTTCCCCTGGCCTTACGTCAATGACGTTAGCAATTTACCAATTGGAAAATACTGTAATTGCCAGATCAATAATTTCACAACTTCCGGTTTAAATTTTCCATCGTAGCGAGCTGCCAATGTTGACTTCTTTATGCTTAAATTTGTATACAATTTTATTTTATTAGAATATAATTCGGAATGTTTTAGGTTTAGGTTAGGGTGGCAGCCGTATTTTTTAGCAGCTCACATAGATCAGTTTAGGTCCCTAGTGTTATCACGGGCAGAAATGCCCCTCATCGAAACCAACCTGCCTGATATACAAATTTATCGAAAGTACGAATATCGGTACCGAAAAGATCTGTTAGACTATCGGCCTAGAAAGGCCGACCCCAGTATGTCCAGTCGTCGTTTACTCAAAGCGGGACAGTCGCATAGCAAGTGCTCAATGCTCTCCACTTCTTCCTCATCTCCACAGCTTCTGCAGGAGTCATTGGAGTCAATACCCAGTCTTTTGGCGTGTTCGCCGATCAAGCTGTGTCCACTCAGAACTGATACTAACGTTGACAATCTTTTCCTCACCAGTGCGAGGAGATATTTTGACCTTCTCAGGTTATACCTTTGCCAGATTTGTCTAGCTACCCTGCAGGATCCAATTTCTGTCCATCTTTCGTTGGACTTCCTGATTGCCTCTTGCCTAAGCTAAAGCTTGCACGTGGATAGTGGCGCACCAATATATGCAACTTCATCGAGAATTTGTAATGTCGTCCCTTTCCTAGCAAGTTCATCAGCTTTGCAGTTCCCCAGGATATCCCTATGTCCAGGTACCCATACGAGGTATATAAAACAGGTGTACTAGACAGCTCATATCGTTAAGAGATCTGCGGCAGTTGACGGCTGTTTGTGAATTTAGGGATGTTGCCTACAGACAATTGATGGCAGCATGGCTGTCCGAGTAAATGACAACGTCAGTGTTGGTTACTATGTTTCGATTCAGCCATATTTCGGCTTGATAGATACTGCATGTATCTGGTAGTCTGTGAGCTATATAAAAACTAAGTTCTTCACAGTATACTCCGAAGCCAACCTTTTAATCAAACTTCAAACCATCCGTATAGAAGTGGAGATGATTTCTATTACCTGGTATTCTGCCAACCCATTCATCTGTGGCTGGAATCATAGAGATGTAGTTCCTCTCGAAGGTGTACACAGTTGGTATATAGTCCACTTGGTCGGTTACCATAGCACTACACTTTGATATCCTCATGTTTCCGTAGTTCTGAACCTCCACATTCATAGGCACTTTAATCTTAGTGCCGCTCTGGTTGCAACTTCTCTCGCCACAATATTAATCGCAGTATATGTAGTAGGGCTTGTAGATACTCGGTCGCTGTAGTCCTTAAGGCTCCACTTATGCTCTGGCAGTCAGTTCTCTGAACCTTTGATAGTACGTTGGTGATGGTTAGTTTGCCAGTTGCCGTCCACCATACCACAGTGCCGTATAACAGTATTGGTCGAACTACTGCTTTATATCGCACCTGTTCCACAAAAGGGTAAAGGTAAGTACAGACGATTTGCAGATCGGGCAACATTGCCAGAAAAATGGCGGAAAAATGCAACCCTGTGAATTTACAACCGTGTGAACATACAATTTTTGTTTTGCAGCGTTAGCAGAAAAGTCATTGCGAGATAATTTGCTGATTGTTATATGTGCGAAGTTTATGCATGTGACAACGGCGCCATTGCCAGAAAATCATTTTATATGCAACACTGTGTATAATGTATTTTTATCGGCAATCCTGCATATAAATATTTACTAAATATATGAAATTGTAATGTTTTCTTGTAATCGTCTGAACTGTCAATTCACCTTTGCCTAACAATCTGACATTGCCCTATATTTGCAGCACTTTAACAGGGTTGATAACGTTTGCCGATCTGGCAATCGTCTATACTCAGCTTAACAACTCAAAATTTATAAATATTTGCTTTTTTGCAAGAAAACAACGTACAATGGCAATTTCAACCACGGCAAAAAATGTCCATCGATTCCTTTTTTATAATAAAAAACCGTTATGACGCTCTCTGTGTTTTCAGAATAACGTCTTTAGATTAAACTAAAGAGTTACATTTTGAATTGTCTTCAAGTGTTTAAGCAAATGGGACCGTTGATTTATCATCTAAACTTTAGATTCTATCTAATTTCTAAATTCTTTAGATTCTAAAGAGTAATATTTGTAGTTGTGCCCTTTTCAACTTATAATCTGAGTAAGATTTTTCAGTTAAAAAGGTACAACTCAAAATAATACCACTATTTATATACACACTTTTTTCAGGAAAAGAGTAACAACTCAAAAAAGCTGTTATTTTTCTATAATCAATAAAAAAAAAAACAAAATAGCGTTATTATTTTTTCCATGATATTTTCTTGCAACGACATATTCTTTTTTTGTAATATATCATTAATATTAAGGGAAACAGTTTTTGGCCTCAACTACAATTTTTAAAAATTTGAGTTGTTACCCGTTTGTGGAACAAGTGCGATATATCCAATGGACGATTTTAGGAGAGAGGCCCCACCGCGACCCTATAGCCTTTTTCACGAATATAAGGCGACATTGGTCTCCTTACACGTTCCAATACGTTAAGTCAAAATTTCCTATCCTATCTAGAATTATTTCTAAAAATCTTGCACTTTAAGAAAAGACTACATACACTAAAAAAAAAGCGTACTGAAAATCAATGAATTTTTCGTAAAGTTTAAGATTTTGGCAATGATTTCGAGCCAAAGACAATCGCTATAAAAATAAGAAGGTTTTATAGTTAATTTAAAGACGTGAATAGTACTTGTTTTGAGGATGCATTTCATAGAATTAAGAATATTGGGTAATAAAACTAATTAAGTTTGGTCTTAAAATAAGCACATTTTTGCGTAAATTTAAGTATGGCGCGTGCTTATTTTTAGTAAAATATCATATGATTTAAAACATTATCGTAATAAAATTTAAAATGTTTGTCCTTAATATAAGAATATACTGGTAATTAATTTAAGGCATACATGAATTTAAATACAGTATTTTTAAATATGTATGGAAAATTCGTTACATTATATTGATTATAATGTTACTCTTTTAAATGAATCATTTTCTTTGAAATCATTTACTATTCATAGAAAATTCAATAACACAACACTTTATCTTTCTAAATAAATATTTTATTTGTTATATTTTATATTGGAAAATATAATACATATTACGGATAACCTTGAACATTTTATAATTTAAAACAATATGTAATTGTATATAGACAAACTATGAAGTTTGACTTTTATTCGAATATTGTATTGTTATGTATCGATTCTATAGCGGGATTCGTTTCTCTATTTGTTGTCCATGAACAATTTTTATCGGAACCGACCTTAATGATTCTTAACCTAGAATTTGGCTGGAATTTAAATAGAAATAAAACAAATATTATATTATTATATCATATAGTTTGGATGCTCACTCATTTCCTGCAATTTGTAAATTTTTAATTCCCCACTGCATTTTTCATATATCCAAATAAAGTTCAATTGCGCGAACTAAAATAAAAATAATGTTAATATAAATCAAACAGAATGATTTATATACGATAAAGTATTAAAATAAATTTTATCATATAACTGTCACAAAATGTTGAAAGATAAGAGATATATTAAAATCTTTGGAATATACTTACTTACACCGAAATATTTAGTCATTCTTCTACGACACAAATTCTCATAATAGATCCATACAAAATTTCCTGTACTAAAAGTTAAAAAAAATATTTATGTAAGATATTATTAATAATAGAAACTGATTGTTTTGAAAGTGGCGAAAGTGACATTTTTCATATAAATTGAGTTATTCAAAATAATTTTCCCAAAATAAATCAATCGTGACTTAGATTTTAAAATCTTAAGTTTTGTTAGGAAACAAAACTACAAAAACTTATTACAAATTACTTCTGTAAAACAAAAGCTAATGCTGCTTATGACATTCTTAACACTGGTGTTAGATTAGCAAATCTGTACGAATCCTAGATTAAGAATCCATTTGGTCAACATTACATTTTTCATATAAAATGAATATAGAAGACAATATTTTATGTTTATTTTTATTCAATACTTCGTGAAAAGAAAGCAGCTTATTTACAATTATTTTTGAGCAAAAACGCTTATTATTTTCATTTTAGTAAAACAAAACTATCCCTTGGACCAAATTATAAGGCAATATATATACATACATATATTACCGTTTATAAAGGAAACGATACAAAAATTGGACCAAATGGGCCTAATCTAACAGCAGGTTTAATTATGAAGTACTTATAAAGCAATTATGAACACGAAATCAAGGAAAAATTTAAACTAAAATTCAAAAAAGGAAAAAATCTTTTTAAATAAATTATATTTGGAAAACTTTTTAACAATTACTTTGTTTGTGTGAAAACACGTATTTTATATGTGAACGTCAGTTCGCAAATATATTTTGTTCTAATATATTAATATATGCGTTCCAAATTAAATTTCTTGATTTTCAAATAAAATATATTTGTTCAGAAATACATAATACTTACAAATATTGTTTCCAAATCTATTTCCTTCCAATTCAAACATTTTCATGTAGGTGTATGCTCACTTATTTTCTGCAAGTTATAAATGGCATTCAGCACTGCATTTTTCATATATTCATCACATTTATCTTCAAATATTGCGTGATCTAAAATTAAAATAATTAAAGTTTTTCTGAAAATAAATCAAATAAAATTATCTATAAACAAAAAAAGCAAATAAATTTTATCATATCACAATTGGAAAACGCTAAAAACTAAGAGAAATATTTCAACCGTTCATATATAATACTTACGTTGAAATATTTTGTAAAATTTGCCACTCTTCTCACAAAAGACCCATTCTAAAATTGTTTTACTAAAAAAATTAAAAAAGATAGTTATATGTATAACATATTATTAATAATAAATTTCTATATTGCCACAAATAATTTTACATTTCTGCATTATGCGCTGGTATTTTTAATAAATAAATACTTTCAATTAAAATGTGTTTTGTTAATTTTGTAATTGCCAATAAGATGTTTATTTCAGGATAATAATATTATTTTTCACGTACCTAAACATTTTCCCATTGTCTTATTCAGTATTACAAAATCTATTACTCACATTTTTGTCATCCATTTGGCACAAATCTCTTCACAGGACTTACAAACAAGATCTCCTTCAAAAACGCATGTACATCGCCATAAATAACATACAGCAAAAATAACTATGACACACGCACTCCCTTATCACAGAGATCGATGGTGACGCCGACGGCATAACCACATGCATACACACATGTACGCGACGGTTTCATTTGTTGTTGTTGCTATGCTTTAGCAAAAATAACTGTTAACAGCCCACATTAAAATTATTTTCGGTGCAATATGCACGTATACTTACATATTTACAGCAATCAAATTTTTTCACAATCCGCGTCCCGAAAACAGACAACCGTTTCCTTCCATCGCTTGTAAATAACTGACGTTTTAAAAGAAAACGAACAACAAAACTTTTCTCTATTTTCTCTTCTAGCATTCCATAACAATTATTGATTCACACATTACGAAACAAAGCTGATTCTCCGAGCGAGAGAGGGAGGGAGAGATTGTATAATTCTCTCGTATGTATTCTTAAAAATAATGACAATAGTCATACAATTTATTACCAAGACAGCATTTCCTTTAAGGGGAGCATAGCCTTAAATTTATTACTCAAATATCTCATACTGTTAATTAAGTCCGATTCGGCATTAAAACTATGACATGTCTACGTCATAGTTTTAATGCAGAAAATCCTTAAAAGTATTGCAATATTACTTAAAATAATGCGGATTGTCACAAAAATAATGATTTTTTTCTTTAATTTAAATGCGTACATTTAAAGAAGCGCATACACAAAACTAATGATTAGATAGTCATTAATTCAAATTCAAAAAACTTTATATTAAGGAAAATTTCGTAAAAAACGTGTAAATTTTCATTATTTTAATGAAAATTGTCATTTAATTGATGCCGAGGTAGCATACTTAATATAAGAATGTGTCATCATTAGTTTTATTACTATATTTTTTTTCAGTGTATGTTCCATTTATCCGAGGTGGAGGGTCCACATGTGGGACATTATTCGTCCTAGGAAAGAGAACTAATTCTGTCTTGTTTGGGTTAACGCCCAAACCGCTGCTTCTGGCCCATCTAGCCAACTTGTTCAGAGCCACCTGTAGGATGTCTCTGAGGACGTTTTCGAATTCGCCACTCACTGCGATTGCCACGTCGTCCGCTTATGACACGACCTTGCAGCCATAACGTTATAGATCTAGCAGGATTTCATTCACCGCTAGGTTCGAAATTGGTGGAGAGAGTTATCCTCCTGGTGGGGTCTCTTTGTTTACAAACCTTGTTAGAGTTGTGGACCCAAGACATGCTGTTATGCGTCTTCTGTTGAGCACGCTTTGAATTAGTCTAATTAAGCTAGAGTTAACTTTTAGATGTGAGATTTAATCAAGAAGATTTCTTTAAAATAATGCCAACTGTCATAAAATTCATTTCCAAGACAACCTTATTTCATATGCGACATAGCCTTTAGTTTATTTCTCAAACATCGAGCCGGTATGGTGTACACCTTTTTCAACTGTAATTCGAAAAAAAAAAAATCAATTTCGAAGATTCCATTTAAAATCGAAAAACATCAATTGAAATTCGAATATTCCATTTAAAATTCGAATAAGGTCAATTGAAATTCCAAAAAAGTCGAAATGGAAGCCCAATGAGCACCGGATAGCGCTCACAGTTTTGACGAAGTTGGAGGCTGTTGAGGTTTCGGCTCTTACCGAAAATCAAAAAGAGTCACCTGGGCTAACGGCGTCATAGATGCTTCTAAAGCTAATGAGTCAGCTGATAGAGGCACGAATTCAGCTGTGTTAACGGCGAATAAAGTCAAAAGAATCAGATCACCTGATGAATCCCTGCCTTCGAAAAAGGCGAGAGGCCCTAATGTAACCATCAACAGGACACTCACCAAGCCCTTCAATGAAGTGGTGATGGAGAGTCTAGTGATGGGTGTTATAGACAGAAGTAGTGTGGATGAATCCATCCTAAAGGACAACAGCCATTATGGCTCATTACCTCGATGTCCGTAGAGAAATTTCGGGCAAACCACCAATCTGCAACGATGCTGGATGGCATCATGGGAGAGTAAAGCTCTTATATTTCGGTGATGCCCGATCAGTAGAATTGTATAAGGCTGCTCTGAGTCGAGCGGGCGAGGTGTGGTGGGGCGACCAGTTGGATGTTGTCGAAAAAACAACATCCCTAGTCACCTAAGAGCCATCACCTGGGTTACAGAAGAGCTCTCCATCTTGGCTGACATATAAGAAATAATAAAAGATTCCAATCCTGGTCTGCCGACCCATAATTGGAGAATTAGCAAGGTGAGGGAGGCAGATGGTAAAAAGCGCCAGGTCAATTTGATCCATAACGCTGAATCCACCTCCCATATACAAAGTGCAAGTGCAACCCTGCAATATGGTTTCAAGATTCTATTCTTGAAGGTATACAAGCAGGATATAGCTCCCACTGCGGAAGGCGAGTCGTCCACTGTGGGTAATACACGGATTTCTGGAAGTGCGGACTTAGCCACTTCCATTTTTTCTGGTGACACCAACTCTAACAGATCTGTAAAGTCCTTCTCTGAGGACGAATGCACTTCTTTGGTCACTGAGGGGCTGAGGAGAGTGGCAAATTCGAAAACGTCCTTAGAAAACTTTGATCGCATTTCCTGAAAAACTACATTTTTGCACTTAGCATATTTTAGAATGGTGGTATCGATATGATACCGTACAACAACTTGTTAGAGCAGAAAAAGCTCAGATATTGTAAATATAAATATGAGATAAATACCTTGTTAAAATTTGAAAATATGCGTTCTTGGATAAATAAATTCTACCTTACTAAATTAAAACCAGTAAGGAAAGGCTAAAGTCGGGCGGTGCCGACTATATAATACCCTACACCACTCTCGTAATATTGAATAACTCTGATATATAAATTTTGTAATTCATGTATAAATTGTTTACATAATTTTACTTTTGGGACATTTTATACTTAAATAATACCCTTTACCACAGTGTGGTGTAGGGTATAAAAACGATTGGATCTAAAGAGCCAAATCGGATGAAACATATATATGGGAGCTATAGCTAAATCTTTACCGATTTTCTTCAAATTCGGCAATGTTGGTTTATGAACCAAGAAACTCTACCATTCTAAATTTCAAAACGATTGGATGTAAAATATAGCTATAGAACTAAAGGGCCAAATCGGACGAAACATATATATGGGAGCTATAGCAAAATCTTAACCGATTTTCTTCAAATTCGGTAGAGTTGGTTCATGGATCAAGAAACTCTACCATTCTAAATTTCAAAACGATTGAATGTAAAATACAGCTTTTATAGGACTAAAGGGCCAAATCGGACGAAACATATATATGGGAGCTATAGCTAAATCTTAACCGATTTTCTTCAAATTCGGCAGTGTTGGTTCATGGATCAAGAAACTCTACCATTCTAAATTTCACAATGATTGGATGTAAAATGCAGCTTCTACAGGACTAAAGGGCCAAATCGGACGAAACATGTATATGGGAGCTATAGCTAAATCTTAACCGATTTTCTTCAAATTCGGTAGTATTGGTTCATGGATCAATAAACTCTACCATTCTAAATTTCAAAACGATTGGATGTAAAATACAGCTTCTATAGAACTAAAGGGCCAAATCGGACGAAACATATATATGGGAGCTATAGCTAAATCTTAACCGATTTTCTTCAAATTCGGTAGTGTTGGTTCATGGATCAAGAAACTCTACCATTCTAAATTTCAAAATGATTGGATGTAAAATACAGCTTCTTCAGGACTAAAGAGCAAAATCGGACGAAACATATATATGGGAGCTATAGCTAAATCTTAACCGATTTTCTTCAAATTCGGCAATGTTGGTTCATGGATCAAGAAACTCTACCATTCTAAATTTCAAAACGATTGGATGTAAAATACAGCTTTTATAGGACTAAATGGCCAAATCGGACGAAACATATATCGTCGCTTGGATGACCAACTGCAGTAACTGACATTTTCAAAATTGTTCAGGAGAGCAGTTTTTCTGTTTTTGAGACAATGTTCCTTCTTCCCCACGGCGTAATATTTATTATATTTCCAATTTGCTTTTCTCATTGTGTACTTTACTCCATCTTTATACCCTCACTTTAGTGTGACGAGGGTATATATCATTTGCTACGGAAAAAAGTGTAACACATCGAAGGAGTGACCTAAGACCCCAAGTATGTTCGGCGGAAATCCGTTTTGGGTCATTTTAAGTCGAATGAGCAATGTCCGTCCGTCTGTCTGTCTGTCTGTCTGTCTGTCTGTCTGTCTGTCTGTCTGCTGGCTGGTGCGCACGATAACTCTCGAAAGGAGTAACCGATTGACTTCAAATTTCGTATGTGGTAATATTTTTTTCTATCTCTGGCTAAGTTCGAAGATGGACCATATTGGTCCACTCCTTCTGGTACCTCCCCCACAAAGGGTTAAAATGTTGTGAAATATTGATTCTTTAATAACTGCTATTATACGTATTCGAATCTTCTGAAAATCCACACATAGTATTAGTTTGTTAGTCGCTATCAATTTGAGGAAAATGGGCGAAATTGCCACGCCCCTTTTGGTACCTCTCACACAAATGCACCATTTTGCACTAAAAGTTCAAAGCTTACAACATTAATACCAGTGTTTAGAAATACTTGAAATTTTGTACAGTGTAATGATTTTATAGTGCCTACAGTCCAGTAAAAAATGGGCGTTATTGCCGCGCCCCTTTTGGTACCTCCCACACAAATGCACCATTTTGCACCAAAAGTTAACAGCTTATAACATTAATACCAGTATATAAAAATACTTGAAATTTTGTACAGCGTAATGTTTTTATAGTGCCTACAGTCCATTGAAAAATGGGCGTTATTGTCACGCCCCTTTTGGTACCTCTCCCACAAAGGTACTATTTTGCACCAAAAGTTAACAGTTTATAACATTAATATCAGTGTATACAATTACTTGAAATTTTGTACAGTGTAATGCTTTTATAATGCCTATAGTCCAGTGAAAAATGAGCGTTATCACCACGTCCCTTTTTGTACCTCCCACACAAAATGGCCAAATTATACCACAATTTAATATCTCAACGTTAATATACCAGTCCATATAAACGGTTACAATTCGGCACAGTGCAATGTATTTAAAGTATCTACTGTTCAGCGAAATATAGGTGTATTTCTTAAACCCCTTCTGGTACCTACCACAAAAATTGACAGAATAATTTGTGTAATATTCAATATTACATTACTCACAAAGTGAGGGTATACCTTAGTCGGTTTACCCGACTGAAACTTTCTTACTTGTTTTCAATATTATTAACAAAAAAATAAAATAAATTAATTATAATGCATGTTTTTCATAAACAATGCAGATACGTCACTTTGTGGGAAAAAAAATTATGCTTAATGTCAGTTACGACTGATTTCCGCCCAGCCCAAACGGCTAACGCTAGAGTCATGAAATTTGGTAGGATGGTAGTCCTTGCTATATAAACGTGCAATATAGAAGGGTTTTTCGAAATTTTGGGCGCACAATGGGTAAAGTTCTAAATATGATGCAGTGGGGGAAAAAATTTAAATTTGTGCAGTGGGTCAAAAATGTGTTAAATATGGCACAGTGGGGCAAAAAGGGTTAAATATGGTACAGTTGGGGAAATATTTTAAATTTGTGCAGTGGGTCAAAAATGTGTTAAATATGGCACAGTGGGACAAAAATGTGTTTAATATTGTGGGGCAACATGGGTTAAATATGCTTAAGATTAAGGTTACGTATGGTACAGTGATGGAAAAATTAAATACAGTGCAGTTGGAAAAAACTGTGTTTAATATTGTACAGTGGGGCAAAAAGTGTTAAATATGGTACAGTGGGGGAAACAATTTAAATTTGTGCAGTGGGTCAAAATGTGTTAAAGATGGCACAGTGGGACAAAAAGGTTTAATTATGGTACCGTAGTGCAAAAATAGTAAAATATGGTACAATATGGCAAAAAGGGTTAAATATGGTGTAGTAGGGCTAAGGGTACGAATTTAGATTTTGGAAAATACAGTATGTGTTTCTCTTAATACATACTTATAGTGGCAAGGTGATGCAAAAACGATTAAATGGTGTACAGTTGTGGTTTAATGGCATTTAGAGGTACATTACGGAAAAGGGATAAATACTGTAACTATATAACTTTTGGAAAATAAATAAGAAATTGTAGGCGATCTTTCGTATTTTAGTGTAGAAAGAGATCCGAGTTTACTTAATTTTCATGTAAGAAGTGTAACTATGTTACGGTACCCTAAACAAAAATAAATAAAGGTTGGGTCTGGGAAGCGCACCGGGTTATAACTAGTGTTAAATAATATGAACACTAGTTAAAGCGAAAGAGATTTACAAAATCTACATGTTCTGATATTTTGAATATGTGATACATTTCTTGGTATAAATTAAATTATTAATTTCGAATTTATAATCTGAACATAGAGCGTTACATTTATAATCGGAATATTATTAATTACACTTTTATATTCATCCTAATAATTTCTTACTTAATCATTAGTATACGGAATCTATATGTATATAAATTGATGTGTTTGTTGTTACGTATGGACTCCAAAATAACTGGACCGATATTGATGAAGTTTACAGGGAATCTTCAGATTATCCTAGCGGGTGACATATGCTATATTAGTTATTGATTGAGGAGGCGTGACCCCGCCCAAATTAGCCAATTTGGAGTTATTTTCTTAGTGATTCCTACTGTTCCTACCTACTACGATTGGATTATCGAGATTCCTACTGTCTTTATCTGCCGATTGGGACTGGACCGTGATCCCGTTTCGACCGCTGGGTCCACCAAGTACTCCATAAGTTTTTGCAATAATGAACAAACATTTCAGGAGAACGAATTATTAAGTGACATATTGCACTTACGTCTCTTGGTGAAAATAATTTTTTGCATTGTGTCAGTTACGTCTAAAATCATTTACCGTTTTTTGAGAAAACGGTAATATATATATGCACAAAATTTATACACACGTTGTACTTTGACTAGACAAATCGAATGGTGGCCTTAACTCAATTTCTGAAAAATGGTCAGTTACGTCGGTTTGTCATCCAAGCGACGATATATGGGAGCTATAGCTAAATCTTAACCGATTTTCTTCAAATTCGGCTATGTTGGTTCATGGATCAAGAAACTCTATTGAAACTCGATTGGATGTAAAATACAGCTTCTATAGGACTAAAGGGCCAAATCGGACGAAAGATATATATGGGAGCTATATCTAAATCTGAACCGATTTCAACCAAATTCAATAGCGATCTTAACAGCCGCGATATACTCTAAACTGCAAAATTTCAGAACGATCGGAGTAAAATTGCGACCTGTAGTCGACGAACAACTTTACATGGACAGACGGACGGACGGACGGACATCGTTAAATCGACTCAGCTAGTGATTCTGAGTCGATCGGTATACTTTAAGGTGGGTCTAGCTGTGTTATTTTCAGGTGTTACAAACATCTGCCGTGAAACAAACTTATAATACCCTCTACCACAGTGTGGTGTAGGGTATAAAAAGTAAAAGCGTAAAGTTCGGCCATGCCGAATCTTATTTACCATCCACCATGGATTGCATTCAGTGCACTTTGATTACACCGATACATCTTCAGACGGACGGACATGGTTAAGTCGACTCAGGAAGTGATTCCAAGTCGATGGGTATAATAATCGATGGGTCTGTAGGGTATAAAAACGAACGCTGAAAAATGTGGTATTTATTACACGGGGACCGCAACAATATAAAAACCGATTTGAAAAAATTTTATTGAAATGAATTCTTGCCAAATTATAATACAAACTGTAAAGTTTCTGTTAAATCTCTTAGAAAATGTGGTGTTTATGGCTTAAATAATCATTTTTGGCTTAAATTCATATTTTGTTAGGTTGACTATAACAAAATATGAACTGATTTACAAATTTTTTACTGCGATGAATTCTTGTCTTCATTAAATACATACTGCAAAGATAGAAAGATAGAAAATGTGGTATTTATGGCTTAAATACGTATATTTGGAGCGACCTCTATAGGGGAGCTATATCGAAACATTGACCGATATGACCCATTTGCAATCCCAAACAACCTGCAACTATAAGAAATATTTCTACCAAATTTGATCAACCTAGCTCTATTATTACGGACTGTTTGATTACAACAGACGGTACCCTCCACCATCTTATAAAAGATTGAATGTGAAATACAACATCCATAGCGATACAAGGCCAAATCTAAAGAAACATTTATATCTGGGGCAATATCCCTAGTGTGAAAGAGTTCTTCTTGCCAAATTAGAGCAGGATCATAGTGAAATTTCGAACTCTACTTAACGAACAACCTAAGATGGACAGACGGACAGCTAGTGATTCTGAGTAGAACGGTACAAATTTTAGTACACGAAAAAAACACTGTAGTATTTTTTCAAATCTGCCAAAAAAGAAATGTATAACCTCCTGTACCATAGTGTGGTGTACGGTGTAATAACTAACGAATAAACTGGTTGCCTAAAGCGAATATAATTTCCAAAAACTGCGGTATATTAAAACGAAGATTGATGAAAATTTTATCATGATTACATGTTGAAAGAATTGTCATATTAGTGCAACTTGCAAGTCAAGCGTCGATAAATAAATAATACAACTTTATTTAATTACTGGTATTGAATACCTACTTTTTGTCTTTTCTTAACAAAGCTATATCTTATTTTCAATAACATGAACGCACGTCTTTTATATTTATATTATTTAAATGACGGAGTCGGAGTCGAATGATTTTAATTTCGACTCCGGGAGTCGGAGTCGAGTAGTTTTGGCCATCCTATGATGGAGCGTATAAAAATGCTAATTCCGCTTTTGCCGCCCTATCTAAAATCTGACGTTCCAATCAAATCAGTTCAAAAACAAGCCAGTAAGGAAAGTTTAAAAGGGGGGTTCAGACTTTATGAAAGAAAAATTAGGGTTTTTTTAAAAAAAATACGTGTAATACGGAATATGTCTTAAAAAATTTTAAAAATCGAGGTCTTCATCGTATTTTTTTATGAAAATCGTTTGGTTTGATATGGAATGAACGATAGATTTGTATCGACTCGCCCACGATTTGGCATAGAAGCAATAAATAATAAACATGATCGTGACTAGTAAGATGATGAGTGTTCTAACAGGACTCTCAAGCTTACAAGCAGACATGCACCACATGCAGGGAAAACTTCAAAACTACGGAACATTTTCTGCACCAATATTAACTTTCGCACATTATAGACCCCGGTTACCAGATCTGGCCCATCTCAGAGGATATGACGGGAGGAAATTTGCGTAAGGCACCGATTTCTATATCTGTTGAGGGTTAAAAAGATCATAAATAATGAGGGCACAACAGGCCTGAAGTGTATATCCATGGACATGAGACGTTAAAACGTCTCCTCTAAATAGCAGAATAGGTAAAGGTTTAGAGATTTCAATTATTTTTTATGTACTGGTGTTAATGTTATATGCTGGTAACCTTTTTGTATACAATGCACAGTGTGTTATTTAATCAATCTAGGTGGACAAAACGTCGGCTTAATGCTATTTTGGTCCATACGCCATTTTTGTGTTTTTTGAGTTAGTAGTTGATAATATGGGTTCCATGATTCAGAATCTGCAATCATTTTTTTCCTATCTCGCCTAGTTTTCGAGATATTGGTAGGGTAAATTTGTTTTACTCTGAATAACGGGAAATAATTTCGGTATTTTTGTTCTATGTCGCAATTTTTCTATCGCCCTATATTTTTCACTCAGTATTTTACGTTCTTTCGATCACACTATGTGAAATTAGTGTCCTTCCATACCGACCCTTTTTGTGGTCCATGTAATACAAATACGAAAAAATGTTAAAATAAAAGTGGATATGGACCAAAATGCCAAGTACAAAAATTGTTATAACTTGCTTATTTGTGGATGTAATGGCATAGAAATGCATGAGAATCATACAAACATTGTTGGGAACACTATGAAATAAAAAGTGTGTAACTCTTCAGTCCCGTTTTTACTCAAACAATAAATTGCGTTTTTCTCCGATCATACAAAATGGCGTATGGAACAAAATAGCATTGAGCCGACGAAAAGTCGAAAAAAATGTTTACTGAATATTACAATCTTTATATATGTAATAAAGAGAGGTCCACTAAAAGAGGTCTAAAAGAGGTTCCTTTGCGAGGGGAAGATTTCCCAAAAATGTCCACCACGGTTAAAAAATTAAAACTGTTCAGAAAATGTTTTTACTATATAATTTTAATGCTTAGATGTCTAAATTTTATAAATATAAAAGAATTTTAAAATTCTTTCAAGTTTTGCACGAAATATAGCTCTGTAAAAGAAACAATTTTTTTCTGGACCTTTTGACGAATTATGCTCACATTTTTCTTTGTTTATTTAGCTTATTTATGGGGACTACGTCCAAATATGACTCACTGGCTTTACATGAGCGTGATTAGACCAATAATCACCTACGCCTCTGTAGTGTCGTGGACATCAATGGACAAGAAGTGCAACGTAATACCTTTGCAAAAAATTCAACGTATGTGCTGTCTAGGCATAAGCGGGGCATTTAGAACTGCACCAACAAAAGCGTTGGAGACTATACTGCACATCCAACCAATAGACATCCGTATAAAGTATGAGGCAGCCCTCACAGCAAGACGTCTACATGTGATGGGTGAATGGATAAATCGAGACCACTAGTCGTACCATCAGAAGATTTTAGAATATCTAGTTGGTCACATTCAAATGCCAGAAATCTCGGACCGCATTGATACGTTTGTGCCAGACAGACGCTCCTGGGAAAATGGAACTTTGGCCCATGTGCCAGTGGGAACCAGCTGCTACACGGATGGGTCCAAGCGAGGAGGAAGGACGGGTCCGGGACTTTTTATCGATGAACCAGAAGTCGAACTTCACTTCCGCCTCCCTGACCATAACACGGTATTTCAAGCAGAAGTTCGAGCAATCACGGAGTGTGTGAACTGGCTCAGTAACACGACAAAGCCTAAATATGCCAACATCTTCACAGATAGCCAAATGGCGATTAAAGCAATAACATCGGAAAGGGTCAAATCCAGAACTGTGTTGGACCGTAAAAGAACGATAAATGATTACTCAGCCCATGGTCAATTGCGTATTTGCTGGGTACCAGGACACAACGGAGTGATTGGAAATGAACGGGCAAACAACTTGGCTTCAAAGGGCAGAGAACTTCGAGTAATAAACTTGGAAAATTGGAAACCTTTCGAAGCCACGAAAAATGAGTTGAAGCACTGGGCAGTGATGGCTCATAAAACTGTGTGGAATAGCGCAACAGTAGGAGCAACTGCAAAGATACTGTGGGGTTCCCAAATGAAAAGAAAACAAGAAGTCTTCTGAAACTAAAGAAGATCGAGATTAGTCAGATGATGAGTGTTCTAACGGGACACTCAAGCTTACAAGCACATCTTCTTCGCATAGGACTAGCAGAAAACGACGAGTGAAGGGCATGTAGGGAAAACATCGAAACGATGGAACATTTTCTGTGTAACTGCCCAGCATTCACACATGCAAGATCCCAACATTTCGAGTCCGACATATTACCAGACTTGACTCATCTCAGAGGATATGACTGGAAGATACTGAGAAAATACGTGTCTAGTACCGATTTTCTGTAACCCGTGGGGTATACAAATCATAAATATGGAGAGCACAACAGCCCGAACGACTGGCTTAAGTGTATGCCCATCGACATGAGACGTTTAAACGTCTCCTCTATTCAACCTAACCTAACCATGTTAATTAATGGGAAAGTAGTCGTAAAACGTTTTATGCTTATGACTTTAGATGAAGCATATCAAATTTTTAAAGCTGAATACAGGGTGGATGATATGTATTACAACCAACTTCAGGTTGCTATCATTTCTAAACCGCTAGTCTGGTAGCTGACAGATTTATTTCAGTGACAGTTCATTTTATTGTTTACAAGCTTACAAAAGCATTTTGATCTATTGCATTCAGAAAAAAAGTTATTCGTGATGGAATTCAAGCGTGATAGTGTGATTGCTTTATATTTGGATGGAAAAACACAAGTGGCTATCGTTAGAGCCCTCCAGCATTTAAATGTGAATAAATCTTTTGTTTCTCGTACCATTGCTCGTTACCGTGATACTGGCAGTGTTGCATCGCGTCCAAAAAGTGGACGAAAAAAACGGTAACAACACCAGAAATGAGCCGAAAAGTGAAGGCCAGATTTGATCGATATCCACGCCGCAGTGGTAGAAAAATTGCTCGTGAGCTGAACATATCGCGAGAACGGATACAACACATATTAAAAAATGAGCTTGGACAAAAGCCATTGAAGTTCCAAAAAGTGCAAGAGCTCACCGATGCACAAAAAAAGTTAGACTGGAAAGAGCCAAGGAGTTGCTTCGCTTGCACGAAAGTGGCCAGTTACCGAATTTGGTTTTCTCCGATGAGAAGTCATTCCAAATTGAGCAGTTTGTGAACAAACAAAATGATCGGGTTTACTTGCCAAAGAGGTCAGCTGAAAATTTACACCTTCGATTGGCCACCAGAACTCAAGCGCCGCCGATGGTAATGGTGTGGGCCGCCGTAACGGCCGATGGTCGCTCCCCGCTCGTATTCATCGACCATGGGGTCAAAATAAATGCCGAATATTATCGGGAAAATGTCCTAAAGACAGTATTGAAGCCCTGGGCAGACAAACATTTCGGCCGCAGACCATGGACATTCCAACAGGACTCAGCACCATCGCACTCAGCACGCGTCAACCAAGAATGGCTTAAAAAGGAGGTTCCTGGCTTCATTTCTACCGCACAATGGCCACCAAGATCTCCGGATCTCAATCCGTTGGAATTTTGCGCCTGGGGCATTTTAGAGAGTAAGATTCGCACTAAAAAATACCAAAGTATCGATCATCTCAAGATAATCTCACCGGGAATGGGCCAAAATACCGCAGAGCCACTTTAGTGCAGCGTGTGATGGCTTTGTCGGCCATAATTTGTGCCAAAGATGGCCAATTCGAACAAATCTAAACTGTTTCTAAAATTTTATGTTATTTCCGACATTTTTTGCTTTTGAACAATAAAATTTAAAAAAAATATAGCGCTTTACTTTGTTGCATTACATATCAGCAACCCTGTATACAGCTGGCCGGTTTATGTCCAGCTAATTAATAATTTACTACACAATATGCGTGTGCGTAAATATCTTGCCAAATTAACTTTTTTCCTGCGATGTGTTGAATGAAAAATGCATGGCTAATAAAGGTAAGAGCTGTCTGCACGATATAAAAGATGATCTAATTCCAATAGAGTTCCTCAAGAAAATTAATGCTGAAATCCAATGGAAACAATGGAGAACAAGTAAGAAAGTTTCAGTCGGGTAAACCGACTAAGGTATACCCTCACTTTGTGAGTAATGTAATATTGAATATTACTCGAATTATTCTGTCAATTTGTGTGGGAGTTACCAGAAGGGGTTTATATAATACACCTTTTTTTCGCTGAACATTAGATACTTTAAATTCATTGCACTGTGCCGACTTATAAGCATTTATGTGCACTGGTATAAACGTTATGAGACATTAAATTGTGGTATGATTTGGGAATTTTGTGTGGGAGGTACAAAAAGGGGCGTGGCAATAACGCCCATTTTTCACAGGGCTATAGACACTATAAAAACATTACACTGTAAAAAATTTCAAGTATTTTTATACACTGGTTTTAATGTTATAAGCTGTTAACTTTTGGTGCAAAAAGGTACCTTTGTGTGGGAGGTACCAAAAGGGGCGTGGCAACAACACCCATTTTTCCCTGGAATGTAGGCAATATAAAAGCATAATACTGTACAAAATTTCAAGTATTTTTATACACTGTTATTAATGTTATAAGCTTTTAACTTTTGGTGCAAAATGGTGAATTTGTGTGGGAGGTACCAAAAGGGACGTGGCGACATCGCCCATTTTTCTCGAGTTGATAGCGACTAATAAGCTAATACTATGTGTGAAATTTCAAAAGATTCGAATAAGTAGTATAGCAGTTATTAAAGAATCAATATTTCACAACATTTTAACCCTTTGTGGGGGAGGTACTAGAAGGAGTGGACCAATATGGCCCATCTTCGAACTTAGACGGAGATAGAAAAAAATATTACCACATACCAAATTTGAGGTCAATCGGTTACTCCTTTCGAGAGTTATCGTGCGCACCAGCCAGCAGACACACAGACAGACAGACAGACAGACAGACAGACAGACGGACGGACATTGCTCATTCGACTTAAAATGACCCAAAACGAATTTCCTCCGAACATACTTGGGGTCTTAGGTCACTCCTTCGACGTGTTACACTTTTTTCCGTAGCAAATGATATATACCCTCGTCACACTAAAGTGAGGGTATAAAAATAGACAATCGTATAACTCTGAGCTACACTATTGCTCCAGTAATCGACTTAATTCATGATTTACAGACTCAGTTTACCTGCTTTTAAAATGCATTGTTTTGCTTAACGTTTCCAACAAAATTATTTTGAAAATAAAAAATCGCCTTTTTTGATATGTTTGAACCGAAAGAAAATATATTTGGAACAAAAGTTTTTAAATATTATATATTTCTTAGCAAATAAATTTTATTTGAAAATCAATAAAATATATTTGGAACGCATATATTAATATATTACAACAAATTATATTTGCAAACTAAATTTCTCAAATAAAATATGTGTTTAAATACAAATAAAATTATTATTTAGGAATTTTTCCAAATATATTTTATTTAAAAAATATTTCCAAAACTTTTGCTGAGTTTTTCATATTTCAGTTTAAATTTTTCTTGGGTTTCGAATTGTACCTCCCAGTTATGATACCATATGCAGCATTACCTTCTGTTTTAAATCAATCATTTCAAATTTCTGAGTATTCCAAGCCATCATTAGTTGTCAATACTTTATATTGATCCAAGATTATTGATTTCAATTATTATTTTTTACGAACATTAAATATTTCTAAAAATTTAATTTTGAATTACTGAAAAATTTGACACAATTTATGTATTTTATGAATACTTAAATGCAAATAAATGTTTGTTTCGGAAATAATGGTCCAATGGTACATATTGGAATGTAAACAAATATTTGTTTAGAACAACATCTTCCCAAATACACAAGTTTTGTGTGTACCAAATATTACATGCTTAGAGTCTACCCCAAACATATATATGTTTCAAGCCGAATATGTTTGGGACAATATACTACAGAAGCGATTTTTTTCAGCGTGTACTTGTGTTCGTGATGATACTATGTCGTTTGCCATTATCAGCGATAAATTGACCCACAATAAATTCGATGTTTATTGCTTTATTTCGAACATTGTAAACATATTACAAAAGCAATACGAGCGAAATACAAGCATTTATATTTTCTCAGATGGGAGCAGTTCCCACACGCTGAAAAAAAATCGCTTCTGTAGTATATTGTCCCAAACATATTCGGCTTGAAACATATATGTGTTTAGGGTACACTCTAAACATATAATATTGGGTACACACAAAATATATATTTGGGAAAATGTTATTCTAAACAAATCTTTGTTTACATCCCAGTATGTTTTTATTTGGGACTATCGTTTCCGAAACAAATATTTATTTGCACTTAAGAATTAAGAAAATACGTTAATTGTGTTAAATTTTTTATAAATTCAAAGTTATTTTTTAAGACATTTTTAAAGTTCGTAAAAATAATAAATAATAATAATTTAAATCGTATAATCGTGGATCAAAATAAATTACTTGGAGGATTGACAAGAAATGATGACTTAGAATACTACCTCAGATTTTTTAAAATGATTGATTTAAACTGAAGTTAATGCTGCATATGGTATTGTAACTGGGAGGTACAATTCGAAACCAAGGAAACGTTTTAACTGAAATTGTAAAAAGTCAGCAAAGTTTTGAAAATCATTTTTAAATAAAATATATTGGGATAAATTCCTAAAGAATAATTTTATTTGTATTTAAACACCTATTTTATTTGATAAATTTAGTTCGCAAATATATTTTGTTGTAATATATTAATATATGCGTTCCACATATATTTTATTGATTTTCAAATAAAATTTATTTGCTCAGAAATGTATAATATTTAAAAATTTGTTTTACAAATATATTTTCTTTCGATTCAAACATATCAAAAAAGGCGATTTTGCCCCGTGCAGTTAAAAAAAAATTATGCTGTCTAGTATTCCTTGTCTCGCAGCTGAATTTAATTGCGGAATTTTAGAGTGGAACTTTTTCGCCACGTAGACGCAGTAGGATTCTATAATTCGACTTTCGACTAATCGATTAGACGACTTTTTGTTACAAAAAAGTCGAAATCGAAAGTCAACTTTTTTGTTTCTGAAAAAGTCGACTTTTCCATGTCGACTCTTTTCATGTACGAGTATTACCAAATTTATATTACATTTGGCTAAAATTAATAAAAACGCGCTGTGGGTTAGAACAAAAATCTTTATTTAGATGTATCAACACCAATATGGGACCAATTTAACAGTTAAAAATAAGCGAGATAATATGAATACACAGTAATTGCATTTGCCATAATTATATACATATATTCTTTTTTTATAGTTATAAATAGTTTGGCATAATAATTAATAAAAAATTGACAGATCCAAACAAAATACAGTCACGAGAATGTTAAAAGTATTGGATTAGGGGTTACTTTCGGCTTATCGCCACACAAATTCGGAGCCAAATCTTTCTAAACGATTTTAATAAGCTTATTTTTAAGGCCAATTGAATTGGACAAGTTCCACGAATAAGTATGACGTCTGATCACCTGATCGTTATCAGTTTTTTTTAAATAGCTCTCGAAGATGGTTCATTATTTTATGAATGTGCTAAACACAACATTGATGGAGTCAACCTTTTGTATATCTCGGGAGAACAAATCCAGAGGTTTTCTAATCAACTAGCAGAGTTTTGGCGACAGGTTCCAAATATCAAAGAAGTTTAAAGTTTGCATTGGTTTCATATCTCGACAAATTTGTCGCGTCCGTATTCGTTCTGTACCCAATTAAAAATCATCATACATGTATATGTAGAAAAAAAAGCAACTCTCACGTCCAATTCTCAGAATTGAGTCCCAAATCAATGAATGCTGTACTGTGTAATTATACCCTACACCACACTGTGGTACAGGGTATTATAAGTTTGTTTCACGGCAGATGTTTGTAACACCTTAAAATAACACAGCTAGACCCAGCTTAAAGTATACCGATCGACTCAGAATCACTAGCTGAGTCGATTTAACGATGTCCGTCCGTCCGTCCGTCCATGTAAAGTTGTTCGTCGACTACAGGTCGCAATTTCACTCCGATCTTTCTGAAATTTTGCAGTTTAGAGTATTTCGCGTCTGTTAAGATCGCTATTGAATTTGGTTGAAATCGGTTCAGATTTAGATATAGCTCCCATATATATCTTTCGTCTGATTTGGCCCTTTAGTCCTATAGAAGCTGTATTTTACATCCGATCGTTTTGAACTTTACAATGGTAGAGTTTCTTGATCCATGAACCAACATTGATGAATTTGAAGAAATCGGTTAAGATTTAGCTATAGCTCCCATATATATGTTTCGTCCGATTTGACCCTTTAGTCCTATAGAAGCTGTATTTTACATCCGATCGTTTTGAAATTTAGAATGGTAGAGTTTCTTGATCCATGAACCAACATTGCCGAATTTGAAGAAAATCGGTTCAGATTTAGATATAGCTCCCATATATATCTTTCGTCCGATTTGGTCCTTTAGTCCTATAGAAGCTGTATTTTACATCCGATCGTTTTGAAATTTAGAATGGTAGAGTTTCTTGATCCATGAACCAACATTGCCGAATTTGAAGAAAATCGGTTAAGATTTAGCTATAGCTCCCATATATATCTTTCGTCGGATTTGGCCCTTTAGTCCTATAGAAGCTATATTTTACATCCGATCGTTTTGAAATTTAGAATGGTAGAGTTTCTTGATCCATGAACCAACATTGCCGAATTTGAAGAAAATCGTTGCAGATTTAGATATAGCTCCCATATATATCTTTCGTCCGATTTGGTCCTTTAGTCCTATAGAAGCTGTATTTTACATCCGATCGTTTTGAAATTTAGAATGGTAGAGTTTCTTGATCCATGAACCAACATTGCCGAATTTGAAGAAAATCGGTTCAGATTTAGATATAGCTCCCATATATATCTTTCGTCCGATTTGGTCCTTTAGTCCTATAGAAGCTGTATTTTACATCCGATCGTTTTGAAATTTAGAATGGTAGAGTTTCTTGATCCATGAACCAACATTGCCGAATTTGAAGAAAATCGGTTAAGATTTAGCTATAGCTCCCATATATATGTTTCGTCGGATTTGGCCCTTTAGTCCTATAGAAGCTATATTTTACATCCGATCGTTTTGAAATTTAGAATGGTAGAGTTTCTTGATCCATGGACCAACATTGCCGAATTTGAAGAAAATCGGTGCAGATTTAGATATAGCTCCCATATATATATTTCGTCCGATTTGGTCCTTTAGTCCTATAGAAGCTGTATTTTACATCCGATCGTTTTGAAATTTAGAATGGTAGAGTTTCTTGATCCATGAACCAACATTGCCAAATTTGAAGAAAATCGGTTAAGATTTAGCTATAGCTCCCATATATATGTTTCGTCCGATTTGGCCCTTTAGTCCTATAGAAGCTGTATTTTACATCCGATCGTTTTGAAATTTAGAATGGTAGAGTTTCTTGATCCATGAACCAACATTGCCGAATTTGAAGAAAATCGGTTAAGATTTAGCTATAGCTCCCATATATATGTTTCGTCCGATTTGGGCCTTTAGTCCTATAAAAGCTGTATTTTACATCCAATCGTGTTGAAATTTAGAATGGTAGAGTTTCTTGATCCATGAACCAACATTGCCGAATTTGAAGAAAATCGGTTAAGATTTAGCTATAGCTCCCATATATATGTTTCATCCGATTTGGCTCTTTAGATCCAATCGTTTTTATACCCTACACCACACTGTGGTACAGGGAATTATTTAAGTATAAAATGTCCCAAAAGTAAATTTATGTAAACAATTTATACATGAATTACAAAATTTATATATCAGAGTAATTCAATATTACGAGAGTGGTGTAGGGTATTATATAGTCGGCACCGCCCGACTTTAGCCTTTCCTTACTGGTTGTTTATAACTTTATCCTAATTTGTACTAGATCCTGCAAGATATATATGGGAGCTATATCTAAATCTGAACCGATTTCAACCAAATTCAATAGCGATCTTAACAGCTGCAAAATACTCTAAACTGCAAAATTTCAGAACGATCGGAGTGAAATTGCGACCTGTAGTCGACGAACAACTTTACATGGACAGACGGACGGACGGACGGACGGACATGCTTAAATCGACTCAGCTAGTGATTCTGAGTGGATCGGTATACTTTAAGATGGGTCTAGCTGTGTTATTTTTAGGTGTTACAAACATCTGCCAAGAAACAAACTTATAATACCCTGTACCACAGTGTGGTGTAGGGTATAAATAGTGTATACCCGTATATGTAGTATGGCACTTTGATCCCATTTATATAAAATTAACGCACTTTTAGACTAATAGAATATCCTCTGGCTGTAGCCTGATTATTTCACCACATATTAAAATGACATGAAGTGGAAAACATCGTTTCTCTTCTAAAATATACATATGTATTTATCTTCCAAGAAGTCTAATTTCACAAAAACTTCATATATGATTTTCTCGAAACTACAAAAAAATTATACACTATTCTTTTATTTTAGATGATTGCTGCGGCAGTTATAAGCATGTTGTGTTTGAGTGAATCTGTCAATTTGTTCACGAATATGCTTATTTTGCACTGAACAGCAGATACTTCAAATTCATTGCATCGTACCGAATTGTTAGCGTTTATGTGCACTTTTATTAACGTTATGAGTCATTCAATTTTGGTACAAATTTGCGATTTTATATGGGCAATATTTTTTCCGAGCTGTAGGTACTATAAAAGAATTACACTGAGCAAAATTTTAAGTATATATGCGCTGGTATTAAAATTAGTAGCAGTTAGCTGTTTGTACAAAATTATCTCTTTGTGTGGGAGATGCCAAAAGGGGAAGGGGCACTTCGTCCATTTTTCTCAGGCTGATAGCGACTGATACACTATTTCAATGTGTGGAATTACAGAAGATTCGGATAGGATGAATGTTATTATTTCACTAAATGTTAACCCTTTGTGAGGGTTAAAATGTTAACCCCTAAAGACAAAGGAGATTTCGACTATGCTGGATTTCGAATATGCTGAATCCAGTCGTGGTAGCCGTTTTTCTAGGTTAGATCTTGTTTTCGATGTAGTGTCCGTCAGAACTGATACTAACGTAGACAATCATTTCCTCTCTAGTGCGAGGAGATATTTTGACTTTCTCAGGTCATACCTTGGCAAGATTTGTCTAGCTACCCTACAGGTGCCGATTTCTGTCCATCTTTCGTTGGACTGCCTTATTGCCTCTTGCACTAGTACATGCAAATTCTTCGAGAATTTTTAATTTCGTAGCTTTCCTTTGCCATTCTGCCATTATTTCGGCTTGATACACACTGCAGGTATTTGGTAGTCTGTGAGCTATATCCAGACTATGTTCTTTAAAGTGTACTCCGAAGCCAATCTTTTTACCAAGCCTCGAACCATCCGTATGGAAGTGGAGATAATTTATATTAGCTGGTATTCTGTCAAGCAATTCATCTCAGGATGTAGTTCCTCTCGAAGGTGTACACAGTTGGTATATAGTCCACTCGGTCGGTTACTGTAGTATATCTGTGAGGACATTTTTGAATTTGCCACACTGATAGAAAAACCGTTCGTCACCATGACAAATTATTTTCGTCAATATATCTTCGTACTGGTGACGAAAAGTTTCGTACATGCGATGTTTTTGTACGTCAATAGAACGAACACGATCATCAAGTCATGTTTTTGGTGATTTCGAAAGAACGATAAGGTTTCATTCCCACGACGAAAAGATTTATTTGGCCATTTTGCTGAAAACATGATCAAACGAAGCAATCAAATTATAGTTTCTGCTTAAATGTAGTGTTCTATATGCGTTCTGATTACCTTAGTTAAATAATTTGTTGTAAAAGATCAATTTAAACAAGTAAAAGCGTTAAGTTCGGCCATGCCGAATTTTATATACCCTCCGCCATGGATAGCATGTGACCTCACAAAATAACTCAAACCTAAAGAAAATAACACCGATAAACACAAAAAAAAATATAGTAGATGAGAACAGTAGGAATCACAACAAGTTAGATGCTATATATGGGAGCTATATCTAAATATTGACCGATATGGCCCAGTTGCAATCCCAAACAACCTGCAACTATAGGAAGTATTTGTACCAAAATTGATCAACCTAGCTCTATTATTGCGGACTGTAGCGTGATTACCACAGACGGACGGACAGACGGACATGTCTAAATCGTCTTAGAATTTTACGACGATTAGGAATATATATACTTTATGGGGTCTCAGATCAATATTTAGAGGTGTTACAAACGGAGTGACAAAATTAATATACCCCCCATCCTATGGTGGAGGGTATAAAAATCTAATAATTAATGACGAACACTGTTCGTCAATAAGATTATCCATTCATCATGAGAACGATCGACTAAATCGTCTTAGAATTTTACGACGATTAGGAATATATATACTTTATGGGGTCTCAGATCAATATTTAGAGGTGTTACAAACGGAGTGACAAAATGAATATACCCCCCATCCTATGGTGGAGGGTATAAAAATCTAATAATTAATGACGAACACTGTTCGTCAATAAGATTATCCATTCATCATGAGAACGATCGACTTATTCGCCCTTTACGGCAACGTCAAACAAAGTAAGACATGCGACGTTGTTATGTTAAGAAATAAGAACTACACCTATATTTCGCTGAACAGTAGATACTTTAAATACATTGCACTGTGCCGAATTGTAACCGTCTATATGGACTGGTATATTAACTTTGAGATATTAAATTGTGGTATAATTTGGCCATTTTGTGTGAGAGGTACAAAAAGGGGCGTGGTATCACCACGCTTATTTTTCACTGGACTATAGGCATTATAAAAGCATTACACTGTACAACATTTCAAGTAATTGTATACACTGATATTAATGTTATAAACTGTAAACTTTTGGTGCAGAATGGTGCCGTTGTGGGAGAGGTACCAAAAGGGGCGTGACAATAACGCCCATTTTTCACTGGACTGTAGGTGCTATAAAATCATTACACTGTACAAAATGTCAAGTATTTCTAAACACTGGTATTAATGTTATAAGCTTTTAACTTTTAGTGCAAAATGGTGCATTTGTGTGGGAGGTACCAAAAGGGGCGTGGCAATTTCGCCCATTTTCCTCGAGTTGATAGCGACTACCAAACTAATACCATGTGTGGAATTTCAGAAGATTCGAATACGTATAATAGCAGTTATTAAAGAATCAATATTTCACAACATTTTAACCCTTTGTGGGGGAGGTACCAGAAGGAGTGAACCAATATGGTCCATCTTCGAACTTAGCCGGAGATAGAAAAAAATATTACTACATACGAAATTTGAAGTCAATCGGTTACTCCTTTCGAGAGTTATCGTGCGCACCAGCCAGCAGACAGACAGACAGACGGACGGACATTGCTCATTCGACTTAAAATGACCCAAAACGGATTTCCGCCGAACATACTTGGGGTCTTAGGTCACTCCTTCGATGTGTTACACTTTTTTCCGTAGCAAATGATATATACCCTCGTCACACTAAAATGAGGGTATAAATAGCAGAAGTAATGAATACTCCTCGTTTGTTTCATTTCAGCCTTACCTGATAAGAACTGCGTCTCGAAACGAATATTCACAACTGAACCTAGCAATGCAGTCAATTAATTTTATTTTCCATACCATTATAAATGGTTTAAAACTAGAAGAACATTTAGTGGAATTTTCGCATGAATTCGTGGTGGTGATGAATAGGATTCGTCGTGATAATGAATGGTATTCGTCGTGATGATGAATGGAATTCGTCGTTGTGATGAATGGAGTTCATAATGGTGATGAATAGAGTTCGTCGTATTGATGAATGCTATTCGTCGTGGTGATGAATGGGGTTCGTCATGATGATGAATGGGGTTCGTCGTTGTGATGAATGGATCATCCTGAGGACGAAAGGTTTTGGAAACAGAAATTCGTCATGGTGACGAAAAAATTCATCAAGAGGATTATTCCGTACGTTAGCTGACTTTTGACGAAAAAATAATCGTGATTATGTACAAATTCGTCGTCATGACGAAGCTTTTTCTATCAGTGCACTCACTGCGATTGCCACATTGTCTGAATATGTTACGACCTTGCAGTCGCAACGTTCTAGATCTAGCAGGATTTCATTCACCGCTAGTTCCATATTAGTAGAGTCAGTACTCCTCCTCGGTTTACAAACCTTGTTAGAGTTGTGGATCCAACACTTGCTGTTATGCGTCTTCTGTTGAGCAGTCTTTCAATTAGTCTAATCAAGCGAGACTTCACCTTTAGATGTGTCAGCGCCGCAACTACCGCATCTGAGTGAATGTTGTTAAAAGCCCCTTCGATGCCAAGAAATGCCACCATGGTGAATTCTTTGAACTGTAGGGACTATTCGATAGTGCCCTCAAGTTCGTGCAGGGCTGATTCTGTGAAATTTCCCTTATTGTGAGCATGTTGGTTCCCCGACAGGAGTTTTCCCTAATGAAATAATCTACAATTATTTCCAGACCTTTCAATGGATGTGTGCGGTATCTTTCCCGCTTTGGGTATGAATAACACTTTGGTATCCCTCCATCGATTCGGGATGTATGAAAGCCTGAAACAGCCTACATAAATTTTCTCTAACCAGGGGATAATGTACTTGACCAATTTCTGCTGGAGTGATGCCTTTTGCTCCAGGAGATTCTAAGGGCACAAAGCTGATAATAGCCCTTTAGAAGCATCTATGATGCCCTTAGCCCAGGTAAGTGACCAAAAGAGTAACTTCGAAGATTTGGTCTATACGAGGGTAGCGGAATACGTCCTCGAATCTAAGGATGAACCACCAATCGAAGTAATGAGTTGCAAGTTTGAGAGGGGTGTTTTGATGCTAAGGCTGGCATCACAACGCTGCGCTGGTGTCCTCGTAAAACTTGTGGATAGCTTCCCCTCACCTTGGGACGGCGCAAAGCTAAAATTGGTAAGGAAAAGCGACATTCCTGAACTCATAAAAACGACCCTATATGTTAAGGGATGTCCCAGTAAGTTCTCATCAGAGTACATACATTGGCAAACAGAATTCAAAACTTTCCGTGAGAAAGTGGGAAGTCTTCTATAGGAAGGATGATAGCGAGGGTACTCTCCTCGTGTTAGGCATAGACCCAGAATCCAAGAACAATCTTGTCATGGCGAAGGGCATGGCGTACTTCTTGATCTGGACAGTCTTTTTCAAAATTGGAAAGGTCCCGATTGGCAGGACAGATGAATCGAGTCCAAATATACTGTCTGAAGAGGCAAACACTGGTATTGAACGGATGGAGACAAGTGAGACACTGCCAAAAACAGATGTGGAAGTAGTCAATAACACCACCAGTTCACCAATAGTACCGCCACTTTTGCAGGAAGTTCCCAGCAGGTGATCAAAATAAAAAGAGCCCCAAAACGGTTCAAACCAATGAGAGAGCGAAAAAAATAACACCGCCTCCCAAAATTGTCGACTGGAAGATGGTGTAATAGGTAGTGAACGAAAGGAAGAGAATGACTCACTACCAAATAATGAGGGGGTGCCACCAGATAGGATAGACTCCCAAAAGAAACTTTTACTGGAAGGACAATGATTGAGGTCATCCAGATAAACCTCCACCGGAGCGAGACAGCATCCAACGCTCTGATGGACATCATAAATAAAGGCAGGGTTCATATTGCTTTGATCCAGGAACCATGGACAACTAGCAACAAGGTTACTGGATTAAACCATGTGAACTATAACCTTTTCTACGCTAACACAGGTACTCGTCCAAGGACTTGTATTCTGTGCCATAAAAACTTATGTTTTATTTTCTCTCCAGAGTTGTCAACATCGGACGCAACGGAGCTGAGGCAAGATAATGGAAATGTGTACCTGGCGTCAATATATCTGCCATTCGATGCGCCGACATTGCCACCTACGTCGGAATTGCAACGTCTGGTGAGGGAATCCAAACACACAAGTAATGAGTTATTAGCTGGATGTGACGCCAACTCCCATCACATCGCTTGGGGTAGTACTAACACCAATAAAAGGGGACACGCCCTTATCGAATTTTTGAATACAAATGACCTCATAACTCTTAACATAGGAAACACTGCAACCTTTGTTAAAAAAAATTAGGGAAGAAGTATTAGATATAACGATATGTTCAGAAAATCTTATTGATGAGATTCATGAGTTGAGGGTTTCGGATGAACACTCCTATTCAGACCACCGTTATATAAGGTTTAAAATTGCACGGCCACCGCCAAACCCCAGAAGTTTCCGTAATAAGGCTAAGACCGACTGGACTAAATTCGGAAATCTACTTAGAAATCGATTGGGGCAGCCTACACGCGATTATCTATGTGCAGAAGACATTGATATCAATGATTACCGAGGCTCTTGTAAAATCATTCGAAGATAGTTGCCCACTTCGAGAAAGGAAATCTGCCTTTGAGAAACCCTGGATGACAGGACAAATTCGCTCGATTGGCAAAGAAGTTTTCTCTCCCTTTAAGGCTGCGGGACCGGATGGAATATTTCCAGCACTTCTGCAGAATGAGGTGGATCTGGTATCAACTCATCTGGCTGGAGTGTTCACTGCATGCCTAACCCATTCGTATACCCCAAAAAAGTGGCAGGAATCAAGGGTGGTCTTCATACCAAATCCTGGCAAGGCGAGTTACACGACCCCAAAGGCTTATCGACCCATTAGCCTTACTTCTTTCCTGTTAAAAACAATGGAGCGAATAATTGATGACATGGTCAAAGGTAAAATAGCGGATGACAGGCTAAAATTCAAACAACACGCCTATGTCAAAGGAAGATCAGTGGAAACAGCTCTGCATGAGGTAGTGGACCACATAGAAGAGTCCTTCAGTAAAGAAATGTATACACTTGTTGTTTGCATAGACATTGAGGGCGCATTTAACAATGTACAGACCGATACACTTATCCAGTCCTTAGACGAGTTTCAGGTTGACCGGGCGCTGAAAAACTGGATCAACAATATGCTAAGGAATAGGTGGATTATTTGTGGGTCATATGACGTAAAAATTAGAGACAAGGTAAATCGTGGTATACCTCAGGGGGGCATTTTATCGCCTCTTCTATGGGTTACGACGATACACAGTCTCCTAAAAGCCCTTACCAATGAAGGACTTAAACCAGTCTGTTATGCAGACCAGTCTGTTATGCAGATCCCACGTTTTACCCCGCCTCGATTCCTGAATAAGACAATTGCTATAACTAAAAAGGTAAAATACTTGGGAGTAATCTTGGATCAGAAACTGTACTGGAAAGATCATCTTGAAGAAAGAGTTACAAAGGCACACAGATGTTGGTCGTTGTGCAGAAGAGCTATAGGTTTAAAATGGGGACTACGTCCAAATATGACTCACTGGCTTTACATGAGCGTGATTAGACCAATAATCACCTACGCCTCTGTAGTGTGGTGGACATCAATGGACAAGAAGTGCAACGTAATACCTTTGCAAAAAATTCAACGTATGTGCTGTCTAGGCATAAGCGGGGCATTTAGAACTGCACCAACAAAAGCGTTGGACACTATACTGCACATCCAAACAAAAAGACATCCGTATAAAGTATGAGGCAGCCCTCACAGCAAGACGTCTACAAGTGATGGGTGAATGGATAAATCGAGACCACAAGTCGTACCATCAGAAGATTTTAGAATATCTAGTTGGTCACATTCAAACGCCAGAAATCTCGGACCGCATTCCTGAAGTGCGGCTTACTGCTACCTGTGATACGTTTGTGCCAGACAGACGCTCCTGGTAAAATGGAACTTTGGCCCTGCTACACGGATGCATCCAAGCGAGGAGGAAGGACGGGTCTGGGACTTTTTATTGATGAACCAGAAGTCGAACTTCACTTCCGCCTCCCTGACCATAACACGGTATTTCAAGCAGAAGTTCGAGCAATCACGGAGTGTGTGAACTGGCTCAGTAGCACGACAAAGCCTAAATATGCCAACATCTTCACAGATAGCCAAATGGCGATTAAAGCAATAACATCGGAAAGGGTCAAATCCAGAACTGTGTTGGACTGTAAAAGAACGATAAATGATTACTCAGCCCATGGTCAATTGCGTATTTGCTGGGTACCAGGACACAACGGAGTGATTGGAAATGAACGGGCAAACAACTTGGCTTCAAAGGGCAGAGAACTTCGAGTAATAAACTTGGAAAATTGGAAACCTTTCGAAGCCACGAAAAATGAGTTGAAGCACTGGGCAGTGATGGCTCACAAAACTGTGTGGAATAGCGCAACAGTAGGAGCAACTGCAAAGATACTGTGGGGTGACCCAAATGAAAAGAAAACAAGAAGTCTTCTGAAACTAAACAAGATCGATATTAGTAAGATGATGAGTGTTCTAACGGGACACTCAAGCTTACAAGCACATCTTCATCGCATAGGACTAGCAAGAAACGACGAATGCAGGGCATGCAGAGAAAACATCGAAACGATGGAACATTTTCTGTGTCACTGCCCGGCTTTCACACATGCAAGATCCCAACATTTCGGGTCCGACATATTACCAGACATGACTCATCTCAGAGAATATGACTGGAAGATACTGAGAAAATTCGTGTCTAGTACCGATTTTCTGTAACTCGTGAGGTATAAAAAGATCATAAATAAGGAGCGCACAACAGGCCGAACCACTGGCTTAGGTGTATGTCCATGGACATGAGACGTTTAAACGTATCCTCTCTTCAACCTAACCTAACCTAAGTGATTTTTTTATTATTCGTTAAGAGCCGAAACCTCAACAGCCTTCAACTTCGTCAAAACACTGAGCGCTATTCGGTGTTCATTGTGCTTCCATATTGACGATTTCCCCTCACCGTACCACCTCTTGTGAGTACTGGTAGAACATGTTCACCATTTTTGGTGTGGTCGGCTTTGGCCAAGGCCAGCGTACAGTCAGACGATTGGGGAACTCCGCTCCATCGGAACATGAGAGCATCCCCTTCAAGCGTTGGAAAAAAATTCAAAAACGGCGTTTGTTTTTCTACTTATTTTTTTTGTCTGTATTAGACCGTAATAGGTCCTACGATGTAGAGCTTCCAGACTTGGTACAAAATTGTTTCGCAATTGCGTAATAGGTACTGCTTAATAGGGTTTAACTATTAAAACCTTAAACTAAACATATAGTTTTTGTAGTTGTATACGCCAGCAGTTAGACCGATTATGCTGTATGACATTGTCGTCAGTTTGTGCGTTACTAAATAAAGTTCAGTAAATGGCTAATGGTATGTGAATCACTGATGCGTTGAGAACGACACCAATTGGGGCATGAACGTTATTACCACTTTAATGCAGTTAGAAATTATAGTAATGCAATATGCCCATGGATATTAGACTTAGGAAATTGCGATATGACTTTTTGACAAGATGTACTATGTCACTCTTATACCTGATAGACAAGAGTGAAGTCGCACTCCGTGATCGTATATAAAGACGGTGCCAAACAAAACAATCCTCGCTTTGGTGTCTTTTGTAGGGAACTACGACTACCCATTGTAAAAAGACACATGGATATATCTGGGAACTGCAAAGCAGATGAACTAGCAAGACAAGGTACTTCCTTACATGTTCCAGGAGGAACTGGAACATATGCTAATGCCTCTGGCCATCTGCAAGTTCTTCTTCACTATTGAGGTTTTTAAAGCTTTCAAAGAGAAGGGCTAGGACAAAATGAATTTTCCTGTATGAATTTTCCTTACGTCCCTGTGTTATCAGAACAGACAAAGTCTATGTGAGCCTGACACACATAAGGTCACTCAAAAACTAACTTAGTCAGACAATTGCCCTTTTTTATATAGGGTGATCCATTTCGAGGTTCCCTACTTTTTTTAAAGAAAAAAACACAGAAAATTCAAATTTAATGGGGAATGTTTATTATCATTTGAAAAAACATTTTTTGGCATTTATTTTTTGAAGATTATGTCTATCATATGTTGGCCGCGGTTACGTCTCAAACGGTCCATCCGTTGAGTCCAATATTCGATGACTCGTTTATGTTGACCATAAGTTGAGCGAAGTTCACGAAACACATTCCTCACAGAACGTGAATTTTCGTAATAATGTTGAACGATTTGTAAACGTTGTTCAGGCGTAAGTCTTTCCATGATGAAATGCCAAACAATACTTAATAAAAATAACATGATAGCATGACACGACTCACACGTGATCTGTCAAACAAAGGCTATTGAAAAAAGTATCTCTTCTTGGATCACCCGTTATATAGTCTCGATTTATCGAGGCAAATCTTGTAAAAGCAATTCTGCCCATCATTGGAGAGAGGGGCAAGGGAGGAATTTTCTTTTCTGCTCCTCTTGCCCCTCTCTTTTATCAGAATTGCTTTGGCAATAATTGCCTCGTGTAAATCGGGACATAGATAGGATTACAGTATGTCAAGAAAGTATTTTTCATCCCGAAAAATGTACATTCTGATACACTGTTTTGGAAAAAAAATATTATTTTTTAAAATATTATCTTTGATATTAGTAATAAATTTAATTATTTTTTATCAATAAAAACAACAACAAAAAATGTATTTTCCTCACTAAAGCTGGTGTCAAGAAAGTCTTTTTAAACTTTTTTGACGGGCACATACTCCAATCTGTAGTAGAGGTGGCAAACTATCCATAGTGGCGCTATCGGATAGTTTCGATAATTTTAAAAAAGCCATCGATAAATTGATTCTCAACTATCAAATCTTAACAAAACTATCTATATATCGACGATACTATCGTTATGCAAATAGAATCAAAATAAATCTAGGATTCGCAATGGGGTCTGGCCGGGAAAAATTTGGCTACAAGGTGTTATAGTTTTTTTTTTAAAGAAACGTTACGATTAAAGTAGCTTAAATTGAATTTTTGTTCAAAATTAAAAACAGATAAATACGATAGTGTTTACAATTTGTTTAAACCGTTAGCATTTATGTTGTAATTATACCCATATGTGCAGTGTAATAACCTTTACACTGAATGTAATCAATGAGCGATCAACATTCGACTACTGGAAACTTCTGGAGATGATGGTATCTGTGGCTGTGGATATGACGATAATGCCCCTATTCTGGACAGAGTGACAAGCTCTTTTTGGTGATAGTAACTTCTTTTGTGGCAGGAACTTACATTTTTAAAAAAATCGCTTTTTGTATTAATACATGCACATTAGCCGATGTTGGAAAATATTTTGTATGAATAAGAAGAAACAGTTGATTTTTCGAAGCGAAATTAATAGTGAATATTGGGAGCTTTATTTTTTTGGGAGCTCAGAATTTTTTTAATAAAATTTAATAATTTTTGCCATAATTCTACTAAATACATATTACTCGTAAATAGTGGATCCTAACCAAACAAACTGTTACATCGAGATATTTCGGTGTAGGTCATCCAAAAATAAGTTTATTTGTGAAATTCCCAAAGTTTGTACACTGCAACAATTCTAAATAACAAAGTAAACCAACAGGGTAGAAATGTTCTCTCAACACCAACAACAAAAGAAATGCGGAGTTATGACAATCCTACTTCACACAACAAATCTCCCAAATTTCTAAAGCTTATTGAATGAATATTTGCCAAACAAAACGAACTAATGATCGCCCACATACAACGATGTGTAAAAGAAAGTGTTGACGAAGCAAAAAAATCATTTGCAGACAAAATAAATAGGGTGTCTGACAATGTGGATGTACTCAGTGCCACAGTATAAAATTTGGAAACAAAACAAGGTGAACTGCAAGAACTAAAAAACGAAATAGCAAAAATAAAACAACAACTGTCTCATCAGGAGAATATAAATGTTTCCACGAATCTTAGAATTTGCGGCATACCACATTATCAGAACGAAAATCTATATAATCCGTTCAACCATCTGTGTGCGGCTATAAACATAAGATCTCCAAAAGTAAAACACATTCAACGAAATAAAAATAATAAAAACCACACAGCTGACGGTATCATTTTGGTTAAATTATTTACTGCTCAAGAGAGAAATGTCATCTTGACATCTATCGGCAAATTCAAGCGCGTAAACAATCAGGTGTCGCATAATGTCGTTCATGGTAACGGCGTTGCCAACCCCGAAGCCATCTGATACACTGAGAAAAGTTATGGCAGTCATTTATATTTGCATACTTAATTTTATTTATATTAGGCGTTTTATCGTTACACCAGCTTTTATCGTTACACAAGCATTATTAGTTCCCGATGAAGTTTGGTGCTTGTGTACCTGTCTTAATCGAGTATTTCGCAGTATGGCATCTCATTTTTGGAGAGATTGTTGTCAATTATTGTGAATTGAGGGGAAGAGAAGAACAAAAATGGAAAATTATTTCAATATTTGCAAAAAGAGTGTAAAAAAACATGAAATAGTAAATTTATGTTTATAAATACATTTCACGAATTGTTTGTCTGTTTCGCACAGTTCTTTCTTCGCAACTCATGACACCATTGTTACCAGATAGTGGAAATTCCGCCACTTACTGTTTATGGGCCAGTTAGTGGAAGTCAGTTGTTTTCGTTGCAAAGTGCTGAACTAAAATCGCTAGCTTGTAACGAAAATATGCATATTATGTATAACATTCTGTTAACGTCATTCATGTGTGTTATTATTTATACATCGAGCTTAAAATTTATTACACATCACTTAATTCACAAATATTATTATTTTGTTTTCTACAAATCTAAAATCAATGCGGCAGGAAAATGTTGCTTATTTAACTGTTATTAATGGAACTTGATATTGGATGTAAATCCAAAGACGCAACTCTTAATTTGATTCGAATACTAGCGAAGCAAAAATCTGGTCTCAACATTGTGCATTTCAATGCCCAAAGTTTGAATAACAAAATAGATGAATTAAACCATATTTTCATATGGAGGTCGACATAATTTGCGTGTCGGAATACTGGTTTCGTTGTAATATCCAAGACAGTCTATATAATATTTCTGGATACACCTTAAATCGTGCCGACAGAAAAACATTTGCTTGTGGAACATGTATTTATGTCAGAAATGGAATAAAATGCTAAATTAAAACTAAGTCGACTGAAAATAGTACCATCGAATACATTTTTTGGAGATAAATCCAAGGAAGCATCAAAAGATACTAATTGGTTGTGCGTATAGGCCAAATAAAAACATCCCAATAGACGATTTAATGTAAACAATATCTGACTTATCTATGGCATATAATGACGTAATTATCTCTGGTGACTTTAACAGAAATGTACTCGTAGAAAATGAACTGACAGATGCCTTTCAATCACTTGGATTATTTCCAACGAACACAGCGATTCCAAATCACTTTCACCCCTCATCGAATAGCCTGCTTGATGTCATATTTGTAAATCAAACATCAAAAATTCACTTGTATGACCAAATCTCAGCTCCTGTTTTTTCATGATTCTCTTTATGATTTATGGCCAGCAGGTGAATACTAATCCTGAATGTACAGGGAGGCCGATGAAAGCTGCTACCAAAAAAAAATTTAATAACTTTTTTTCTATTTAATGAATCTGGTTAATTTTTTTTTATTTTGCAGATTGATTTTTAGATTTAACAAAAATGGATAACTGGGACACTGAAAGAAGAATTTGGATTGTCCGCCGCTATTACGCACTGAAGTCCGTAGTTTCGGCTCAAAGAGAGTATAGGGCACGTTTGGCGGCAATCCTCCGAGCAGATGGACCATAAAGAGACTTATTAACAATTTTTCCGAGCATGGGACAGTCAACTGAAGACCTTACCATCGAAACCCTTCAGTTCGGACGGAGAAAACAATCGCTGCTGTAGCTGATGCCATACAAAACAATCCAAGAGTTTCGACAAGAACCTTATCTGCTCAAATGGGTATAAGCAGTCATTGCAGTCAATTATGCACAAAGATTTGGAGTTATTCCCATATAAAATTCAAATGGCCAACAAAGTGAACTCAGCAGACTTCCCGATTCGCTTGGAATTTTGCCAGAAGATGCTTCAAATGGTGGAAGAGGACGGAAACATGTTGAACTGTTTTTTCATGTCTGACGAGGCCCATTTCGATTTAAACGGCAATATAAACAAGCTAAATTGTCGAATATGGAGTGCTTCCAACCCACAGATACTCCATGAGACGGAATTGCATCCACTTCGTGTCACAGTGTGGTGTGCAGTTTCATCACGCTGCATTGTCGGGCCCTACTTCTTCGAAGAAAACGGTCACACCGTTACAGTTACTGGAGGCCGTTACTTGAGCATGTTGAGAGAGTTTTTCTATCCAGAATTACGCCGAATGAGAATTTCTTTCAACTCTGTGTGGTTTCAGCAAGGTGGTGCAACTCCTCACATAGCCCGGCCTGTTATGACAGAATTGCGGCGAAAATTTCCCAATAAGCTGATATCCAGAAACTCCACATTCCGTTGGACCCCCAGGTCGCCTGACCTTACTGCACCTGACTTTTTCTTGTGGGGTTATTGCAAACAGGAAGTCTACAAAGCAAAACCAACAAATTTGAATGAACTAAAGCAATCCATTTGAGAAACAATTGCGGCTATTCCCGTCTCAACTCTCCAAGCAGTAATGAACAACTTTTTGGTAAGATGCCGCACATGCATCAACGAGCAGGGGGACATTTAAATTCCATTATTTTTAAAACTAATTAAGCTATATTTCATTAAATTTAATGAGCTTTAACATGAATAAAATAAAACTGAATTCCATACACTGAAAAGTTTCTTAATGTAGCAATATTCATCAGCCACCCTGTATTACATATCTAGACTTCAAAAACATTAATTATAATGTGTTATATCAAGTTTAAAGGTGTCGATGAGCAGGTATCATTTATTCAGGATAATTTAAATGCAATTTCAAATGCTGGTATTCCTCTCAAGTGCAAAATGGTAAAACACAGTAAACAACCATGGTTTAATAATCGCACTTAAGAGATAATTCATAAAAGAGATTCTTTGTATAAGCGACGGAAGCGATACAAAACTCCTGAGCTGTATGACTTATTTATTTATTTATTCTATAAACAAACATTTTCAGCAGCAGTTGATTCAAAATGGAAAGAAATTCGGAAAATCGGTATAGGACAGAAACCTAGAAATAACGCTGTAGTGTTATATCTTACATATAATACTACAAATATTTATTATTATTAAATATTTATTCGAGCTACTGCAATGTTCACAGAGAAAATGATTTTACATTTCAATGCGTTGGCCAGGATGAAGTTCTTACCAGCTTTTTGAAAATAAAATCTAATGCTGCCGGTATGGATGGACATGAACCAAAGCTTCTTAGGAACCTTTGCCATATTTGTTGCCATACTTTACTTACATGTTTAATACTGCTCTCTCGAAATCTATGTTCCCCACGGAGTGGAAAAATTCGAAAATTCTACCTACGCCAAAATCTAACAATGATTTTCGACTAATAGCCATATTGCCATTCTTGTCGAAAGTTCTCGAAAACCTAATGTATATGCAAATGAACGACTTTATCAACAGTAACGAATTATTATCAAACAAACAATCTGGCTTTAGGAAAGGCAGAAGTTGCATCAAAGCCCTAGTTGACAGCACGCTCGAATTCCCCAAGGCTCCATATTGGGCCCATTGCTCTTTTGTTTATACATAAACGACCTCCCATATAGTTTGCGCCATTGTTATGTACATATGTACGCTGATGATGTGCAGCTATCCTCTGGAGCTAAATCAAAAGACATACAGCATTGTATTGGAAACGAAGTAATAAATATCAACCATTGGGCAAACGATAATGGACTGTGCATTAATCCTTCCAATATATATGCACCGTATTCATCAAACCTTGGCATAGTTTTTAATGATAAATTATCATGGTCCAACCATATAACTATGACGATTGGAAAAGCTCGTGGTATGCTTCGAAACCGTTGGATGGTTCAAATATCACACCATTACGCATACGTATGCTCTTAGCGAAAACTTACTTGATACTCACTCTTTTATATGGGTCTGAAATTTTTATACCCTACACCACACTGTGGTACAGGGTATTATAACTTTGTGCATTTGTTTGTAACACCCAAAAGGAGAAGAAATAGACCCATCGTTTATTATACCGATCGACTTAGAATCACTTTCTGAGTTGATTTAACTATGTCCGTCTGTCTGTCTGTCCGTCTGTGCATGTATTCTTGTAATCAAAGTACAGGTCGCAATTATGGCCCGATCTCGACGAAACTTTACACATATCTTTTCTTTGGCCCAAGGACGATCCCTATTGAATTTGGTTAAAATCGGTTAAGATTTAGATATAGCCCCCATATATATGTTAGCCCCGATTTGACATGTAAGCGCTGTAAAAATGTTATTTTATATCCGATCAGTGCGAAATTCGGCAAAGAGAGGTTTCCTATTACATGAAGGAATACTGCTAAATTCGGAGAAAATCGGTTCAGATTTAGATATAGCCCCCATATATATGTTACCCCCGATTTGACATGCAAGCGCTGTAAAACCTGTATTTTATATCCGATCAGTGCAAAATTTGGCAGAAAGAGGTTTCTTATTACATGAAGGAATACTGCCAAATTCGGAGAACATCGGTTCGGATTTAGATATAGCCCCCATATATGTATATGTTACCCCCGATTTCACATGTAAGCGCTGTAAAAACTGTATTTTATATCCGATCAGTATGAAATTCGTGAGAAAGAGGTTTCCTATTATATGAATGAACACTTTTAAATTTGGAAGAAATCGGTTCAGATTTAGATATAGCCCCCATATATACGTTACCCCCGATTTGACCTGTAAGCGCTGTAAAAACTGTATTTTATATCCGATCAGTGCAAAATTTGGCAGAAAGAGGTTTCTTATTACATGAAGGAATACTGCCAAATTCGGAGAAAATCGGTTCAGATTTAGATATAGCTCCCATATATATGTTACCCCCGATTTGACATGTAAGCGCTGACTATATTTTATATCCGATCAGTACGACATTCGACAGAAAGTGGTCTGAACCGATCTTTTACAGGGAAGATCGGTTCAGATTTATATTAATGCTCCATATATATGTTCCTCCTGATTTGGTATCAAACCGCTATAGAAGTTGTATTTTTTATTTCCGATCATTAACATTTTCCAGAAAGATGTTTCTCAATTTAGGAACGAATATTGCTTAATTTAGCGATTATTGTTTCAGAATTACATAATATGTTTCTACCCATTTACCAATTATTCCAAATTATTATGGCAATGACCCTTATCGCAGTGTTAGGGAGGTGTAGGGTATTATATAGTCGGCCCCGCCCGACTTTCTGCCTTTCCTTACTGGTTTATTATTGTGAGTACTCAGATCAACAAAAGCTAACAGTAGCATATAATAACATTGCGAAGTATATCTTCAATATAAAACGTAGCGAAAGAATATCTCACTGTTCATACCAGATTTTGGTAGACTTCAGTAACTACTTAAAACTCAAAAGCCTGAGATTTATACACAAAATTATAAACACAAATGAACCTGGCTATTTTATACAAAGGATCAAATTTGCACATTCAATCAGATCAGAGAGACAATTTTTCATACCCACTGTTCGTCTTTGGAATATCCTTCCCTCACATATTCAAATAATAAGCAACATCCTGCACTTTAAAAAGGAGTTACTCAATTTTTTCAAATATCATGTAAAATTATAAATCAATTACAATTGTAAAACATTCTCACAAAATACTAGGATTATATTTATATAGTTATGTAATTTAGAATCTATTGTAAAAAGCAATCCTTCATGCCACTAGCACTACAATTGATAAGAATTATATTCTCATTGTACTAGACTATGCCGATTAACTAAATAAATAAATAAAATATAACAGGTGGCGCAAAAGTAACCTTTCGATGTTATGTTAGACGCGATTGGCGGTCAGCAGCTAACAGCTGATGCACCGTCTGGACTTTGTACGGAAACATCTTCAAATCTTGTACCAAAATTCGCTGTAGAGACCGTCGACTGATACCATTTGCGTGGCACGTCGTCTGGTCGATGTCGACGGCGCTTCCATGACGTCCTCGGCTACAGCAGCAATATTCTCTGCAGAACGGCTACTCCGGGGTCTGCCACGCCTGGCAGCATCTCGTGTTGTGCCAGTCTCTTCGAGGCGAGCGGCTAAACGTCGCAGTGTTTCACCAGTAGGCGTTGGACGGCCAGGAAATCTGTGCCAAAGTCACCGACCGATTATTGGTCAAATAAATAGTCAGCAATATTCCGCGTTCTGGAGCAGTGTAGCGTAACATTGTTTATTAACGTGTATTTCGCATGTGTTTACTACACAAATGTCAAAACAGAACTGACATTAGGGGCCAATCGCAAAATTTATAGCATTTTCTGATAGGAGGATTACTGCTTGTTTTGGTCCACAATGTGTTTGCCTTCAAGGATGTGAAAGAAACAAGGTCACAAACCAACACGTGTTTTTGTTGAACAATGAATGCCTGTAAACAATTGGGGTCGATTTTTTATTTTATTAATTTTCAATCTATTTTTAAATTTTGGTTGCCAATTTTCCAAAAACAATAATCGAGGACCATATTGCGAACTTAGTGGTAAAAAAGTCATTGAGAATCTTAAGGTTATAATAATGTACTTATTTTATAGATTACTAGCTTTAATCCGGTGCGCTTCGCAGCCCCCATACTTTATTTATTTTCTGTTTAGGATACTGTAAAATAGTTATACCTCTTTCTTTCAAAATGACATGATTATTACATATGGTGCAAAATGAATTAGATGTGTTTACTTTCATACGATGAAATACGAACTCCCGTTCCTTTTCTTGTATATGTTCTAAGAGCTACCCTAACATCATGGTACAATATTTATCATTTTCCCCACTGTACCTCTTAATGTTGAAAAACATTTTTTTTGGATCATGTGTTAGCTCTTTCCCTAGCTTATGTTCCAATAGCTACATTCACACCCTGATACAATATAAAACAATATTTGTCCTACCGTGTCCGTACAAGTACGAATTGAAATAAGGTAAAGTAAATCGCTCCATTGTACCACCAATTTTGCACCACTGTACAATATTTAATCGTTTTTTCCAAGATCCAAATTTGCAATCTTAGGCCGTATTTAACCCTATTTGCCCCCTATCTGTGCCATGTTTAACTATTTACCACACCGTAGATGTACTTACTTCCCAAATTTTGTTAGCTTTGGTTTATACTGTAAGAGCTACATTCGCACTCTGGGACCACTTTCAACCCTTTATGTACCACTGTACCATATTTAACACTTTTTATTCCATTGTGTTTCTAAAGTACGAAATTTTATACATATCTGTACATATAACCCTTTTTCTCCACTTACCACATTTCGCCACACTTTACCGTATTTACACTTTTTTGCCCCACCTTACCATATACAACTCTTTTTACTTAACCGTACCATATTTAACCCTTTTTGTTCCACTCAAACATATTTAACACCTTTTCCCCCTCTGCAACATATTGAACAATCTTTGCTTCCCCAACTGCACCACTAATAGCAATAATTAGAAAAAAAACTTCTTATTTCATATTTATGTTCAGGAGTTACCCTCTCTCCCTGCATCCATTTGTTTGTCCAATGTTCTAAATCTATGCGCTTTGCCCCACTGTGCCATATTCAATCTGTTGTCACACTTTACCACAGTTAACCCTTTTTGCCCCACAATACCATATTTAATCCTGTTTGCTACACTGTACAATATTTAACATATTTTTGCCCCACTGTACCGTTAACCATTTTTGCCTAACTTCACCATATTTAACCCTTTCTGCCACACATCATAGTTAATACATTTTTGCCCCAGTGTTCCATAACTAACCCTTTTTGACCCCACAGTGCCACATTCAACCCTACTCTTTTTGCCCCCACTGTACCATATTTAACACAGTTTTGTCTCACTGTGCCATATTTAAAATTTGTCCTCACTCTACCAAACTTAACAATTTTCCCCCACTCTAGCAAATTTAACCCTTTTCCCCCATTGTACCATATTTTCTCCACTGTAAATTATTTAACCGGTTCTGACCCACTGTGCTCCTAAAAAAACTCCTCATATCTCAAACAATTTTGCCAGATTGATCCATTTTCACCATAGATAAACCCTTTTTGCCCCACTGTTAGAATTTCTAAAAATCACTTCCGATCTATAGTTTATGTTACAAAAGCTACCCTAGAACCATGTTTAACATATATAAACCACTATACCATATTTTACACCTTTTCCCCCACTGTGCCCCGAAAAGTACGAAAATAAAAAAAACTGACTACCCCGATCCGTTGTACTAAGGACATCCTTCGCTACAAGTATCACCACTCTAACTCAAGGCGTTAAATTTGTCGGTGGTACCAAATTTTCAAAAAATCGCTTCTTGTTCTAGTTTACGTCGCATAAGCTACTCTCACACCAAATTTCACGATTATATCTCTTGGTATTTAGATTTGGCTGTTGTACCACATGTATCCCTTTTTACCCCACTGTGGGCGTAAATGTTCGAATTTCGAAAAACCTGTCAATTTCTGAGTCTACCTCATAAGGGCTACCTAACACCAAATTTCACGTTTCTTGCTCATTCCTTTTAGATTTGGCGGTGGTAACATATTTATCAGGTTTAGGTTAGGGTGGCAGCCGCATTTTCTTTATACAAGCTCACATAGACCAGTTTAGGTCCCTAGTGTTACCACGGGCTGAAATGGCCCTCATCGAAACCAACCTGTTTGATATACAAATTTATCGATAGGACGAATATCGGTACTGGAATGATCTGTTAGACTGCCTAGAAAGGCCGACCCCAGCATGTCCAGTCGTCGTTTACTCAGAGCGGGGCAGTCGCATAGCAAGTGCTCAATGCTCACCACTTCTTCCTCATCTCCACAGCTTCTACAGAAGTCATTAGAGTCAATACCCAATCTTTTGGCGTGTTGGCCGATCAACCAGTGTCCCGTCCAAACTGATACTAACGTAGACAATCTTTGCCTCTCTAGTGCGAGGAGATATTTTGATCTTCTCAGGTCATACCTTGGCCAGATTTGTCTAGCAACCCTGCAGGTGCCGATTTCTGTCCATCTTTCGTTGGACTGCCTGATTGCCAAAGCTTGCACGTGGATAGTGGCGCACCAATATATGCAAATTCTTCGAGAATTTGTAATGTCGTCCCTTTCCTAGCAAGTTCATCGGCTTTGCAGTTCCCCGGGATATCTCTATGCCCAGGCACCCATATGAGGTGTATATTAAACTGATCAGCCATCTCGTTAAGAGATCTGCGGCAGTCGAGGGCTGTTTGTAAATTTAGGGATGTTGCCTCCAGATAATTGATGGCAGCCTGTCTGCCCGAGTAAATGACAACACCAGTGTTGGTTACTATGTTGCGTCTCAGCCACTTGGCTACTTCCCATATTGCCATTATTACGGCTTGATAGACACTGCAGATATCTGGTAGTCTGTGAGCTATATCCAAATTAAGCTCTGAACAGTGTACTCCGAAGCCAACCTTTTCATCAAGCTTCGAACCATCCGTGTAACAGTGTAGATGGTTTCTATTACCCGGTATTCTTCCAACCATTCATCTCTGGCGGGAATCATAGTGACGTAATTTCTCTCGAAGGTGTACACAGTTGGTATATAGTCCACTCGGTCGGTTACCATAGCACTACACTTTGATATCCTCATGTGACCGTAGTTTTTTACCTCCACATTGATATGCAGTTTAATGTTATTGCCGCTTTTGTTGCAACTTCTCTCGCTACAATATCAATCGGCAGTATATGGAGTAGGGCTTGTAGAGACTCGGTCGCTGTAGTCCTTAAGGCTCCGCTTATGCTCAGGCAGGCTGTTCTCTAAACCTTTGTTTGTAGGTTGGTGATGGTTAGTTTGTCAGTTGCCGCCGTATAGCAGTATAGGACGAACTACTGCCATATATATCCAGTGGACGATTTTAGGAGAGAGGCCCCACCGCGACCCTACAGCCTTTTTGCAGGAATATAAGGCGACGTTGGCCTTCCTTACACGTTCCAATACGTTAAGTCTAAATAACAGTTTTCTATCTAGAATTATTCCTAAAAATTTTGCACTTTCAGAAAAGACTAGATCTGTTCCATTTATCCGAGGTGGAGGGTCCACATCGGGGACTTTATTCATCCTAGTAAAGAGAACCAATTCTGTCTTGTTTGGGTTTACGCCCAAACCGCAGCTTCTGGCTCAGCTAGCCAATTTGTTCAGAGCCACCTGTAGAATGTCTCGGAGGACGTTTTCGAATTTGCCACTCACTGCGATTGCCACGTCGTCCGCATATGCCACGACCTTGCAGCCGCAACGTTCTAGATCTAGCAGGATTTCATTCACCGCTAGGTTCCAAATTAGTGGATACAGTACTCCTCCTTGTGGGGTCCCTCTGTTTACAAACCTTGTTAGAGTTGTGGACCCAAGACATGCTGTTATGCGTCTTCTGTTGAGCAGACTTTGAATTAGTCTAACCAAACTAGAGTTAACTTTTAGATGTGACAGTGCTGCAATTACTGCTTCTGAGTGAATGTTGTTAAAAGCCCCTTCTATGTCAAGAAATGCCACCATGGTGAATTCCTTGAAATGCAGGGACGATTCGATAGTGCTTTGTAAGAATAGTCGATTGTAAGCATGTTGGTTCCTGTCGGAGTTTTGTATCCAGGTTTTCCCTAATGAAATTATCTAAAAGTCTTTCCAGACCTTTCAATAGGAAGGAGGATAGGCTAATTGGCCTATCTTCCCCGCTTTAGGTATGAATACCACTTTGGAATCCCTCCATCGATTCGGGATGTATGAAAGCCTGATACACCCTACATAAACTGTCTCCAGCCAGGGGATAATGTACTTCAACATTTTCTGCATTTCTGCTGGAGTGATGCCGTCTGGTCCAGGTGACTTGAAGGGCTCAAAGCTATTAATAGCCCAGCTTATTCTGGATCTCTCAGTCAGCAAGCTAGCGACGCTCGCCGTCCACTCGCACTCTTGTTGGTCCTGCTGGTCCTCTGGTTCTGTTAGAGAGTTCCCCGGGAAATGTGTGTCGAGCAGTACATTGAGCGACTGCTCGCTGTTTTTGGTCCAATTATTTGCCTCATCCTGCAAGTAACCCACTGTACATGGTGAAGCTGTTAGTATCTTCCTCAGCCTTGACCTCAGACCTTTCCACTTCGCCACAAAAGGAATACCAAGAGCGTCTTTGCGCCTTCCTAAGCTCCTTCTTATAGATCTTGAGTTGCTCTTTATATGCATCCCAATCATTAGCGACTCCAGTAGATTTCGCCTTGTTGAATAGCTTGTTGCCTTGCCGTTAGCTCAGAAGTCCACCATTGAGGTTTAGTTTTGCCCTTGTACCTTGTTTTTGGACAGGCTTCTTCAAGGGAACTATTGAATGATGTGGTGATATGCTCGACCGTATTACCCAAACCGGCATTGTCATTCGGTTCATAAATAAGTTTAGAATTGAGGACTTTCTTGAAATTCTTCTCATACAGGTGCCACTTTGCCTTCTTCACAGTTGTGTGGACGGCAGGTTTAGTTTACGTCTCAAGAGCTACTCTAACAGCAAATTTCACGATTCTAGCTCTTACCATTTGGATTTGGCTGTTGTACCACATTTATCCCTTTTTGCCCCATTGTGCGGTTAAATATTCGGATTTTAAGAAAATTCTATCAATTTCTGGGTCGACCTCATAAGGGCTACCCTCACACCAAATTTCACGAATCTAGCTCATTCCGTTTAGATTTGGCGGTGGTACCACATTTATCCCTTTTTGCCCCATTGTGCGGGTAATAGTACGAATTTCGAAAAATCCCGTCTTATTGCTCGTCTACATCCCAAGGGCTACCCTCCTACCAAGCTTCAGCCGTTTGGTCTTTTAACATTCGCATTCGCATCATTTTAACATTCGCATTAGATTTCGCAAAAACAATCTTTGGAATATTCGCTTTCGCAAAAATATATTTCAGTATTCGCTTCCATTTGTTAAATATTAGAACCAATGCAAACCTCTTCCACTTCTCTTCAAAACAGTTAAAAAATATGCTTGTCCTTGTGGTAGCAGCAGGTAAAAACATGGAAAACATTCTTAATACTTGAATATCCTGGAAAAGTATCAATTTGGTTCCTTAATTTTACTAAAGGGTCAATCTTTTATTCGCATTCGCTTTCGCAAAAATCCATATTTCACTATATTAGGGATGTAACGAAAGTGACTTTAGCGAAAGCGAAAACGAGTAATAGTTTGACCCTTTAGTACAAACAAATTAAAGACCAGAATTAACACTTTTCCAGGATAATCATGTATTAAGGACGTTTTCTATATTTTGACCTCTTGTTACCACAAGGACAGAGATATTTTTTTTCAACTGTTTTGAAGAGAAATAGCAGAGGTTTTTACTGGTACTAATATGTTAAAAATGTGTGGAGCGGTTAAGATAATTTTAACGAATGGAAGCGAATACTGAAATATATTTTTGCGAAGGCGAATGCGAAAGCGAATATTCCAAACATGATTTTTGCGAATGCGAAAGCGAATTTAAAAATGATGCGAATAATTCGCTTTCGCATATGCTAATGCGAATATTTGTTACACCCCTGATTTATAGTTACGAAATATTATACGATTTAAAATTTAATTGGTTTTTACAAACATATAAAATGTCTAAAAAAAATTATCTTCTGAAAAACCGAAAACTTAAATACTAAACCAAAATACTTAAATACTAATTAATCTTTGATTCGGAAATATTAGTTCCAAATAAAAAATATTAGGATGAGAACATATGTAGTTTTGTTAAGAACAATATTCTTCCAAACATATAATATTTGTTTGTGTCAAATATTATATATTTGGAGTGTACCCTAAATATGTGCATATTTCAAGCAGACTATTTTTGGGAAAATATACTAAAGAAGCGATTTTTTCAGCGTCTAAGTATGGATTGGTCGTTATTTTTCTGGTTTAATTGTAATGGATTGCTATTCTAAGTTTGTAAATTTGTAAAAATTAGGAAAATGCATAAGTTATCGTGGTATAATTCGGGTTTAAAGAATTTTAGGAACAAATTTTATAAATCATACACGCTGAAAAAAATCTCTTCTGTTGTATATTGTCCCAAACATATTCGGCTTGAAACATATATATGTTTAGGGTACACTCTAAACATATAATATTTGGTACACACAAAACAAATTATATATTTGGGAAGATGTTGTCCCAAACAAATCTTTGTTAACATCCCAATATGTTTTTATATTGTAGTATTATTCCGAAACAAATACTTATTTAAATTTAAGTTTTCAGAATATACCTAAATTGTGGTAAATTCTTCAGTAATTCAAAGTTAATTTTTTAGAAATTATTCATGTTTGTAAAAATAACAATAATAATTAAAATTGAAATCGTATAATCTTGAATCGAAATAAATTACTTGGAGGATTCACAACTTATGATGCCTTGGAACACTTAATCTAAATGATTAATTTAAAACAGAATAAATGCTGCATTTGGTATCATAACTGGTTCAATCCGAAACTAAAATTAGAAAAATTCAACAAAAGTTTTGAAAATCTTTTTTAAATAAAATATATTTGGAGAAATTCCTAAACAATAATTTTATTTGTATTTAACACATATTTTACTTGAGAAATTTAGTAGCAAATACTATATGTTGTAACACATTAATATACTGGTTCCAAAAATATTTTATTGATTTTCAAATAAATTTTAATTGCTCAGAAATATAAAATATTTAAAAATTTGTGTTCCAAATATATTTTCTTTCGATTCAAACATATCAAAAAAGGCGATTTTGTCCCGTGTATAAGTCCACACATGACAGTGAATCCAAACGGCTGCACAGCTAATATTCCCGCGAAATTTCCTTTCTGAACAAATTTCTGTACGAACAGTACATATAAAGCTTCCAAGAAAAATTATTAATAACCCCAAATCTTTTTGGGACTTTTTTCTATCAAAGAAATCATCCAGGGACATCCCTTCTGTTATGAATTTAGTTAATATATCTGTTAACACTACTTCTGAGATTGTTAGTTTATTTGCTGATTTTTTTTAATTCAATTATGATGATGATGGATCTTTTGCTAATTCTAGGTTTTTGGGCTTGGTAGAATAACGTATTGATCTTGGTTTTTTCACCTTGATGACAATGACATTTTTCTTGGTATTACTGATCTTATGTCTTCGCAGAAATTAGACGTTGACGGATTTTCAGCATTTCTTTTAAAAAATATACATATCTTCTTCTGTGTGCGGTCCATTGCTGAATATTTCCAATAAATCGCCGTTAACGGGATCATTTATTGATCAATGGAAAATTGCATTCACAACCCCAGTTTTCACTTCTGGCGATAAATCCAATCTTCCATTACAGGCCTATTCCTAAACTATCTAATTTTTTGAGCATATCATGTATAGTAAGATGTTCTCTGCTGTTAAACGGTATCTATCTGAATATCAGCATGGTTTCATTGAAGGACGTTCTACCGTGCCTAATTTATTGATATTTACATACTTTTAGTCTGAGAAGCTTTGAAAGAGGAAGTCAAGTTGGTTCAATATACTTATATTTTTCTAAATGTCTCATAATATTTTGATTTCTATGGTGGCCAAATTTGGTTTCCATTCAAAATCTCTTGATTGGATGCGATCGTACATAACAAACCGAGTTTGTATGGTCCATATTGATGGTTCTAGTTCTTTGCCTTATGTTGCCACTTCTGGCGTACCTCAAGGCGGTGTTTTGGGGCCACTTCTATATAATTTGTTATTAATGATATTGCCAAAGTCATATCTAACTCTCAGTGTTTGCTTTACGCTGATGTTATGAAGTTCTTTAAACGTATAGATTATTTATTAGATGCTCTCTATTACAGAGTGGCATGTTTATAATAAACTGTCCCAAATGTCAGAAAAAGATTTTACGTATCTTGTGCACGGTTACAGTGTCCCATATTTATGGAATTTAATGGAAATTGTGATAGGTCAAGCAAGTTCATGAAATTCTTGAGCTGGTATTTTTAGCTCATCACAAATCGTTTGGAATCCGTCATCTTCTACACATAATTAAAATAGTGTTGAGAGGGTACTAAGGAAATTTATTAAATTTGCTGTCTTCTCTGAACATTGTTTATCCATTTCCTTTCTATAAATATAGTTGTAAACTTATTCATCTTCCAATATAAGCTAACCGTACACAGAAAGAAAAATGCCATACTACATTCAAGTAAAAAATTCTTAATTTAAGCCGAAATCGTACTTAAAAATTTAAGTACGTTCGTACTAAGTTTTTCTTAAAACAAGTATAAATCGGCTTAAATTGAAAAAATCAAGCGCTGAAAGGCTTACAATAAGCATTTAATGCTTGAAATCAAGTAAACATTTCTTGAAAAGGAAAATTAAGCCTAATATGACTTAAAGTAAGAAAAAAAAGCTTACTTTAATCTCTGAGAGACAAAACCATTATAGAGCACAATAAAATTACCCTCTCAACCACTCTCATGCAAGTGGTTGATTTGGCTGACGCAACATCAAACACACATGCATATAAATTGTCGAGATGTATATGTATAAACATTTGTGCGGACCATATCCAATTCGTTTCTCGTCCAAGCAGTGTTTGCAAATACATTACTTGGCGTGATTTTTTATGACTTTAGTTTTTTTAAGTTGTTAATAATTCATATTAGTTTCGTTGATGCTATTCCTTATATGTTTCATATTTAAATCGAACAAATGCAGCAAAACTTTAACTTTTGCTGTCAAGCAATTGTATTTTGACATACCATTGTAAAAAATTGCATTCTTTGCAATACAGTGGCAAAAATGGTATAATTAATGTAAAAGGTATAAAACGAACGAAATCACAATAAATCTAGTATGACCAGGCTTAAATCAAGAACTGATCTGGCTTAAATCAAGTATTGGTTAGGATTAAATCAAGAACTGATCAGGCTTAAATCAAGTATTATCAGACTTAAATCAAGTATTGGGCAGGCTTAATTCAATCAAAAATTTCTTCAATGAAGTTCGTTTTGCACTCAAATTAATCCGATAAAATTCTTAAATGAATCGCTGTATGCTTAAAATAAGAATTTTTCGGCTTAAAATCAAGCATAATCAGGCTTAATAAGCGCTAATATTAAGAATTTAGGGCTTAAAAATCCGTACTTGATTCAAGTATTTTGTACTTGGTTTAAGAAAATCCGTACTTAACGTACTTTTGACACCGCTACGGCTTGATTCGAGTTCTTTCTAATACAATTAGAAAGAAGCTGTTCATCTTCAATACGTAGTGTTAATGAATTCTAAATAATAAAATACAAAATTTGGTATTCAACAAAAAATACTATGCTTACTGAAATGTAGTAAAGTCTTTCTAATTGTCCAAACAATCTCAGAATCCACGCCATCTACTGGCGATTTGTGTAGAGACAACTGTGTCGAACTGGCAACCCTTACCAGTCACATGGGTGGTGAAAATGGTGAATTTAAGTCTCGCTTGGAGCTTTGGCTGTGCGACTTGTAGGCTTTTTTCGTAGGTATATAATTCCATATGCAAATTTCTTTGTAGATTGGTATATATACAAGTGATGATCGCCACAACTACAAGCTCACACTGTGTCATGTATAAGTCCCTCTGATGATATCCCCGCACAGGATTGAAATACGTATAAGCGTATGTGTTTACATGGCTTTCAAAGCGCAGTGTCTTACCTTTTCCAATACACCACAAAAACCTCTCTTTCGAAAGGAAGAGTTGATCGAAAAAGCTGAACAATTCGAATGTGAAAACATCCAATAAATCTAATAAAAATTAAAATTAATCGATCGATCATTAACAAAAAACTTCTAAAAACATTTAATTAATAGGATCAGCCCGCCTAATACAATTAGAAAGAAACTGCTCATCTTCAATACGTAGTATTAATGAATTCTAAATAATAAAATACAAAATTTGGTATTCAACAAAAAATACTATGCTTACTGAAATGTAGTAAAGTCTTTCTAATTGTCCAACTAATCTCATTAATTGTCCAACTTTTCATCACATGGGTGGTGAAAATGGTGAATTTAAGTCTCGCTTGGAGCTTTGGCTGTGTGACTTGTAGGCTTTTTTCGTAGGTATATGTATAATTCCCATATGAAAATTTCTTTGTAGATTGGTATATATACAAGTGATGATCGCCACAACTACAAGCTCACACTGTGTCATGTATAAGTCCCTCTGCTGATATCCCCGCACAGGATTGAAATACGTATAAAGGTATGTGTTTACATGGCTTTCAATGCGCAGTGTCTTACCTTTTCCAATACACCACAAAAACCTCTCTTTCGAAAAGAAGAGTTGATCGAAAAAGCTGAACAATTTGAATGTGAAAACATTCAATAAATCTAATAAAAATTAAAATATTAAATTTTTATATTAGGTTATTTGTGGACTTATTGATTGTCCGTGTTTATTAAATGTAATTTCTTTTAATGTTCCTCAAAGGAGGTTGGAATATGTATTTTTTAATGTACCACTTCATAGAACTAATTATGGTCATAAAACGCCTACTGTTCGATCTTTAACAGAATTTAAAAAAATCAGTAAATAGAAACATCACTATGAATATTTCTTATATACTATTTAAAAATATACTATAATTAATTTATTATTATTGTACTTCCATAGACGAAACTTTAATAAGTGTATCATATGACTCGTTTTCTCAACGTTGGGTAAAAAAGAGAAGTTACTCTTGCGTATGCCTAACTGGACCTCAAGTAGCACCAAGAATCACGCATGTGCCGCAGATTGGCCATTTGTCCAATTGACACGCATTTTTATTTTCTGGTTCGTCAAAATATTTGTACACCGAAAAGAGTTGCTTTCTGGCTTGCTTACATGTTCGACTTCAAATACGGGTAAACTGATTTTCGAATCTTTGCGTCAGTCATTCAGTCAGTCGTGTCGAGTCGTTTGGGTAATATGAAGTCAGTTTTCGTTTCGTACACATTCATATGTATGTTTGCATGTACGATACATACAGACGAGTAAAAACAATCAGACATACGAAATATACAACTGCTAAAGACAGCAGACTGCTTCAAGCCACTAAGTCACTAAAATTGCGAATGAAAGAAACGAACAACAACAAAACAAAGAAAGACGTCGTCAAAGAGGAAGATAAAGAAAACGAGATGAAAAGGCATTCTTCTGCGGTCGTCCGTCCGTACAACGAGCATATTTGACAGACTAATAGGCGAATTGTTGTGAATTGTGAATTTCTACTGTTGCCTGATGAAATTAAGCTTCTGTTTAAGCACCGGTGTTACACATATCACGCAGGTATTTGTTCGTTTGTTCGTACGTGTGGACGTTGAGAACGTTCGGATCTCAAAATAAATAATGTGGGCCTGGCGTGATTTGCACATCAATCATGTTTCGCTCGCTCGCATCGGATTGTTCGTCGAGCGTGCGTTTGTATGTGGATATGTTCGTGTGCACTCGCTCGATGGTTCGAATATGTGCGCGTTTGTGTGTATTGATGTTTGCCGTTCAATGTTCGACTTCGGAGCATTTCGTGTAGTTTTCAATTAAATTCACACACCCTACAACGATTTAGTTGCGACAATCACAGTCGGATGCCACAGTATTGAGATCTGCAAATAATTTATTTGCCAATCCCCAGTCAGCATTTTGTGAAAGTATTGATCATATTCGGGTCCTTTTCGACTCTACTGCACGATTAAAATTTTTATAAATTCGGTCATTTTCTGATCGTAAAAGAATGTTTTGTCGGCAGAAAATGGTACCCTACCCGCGACTCATCTTTAAGAGTGTATTATAAGCCGCTTTTCTGCTCACTTTCGAGTCATTTCTCAGTTGTACTTATAATCATTTACGAGTATTTTTCGAGTTATTTCTCAGTCGTTTTTAGTAAAGGAGTTTCCAACAAGAGGTGTTATTTTGGTATTCAAAGAAAAAATGGCATTTTTTGAGATAAATGATCGGATGTTTATTTCATAATAAAGAGGAAGGTATGTCGTTAATAATGAAAGAAAACAACCATATCCTTTTCATGAAATTTTCCATAACCAAATCGCAAAGTGGCTGCCCTATGTCCTCGATAGCCTCACGAATTCTATTTTTGAGGTCTTGAATCGACGCTGGGCTGTTGGCGTAGACCTTATCTTTCACGTGGCCCCAAAGGAAGAAGCCGCATGGTGTTAAATCACAAGATCTCGGTGGCCAATTGTGATCACTTCTTCGAGAGATAACACGGTCCGGAAACGTTTCCCGTAACAGAGCAATGGTTTCGTTGCTTGTGTGGCACGTAGCGCCGTCTTGTTGAAAGTAAACGTTGTCCAGATCAATACCATCCAACTCCGACCCTAAAAAATCATTAATCATCTCTCGATAGCGCAATCCATTCACCGTAACTGTTGATCCAACCTCATTTTCGAAAAAGTAAGGTACAATGACCCCGCCGGACCATAAACCGCACCAAACAGTCACACGTTGAGGATGGAGAGGCTTCTCAACAATAACTCTTGGGTTTTCAAAAAATAAAATATTTGATGTAAATTATTAAAATAAGTTTATTAAAATACTGATATTTTTGTTTTTGTTGGCTTGAGATCATAAGTAAAACAAATTAATTATCAACTTTCTTTTGTATTATTTATAAATTATTATTTACCGATATTTCGACCGACTTCGTCGATCGTTTTAAATGGTTACAATTTATTAGAAAACAAAACAAAGTAAACGATCCTACTTCTCTCGAAAGTTAATGGGTAATTCCAACGGCAGTCGACCCATTTTTTAACACGACCCCCTCCGATTTCTATGAAATTTGGTACACGCTATCTCCTAGTATGTACAATTTGTATGATGTCTATATTTAGTCCAAATTCGTTATGGTTCTTGTTTTACTGCGTCCGATAGTTGGTCGAATCTCCACTTTTTTCTTACAGGATACTGAATTCAACAGAGTATAACTTAAGAACGCGTTATCCGATTTCATCGATTTTAGTGTCATTGTTACTGGCCAAACAAATAAGAATTTGATTTCGCTCACATAGAAAGAATTTACATTGTGTTTTATATAAAAATCCTGAAATATATGTGGGAGAAAACAGTAAAAAATCTGTATCTTTTAAACCAAAATGACCTCCATCGTGAAACTTATGTTACGTGTAAAGGACATTTAACGGTTTAACTACAAAGAATATGAAGAAAAAAAATTAGGTGCATTTCGAGATATTGAAGGATTAAAATAATTTTTCGATTTTTTATGTCCTTCGACAAGGACAACAATTTATTTAAATTATTAATTTTGAAGTACGAGAGTGGCCAGTTACAATGACACTAAAATCGATGAAATCGGATAACGCGTTCTTAAGTTATACTCTGTTGAATTCAATATGCTTTATGAAAAAAGTAGAGATTCGACCATCTTTCGGACGCTGTAAAACAAGAACCATAACGAATTTGGACTAAATATAGACATCATATAAATTGTACACACTAGGAGATAGCGTGTACCAAATTTAATCGAATTCGGAGGGGGTCGTGTTAAAAAGTGGGTCGACTGCCGTTGGAATTACCCTAATGTCAATATTTTATTTATTGTTTGGGCTGACATTGCTTTTTTATTTAAATTAACTCAAGTTGTTAAAATTTAATTCACTAATCGTAGAACATCTCACTACGATTCGACTGATAAAAAAAAACCAAATTCACAATGTCCAACACTATTGGATTCTTTCTTCAATAAGAAAGCAAATTGTCCCGTTATAAACAAAAGCACCACCACAACGATAATTTGTCAAAAACATCGGGTGATCGGATTTATTTTTTGAGTCACAATATTTAATATCGACCTATGTAGTTTATTTTAGGCTAAAATGTTTATAAACATTTGCAAATAGGTACAATAAGATCTGGCTATCATTAAAATTTGAAAAAATTAAAAAATTAGTTTTTGAGTTTTACGAAATTTGTAATTGCTCTCGAACGCCTGAACCGATTTTTGCAAAGTTTACTTTGGTTTAAAGAGGACACAATGTGCAATTTTTGCAAATATAAATTTTTGGAGTAATTTCTAGAAAAAATTTTACGAAAATTGTTTTTTTTTAAATTGCCCCCCTCGATTTTCTTAAAACTTTTACAGAATATTCGTCGCAGTCTCACAAATCCAGAACAGTAAAAAATGTTTGTGAGACTCAAAATTTGTAAAAGTTATGGACATAGTAAGACTGGTCTGGCAATTTTTGGCATTATTTCTGTTTCTGCACATATGAATCTTTTTGCAACCAGTGTTTTTTTATCCACGAACTATTAATGGATTACTCGATTTGATCCTATCCCTCACATATGGTATATATGTATGAGTCAGCATTTTTAAAAGCGATCCACCGTTTTTATGGAAAAAAATATAAAACTTTTCAAAAGGTGGACATTTTTAAACCTTGAAATGTTTTTTATACAATTACTCACGTTTCTCAATGGTAGTGAATGTAAAAAAAGATTTAAAACTCAATATTTTTGCATTAACTTTCAGTTTTTATCATTTTTATTAAAAAATATATAAAACATGTATAAAAAAGGAAACAAAAAAACAGAAAAGAAAAATATTATATAAATAGAAAATATAACAATTAACAAAGAATTAATAATTTTCTATAGGGATGTAACGAAAGTGACTTTAGCGAAAGCGAATATTGAAATATATTTCTTGGGAATGCGAAAGCGAATAGTGAAATAAGCATTTTTGCAAAAGTGAATGCGATTAATAGTTTGACCCTTTAGTACCAACGAGATTAAGGAACTAAATTGATACTTTTCCAGGATATTCATGTGTTAAGAATTTTTTCCATATTTTTACATCCCGAATATAGATTAAATTTATCTAATTTAATTGGTTTTATGTTTATAATAATTTGTGTAGGAAACAATCGTCGCATCAAAGGGCTTAATGTCATGGTATTTACGTGTGCCTTTAATCATTTTTGCCTTTCTAAAGCGGGTGTAACCTCATCTCCTCCATTTTGTGTTCTGTTTTTGAACAATAATCATAATATATATTATTACATTGGACGTTGCAAGCTATCGCGAGATGCTATCCTCTTTACAATCTCACCAACTCCGTCACATGCACCTTTTCCATGACATGTCGCGAAAAACTTCCATTCGGCTTCAATTCCAAAGTCAGCATTGTAGTTCAATATATTAAGTTTTTGTTTTCAATATTAAGCAGCACATGCATCTGGGAAAAATTCAGCCTTTTAACTACGTCACCACATGTTTCTTTAAGGTGTCGAATCATTTTTGTGTTGCATAGATGCACTGCTGATGATCATGTTTCTCTTCCTCTGATATTATAACGATAGCTTCATTTATGTGATATATTACATAAGGATGAAGTGTAGTTTGTAGTTTGACCAGTGATACGACTATACAGCATCTTGAATTTTGAACGCGTAATTTTCCGTAAAAAGTAAGATTATTAAAAAATCTCCTTCTTCTACATTGCTCTTTAGGAAACTCAAGTGATGTGACTGTGGTTTAGCAATAAAACTGTGTTTAATATACATAGGCAGTTCCTTTTCCAGATTATTTAGAAAATCAGCAACATTCTCGATTTTTTGGTTGATTGCGCACCTGAAATATATGTTATTTATGAATTTAAAAGTATACTCGTATAATACGAGTATATACGTTTCTTAAGAATCTTACCTTTTATTTCTTTTATATATGAATATGCAATAAGTTTTAGTAAATCAGTTGATATTTATGCAAATCATGGACAATTTTCACAAATTAGAATATTGCAATATTTGACATGCCATCTTTCTAGATGAGTAATTTGCGTCAGTTCCTCGAAGGGCGTTGTTTAATCCTTGAAGTTTAAATTTTAGATTCTATTGTATTTTGCAGACACAAACATTATGGCTGCCGCTACATCCAACGAGTACGCAATAGAGTGGTCTTAACTTTGTAAATTTAGACAAGCTTATGTCAGTGTGCGAATATGTGGCACAAAATTTTGCGTGTTGTTCTTTCAAATTGCAGAGAAGTAATATTTTCTGCATGGTTTCCTTTCTTCCGTCTACTAAAACCGATATACTGTCTTTCTTACGAGGTATTACTCTGCTGGAGTCACTCGACTCGTAGAAATTCTTTACCAAATTTAACGTAGAAATTGGTAAAGACGATCTGCCCTTCTTGGAAATTGGTAAAGCAGCATATCCCGATTGTACTCGTAATTTTAAAGCGGTTTCAGCCATGTATTTCCGACATTCAATAAATTTCAAACCTTGTATGTATTTTAGTGAATGGGAACAGTTGTAAGCAGCATCAGCATGAAAATGGAAAAAGTAAGTAATACCATTTCATCTGAACCTTCACTTTATAGAAAATGTAAAGTAATATTAGGTACTTTGTGGGACCAGAAACGTGGACAAATGTTTTCATTCTTAGTCAGAATACTGTAATTACAAAAATATTTTCATTTAAGTACGATGTCGAAACGATCGGATATTACTTAGTAGGGACATAAATACTGTTACACACATTTTATGCCATAACATTAAAAGTAATGATTCCTTTTGGATCAAATTTATTGTAAATATTTATTGACATAAACTCTATACAAAATGCAAGCACTCATTCGAAATGTCCGCCTTTGGCTTTCACACATGCCTTAAGTCACACTGACCAATCATCAATAGCCGCACGCACCTCGTCCCATTGGACAGCATGAATCAAAGCAGTCTTAAGAGAATCGATGTTGGGGTATCTTTTGTGGAAGACCTTGTCCTCTAAAACTGTCCACAAATTGTAATCCAGTGGGTTTAAATCAGGGCTACCAGAAAGTCATTCATCAGAAGAAATGAGAGCTGGCAAATTGTTATAAAGCCATGACTAGATCATTTTAGCCTTATGTGCCGGCGCAGAATCCTACTTGAAAGTCCATGCCTGGTTTTGGAATAGGGAATGGTTAAGAGGTTTCACAACAGCTTCCAAAACTGTTTCTTGGCAAACTTTTGCCAATGTTTTGACCCCTTGTTCACAGAAATTCATGTCAGTGACCCCATCGCAACAGACACCCCATCAAACCACGATTGAAGCTGTATGATGGACCTTTTCGGCCCGAGGAAATACTTGAGATGCTTCGTTAGACGACCGTGCGTACACCATATCATTCGTTTGTTTAATTTTTCTTGCAGGGTAAAATTTGTTTCGTATGTGAACAAGATTTTTTTTGTGCAAGCTATCAGCGTGCTACACCAAAAGGCGTTTGCATTTCTTCCCCATTTTTTATAAAGCTGAAGTCAACAAAAGTCCATTGCGGCCTTTCAAAGTCCCAAGTCTCAAGACTTTTTTGATAATTCGACTCATGGACTTTAGTGTAAAATTCATTTCACAGGCCACGATTTTCTGTTTGCGGAGCGGAATTCACAGAATTCTCGATTTGATGACCAGCGGCGCTCGAATGGTATGAGGGTTTTTGACATCTCCAGTCTCCTCAAACAGTTTTATGCACTGGTAGATGAACATGAGACTAACTCCAAGCGGGCAGAGCGTTTTGAAAATGTTGAAAAATGGCGAAAACTGAATCAATTTTGAATTCCCGTTACAAACTAACGTTAATGAGATTAGGTTTCATTATGCACGTGGTAAGGGTGGGGTATGTTCAGTTCCACTATTGTAATGCGTGTGTTCAATTTTGTAACAGTATTTATGTCCCTACTAAGTTCAAACAAACCGGATCAGTATGTTTATAGTTCGTATGTGCAGAACTAGAAAAAACGTAAAAATTGCCAGACCAAAAAATTGTCTTAGTATTTCGTCCATATCTTGTACAAATATTGAGTCTAACAAAATTTTTTTACTGTTCTGGTTTTGCGAGTGTCTGTAAACATTTGGAGAAAATCGAGGGGGGGTAATTTTTTCCAAAAAAAAATAAAAAACAAAATCTCTTTAAAATGTTTTTTAAAAATTTCTCAAAAAAAGTTTTTTGGAAAAATGGCGCATTGTGTCCTCTTTAAAACAAAGTAATCTTTGCAAAAATCGGTTCAGCCGTTCGAGAGCAATTTCAAATTTTGTAAAACCCTAAAACTGATTTTTTCAAAATCTAAAACGCCCATAAAATTTAAAAAAAAATCTTGAAAAAAATGATAGCGAGATCTTATTTTACCTATTTGTAACTGCTTATAAACATCCCGACCCTTTTATTAGTTTGCTGTACCCGGTGCGAATTAATTTCAGTGAAATGGAACCATACTCGTATGATATTTTGCATAAGAACAACACTAACCGCAAATAAAACTTTACCTATATATATGTATATACTAGCTGACCCCAGCAGAGGTTGTCCTGCACGTCCTGTTTGGGATATATTGGTTTGTTATTCATTGATATTTATTCAAAAATGCGTACAACCCGAGTTTCAGGAACAAATTTATATTGACCATATGTCCACTAAAGCGCCATCTACCGGTTAGAATCATACATACAAACTATTATCAAGACAAACCATATATACATTTTAAATTTCAATCAAATCGGCCTGGAAATGCAAATAACTTGACTTTGCAAATAACTTGACCACTACGTAATTTATCGCGGTGAAAATAATTCTAAAACACAAATGACCCCAAACTGTATATATTGTTCAATTTCCAGCCCCGTCGCTTTTATAGTTTCGGAGATCATGCGTTACTAACAAACGTACAAAGGATTTTATATATATAATATACTATCTGACCCCAGCAGACGTTGTCCTGCCCGTTCTGTTTGGGTGCATTGGTTTGTTATTCACTGATATTTCATTATTTCATCCCGAGTTTCAGGAAAAAATCTTCACAAAAATTTGTATTGACCATACGCCTACTACAGCGCCATCTACCGGTTAGAATCATACATACAAACTATTATCATGACAAACCACTCATACGTTTTTAATTTCAGTCAAATCGCGCTGGAAATGCGAATTTTGCAAATAACTTGACCACTCCGCAATTTATCGCGGTGAAAATAATTCTAAAACACAAATGACCCCAAACTGAATACAGGGTGTCTGATATGTAATGCAACAAAGTAAAGCGCTATTTTTTTTTTTTATTTTTTTTTTTAAATTTTATTGTTCAAAAACAAAAAATGTCGGAAATAACATAACATTTTAGAAACAGTTTAGATTTGTCGAATTGGCCACCTTTGTCACGAATTATGGCCTTCAAACGGCCGACAAAGCCATCAAGTGCTGCACGAAAGTGGCTCTGCGGTATTTTGGCCCATTCCCGGTGAAGCGCCGTCTTGAGATGATCGATACTTTGGTATTTTTTAGTGCGAACCTTACTCTCTAAAATGCCCCAGGCGCAAAAGTCCAACGGATTGAGAGCCGGAGATTTTGGTGGCCATTGTGCGGTAGAAATGAAGCGAGGAACCTCCTTTTTAAACCATTCTTGGTTGACGCGTGCTGAGTGCGATGGTGCTGAGTCCTGTTAGAATGTCCATGGTCTGCGGCCGAAATGTTTGTCTGCCCAGGGCTTCAATATTGTCTTTAGGACATTTTCCCGATAATATTCGGCATTTATTTTGACCCCATGGTCGATGCATACGAGCGAGGAGCGACCATCGGCCGTTACGGCGGCCCACACCATTACCATCGGCGGCGCTTGAGTTCTGGTGGCCAATTGAAGGTGTAAATTTTCAGCTGACCTCTTTGGCAAGTTAACCCGATCATTTTGTTTGTTCACAAACTGCTCAATTTGGAATGGCTTCTCATCGGAGAAAAACAAATTCGGTAACAGGCCACTTTCGTGCAAGCGAAGCAACTCCTTGGCTCTTTCCAGTCTAACTTTTTTTTGTGCATCGGTGAGCTCTTGCACTTTTTGGAACTTCAATGGCTTTAGTCCAAGCTCATTTTTTAATATGTGTTGTATCCGTTCTCGCGATATGTTCAGCTCACGAGCAATTTTTCTACCACTGCGGTTGGATCTCGATCAAATCTGGCCTTCACTTTTCGGATCATTTCTGGTGTTGTTACCGTTTTTTTTCGTCCACTTTTTGGACGCGATGCAACACTGCCAGTATCACGGTAAAGAGCAATGGTACGAGAAACAAAAGATTTATTCACATTTAAATGCTGGAGGGCTCTAACGATAGCCACTTGTGTTTTTCCACCCAAATATAAATCAATCACACTATCACGCTTTAATTCCATCACAAAATGCTTTTGTAAGCTTGTAAACAATAAAATGAACTGTCACTGAAATAAATCTGTCAGCTATCAGACTAGCGGTTTCGAAATGATAGCAACCTGAAGTTGGTTGCAATACATATCAGCCACCCTGTATATACTAGCTGACCCCAGCAGACGTTGTCCTGCACGTCATGTTTGGGATATATTGGTTTGTTATTCATTGATATTTATTAAAAAATGCGAGTTTCAGGAACAAATTTATATTGACCATATGTCCACTACAGCGCCATCTACCGGTTAGAATCATACATACAAACTATTATCAAGACAAACCATATATACATTTTAAATTTCAATCAAATCGGCCTGGAAATGCGAATTTTGCAAATAACTTGACCACTCCGCAATTTATCGCGGTGAAAATAGTTCTAAAACACAAATGACGCCAAACTGTATATATTGTTAAATTTCCAGCCCAGTCGCTTTTATAGTTTCGGAGATCATGCGTTACTAACAAACGTACAAAGGATTTTATATATATATACTAGCTGACTCCAGCAGACGTTGTCCTGCCCGTTCTGTTTGGGTGCATTGGTTTGTTATTCACTGATATTTCATTATTTCATCCCGAGTTTCAGAAGAAAATCATCACAAAAATTTGTATTGACCATACGCCCACTACAGCGCCATCTCCCGGTTAGAATCATACATACAAACTATTATCATGACAAACCACACATACGTTTTAAATTTCAGTCAAATCGCTCTGGAAATGCGAATTTTGCAAATAACTTGACCACTCCGCAATTTATCGCGGTGAAAATAATTCTAAAACACAAATGACCCCAAACTGAATATATTGTTACATTTTCAGCCCATGTATATAAAATACAATGCCGTACGTTTGAACACGCATCACTCGAGAACGGATCGTTCGATTTTCATGATTTTGGGCTTGACGTGTACGTAGTGACTCCAGAAGAGACCAATTTAGGATTGGTCAAGAAGGCGCGAAACGGCCAACACAAGCTAATATCCCGAAAAGGGAGCGTTAAAATAATGTATTCGTATTGACCTAAGGAAGAACCCCACAAAGGAAAATTTGACATTGTTCAAGGTGGCGCGACACAGCCAGCACAGACATATAGTTCGAGAACGGGTTGTTTGATTTTCACAATGTTGGGCTTAATGGATTCGTATCGGCCTAAGGAAGAGCATTATGGAGGGAAATTTACAATTGGTCTAAGAGGCTTCGCGCGGTCAGCACAATATCACAGCACGAAAATGCATCGTTCGATTTTGAAGATTTTGGGCGTGAAAGGTTCGTAGTTGCACAAGAAGTGACACCATGTGGGAAAATTTATGATTGGTCAAAGGGCACGAAACGGGCAACAAAACATTATAGCATGAGAATGGATTTTTCGATTTTCAAAATTTTGGGCTTAATGTATTCGTATTGACCTAAGGAAGAGCACCATAGAGGGAAATTTAGCATTGGTAAAATGCATTACAGCTGTAGAACGGATCGTTTGATTTTCACAATTTTGTGCTTAGTGATTTCGTAATGGCACAGGGAGGAAGCTATGGAAGAAAATTTAGGATTGGTCAAAAGGCGAGGAACTGACCACACACAACGTCATAACTCGTGAGCAAGTCATTCGATGTTCATGAATTGGGCGTTATCATTTCGTTCTGGTCCAAGGATGGGCACAATGGAGGAAGATTTATAACTGGTCAAGGATGCATGGCAAGGTCAAGGAGGTACACATAACCTCATAACAAGAGAACGGATCGTTTGATGTTCACGAATTTTTTGCTTGGTGTATTCGTATATCGGCCTAACAAGGACAGAGTGGAGGATAATTTTATAATTGGTCAAAGGAGCGCGGCACCGTCCGTACAATCTCATAACACGGGAACATTTGATTCAATCATTCGATTTTCATAATTTTGGGCTTAATGAATTTGTATTTGCCCAATGCAGGACACTCTGGGGAAGAATTTATGATTGTCTAAGCGGGCGTGTAACTGCTCACATAACCTCATAACTGGAGAACAGATCGTTCGATTTTCACGATTTTTAGCTTGATGTATTCGTATTGTCCAAGGAAGAACACTGAGAAGATATTTTATGATTGGTCAAAGGAGCGCGGTCCGAACATACAACCTTATAAATCAAAACAAGTAAGAAAGTTTCAGTCGGGTAAACCGACTAAGGTATACCCTCACTTTGTGAGTAATGTAATATATAACATTACACCAATAAATCTGTCAATTTGTGTGGGAGGTACCAGAAGGGGTTTTCCAAATACACATATTTTTCGGTAAACGGTACATTCTTAAATACATTGCATTGTGCTGAACTATAAGCGTTTATGTGCACTGGTATATTAAAGTTACGAGCTATGTAATTTTGGTATGATTTGGTCATTTTGTGTGGGAGGTACAAAAAGGGGCGGTGTGATAACGCCCACTTTTTACAGGACTATAGGCACTATAACAGCATTACACTGTACAAAATTTCAAGTATTTGTATGCACTGGTATTAAAGTTACAAGCCGTTTACTTTTGGTACGAAACGGTCCATTTGTGTGGGAGGTACCAAAAGAGGCTGTACAATAATGCCCATTTTTTACCGGACTATAGGCGCTACAAAAACATTATACTGTAGAAAATTTCAAGCATTTTTATGCACTTGTATTAAAGTTATAAGCAGTTAAATTTTGATGCAAAATGGTCCATTTGTGTGGGAGGTACCAAAAGGGGCATGTCAACTTCACCCATTTTTCTCGAGTTAATAGCGACTAATATACTAATATTATGTGCAGAATTTCAAAAGATTCGAATAAGTAGTATAGAAGTTATTAAAGAATGAATATTTCACTAAATTTTAACCCTTTGTGTGGGAGGTACCAGAAGGAGTAGACCAATATGGCCCATCTTCGAACTCATCCGGAGATAGATCAAAATATTACCACATACCACATACCAAGTTAATCGGTTACTCCTTTCGAGAGTTATCGTGCGCACCAGCCAGCAGACACACAGACAGACAGACAGACAGATAGACAGACAGACAGACAGACGGACGGACATTGCTCATTCGACTTAAAATGACCCAAAACGGATTTCCTCCGAACATACTTAGGGTCTTAGATCACTCCTTCGATGTGTTACACTTTTTTCCGTAGCAAATGATATATACCCTCGTCACACTAAAGTGAGGGTATAAACAGATCATTTACAGTGGTGGAAATTTTATGATTTGCCAAAGGGGTGAGACACTGCCCAAACGGTGTTCACAATTTATGGTTTGATGAATTCGTATCGACACTATGGAGGAAAATTTATAATTTGTCAATGGTTAAGACACCGCCCACCCAACCTCGCAATTCGAGAATAGATCGTTCGATGCCAATATAACATAATAAATCGAGAGCGGAGTGTTAGATTTTCACGTTTTTGAAATTGACGGATTTGTATTGACCCAAGGAAGGATACTATGGATTGGTCAAACGAATGTTGCGCGGCCAACATAACTTCATAATTCGAGAACTGATCGTTCGATTTTTACCATTTTGGGTTTAATGGATTTGTATTGGCCCCAGAAGTGACACTGTGGAGGAAAATATTGTATTCGTCAAAGTGGCGCGTCACGTGCAACGCAACCTCATAACTCGAGTATGGATCTTTTGTATTCTACGATTTTGTGCTTGATGTATTCGTATTTGGGCAAGGTAGGACTCTATGGAGGAAACCATTTTTGGCTTCAGGGATTAGTTTGAGCTCAAGGAAAGACACTACTGAGGACAATTTTTATTTGTCAAAAGGTCGTGGTGCGGACAACACAACCTCATAAATCTTTCTATTTTAAGATTTCGGGCTTGATAGGGTTGTATTGTTGCATTGTCCGAGGAGGAAACTTTAGGATTTTTCAAATGGGCATGTCACAGCGAACACAACCTCATAACTCGAGAACGGATCATTAGATTTTCACGATTTTGGGATTGACGAATTCGTATTGGGCCAAGGAAGGACACTATTTAGTATTGTACAAAGAGGCGTGGTATGGCCAGCATAACCTCATAACGCGAGAACAGATTTTTTTGCGATTGCCACCTTCCACACAGAAAATATAATACGAGTATTTTGAGTACTATATCAAATTGGCATGCGCGTAAACCGTAAGAATCAAATACTAAAACGGAATCTGGATAACCATTGCATCATTTGGCGCAGTTTGGAGTTTTTGATAGCATTCTAAAAAATCAGTGCTTCCATACCACATGAGACTGACGCTAGATGTACATGGACATAATAGTACTTGTTATTCTCATTGTATTTAATTCAGTACTAAGCATTGAAAATAATTTGAATTGACCGCATAACAGGAAGCAAATTTTGGGCGCAACGAAGTTCAATGGGCCAGCTAGTATGTACAGGGTTGCCCATATTCGACGGACCCATCTGGCAACGCCATAACTTTTGACAGAGATGTCAGATCGCTTAATGACATACCGCGTTTGAAGCGTCAGTCCAAGCAGATTTTTACCATGGAACAATACACGCCACGCGAGCGCTCTGAAATAGTTGAAATTTACATTCAACAGAAGAAGTCAATTGTGAAAACTCAAAAAACAAAATTATCATGTCCGATGAAGCCCATTTCACATTGAATGGGACCGTAAATAAGCAAAATTGCCGTATTTACGCCACTGAAAATCCTCAGGAGATTCAAGAATTGCCTCTTCATGACGAAAAAGTCACAGTTTGGTGCGGCGTTAGTGCGAAAACGGTCATTGGGCCGTTTTTCTTCCAAAACGAAAATGGCCATGCTGTTACCATCAACCAGGAGCGTTATCGCGACATGATGACCAATTTTGTGATGCCAATTATTCGTCGAAAGCGTATGAGGCAGTTCTGGTTTCAACAAGACGGCGCTCCACCGCACACAAGTCGCATAACAATCGATTTTCTGAAGAATTTGTTTCCGGGCCGTTTGATGTCGAAAAGTGGTGATTTGGACTGGCCACCGCGTTCGCCCGATTTGACGCCGCCTGACTTCTTCTTGTGGGGATATTTGAAGTCAAAGGTTTACGTTAACAAGCCAAGGACCGTAGAAGAGCTCAAGGACAACATTCGTGAAGAAATAGCCGCTATTCCGGCCGAAATGTTGGCGAAAACGATGGAAAATGCTGCAAAAAGGGCACAATACGCCATCAACGCCAGAGGCGGCCATTTGAGAGATATCATATTCAAAAATTGATGTAAACAAATCTACTTGGAACAAATTAAATGATTAAGATTGCCAACCGCCAAATTTTTATTTTTTTCTTTGATTTTTTTTAAAAAAAACATGGGTCCGTCCAATATGGGCAACCCTGTACATATAAATAAGAAGGCTAGGCATTTTTGATCCATATACCTAAGGAACGGTTCGGTAGCGTTCAGTATTGTTCTTTCGTCGCAAACAGTGCACTAACACAACTATAACAAAAGAACAGAATGCACAAAATGTTTGTGTTCGCAAATGCTACCATTACGATCGTTGCTGATCAGTCGTAGTGGACGGACGTGTTTATCACAGAGCGGATAGTTAAAACCTATTACGCAGCACCTATTACGCAATCGCAAAAATAATCTGTACAGAGTCGGGAAGACCTACATCGTAGTACCTATCACGGGTTAAAATAGACAAAGAAATAAGTAAATTCTCTTGACGGGGATGCCTCCATGTACCAAAGGAGTGGTGTTCCCAATCGTCGACTGTCCGTTCGTTGGTCTTGGTCAAAGCCGACCACACCAAAAATGTGAAAATTTCCCCCCAGTACTCACAACAGGTGGTGCGGTGAGGGGAAAACGTCACGTCCGACCGTCAAAACGGAAGTAGAATGAGCACCGGATAGCGCTCACAGTTTTGACGAAGTTGGAGGCTGTTGAGGTTTCGGCTCTTACCGAAAAAAAAGAGTCACTTAGCTGGGCTAAGGGCGTCATAGATGCTTCTAAAGTCAATGAGTCGGCTAAAAGAGCCACAAATTCAGCTGTGATAACGGCGAATAAAGTCAAAAGAATCAGATCACCTGATGAACCCTGCATTTGGAAAAGGCAAGACGCCATAATGTCTCTATTAACAGGACACTCACCAAACCCTTCAACGAAGTGGCGACGGAGAGTCTAGTGATGGCTGTTATATACAGAAGTAGTGAGGATGAATCCATCCTAAAGGACAAATGTGCAATCAGGCATTATGGCTCATTACCTCGATGTCAATCCTAGCCTTCCGACCCATAGTTGGAGAATTAGCAAGGTGGGTGAGGCGGATGTTAAAAAGCACCAGGTCAATTTGCTCCTTAACGCTGAATCCACCTCCCATATACAAAGTGCAAGTGCAACCCTGCAATATGGTTTCGAGACTATATTCTTGAAGGTATACAAGCAGGATATAGCTCCCACTGCGGAAGGCGAGTCGTCCACTGTGGTTAATACACGGATTTCTGGAAGTGCGGACTTAGCCACGTCCATTTATTCTGGTGACTCCAACTCTAACTGATCTGTAAGTCCTTTTCTGAGGACGAAAGCACTACTCCGGGCACTGAGGGGCTGAGGAGAATCTCCGGACTCTTTGACGCATCTGGCGGGGACATGCTCCTCGATGATACGGACGAAGAGTTCGATAACACCCTTGTCGGGGTGGCTGTTAATCTGTCAATTACCAATGATGGTTAGAATTCTACAGATTAACCTCCATCACGCCAAAGCAGCCTCAGCGGCTCTATTGCTGCGTCTGTCCACAGGTGGAGGAAGGTTGTGCGGTATCAGAACACCCAACTTTAAACTGCTTGTGAAGGCACTCCACGAACATGCATTTTGGCCAGGAAAGATCTAAGTTTATTTCTCCTGACTAATTTAAGTGGTAAAGACTAAACAGGTCTGGAGGTCCGTAATCGCATGTATTGGGTGGTCTCCAGTTACTTCCCTTATGAAGCTGTAGTACCGACAGCTCTCTTCAGGGAAGTAATACAAGAAGCAACGTCTAACAAGCTCGAGCTGATTATGCTCATCATACTATCTGGGTGATTCGTTTCTTGACTTTAGTATAACTACCAGCCTAACTATTTGTAACATAGGCAATAAACCAGCCTTTACAATTAAAGACAGACAAGAAGTACTCGATGTAACGTTTGCTACTGGCCGGCTTTCGGACAAAATTATAGGGTGGAATTTACTGGACGATCACTCATTCTCAGATCACCATTATATTGAGTTCAAACTCCCTGAAGAAGCGCCTAAACCTGCCGTCCACAGAAATGTGAGAAAGACAAAGTGGGACCTGTATGAGAAGAATTTCAAAAAAGTCCTTAACTCTATACTTCTGTATAAACCGAGTGACAAAGCCGCTATGGATAATCTGGTCGAGCATATCACCACATCATTCAACAGCTCCCTTGAAGAAGCCTGTCCAAAAACAAGGTACAAGGGTAAAACTAAACCTCAATGGTGGCCTTCTGAGCTATCGACTACGAAAGAGACCTGCAACAAGCTATTCAACAAGGCGAAATATACTTAGGTCGCTAATGATTGGGATGTCTATAAAGATTAACTCAAGAGAAATCCAGAATAAGCTGGACGATTAACAGCTGTGAGCCCTTCAAGTCACCTGGACCTTACGGCATCACTCCAGCAGAAATGCAGAAAATTTCAAAGTACATTATCCCCTGCATGGAGAAATTTTATGTTGGCTGTATCAGGCTTTCATACATCCCATATCGATGGAGGGATATCAAAGTGGTATTCATACCCAAAGCGGGAAAGATGTCGCACACCTCCTTCATATTGAAAGGTCTGGAAAGACTTTTAGATTATTTCATTGGTTCCCCGACAAAACTCCTGTCGGGGAACCAATATGCTTACAATAAGGGAAAGTCTACAGAATCAGCCCTGCAAGAACTTGTGAGCACTATCGAATCGTCCTTACATTTCAAGGAATTAACCATGGTGGTATTTCTTGACATTGAAGGAGCTGTCTATCAAGCCAAGAAGGAGTGTCTATCAAGCCAAAATAATGGCGATATTGGAAGTCACCAAGTGGCCGAGTCGCAACATAGTAACCAACACTGGCGTTGTAATTTACTCGGACAGCCAGACTGCCATAAATTCTCTGGAGGCCACATCCCTAAATTCACAAGGAGCCCTCGACTGCCACAGATCTCTTAACGAGATGGCTGAGCAGTTTAATATACACCTCATATGGGTGCCTGGGTATAGGGATATCCGTGGGAACTGCTAAGCCGATGAACGTGCTAGGAAAGGGACGAAGCTCTGCATGAAACCTTCCTTTGGAAGATCTAAATCATACCTTCATATCGAAGCCTTTCTTTAGATCTTCCTTTTGAGGCTCTAAAACACCCCTTCATTCGACAAACCTCTGTTAAGCATGATTTTTACCGTGAGATGCAAGGCCTGTCCTCGCAATGTCACTCCATGTAAACAAGAAATAAAGATTGAATGCAGCGGCCTCGTGGCTCTTAAATCAGGCCAGATAGCTTGCCGCCAAAGCCCTGATTTTTACCGCTGGGGTCTTCGAACACTATAACTACGTCGTAGTGTTAGAGTTTTTCGAACAGAAAACTAACAGAATTCACTACGTTTAGCGATCTGTTCTTTTGTATATTCGACACCACAAGTCGCAAATATAAAGCAATCTTAATGAAAATGTGTACAAAGTCATTTCTTAACCTGGGGACGATCCACATCTAAAATGCTCTATTTCATATTTACGCTCTAGACGGCCCATTTTTTATGCTGAAATTTAAATATACGAGTATGTACTGTGTATTACATTCAACCGTGCCTAGTGAAAATGAGGCATATCGGTCCATAAACCTTATAAAAGTCTCTTCCGATAAGACACATTTACGGTCTAGAGAGCGAATTTTTGAACCGAGCATGCTGAAATTAAATATGTGTACTTCGCATTCAATGGGGCCTAGTGAAAATGATGGCTATGCGAATAATCGTCCAAAAGTAAAAAGTGAACAAACGCCTAAAAATTTTGATAAACAATTTTGGGCGTTTGTTCATTCGTGATTGGAAAATTGTTCACATTGTGGTTTGTGGGTATTTATTCATAATGAATAATCGCCCAAATATACAAACATATAAGAAGACCCAAAAACGTTTTTGGGCGATTATTCAAATCGCTATTAATAAAGAAATTATTTTTCGTTCGTAGTACTTACAAGTTAGATTATATTTAAATATTGATATTTTTATAAATATGGCGCAATTTGTTAGTAACAAATTTTTCCCAGTGAACTTTTTTTCTTATCAACTTCGATACTAATTAAATTCTAGAAATCTTATATAATAACTATCTAACTAACTTTAAGGGATGTATTGGTTTGTTACTCATTAATATTTCATTTTAAAATGCATATTTTCCGCGTTTCAGGAAAAAATCGCCAAAAAATTATTTTGGACATATGTAAGTCCACTACAGCGCCATCTACTTGTTAGTATCATACATACAAACTATTATCAAGACAAACCACGCCCACATTTTAAATTGCTCTGGAAATGCGGATTTTGCAAATAACTTGACCACTCCGGCATTTATCGCAGTTTAAATATAAAATGTAAGTGTGTGGCCGGCCGGGGTTAAAGATTTTCTCCTCTGGGTTATGTCCAAAGACCGCTATGACCAAATCGCTGAAATTTAAATATGTATACTTTGTATTACATTCAATCATGACTTTTGTAATAAAATGTTATACAAAGTACACGTATTAAATGTCAGCACGATCGGTTAAAAAATGCGCCCTCTTGGGCATAAATATGTCTTATCGAATGGGACCTTTGTATGGGGCTATATCAAATATGGACCGATATGTCCTATTTTAAATAGGGATCGTCTCTAGGCTAAGAAATGCCTCTATACCCATTTTCAGTAAATTGTTTCATATGTGCGACCTGTGATGTCGAATATAAAAAAGAACAGAACGCTAAACGTAGTGTATTCATTTTGTGTTCTGTTCGAAAGAACACAATTTGTTACAATAAAGCAAAAAAATACCCTTATGTGGGGAAACAAACTTATATGTGCTACAAAAATATTGGCCTTAATGTTGTTGTTGATGAATTCTTGTCAAAATAGAATAAAAACTGCAAAGTTTCTGCTAAATTTCTTTAAAAATGTGGTATCTATGTACGGACTGTAGCGTGATTACAACAGACGGACGGACAGAAGGACATGTCTAAATCGTCTTAGAATTTTACGACGATTAAGAATATACACTACGATTGTACTCCCCATGCTGCTCCCTGGAACCCGCAAGGTGTGCGCCGAAGACCGCATACAACGTCGCGCCGAACTGTTCTTAGCGAAACCAGCAAATTGTTTAACGAATTAAGACTACTATCACGTATCAGTAATGACTCGAAATCTTTTGTAGAAATCTTAAGCTCCTAAACATGGAGTATTGATTTAATAGTAATAATAGCACATAATCATCCCTTGTAAAAATGGACCACACCGGTCCATGTTTTGATGTAGACCCCATAAAAAAGTCCCCACCGATGCAACTTCTTGACGCTCTGGAGAACACATTTTTCCATTGATCTGACTGAAATTTAAGCATTTATACTTTATGTTGGACATTATCGTCCTTAGTAAAAATGGGGCACATTAGTTCATGTTGCGATATTGACCCCATATAAGGGCCCATTCCGATTTGACTTCTTGAAGCTCTGGTTGGTTGGTTGGTTAATGTGGTGGCTAAGAACCGTTCCCTAGCCTCAATTAGTGTATTAAGATACCGTCATGATGCTATACTCTGCTGTACTCTTGTGTCTTTATATCTAGCCTGATAGGTTTAGGTTCTTGACAAGGTCTCCCAGACCTATATCTGATGCCTCGACGAGGTTAGGAAGGAACGATTGACTTAAAGCTTTAAGTCTGCGCTGTATTAGTGCAGGGCAGGAACAGAGAAGGTGTTCGACTGTTTCCTCTTCCTTGTCGCAACTGCGACAATGGTCGTTGAATTGAAGTTTAAACTCTTTGCATGATCTCCAATTGGCCAGTGGCCAGTTAGCACAGCGACTAGTCGTGACAAGTTCCGTCAATTTTGGCTGATCAGAAACTTTGTTCGTTGAGTGTTGTATCGTGGCCAGGTGCTTTTGGATATTCGACATGCTTCAGTCTTATCCCACCTGGTCTCTGCTTGTTTCTCGTAGTAATTGAAGATATCCTTTTTAACGACTCCCAGAGGCGTCGCGACTGACGCCATGGTGGTTGTTAGAAGAGAATCCTGCTCTAGCTGGTTCCTCTGCCTTTTCACAAGTACAGTATGTCACAAGTTTTGATGTGGCGATGTTGTTTTTTAAAGCAAGGAGAGCCGCTTGACTATCGATAAATATTCCTACGCGATCTGTTGTATGATTCTGCTGTAGTACATTACATGCTTCCTTTATGTCCAGTACGCCGCCTGAAAAACAAAGCAACAGTCGGAAGTATACTGAGATTGATGTGTGCGCTTCCTCGGAGAAGACATCTGAACCAACTCCACAACTCACTTTGGAGCCGTCCGTGTATACCTTCGTGTCGTGTCCCGTCAACGGAATTCCGCTATCCCATTCTGTCCTGCTAGAGAATTCGACATCAAAAGGCTGTTCGAAGGCCATTACGGGAGTGCAGTAGTCTACTGTAGTTATTCTTTCTCAGTGGAGTTTATGAAGGATACGAGAATGTCCGTATGTTCTATCTTTCCAAATTCAAAGAGCGTGTAATCTTGAGACCATGCATACCGCACTAGCTTTAATGTGTAGATCTATTGGCACTATGTGTATCGTTTTAAGGGCTTCGGCAGGACAAGTACGCATTGCTCCTGTCACCGCGATGCATACAGATCTTTGTATACTATATAGTTGCTTTTGTGCGGTTTTATTTTCCGTTACCGGCCCCCACACGAGTGCCTCATATGTGAATATCGGTCCGATTATGCTTGTGTACATCTATAGTACCATATTAGGTATAAGGCCCCAACGGCTGCCAAACGTCTTGCGACGGGCGTAATATGTAACAGTCGATTTCTGATTTCGGTGTTCCAATCTAGGTTTCCATTATAGTTTTGAGTCCAGTATTACGCCTATGTACTTGGCATGATCCGATATTGGTATTTCTTGTCCACGTAACCGTGGCTTAAAGGATCAATATTTGGTTCTTGTGGTAACAGCTTGCTGTTACCCACTGTAGCGTTTATGATTGTATTCTGCAGCATGATGACTATCCAGTTCTTGAATGGTTCCACGCCAATGTTTCCTAATGCATGTCCTATTGCCAGGGTATGTATGTTATTCAAGGCTCCTTCTATATCTAAGAAGGCAGCTAAGGTGCATTGTTTATGTTCAATGGATCTCCCGATTGTACTGAAAACTTCATGTAAGGCTGTGTCTGTCGAGCGTCCCTTTAGATAGGCATGTTAGCTAATGGATATATTTGAACTATTCATCTTTTCTCGAATATGCACATCGATAAGACTTTTGAGCGATTTTAACTGAAATGATGATAGACTAATTGGTCTGAAATCCTTTGATTTTTCGTGACAACGTTTTCCTGCCTTGGGTATGAAGGCAACCTTTACCTGTCTCCAACTCAGTGCTATGTAGTTGATGGATAGACACGTGATTATGCTCTCCGCACTTTGAAGCATTTTTGTTATAACGCCATCTGGCCCTGAAGACTTCAACACTATTTTCTAGTTAAGTTATTGGGTTTTTCTCTTCATTAGTTGTATCCGTACAGCCTGGGAAGTGTGTTTTCAGAAGAATGCAAGTGAATCAGCTGAGTTATTTGACCATGTACCGTCTCTCTAAATATAAGAAGGATTCGAGTGACCTTTTGCCATTATTTTGCTCAGTCTGGCTGTTTCTTTGGTATTCTCTAGCGATACACAGAAGACTATCCAGGATTGCTAGCTTTCTTGTACTCCTTTAGCTTATCCTTATATGACTGTCAGGATCCGCTTTGGTAACTTGCATTGAAAGCTTTCCGTTTTTCTTTGAGCGTGTCTGCGGGCACCATACTTTGAAGGATATGTCCATGGATTTTCCAAGGTGGATACAGCTCTTCCTGTATCTGCCGTGTTGTTGTATTGATGTGGTTTGTAGCGAAGTTTGCTATTCAGAACTCTATTGAACTTGTCCCAATCAGTCCTTTTTGGGCTTCGAAAGCCTTTGATTGCAGATATTGAACAGTATGCAATTGTGGTCCGAGAAGGACTTCTTATCAGGTACCGTCCAGTTATCCACTTCTATTGTGCGTTTATCAGATACTAGAGTGAGATTGAGGACCTCTTTTCACACCCTGAAGTTATCCGAGCTTGGAAATACAAAAGTAGGGTTAGTACCTCTGTTGCATATAGTAAGATTGTTAGCATTTATGAAGTCTAAAACTAACTCACTTCTGTCGTTTATTTCTGAGCTGCCCCATAATTTGTGTCTCGCATTTGCATCACAGCCCAAAATGATGATGTCGCTTTCATTGCGTTCCATACCTCGCTTGGTGGAGCATCACATGAATGAGCCATGTAGCAAGAGGCGACGAGGAACTGCTTACCACTTTCTAATTCAACTCTTGTTAATTGGGAATATAAAAAGACGTTTATGTTGTTTTTTACGATTAGGCACGATCTTGGCTTACCGTTATCTTTGAGGTATAATGTCTTATATCCGCTGCTCTGGAAACCCTTTGCCTCGTTTTCATAAAAGTAAGGTTCCTGGATGATGCCTAAGTCTAGATCCTCCTCTGGTAGAAGAATCCGCAGGTTGTCTGAAGCCACCCGTGAGTGCTTCAAATTAATTTGCACGAATTTAATTTTTTTAAAATTTTGAATGGAAATGTGGGTTTTTTTGTTCATCTTCCTTAGTTATTAAAAAAGGTCATATGTGGATAAAAAACCATTTAAATAATATATTTTGAAAAAATAAAAACAAATTTCACCAAAACAAATTTTTTTCTCGAATTTTTTTTTGTTAAAAAAAGTTTTTTTTTAATATTGATAACTATGTGATATATAAATATATTGATAACTAGATGATACTAGCTGACCCGGCGCGCTTCGCTGCCCTCAAAGTGCATTTCAGTGAAATAGAACCAACGAACCATCATCGGGTCATACAAATTGCTCTTAAATGCACCAATTTCGTGTAGTGCAATACAACTGAAATCGCCTTGGGAGAACACGTCGCTCATTTTCTCTTGGGTCCTATAGATTGCTATGAAATACTGCCATACCAATTAGTGCAATAATGCTATCAGTATTTATTTTTTCTATAACGATGCCGCATGGGCGTAGTCACGCCCTCTTATCCGATATCTCCCATTTTTGTTGGATCACGTACTAACTTTCAAGGCACTTGAATACTAAACACACTTGGTCCAGAGTCACTCTAGATATAATGGTATCCAGTTATTTCGTTTTCAGCAAGCGTGTCGTATGCACATACACTTCGTCTGATCAGCTTTTTAATCAGAATCCGTAGAGTGCTATCAACAGCATCCACTCCAAACTTCAGGACGATTAGCAATGCCTCTCTATATTTCACCTTCAGTGCTGGAGTCAAATAGAGTTGTAGATATGACCCTTTTCATCCACATACAATTGTAAGAGGCTTTGTACATCGACGCTATTTTTATGCAAATTTTCAAAACTGTACTGCAATGATATTAGAAATTTTTCAAACTCACATCTCGGGTTGTATGGCCGGCGCCACGCCCTTATCACTCTCTTTTGCAAAGATATCGCCGCAATCCAATTTCAAAAATTACGTTCTACATTTTTTATTTATATGGGGGTTTCATGCCAACTGTTTCTATCGTTCCTGTTTGGTATGCGGTAATTTTTTTTCTCTATCTCCGGCTAAGTTCGAAGATGGGCCATAGTGGTCCACCTCCTCCACAAAGAGTTAACTTTTAGTGAAATATTGATACGTTAATATCTTCTATACTACTTACTCGAATCTTCTGAAATTTCATACATAGTATTAGTTTGTTAGTCGCTAAAACGTCAGGAAAAATGGGCGAAGTGGCCACTCCCTTTTGCTACCTCCCACACAAATGGACCATTTGGCACCAAAAGTTAACTGCTTATATCTTTAATACCATTGCATACAAATACTTGAAATTTTGTACAGTATAATGCTTTTATAGTACCTAGAGTCCAGAGAAAAATGGGCGTTATTGGCACGCCCCACAGAATTGGACCTGTTTGTACCAAAAGTAAACAGTTTTTAGCTTTAATACCAGTGCATACTAATACCTGAAATTTCGTACAGTTTAATATTTTTATAGTACATAGAGTCTAGAGAAAAGTGGCCGCTATAGGCAAGCCCCTTTTGGTACCTCCCATACAAATTGTGCATTTTGCACCAAAACTTAGCAGCTTATAACTTTAATACCAGTGTATACAAATACTTCCTATTTTGTACAGTGTAATGCTTTTATAGTACCTAGAGTCTAGAGAAAAGTGGGCATTATTGGCACGCCCCTTTTGGTACCTCCCACACAAATGGGCCATTTTGTACCAAATTTTAACTTTAAAACCAGTACATACTTTAAAGTTTTTAAATGCAATTTAAATTGATAATAATTTAATTAAAACAAAAAAAAATTAATTTACGAATATTCTTTTGGGACTCAAGGTGAGGGGATTCATAAGTCGGTTTACCCGACTGAACTTTCTTACTTGTTCTTATATCATACGAAACATTTCTTTGGCTGAAAAAATAAGACAGATTTCGTAATGTGTAAGAAACATTTCGTGATATTCACGAAGAAAATATTTTCAGTGTAAGCTCATATGAAAGAGTGACAATTGCTTTGGTCACTGCAGTTTGGCCTCAGGCTGGACATTGAATAGTTGTTTTCGAATCCTTTTTGAGATATGTATGTACTTTTACACTTTTAGATTCTTAGCTCTTAAATAACTTTTAAAATTACTGAAATAATAAAAAAAGTGGTTACTGCTACGCTGACCTCAGAGAATTCAAAGTAGTTTTTCGCGTTTATATTTGTCGTGTATAGTACTTCATATTTACAAAATGTTAGCTTTTGTTCTTATAAGATGCTTCTGAAAGGACCAACACAATACTTGCGTTTCTGATTGCGCTAGAACTGACCACAGGGAAAAATATGACTACGCGAAAAGTCAGTTGTTGATACAACACTCTGGTCTACACTCTGTTGAAAATTTTGCGACTTTTATTTCTCCTAAACCTTTGCGTAGCAATTACGAACAAATCCGCAGAAGGAAGGAAGGAACAAACCAAGATCCATTTATACATACATATGTGTGTAAAGTAAAAGTAAGTTTATTTTAACATTTGGGGTTGAAAAAAGGAGACTCTTATTTTTAAAATTACATTATTCAGATTTCGCGCATACATTGGGGAAAAATTCACAATGACAAATCCATTTGCGTTCAAAAATCATTGTAAGGGGGGCGGAAATTATGGCGGCTTTGAATCCAGATTTTTAAAAAATTCCTGACAATTTATTATTTGACGTAAATCATCATATGTTGTATTTAAATAAAGCTATTACTGATGTCTTCACATACATACGAAAATATTTTATATATTTCAGACAGTATTCGCGATACGGGACAAAGAAGCAAAAACGTACGTGTTATGTCTCAATAAGTGTAATATATTAGCCGACTGTAACTGATTGTAAATTCCAAAAAAAATTTATTACAAAATATTTTATTCGAATTTATTCCAAATTTTATTCATGATTTTTATCAAAATCGCGATCGGTGAACGTTTTTTTAGATGCCTTATTATACAATCACATTAAATAGATAAATGTGAGAGTATCTCCGCGAATATGACAACTTAAAATGGCTCTAGAATGTACAATGGTCAAAATATTGATGCCCCTCCGAATTATCGATACTCGACTGAAAGCACTAGCAATTGGTGTACATTTTATTTAATTTCGTTCAGCGCCTTGGACGTACCTTTGAGTGGAAATTTGTGTTCGGAATTGCTTTAAATGCATCTAAAATGCACAAACTTCAAAATATTTTAATGCCCCTCCGATTTTCAACCGAAAACTACATCGATTACCCCATACCTTGTTAAAATTCATCCAGCGCCGTTAATGTGCCATTGCAAACTATTTCTCGACAAAATCGTGGACTATTCGCTTTGCGAAAATTGTTTCGAATTTTTTTCATAAATCGACAAATTTGATGCCCGCGATATTATTAGACATAAGAAAATGAACATGTCCTTGAAATTGTAGTAAAAAACCCCTTGAAATTAATTGAGTGGTTTTTTGCCATTTTCCGGGTTCTTGGCATCCTGTTTGGTTTGAAATATTTTCGCGATTTTTAGACCTTAGACGGGTAATGCCATAAAATTCACGCTGAATTTTTACTACTCCATGATTGTAATACATCTATTCTATTGAAATCACATCAACGCTATATATACCAAAAGACGCGTGCTAACTGGCGCTATTATTTTATGTATATGTATTGAAATTTATCATATCTGGAGGGGCGCCCTGGTCCTATCAAAAATTCAAAAAACATCAAAAATTTTGCCTCAAATATACCTCAAGTCTGCTATTGTATTTGACAGAACGCTGCAAATATAATAGTTTATTCACAATTTGGCGAAGATTACAAAATTCCTAGTTTGCCTCCAGCTGTTTTTTATGCTTTTTAAAAGTGTTTTTGTCAGTAATTATTTTAGAAATGCAATTACCTTCTGAAAGTTATAAATATGATAGTTATGTATTTGTTTTATAAGGATATACATATTTAGACTTGTAACTCCCGAAGACCTCGGGAATATTGAAGAGCAAACCTCCGCTTCATCAGGTTTAAAAGAAATTTACTTTTACCCATATATAGGTTGTCCTACAAAAGTTTCGTATAAATATGTGTATGTATTAGGGCGGGTCGATTTAAAAATCGTCCATTGCTCAGTGAAAGTCGTATTCTAGGGATCAAAATAAGAAACTTTGCCGAAGGAACCATACCTCTAAAACGAATTCTGATGTCCCGGAAAAAATGTCCCGGAATTTGGGTCGAACTTTCGGGTAGGGGCAAATTTTGAAAAATACAACTTTGACCCATTTAGAGTGCTCCAAACGAGTCCAAATGTATGGAACCCCCAGGGGGTTCCAGGGGATGTGCCACTGGCATGGGTGGGTCGGGCATCCAAAGTTAGTGGGGGTCGGTCATACATTTGGACTCGATTGGAGCACTCTAAATGGGTCAAAGTTGTATTTTTCAAAATTTGCCCCTACCCGAAAGTTCGACCCAAATTCCGGGACATCAGAATTCGTTTTAGAGGTATGGTTCCTTCGGCAAAGTTTCTTATTTTGATCCCTAGAATACGATTTTCACTGAGCAATGGCGACTTTTTTTGCCTCTCCACAAATCGACCCGCCCTAGTATGTATATAAAGGGTGTCTCACTAAAAAGTTGCGTCAAGTTTGAAGAAAATCGGTTCAGACTTAGATGTAGCCCCCATATCCCGATTTTGTATATAAATGCTAAATAATCCTCATTTCTCAACAGATATTTATAAAATTTAGCAGATAAACTAAGAACAAATCATGCCAAATTTTAAAAACGGTTTCACAAATAGCGCTATAAAATCCGCGTTTCTTGACATATCTTTAAAAGATAACAGTTTATTGAACCTAAAACGATTATATATAAAGATATAAATGTCTCGGTGTTTCGCTGAGTCACGTTGGTGAGTACGATAAATTTCGACAGGATTAACAGATTGACTTTAAATTTAGTATGTGTCAATATTTTTTCTATCTCAGTCTAAGGTCAAAGATGGACTATGTTGGTCAACCCCTTCAGAGTACCTCCCCCCAGGAAGGTTCAACATTTTGTCAGACACAATTTCACAGATAGTATTAGTTTCTTGTTCACTTTCATCTTGAGAAAAATGGACCATTTTGCACAAAAAGTTAACAGCTTATAACTTGGATTCCTGCACATACAAACACTTAAAATTTTGTACAGTGTAATGTTTTATAGCACCCATAGTATACGGGTATTAAAAAATGGACGTTATTGCCACGCCCCTTTTGGTACCTCCCAAACAAAATAGCCAATATAAAAGATATGAAAAATATTTTTTCTTCATTTCCCTACTTTTACAATATGGGTGATAATTTATATATTTATTCATAGTCTTTTAGCAAATAGGCTTTGTTTTCTTAGTTTGGATGCTAGCTTTCAAAAAATGGAATAAACAAATTTTTTTGCGTTTTTTTTATTTTTTATGTTTTTTTTCGAAATAAAGTTAACGGCTTATAACGTAGATTTCTACACATACAAACCTCACGATAGCGAACACAATTCATAGTAACTGCCTGACCGGCCTCATTTTGGAAAAAATACGGCCCGATGATGCCGCCAGCCCATAAACCACACCAAACAATCACTCTTTCTGGGTGCATTGGTTTTTCGACAATCGCTCTTGGGTTATCATTCGCCCAAATGCGGCAATTCTGCTTATTAACGTATCCACTGAGGTGAAGATGTGCCTCATCACTGAAGATGATTTTCTTCGAAAATTGATGATACACTGTTGAAATTTCTTGCCACCATTCTGACCATTGACGACGCTTGGAATGGTCAAGAGGCTTTAGTTCTTGAGTCAATTGCACCTTGTAAGCGTGTAAATGAAAGTCTTTATGCATAATATTCATCAACGACGAGCGTGAGAGGTGCAATTGTTGGGCACAACGACGAGTTGAGGTGAACGGCTCTTCAGCCACACTATCGCGAACAGCTGCAATATTTGCTGCAGTCTCCTACAGACCCGGTTTGCTCAAATTTGTGCACGATTTTTCCGATTGTACGCACATTTGGACGATGAAATTGACCGAAAAAAACACGAAGTGCACGATATGTATTTTGATTTGAACGCCCATTTTCATAATAAGCCTGAATAACTTTAACGCGTTGCTCGATTGTGTATCTTTCCATGGTTCAAATTGAATTAGTCTGAAATTGAGAAATATCAAATGAAATGCAGAAAAAACTTGACGTTTAGGTGTGGTACACATTCAACATCGGTCCTACTGGTATTGAGAATACCTACTTTTATTGTTTTTTTAGCAATGCTATATCTTATTTTCAATGACATGAACTCACGTCTTAGTAGAAATATAATTTCAGAAATGTATGTTATTTAACTGCCGGAGTCGGAGTCGAACGATTTTAAAATTCGACTCCGGGAGTCGAGTAGTTTTGGCTTTTTATTTATCTTTCCAAGTGCCATTGTTAAAATTTGTAGGAATTGTAATTCGTAATTTTTCTAAATTTGTTGCAGCAAAATCGGACTAGTCGTTCGTGACAAATTCCACTTTATGACACTTACTGACTTCAAATCGATATATCTCGATTCCTAGACGTGACCCAGCGAAACGCCGGTACACGTATAGCATTTTTTGACCGATATAACTTTTCTTGGTAGTCAGAACACCCGCCGATCACTGACGCCTTCCATTTGTCGCTCTATGTAATCTAAGTGCTATGAATAAATATTTTTGGGCAGATCATCATCATTAGAAAAACCAAATTGATACAACTTGACACTAATTCATATTCTGTTTTGGGTGGTTTAGGGTACCACAAAATATATTCTGTCCGTCGTTAGCCCCTCCTTACTGGTTTTTATAATTTTTTTTACTCATTTCCAGAGATTACTTCAGCGATGGCAATGAAACACTTGTATTCAAAAATTATTACAGTAAATTAAGTGGACCTGTTTTGTAGATGTGCTAAAGCAAATGAAGCTTTACCTGCGTGGCTTCTTTATGAGACCAATAATTTTATATTAAATGAAGTCCTTATGTCTAAGTAAAAATCTAAATAAATAAGATACTTACGATTAAGGTAAGGTACTTTGTAATATTTTAAGAGTCAGAGGCAGTGTTGCCAGACTAATTTGACCGAAAATCATCAAATGAGGGCACAAAAATCGTCGTCAAAATAATTGATCTACGAGTAAATCGTCAATACAAAAAACAGTTACATACAGCTTTTGAGTTTTTTGGGAGAAGGGTATGTTTCTGCGTTAGGTATGTGTTAATAAGTATTCTTATATGCCTTTTTAAGTTCATCAAATTTTACATGGAAAAATTTTGTGGTCTCACATTCTTGAACATAAAATAATCAAATTTGTAGGAAATAAATCTAATACATATCAGTGTCTTAGGATTGAAATATATCTATATTTCGATATACTCATCATAGAAGGATCCCAATTGATTTTATTCCTTTACGTTATAGAAGCTATAAACTTCAACCGATTGGTACGAAATTTGACAAAATGCATAGAACCATTTTATGTTATGTAGCCCCCATACAAAAGTTCCGCTAGATTAGACTTCTTGACGAGTAGGAAACCACACGTACCAACCGACTCCTCCGAATTTTGACGAAATGTATTTAATTTTACTCAGAACAATTTACACGGTTATTGGTGTGAATTTTTATATAGAAACCACATAAGCAATTGAGCTGAAATTTGGGCATTTGCGTTTAATTTGACCCGTAATCATTCATACGAGTAATGACCGCATTGGCCCATTTTTTTGTGTAGTCCCCACCCGATTTGACATTTTAGCGCCTTAGAAACCACAAATACCAATCGATTGGGCTAAAGTTCGGCAAGTGCCATTTCTTTCAGTCATAACCATTTCAAGGAGCAATTAACCTCACTGGTCCATTTTTTGATGTAGTTCCATACAAAGGCCCCATACGACTTGACGATTGAGCCCCAAAGAAAAAACAAATTCCTGCCAATTGGGCTGAAAAATATTTTTTTTAATAAGGTCCTCCTAGGTCCAAGTTTTGCCTTCGAGGCAAAAATCGTCTTGCCCTATTTTTTGGCTCTAAAAATCGTCAACATTATATTTGATTTCTGGCAACGCTGGTCAGAGTTATTCGATATCTATACACTTTATTCCCACCACGACAAAATATTATTGAGAAAGATGCAGTAAGATGTGAAAGAAATTCTCATTCTCAAAATATCTTTAAATATAAATACATAAATGTCAATATTACGATGCGGTTTAAAATTTAGTTTTATAATTTAAATGACAAATAAACAAATTTGATTGTTGATATGTTGATTAAAATTTAAGGGAAATATATTTTCAATAAATTATTTTTAAAATATATTTATTAAAAATATACATATGTATGTATATGTTTAGTTTCAATAAACGACTTCATTTTTTTAAAATATATTTTTTGAGCAAAATCAAAAATGTTCCAAAAAATTGTCATTGAAATGAAAATACATTTGTTGAGCCAAAAAGAAAAACCAGCAAGGACGGGCTAAAGTCGGGGGGTTCCGACTATATGATACCTACACCACTCTAGTATGATTGGATAACAATAAAATATATACGTTAAATAAATCGGACGAAACGTATATATAGGAGCTATATTTAAATCTGAACCTATTTCAACCAATTTCAGTAGAGTTATTTCCAGGTGCGAAAGACTCCTAACTGCAAAATTTCAGCTCGATCGGAGTGAAATTGCGACCCGTACTCAAAGATAGACAGATGTACAGAGAAAATGGACTCAGCTAGTGATTCTGAGTCGATCGTTATACTTTAAGGTGTGTCTAGCTGTAGTATTTTTAGGTGTTACAAATGTCGGACATGAAACAAATTTATAATACCCTGTACAAGAGTGTGGTGTAGGGTATAAATACTCATAAATATAAACGGATACCAATCCCAGGGAATTCCTCTCTAATGGAGTTCCTCCTAGAAAAACAGTTGATAATCCACAATAGAGGCACGGATGCCACTTTTCAAACCAGAAGCAGAAAAGAGGTACTTGACCTTACGTTCGGTAATAGATTCATAAAATTTACTATCAAAGACTGGAAGGTGTCCAAAGGAGTCAGTTTTTCTGACCATAAATACATAGAATTTAAATTAGCGCGAAATGTCACTGAATCAGAAATATTTAGGAACCCATGAAGAACTAACTGGGACAAATTCGGTAGAAAATAAGGATTCCGCCACATGTAATGTTTACCAAGATACAGAGGAAATTGACAACGCTGTTCAAAACATAGAAAAGAGTCTAATAACTTCTTATCAGAAATCATGTCCAATAAGCAAACCAAGAAACAAGAATCACAAACCCTGGTGGAATAATGAACTAAAGGAGCTGAGAAATAAAGCAAGGACTTTATACAATACAGCCAAGAACGCTGGTACAGTCGATTCTTGCGATGAATACAAAACTAGTTTAAAGGAATATAAAAGGAAATCAAGGAGGGCAAAAAGGATTGATTTTGTCAGATTAATAGAGGAACTTTCAAGCATAAAGGACACTGCCAGGTTGCGGAAAATGCTATCAAAGCAACAGCGCTTTGATGGGAATCTACAGAAAGAAGATGTGAATGGACTAGTTTAAAAAAATTACATATTGTCTTATTTGAAAAATACCATTTTCGACCAACATAATATTTCGGTTGTATATACATAGTATTTAGTACAGTACATGGGTACAGTGTTTTCACGGATTTAAAACGTACATGAGGCACCCTGTTTGAATGAATCATATTTACCCCTGAAGGTCGACAACACCGTAACACACTGTGTTGCCGACTTTTGGGAACTGGAATGTTAACTTTACGGCAAAACTTAGCGCCTGTTTAGGTTAGGGTGGCTGCCGTTTGGAAAGATCTGTTAGGCTGCCTAGAAAGGCCGACCCCAGTAGGTCCAGTCGTCGTTTACTCAAAGCGGGACAGTCGCATAGCTCAATGCTCTCCACTTCTTCCCTATGCCCAGGCACCCATATGAGGTGTATGTATGTTAAACTGCTCAGCCATCTCGTTAAGAGATCTGCGACAGTCGAGGCCTATTTGTGAATTTAGGGATGTGGCCTCCAGAGAATTGATGGCAGCCTGGCTGTCCGAGTAAATGACAACGCCAGTGTTGGTTACTATGTTCCGACTCAGCCACTTGGCGACTTCCCATATTGCCATTATTTCGGCTTGATAAACACTCCAGGTATCTGGTATATCCAAATTAAGTTCTTCACAGTGTACTCCGAAGCCAATCTTTCCATCAAGCTTCGAACCATCCGTATAGACGTGCAGTTGTTTTCTATTTCCGGGTATTCTGCCATCCCATTCATCCCTGGCTGGTATCATAGTGATGTAGTTCTTCTCAAAGGTGCGTACCGTTAATATAGAGTGCACTCGGTGGTAACCGACCGATAGCACTACACTTTGATATCCTCATGTGACCGTAGTTCTTATACCTCCGCATTGATAGGCAGTTTAATCTTAGTGCCGCTTTGATTGCAACTTCTCTCGCCACAACATTAATCGGCAGTATATGGAGAAAGGCTTGTAGAGACTCAGTCGCTGTAGTCCTTAACGCTCCGCTTATGCACAGGCAGGCAGTTCTCTGAACCCTTGATAGCAGGTTTGTGAGGTTAGTTTGTTAGTTGCCGTCCACCATACCACAATGCCGTATAACAGTATTGGACGAACCACTGCTATATATATCCAATGGACAATTTTAGGAGAGAGGCCACACTGCGACCCTACAGCCTTCCTGCAGGAAAAAAGGGGGATGTTGGCCTTCTTTACAGGTTCCAGTACGTTTAGTCTGAATGACAGTTTCCTATCCAAAATTATTCCTAAAAATTTTGCGCTTTCAGAAAAGACTAGATCTGTTCCATTTATCCGAGGAGGAGGGTCCACAAGAGGGACATTATTCTTCCTAGTAAAGAGAACCAATTCTGTCTTGTTTGGGTTAATACCCAAACCGCTGCTTCTGGCCCATTTAGGCAAGTTGTTCAGAGCCACCTGTAGAATATCTCGGAGGATGTTTTCGAATTTGCCGCTCACTGCAATTGCCAGGTCGTCCGCACATGCCACGACCTTGCAGCCTCAACGTTCTAAATCTATCAGGATTTCATTCACCGCTAAGTTCCAAATTTGTGGAAACAGTATTCCTCCAGGTGGTACTCCTCCGTTTACAAACCTTGTTAGAGTTGTGGACCCAAGAGATGCTGTTATGCGTCTTCTCTTGAGTAGTCTTTGAATTAGTCTAATCAAGCTAGACTTTACCTTTAGATGTGACAATGCCGCGATTACCGCATCAGGGTGTATGTTGTTAAAAGCCCCTTCTATGTCAAGAAACGCTACCATGGTGAATTCTTTGAAATGTAGGGGCGATTCGATAGTGCTCACAAGTTCGTGCAGGGCTGATTCTGTAGACTTTCCCTTATTGTAAGCATGTTGGTTCCCCGACAGGAGTTTTGTATCCAGGTATTGCCTAATGAAATAATCTAAAAGTCTTTCCAGACTTTTCAATAGGAAAGAGGATAGGCTAATTGGTCTGAAGTCTTCTGGCCTAGTGTGCGATATCTTCCCCGCTTTGGGTATGAATACCACTTTGGTATCCCTCCATCGATTCGGGATGTATGTAAGCCTAATACAGCCTACATAAATTTTCTGCAGCCAGGGGATAATGTACTTTAACATTTTCTTCATTTCTGCTGGAGTGATGCAGTCTGGTCCAGGTGACTTGAAGGGCTCTAAGCTGTTTATAGACCAGCTTATTCTAGATCTCTCAGTCAACAAGCTAGCGACGCTCGCAGTCCACTCGCACTCTTGTTGGTCATGTTGATCCTCGGGCTCTGTTGATGAGTTCCACGGGAAATGTGTGTCGAGCAGTACACTAAACCTAGAGCCTGTTTCTTGAAAACTTGCTTTCGCTGCCATACTACAAACAGCTGATTTGGGTTTCACTAACTACAAGAACGCAAAAATAAGTAGATATATCGACAGTTTATATTCAATATCCTCTATCTTAAAAAACACAATTAAAGAAAATTAAAATTGTTTGTTCTACAATGTTTATTACACCTAACTACGTGAACTACTAAATAATATTTTTTTTAATATTTGCACCACGAGTCATTTTATGGAACATAGAGGGTATTGCTATTCAAAAATTCTTCATGTACAAAAAAAGATAGAGGGTTTTGCATAGTAAAAAAAAATATTTATGAATTCCACAAATTTTTTTTAATTTATATTATACATATTATAATAAAAATAATAAATAATAATAACAATGAATTAATGATTAATTTTTTATTTAAGTATTATCTATTTCTTGTGGTTCATTTTTGAATCCATTTTCAAATTGTCATAGAAAATGGTATTCTTGTACCAATCACAGGTTAGATATAAAAATAGTCATAATTTGAAAACTAAAGCTTCGACTAAAAAAATTTAACCAAATTCGGGTTTAGCATACTCTTTTCATCAAAGAACCGCCTTTTAGAAGAAAAAAAAAACAAAAAAAAATAATTCCAAATTATATGAAGAGATAGAGGGTATTGCATTCAGAAAAAATAAGTGTGTAAGATAGAGAAATTACAAAAATGGCCATTAAATCTTAATTTTTGTTTTTTTTTTATTTCCAAATTAGTACCATAGATGCGCCTTATTTTACCGAATATTTCAACATAAAAATCTCATTTTTGCAAAAATTGAAGATAGAGGGTTTTGAATATAAGCTCTCGATATATAATAATTGTAAAAAAAATTAAATAATAATAAAATTGTATACATATTTAAGCATAAAAAGTCAACATTGCGAAAGCTCATTAAGATGAAAAAATATCATCAGTGCTCAATGAGAGAGAAAGAAATGAGAGTCTTGTTTCAGCCGCTAGTGTAACATACAAAAATGTGTGATTTTTTAGACCGGAAGTTGTGAAATTATTGATCTGGCAATTAAATTATTTTCCGATTTGTAAATTGCTAAAGGCATAGACGTATACGTCTATGCCGTTAGCATTCTATGCCGTATGCCATAAACATTTCTTGAAAGGAAAATTAAGCCTAATATGGCTTAAAATAATAAAAAAAAGCTTACTTTAATCTCTGAGAGACAGAACCATTATAGAGCACAATAAAATTACCCTCTCAACCACTCTCATGCAAGTGGTTGATTTTGGCTGACGCAACATCAAACACACATGCATATAAATTGTCGAGATGTATATGTATAAATATTTGTGGACGACCATATCCAATTCGTTTTTCGTTCAAGCAGTGTTTGCAAATACATTACTTGGCGTGATTATTTTTGATTTTAGTTTTTTGAAGTTGTTAATAATTATTAATAATTCTTATTCGTTTCGTTGATGCTATTCCTTATATGTTTCATATTTAAATCGAATAAATGCAGCAAAACTTTTACTTTTGCTGTCAAGCAGTTGTATTTTGACATACCATTTTAAAAAATTGCATTCTTTGCAATACAGTGGCAAAAATGGTACAATTAATATACTCGTAAATGGTACATATGTATAAAACGAACGAAAGCACAATATATCTAGTATGACCAGGCTTAAATCAAGAACTGATCTGGCTTAAATCAAGTATTGATCAGGCTTAAATCAAGTATTATCAGACTTAAACCAAGTATTGGGAAGGCTTAATTCAATGAAAAATTTCTTCATTGAAGCCCGTTTCGCACTCAAATTAATCCGAAAAAATTCTTAAATCAATCGCTTTATGCTTAAAATAAGAATTCGGCTTAAAATCAAGCCTAATCAGGCTTAATAAGCGCTATTATTAAGAATTCAGGGCTTAAAGATCCGTACTTGATTCAAGTATTTTGTACTTGGTTTAAGAAAATCCGTACTTAACGTACTTTTGACACGGCTTGATTCAAGTACGGATTACTCAATTTTTTCTTTCTTTGTAAGACCAGGCGAACGAACCTTAGAGAAACCAAATACTGACGAAATACTGAGTGACTGGTTTTCGTTCGCAGAGACTTTCGTTGGAAATACAGAAACTAGCCGTTAATAAAAATATTTAGTAATATTTAATTATATCAACCGGATGCTAAAAATGCAGTAATCAAGTGTGCAATCTCTAGTAATTTTATTTTATTTTTACACAGGGATATGTTTTAATTGACAGACACCAACATTTTTAAATACTACACTGAAAATTAATGAAATTATCTTAACTTTTATAATTTTTTTGAAAAGAACCCGTATTTTCATCTGATAAATATTAAAATTGGTAGGGAAGTATCTTGGCCCACAAATAAATATCAGTGTTCGGGAAAAACAGTACACCATACCTACGGTTCGTTCATACACCCAGAGAAAAAGCTTCATTCCATCAATGAAATTTTATATTGTATCAATGAAAAGTTACATTGTTTTTGAACCAATGTAAGGCTTCATTGATACAATGTAAAATGTTACATTGAACTAGTAAGTTTCATAGAAATTTGTTACATTGATGTCATGAAATATTACGTTAATGTAATGAACGAGTTTCATTAATGTAATGAATAAGTTGCATTAATGTAATGAAAACGTTTCGTTGTTGTAATGAACATGTTTCATTGGTGCAATGAACATGGTTCATCGATGCAATGAACATGTTTCATCGATGCAATGAAAATGTTTCATTGATTCATAGAACATGTTTCATTGATGCAATGAACATGTTTCATTGATTCAATGAACATGTTTCATTGATGCAATGAACATGTCTCATTTATGAAATGTACATGTTTCATACCTTTGCTCTGAAATAAAATAGAAAATTAAACAAAATTCTCCGTTTTTATTGCAATGTTTATTGTAGTACATCAGTGTTTGTTCATAACTTTAAAATCATTTCAATCTGAAAATATAATATAAAAGACCTCGAGCTTGTTTATTAATTAAAAACAACTAAAATACAGAATAAAGGTCGATTATTCAAAAAATACATTTCAAATTAGATAAATAAATAATTAAAATTGTGGGTTTTGAGAAATTTTAAAATAAAAAGACAACTGAAGTTTAGAAAATAAAAAATGAATCACAATACAGTTTGTTCTTTTAAACTCGTTTTTTAACTGCATTTGTGTATTCGTAAATACAATTTAAGTAAACACTTAAACCGCATTTTTAAATTTGGAATTAGCAGTCCAGGCCAACCTAAAGTCATCTGCGGATAGATTGTCATATCTAAGGCTATGTGCGTACATTTCCGCATTTTCCCCAATTTCTAAACAAATAAAAAAATTGTAAATAGGAGTGAATGAAAATATGTTTAGGACATAACTTGGTAGAAAGTACTTACCTAGTGTTTTTGGAGTGTTCCATCGTTGACTTCGGATATGGTTCTTGAAAATTGTTTCTTGTTGTGGCATTTGACATATATTTTCCAACTTCTGTTTTTTCGAACATGCCATTTCAAGCTTGACGTGTCTTTTTATGTACTTCCACAACATCTATAGTTGTCATTTGTTTTAAGAAAATTATATTATTTTAAGTGCTTAAATAGATTTCATTTCTTTCAAATGAAGTAACACACAAAAAACATTTCTCATTCAGTATTTGTTGACATTTTGTTTCACTTTTAATATTTTCACTTTTGAATTTTTTTATTAACGCGCACAACTACGTCCGTTTAATGTCTATTATAAACTAAATCAAAAGGCTGCTGCCAGCACTCATACAACAATTGATTCTTCGCCACTGATTTGTTTTGACTCGCCAAACACACAAAAAAATAACTGGATATTTTTTTACGAAGAGTTTGCATAGCAAGGGGTGGGTTGTTGTTGTATGTTTGCCATAGAGAATTTATTTTCTGGTTGCAACAGCACACCTAATGTATTTAATATTTGTTTATCTATTGATGACAGTTGTGGCACAGTGGTTCAGAATAATTAATATCGTGCACTAAAAACTGTTTAATGTTCGAAATATATTGTGAATACAATTCAGCTTCACGACAATAATCGATTCAAAAAAAAATTTAGTTTACAAATTCGTAAACGTAAACAGAATGGATCATGAATACATAAAATTTGATAAAAAAAAAACCCTTTTGACAATTTTGAATTAATGTACACCGACTGCTGTTTGAATAATAATAATAATTAAATAAATATGTCAGTGCGATTATAAAAGTATAAAATTATTGCCAAAATGTCATGTTAATTGATAATACATCTAATAATATGAACACCTTGAAATTATTAGTGAATCATATTATTACCAACAAACCACCTGCATTCGACGTTAATGCCACTGTGCGGTGTAGATTCATAGAATTCCGCCTCTCTCTCCTCTCAAACAAATGCAAGAAAACTACGCCGCTCCATCGTTTTCATTGAGCTTGCACGACTCTGATTCACACATCAACATATTACATTTATTACCACACAAACACATTTGGGAAGATATAGGTATGTACATATGTATGTAATGTGACAAACACTTTGTTAGTATATTCACTGTTTAAATTCATTGCTGGAATGAAACTTTACATTTCTATCTATGAATTGTTACATTAATTTAATGCATCTGTTTCATAGACCTCCGTAAAGTATTGTTGTTTAATTAACACCACTACATACTCCTAAAATGTTTATAAAATAGATAAAATATATATATATATAACATCAATATAAAGCTAATTTCATTGTTTATATTCTTCACCGCACCACTTCATTGCAGCAATGAAACTTTTAAACTTCTATGAAATGTTACATTAATATAAAGAAACAGTTTCATAGACCTTTTTTGAGAATAAAAAGCACAAAAAAATAGTAAATCTGTTTGTGTAGTATTATTTTGTTTTATTGATGTTAAAATCTTTACACCACTGATAATTTTTTTGTTCATTTTATATAAGTCTTCCTTTTTTTTATAAAATGTAAACTTCATACCATCAATGTAAACCGTTTCATTCCATCAATGACACGTCATACATTAGAAAAACGCTTTAAAGAAACATTTCATTCCCGTAATGGCATTTTCATTGCATCAATGAACACTTTCATTGTATCAATGTAAAATAATTAATGAAACGCGTTCATTGATGCTATGAAGCATTTTTTTTTCAGTGTAGAACGCAAACGATATTTCTTTTTTAGGGATTTTGTATGTTTACGCAAACAGAATACCGTACACTAAGATTTTGAGATGACGATCGCAAACACTTCGAACGCAAACGCTACCTCGTAGTGGTTGTGGTTTTTTTTAAGAGAACGCAAACGGAATACGCTACGTTTAGCATTTTGTTCTTTTATGCGCGACACCACATGTCGCAAATATGAAGCGATCTTTATAATCTATTAGACTAGGGACGACCCCTATTGAAAATGGGGCATATTGATTCATGTTTTGATATAGCTCCCATATAAAAGTCACCGATTTCACGTCATAACGCTCTGGAGAACACATTTTTCAATTGATCTGGCTGAAATTTAATAAGTTGCTCTTTATATTGGACTTAATCGTCCTTACTAAAAATGGGGAACATCGGTCGATGTTTTTTTATAGCCCCCATATAAAGGTGCACTCCACCAATGTCACTTCATAACGCCCTGGAGAACACATTTTTCAAAAAAAACATTTATATGGAGCGACCTGTTGTGTCGCGAATAAAAAAGAACAGAACGCTAAACGTAGTGTATTCTGTTTGCGTTCAGAAGTTCAATGTGCTACTTTTTAGAAATTTTATATGTTTGTAAAATTAGATTAACATTTAAATCGTATAATCTTTCATAACTATAAATTGCATTGGGTTGACAAAAAGGGATGAATTGGAATATTTATAAATTAAATGTTAGTACTGTAATACCAAATCGAACGCTGCTTATGGCATTTTTAACAACAAAATATATCGCGAAAATTAGGAACAATTTAAAATTTGAACTAAAATTCGAGAATTCAGCAAAGTTTTAAAAACTCTTTTAAATAAAATATATTTGGAAAACTTTTTAAACAATAACTTTGCGGGTAAACACATATTTCATTTGTTAAAGTCAATCCGCAAATATATTTTGTTCTAATCTACAGGGTCTCCCATATTCGACGGACCCATCTGGCAACGCCATAACTTTTGACAGAGATGTCAGATCGCTTAATGACATACCGCGTTTGAAGCGTCAGTCCAAGCAGATTTTTACCATGGAACAATACACGCCACGCGAAATAGTTGAAATTTACATTCAACAGAAGAAGTCAATTGTGAAAACTCAACGTGCTTTTAAAATATTAAAAAATGTGAGAAGTGCGCCTTCTAAGAACACCATTAAGCGTTTATACGAAAAATTTTCGACTGGTGAGGCTCTTTCTAATCCGAAGAGGCCAAATAAAAGTCGACCAATGCGATCGGCCGAGAATATCGCTGCCGTACGAGCCAGTGTTGAGAGGTCCCCAAGAACATCCCAAAAACGCCGTTCTCAGCAGTTGGGCATGGCTCGGTCCACTTTACAACGGATTATTCGCGTTGATTTGCATTTGTTCCCGTACAAAATTCAATTGACGCAAAGATTGTTGCCTGCGGACAAGCCTCGTCGATTGGAATGGGCCCAAAAAAAACATGGGTCCGACGAATATGGGCAACCCTGTATATATATAAAGAAGAATGTGTGTTTGTTTGTTTGTTGGTTTGTTTGTACCGTATAGACGTCTAAACGGCTGGACCGATCTTCTTGAAATTTTCACAGAATGTACATGTGTGGGGCGTGGTGAAAATAGGGTACTTGTCCCTATGGGCGACAAGTACCCTATCCCTATCCCAAGTACTGTAGGCACTATAAAACATTACACTGTAGAAAAGTTTACATATTTGTATGTACACGCTGAAAAAAATCGCTTCTGTAGTATATTGTCTCAAACATATTCGGCTTGAAACATATATATGTTTAGGGTAGACTCTAAGCATGTAATATTTGGTGCATACAAAAATTGTGTATTTGGGAAGATGTTGTGCTAAACAAATATTTGTTTACATCCCAATGTGACTGCTATTTGTGAAACAAATATGTATTTATTTGCATTTAAATATTCATAAAATACATAAATTGTGTCAAATTTTTCAGTAATTCAAAGATAAATTTTTAGAAATTTTTAATGTTCGAAAAAAAAATAATAATTGAAATCATATAATCTTGGGTCAATATAAAGTACTTAGAGAATTGATAATTAATGATGGCTTGGAATACTCAGAAATTTTAAATGATTGATTTAAAACAGAAGGTAATGCTGCATATGGTATCATAACTGGGAGGTACAATTCGAAACCAAAGAAAAATTTAAATTTAATTTTAAATTTGAAAAACTCAGCAAAAGTTCCAAATATATTTTATTGATTTTCAAATAAAATTTATTTGCTAAGAAATATAAAATATTTAAAAAATTTTTTTTCTTTCGATTCAAACATATCAAAAAGGCGATGTACTACGTATGTATTACTTTTATACCTTTGTGTGGGGGTACCAAAAGGGGCGTGCCAATGACGTCCACTTTTCACGGGAATGTAGGTACTGTAAAAGCGTCACACCGTGCAGAATTTCAAGTATTTGTATCAACTTGTATTGAAGTTAAAATCTGTTAATATTTGGTGCAAAAGTACCAAAGCCCATTTGTGTGCGAAGTACCAACAGGGGAGTGACAACATCGCCCATTTTTCACAAGGTAATAGCGACTAACAAAGTAATACTATCTATGGAATTTTAGAAGATTCGAATAAGTAGTATAGAAGTTAACATTGAATCAATATTTTACCAAATGTAAACCCTTTGTGTGGGAGATATAAGAAGGGGGAATTAATATGGCCCATCTTAACTTAGCATGAGATAGAAACAAATATTACCACATACCAAATTTGAAGTCAATCAGTTACTCCTTTCGAGAGTTATCGTGCATACCAGCCAGCAGACAGACGGACGGACGGGAGGATATTTCTCAAATGACTTAAGATGATGCAAAACGGATTTTCGCCAAACATACTTGGGGTTTTAGGTCACTCTTTCGATGTGTTACACTTTTAGCACTGAGAAAATTATATCCTCGTCTCACTAAAGTGAGGGTATACGAATTTTATTTATTTGAAAACACATTAAAGAAAATTAATTCCTTAATTATAATTCCTCCAGGTATCTGGTATATCCAAATTAAGTTATTCACAGTGTACTCCGAAGCCAATCTTTCCATCAAGCTTCGAACCATCCGTATAGACGTGCAGTTGTTTTCTATTTCCGGGTATTCTGCCATCCCATTCATCCCTGGCTGGTATCATAGTGATGTAGTTCTTCTCAAAGGTGCGTACCGTTAATATAGAGTGCACTCGGTGGTAACCGACCGATAGCACTACACTTTGATATCCTCATGTGACCGTAGTTCTTATACCTCCGCATTGATAGGCAGTTTAATCTTAGTGCCGCTTTGATTGCAACTTCTCTCGCCACAACATTAATCGGCAGTATATGGAGAAAGGCTTGTAGAGACTCAGTCGCTGTAGTCCTTAACGCTCCGCTTATGCACAGGCAGGCAGTTCTCTGAACCCTTGATAGCAGGTTTGTGAGGTTAGTTTGTTAGTTGCCGTCCACCATACCACAATGCCGTATAACAGTATTGGACGAACCACTGCTATATATATCCAATGGACAATTTTAGGAGAGAGGCCACACTGCGACCCTACAGCCTTCCTGCAGGAAAAAAGGGGGATGTTGGCCTTCTTTACAGGTTCCAGTACGTTTAGTCTGAAAGACAGTTTCCTATCCAAAATTATTCCTAAAAATTTTGCGCTTTCAGAAAAGACTAGATCTGTTCCATTTATCCGAGGAGGAGGGTCCACAAGAGGGACATTATTCTTCCTAGTAAAGAGAACCAATTCTGTCTTGTTTGGGTTAATACCCAAACCGCTGCTTCTGGCCCATTTAGGCAAGTTGTTCAGAGCCACCTGTAGAATATCTCGGAGGATGTTTTCGAATTTGCCGCTCACTGCAATTGCCAGGTCGTCCGCACATGCCACGACCTTGCAGCCTCAACGTTCTAAATCTATCAGGATTTCATTCACCGCTAAGTTCCAAATTTGTGGAAACAGTACTCCTCCAGGTGGTACTCCTCCGTTTACAAACCTTGTTAGAGTTGTGGACCCAAGAGATGCTGTTATGCGTCTTTTCTTGAGTAGTCTTTGAATTAGTCTAATCAAGCTAGACTTTACCTTTAGATGTGACAATGCCGCGATTACCGCATCAGGGTGTATGTTGTTAAAAGCCCCTTCTATGTCAAGAAACGCTACCATGGTGAATTCTTTGAAATGTAGGGGCGATTCGATAGTGCTCACAAGTTCGTGCAGGGCTGATTCTGTAGACTTTCCCTTATTGTAAGCATGTTGGTTCCCCGACAGGAGTTTTGTATCCAGGTATTGCCTAATGAAATAATCTAAAAGTCTTTCCAGACTTTTCAATAGGAAAGAGGATAGGCTAATTGGTCTGAAGTCTTCTGGCCTAGTGTGCGATATCTTCCCCGCTTTGGGTATGAATACCACTTTGGTATCCCTCCATCGATTCGGGATGTATGTAAGCCTAATACAGCCTACATAAATTTTCTGCAGCCAGGGGATAATGTACTTTAACATTTTCTTCATTTCTGCTGGAGTGATGCAGTCTGGTCCAGGTGACTTGAAGGGCTCTAAGCTGTTTATAGACCAGCTTATTCTAGATCTCTCAGTCAACAAGCTAGCGACGCTCGCAGTCCACTCGCACTCTTGTTGGTCATGTTGATCCTCGGGCTCTGTTGATGAGTTCCCCGGGAAATGTGTGTCGAGCAGTACACTAAACCTAGAGCCTGTTTCTTGAAAACTTGCTTTCGCTGCCATACTACAAACAGCTGATTTGGGTTTCACTAACTACAAGAACGCAAAAATAAGTAGATATATCGACAGTTTATATTCAATATCCTCTATCTTAAAAAACACAATTAAAGAAAATTAAAATTGTTTGTTCTACAATGTTTATTACACCTAACTACGTGAACTACTAAATAATATTTTTTTTAATATTTGCACCACGAGTCATTTTATGGAACATAGAGGGTATTGCTATTCAAAAATTCTTCATGTACAAAAAAAGATAGTAAAAAAAAATATTTATGAATTCCACAAATTTTTTTTAATTTATATTATACATATTATAATAAAAATAATAAATAATAACAATGAATTAATGATTAATTTTTTATTTAAGTATTATCTATTTCTTGTGGTTCATTTTTGAATCCATTTTCAAATTGTCATAGAAAATGGTATTCTTGTACCAATCACAGGTTAGATATAAAAATAGTCATAATTTGAAAACTAAAGCTTCGACTAAAAAAATTTAACCAAATTCGGGTTTAGCATACTCTTTTCATCAAAGAACCGCCTTTTAGAAGAAAAAAAAAAAACAAAAAAAAAATAATTCCAAATTATATGAAGAGATAGAGGGTATTGCATTCAGAAAAAATAAGTGTGTAAGATAGAGAAATTACAAAAATGACCATTAAATCTTAATTTTTGTTTTTTTTTTTTATTTCCAAATTAGTACCATAGATGCGCCTTATTTTACCGAATATTTCAACATAAAAATCTCATTTTTGCAAAAATTGAAGATAGAGGGTTTTGAATATAAGCTCTCGATATATAATAATTGTAAAAAAAATTAAATAATAATAAAATTGTATACATATTTAAGCATAAAAAGTCAACATTGCGAAAGCTCATTAAGATGAAAAAATATCATCAGTGCTCAATGAGAGAGAAAGAAATGAGAGTCTTGTTTCAGCCGCTAGTGTAACATACAAAAATGTGTGATTTTTTAGACCGGAAGTTGTGAAATTATTGATCTGGCAATTAAATTATTTTCCGATTTGTAAATTGCTAAAGGCATAGACGTATACGTCTATGCCGTTAGCATTCTATGCCGTATGCCATAAACATTTCTTGAAAGGAAAATTAAGCCTAATATGGCTTAAAATAATAAAAAAAAGCTTACTTTAATCTCTGAGAGACAGAACCATTATAGAGCACAATAAAATTACCCTCTCAACCACTCTCATGCAAGTGGTTGATTTTGGCTGACGCAACATCAAACACACATGCATATAAATTGTCGAGATGTATATGTATAAATATTTGTGGACGACCATATCCAATTCGTTTTTCGTTCAAGCAGTGTTTGCAAATACATTACTTGGCGTGATTATTTTTGATTTTAGTTTTTTGAAGTTGTTAATAATTATTAATAATTCTTATTCGTTTCGTTGATGCTATTCCTTATATGTTTCATATTTAAATCGAATAAATGCAGCAAAACTTTTACTTTTGCTGTCAAGCAGTTGTATTTTGACATACCATTTTAAAAAATTGCATTCTTTGCAATACAGTGGCAAAAATGGTATAATTAATATACTCGTAAATGGTACATATGTTTAAAACGAACGAAAGCACAATATATCTAGTATGACCAGGCTTAAATCAAGAACTGATCTGGCTTAAATCAAGTATTGATCAGGCTTAAATCAAGTATTATCAGACTTAAACCAAGTATTGGGAAGGCTTAATTCAATGAAAAATTTCTTCATTGAAGCCCGTTTCGCACTCAAATTAATCCGAAAAAATTCTTAAATCAATCGCTTTATGCTTAAAATAAGAATTCGGCTTAAAATCAAGCCTAATCAGGCTTAATAAGCGCTATTATTAAGAATTCAGGGCTTAAAGATCCGTACTTGATTCAAGTACTTTGTACTTGGTTTAAGAAAATCCGTACTTAACGTACTTTTGACACCGCTACGGCTTGATTCAAGTACGGATTACTCAATTTTTTCTTTCTTTGTAAGACCAGGCGAACGAACCTTAGAGAAACCAAATACTGACGAAATACTGAGTGACTGGTTTTCGTTCGCAGAGACTTTCGTTGGAAATACAGAAACTAGCCGTTAATAAAAATATTTAGTAATATTTAATTATATCAACCGGATGCTAAAAATGCAGTAATCAAGTGTGCAATCTCTAGTAATTTTATTTTATTTTTACACAGGGATATGTTTTAATTGACAGACACCAACATTTTTAAATACTACACTGAAAATTAATGAAATTATCTTAACTTTTATAATTTTTTTGAAAAGAACCCGTATTTTCATCTGATAAATATTAAAATTGGTAGGGAAGTATCTTGGCCCACAAATAAATATCAGTGTTCGGGAAAAACAGTACACCATACCTACGGTTCGTTCATAGAACGCAAACGATATTTCTTTTTTAGGGATTTTGTATGTTTACGCAAACAGAATACCGTACACTAAGATTTTGAGATGACGATCGCAAACACTTCGAACGCAAACGCTACCTCGTAGTGGTTGTGGTTTTTTTTAAGAGAACGCAAACGGAATACGCTACGTTTAGCATTTTGTTCTTTTATGCGCGACACCACATGTCGCAAATATGAAGCGATCTTTATAATCTATTAGACTAGGGACGACCCCTATTGAAAATGGGGCATATTGATTCATGTTTTGATATAGCTCCCATATAAAAGTCACCGATTTCACGTCATAACGCTCTGGAGAACACATTTTTCAATTGATCTGGCTGAAATTTAATAAGTTGCTCTTTATATTGGACTTAATCGTCCTTACTAAAAATGGGGAACATCGGTCGATGTTTTTTTATAGCCCCCATATAAAGGTGCACTCCACCAATGTCACTTCATAACGCCCTGGAGAACACATTTTTCAAAAAAAACATTTATATGGAGCGACCTGTTGTGTCGCGAATAAAAAAGAACAGAACGCTAAACGTAGTGTATTCTGTTTGCGTTCAGAAGTTCAATGTGCTACTTTTTAGAAATTTTATATGTTTGTAAAATTAGATTAACATTTAAATCGTATAATCTTTCATAACTATAAATTGCATTGGGTTGACAAAAAGGGATGAATTGGAATATTTATAAATTAAATGTTAGTACTGTAATACCAAATCGAACGCTGCTTATGGCATTTTTAACAACAAAATATATCGCGAAAATTAGGAACAATTTAAAATTTGAACTAAAATTCGAGAATTCAGCAAAGTTTTAAAAACTCTTTTAAATAAAATATATTTGGAAAACTTTTTAAACAATAACTTTGCGGGTAAACACATATTTCATTTGTTAAAGTCAATCCGCAAATATATTTTGTTCTAATCTACAGGGTCTCCCATATTCGACGGACCCATCTGGCAACGCCATAACTTTTGACAGAGATGTCAGATCGCTTAATGACATACCGCGTTTGAAGCGTCAGTCCAAGCAGATTTTTACCATGGAACAATACACGCCACGCGAAATAGTTGAAATTTACATTCAACAGAAGAAGTCAATTGTGAAAACTCAACGTGCTTTTAAAATATTAAAAAATGTGAGAAGTGCGCCTTCTAAGAACACCATTAAGCGTTTATACGAAAAATTTTCGACTGGTGAGGCTCTTTCTAATCCGAAGAGGCCAAATAAAAGTCGACCAATGCGATCGGCCGAGAATATCGCTGCCGTACGAGCCAGTGTTGAGAGGTCCCCAAGAACATCCCAAAAACGCCGTTCTCAGCAGTTGGGCATGGCTCGGTCCACTTTACAACGGATTATTCGCGTTGATTTGCATTTGTTCCCGTACAAAATTCAATTGACGCAAAGATTGTTGCCTGCGGACAAGCCTCGTCGATTGGAATGGGCCCAAAAAAAACATGGGTCCGACGAATATGGGCAACCCTGTATATATATAAAGAAGAATGTGTGTTTGTTTGTTTGTTGGTTTGTTTGTACCGTATAGACGTCTAAACGGCTGGACCGATCTTCTTGAAATTTTCACAGAATGTACATGTGTGGGGCGTGGTGAAAATAGGGTACTTGTCCCTATGGGCGACAAGTACCCTATCCCTATCCCAAGTACTGTAGGCACTATAAAACATTACACTGTAGAAAAGTTTACATATTTGTATGTACACGCTGAAAAAAATCGCTTCTGTAGTATATTGTCTCAAACATATTCGGCTTGAAACATATATATGTTTAGGGTAGACTCTAAGCATGTAATATTTGGTGCATACAAAAATTGTGTATTTGGGAAGATGTTGTGCTAAACAAATATTTGTTTACATCCCAATGTGACTGCTATTTGTGAAACAAATATGTATTTATTTGCATTTAAATATTCATAAAATACATAAATTGTGTCAAATTTTTCAGTAATTCAAAGTTAAATTTTTAGAAATTTTTAATGTTCGAAAAAAAAATAATAATTGAAATCATATAATCTTGGGTCAATATAAAGTACTTAGAGAATTGATAATTAATGATGGCTTGGAATACTCAGAAATTTTAAATGATTGATTTAAAACAGAAGGTAATGCTGCATATGGTATCATAACTGGGAGGTACAATTCGAAACCAAAGAAAAATTTAAATTTAATTTTAAATTTGAAAAACTCAGCAAAAGTTCCAAATATATTTTATTGATTTTCAAATAAAATTTATTTGCTAAGAAATATAAAATATTTAAAAAATTTTTTTTCTTTCGATTCAAACATATCAAAAAGGCGATGTACTACGTATGTATTACTTTTATACCTTTGTGTGGGGGTACCAAAAGGGGCGTGCCAATGACGTCCACTTTTCACGGGAATGTAGGTACTGTAAAAGCGTCACACCGTGCAGAATTTCAAGTATTTGTATCAACTTGTATTGAAGTTAAAATCTGTTAATATTTGGTGCAAAAGTACCAAAGCCCATTTGTGTGCGAAGTACCAACAGGGGAGTGACAACATCGCCCATTTTTCACAAGGTAATAGCGACTAACAAAGTAATACTATCTATGGAATTTTAGAAGATTCGAATAAGTAGTATAGAAGTTAACATTGAATCAATATTTTACCAAATGTAAACCCTTTGTGTGGGAGATATAAGAAGGGGGAATTAATATGGCCCATCTTAACTTAGCATGAGATAGAAACAAATATTACCACATACCAAATTTGAAGTCAATCAGTTACTCCTTTCGAGAGTTATCGTGCATACCAGCCAGCAGACAGACGGACGGACGGGAGGATATTTCTCAAATGACTTAAGATGATGCAAAACGGATTTTCGCCAAACATACTTGGGGTTTTAGGTCACTCTTTCGATGTGTTACACTTTTAGCACTGAGAAAATTATATCCTCGTCTCACTAAAGTGAGGGTATACGAATTTTATTTATTTGAAAACACATTAAAGAAAATTAATTCCTTAACATATTTTGTTGTAATATATTAACTTACATATCGGCTTAATGCTATTTTCGTCCATACGCCAGTTTTGTGTTTTTTGAGTTAGGAGTTAATAATATGGGTTTTAAGTGTGCGAGATAGGGTAAATCGATTTTACTCTGATCTACGGTAAATAATTGTGATATTTTTGTTCTTCGTCTCTATTCTTCTATCACCCTATATTTTTACCCGCTATTTTACGTTCTTTCGATTACAATTACTCTCCTTCCATACCGACCTTCTTTGTGGTCCATGTGATACAAATACGAAAAAATATTAAAACAAAAATTGATATGGACCAAAATGTCATGTACAAAATTTGTTATATCTTGCTTATTTTTTAATGTAATAACATAGAAATGCATGTGAATCATACAAACACTGTTGGGAACCCTAGGGAATAAAAAGTGTGTGACTCTTAAGTACCGTTTTTACTCAAGCAATAAATTGCTTTTTCTCCGATCATACAAAATGGTGTATGGAACAAAATAGCATTAAGCCGACGATATGTTCTCCGAATAAATGTTCCTGATTTTCAAATAACATTTATTTGTTCAAAAAATATTATATTTAAAAATTTGTGTATCCACACATATTTTCTTTCTATTTAAACATTTCGAAAACGGCGATTTCCTACGTGTATAATAAGGCATTTGATGATTCTCCGCCACATCATTTGCGACTTCCTGACTGTTGTGACCTACTCTGAGAGCTATTTTGCTGATAGTTTACACACTAATATTTCCGGAACGAAGATTAATTTGTCTAGGTAATTAAATATCATGGCACTGTATCAATGCCTTAATTTAAAAGCAAATTTTCTGTTTTTATCCCATCACCTTAAAGAGGAGGGTATATATCATTTGCTACGAGCCAAAAGTGTAACACATCGAAGGAGTACCCTAAGACCCTAAGTATGTTCGGCGGATATCCGTTTTGGGTCATTTTAAGTTGAATGAACAATGTCCGTCCGCCTGTCTGCTGAATGGTGCGCACGATAACTCTCGAAAGAAGTAACCCATTGACTTCAAATTTGGTGTGCGGTAATATTTTCTTTTATCCCCGGCTATGTTTGAAGATGGGCTATATTGGTCCACTCCTTCTAGTACCTCCCCCACAAAAGGTTAACATTTAGTGAAATATTGATTATTTAATAACTTCTATACTACTTATTGGAATCCTCCGAAATTCTACGCATAGTATTAGGTTATTAGTTATTATTACCTCGAGAAAAATGGGCGAAGTTGCCACCCCCCTTTTGGTACCTCCCACACAAATGGACAATTTTGAACCCAAAGTTAATAGCTTATAACTTTATTACCAGTGCTTACAAAGACGTGAAATTTTGTACAGTGTAATGGTTTAATAGTACCTATAATACAGGGGAAAATGGGCATTATTGCCGCGCTTCTTTTGGTACCTCCCCATTTTGTACCAAAAGTTACCAGCTTATAACTTTAATACCAGTGCATATAAATACATGCAATTTTGTACAGTGTAATGTATTTATATTACCAAGAGTCCAGAGAAAAATGGCCGTTATTGGCACGCCCCTTTTGGTACCTCCTACACAAATGGAAGTGCATACAAATACTTGAAATTGTGTACAGTGTAATGCTTTTATAGTACATAGAGTCCAGAGAAAAGTGACTGTTATTGCGACGCCCCTTTTGGTACCTCTCACACAAATGGTCCATTTTGTACCAAAAGTAAACAGCTTTTAACTTTAATAATAGTACATACTTTAATGTTATTAAATACAACTCAAATTGATAATAATTTAATTAAAACAAAAAAAAATAAATATTTACATACGAGTATATTTTTTTGGGACTCAAGGTGAGGGGATTCATTAGTCGGTTTACCCGCCTGAACTTTCTTACTTGTTCAGAAGTTCAAAGTGCAATTTTTTAGAAATTTTATATGTTTGTAAAACTAGATTAAAATTTAAATCGTACAATCTTTCGTAACTAAAAATTGCTTTGATGGATTGACAAAAAGTGATGAATTGGAATATTTATACATTTAAAATTAGTGCTGTAAAACCAAATCAAGTATAACACGAAATCTAGGAAAACTTTAAACTAAAATTCGAAAAATTTGGCAAAGTTTAAAAATCTTTTTTAAATAAAATATATTTGGAAAACTTCTTAAACAATATGTGAAAACACATATTTTATTTGTGAAAATCAGTTCGCAAATATATTTTGTTAATAAAGGGTTTTCCGACAAGAGGTGTTATTTTGGTATTCCAAGAAAAATGCCATTTTTTGAGATAAATGATCGGATGTTTATTTCATAATAAAGAGGAAGGTATGCCGTTAATAATGAAAAACAACATCAGCCAAATGGCCAACACGACCACGCTTACAGGACCATATCCTTTTCATGAAATTTTCCATAACCAAATCGCAAAGTGGCTGCCCTATGTCCTCGATAGCCTCATCACGAATTCTATCTTTGAGGTCTTGAATCGACGCTGGGCTGTTGGCGTAGACCTTATCTTTCACGTGGCCCCAAAGGAAGAAGTCGCAAGGTGTTAAATCACAAGAAACTTTTCCGGAAACTTTTCCCGTAACAGAGCAATGGTTTCTTTGATTGTGTGGCACGTAGTGCCGTCTTGTTGAAAGTAAACGTTGTCCAGATCAATACCATCCAACTCCGACCATAAAAAATCATTAATCATTTCTCGATAGCGCAATCCATTCACCATAACTGTTGATCCAACCTCATTTTCGGAAAAGTAAGGTCCAATGACCCCGCCGGACCATAAACCGCACCAAACAGTCACACGTTGAGGATGGAGAGGCTTCTCAACAATAACTCTTGGGTTTTCCGAGCCCCAGATGCGACAATTTTGCTTGTTGACGTAGCCACCGAGGTGGAAATGGGCCTCATCAGTCAAGATGATTTTTCGATGATTTTTCGAATTTTAATAACTTCAATGTGTTGTTGAATCGTTCCATTTTTAGTAATGGCGTAGTTTCTACTTGTCAAATGTCAAAGAATAAAAGCTTCAAAAGTGACAGCTACCGAAATACCGGGTGATTCAAAATAACACCTCTTGTTGGAAAACCCTGTATAAGCGTTTTAAATAAAAATTCATGATTTAAAAATAAAATTTATTGCTTCACAAATATATAATATTTCAAAATTCTGGTTCCAAGTATATTTTCTTTCAATTGAAACATATTTAAAATGAAGATTTTCCCGGCTATGCGAATAATCGCCCAAAAATGTAAAATCTCCCAAATTATTTGGGCGTTTACTCATTTCCTAAAAAATAAACAATAATTATACACTTTAGATTTAGATATAGCCTCCCTATATATATGTTACACCCGATTTGACATGTAAGCGCTAAAGAAATTGTACTTTACGTTCGATCATTGCAACATTTGGCAGAAAGAAGTTTCTTAATTTTGGAACTAATACTGCTTAAATTGGGGATAATCCCTTCAGATTTAGATATAGCCACATATGTATATACTATGTTCCTGTCTATTTAGTATTTAAGCGCTATTGAAACTGTATTTTACATCTGATCTTTATATTATTTGGCAGAAATGAGGATTTTGATCCATGTTGATGAAAATCTGTTTAGATTATCTATAGTCCCATCTATTTGTCCCTTCCGATACTTAATATATGAAAGAATGCTGCGCATTTTAAGATTATCGTTTCAGATCTAGTTTATTATGATCAACATCTTCAACTCCACCTTGGAATAAGCCTTGATGAGGAGGTGGAGCTAAGTACTTTGTTAACTGAATCGAAACCTATTATTGCAACTTTATATTGCAATGCCCATTTTCGCATTGTTATGGAGGTGTATTATATAATTTTTAAGAAATTATATATGTTTGTAAATGTTTATTAAAATTCAAATAATAATCTATATATATAAAATTGTTGCGTGACTGACGACTGACTGACTGATCATCGCCCAGGCCAAACGGCTAAAGCTAGAATCATGAAATTTGGGGGAGACGATGGGGCAAAAAGAGATAAATATGGTACCAACGCAAAATCTAAACGGAATGAGCTAGAATCGTGAAATTTGGTGTGAGTGTAGCCCTTATGAGGTAGACCCAGAAATTGACTGGATTTTTTTTAAAATCCGAACATTTACGCGCACAGTGGGGTAAAAAGGGATAAATGTGGTACAACGGCCAAATCCAAATGGTATGAGATAGAATCGTGAAATTTGCTGTGAGAGTAGCTATTGGGACGTAAACAAGAACAAGGAGCGATTTTTTTGAAAATTTTGGGGGCACAGTGGGACAGAAATTGATAAATATGGTACCACCGCCAACTTTAACGCCTAGAATTAGAATGGTGAAAATTGAAGCGTGGGATGTCCTTAGGATAACGGATCGGGGTTGTCATTTTTTTAGTAATCGTACTTTTATATAAATAGGGTACAGTGGTTTAAAAATGTTAAATATGGTCTCATGGTTCTAGGGAAGATTTTGTAAATTAAACTAGAGATCGGAAGTGATATTTGGAAGTTCTAACTTAAAGAGGCACAGTGGGGCAAAACGGATTAATTAAAAAGAATCAATCTGGCAAAATTGGAACTTGAGATGTGAAGAACCCAGTGGGTCAAAAACATTTAATAATGCATATCGCGCAAAAATGGTACAATGGATAAAATGTGATTTAATATGGTACAGTTAAGGCTTAAGTATGGTAGAGTGGGGACAAATTTTAAATATGGTACAGTGAGACTAAAAGGGTTAGATACGGTAGAGTGGGGCAAAAATTTATTAGCTATGGTACAGTGGGTCAAACAGGGGCAAAAAGGGGGTTAAGTACGGTAGAGTGGTGAACATTTTTAATTATGGTGCAGTGAGACAAAAAGTGTTAAATATGGTACAGTAAGACAAAAAGGGTTAAATATGGCGCAGTGGGGCAAAAATTTATTAACTATGATACAGTGGGGCAAAAAGGATTAAAAATGATACAGTGGGGCAAAAAGGATTAAAAATGGTACAGTGTGACAAAAATGGTAAACTATGGTACAGTGGGTCAAAAAGGGGCAAAAAGGTATTAAGGTATGGTACAGTGGGGCAAAAGGTGTTAAATATGTTACAAGGAGACAAAGGGTTTAATATTGCACAATGGGACAAAAAAGGGTTAACCATAGTACAGAGGGGAAAACATAGTTAAAAATGGTAAATGAGACAAAATGGGTTAAATATGGTACAGTGGGCCAAAAATCGTTACCTCAGAAATAGTGAGGCAAAAATGTGTTAACTATGGTACAGAGGGACAAAAATTATTAAATATGCTACAAGCTTGTTTTGTTTAATGAATATCCCCCTAATATATGTAGGCTTTATTTTGAGCCGCCAGTGAGCTAGAGCGATATTACATAACCTCTAAAACTCATGTTTTTCTTGAAAATGTCGGACATCATTGACTCAATCGGGAGCATTTCTATGTGCGCAGCTAGAACTCGCTACTCCGCTTCTAACGATACCAATATTGTGATTCTCGCGATAATAGAACCAAAGATATTCACGATTTAAGCGCGTAATTTTAGGAAATTTTTCATTTTTTATAAAGACACTTTTTTTAAGAACAGTATATATTTACATATATTAATATTTCTTCATTATTGGCTAGGTACATTTTCACATTTATAAGCTGTTCGCGATGCAATTATTAATGAAAATAGCTGTGGTCAGGGGCTTGTGGACATTCCTATACAGAATTGAAATATTATTGGTTAGGTATGTCCACAATTCCCTGACCAGAGACACTTTCATGCTAAATTACGCCCTTGAATCGTGAATAACTTCGCTTCTATCAGAGCAAGAATCACAATATTGGTATCGTTAGAAGCGGAGTAGCGAGTTCTAGCTGCACACATGAAAATGCTCCCGATTGAGTCAATGATGTCCGACATTTTCAAGAAAAACATGAATTTTAGAGGTTATGTAATATCGCTCTAGCTCACTGGCGGCTCAAGATAAAGCCTATACACGGGGGAAAATCGTCATTTTTGATATGTTTGAATTGAAAGAAAATATATTTGGAAGCGATTTTTTCAAATACTATATATTTGTTAACAAATAAATTTTATTTGAAAATCAAGAAATCTTGTTTGGAACGCATATATTAATATTTATTTATTTATTTATTTATATGAATTACAATAGAAAGTAAATTTATATTCTAATTTTAAGGTCCAGGGAAAGGCCGGGTTACAAAGACCATATGGCTGAAGTTTGCAGCGACAGACCAGAGCCTCTGGTGGGAATCGAACCCACGACCCCCAAACTCATAGGCGAGTACGCTACCAACTCGCCTACTGGGGCGCTATAATAATATAGCGGGGCATATATTAATATATTAGAACATAATATATTTGCTAACTGACTTTCACAAATAAAATATGTGTGTACCTACAAACAAAGTTATTGTTTAAGAAGTTTTCCAAACATATTTTATTTAAAAAAAATTTTAAAACTTTGCTGATTTTTTCGAATTTTGGTTAGTTTTTCCTAGTTTTCGTTTTAAACTTTATAGCTAAAGCTATAATAATATAGCGGGGCATATATTAATATATTAGAACATAATATATTTGCTAACTGACTTTCACAAATAAAATATGTGTGTACCTACAAACAAAGTTATTGTTTAAGAAGTTTTCCAAACATATTTTATTTAAAAAAAATTTTAAAACTTTGCTGATTTTTTCGAATTTTAGTTAGTTTTTCCTAGTTTTCGTTTTAAACTTTATAGCTAAAAATGTCTTTTAATTTATAAATATTCCAATTCATCACTTTTTTTAATCCATCAATGCAATTTATATTCACGAAAAATTATACGATTTAAGTTTTAATTAAATTTTAAAAACATTTAAAATTTATAAAATAAATGATCTTTGAGCCTCTGAAAAACAGAAAACTTGTCTTTAAATCAAGGCATTGATACATCGCCAAAATAATTAAATACAAATTAATCTTTGTTTCGGAAATACTAGTTCCAAATAAAAAAAATATTAAAATGGGAACATATTTTTGTTTAGAACAATATTCTCCCAAACATATAATATTTATGTTTTTCAAATATTATATATTTGGAGTCTACTCTAAACATATGTATATTTCAAGCCGAATATGTTTGGGACAATATACTACAGAAGCGATTATTTTTCAGCGTGTATATATTAGGGGGATATTCATTAAACAAAACAAGCTTTCATTTGAGATGCGGACAACCGCAATATTTTTTTTTGACCCGCCCTATTGTACAGTGAGTGAAAAGGGTTAAATGTGGTACATTGGGGAACAATTTGTTAAAAGTGCTACAGTAGGACAAAAATAGTTAAATATGATACTGTAATACAAAAAGGTGCTAAATATGGTCAAAATCATGGATCTAGGGAGAGTGGGCAACATCTGGAACATAAATATGAGATAAGAAGTCCCTATTTAAAATGTTATGATTTTAGTTAAAGTTTAATATTATGGTGCACAGTGGCTAAAAGCAGTTAAATAGGGTTGAGTATAGCAAAAAGGGTTAAATATGGTACAGTGGGGTAAACAATATTTAAACACTTTAGTGTGGCAAAATGGTAAATGGGGAAAAAGTGCTATATATAGTCCCAGATATGCATACAATTGCATACTTTAGAAGAACAGTGGAATAATAAAATATTTAATTAAGTTAAGATGTGCAGTGATTCATAACCAGAGTGCGATGCTCCTATGTAACCCGTGGGAAAAAGTTAAATAAGGCACGGTATGGTAAAAAGCCAACGTGTCACAGAAAGGGCACCGAAAGGATAAAATCGGCCTGTGATTTCTCTAAATGCACACTTTTAGTGGAACTGTTGGGGCAAAAACGATTAAATGTTGTACAGTGGTGCAAAAATGGTAAATTATGACACATTGGGTTGAATGAATGGAGCGAAAATGATTAAATATGATCCCAATGGCAATTGTAAGTCTTGCAACTTAAACTAGGCATTCATTTTACCTTTTTTTAATTAAAACTTTTAAAGACACGGTGGGGCAAATGTAGCTATTGGAACATAAACTAGGGGAAACAAGTAAAATATGGTCGGCCACGATTGAATTCATTACCAGTTTTGCACTGTGAAAAACTATAGGATGGTGCTTCATCGCCATACAAAGATTTAAGTTCAGCGATGCACTCTTGTCGTGATAATTCACGTGGAAAGTTGTGAAAAATTATCGCACGAAAATGTTCACGAGTTAATTAAATTTTTTGCCACATTGATTTTTTCAAGTCACTGTAAACAACTCAAATGATGGTCGTACGTCAAAACGTTCTGAGTACGTTTATGCTAAAAAATGTCAAACTTTCCAATGAAATTGTCACTTCGTCGGCTTATTGCTATTTTGTTCCATACGCCATTTTGTATGAACGGAGAAAAACGCAATTTATTGTTTGTGTAAAAACGGGACTGAAGAGTTACACACTTTTTATTCCATAGTGTTCCCAACGGTGTTTGTATGATTCTCATGCATTTCTAAGCCATTACATTCAAAAATAAGCAAGTTGTAACAATTTGTGTACATGGCATTTTGTTCCATATCCACTTTTGTATTAATATTTTTTTGTATTTGTATTACATGGACCACAAAGCAGGTCGGTGTGGAAGGAGAGTAATTTACATATTGTGATCGAAAGAACGTAAAATAGTGAGTATAAAATATAGGGCGGTAAAAAAATAGAGACATAGAACAAAAATATCAAAAGTATTTCCCGTAAATCAGAGTTTTATCGATTTACCCTACCAATATCTCCAAAACTAGACGAGATAGGGAAAAAATTATTGCAAATTCTGAAAAAGCATGCTTTAAACCTATAGTACTCCTCCTACTCCTAACTCAAAAACACAAAAATGGCGTATGGACCAAAATAGCATTAAGCCGACGACTTAGTGTTGCCTAGGCCAGAAATATATATAACAAACCTCGTAGATGATGACAAATATCGGCAAAATAGTATAATTTATCTTACAGAAAAATGTATATGTGGATTCCATTACGAAGTTCATCCTACGAAAATTTTTGATAAAAATGTTTTTTATATTATTCAATAATAAATAAATAAATTTTTCAGACAAAAATAAAAATTCAGTTAAAAATAAGGAAAAGCCAACTACATCAAACTATACAGCTTCCAGTGACCCAAACGTAGTATCACCATATGATATAGGTTTATTCGTGAACAAGTCAGCTTCAGCGTAATCCGCGGATCATGTCGGTGCTTTCTGTAAAACATGTGTATTATTTTACCTAGGGATACAGAAGTACATAACCAAAAACTAGTAAACTTGATATCAAGACCGTTTAATAATTGGACAAAAGCACTGGACGTATTTCGCCACCACTCCTCACTCGAATACCACAGAAACAGTGTATTGAAAGCTGAAATTATATGTAATGTAGAAAAGCAAGCCACAGCGTCCATAGATAAACAATTACAAATTCAGGAAAATCAGGTCGTAAACGAAAATAGAAAGCATTTGGAAGCAATAGATCAAACAGTAGTCCTCTATGGTCGACAATGCTTAGCACTAATTCAAATTTGGATAGTCACTTGACAAATTCAGCACGAAACGCAATGTATATAATGGGCGATATAAAATTTGCGAAGATTTTTTGAGTTGTTTTAGAATAACTTCAGGCAAACAGTTCAATGGAAAAGGTTTTGCTGATGTTATTTTAAATTTCCTCGAAACTTCTGGTATTGATTGTAAGTATTTATTTGGGCAATGCTATGACGGCGCAAGAGCAATGAACGGAGAATTTCATGGAGCGCAAGCATATAACCAAGAAAAGTACAGCTTAGCACTGTATTCACATTGTGCAGCTCACAGCTTCAAAGTCATCGTTGCAATGTTGATGCAACAAATATTGAAGAATATTACAAGATTTCGACCTATATTCCCTATCTAAATTTATTCATCTCGAAGATCGCTTTTTGAAACACCGTGGAATTTTGTAAAATTTCCAATGTCTTTTTCCATCTAAAATGGCAATACTAAATGAAAATAATTGTAAACAACTATTTGAAAAATATTCATCAATTTTGCCTGATAGTTCTTTTGAAGTGTGTATTAGTGAAGTGAAGATTTGGAGAAGAAGAATTAAAGCGGAGAATTTCAGAAATTCCCTGGAAGCTCTTGATATATGTAATATAGATGCATTTCCAAACGTTCACAAAATATTGACAGTGATGGCGGTGTTACCTGTTACTACAGCGACTAACGAACGCTCTTTTTCAACATTGCGTCGGCTGAAAAATTGCTTGCGGTCAACCATGACTGAAAATCGTTTAAATGGATTGGCTTCCCTGAATATTCATCGAGACATTCCGGTAGATGTTAACGCAGTATTAGACGATTTTTTTTCCTCGTCGTGTCAATTTATTAAAACAATAATACAATTAATATATGATTTAAATGAATACAATTCTTAATGAAAATGTTACCTAAGTATTTTTTAATGTTAATCGCTATAAATATATGTATATGCATTAAAAATGTCAACCATTGATTATTAATAAAAAAAAATTGGGTACCATATGTGAAAACCCCCCAAAACAAAATCCTGCGCACGGCCTTGTGATAACGCATTATAAAGATATAGTGAAACGGCTAATACATAGCTTCAGGGTCATGAGAGTTAACATGTCATTGAAAATACATTTACTCGATCATCATATCGACATTTTCCGCAATAATTTAGGTAACTTCAGTGATGAACATGGCGAGCGCTTTCATCAGGATATTTCATTGAGCACCGGTTTAAGGGAAAAAGTACCGGGCATAATGGTAAAATTAAAAACATTCTTAAAAACGAGTGTGGGTGTATCTATTTCCCCACTTTCCCAGTAAATAAAAAAATATAGTGAAATATTAAAGGCTCACATGCTTAAAAAAATCGGAAGTCCTTTTAAGCGAAGGCAAGAATAGACAAATAATTACCAATGTAATGTGAGCCTCTCACAAACATCTTCGTTATACGCTATCACAATTGTAACGGGTGATCCAAGTAGATATACTTTTTTCAATAGCCTTTTTTGACAGACACGTGTAAGTCGTGTCATGCTGTCATGTTATTTTTGTTAAGTATTGTTTGGCATTTCATCATGAAAAGACTTACGCCTGAACAACGTTTACAAATCGTTCAACTTTATTACGAAAATTCACGTTCTGTGAGGAATGCGTTTCGTGCACTTCGCTCAACTTATGGTCAACATAATCGAGTCATCGAAAATTGGACTCAACGGATGGACCATCTGAGACGTAGCCGCGGCCAACATTTGATAGACATAATCTTCAAAAAATAAATGCCAAAGAATGTTCTTTCAAGTGATAATAAACATTCCCCATTCAATTTGAATTTTCTGTGTTTTTTTCTTTAAAAAAGTAGGGAACCTCGAAATGGATCACCCTATATAAGATTTTATTTTTTATCGGCAAAATCGCCTTTTTCGATATGTTTGAATCGAAAGAAAAAATATTTGTAACACAAAGTTTTAAATATTATATATTTCTGAGCAAATACATTTTATGTGCAAATCAATAAAATATATTTGGAACGCATATATTAATATATTACAACAGAATATATTTGCAAACTTAATTTCTCACATAAAATATGTGTTTAAAAAAAAAGCGTACTGAAAATCAATGAATTTGTCGTAAAGTTTAAGATTTCGGCAATGATTTCGAGCCAAAGACAATCGCTATAAAAATAAGAATGTTTTATAGTAAATTTAAAGACATGAATAGTACTTGTTGTGAGGACGCATTTCATAGAATCAAGAATTTTGTGTAATAATAAGCACATTTTGGCGTAAATTTAAGTATGACACGTGCTCATTTGTAGTTAAATATCATAAAATTTAAAACATTATCGTACAAAAATTTAAAATGTCTGTCCTTGATGTTAGAAAGTACTAGTAATTAATTTAAGGCATACATGGATTTAAATATAGTTTTTTAAAATATGTATGGAAAATTCTTTACATTGTGTTTATAATAATTATTCCCTCACCTTAGAGAGGATGGTATATATCATTTGCTATGAGCCAAAAGTGTAACAAATCGAAGGAGTGACCTAAGACCCTAAGTATGTTCGGCGGATATCCGTTTTGGGTCATTTTAAGTCGAATGAGCAATGTCTGCTGGCTGGTGCGCACGATAACTCTCGAAAGGAGTAACCGATGGACTTCAAATTTGGTATGTGGTAATATTTTCTTCTATCTCCGGCTAAGTTCGAAGATGGGCCACATTGGTCCATTCCTTCTATTACCTCCCCCACAAAGGGTTAATAACTTCTATACTACTTATTTGAATCCTCTGAAATTCCACACATAGCTTTTTACTTTTATACCAGTGCACACAAATACTTGAAATTTCGTAGATAAAAGTGGCCGTAATTGACATGCCCCTTTTGGTACCCCCCACGCAAATGGACCATTTTACACCAAACGTTAACAGCTTATAACTTTAATACCAGTACATACTTTAAAGTTATTAAATGCAATTTAAAATGACAATAATTTAATTAAAAAAAAAATTACTAATATTTTTTGGGACTCAAGGTGAGGGGATTCATAAGTCGGTTTACCCGACTGAACTTTCTTACTTGTTTTACTCTTATTAATGAATCATTTTCTTTGAACCATTGAAATCATTTTATATTCATAGAAAATATGCTTCATGCTATTTATAATGTTAACTTCAAAAACACAACGATTTATCTTTCTAAAAATTGGAATTGTTATATTTTTATTGGAAATACAACAAATGTATACTCGTAATACATATTACGGAAAACTTTGAACATTTTATAATTTAAAACAATATTTTAGTTGTATAAAGACAAGCCCTCCAACGCACTATCGAAATATTTGATGTTTGACCTTGTTCAAATATTTGGTATCGATTTTTAAATCTATAGTGGGTTTAATTTCTCTATTTATTGTCCAAGAACATTTTGCATTGGAACCGACATCAATGATTTTGAACATGGAATTTGCCTGGAATTTAAATAGAAGTTGTATAAAATAAATATTATATAATTAGTTTTACATATCATACACACAGAATACAGTTTGGTTGCCTCAACCGAATTATTTGCCAACCGAATTTTGGTAGTTCTGTCTACTATCATGCGATTCCATCAGGACAACCAATATTTTGGTTGTGGTATACTTCTGCTTCCATGTTGACAACAATCATATTTGGTTGCGCCACCTACGAAAATGGTGGCTTATATTATCTGTTGTAGTTGCCCCAACCAACTGTTTTAAAAAATTGGTTGTTCTGACAATTTGTCAGTCATATACTACCGACAATTAATTAAAAACAGTTTTCATAAATTTTTATTTTATTTATTGAACAAAAAACAAAACGATTCATAACAAAATGAAAAATCCCATATTACAAATCCATCACTATTATGAGATGTGGAAATTTTTGACACACATTATAGGACACGAAAAAACACAAACCTTTTATGCAAATATCGCTTAACCCTGTGCTTTAAATTTCATGATTGTTGCTTTTATTTTTATACCCTCACTTTAGTGATACGAGGGTATATATCATTTGCTACGGAAAAAAGTGTAACACGTCGAAGGAGTGACCTAAGACCCCAAGTATGTTCGGAGGAAATCCGTTTTGGGTAATTTTAAGTCGAATGAGCAATGTCCGTCCGTCTGTCTGTCTGTCTGTCTGTCTGTGTGTCTGCTGGCTGGTGCGCACGATAACTCTCGAAAGGAGTAACCGATTGACCTCAAATTTGGTATGTGGTAATATTTTTTTCTATCTCCGGCTAAGTTCGAAGATGGGCCATATTGGTCCACTACTTCTAGTACCTCCCCCACAAATGGTTAAAATGTTGTGAAATATTGATTCTTTAATAACTGCTATACTAATTATTCGAATCTTTTGAAATTCCACACATAGTATTAGCTTATTAGTCGCTATCAACTCGAGAAAAATGGGCGAAGTCGCCACGTCCCTTTTGGTACCTCCCACACAAAGGCACCATTTTGCACAAAAAGTCAACAGTTTATAACATTAATAACAGTGTATAAAAATACTTGAAATTGTGTACAGTATTATGCTTTTATATTGCCTACAGTCCAGGGAAAAATGGGTGTTGTTGCCACGCCCCTTTTGGTACCTCCCACACAAAGGTACCTTTTTGCACCAAAATTTAACAGCTTATAACATCAAAACCAGTGTATAAAAATACTTGAAATTTTGTACAGTGTAATGTTTTTATAGTGCCTATAGCCCTGTGAAAAATGGGCGTTATCGCCACACCCCTTTTTGTACCTCCCCCACAAAATGCCAAATCATACCACAATTTAATATCTCATAACGTTTTTACCAGTGCACATAAATGCTTATAATTCGGCACAGTGCAATGAATTTAAAGTATCTAATGTTCAGCGAAAAATAGGTGTATTTGATAAACCCCTTCTGGTACCTCCCACACAAATTGACAGAATAATTCGAGTAATATTCAATATTACATTACTCACAAAGTGAGGGTATACCTTAGTCGGTTTACCCGACTGAAACTTTCTTACTTGTTTATTTATGTAAAGCATTTTGCACAACATATTCTGCATTCCACACATTATTATCCACACTAGATTATTTTTGATTACCTATACCGTTCTTGAACAAAATGTTGAAGATTTATTAATGTCGAGTAATTTTATTTTTTGTTCGTCATGTATCAGCAACCAATCTTTCGGTTGTATTTCCAAAAATACATTTAATTATTACAAATTTGGGAAATGATTGGGATAACCAATAAACGATTATTTATTAATATTTTTTCTGTTGTAGTAATCAATTATTCGTTGCAACAATAATCTTTGGTATATTGATACAATTTCTGTTGTCAAGAATAAAACATTAGTTGTCACAACCAAAAATCGACCATATGGTACTATAATGAAAATGTAGAATTGGTTACCCCAACTAACCGAGTGTCAATGAAAAAAACAATCTTAATTCGATTGATACAACCATCGATTTAGTTGCAAGCATTTTCATTTGATCGTATCCATGTTATTATTTTTGTTTCAACTATTTATTTATAAATACAACCGACAGACGGTGCAGGCAATATACTTTTTGCTAGTACTATTTTTTTATTGTTACAATCGAATTCCAACCAATTATTTTCCTGGGTGTAGAGTTAGTATGTTCAATTAGTCGCTGGACTTTGTAAATTTCGATCCCCACCACATTTTCATATTTTCAAACAAAGTTCATTGCGCGATCTAAAATAAAATAATCTGAAAAGAAATCGAACAGAATGATTTGTATACAAAAAAAGTATCAAATATCTCTTATTTTCATAATTGGAAAATAAGAGATAATCTTTCACATATAATACTTACGTTGAAATATTTGGTACAATTGTTCACTCTTCAACCAAAAAATATATATTTATATAACAAATTATTATTTACACGGCTCAACAAAAAAATGGCTTTGCTGCGGCACAGGATTTCGCAGCCGATATATGAGATAATAAAGATCTTAGCCTTAAATGTAGTTTCTTTGAATTAGTTCTCGCAATAAATAATATAGAGAGTGCTACACATATTATAGCATAACTCGAGAATAATTTATACGAATTATTTTGGGAAAGTTTTAAATAATCCAAAATTAAATAGCCTTCAACAATAATTTTAATTTTTAATAATTTTGAAATAAACGCGTAATAAAAACAACATAAAATGTTCATTTATAAATGTTTATTAACTTTTCATAAAGTCTGATCGGTCATAAAGTCTGATTAGATCATTACGAATCAATGCATAATTTGATAAGTTGTATCGAATTTATTAAAAGTACCCCGAAATTTAATTCACCTTAAGACAATGTCCCGATCAAAAATTTCACAGAAAATCTCATATAAACGCTTCACTTTATACCCTCACTTTAGTGTGACGAGGGTATATATCATTTGCTACGGAAAAAAGTGTAACACATCGAAGGAGTGACCTAAGACCCCAAGTATGTTCGGCGGAAATCCGTTTTGGGTCATTTTAAGTCGAATGAGCAATGTCCGTCCGTCTGTCTGTCTGTCTGTCGGCTGGTGCGCACGATAACTCTCGAAAGGAGTAACCGATTGACTTCAAATTTCGTATGCGGTAATATTTTTTTCTATCTCCGGCTAAGTTCGAAGATGGGCCATATTGGTCCACTCCTTCTGGTACCTCCCCCACAAAGGGTTAAAATGTTGTGAAATATTGATTCTTTAATAACTGCTATTATACGTATTCGAATCTTCTGAAATTCCACACATAGTATTAGTTTGTTAGTCGCTATCAACTCGAGGAAAATGGGCGAAATTGACACGCCCGTTTTGGTCTCTCCCACACAAATGCACCATTTTGCACTAAAAGTTAAAAGCTTATAACATTAATACCAGTGTTTAGAAATACTTGAAATTTTGGGCAGTGTAATGCTTTTATAGTGCCTACAGTCCAGTGAAAAATGGGCGTTATTGTCACGCCCCTTTTGTTACCTCTCCCACAAAGGCACCATTTTGCACCAAAAGTTAACAGTTTATAACATTAATATCAGTGTATACAATTACTTGAAATTGTGTACAGTGTAATGCTTTTATAATGCCCAGTGAAAAATGAGCGTTATCACCACGCCCCTTTTTGTACCTCCCACACAAAATGGCCAAATTATACCTCAATTTTATATCTCAACGTTAATATACCAGTCCATATAAACGGTTACAATTCGGCACAGTGCAATGTATTTAAATTATCTACTGTTCAGCGAAATATAGGTGTATTTCTTAAACCCCTTCTTGTACCTCCCACAAAAATCGACAGAATAATTTGTGTAATATTCAATATTACATTACTCACAAAGTGAGGGTATACCTTAGTCGGTTTACCCGACTGAAACTTTCTTACTTGTTTCTTTTTAATTTAGCTATAACTTTTGAAGTTGTGCATCGATTTCCTTCGGAATAGTTTCATTTTATCGTAATCGATACAATAATAAAAATTTAATAATTGGAAACTTTTTTTGATATTTATATTACGCGTTTATTTACAAATTATTAGAATTTTCTCAATAAATAGGGCTTAACACTATCTAATAAGATATCGTCGAAACCGCTGAACGGATAACAAATTAGTATTAGAAGAAATTTACTTAGTTTTGTATTATTTAAAACTTTCCTAAAATAATTCGTATAAATGATTCTCGAGTTATGCTAAAATATGTGTAACAACCTCTCTATTTTTGCAAATAGCGATTTATCGCGAGAATGCAATTTAAATTGATAATAATTCAATTAAAAAAAATAAATAAATTTACGAATATTTTTTTGGGACTCAAGGTGAGGGGATTCATAAGTCGGTTTACCCGACTGAACTTACTTACTTGTTTTTAATAAATATTTACTTTTAATTAAAACAAAAGTGTTTTCCTAATTTTAAATTTGCCAATAATTTTTGCTTCAGTTTATAATATTAAATTTTAACATTTCTATAAATTTTGCTTATTGTTTCTTTCAGTATTACAAAACCTGTCAATCTTATTTTTTTCGCCCACTTCGTTTTTTAGTGTTCGCGCATAAATCTCTCACAGAACTTACTAACTAAACCTAAACCTAATTGTGTGTAAATAACCATAAATGACATACAGCCAAAATAATTAAGACGCACAACATCTATCCCTTTTTTTGATTTCCTTTGTTGCTGCTATGAGATTTGCCAATCTATCTGTCCACACTTTTTTTTATTAGTTTCAGATAGGTATGTGTTTTCATTTATCAAATATAACTGTTACAGCCCATAATAAAATTATTTTCGGAATAATATAGAAAAGTAAAAAATATTTAAATAAAATTACAATTTTGTATGTACTCGTACGTAATTATCCGAAAGAGAGAAAGAATAATTCTCGGAGAGAGAGAGTATGTATTCTGAAAAATAATGGCAAGAGTCATCAAATTTATTACCAAGACAGCCTTTCCTTTAAGGCTGGGATCGGCACACTCATATAACCATAACAAAAATATGCCCCTCTCTCAATGTAAACTGAATGAACAGTGTTCGCATCTCTTCCAAGGCTAAAATCACTACGGAACAACTATGTAGAAACCACCACAAAACCATTACCAGCCAAGTATAAAAACGCCAAAAATCGCTGTGAGAAAATAACAAAACGCTAAGTCCAGATTCACACAAGACAATTTTTTTCAAGCAAGTGTTAAAGTTTTTACGAGAGAGAGGCAGGCGGAAAAAGCTCCCTGCCTTTTTTTCCTACAAACTTTGACACGTACTTGTAAAAAATTACCTCGTGTGTAGCACGACTAACACTGACAAAAATGTTAACAATGAATTATTTTTAAAAACCACTGACAAAATATTTTTGAATTCAATAAATTTTTTAAATATTTCCCTTTCAAAACATAAATAAGAACTTATATTTATAACATAAACGTAACAGTCTTTTTTCCATACTTAGGATTAAATTATTAATAAATTATTTCAAATTTTTTAGGTTGCCTTACAGAAATGCGAAGTGTCCTTAAACTAACGTCAGTGAAATTTAGTTTAAAAGTAAACAATCATATTTCGGATTATTTCCAGCGTTTTTAAACATAATTTTTCATCTTGTTTTTGTTTTTTTGTTTTATTCGATCTGCTTTCATAGTACATATTTTGTTTTTGTACTCAGGCTCAAGATCGTTATTGTTGTTTTCAGTATATGAAAACAACTTTGTTAAAAATTAAAGAAGAAGTAAGTGACATGTATTGGGGGCGGTTGTACATATTTTGTTTTTGTACTCAGGCTCAAGATAATTTTTCATGTTACTTATCTTTTTATACGGACGTTAAGCTACACATCTTGACAAATTTCAATTTTGAGTTATGTCACTCTTGAAGTAAGTGAGCAATATGGAGAAACATAAATGAAAGCGACATCGTTTTTACATTCTATGTGCTCTAAAAGAGTGCGACGATACGTTGCGTAAAATACATGATTTTTTTTAAAGTCGCCGTCATGTTGCATTCTTCGCCGATGTATGTAAAAAATCACTAAAAGCGCTACAAAAAACTGTTAAAAACGCTACCGTAGTGGTCTTTCTGAAAAATCACAACTTTTACAAAACAGTGGTATTTGGAGATCAAAAATCACCACAAGTAGCGGAAAAATCACCAAGTTGGCATCGCTGTGAATGAATTATGTTAACCTCATTCAATGTGTGAGAGAAGAGATCCGCCCATGGGCGCTATTTTGCCGATATCTGCTTTAAGGGGAGCTCAGCCTGAAATTTATTACTCAAATATCTCGTACTGTCTATTAAGTCCGATTTGGCATTAAAAGTATGACGTGGCTACGTCATTGTTTTAATGTAGAAAATCCTAAAAATTATTTAAATAGTACATCAAATAATGCCGATTGTCACAAATTTAATAATTTTTTGCTTTAATTTAAAGGCTTACATTTAAAGAAGGGCGTACACAAAACTAATGATTACATAGTGATTAATTCAAATTCAAAAAACTTTAGATTAAGCAAAATTTCGTAAAAAACATGTACAGTTTCATTATTTTAACGAAAATTGTGATTGGATTAATGCCAAGGCCGCATACTCAATATAAGAATGGGCCATCATTAATTGTATTACTATTTTTTTAGGTGTACAAATAAAATTATTGTTTAGGAATTTATCCAAATATATATTTTTAAAAAAGATTTTCAATACTGCTGACTTTTTAGAATTTCAGTTTAAATTTTTCCTTAGTTTCGAATTGTACCTCCCAGTTACAATACCTATGCAGCATTAACTTTTTAAATCAATCATTTTAAATTTCTGAGTTAGTATTTCCTCCAAGTAATTTATTTTGATCCAAGTTTATATATACTCGTATATACGATTTCAATTATTATTTTTACGAACATTATACATTTAAAAAAAAAAAACTTTGAATAAGTAAAAACTTTAACACAATTAACCTATTTTCTGAATTTTTAGTGCAAATAAATATTTGTTTCGGAAATAATAGTCCCAAATAAAAACATATTGGGGTGTAAATAAAGATTTGGTTAGGATAACATTTTCCCAATTATATACTTTTTGTGTGTACCAAGTATTATAATGGGTTTTCCAATAAGAGTGATATCTTCATCATGGGTGTCAAGGTCGTAGGAAGACTGGAAAGTGTCTTTTTTGGATTTAAAAAAAATTGACTTAGCGCACGAAAAGTTGTAATTGGAGAACGATTTCTTTGAAAAAAAACACACTTATTGTTAAGGAAATTCAAAAGTTTTTTATTTAATGTGAAGCACAATCGGTACAATTAAGTTCTAAATAAAACGTCATTCAAATGGCCTTCACAACTTCTTCTGCAGAAACGAATTCGAAGAACCCAATTTTCGAGCACTTTTTCCACTAAATCAAGTCGTATGTCATGAATGGCACGTTCAATATTGACTTGTAAAGCTTGAAGAGAGTCTGGGTTATTTCGAAAGACCAATGACTTCAAATACCCCCAAGAAATAGTCTAATGGTGTAAAATCACAACTTCTTGGAGGCAATTCAATGTCACAATTTCTTGAAATAATCGAATCTCCAAACTTTTCTCGCAACAATTCAATTGTTTCATTTGCTGCGTGGCACGTAGCCACAATCGGTCAACGTCAAAAACATAGCTCTTAACGAGAGCTAAAATATTGCTCAAGGGGTCGACAGGAAAGTGTTTTTTTTTTTTTGGATTTAAAAAAAATGACTTAGCGCACGAACAGTTGCAATTGGAGAACGATTATTTTGATAATAAAAATGAATAATTTGCAAACGTTGTTCTTGCGTATATCTCTCCATGATGAAATTGTAAACACTACTGAATACAATGAAAAACAAATGGCAGATCATGACACATTACAAACAGCCGAAACGTCATTTCATCATCATCATCATCATCTCTAATGGAAAACCCAATATGTTTAGAGTGTACCCTAAACGTATATATGCTCCAAGCCGAATATGTTTGAGATAATATACTACAGAAGCGTTGTTTTTCAGCGTGTATAAATCAGCCTGCATTCAATATGTCTCATTTGAAATTAGCGTGGACCTTGCCAAAAGAAAATTTTTCTACCTCCAGCTTCAACATGGTATAGTTTCGCTGTCATTTTTTAATCAGGAGTTTTCATTGGAATATCTTTTGGATTAATTTCACATCACTGAAATAGAATAGTTTTTACTAAATATAAACATTTGTGTTCCAAATATATGAACTGTCTATGTTGAAAATGGCGTGATTCTGTTTTAAAACCAAAACTAGTATCGTTAAAAGGCTAGGTGAATAATAGAAATATATATGCTGTATTTACATTCAGTTCATCTCAAGATTTCAATGTTTCTATATTATGTGAACATTTTCGCTTTTGAGTTTTATTAACCCTCTTTTTTCAATGGTGAATCGAGTAAGCAGAATGGCGTTATCGCCACTTTCACTCACACTTTCAATATGCTTGAATTAAAAGAAAATATGTTTTATTTGTAAGAAAAAAAAAATTTTTGGGACGCATATATATTATTATGTTACAACAAAACATATTTTTGAACTAATATTCTCAAATAAAATATTTGTTTATATTTTATATATGGGCATATCCATGGTCAAGTATGTGACAGTCGTACGTTTCAACGTGATGAAAAGCATGAAAAAGCTTAAATTTACGTCACGTGATGTGACTACATTTCCATGCTAACAATTTTATTTTTTTAATTGCGTAAAACAAAATATATAAAATTTGTTGTTATGACCGTCCGTTGATTTGTAATTAATTGGGTTGTTTAAACTGGTCAGATATTTTTACGAAGTAAATAAAATTTGTATGTGGCGACTTTATTTTTAAACCCTACACTTCACTGTGGTAAAAGCTATTATTAAAAATTACATTAATTTAAATATTTAAGAGAAAAGTTATTAAAAAATGAAAAACACGCACACGCTGAAAAAAAATCGCTTCTGTAGTATATTGTCCCAAGCATATTCGGCTTGAAACATATATATGTTTAGGGTAGACTCTAAGCATGTAATATTTGGTACATACAAAAATTGTGTATTTGGGAAGATGTTGTTCTAAACAAATATTTGTTTACATCCCAATGTGACAGCTATTTGTGAAACAAATATTTGTTTGCATTTAAATATTCATAAAATACATAAATTGTGTCAAAATTTTCAGTAATTCAAAGTTAAATTTTTAGAAATTTTCAATGTTCGTAAAAAAGTAATAATTGAAATCATATAATCTTGGGTCAATATAAAGTACATAGAGAATTGACAACTAATGATGGCTTGGAATACTCAGAAATTTTAAATGATTCATTTAAAACAGAAGGTAATGCTGCATACGGTATCATAACTGGGAGGTACAATTTGAAACCAAGGAAAAATTGAAACTGAAATTTGAAAAAATCAGCAAAAGGTTTGGAAATCTTTTTTAAATAAAATATATTTGGAAAAATTCCTAAATAATAATTTTATTTGTATTTAAACACATATTTTATTTGAGAAATTTAGTTTGCAAATATAATTTGTTGTAATATATTAATATATGCGTTCCAAATATATTTTATTGATTTTCAAATAAAATTTATTTGCTAAGAAATATAAAATATTTAAAAATTTATGTTCCAAATATATTTTCTTTCGATTCAAACATACCAAAAAAGGCTATTTTGCCCCGTGCATGAACTCAAATTTTCAGTCTGTTTGATCGTCATGGTAAATAAGATATGTTTTGGCCTTCTGAATTTTATAAGATTTAAGTATTTTTTTAATAATACCGTCCATAAAGATATTTTTGACAACCTTTTTATTTTTTAATCGTTGTGGACCTTTCTGTGGACATGCCAATATACAAATAAAATTATTATTTTGAAATTTCTTCAAATATATCTTTTAAAAAAAAAATAAATTCAAAACGTTGTACATTTTTCGAATTTTATTTTAAATTTTTCATTGATTTCGATTTATAACCATACAATTTAGAATGACATAAATACCAAATAACATTTATTTTGAAGCACTATTATTTAATTTCTATGTAAGTCATCATTTGTTGCCAACCCATCAAGCAATGTCGATTATAAAGGAGTTTCATGAGCATTAAAAATTTCTAAAAAATTAACGATGAATTACTGGAAAACATAAAACTTGTCTTAAAATTACGAATTGATATGTTTGAATTTAAAGAAAATATACTTGGAATCAAAATTTTTAAATATTATATATTTTTGGACAAATTTATTTTATTTGAAAATTAAGAAATTTTGTTTGAAACGCATATATTAATATATTACAACAAAATATATTTGCGAACTGACAGTCACAAATAAAATATGTGTTTACAAACAAACAAAGATATTGTTTAAGAATTTATCCAAATATTTAAAAATAAAATATTAAAACTTTGCTGACTTTGTCAATTTTTAATTTTATTTTTTCATAGAATTCGTTTTATACTTTATAGTTAAAAATGTCGTAAGCAGCATTTTCTTTTGTTTTACAGCACTCATTTTTAATTTATAAATAGTCCATTTGTCAATCCATCAAAATGCTATTTGTCGTTACCCATAAAAATTTTAAAAGAATTTTACAAACATATAAAATTTCTAAAAAATAAAACCTTAAATTAAACTGGAAATTTTCCATTTCCTAAATATTTTGGAAAATACAAATTAATCATTGTTTCGGAAATATTATTTCCAAATAAAAAAATATTACGATGAAAACAGAATTTTGTTTAGAACAACATCCTCCCAAACATATTATATTTGTGCGTGCCAAATATTATATATTTGGAGAGTGAATAAAATCAAAAGCTGCGCACCGATTTCAAAGAAATATATGAGCTACATCGTTCGAAATATATTTAATTAAATGCTTTTGGACCAAAACTGTGATTATTGTCGCTTTTTATTTTTCATGAAATTTTGAAGAACAAACATTTTAATTTTTTTTATTAAATTGTTGATTTTTTTCAAAACGTCAACAATATCTCCGAAACTACTTTGCAAATTTAAAACCAATGTAAGCACGACTTAAAGATAATTTTATTGACGTGTTTTGGATTTTATTTTTAACTGAATACGGTGAACCGTTTACAAGATATTCCAATACATGTAGTGGAATCGCCTTCATTTTTTGATTCGGCGTCCCAAATAACATTAAACAAAATTCAGTTCATAATTAACAAATACCTTGTTCCCTTGTGTAATAAATGTTTGGGATAATATACTACAGAAGCAATTTTTTCGGTTCATATGTACATCTCTCAATATGTATACTTTAAGAAAATTGTACAATTCTGTACACTATGACTATGAATAAAAAACCTTTAATTCTCTTTAAAAATGTTGACTTAATGGTGCTGGTCCCTTGAATATAATTCGGGCGATTTCGAGGCTTTAAAAAAATGAAAGCCGCCACAATCCACACACAAGTATTTCAGTAATTGTCACTTCAAATATGTATACATACTCGGAAAATGTTCAAAATCCCATAAATCAATATTGTACTTCTTGACTGTACACATTTTGAATGTGTAATGTGTGTGTAAATACTATGTACATTCATACATACATATCTGCATAATTAATACAAAATGTCTGTACGCCACATACAAACAAACATCCATACGTATGTATGTACCACCGGACCCTTTTGAAATTCCTAAAACACAAACTTATGTATCCATACACACACTCTCATGTAGCTCTATGAACACCCTTTCTGTTGGAGTGGGGGAGGGTGAATTGCTATAATCAGAATTATCGGGTGCTTTTGCACAGTTGCTTTCTTGTACGGTCAACGGTTACGAACGAGTGCAGCGAAGTGAAGAATTTGCAAGTCGGTGCAACTTTAATTGCCCTTCCAAATGTGACCATCATCATCATCAATAGGCAATAGTTGGCAGCAGTTGGCGCGGCACGGCAACAATACAGAATACATACGTGGTCAGCTAGCGGTGGCCGGCAGAGAGAAGGCAATCGAGCTAGCCCCATCGGGAAGTGTTGCTTTTTTATTCGATTACATGCGGTTCACTTATGAAAGTACGAGCGAGCAAAAAGGTGAGACCGAATGAGTGCTCATACACTCATTCATTCATTCATTCATTCACACACTGACACACCCACTTGCTGTTAGGCGAGCATTCTTACGAACAAATCCCACCAAACATAACACACAGCCATATATTTTAATTTCATCGCCGCGAGAGCTGCGGGCATTTGTTGTCGGCCCTGTTTGTGGCGCATTGTTGACATTCAAAAAGTTAAGCATGTGCAACTGGCACTGCCCACTCGAGATGTTCACCAGCGATAATTGTGCCCGATGTTGGTGGGAAGGGTTTTTGGGCGATAGAGTGTGATGTAAATACCATAAATAAACCTAGTATTGACTTGTTGTCCTTGTCGCACTGTGAGCTATACATCACAATGGCCGCCATTACGGCAGTAATCGAGTTCGAGTGTGGGGTAGAACCACCACTTGTTGGTGTGCCTGATGTGGTTGGTGGTTGATTTCTTGCGGACACTCTGGAGTGAGTGCATGAGAAGATATTTTGAACCACTCAAGACGTTACAAAGTCACTCTCTTGGAGAGTTTAAACGAGCATGAAACACGCACGTATGAACATACACCACACTGAGTCGTTCACAATTTTATTTGCTCCATAATTTGTTTTGGTGGGCGGAATGAGTGAAGAGAACGCAGAGAGTGGCGGCGACCTCATCGGACGGCGACTTGGGTTCGACTCAACGACAGAGAAAGCAGAGTGAATGTCTCAGTTCTATAACTGGTGGTTTCGTGTTTGGATCGTGATTGCGCTTCAATTAGATTAAACGAATGACGACAAACGGAAAGAAAAATAAAAAAGTGGTGAAAAATAAAACTTGAAATCGACGGAAGAACAATAACATGTTTCACATCTCGTTTCAGTCGGGTTTTCTGTGCGTTAACAACGATTGCAACAAATAGATGTGTCCCTTAAATTAGTGAATAGAATGGACGATCAATAAATACAAGTTAAAGGATAGAATAAAAAATTAAAACAGAAGTTTCAGAAAATAAACCCCAAAAACGTCGACAAGTTCGACAAAGTGTGAACTAAATATAGTGTACCGTGTCCTTTATATACATAACTGTGGCGTTTGCTTCTAATATAATATCAAATTAAAATACACAAAGTTCAAAAGAAAAAAGTAGCAACGCAGACCGACGACGATTGCGCTTTACTATTGAAAAGCGAAGCAAATAAATTGTCATGTTGATTGAATCGGGCATCAATCGAGACTTTGGATCTATAGCACCAGCCAGCTTCAATATACCAGCACACTGGAAAATGGATCCACCCAGAATACCAACACTCAACACCCCCGCGGCTGGCAGCGTCGGCGGTTCCATGCCACCGTTACACCCCAACGGTAAGTAATAATAATAGATAGGCGCAAAGCCGATGCCTTACGAAGAGGCAACGACCGACGGCTTTTGAACAACCAAATATTTTGTCACTTACGAACATTTTATAAAAGGAATATTATGAATTCGGTGGCAGTTTCTCTCATTCGGTTTTGTTCTCCGAATACATCTATCCCCAGACGTTGAAAAAATCTCTTCTGTAGTATGTAGGATATTGTCCCAAACATACATACATGTTCTGCCTGAAACATACAAGTTTATAATATTTGGTACATATCGATACATTGATATAACATATTTGGAAAGAAGTGGTTTGAAGCAAATCCTTTTTTTTTTATTTGGGTCTATTATTTCCGAAACAAAGATTTATTGCATTTAAGTATGTATTCAGAAATGTACCGATTGCTTGATGTAAGCCCAATTTTTTAGTTGCTCAAAATCGACATTTTTGATATATGGAATGAAATATATTTGGAAAATTTTGTTTGGAATATTATACCTAAATTTCTGAATAAATATTTTTTATTTGAAAATCAATTAAATTCATTTGTAGCACATACATTAATATATTAGAAAGAAATATATTTGCGAACTATATTTTATTTGGCACACACAAATGTTTCCGTCCTAACATTTTTTATTTGGGCCTATTATTTACGAAACAAATATTTATTTTCATTAAGTATTCAAGTACTTAATTTTATGGCAAGTTTTATGTTTCTCAGTAATTCAACATTAAGATTGACAACACACGATGACTTGAAATAAATAGAAATTAAAAAATTAGATCTTCACAACAAATGTTATTGCTTCTTAGGTCATTTTAAATTATAAGATATAACTCTGCAACGATTTGAAAATCTTTTTTAAACAAAATATAGGTATTTGAACAAATTCCTAAACATTAGTTTTGGTTGTATATAAATACATATTTTATTTGAGAAAATTTGTTTGCAACTATATTTTGTTGTATTCGTTCCAAATAAATTTTATTTATTTCAAATACAATTTATTTGCCCCGAAATACCTATACAATATTTAAACGTTTGTGTTCCAAATATATTTTTTCGATTCAAACAAATTCGACATGGCGATATTCAATTGCTAGTTCGCTTAAATTGACATACAAGCTTTCGGATCGTTCTTCTCCCACATTTCCTGCTTCTTTCATCCGTATATTTTTCTAGTGAACAGTTTCCATGAATCGTATGAGTAAACAACACTATGAAAAAATTCATTTCTGTAGTATATAGTATAAACATATTGTACATGAAACATGTATGTTCATATTTTTATGGTTGACTCCAAATATTTGATAATTAACACAAACAAATGTTATATGTCAGGGAAGATGTTGTCCTAAGCAAATCTTTGTTTCCATCTTAATACTTGTATCTCTAGAACTATTTTGTCCGAAACAAAGGTTTTGATTTTTTAGAATGTCCGTAAGAGATGAGTTTGTACAAATTGACTTTCATCGTTTGCGTCAAATAGAATGTAGAACATGTCCAGTGGTGTCCATTTCAATAAAAATCGGATTACTTTTTAATCAATTTCAAGGCTATCACTTTGTTTTTGTAATTTAAAATAAATTTCAAATTGCCGAGAGAGAATTAAGTGTTCCTTGGGCTTCCTATACACTGTGGACATCTGATGGATATTGTCTGCAAAATACATGCGGCATCTCCGGCTCATGTAAAGCAGCGTTGTAAAATTGTGTAATAAAAAAAGTTTAATAAAAACTTAAGTGAAAAGTTTAGAGACTTGCACGGTAAAAAATCATTTCTGTAGTAATTGTCTCAAACATATTCTACATGAAACATAAACAACAAAAACAAGTGTTATAGATTTTGGAAGATGTTCCCCTAGATATATACAATTTCTTATAAAGTTGTGAGATTGGGCCGTTAATTTGTTCGTTGAGTAAAAGATCGGCTCCCTAAGCAGGAACGGCACCTGATAGTAACGTTTCCAAACAAGTGTGGCATGTTTAATAATCTTGTCCTCTGAATATCGATGATTTTTTATATTTATAAATTAAAAGTGTATTCTATACAACAGAATCTAATTTGATATTTTTAACTGAAAATTATAAGTCAAAATCAACGAAAAATAAAAAAACAACAGAAATTTGAATAAGTCACCAAAATTTAAAAATCTTTTTGAAATTAAATATTTTTGAAAATAATCCGAAACAGTAATTTTGTTTGTGTGTTAACATATAGAATTTTATTTGATAATGGAACTTCATTTAATCTTACTATTTACAATGTATTGGTACGTTAATTACCCCTCACCTTACAGGGAGGAGGGTATATATCATTTGCTACGGACCAAAAGTGTAACGCATTGATTGTGTGACCTAAGACCCCAAGTATGTTTGGCGGAAATCCGTTTTGAGTCATTTGTGCAATGTTGGTCCGTTCGTCTGTTTGTCTATCTATGTATCTGTGTGTCTGTGTGTCTGTCTGTCTGTTTGTGGACACGATTACTATCGAGAGGAGCAACAGATTGACTTAAAATTTGGTGTGTACTAAGATTTTTTCATCTCAGGACAAGTTAGAATACACACAGTTTTGACTACAAAGTCAAACACACTATATCAAACACACTATATGATTTGCTCCGTGTAAATGCGCAACGCATATACCGCTCATATTAAGTAGAAATTTTCGATTTCGGGATTTTAGCATAAATGTATTCAGCTAATCAATATCTGTCGATCAATATATGACACTCGTAGCTATATCCACTTTGTACTGGTTTTTTTTCAACATTCAATTCTTCACATTCTACACCGAATGATAAGAATATTTTTGTAATGGAAAAAACTTTTGTAATGAACAACAATTTGCTATAATGGATTTCAAATAAAAGTCCGTTTTGTTTTATTTTTCTAATTTTTGGGCTCTCCAGAACATTTTGATATTTTGAGATGTGTTGTTATTCTAGCAAACCACATATGTATGATGTGTTTGCTCCCTGCGATATACGAGTAGATGTTTTCGATGGCGATTATCTTTCGTGGACTACATTTAAAGACTTACATAGCGCGTAGTACTTGAATAAGTCCCGTTTGAGTGATGTTAAGCTATTGTGTTATACTGTGCGAAAAACCAGCAGGAAAGTTCACAAACTAGTATTAACATTTCCGCTGATCCATCGAAGATTCGTTCTTGCATGGAAAACATTAAAATGTACTTATGACGAATTTTCGTCGGCAATAAACACAAGGCACTCTTTGCCACCTCGGTTCTTATATGGATAAATGTCCATACAGCGTTGTAGTAATAAATGCCTTTCCATCGATATCCATCTAAGAAACTCGTCTGGATAATTCCTACCCGTTTTTCACTTCTTCACAAAGCGTCAGGGTTGCGCCATTTTCATTTTAAAGATTTACTATCAAAATCCAATCCAATAAAATGTGATTCTACATCCCAGAGCCTTGTAAAGCCTTAATGGCTCTCTTCCTGTCGAACAGGAATAAGTGAAATACAGGAAAAGAAAGCTAGATTACGAATTATATATGCCGTGCATTAAGGATTTGCCTTACAAAAGTTTTTCTGTAAAAAAACGTCGAAAATATCCACAGTTCTGTACACGGATATTGATCTTATGAATATTATTGTTATTGGCTAATTTGTAAAATCTATCGTGCTTAATAAATCTGAATTTATAGAATTTTGAAAACTTTTTTAGTTTGCATAAAAATCGACAAATGGACGTCGTGACGGACTTCTTAAGTATGTATTTACCATTTACTCTAAAAATGCAAAATTTTTGTGAAATTTAGATTTTTGTTGAATTCCGGACGGCATGTTCCGGTCAGCACGAAATTCTTATAATAAATATATATATATTCGAAAAATGGACCGACATTGTCCATTTCCAATACCAAGTTGTCTGGAGATATTAGAAGTATATGTACCACACGGGGGAAAATCGTCATTTTTGATATGTCTGAATTGAAAGAAAATATACTTGGAAACGATTTTTTAAAATATAATATATTTGTTAACAAATAAATTTTATTTGAAAGTCAAGAAATTTTGTTTGGAACGCATATATTAATATATTAGAACATAATTTATTTGCAAACTGACTTTCACAAATAAAATATATGTTTACACACAAACAAAGTTATTGTTTAAGAGAATTTCCAAATAAATTTTTCATTCACTGTATTTCAAAATTCTTTAAGAGTTTTTTTCACTCTTCCAGTACTTTAAAAATCCCATAAAGAGCTATGGATCTACACATAAAAGCTTGCACACTGGATGCGAATTAGTCGTACGTACACGTACATGTTATTCAGATGTACGAATGAAGTACGAAAAAAACTAATGTGGATTTTTTTACGTATTCGCTGAAAAGTTGAACGAAATAAAAGGTGAAAGAAGTACAAATTTAACGAAAATGGATACTGAAAATCGTCATTATACAAATTTTGCATGCCATTGATGAAACTCACCGAATTCATCATTTTTAAAATTTTTTCACGTAATAATAATTAATTTATGAATATACAGATTAATATTATTCACAGCGCACTAATGAACCTTAACAAATACTGAAAAAACTACTTACTTTTAACGCAGAAAACGCACTAATTTCGTAGGAGCACTATCGTTTACGTACACAGACAAAACATTTCGTCTTAATATTAAAGATTTGCGACAAAGATGTCCTTAATCTTTGAAATAAGTACGTTTTGAACTTAAAATTTAGTTAATCGTTTAGGACGTGGTTGAAATATATGCTATTCACATTAATTGAACTGTGGTTGGTCAGTGCAGTAGTGACCAAAACAATTTTCAATCTTCAGTCAAGTCACTTAAAAGCTAAGTATCTATATATTTTAGATTAGATTTTTAGATTTATATATAAATTAATGTGTATATACAGATCATCAAGGTGATGCAAATTCAACTATTTTATGTCCAGCTCGGGATCAAATGAACCGTTTGTTTTGAAAGTGGCGTAACGCCATTTTCACATAAATTGAGTTAAAGGTGGATTCGACTACAGACTAGTCGGATATAATTTTATCAAAAAGAATTTTTTCAAAAATGTCAAAGTTGACTTAGATTTTTAAGTTTTGCTAGTAAACAAATTTACAAAAACGTTTGTTTTGAAAGTGACGTAAATCCATACGCTTTGAATATTATGAAAACCGTGAACTTTTTTGGATATGTATTAATGCCATTTTATAATATAGATGAAATACTATGCTTTTGGCACTTTGTAAATTATTAAGGTCTTTAACAAAGATGCCATTTTATTTTGTAAAATTATATCCTACGGAACAATATAAAAAAATATTTTATATTCGAAATGCATAAGTGATTGTGATAGTTTCATCTTAAAATTGATAAAAAAAAAGAAAAAGAAAGATGATATCGGACAATAAATCAGGTATAAAGATATTATTTGCAATAGAAATAGAACAATACATTGTATTTATTTCATGTAGAAGGACTTTATCAAGCAGCAATAAGCAAAACGCGGAGAAACGCACAAAGACGATGAAGAAACGTACTTTCACAATCACTGCAAAATCAACCGCCGTAAAAGAGGATGCATAAATGAGGCTGTTTATTTTCAAAATGGAAATAAAGTTCCTTTTTAATTACGATTTTTATTATACTACTATTTCACGCTTTATGTGTCACAATAAATAACTAGTTAACCCAAATTTAATATCTTTTATTTATCACTTTGTTTCCCAATTTACATGCATTTGTGTAACGTGCCAACTTTTTGAATGTAGGGATGCATTTCCAATTCAAATCGCTAAATTAGAAGTCATTTAAACAACTAAACATGTTTGATACCAGGAAGATTCAAAATGTAAAAATTATTATTATGGAAATTTAGTCTTTACGCCACTTTCAAAACAAACATTTTGTATAAAAAGTTTGTTTTGAAAGTTCAAATCAATTATAACAACTAAACCAATTAAATCTAAACATGGAACCTAGATACCATTGTCTGAAATATGCAATAGTATAATAAAACATTTGATTTTCCGAGACGCTTTTTGCGACCTCTCGACCACAGAGAGGTATCATTCAGAAAAGTTTTACACATATAGTTAAGGGTGTGGCTGGAATAATACCCTACTCATATTAACGAAATTTGAACAGTTGGGGCAAACATAATATAATTCTCTCTGATATTTAAAGTATCGATTAAGAGCTACGAGTAAAAACATGTATGCGGTGCTGGCTAGGATACATTCATACATTCTAATTTTCAGTTTTTGGTCATGGAAGTCGCGAGAGCGTTTTGAGTTTTTCAGAGCATCTAATATAAGTCTCAGGAGTTTGATAGACTTTCAAGTAGACTGATCGTCAATATTAAACCAATTTTTCTGATCGGCGAGAAAGCCATTTGTGAACCAAGGAATTTAAATCGTACACATATCTTTTGCTATAGCTATTTTTTTTAGTTGTTGGGTCCTAATTTTTGATTTAAAAACAAAAATAATACTAACATTTAAATAACACCTTGACTTACTACTGTCACTACATATAAATGACTATTTAAAGTAGCCCATATACAACTCTATTTTCTATACGTATACAAGCTATAAAGTGGTCGAGAATACAAAATCGCAACTTTCAAAACATTGGCGTACCTGTCTGTCCTGTAGACGCCATGCTTAAGCAAACAAATAGTAATTTTATGATCGGCCCGTGATCTAAGCGACAAAAGAATCTGAGAGATAATATCTGTAACCATTGCCTACATTTTTGGTTTTCGAGTTATGGTCACACCGACCAGGCGTGATGAAATAGAATATGAGGTTTTTACTACTACAGCAAATAAACGTATACAACTAACTTATAAAAAGAAATATTAAAACGTATAATTTTTGTAGTAGTAAGAGCTAAGGATATATAGGGGTTTTATCAAAATCTGAACGTATATATATAAAATTTGTCAAGTTACGTTCATGGCTTAAGAACATTTTATCTGCTAAATGTTTATAAAGATATGTTAAATATTAGTCTTAGATGCAAATTCGGGTATAGGTATATATGGGGACCATATCTAAAGCTAAACCGAACTTTTCTACATCAAATTTCGTAAAGATTTAAGGCAAAATATGGCTTCTACACCGCGTAGATGCCAAATTGGGATATATGTGCATCTCAAATTGGGAGCTATATATAAATCTGAACCGATTTTTATGAAGTTTGGCAGAGGTATTTACTGCCTCATAGAAGTTCCAGTGTTAAATTTCATAAATATCTGCCAGACAATAAAGTTTATATACCGCTTAAATGGCAAATCGGGATGTATGTACATATAACATATCGCCCATTTAGAAAAAGAACGTCACAACTCAAAATCGGAAATTCCGTCTATGGACGATTTGTGTAGCCTATGGAAAATGAACCTGACAAGGGAACGGGACAAAATCAATTTCTAAGTTGGTAAAATATAGTTGCCTACCCCATAAATCCAAAACATCCATCAATAATCTTTACATTATGAAGAGCAGGACATTTTTGTATGAGCACTTAGAAATTTTAAAATGTTGAGTTGTGACGTCCTTTTTCTAAATGATCGACCAGGCCGGGTCGATTTGTGGGAGGCAAAAAAAGTCGCCATTGCTCAGTGAAAATCGTATTCTAGGGATCAAAATAAGAAACTTCGCCGAAGGAACCATACCTCTAAAACGAATTCTGATATCCCGGAATTTGGGTCGAACTTTCCATACATTTGGAGCACTCTAAATGGGTCAAAGTGGGATTTTTTCCGGGACATCAGAATTCGTTTTAGAGGTATGGTTCCTTCGCCAAAGTTTCTTATTTTGATCCCTAGAATACGATTTTCACTGAGCAATGGGCGATTTTTAATCGGTCTGGTTGTAAAACAAACTTATAATACTTTGCACCCCTGAGTGGTGCAGGGTAATTTTATTTAAAGGCCAAAATAAACATTCGAAACACAGGAAGATTATTTCGGTAGCAGCTTCTTCTTTCACGTTCGATAACAAGCCTTACATTTTATATGTCGAAATATTTTAAATTTGGGAATTTTGTTTTTTAAATAATATCCTTTAATTTATTCGATTCAAAGAAGTTAGTTTAAGAAACACGCGAAACGGAAATGGGAGATTAAATGGGAGTAAAATAATACAAACATTTTAAATGTACAAGAAATTAAGCTATGAAAAAACAAGGATTGTATAAACTAATCTACAAAATGTTTACTCGTATGTTTATTAAATTGAAAAAGACTTTACAATGTATGTCTATTATAAGAACTAAAACCAACATTGGTGTGAAGAGTCTTTTTTTTCAGAAAAAATAAAATATACCTGACAGCATATTGAATTTAAAAAAAATTCTGAAAGTTTCAATGCTTGACTTTCAAAGCAACAGCATAAATATCGGCTTGCAAGCAGTTACATTCAGATTTGGGACTTGCCTTAAAGATAATCCATATGGACCCGAAAGGATAAGAAGGTTGTGTGACCATGTAGAAAACAATCTACCAATAGGACAATATGTATGGCAACATTCTCCGTATCCATGCAATTATTTTTAAAAATAAAATCAAACTTAGAGACTCTAAATAAACATTTAAATATACTTTCAAGACTTATGGGCCACAGAATATAGTGTTTTAGGCCACTGTGGTATATAAGGTTGAAACCTAAATCAATAAGGATTTAAGAAAAAAATCCTAAAAAAATGTTTACAAGACTTGGTGGAAAAAAATAATATATATTTAAATATTTTGATTTGATACAGGTTTGTGATGGCTTCAGCTTTAGTAATATCAATGTGTGCTTAACGTGATTCTTGTCTATTCGTCATGCCCTGAATCACAGTGTAGTGCAATGTAATATAGGCGAAACCTATTCGGGATTCATATACTGATTTAGCGGTAAATATTTATAGATAGGAACGTCATTTGTTGTTATGTATATAAATAGTATTAGCAGAAATGAGAGCAAAAATCGTCCATTCTGAATCAATTTCACTGTGATCATGACATTGAATTCCGTAAAATTCAAATTCCGTAGATACCAAATTAATTCGAAAATATCTATTTTCAATTAAAAATATTTTGATAAATATTTGAAAATTAATAAATGGCTAAAAATCAATACTGCTTTCAACTCCAACTATTTGTTTAATATTTCCAAAATACCTTTTTCACGCAAATTCCGCAGCAATTGCTTACAGTATGGATTTGACGGTCTTATCCGCGAACTGCTGACGTGAGGACGGCCATTTATGCAATGAATGGAGATATTCATGGGGCGCAAGCATATATCCAAGAAAAGTACAGCTTAGCATTATATTCATGTTGTGCAGCTCACAGCTTCAACTTTGTTGTATTTTACGTATGCAAAGTAGTCCCAGTTAGAAATTGTCTCGGCACTATCCAAACCACTTTTTTCAATGTCTTAAAGGCAAATAGCTCGTCAAGAAGAAAATTCTAATAACAGGAATTTTCGTGATGATAAAAAGCAAAAAATGAAAGCGGTATTGAGCAACTCGATGGTTAGAGCAACGTGAGTCTGTTGAAATAGATCTTCACCTACAAGTAGCCGTTATCGAGGCTTTGTAAAGCCTCATCTACAACATCTGCATTTCAGTTGATGGTGGCTATAAAACGTTGGATTTTCAAGTTTCGGTCCATGTAGTTCATTCAGTTCACTGCTTGGCACTATCATCAAGTCGCGTTCTTCAAAGTTAAAATCAAGATTTAGCTGAAGCCGCCCATCTAGCTGAAAATTCGAAAAAATGAACATACGCGAAAATTGTACTCACCATTTTAGTGCGATTTTTCCGTCTGTTAAAATATTTTGTGAAAAACCAAACATTTAAATCAAGAAACCTAGGATTTCGGCCCGACAAAGTCATTGTTGCAATGTTGATCCAACAAATATTGAAGAATATTATAAGATTTCGACCTGCATTCCATATCTAGATTTATTCATCACTCATCTCGAAGATCGCTTGTTGAAACACCGTTGAATTCTGTTAAATTTCCAATGTGTTTTGACATCTGAAATTACAGTAATAAATGAAAGAAAGTTGTAAACAATTGTTTGAAAAATATTCATCAATTGTGCCAGACAGTTCTTTTGAAGTGTGGATTAGTGAATTTAAGTGGAGAATGTCAGAAATTCCCTGGAATCTCTTTATTTCGTGTAATATAGATGCATTTCCAAAGCTTCACCAAATTTTGATGGTGCTGGCGGTGTTACCTGTGACTACAGCGACAAACAAAAACGGTATTTTTCAACATTACATCGGCTGAGAAATTACTTTGCGGCCAATCAAGACTGCAAATCGTTTAAATGGATTGGCTTCCCTAAATATTCATCGAGACATTCCAATAGATGTTAACGCAAATGTTGGACAATTTTTCTATTTCGCCTCGCCGCGGCGAACTTTAAAATTAACTATATGTCTATCTATATATTCGAAATAGGGAAATTTGGTAGAGTAAGAAAAATTAATATTTTAAAAAAGAAATAAATCACTTTTTTACTCCAAGTAATTTACCTAAAATTAACTAAATACATGATGTTGAAGACCCCATACCCAAATTTTAATTTCACTAACGTATTTTTTCACGAAAAACGCTTTAAAAGGTTGTAAATATAAGTTTTACACAGAGCATAGCGAACGGCGATTTAAATCTTAACTTTCGAAGATACAATGCAGATACACTATAAAACCTAGAACGGTTATTTTTTCGGTTAACGGCGCAGAATTTCATCTGCTTTTAATCGGTACCAAAGACTAGTATATTACTTGGAAAAAAATTGAATTAATGCACTGTTTTGGTACCAAATACCCCACCGTACGCCGTATCAATTTATTAAAACATTTATACAATTAATATATTATTTAAAATAATACAATTAGTATAACATTTAAATATAGAAACCTTTAAAATAGTTAAAGATGTGACCAACATTTTTGTTCAGAGTATCTTAACATACAATTTAAGTTAAAAATTAAGTTTCGGAAGTAAATTTTTTGCTAAAAAACACACAGGACAGGTTTCGTCGTTGAATAATTTTTGTTGAAAATATTATCTAAGTATTTTTAATGTTAATGACTATAAATATAAATAATAAATATAAATACCAACTATCGATATCAACCATCGATTTTTTTTATAATAAAAAAAGTAGGTACCATATGTGAAAACCCCCACTGCACACGGCCCTGATTTATGCATAAATAAACTAGAACAGTCATATTTTTTATTCATTCGATTCCAAAGTTGTAAATATATCCACCTATCGTTTGGCAACCCTAAATGGGGAGAAAGCTTTTCAGTAGTTTTCCTTTCCCTGAGTAACAAAGCGAAGCCACTACACAGTGTTACGGCGGCACTCCACACTCCTCACTTCACTTCTTCATTTCCGATTTCTAATTGTACTCATTCGGTAGCATAGTTGAATCATTTGAAGATGTGGCGGCAATGCCGCTATTGACAAAGCTGTCCGCGATATGGCCGATGTGATGAGGGGGAGCTTATTGGATAGGAATACGTGACGGGTTCTCATGGATGGATTGGGTATTGTGACATGTTCATATTTGCTCTTCATTAAGTAACCATTCCTCATTGATCAGAAACGACACACATGGACGTGTATTTGTTTGTCAAAAAAATTATATGACAAACACATGTACGTCAACTGCGACGTCGGCTGAGACGGCGCAAGTAAAATGAACTAAAGTTGACTTGACTGAATCGAATTGAATTGAATCGACATAAATTATTTTCTGTGTGACACAAATTATAGGTATTCAATTAAGTAATTATTTATTATACACAGTACTCACACACTCACGCACACACTGCCAGATGTACACGTCCATACATACATACACCACACACTGCATCACGCAACGCAATTTTTGGGTTCACTTAAGGGGGAGGGTTGTGTGGTTGGTACTCTTGTGGATATCAAAGTGTGTGTGTGTGTGTTTGTGTGTGTGCGATGGCCATTTGTAATGAGGTTGTTTCATGTTGTTCATGTTTTTTGCCTTTGTTTTGTTTTCAGTGGGACTTGTTTCTTCCGGACAAATACCGGGATCTGCTATATTTACGGGCGGAGCCAATGGCCAACCATCCCCAAGCACGCTGAGTGCCCTGGTATCTCAACAACGACTGCTGGAACTATCACGATTCAGTGGCCTGCGAGGATACGATATCGCCCAACACATGCTGACACAACAGGGTGCAGTATCGAAGCTTTTGGGTAAGTTTGAATAGTTTACATCGACCACTTTTATACATGCGACCACTAACCGGTGCTCCGGATATCCACCCACCCTCTCTCTCTCTCTCTCTCTCTGTTTCTCCATATGGTGATGCAGAGATAAGTAGAAAGTATTATGGTGGTGTGGTTGGATGGCCGGGCATGGCAGACACTACGCAAAAGTACATACATTACTCATTCATTGCACGAGTCCTGACTTTTGGGCCAATTGAAGAAATTTTGGGTGGGCGGGGGAGGGAGGTTGGCTAAGTAATGACTTCCCATCCACTTAGTTCATTTGATTAAACAATCGAATGTATTTTGATTGACATAAAATGGAATGTGTATTTAGAATTTAATAATGGAATTTCATCAAAAAAAACGTGCAAATTCAGCTAATAGGTATATACGTTTTGATTATATTCCGGATTAGCACCAAACTTTGTAGAAAGGGATGAATACGCTAAAATGTATGTATTTCAAACCTTCCATAACATTTTATGAATAAGGCACTTAGAATTAAACTTAGCCTACTTTAGAATGAATGTATCAATATGTGTGCGAAGAATAAAATTGTAAATATTTTTCCAAATACGTATGTAGTTACTAGTCGAGTACTTTTACTAATATTGAAGATAAGTGTACAATGATTTTAAACTTATTTGATTAAATTACAAAATTGAGACACTCACGGCGAAATTTGAGTTAAATCACTTTTATGACGATAAATACATTATCAATTTACCGTAAATCTTCGTTTTTTTATAAAGGGTTTTCCAAAACGTCCGTACGATGTTAATTGTAAATAAAACAAAAAGTTTTCAGAGAATTATCTTAATATTTTTTATTATGATAGAAGGATCTGTGACAATTATATGTGAAACAAAATATTGGCCAAATATCAATGACTCTGAGACATACTTGAGGATCTGTGTCGTTAATGTGCCAAATTATAAGTATATTTGTTCTTGAATTGTTCTTGGCGTATTGACGTACACTTTTTCTTTTAAATATCCACAAAGAAAGAAATCCAACAGTGTCAAATCACATGACAAATCACAATCACAAATCGTGGTGGCCAATTAACATCGCCACGACGTGAGATAACACTGCCATTGCATTTTTCGCGCAAAAGAGCCATAGTTTCGTTGGATGTGTGGCAAGTGGCACCATCCTGTTTGAACCACATATCGTCCAGGTTCATAACCTCAATTTATGGCCACAAAAAATTCAGTTATCATCTCGTGATAGCAAACACTGTTCACGGTAACTGCTTAGCCGACCTCATTTTCAAAGAAGTTCAGCCCGATGACGACGCCAGCTCAGCCCGAACTGAGGGAGCATGTACAGGTGTTTTCACATGTTCTACAGACCCGGTTTGCTGAAATTTGCGTACATTTCTCCCGATTGTGGACACATATGGTCGATTATGCTGACCAAAAAATCATTTCTCTGAAGCCAGTTGTCCAGAATTTTCACACCCTTACCCGTAAAAATTGCAATATAATCGTATCATATGCCAAAAGTCTTGCAAATCGTCGATATTTTTTTTTTTTTGGTCTCTTAGAGAAAAATATTCCCCGCAAAAAACTACTAGGGTACTTTTTTTAACGCTTTTATGAGTAAGAAGCAAAATTCTAGTTATTGCTTTAATTGTGTATTTTTCAATTCATAGCTGAAATCATGTATTTATTGATATTAGTTTTTGACTCAAACTTTTGTTCGGTTAGTGGAAATACAAAACTCATTCACAAAACATGCGAAATTATGAAAACTGTTAATTTTTAATACACGGTGAAATAAATAAAAATGAAATATACAAATTTTTAGGGTACACTCGAAATATATTATATTTGTCATACACAAATATTATATATTTGTGAAGATGTTGTTCTAAAGAAATCTTTGTTTCCGTTCTAATATTCTTTATTTGGGAAACTAATATTTATTTGCATTTAAATATTCAGAAAGTGTTTTGTAGTAATTCAACATTATTTTTTTTAGAAATTTTAAATGTTCATAATATTCCTTTATAATCGAAATCGTAAAATCTTGCATAATGATGCATTGGTTGATGGGTTGACAATAAATGATGACTTGCAATAAATAGAAATAATGTTAGTGCTTTACAACAAATGTCATTGCTACTTATGTAATATTAAATTGTAGCTCGAAATCCGTGAAGAATTAAAAATGAAATTCGAAAAATCTATTCCAGGTTTTGAAAATCTTTTTTTTAACAAAATATATTTAGAGAAATTCCTAAACAGTAAGTTTTGTTGTAAATAAGCACATATACACATTTTGCCCCGTGTAAATATGTTGAAAGGGGATCTATAGTAATTTTTCGCGAGGAATATTTTTCAAAGACATCAACCAAAAATTTTGCGGTTTGTATGACGTTTGATATATGAGAAGATTTGATTGCAATTTTTTACGGGTAAGGGGGTGAGAAACGTTGACGACTGTTTTGAAAGAAATAATTGTCCAAGGGTTACATTCATATCGTTCTTTGGACTGAAGTTCGTATTCCGAAGTCTTTCACTTCAAAATCACCGCCTATACAATAAACCTCTCTGATTTTCCAGCTAACTTTGTAGTCCAATATCTCGAAAAAAGCTAAGCTAGTAAAACGGGAACCACCTCTCGATTCAGCGTCGATTTTTGCACCGTGCAAGTGCAAAGTTTCGATTTCCTTTTACAAGAAAAAAAACGAAAAACTTTCACACGGCATCATTTTTTTTACAAACGAATACAAAAAGCATTTTCGGGACAAAAGGCAGAAAAAATTTAGCCTTTTTGATTTTATGTATGTATTTTTATTTTTTATTTTATTAATATTTTTGGGACTCAAGGTGAGGGGATTCATAAGTCGGTTTACCCGACTGAACTTTCTTACTTGTTTTTTTATTATTACTTGGTTATACTCTCTGTACTTTAATTAAAAGAGCGTGAGTGACATTACTTTATCGGAGTATTTGAAAATATGTAAAGGGTTTCCAACAAGAGGTGTTTTTTGGTATTCAAAGAAAAATGCAATTTTTTGAGACAAATGATCGGATGTTTATTTCATAATAAACAGGAAGGTATGCCGTTAATAATGAAAAACAATATCAGCCAAATGGCCACCAAGACCACGCTTACAGGATCATATCCTTTTCATGAAATTTTCCACAACTAAATCGCAAAGTGGCTGCCCTATGTCCTCGATAGCCTCACGACTTCTATCTTTGAGGTCTATCTTTACGTCGTGGCCCCAAAGGAAGAAGTCGCAAGGTGTTAAATCACAAGATCTCGGTGGCCAATTGTGATCACCTCTTCGAGAGATAACACGGTCCGGAAACTTTTCCCGTAACAGAGCAATGGTTTCGTTGCTTGTGTGACACGTAGCGACGTCTTGTTGAAAGTAAACGTTGTCCAGATCACTACCATCCAACTCCGACCATAAAAAATCATTAATCATCTCTCGATAGCGCAATCCATTCACCGTAACTGTTGATCTAACCTCATTTTCGAAAGAGTAAGGTCCAATGACCCCGCCGGACCATAAACCGCATTAAACAGTCAGAGAGGCTTTTCAACAAGAACTCTTGGGTTTTCCGAGCCCCAGATGCGACAGTTTTGCTTGTTGACGTAGCCACCGAGGTGGAAATGGGCCTCATTAGTCAAGATGATTTTGTATCGTTCGTATCGTTTTGTATCGTTCGATGATCGTGTATCGTTCCATTTTTAGTAATGTCGTAGTTTCTACTTGTTAAATGTCAAAAAATAAAAGCTTCAAAAGTGACAGCTACCGAAATACCTGGTGATTCAAAATAACACCTCTTGTTGGAAAACCCTGTATTACGAAGTTGAGTGCCTTTAAACATTGACAGAAGTGTTTTATTAGCTAAAATTTGGCTGGCTGACAGTAAGTTTTCTGAAATTTCTTCATATTATATTAATACATAAACTTATGACCAATGGAACACGGGCCTGTGACTCTTTGCGAAAAAAATCGTGCACAAATGCTAAAATTTGACGATGATAAATCTATTGATCGTGGAGACTTCCAAAGCTTTGTGACAAAAAGAGATTCAAGTGGATAATCGTGCAGTGCATATGGGATTCAATTTCATAAATCCAATCGACACCGTAAATGTCAAAAGACGCCAGGCCGAATCTGCAAATGATAGCAATGTTACATGTCCAAAAATAACTTCCCAATATAACGCAAGAATGGGAAGCGTTGAACTTATGGACCAAAAAAGGCATAGTGAATCTTCTAAATAAATTATTATTTATTTATTTTCAATCCTGCTATGAATACGTATGAACGTAAATCGAATATACGATTTTATCTTAGTCTATTTTTTGATTTAATGGATTTGGGTGTGGAAAACTAACACATAGTGTATGACATGATAACCAGAAGCATTTCAAAACCATTTCCAAAAAAATGCAGTTATAAGACGGCTTTTGAAGTCGAAAAGTTAGTATAACCTCAACACCACGAGAATCAGTTACACGGTCAAGACGTGGGGCAGTATCGGATTTAGCAGGTCATTATCAAACAGGAACGGAAGGAGGAGTGAGAAAGCGATGTGTTGTTTGCACAAGAAACAAATTCGAAAATCGAACAAACACAATTTCTTTCGCATGTAAAAAAACAATATGCTTTACTGGAGACTAAGTAGCAACTACATTTTGATTTTGATTTAGTTTATATGACTCAATTATAGCATCTCATAGCTTTACTCGTAAATTAATTTTTGTATGATTTTTGAATTATTTGTGTTTTCTCTGTTTTTTAATTATAAAATATTAAACAAAAAAAAATATAAAATCCTCTTTTATATTTACCTTTGACGACGAACGGGACACATATGTCCCATATTATTTTCAGCCACCCCCCCCCCCCCCTGTAAAAAGTATAGAACTAATTTAATATGGGTTGATCAATAAACTTCCAAAAGGCATTGGCACATCTAATGCTAAAATTTTATCTAACAGTATCATTTAGAACCCGAGATATTAGAATACTAAAATTGTCAAAAATAAAATAAATTTTTTTGATTTTAAAACGCCCTTAAACCCGATTGTAAAAACAAAACCTTTATTTTCACACAAAACCCAAAGAAGGCATTTGTTTTTCATCGAACAACGCCGATTTGATCAAAATCCATTAAAAAATGTGCCTGTAATGACGAAAAAACCAAATGGGATATATGTGTCCCATTCGTCGTCAAAGGGTTAAATATCACAGTAAGGGTCAACAAGACTTTTTAAATAAAAATGATTTAAGAGGGAATGTGAAAGTTTTTATACGGAAATTTCGGTGTTTGAGCTCTGACAAACCGCGAAGATAAAGGGAAGCAGCGGGTGCCTGCTAGTCATATAATTTGTAGGCCTAATTAAAATCAAAAGGTTGTCATCAATCAAGTGGAGCCAAAAATAATTACTTATATTATGCGTTACTTCAGTCTTTAGAATAACACTCAAGAATGCACTTCTTTTTCTTCTTCGGAAAATAATTTGTTGTTTTTTTTGAAGAAGTCCGCGTTCAATTCCGCCAATTGTTCAATAATTATGGGCAGCTGGAGATGGAGTATTTCTAGGAATTTTTTGTAGTACTTTCTCATAATGGCACGCCCTCTAAACCGATTACGAAGTTATTGATATTGACTCAAATAATCTGGACAAAAGTTTTCCAATAAAAGACAATTTCTATAATTGGTTCAGTAGCTTTATCGTGAGTGCCGTCACAAAGAAAATGCCATATTTTCAGGATTCGGTTAAGGATAAAATAAAAAGCGTGTGTCTGTGCTCTGTCTAAAAACGTTACCATTCATTCAGATGGGGTTACCTGAGTATATTCAGACCTTGGAACACACGGAGAAAAAATGTTTCCCACATGAACGAAATTTTTAAACATCTACACTGTGAATTTCCGGCATTGTAAATATATTTTGCTTTGTTTTCATGGGCATCAAAGGAAATTTCGTTTACCCGAAATGTGTATTGTAATTGTATACAATTTCGCTCCTGTGGAAAGAATTTTTTCTTTGCGTGTACTCATAAGCTGGTACGAATATACAGATGTGCACTCGTATTCGTGCGAAACGGCCGCGCTGCATTCTCATAATAATTGTGGGTTTCATTTTCAACCAATCCAATTATTTACTCTCTTTGCTCAAGATGGTCTTACGGTATCGTCTGCCTTTTGACTAACTGAATTATCACAAAGTGCTGATCATTTAATAAAAAAGGAAGCGAGGAATTATCTTGTCTTCTCTGCGGAAGTGCTAAAGGAAAAATAAACACAGTTTATGTATTTTAATTGTCAAACATGAAAATTTATTCCAACCACACTCCACTCTCACAACTCATCAAAAGTGGTCGGTCGGACGGAGGGAGCAACAAGTGAGAGGTGGGCGGAGCGTGGCTCAACATCGCAACATACTCTCACAGCAAACACTTGTATACGGACCATTCACGGATGGACGGACGGACGAACGTTAAAACAAACACGTACCGCAATCATTTATCAAAACTCACCTCACCGTCATTTGGGATTGGGGATTGGCTGATGGGTTCACGCTTGGCAGCCTCACTTGTGGCTGCCGTTTGCGAATTGCAAATTGCACCGATGAACAAAAACACACAACACTTTCGTTAATGCGGCTCACTTGCGTATGTACTCCGTTTGACGGACTGTGCTTTTGGTTGGCTACCCACTTGACCACCGCTTTCGAAATTCGAATACCGTTGTCGAATTTTTCCCAAAGGTTTCTCTGGTAAAACCTTCGAAGACCACTATCAGAAATGAATCATAAATAAATCAACTGCCGTTCAATTTTTGGTCATCTTTTAGTACCGGCGATTTGTACAAAAAGTACCAAAGAACTCATTATCCCTCTTATTTCTAAGGGAGTGAAGATAGAGTCTAAAGTTATAGTCTATTTAGCCAAGACAACAACCTGTTATACTTATAGTCTAAAGTTATAGTCCGCCTTCGCAAACTGTTATACACGAACAAAAAAGAAGATTTTCAGTTTTTTTAACAATTAAATGATATGCAACAATAAAAAATATAATATTGGAAAACCCAAAACTTTAAAAAGTAGATTTAATAAAAAAAAAATAAAAATACACATGTTTCAACGTGTGAATTGAATCTATTGCCTAACACAATTCAATAGCCCATAGCTCGAAAACTAGATTGGGTTAATCCATACTATGACCACTTGATGGATAGGTCTCGATGAGCACAATCCAATGATGTAAAATTTGTCAAGGTTTATCGTACAGTTTTTGACCCAGTGGGCCATATATAGAACCCATATAGGGTCTAACACAATAAAGTGGCTCATAGCTCGAAAACTAGATTGGGTTAATCTGGACTATGAATAATCTTGTATAGGTCTCGATGAGCACAATCCAATGATGTAACATTTGTCAAGGTTTATCGTACAGTTTTTGACCCAGTGGACCATATATAGAACCCATATAGGGTCTCACACAATACAATGGCCCATATCTCGAAAACTAGATTGGGTTAATCCATACTATGACCACTTGATGGATAGGTCTCGATGAGCACAATCCAATGATGTGGGTTATATATATGGCCCACTGGGTCAAAAACTGTACGATAAACCTTGACAAATGTTACATCATTGGATTGTGCTCACCAAGACCTATCCATCAAGTGGTCATAGTATGGATTAACCCGATCTAGTTTTCGAGCTATGGGCCATTTTATTGTGTTAGACCCTATATGGGTTATATATATGGCCCACTGGGTCAAAAACTGTACGATAAACCTTGACAAATGTTACATCATTGGATTGTGCTCATCGAGACCTATCCATCAAGTGGTCATAGTATGGATTAACCCAATCTAGTTTTCGAGCTATGGGCCATTGTATTGTGTTAGACCCTATATGGGTTCTATATATGGTCCACTGGGTCAAAAACTGTACGATAAACCTTGACAAATGTTACATCATTGGATTGTGCTCATCGAGACCTATACAAGATTATTCATAGTCCAGATTAACCCGATCTAGTTTTCGAGCTATGGGCCATTTTATTGTGTTAGACCCTATATGGGTTATATATATGGCCCACTGGGTCAAAAACTGTACGATAAACCTTGACAAATGTTACATCATTGGATTGTGCTCATCGAGACCTATCCATCAAGTGGTCATAGTATGGATTAACCCAATCTAGTTTTCGAGCTATGGGCTATTGAATTGTGTTAGGCAATAGATTCAATTCACACGTTGAAACATGTGTATTTATAATTTTTTTGATTAAATCGACTTTTAAAAGTTTTGGGTTTTTCAATATTATATTTTTTATTGTTTCATATCATTTAATTGTTAAAAAAAACTAAATATTTAATTTTTTGTTCGTGTATAACAGTTTGCGAAAACGGACTATAACTTTAGACTATAAGTATAACAGGTTGTTGTCTTGGCTAAATAGACTATAACTTTAGACTCTATATTCACTCCCTTCTTATTTCTTCGAAATTTTGGTAAGGTGGGTGGATATGAAAATACACATGGGTGTGTGTTTTTAATAGATATTTAGATTCACGTGAATGGTATTATCCTCGTTATAATCATTCATGCTTCTTTCGGGCTGAAGACGATATTTCATTTTGGTATTCGTTGTTACCAGTGGTGAATTTGTTCGGACTTCAAGCGGGCCGAAAGCGGGAGGCGTTTTGTAGTTCGTACACAATCGTCGGAATGGACGAACGACCAACAGCGCCGTCGCAGACACTTCCACAAACAGCTTTCGCGCAAATCGCAACCGACTGGTGCGAATGTCAGTGCATTAATCAAAATGTTTGCTTTTACCATTGGCCTGGTCATAATACCCGGCACCCGAATCGTTGTGCAAGCACTTGATGATCAACCATTCGTTCGTATGTCCGCCCGACTTATCATATGCTCTGCTTTTGAATGCTACACTCAGCAAAATGTTTGTCATGCAATCGAATCAAAAAATAGAGTAGAAACTTCCATTCATGGGAACAAACTTTCTCACACACAGAAAACGGGTTGGTACCTCAATCGAATTATTTGCCAACCGAATTTTGGTAAGTCTGTCTACTATCCTGCGATTCCATCAGGACAACCAACATTTTGGTTGTGGTATACTTCTGCTTCCATTTTGACAACAATCAGATTTGATGGCGCCAAATAAGAAAATAGTAGATAAATTATCTTTTGTTTGTTGCAACTACCAACCGTTGGTAAAATTTCTTTTTAAAAATTGGTTGCTGTGATAATTTTTCAATTATCCCGACAATTGATTAAAAACAGTTTTCATTAATTTTTATTTTATTAATTGAAAATAAACCAAACAATTCATAAAAAATTAAACCTCGCATTTTACAAATTCATCACTAATATGAGATGTGAAAATATTTGACTCAAAGTTTAGTTGTATGTTTTTTAAATTTTAATTACAAACTAATCCTTCGATTTAATTTGCTGACTCCACGATGAACTAGTGGGCAATTGGTAATATCAACGAATTTCGGTATCCGACTACAAGAGTTCAATGCATAACAAACCTCTTATGCAAATATCGCTTAGCCTGGTACTTCCAACATCAACATTGTCGCATTTAGTTTTTATTCATATATGTAAAACATTTTGCATAACATATTTTTGTTTCACACATTATTATCCAAACAACAATATCCCGTTTCTGCAAAAAAATTGGAGATTTATTTATGTCGAATATTTGTTTGTTTGTTATGAATATATCAACAAAAGAACAGCAACCAATCTTTTGGTTGTATTTCCCAAAATATATTTAGTTATTCTAAATTTTTGGAAATCATTGGGATAATCAAATCGCGATTTTATAATAATATTTGTTGCTGTAAAAATAACCAATTATTCGCTGCAATAATAATATTTGGTCTATTGATACAAGTTCTGTTGTCAAGAATAAAACATTCGTTGTCACTACCAAATATTGATCATATGGTACAATAATGAAAATTTAAAAGTAGTTACCACAACTAACCGAATGTCAATGAAAAAAAACAATCTTAAATCGATTAATACAACCATCGATTTCGCTGCAAATATTTTCATTTGATCGTATCCATGCTATTATTGTTGTTTTAACTATTTATCTATAAATACAACCGGCGCACGGTGTATGCAATATTGTTAGTACCATTTTTTATACCCTCCACCATAGGATGGGCGGTATATTCATTTTGTCACTCCGTTTGTAACACCTCTAAATATTGATATGAAGTATATATATTCTTAATTGTCGTAAAATTCTAAGACGATTTAGCCATGTCCGTCCGTCCGTCCGTCTGTTGTAATCACGCTACAGTCCGTAATAATAGAGCTAGGTGGTTGAAATTTGGTATAGATACTTCTTATAGCTGCAGGTAACTTGGAATTGAAAATGGGCGATCTCGGTCCATATTTAGATATAGCTCCCATATATAGCATCTAACTTGTTGTGATTCCTACTGTTCTCGTCGCTGTTATTTTCTTAACGTTTGAGTTATTTTGTGTGGTCACATGCTATCCATGGTGGAGGGTATATAAGATTCGGCATGGCCGAACTTAACGCTTTTCTTGTTTATTGTTACTATCGAATTGCAATCAATTATTTTCCTGAGTGCAGAATAATTTGACCCGAAAATGAATCTTTTAAACTGTCGAATAGTATCGGAGAAATGTCCAATCAATTGTTTATTTGGGCCAGTTAATTTATTAATCAATGCCTCTATGTAGAATGAACAACTTCGTTTAAAGTCAAACAAATGTTTAGTTGTGTAAATACCATATTGCTTCAATAACTACGTATGTTCAATGACAAATTTTATGGCCCGAACATCTATTTAATTTTAAATCAAATTAAACAAGTAAGAGCGGCGTTAAGTATTTTATATACATCCCACTATGGATCACATGTGAACGGTTTCGGGTGCAAATAAACTCCAAATACTCAAAATAAACCAAATGTCAGCTCAATTCGTTGAATTGTGGTTTTTGTAGCGTTAAGAAGGCAAATCTAGAGGGACCTTTTTATATACTACCATTGTTCGTGTGAAAAGTTCCGGGTACAAATAAACCCAAGTTACCAATTTTCAGCCCGATCAGTTGAAATTTGTGGTTTCTATGGAGTTAAGAATACAAATCGGGGATATGCAATTTATATACTTGTGTTATATACAAAAATTGAACGGATATTTTCCATTTTAGATCCAAAGTTAAGAAGTATCTGAACCAAATTTCAGTCAACTAGCTCAATTATTGGAGATTGTAACATGATTACAACAAACGGACAGGAGGCTTGGAATTTTACTACGATTAAGAATATACATATCGATACCTCCATTCTAAAACATGCTAAGTCGACTTAGCATGTTTTTGGGGAAATTGCATTTTTAATTTTATTTTTTTATTATTCCAAATTTTAGTTTTATTTCAAATTATATTCAGTCAAAATTTGGTGTTTATCCGTCAACCCAATCAAAAGTTATTCACAAAACAGTAAAGGTCACTCGATTTGCATTATAAAGGAATTCCACACAAATTTAAAAAATGCACCAAACTTTGATCGCCTCTCCTGAAAAACTACATTTTTGCACTTAGCATAGTTTAGAATGGAGGTATCGACATGGGGAAAAACATTTTATTCCGATCGCGTCAAAATTTGGTAGAGTTGCAGAAGTACTATGAGTATGAAATGTGCCAAAAATGCAGCTTCATAGCGTGATAGGTTACGAAGATATAGGGTGTCAAAGTTGGAAATATTGACCGTTGTATCTCCTGACTACATGGACCGATTTAAATTACGTGTATTAATAGGATAGCGATTATTTTGCGAAACCTGACGTTTTTTGGTCAAAGAGCGTCTGTCGCCTTTCTGTTGTAAAAAAGCGTGAAATCTGCATTTTTATCAAATAATGACTATCATATCGACTTGCTTTTATATTCAGATTTAGAACATAAAATTCCTTCGATCGGGTCCGATATCTGCTGGCTAGGATTCTATTTGACCAGTGCAATATTGTAGGTCAGTGTACAAAATGGTATAGAATGGGTATAGAATGCCTCCATTTCATTTTATTAATCGTGTTTCTGGTCCACATCTTAAAGTAAACTCACTTTACAATACGAAAGAAATCATAACCAGTAAGGAAAGGCTAAAGTCGGGCGGTGCCGACTATATAATACCCTACACCACTCTCGTAATATTGAATAACTCTGATATATAAATTTTGTAATTCATGTATAAATTGTTTACATAAATTTACTTTTGGGACATTTTATACTTAAATAATACCCTGTACCACAGTGTGGTGTAGGGTATAAAAACGATTGGATCTAAAGAGCCAAATCGGATGAAACATATATATATGTGAGCTATATCTAAATCTTTACCGATTTTCTTCAAATTCGGCAATGTTGGTTCATGAAACAAGAAACTCTACCATTCTAAATTTCAAAACGATTGGATGTAAAATATAGCTTTTATAGGACTAAAGGGCCAAATCGGACGAAACATATATATGGGAGCTATAGCTAAATCTTAACCGATTTTCTTCAAATTCGGTAGTGTTGGTTCATGGATCAAGAAACTCTACCATTCTAAATTTCAAAATGATTGGATGTAAAATACAGCTTCTTCAGGACTAAAGAGCAAAATCGGTCGAAACATATATATGGGAGCTATAGCTAAATCTTAACCGATTTTCTTCAAATTCGGCAATGTTGGTTCATGAATCAAGAAACTCTACCATTCTAAATTTCAAAACGATCGGTTGTAAAATACAGCTTCTATAGGACTAAAGGGCCAAATCGGACGAAACATATATATGGGAGCTATAGCTAAATCTTAACCGATTTTCTTCAAATTCGGCAATGTTGGTTCATGGATCAAGAAACTCTACCATTCTAAATTTCAAAACGATTGGATGTAAAATACAGCTTCTATAGGACTAAAGGGCCAAATCGGACGAAAGATATATATGGGAGCTATATTTAAATCTGAACCGATTCCAACCAAATTCAATAGCGATCTTAACAGCCGCGAAATACTCTAAACTGCAAAATTTCAGAACGATCGGAGTGAAATTTCGACCTGTAGTCGACGAACAACTTTACATGGACAGACGGACGGACGGACATCGTTAAATCGACTCAGCTAGTGATTCTGAGTCGATCGGTATACTTTAAGGTGGGTCTAGCTGTGTTATTTTCAGGTGTTACAAACATCTGCCGTGAAACAAACTTATAATACCCTGTACCACAGTGTGGTGTAGGGTATAAAAATTAGTAGGTTTTACATTTAAAATTTCCATAGCTTTTGTTGTGGTTGTCATCCCATTACGAAACATTTTATTGATATAGTAAACAGAACGGACTTCTTTTTGTAGCTTAAAGATATAGAATCCCCTCCGCGGAACACAATTAAAATCGCGAGGAAAACACAAGTCGAGAGAAAAGAGTATGAAATAAAATCAATGTTCATTTTGTGCAAACCCACCAAGTTTTGACTCGATAATAATATATGCCTGAAATTTAGAAATGTACTCTATTTATGGTGGAGGGTATTATACAGTCCGCACTGCCCGAATTTAGTATTTCCTTCCAGGTTTTCTTGTGACTTATGGTATCAATATTACCAGTTAGAGCAAATAGGTCATTATCACTAGTTTAGCCGTACCGAAGGGGTAACTAAATTTGCTAGTATGTAGAGGAAATGTATATTGTTCTTTTTAATCGTACAATTCGGAAAACTGAATGGCTCTTTTTACTTTTGTACTTATTTGAAATGGTACACTTTTCAAATTCCACATTAAAGTTTTTTTCTCGTCAAAAATTTTGATTTTTCAATGTCTGTGGCGACAATGTCGACGTGTGAGTGTCAAAAATGTGTTTCAGGAGACACACGATTTTATATGCGACCAACACTGTCGTTTCACATTAAACTTCTTAATTATATCAATCAGTCAGTCATTTCCTTTCGAATACGAGTACCAATTCCCCCAATATTTTTATTTGATGACACATACATACAAAATTTGATAAATAAATTCGGTTTCTGGGTAAGCAAACATGTATGCGAAGCGGCGGGGCGATGTTCTTTCTGTAAGACCACGTGTTCTGCCTATGAATTGAGGATCATATACAAACTCATTTTATTTATTTATTTATATGAATTTCAATACAAAGTAAATTTATATTCTAATTGTACGGTCCAAGGTAAAGCCGGGTTGCAAAGACCTGTGGCTAGAGTTTGCATCGACAGACCAGAGCCTCTGGTGGGAATCGAACCCACGACCCCCAAACTCATAGGCGAGCACGCTACCAACTCACCTACTGGGGCGCTCAAAAACAAACTCATATTAATTCGATTGTATTTAATGAAAGCTTAGTTGCTTTAAATGATTTTAGAGTGCTGAATCCATATATCAGATTTGTCTATTTTAGTTAATTTCTTTAATAGTTTTGTTAATTTCATTTTGTGTTTGTTAAAATTTCGCATATAAGTAGTAACAGAACAGTTCCGAAGCCCACAAAACACATTTTAAAAATATACAATATTTTGGTAATTAACTGAGTGATCATTTATTAATTTTGAAAAAAAAATAAGATATACATATGTCTTGTGACGGTAACTGCAATAGACTGGTGCCATCTCTGTTTTGGGACAAGACAGTTAAGTCAAAAACTGTTCTGCTAAAATAAGGATTTTAACTACTTTAAATGATAGACAATCATTTAACACAAAATTTTCAACACATACTGTAAGATACACGTTCAATATTTAAACGTAAGCATTAGGGTTACAGGTTGGAAAATGCTAGTTACAGCCCTACATTTTTCCAGGAAAGAAGGCACTGTCATATAAGTACAATGCCGGGAGTAACATTTCAAGCTGAAACTTAGCTGTTTTGCACAATAGTGACAGTCAATGTGTGATACATATAATGAAATTATCTTAGATTTGTCGAAATTTTGTCTGCCGACTAATTGGAAAAGTTTTTCTCAGTGTATACTTGAAGTTCAAAACTCGGTATCGCATACATTTGACGCGTGGCAATTTGCCAAAGCAGATTTTCGATAAAGTTATTATGACTGTAGATAGGTGCGTATTTACGTCAGTGATAATGACCGGCGATACGAGTGCTGAATCTGTTCAATAATCATACGGGACGATTATCTGCTTGTATGCAATTATGTATGTAGGTTCCCTCGCCAATGTGTCTTGCTTGCCCTGCCATGTCGTCTTGTGTATTATTTGTGTGGCATATGAAGCACATCAAAAAAACTAAAGATAAATTGAAATAATTGACTTTGTTGCAGGTTCCTTGCGTCCACCTGGCCTAATTGGTGGCTCCAAGCCAAAAGTGGCAACTCCAACAGTGGTTTCTAAGATTGAACAGTACAAGCGCGAAAATCCGACGATATTCGCCTGGGAAATACGAGAGCGTTTAATATCCGAAGGTAAGTTTTCCCAAAGTCTGACTGAAAAAGAGAAATAATAAAAATAGTAACAACAACAAAAGAAATCAAACAAAACAATGGAAGCGAAACGTGAAACGAAATATTCCCATAATGGACGGGCCATTTTCATCTTTGTTATCGGAATTTGTAATCTATTTATTACGTCTCTCTTACTTATTTGTCCGTTTGATATTGTGATCGATCGCGGTCGATTAGTTGGAAGCTTTACGAGTACACAGGCGCGCATGCTCACAACCACACGCATACGCGGGTATGCAAATGTATGTGTATTTGTTTTGCCGACAGATCTTTTGTGATGTTTTAAACGCCGTCAATGATGAGATGTGAGATTAAAACATTGATCGCCTTAACGATTTATGATGGCCTTTGACAGCGGACGGTATGGTCTGTCTCTTCCGAAGCATCTTCTTTTTGGAATGGACCTCTTTCCGCTGTCCATTATGAATGTGAAATGGGATTAGTAATAGATATTTTTGTTGTTATTTCGTAATTTTGCAGGTGTTTGTACCAATGCTACAGCCCCCTCGGTGTCGTCCATAAATCGTATACTAAGAAATCGGGCTGCGGAACGGGTGGCAAATGAGTTTGCCCGCACCGCTGCCTATGGGCTGTACCCTCCGCATCCGTATGGCGGATTCTCGTGGCATCCCGCGGCTGCTGCTGCAGCGGCCTCAACCAGTGGGACATCTCCACATTTTTGGTCGCCGGCCATGAGTGCGGGGGCAGCTTTAACCGCAATGCCTGCCGTGAATCATGCGACACCCACCATTAGTACCAACAGCACAAACAGGGCCATTTCTCCCAGCTCGGGCAGTCATGATACCCTTGAATCCCCAGATGATAGCCGACACATTGATTCTGATTATTTAGACGATGACGACGAACCGAAATTCCGGCGAAACCGTACCACATTCACGCCTGAACAACTGGAAGAGTTGGAGAAGGAATTCGACAAAAGTCATTACCCATGTGTAAGCACTAGAGAACGTCTATCCAGTCGTACGTCCCTAAGTGAAGCTAGAGTGCAGGTAAGAGTCAAACAATAAGCCTACCTAACATAAATACAAACCAAATCCTAACTCCTTTATATGAACTCGTCTGTGTTTTTCTTTCCCATCTGCTCTGCTCCAGGTTTGGTTCTCAAATAGAAGAGCCAAGTGGCGTAGACACCAGCGCATGAACCTGTTGAAGCGTCGGTCGAGTCCTACCAGTAACTCATCGGCTGCTCACTACTCTCAACAATCTCTGGAAACTTGCAGCAATCCGACGTCAGCGTCCCCGACACCCAGCACGAATAGCAATGCTTCGACTTGCCCGAATGACCAGCCACCCAGTATGACGCAACAGTCTCATTCAGCACCTCCGCCTTCAGAGATGTCACTTCCATCTGGCCATCAGCCCGGTCCGCTGACTCAGCCGACCTCATTGCCTACTCACATGTCCAACATCCACACTCATCACCCAGATCCTCAGTCGGCGGCAGCAGCTCTACTGCTGAACCACTATCATCAGCAGCACCAACAATTGGCCAAAAGCCAGGCACCCACACTACCAATGCCGTCGGCATCATTCGGCGTTCTGGGAAATGAGTCGCACCAGCAACTGGCAGCAGCGATAGCCACCGGATCACCGACTCTCTCCATGGGTGGAGAACATAGTGCTTTTCGATCGTTGGTTAACACGCCCTCGGCAGCGGCTTTCGCTTTGGGGCTAGCACGACAATACGCCGTTGCCGCATCCTTATCGGCCGCCGATCACGAGAAGCACACTGCCGTGCCTAGTGAACATATCTCAAAGCCGGTGTCCATCAACGATTCTGATTCTGACGAAGAAGAGATAAATGTCCACGACGATTCCAATGATGCTGAGACCAGTTTCTACTCCTCAGCTTCTGGCTCGGATGCCAATCACCAACAGACCAGGGCTCCCATGCAGCTGGTCAAACATGAGCGTTGATCGCATGGTGCTGGCGAATTCGCTGATTCTGGTGCTATCAACCCAGTATAACACAATTGTCTATGTGCAATCATACGCTTACAAACGATATATTTACCAAAGTTTTCCCAAGACTTAACACACACATACACATATGTACATCTCATACGATGCCACAGGCTTCTGGCATTTATGCGCAAACGCCAAATCCTGTCCTGCTTGTGAAGTCTTCAAGGCACTCTTATCCAATCATACCTCACTATAAACTTTTATGATTACTCTAGAAACACAATTAATCGGTGAACCAAAGGCCGACGGCGATGGAGGCGGTAACGCTCTACCTAGTTTACTAAATATGACTTAGATGCAATCACATCAACGATGTACAGTAGAATAAAAATGTTTAACTATTACAAATCTATTTAATTTACATTCCCCTTCCTACTCTTCTCCACCATTTAGCAATTGAATAAATCCTATACATTAAATATGAGAACTAATTCAGATCTGTGTTCAATTATTTCGAAAGGGAAACCAAATGAGAGTTAAAGGTAAGGTAAGGCAAGGATGATTAATGCTCACATGTTGAGAGTTAAATGTAAGGTAAGGTAAGGAAGGTTAATGCTCACATTTAGCCATTACCGAATATTACGGTTAACCCCTTGCAATTTTTATGGTGTCTAGACGGTTTGGTCTGGGTTTTTAGAAGCATCGCACTATCGTAGGTATGCAAATCGAAGTAGCGGGACAAAGAAAGGAGTGTTTCGCTTTTGCAGTTAATACTCTCTGATTTGAGGATACAGATTATGGCATAGCCTTGCGCTCAATGTGATCATTGGTTACATTCCTAAAGAAAACTATCAGAGATTATTCGCTTATAACATGAGTACGGCAATTAAACGAATTTTAACGATCCTCGGACGGGGTGTTGTTGCGATCAACATCCAGAGATTGTCTTCTTATCCGGAGTTATGCTAGCAACAATGTTGCTCCCACTGCGATGCCCTGGTGAATGTGAACTTTTACGTCCGATCGGAGCAAAGTTTATTGCTTCTGAACACATAAAACAGAGCAACAAGAGTAACTGCTCTTCAATTTGATCGTATGGACCGTGGTCAAAGTATTTGTGATGGGCCATAAACGCACATGCCCAATGCCCAATTACTCAAACAGATCTGAACACTTCGTCAACATTGTTGCAGGATTTTATGTCGTGTTCGCTTGAAGCCCACATGTAAGTGTGTATCATCCCGGCCATGAGGAGGATGTATGTACGTATAACAACAATAACGAGATACGAAGTTGTTGTACCAGGCCAAGTCGTAAAAATCATCGCTGTTATATGGCGCTGTTTAGCGCCGCTATTGCGTCCGAGTTGAGAACAATTGCGTAAGAACCGAACAAAGAGTATAACGATTCAGTTAAAACCTACCGGAGAATTAGGCTTAGTCGCTACACGTTGAAAAACGTAGTCCGCAAGAAACATACATATGTTGAAGATATTGGCCTTAACAAATCTATGTTTCCATATTTTTATTTGGATCTATTTTTTCGAAAGAATATTTTTGAGAAAGATCACTTACGAACACTTTAATATTTCGGGAGAATGTGTCGTAAAAATTTAGTACACAGAAGAATGTCTAAGACGTACTTAAAGTTTTTCTTAAACCAAATAGAAAACGGATTACATTGGAAAAATCAAGCGCAAAAAAAACTTATAATATGTATATAATACAAGAAATCAAGTAAATATTTCTTAATATGTAAATAAAGCCTAATATGGCTTAAAGTAAAAAGAAAAGGCTTACTTTAATATCTGATAGGGAGAACAATTATGTATAGAGCACAATAAAATTACTCTCTCACTTGATTTTAGGGTAAGTGTAGATTTCTTGAGATAAGTGAGAAATTCTTACTTTTGGTTGAAGCAACATCAAACACACACACACACTCTCATATACATCGACGAGAAGTATATGTGTTCGTGAATACATTACTTGGCGTGCATTTTTTTGAGTAGAGGTATCAGAATTGATTAATAACACACACATTTTGGTGCCGATATTTTTGAACTGTAAATTCGACCTCCTGAATACGAATCTGCAGTCGGTTTTTGCCTAGCATCTCCCGTTTTCATGTTATGGGGTAGGGTGTTGCAAACGTGACACCACTTAGAAATACCCAAAATAATTGTGAAAAGAAGAAAGTAAAACATTTTTTGTGTGTATTTTTTTGACGTGTACTCACCACATACATACATATATAACAAAATTGCTCGGGATGATTTACACAGATTCTGTGGCTAAACGACATTTTTGAAAATTGGCTCTCAACCACTTACAGTATTTGTAATAAGAAGATGAGATTATTTTACTGCAATTCCTTATCATAATTGGATATTTCTGTAACTCAAAAACTAGAGCTGCTAGGGAAAAATGGTATTCAGTTTTGAATCCGCGTTAAAAGTACACATAAAATCAGCTGAAAACTCAAGGCACCAAAACATTATTTGTTTTTTGTAGACCTGTGTAATTCTTGTTCGTACCGTTGAAGGTATTCCTTATAGGTTTGAGTTTAAATCGAATAATTACAGCTAAACTTTTCCTTTTTCTGTTAAATATTCATATTTTCCCAAAGCGTTTTAAACAAATTTGGCACTCTATGCACTAAAAAAGGCTTACTGAGAATCAATGAAATTATCCTAACTTTTCTGATTTTGCGCCAAGGACCAAGATCATTAAAATAAGTATACCGTGTACTTCATTTAAAGACAAGGGAAGAATTTAAATCAATTACATCTTGTACTTCAATTAAGGACATGAAACGTCCTTAAATCAATTACATGTTGTATTTATCATCAAGTGTATCGGTACTGATTTGAGTGACCAAATCCATTACGATAAATATTTTTTATTTAAATTTGAATTTGTACATGTTTTTACGTGGAATTTTTTGTTAACTAAAGATATCCTCCTCTATATCCCCCGATTTGCCGTGTAATCATGGCTTTCAATTTCACATATGGTACCCAACTTTTTTTTATTAAAAATCAATGGTTGGCATTTTTAATGCATATACATATATTTATAGTGATTAACATTAAAAAATACTAAGGTAATATTTTTATTAATAATTGTATTAATTTAAATCATATATTAATTGTATTAATATTTTAATAAATTGACACGACGAGGCGAAATAAAAAATTCGTCGTTAACATGTACTGGAATGTCTCGATGCATGTTTTTGGGGAAATTGCATTTTTAATTTTTAAGTATTCCAAATTATATTCAGTCAACATTTGGTGTTTATCCGTCAACCCAATCAAAAGTTATTCACAAAACAGTAAAGGTCACTCGATTTGCATTATAAAGGAATTCCACACAAATTTAAAAAATGCATCAAACTGTGATCGCCTCTCCTGAAAAACTACCTTTTTGCACTTAGCATAGTGTAGAATGGAGGTATCGATATATCCAGGGAATTTCTGACATTCTCCGCCTCAATTCTTCTTCTCCAAAGCTTCACTTCACTAATCCACACTTCAAAAGAACTATCAAGCAAAATTGACGAATATATTTCAAATAATTGTTAACAATTTTCTTCATTTAGTATTGCCATTTTAGTTGGAAAAAGTCATTGGAAATTTGACAAAATTCCACGGTGTTTCAAAGAGCTATCTACGAGATGAGTGATGAATAATTCTAGATATGGAATATAGGCAGAAATCTTGTAATATTCTTCAATATTTGTTGCATCAACATTGCAACGATGACTTTGTCGGGCCGCAACCTTGGTTTCTTCAATTGAATGTCCTGTTCTTCACAAATTAATTTGTTTAATATTTGCAAAAAGAATATAAATATATATACAAATCCTTTTTATAAGAAATTATATTAAATATTAGAACTATTGAGGAAATTTATAACGCATATTTGACAAATAAATTTCGTGGAAACTGCGATGAATAGACGAAAAAATCGCTCCAAAATGGTGAGTACAATTTTCGCGCATGTCCATCAATTCCTTTTTCGTATTTTCTGCCAGATGGACGGATTCAGCTAAATCTTGATTTTCACTTTGAAGAACGCGACTTAATGATAATGCCAAGCAGTGAACTGAATGAACTACGTGGACCGAAACTTGAAAATCCAACGTTTCAATAGCCATCAACAACTGAAATGCAGATGTTGTAGTTTTCTGATCAGGCCAGTTGGTGTATCAGGTGATCAAGAAACTCTACCATTCTAAATATAAAAACGATTGGATGTAAACTACAGCATCTATAGGACTAAAGGGTCAAATCGGACAAAAGGTATGTATGGGAGCTAGATCTAAATATTAACAGATTTTCTTCAAATTCGGCAATGTTGGTTCATGGATCAAGAAACTCTACCATTCTAAATTTCGAAACGATTGGATGTAAAATACAACTTCTATAGGACTAAAGGGGCAAATCTGACGAAAGATATATATGGGAGCTATATCTAAATCTAATCCGATTTCAACCAAATTCAATAGGGATCTTTACAGCTGCGAAATACCACAGTGTGGTGTAGGGTATAACAATTATTATATGTTTTTTACATTCTGCTTATTAGTTAAATATATCATAATTCTTACGACATCCTCCTCAATTCTTTGCCTTTTATTAAAATATTGACGAATATCCATCCTGGATATTCGAATATCCACTTTTACGAATTGACACAATCACTTCTCCGCGATTTAAAGTTTAATGTCACGTGTTCATCGCACTTATTTCAATTTAACTAAACGTTAGTAATATAGATAAAAATTGGAAGGAAGATGGGACTACACATAATCTAAACAAATTTTCATCAATTTTACACAAAGCAGCCAAACAGAAAAAAAAAACAAAAAAAATGTTTCTTACAAATTATATTAGACGTCAAATACAGTTTCAATAACACTTAAATACATACTAAATATGCAGGAACATATCGTCACCTGAAATCCAAAATAACGTAAGAAGCAAAAAACAAAGTAAAGTAATTTGAAGCTTTTGACCAAATTTAGGGATTTCAGACTATTAAGGCGAAATCATATAACAAATCTTTCGAAATTAGTTGTGGCGTGCATTCTGAATTAAATAAAATAAAATTTTATGAATCTTTCCGCTTTTTTAATGACCTTGTTTGCTGTAACGTCATTTTGAGTATCACTCATAAAATGGTCAATTTTTGATATTGAACTCCAAAATTTTGTAGGAATGTGTAGTTTAGCCTAACAGACTATAATCAATTATAAAATTAATTTTGATTTATTTGATGTTACGTGATTTTGGATTTCAGATGACGATATACATACATATATGCGAGCCCCAGTAGGCGAGTTGGTATCGTACTCGCCTATGAGTTTGGGGGTTGTGGGTTCGATTCCCACCAGAGGCTCTGGTCTGTCGCTGCAAACATTTAGCCATATGGTCTTTGTAACCCGGCCGTTCCCTGGACCTTATAACTAGAATATAAATTTACTTTGTATTGTAATCCATATAAATAAATAAATATACATATATGTGGCTATAGCTATCTCTAAATCTAAAATGAAGAAACTTCTTTCTGCCAGAATTTGTAGTTATCGGAAGTAAAGTAAAACATCTAAAGCGCTTAATATAATTCGATCAAATTTTTCCGAATTTGGCAGTCGAATTTCGTTCTGATCGGATATAAAATACAGTTTTTAAAGTGCTTACATTTAAAATCGGGTGTAACATATACATGGGGGCTATATCCAAATCTGAGCCGATTTTTCTCAAATTTATGGTGATTTCGTTTCTGAAAAATAATGTCACCACATCTTGTTGCGTCATTTTAAAAAAATCCCCCTGCACCCTCTGCTAATTTCGCATTTTGCATGCGCACAATCGAACAAAAATCGTGCGGGAGTACAACCCTCTCCACCCCTTGGACTGGGCTGAGTGTGGAAAATCGGATATTTTCTCATTTGCGGAGTGTAATAATTTTACAAACGAAATCAAAACCCGTTCATACGGCTGCACCATTTTTACAAACGAACTTAAAAATGTGATTTCAGTGTAAAATGTAGAAAAATTTAAAATTTTTGTGCACAAACGAAATCACCATTAGTACAGTCCTTTAGTGTATCTGTAAATTGTTATACAGATCGGTTAAAAAGTATTGCTTATACAGTTTATATATGCCAAATCGGAGGTACATTTGTATGGGAGCTACTTGTAAATCCGAACCGATTTTATCCAAATTCAATAGGGATCGTCCTTGGGACAAAAGAAAGATATATTTGCCAAGTTTTGTTGAAATCGGACCATAGTTGCGACCTGTACTTTGATTACTAAATCTACTCAGAAAGTGATTCTATGTCGATCAGTATAATAAACGATGGGTCTATCTGTACCCTGTACCACAGTGTGATGTAGGGTATAAATATGACATGAAAATTTGTATAATTTGATGTCTAAAATCATTAAAACTATTGACATATATCCTCAAACTGCTGACAAATGCCCTTGGGTTAAATAAACTTTCATTGATTTAAAGATATTTTATAAAGTAACACAAAGTCAAAATGTACATAATATTAAAGACAATTGATAATAAAAATAAGAGCAATTGCCTTCAAACAAATGACAATTTCTTAGAAATCAAGTAAATTATCTTACATTTAATGATTTTTTTCTTCAAGTAATGACAAAATAAATCTTTAGTTTAAGGCAATAATGTCTTTAGTTTCAAATGAAAATTTGAGTGTAACAATATAGAGGTAAAAATGGTATCACATAAAATGATTTAAGGACCAAAATAAAACGAATGATCAGGCTTAGATCAAGCATTGAGCAGACTGCAGTCAAGTATTGATGTATTTGACAGGCTTAATTCAAGCATTCAAATTCTTAAATTAATCGGTTTAATATTGAAGTAAGAATATTTAAAAACAAGTCTAATCAGGCTTTAAGAGCCATACAATTAAGAATTCAGCGCTTAAAAATGCGTGCTTGACTCAGGAAAATCCATACTTACTGCACTTTTTACATCGCTACGACTTGATTTAATTAGGGATAACTAAATTTTTTCTTACTGTGTACTATTCAGCGCAAATAGGCGTATTTGTAAAGCCACTTATGGTCCACGCAAATTGACAGATTCATTCGAACACAACATTCCCGTATCTTTTGCAGCAAAAAATAAATTGTTTTTAACGTTCAGTCATCTCCCACCACAGGTACCATATTACATTACTAACAAAGTGAGATATACCTTCCTAAGGTATTATATCTTATTACGGTATTACTTTGGCCGGTTTACTCGACTGAAAGAAACTCTTGATGTAATGCTATTTAAAATATAAAATACACCACTGTGTAGGGTATAAAATATTGGATCTAGGATCTAGATTAGTTCGTCTGTCTGTCCATGTAAAGTTGTCCGCAGAGTACGATCTTGATGAAATTTGAACAACGCTCTCTTTTATGCCCGGGACGAGTTCTATTGAATTTGGTCGAAATCGGTTCAGATTTCGATATAGCCCCAAATATATATATAAGTACGAGTATATACCTCCGATTTGATATCTAAACGCTGTAGAAGCGACATTTTTCAACCGATGCACGAGTATATGAAATTCGAAACAATGAATTATTATTACAGCAGTACCGAATTTAAAAAAATCTGTTTAGATTTAGATATAGCACCCATATATACCTATATCCCGATTTGCATCAAGCGCTATAAAATCCTCATTTCTCAACAGATCTTTATAAAATACAACAGATAACAGTTTATTGGACAAAAAAGTTCTGTGAAACATCAAGAAAATCGGTCCAGATTTACATATAGCCCTAGTATATACATATCCGATTTTAAATCTAAGTTCTATCCAATACAATATTTTGGATCGGTATCATTAGGCAAACAAAATTGCTAGAAAATTTACAATATTTATTCTGCTATACACCACCCTATGGTGGTGTTTGCCAACTACGCAGCCAGGCGTGCTGATGTTATTCCGCCCTCTATGGAAATCTAGCTCCATATCACGGAAAACAAACCTGAAGATTTTCAACTCTAATGTGCTCTATGGATGTGAGTCTTGGAATGCTGCTGCGCGTGACATTCAATCCGTACAGACATTCGCAAACAGCTGTCTTCGTAAAATACTCCGAATATATTGGCCCAGAACCATAACAAATACACGCAAAGAAAAAATTCGTTACTCCCAAACGAAAAATTAGACAAACGAATTTCGTTTGTGGTGTATGTTTGTCGCAAACGATATATGTTTATCCCAAAACCCAAAGAAACGTTTATAGCAAACGGTTAGTGTACTTATCGTAAATGATTTACATTTATTACAAACCCTGTGAAACGTTTAGTGCAAACGGTTATTGTGTTTGTCACAAGCAATGCCTGTTTATCCCAAACCCTGTAAAACGTGTGTTGCAAACAATCATTGCGTTTGTCACAAGCAATGTCAGTTTAACAATAAATGAGAAAACGATTGTCACAAAAGAATAATTTGATTGAATTATGATATTTAATATGTTTTGTAATATTATGTTTATAATCAAAAATGTCACAATTTTTAGTAAAATGTCCCCGGGAGCTCCCCGACAAACACCTCTGCTATTATTTGGCTGCTATCTTCTAATTGAGTTGTAGACAAACTGTAAAAAGAAAGCATGTATGTTAGAACATATTAAAAATATAGTAGTCCATTGTAGGGATCAAAGCGAGATGTTATATTACCATTTATCAAACTTTTTAGTCAAAAGTGAATTTTATTGGTCAATATTCTGACCCAAATGCTGACAATTCAAAAGTTTACACGTCCATGAATAGAATACTAAACTACATCAGAAAATAACATGAAAAACTTCGGGTGAAAAAACGTGTTGCATAATGTCATCAAAAACAAAGTTTAATTGTTTAGTGTTGAAAATATCAGCAGTTTCCAGAAGTATCCAGTTGTATTGTGCCTGAATAAATTTATTTCACAATTACCATTAGCAGCTTCAGTACCTAAACGTGTGATGATTGATTGTTAATGATTTTAATTTGCTTCACAATTTAAGGCGTGTGGAAAAATAACCAGTTAGTCGTTAACAAAGCCAATAGGCGGTCTCAGTTTCTGTTAAAATGTATTGTTTTTGTTATTCCGGCTTTCCACAAAATATTCAAGATTTTCAGGCAGTGCTCGACCCTTTTTTTGCTATTAACTATCTGGTTATTTTCCCACACTTCATTGTGTTCACTTCATTTACCGACAACATTAAATTGGAGTCCTCAGTATATTTGCGAGATATCGCACCTCCGATAATTTAGATTCTTTGATTTAATTAATTCTTTGAATAAAATCATTTTAAGTTAACTGATAAAAACATTTTTAATTTTGCCACACACGCGCGCTTATACCGAACACCACAAGCGCCAGTACAAAACTAAAGGCCCACCAGCATACGACTCTACGCATGCTGAGTACGATTGCAAATGTTATGAAATTGTATAACAGTGCGGAGGGAGGGATGTAGATAACTAAATATCCACCACCGTCTGTTAATAAAACAACGCGGACAAACATGTATGCAACGTTGCAACGTTTCTTTTTGTGTTTTGTACACACACATCTCCATCTTTTTGCAGAAACACTGCAACGTCGCTTTTTGTGTTGTATACACACACATCTGCATCTTTTGAGTTCTGTACACATACATCTACACATATTATTCCGACATATAAGTAATAAAAAAAGTTATAAAACCGCACTCTCACAAAATGAAAACAAGTTTAGCTCTTTGTTCTCTCAACTCTCTTTAATATATTCAATCATGTTTAAATACAATATGGTTCCGTAAACGTTTTTCGTTTAGCATAAAATAAATTAGGAAAATTTTGGAATGAAAGAATGTTCGTTTACAGTAAGAGAAACCATGTTTAAGATAAACTTTTGCATTCACCGCAAAAATTTCAACCGTTACGGGAAAAGTAGAGCGTTTGAGACAAAGAAAAATGTTTGCCATAAACGACGCCCAAACGTTTTTTTTCTTTGCGTGTAGTCTTCTATGGTCAAAAACAAATCCGAAGACGTAAATGGGGATGGTTGGGTTATACCCTAAGAAAACCAGCAGACGACATAACGAGATAGGCCATTGATTGGAATCCACAAGGCAGCAGACGCAGAGGGCGGCCCTCACACACATGGAAGCGGCAAATCGAAACTGAAGCAGCAACCCTTAACTTAAGTATTAATGAATTAAAATTACGTGCATTAAATATACATGATTGGAATTCAATTGTTGCGGCCCTATGCTACTTATAGGAGTAAAAGGAATAAATATAATGTATATAGGGTGATGTAGGGTATCATATATTTGGCTCCGCCAGACTTTTGCCCTTCCTTACTGGTTTAGAGATAAATTATAGTTTTTTCTGAAGACATAATACAGTAGTATTTCCAGAAACAACAGATACTCGTAGTATTTCCAAGGACAAGAGTATTGGGCAGTAAAGGGAGTCCATCTTTACTCACAGTACTGATTATCTCACAGTTAATTATCTCTCGGCTCCAACTCAAACAACTCATTGATTCGGACAAACTGATCAAAATATGGAATTATTATAGGGGAATAAAGATTTATTTAGGAAAATATCTTCCCAAACAATAAATATGTATGTATTAAGTACCGTATATGTGGAGTGTACCAAAAGCATATATATGCTTCAAGCAGAATATGTTTGTGACAATATACAACAGAATCGATTTTTTCCAACGATATTCGACATAAGTAGTAATTTGAAAGTCACCTGAAATACTACCGAATTAAAAACCAGTTCATATTTAGATATAGTCCCTATATACATATCCATTTCGACTTGTATTAAGCTACAGCCTACAGAAACTGTTTTTACTTTCCATCATTATGAATTTTGGTAGAACGATTTTTGTGGATCAAGAATTAATATCTCAAAACGAGATGAAAATCCGCTCAGATTTAGATATTCTATTAATATTATAAATCGTTTGTTTGTTTAACCATCACGCCTAAACTGCGGAACCGATTTTCTTGGAACTTGGTGGACAGATAGACCAATGCGTGGGAAGTGCCATAGACTACTTTGATTTTCGATTTTCCGCCAAGTGATTTTAGACCACTTGACATTTGAAGCTGCTGGTAGAGCTATAAAGCTGAAATTTTGCCCACCCATTGAAAGGAGTGTTGTATAAACCACTGGCTACTCATGTAGTATTTTTTTCCAGTGGTCAGTTCTAGCGATGAAAAAAATGATGAAAAACTAAAACTTAGTAAATATGTAATACAATACCCAATAAATATACTCACGAAAAACGATTTATACACTTTTGCATGCGTCCAAACCAATTGTCGAAGTACTTTTTCAACTCCGATTGAGACACCTCCAAAACATGGTTTTTGAACGCTTCAACAGCATCTTCTGCGACAAAATCGTCGACCACGACAATTCGACGTTTTGGCCGGTCAAAAAGGAGTTGTGTGGGAGCTCGCTTTGTCATGGTGCACAATGATTCGCCTTCTCTTGTTCGTTTTTCGAATTTTTCCGAAGACTTCAGGCAAACAAATTGTGGTGTACCACTCAGAATTGACCATCCTACGTTGCTCAAGCGGAACAGTCGCCACATGACCAGTTTTGCCGAAGAAACAGGCGACCATTTGCTTCGAAGTGCTTCTTCCACGAACAACTTTCGTTGGATTTGGCTCGTCTTCGAAGACCCATACGGTCGATTGCTGTTTTGTTTCGGGCTCTACGCATAGATCCAAGATTGGTCACCTGTGACGATCTCATAAACGTCTTTTGAAGCACCGCGATCGTATTTTTTCAAAATTTCTTTGCACCAATCGACACGAGCCTTTTTTTGACCGATTGTCAAATTGTGCGGGATCCAACGAGAACAAACCTTTTTTACGGCCAGATGTTCATGCAATATCAAATGTATGCTGGTGGAAGAAATGCCCAAGGATGCCTCTATCTCGCGGAGTGTCACACGACGATCTTGCATTATCAGTTCATGCACGCCATCAATGTTCTCTGGCACAACGGCCGTTTTTGGACGACCTTCGTCTTTGAGCGAGCGTTGGCCACGATTGAATTCATTAAACCAGTTTTTTACAGTCCTATAGGATAGTGCTTCATCGCCATTCAAAGATTTAAGTTCATCGATGCACTCTTGTCGTGATAATCAACGTCGAAAGTTGTGAAAAATGATCGCACGAAAATGTTCACGAGGTAATTCCATTTTTTTGTAAAATTGATTTTTTCAAGTCACTCTAAACATCTCAAATGATGGTCGTACGTCAAAACGTTCTGAGTACGTTTACGTTAAAAAATGACAAACTTTCCAATGGAAATGTCAGATGGCGCCAGGCAACACTGAGTGTTGATATATATACAAGGCAACGAGGGTTGCCTATATATATATCCATATATATAGCAACCCTCGTAAAAACCCGCATTTAAAATCTTTAATATTATGTTTATACTTTCAGGAGCCTCTTAAATGATACGAAGATACACGACAAATATACACGCTAAAATTATTTTGAAAGTTTTAAAAGTTCAACGGAATAAATACGATGCGATTTACGCATCACCACTGCAGCTCCTGTAAGACCTATTTCATTATTCCAGTAGGAGCCGTACACTTGAGCCCCGATTTGCGTCGTTAATAGGGAATCACTTTTTTCTTTATAAATATAGATTTTTACTGATTACGTCAAAATTGAAATATGTAAACAAAATATTTTTGATACGTTTTTTCTCTCGTATTTATTTCAACAGCTGTTAATTACACTAAAATGTAACAGAAAGGAGGCCCTATGAATAGACCTGTTTAGGCCATGCTGAATCCAGTGGCATTAGCCGTTTTTCTATGTTAGATCTTGTTTTCGCGATATTCGACCACAAAGTTTTTGGGAAATCAGAGTGGTTAGTTATCTCTTTGGTGATTTTGAAGTGGAAGACTTCAGAATATACGCTTCAGTACAAAAATCGAAATAAAGAGAATTATTTCTCTGAAAACAGTCGTTCACGCTTCTCGACCCTTATCCCTGAAAAAGTGCCATGAAAACGTATCATATGTTAAAAATCATAGACATCGTCGAAATTTTTAGTAGTCATCGTTGAGAAAAATATTCCTCGCGAAAAAATAGTCCTTTCTCAACATTTTTATGAGAATTAAGCAAAATGCGGGTTTGGTTAGTTACTGCTTCATAATTATTTCAGCTGATTTAAGTTAAAGACATACATTATTGCTATTGGATTCTGAAGATGATAGAGTGGTGTCTATCGAAACTGCAGTAAACCAAATAAATTGTCTCAAACCAAATAAATTGTGACTGAATAACAAAAGCACAGACCAATAATAAATAACAACAACAATTAAGCAGATTTTGAGTTATTACAAAATTTTTGTATTATCTGCTCATAGCAGAAAATATTTGTTAATAAAATGTTTTGACTTCAATTTTTGTAAATTATTTTTGGTTAGTGTCAATGGAAATTTCAAAGGTAACCAACAAAACCTGTTTAATTATAAATATGCTGAAATGAGACTTTTAGTAATTTTTCGCGAGGAAAACTTTTCTCAAAGACACAATCTAAAAATGTCTACGATTTGTAGGACGTTTGACATATGGTAAGATATGATTTCACTTTTTCGAGGAAAAGGGGGTGAGAAGCGTGGACGAATGTTTTGAGAGAAATACTTCTCCAAAGGCTTCTTTTATGTCAATATTTGATCAGAAGCGTGTATTTCGTAGTCTTCAACTTCAAGATCATCAACAAGATAACGAACCTCTGTGATTTTCCAACAAACTTTGTGGTCGAATATCGCGAAATCAAAAGCTAACCTAGAAAAATGGCTAATATTACTAGATTCAGCACGGTCGAAATAATTATATCCATAAGGTTTCCTTTCCGTTACATTTTCAAAGTGTCCATTTCAAGCACAGTATTATTATAAAGAAAAAAATTACATAAAAACATAACAAAAATTAATTTATATTCACATAGAAACATGCATACATACATTAAAGAAAAAAAAATAGAAATTCTCATTTGAGATTAGGTTGAGCTATCTTCATCTGATAAATCTACAAACAACTCTTTATTAGCAAGCCAGTGTACATGCAGATAATTTTTTTTAATTTGCATTGATTTAGAAGCAGAATAGGCTTACATTTAAAATCTCCTTCTGCCTTTTCCTCCTAAAAGGAGTGTGAGTCGATACATACGAGTACTTGGGGGGCTTTAAATCCAAGACATGATTTCTCAGTTTTTTGCCAGATATGTAATTGATGGTAACGTTTTCCAAAAATGACCTGTTTCATCAGCATTCAAAATATGCTTAGAATAATAGCCTCCTTATTCAATTAAGTCTTTCAGTTTAATCTTAAATGTTTCTTTTTCTGATTGTATTGTATCTGCACTAGCTGATTCTCATTTTAATGCCGAATCATGCAGATTGGGCCGATTTCTTATTCAGTTCGACCAACCGACGATAACCCTGTCTCTGTTGAACATTGTTTTAACTGTTGTAGGTGCTAATCTATGAGTTCTTCATACACTAAAAAAAAAGCGTACTGAAAATCAATGAAATTTTTCGTAAAGTTTAAGATTTCGGCAATGATTTCGAGCCAAAGACAATCGCTATAAAAATAAGAAGGTTTTATAGTTAACTTAAAGACGTGAATAGTACTTCTTTTGAGAATGCATTTCATAGAATTAAGAATTTTGGGTAATAAAACTAATTATGTTTGGTCTTAAAATAAGCACATTTTTGCGTAAATTTAAGTATGGCGCGTGCTTATTTTTAGTAAAATATCATATAATTTAAAACATTATCGTAATAAAATTTAAAATGTTTGTCCTTGATATAAGAATATACTGGTAATTAATTTAAGGCATACATGAATTTAAATACAGTTCTTTTAAATATGTATGGAAAATTCGTTACATTATATTGATTATAATGTTACTCTTTTAAATGAAATCTTTGAAATCATTTAATATTCATAGAAAATTCAATAACACAACACTTTATATTTCTAAATAAATATTTTATTTGTTATATTTTATATTGGAAAATACAAAAAAATACTATACATATTACGGATAACCTTGAACATTTTATAATTTAAAACAATAAGTAATTGTATAAAGACAAATCGGCCAACACACTATGAAGTTTGACTTTTATTCGAATATTGTATTGTTATGTATCGATTCTATAGCGGGATTCGTTTCTCTATTTGTTGTCCATGAACAATTTTTATCGGAACCGACCTTAATGATTTTTAACCCAGAATTTGGCTGGAATTTAAATAGAAATTATATAAAACAAATATTATATTATTATAGCATATACATAGTTTGTATGCTCAATCATTTCCTGCAATTTGTAAATTTTTAATTCCCCACTGCATTTTTCATATATCCAAATAAAGTTCAATTGCGCGAACTGAAATAAAAATAATTTGAATAGAAATCAAACAGAATGATTTATATACGATAAAGTATTAAAATAAATTTTATCATATAACTGTCACAAACTGTTGAAAAATAAGAGATATATTAAAATCTTTGGAATATACTTACTTACACTGAAATATTTAGTCACTCTTCTACGACACAAATTCTCATAATTGATCCATAAAAAATTTGCTGTACTAAAAGTTAAAAAAAATATTTATGTAAGATATTATTAATAATAGAAACTGATTGTTTTGAAAGTGGCGAAAGTGACACTTTTCATATAAATTGAGTTATCAAAAATAATTTTCTCAAAAAAATCAATCGTGACTTAGATTTTAAAATCTTAAATTTTGTTAGCAAACAAAACTACAAATTATTAAAAATTACTTCTGTAAAACAAATGCTAATGCTGCTTATGACATTCTTAACCCTGGTGTTAGCTTAGCAAATCTGTACGAATCCTAGATTAAGAGTCCATTTGGTCAACATTACATTTTTCATATAAAATGAATATGGAAGACAATATTTTATATTTATTTTTATTCAATATTTCGTGAAAAGAAAGCAGCTTATTTACAATTATTTTTGTGCAAAAACGCTTATTATTTTGATTTTAGTAAAACAAAAATATCCCTTAGACCAAATTATATGGCAATATTTACACGCTGAAAAAAAATCGCTTCTGTAGTATATTGTCCCAAACATATTCGGCTTGAAACATATATATATTTAGGGTACACTCTAAACATATAGTATTTGGTATATAAAAAAATTATATATTTGGGAAGATGTCGTTCTAAACAAATCTTTGTTTGCAACCCAATATGTTATTATTTGGGACTATTATTTCCGAAACAAATATTTATTTGCATTTAAGTATTCGGAAAATACATAAATTGTGTTAAATTTTTCAGTAATTCAAAGTTAATTTTTTAGAAATGTTAAATTTTCGTAAAATAATAATAATTGAAATCGTATAATCTTGGATTAAAATAAACTACTTAGAGGATTGACAACTAATGATGGCTTGGAATGCTCAGAAAATTTAAATGATTGATTTAAAACGGAAGTTAATATGGTATCATGACTGGGAGGTCTAATTCGAAAACAAGGAAAAATTAAAACTGAATTTCGAAAAAGTCAGTAAATGTTTTGAAATTTTTTTTGAATAAAATATATTTGGAAAAATTTCTAAACAATAATTTTATTTGTATTTAAACACATATTTTATTTGAGAAATTTAGTTTGCAAATAAATTTTGTTGTAATATATTAATATATGCGTTCCAAATACATTTTATTGATTTTCAAATAAAATTTATTTGCTCAGAAATATATAATATTTAAAAATTTGTGTTCCAAATATATTTTCTTTCGATTCAAACATATCAAAAAAGGTGATTTTGCCCGGTGTATACATACATATATTACCGTTTATAAAGGAAACGATACAAAAATTAGACCAAACGGGCCTAATCTAACAGCAGGTTTAATTATGAAGTACTTATGAAGCAATTATGAACACGAAATCAAGGAAAAATTTAAACTAAAATTCAAAAAAGGAAAACATCTTTTTAAATAAATTATATTTGGAAACCTTTTTAACAATAACTTTGTTTGTGTGAAAACACGTATTTTATATGTGAACGTCAGTTCGCAAATATATTTTGTTCTAATACATTAATATATGCGTTCCAAATTAAATTTATTGATTTTCAAATAAAATATATTTGTTCAGAAATACATAATACTTACAAATATTGTTTCCAAATCTATTGTTTCCAAATCTCACTTATTTGTTGTAATTTATAAATGGCATTCAGCACTGCATTTTTCATATATCCATTACATTTATCTTCAAATATTGCGTGATCTAAAATTAAAATAATTAAATTTTTTCTGAAAATAAATCAACAAATCAAATAAAATTATCTATAAACAAAAAAAAACAAAAAATGCAAATAAATTTTATCATATCACAACTGGAAAACGCAGAAAACCCATTCTAAAATTATTTTACTAAAAAAATTAAAAAAGATAGTTATATGTATAAAATATTATCAATAATAAATTTCTATATTCCCACAAATAATTTTACATTTCTGCATTATGCGCTTGTATTTTTAATAAATAAATACTTTCAATTAAAATGTGTTTTGTTAATTTTGTAATTGCCAATAAGATGATTATTTCAGGATAATAATATTATTTTTCACGTAACTAAACATTTTCCCATTGTCTCTTTCAGTATTACAAAATCTATTACTCACATTTTTATCATCCATTTGGCACAAATCTCTTCACAGGACTTACAAACAAGATCTCCTTCAAAAACGCATGTTCATCGCCATAAATAACATACAGCAAAAATAACTATGACACACGCGCTCCCTTATCACAGAGATCGATGGTGACGCCGACGGCATAACCACATGCATACACACATGTACACGACGGTTTCATTTGTTGCTATGCTTTAGCAAAAATAACTGTTAACAGCCCATATTAAAATTATTTTCGTTGCTATATGCACATATGTATGCACGTATACTTACATATTCACAGCAACCAAATTTGTTCATAATCCGCGTCCCGAAAACAGACAACCGTTTCCTTCCATCGCTTGTAAATAACTGGCGATTTAAAAGAAAACGAAACACAGAACTGTTCTCTATTTTCTCTTCTAACATTCCATAACAATTATTGATTCACACATTACCAAACAAAACTGATTCTCCGAGCGAGAGAGGGAGGGAGAGATTGTATAATTCTCTCGTATGTATTCTTAAAAATAATTACAATAGTCATAAAATTTATTACCAAGACAGCCTTTCCTTTAAGGGGAGCATAGCCTTAAATTTATTACTCAAATATCTCATACTGTTAATTAAGTCCGATTCGACATTAAAACTATGACATGTCTTCGTCATAGTGTTAATGTAGAAAATCCTTAAAAGTATTGAAATATTACTTAAAATAATGCGGATTGGCACAAAAATAATGCTTTTTTTCTTTAACTTAAATGCGTACATTTAAAGAAGCGCGTATACAAAACTAATGATTAGATAGTCATTAATTCAAATTCAAAAAACTTTATATTAAGGAAAAATTCGTAAAAAACTTGTAAATTTTCATTATTTTAATGAAAATTGTCATTGAATTGATGCCGAGGTAGCATACTTAATATAAGAATGTGTCATCATTAGTTTTATTACTATTTTTTTTTTCAGTGTATGTCATCAGCTTTTTTCCTCTCTATCTAGGACTTTCTTGGAATGACAGAATAGAATAGGAATTCCCTTTTAAACACGCAAATTGAAAAATACAATCGTATATAACGACTTAAATCGGAATCAAAACGACGCAAAGCAGATTGAACCAAATTTACAAAAGCGACGCAAATAGAATCTACGCAAAGGTTTTTAATTATGTTATATGATTTCTATGGATCATACATAACATATTATAAAATATATGCAATAGTATTCTTAAGCATTTGATTCTCCACCACGCGTTTTAAGACCTCTTGACCACTGTGCAGATGTGATCAAAAAGAATATGAGACTTCATGGCCACTGAAAACATCTTAAAATTTGAAAATTGCCATTCATTGACAAGTCAACTTTTAGTCCTACAGAAAATAAACATATACAACTAGCTTTTAATAAGAAATATTACAAAGTTAGTTTTTCAAGACGTCAGCTCTAAGGATTTTTATACCTGAATTATAATCTGCTATATGCAAACCAAATCTAGCTTTCTCTAGAATCTTTTGCGTAGGGAGTTTTAAAAGAATACCTTCAAGCTTATGAAGTTTGGATTACGGCATAACTATTGACGACCCAAAGTGCTGTTTATTTGCTACGGGTCAAACTTAACACATAGAAGGAGTGACCTGATCCCCTAAATATGTTCGGTTGATATCCATTTTAGAACATTTGAAATCATTTAATGAATGTCCGTCCGTCCGACTGTATGCCTGGCTGGTAACCGACTGACTTCAAATTTCGTTTGTTGTAAATTGTTTTCTTATTTAGGTTTAATTCGAAGAGGTGTTATATTGGCCCATTCCTTCTTCTTCATCCCCACAAAGGGCTTAAATTTAGTTAAACAATTAATCAAACTTCTATTCTTCAATCAATAGCGGCCTCAGGGAATTTGGGGCCTATTTTCGAGAACAAGAACAGAGTGAAATGCAAATACATGAAATAAAATTTGTTCTCTTTGTTAATCTGGGAGGAAATAATAATAAAGGAATACGAACCATTTTCTAATTACAAATAAGTTCGTGCGCGGTCGGCCTAGGGCCTCTATCTGTTTAAAGGCCTGTTTTTATCCCCTCACCTTATAGAGGTGGGTATATATCATTTGCTACGAGCCAAAAGAGTAAAACATCGAAGGAGTGACTAAAGAATGACCCTAAGAATGTCCGGCGGAAATCCGTTTTGGGTCATTTTAAGTCATTTGAGCAATGTCCGTCTGTCTGTCTGCTGGCTGGTGCGCACGATAACTCTCGAAAGGAGTAACCGATTGACTTCAAATTTGGTATGCGGTAATATTTTTCTCTATCTCCGGCTAAGTTCGCAGATGGACCATATTGGACCACTCCTTCTAGTACCTCCCCCACAAAGGGTTAACATTTAGTGAAATATTGATTAATACCTTCTATATGACTTACTCGAATCTTCTGAAATTTCACACGCAGTATTAGTTTGTTTGTCGCTAACACGTCATGAAAAATGGACGAAGTGGTCACAGCCTTTTTGGTACCTCCCACTCGAATTGACCATTTTGCACCAAAAGGTAACTGCTTATGGCTTAATTATCAGTTCATACAAATACTTGAAATTTTGTGCAGTGCAATGCTTTATAGTACCTAGAGTCCAGAGAAAAGTGGGCGTTATTGGCAAGCCCCTTTTGGTACCTCGCACACAAATGGACAATTTTGTATCATAAGTTACCAGATTATAACTTTAATACCAGTGCATACAAATACTTGACATTTTGTACAGTGTAACGCTTTTATAGTACAGAAAAATGGCCGTAATTGGCACGCCCCTTTTGGTACCTCCCACATAAATGGACCATTTTACAACAAAAGTTAACAGATTTTTACTTTAATACCAGTGAAGTGCTTTTGTAGTATCTAGGGTCCAGAAAAAAGTGACCGTTGTTGGCACGCCCCTTCTTGGTAAGTCCTACATATATAGACCAATTGGTACCAAAAGTAAAGAGCTTTTAACTTTAATACCAGTATTTCATTAAACGATCCTTTTTGCTTAAGTAAATTATTAAAACCAAACCAAACTCTTCACCCGAAAATTTGGTTTTTATGGCTTCAAATAGCATTTTTGAGAGCTGCAACACGGGGATTACAACAAAATAAAATTTTATTTGTATAAATTTTATTGAGATGAATTCTTGCCAAAATAGAATACAAACTGCAAAGTTCTAGCTAAAGTCTTAGAAAGTATGGTGTTTATGGGTTTAATAAGCCTTTTTGGGAGCGACATCTATAGGTGGACTATAACAAAATATGAACTGATTTAACAAAATTTTACTGCGATGAGTTCTTGTCTTAATTAAATACAAAATTCAAAGATTCAGTTTAAATGCTTAGAAAATGTGGTATTTATTGCTTTACGTATATTTTGGAGCGACCTCTATAGGATGACTATAACAAAATATGAACCTATTTGTAAAATTTTTGCTGTGATGAATTCTTGTCAAATTGAATATGAACTGCAATGTTTCTGCTTAAATGCTTTAAAAATGTGGTATTTATGGCTCAAACCCGTATTTTGGAGCGACCTATATAGGGGAGCTATATTAAAACATTGACAGATACGGCCCATTTGCAACCCCAAACAACGTGCAACTATAAGAAGTATATCTACCAAATTTGATCAACCTACCTCTATTAGTACGGCCTTTAAAATTATACGACGATTAAGAATGTATATACTTTATCAATATTTAGAGGTGTTACAAACGGAGTGACGAAATGAATATACCCACTATCCTATGGCGGAGGGTATAAAAAGCGCTTGACGAATTTCGCCACCACTCATCAATTGAATACCATAGAGACAGTGTATTGAAATTTGAAATGAGATCTAATGAAAAACAGTTCGTAAACGCAAATAGAAAGCATTTTGAAGCAATTGTTCAAACAGTCGTCCTTTGTGGTCGACAAGGCTTAGCACTAGGAGGAAGTTGTGATACAAATTTGCGAAGATTTTTTGAGTTTCGTCCAAACAAAATAGTCCGATGGAAAAGGTTTGGCTAAAGTTATTCTAAACGTCTGGCATTGATTGCAAGTATTTATTTGGACAATGCCATCACGGCCCAAGACCAATGAACGGAGAATGGAAGCGCAAACATATGTCTAAGAAAAGGTACAGCTTAGCACTATATTCACATTGTGCAACGCACAACTTCAGCTTGGTTGTAAGTTACGCAGGTAAAGTAAAGTTCTAAAAACAGGTATCTCCGTGATGATAAAAACCAAAAATTGAAGCGGTATTGCGTAACACGATGGGTAGAACAAAAGAAGTCCGTTGAAATATATCTTCACCTACAAGTAGCCGTTTTCGAGGCTGTGGAATGCATTTATTTACTCCCCCTGGCTGATCAGAAAACTACAACATCTGCATTTCAGTTGTGGATGATTATAAAAACGTTGGATTTTAAAGTTTCGGTCCATGTACTTCATTCAGTTTACGGCTTGGCATTATCATTAAGTCGCGGTCTTCAAAGTGAAAATCAAGATTTAGCTGAAGATACCAAAAAGGAATTGATGGACATACGTGAAAACTGTATTCACCATTAAGTGCGATTTTTGTCTGTTAACATATTCAAATTCAAGAAACCTAGCATTTCGGCCCGACAAAGTCATCGTTGGAATGTTGATGCAACAAATATTGAAGAATGTTATAAGATTTCGGCCTATATTCCATATCTAGATTTATTCATTGCTCATCTAGAAGATCGCTTTTTGAAACACCGTGGGATTCTTTCAAACCTCCAACTTATTTTTCCATCTAAAATGACAATACTAAATGAAGAAAGTTGTAAACAATTATTTAAAAAATATTAATCAATTTTGCCCGACATTTCGTTTGAAGTGTGGATTAGTGAAGTAAAGCTTTGGAGAAGAACAGTTGAAGCGGAGAATGTCAGAAATTCCTGGAAGCTCTTGATTTATGCAATATAAATGTATTTATTGACTACAGCGACAAACGAACGCTCTGTTTCAACATTGCGCCGGCTGAAAAATTACTTGCGGTCAACCATGACTAAAAATAGTTTCCTGAATATTCATTCCCCAAAAAACAAAACCCTGGGCATGGCCCTGATTAATACTACTCTTCCACAAACATGTATCCTTTTACTCTCTATAAAACGATGTAATGTTTGTGAAAATCGGTTCATCCATTCAAGAACAATGAAAAATTTCGAAAAACATACAGATTAACTTCCTCATTTGTATAACCTCACTTTAGTGATACGAGGGTATATATAAGTATCATTTGCTACGGACCAAAAGTGTAACATATCGAAGGTGTGACCTAAGACCCTATGTATGTTCGGCGGATATTCGTTTTGAGTCATTTTAAGTCGAATGTCAATGTCGGACCGTCCGTCCGTCTGTCTGCTGACTGGTGTGGAAGATAATTCTCGAAAGGAATAACTGATTGACTTCAAATTTGTTATGCGACAATTTTTTTCTATATTGATTCTTTATTCGAAAGCGTGAAGTTGCCACGCCCATTTTGGTGCCTCCCACACAAATGGACCATTTTGCACCAAAAGTGAACAGTTCTTAGCATACGAGTATATACCAGTACATAAAAATACTTGAAGTTTTAACGTGTGTAATGCTTTTATAGTACCTATAGTCCAGTAAAAAATTGGCGTTATTGCTACGCCCCTTTTGGTACCTCCCACACAAAAGTACCATTTTGCACCAAAAGTTAACATCTTATAACATTAATATCAGTGTATAAAAATACTTGAAATTTTGTACATCGTAATGCTTCTATAGTGCATACAGTCAAGTGAAAAATTGACGTTATTGCCACGCCCCTTTTGGTATCTCCCACACAAAGGTACCATTTTGTAAAAAAAAGTTAACAGCTTACAGCGTGAGTACCAATGCACGAAAATACAATACAATTTTGCACAGTGTAACGCTGTTAATGTACACACAGAAAAAACTGTTAATGTACAACCGAATTTTGGTAGTTATATCTACTATCATGCGATTCCATCAGGACAACCAACATTTTGGTTGTGGTATACTTCTGCTTTCATGTTGACAGCAATCATATTTAGTTGCGCCAACTATGAAAACGGTAGCTAAGACTATCTTTTGTCTGTTGCCACAACCAAAATTGATTGGTCTGACAATTTGTCAGTCAAATACTACCGACAATTAATTGAAAACAATTTTCAATAATTTTTATTTTATTTATTGAACACGAAAACCAAACAATTCATATTACAAATTCATCACTATTATGAGATGTGGAAATATTTGACACAAATTTTAGTACACGGGAGTACAATGCATAACAAAACTTTTATGCAAATATCGCTTAGCCTTGAGCTTTCAATTTCATGATTGTTGTTTTTTTTTATTTATGTAAAATATTTTGCATAACATATTCTGCATTCTACACTTTATTATCCACACGAAATTATATTTGACTACTTATACCGTTCTTGAACAAAATGTTGAAGATTTATTTATATCGAATGATTTTATTTGTTGTTGTTCATGTATCAACAAAAGAACAGCAACCAAGCTTTCGGTTGTATTTCCAAAAATATATTTAATTATTCTAAATTTGGGAAATTATTGGGATAACCAAAAAACGATTATTTATTAATATTTTCTCTGTCATAGTAACCGATTATTCGTTGCAATAATAATCTTTGGTCTATTGATACAATTTCTGTTGTCAAGAACATTCGTTGTCACTACTAAATATCGATCATATGGTACCATAATGAATATTTTAAAATAGTTACCACAACTAACCGAGTGTCAATGAAAAAACAATCTTAAATCGATTTATATAAATACAACCGGCACAAGGTGCATGCAATAGACTTTTTGTTGTTAGAACTATTTTTTTATTGTTACTATCGAATTCCAACTAATTATTTTCCTGGGTGTACCTATAGCCCGGTAAAAAAATGTACCTTCCACACAAAATGGCCAAATCATACCAACATGTTGGATGTCTACGTGATTGGTCCAAAAATGGGCGGGATCGGACCAATGGGCCGCCCATATAACTCAAATTTAAAAAATGATATATCTTGCACGATTTGTTAGCGAGAGTGCTGGAATTTCGTGTATAGGTTAGGTTAGGTTAGGTTCAAAAGAGGAGACGTTTAAACGGCTCACGTTCGGCATGTTGTGCGCCCCTTATTTATGATATTTTTATACCTCACGAGTTACAGAAAATCGGTACTAGACACGAATTTTCTCAGTATCTTCCAGCCATATTCTCTGAGATGAGTCAAGTCTGGTAATATGTCGGACCCGAAATATTGAGATCTTGCATGTGTGAAAGCCGGGCAGTGACACAGAAAATCTTCCATCGCTTCGATGTTTTACCTGCATGCCCTGCATTCGTGTATATGTATCTGGTGGCAGTCTATGTGACTGGTCCAAAAATGGATGGATATAAGCCAAATTTTTAAATTGACTTATCTTGCACAATTTGTTAGCGAGAGTGCTGTACTTTTGTGTACATGTGCCTGGATCGGATCAATGGGCGTGGCCCAGGCCATGTAAGCAACCTTTTGAAATCGAAGTATCTATTTGCGAGAGTGCTGATATTTTGTGTATATGTGATTGGTCTAAAAATGAACGGGATCAGAGCAAACCGCGTGGCTCCGCCCATATAAGCCAATTTTGAAATTTAGATATTTTGCACAATTTGTTAGCCATAGTACTGTAATTCTGTTTATATGTATCTGGTGGCAGTCTACGTGATTAGTCAAAAAATGGGCGGGATCAGACCAATGGGCCAAAGCCAAATTTTGAAATTAAATATCTTCACAATTTCTTAGCGAGAGTGCTCTTATTTTATGGAGATGTTTTTGGTGGTAGTATTCGTGATTGATTCAAAAATGGACGGGATCGGTAATCTAAATCTGGGGCAACGAAATGGACCGGGTCCAGCTATATAAATATAAATGGATATGTGTATGTTACGTATGGGCTCCAAAACGGCTGTATCGGTTTTGATGCAATTTTCAGGGAATGTTCAGATAAGCCTTGAGGGTGACATAGGCTTTACAAGATCTTGATTGAGGGGGCGTGGGTCCGCCCATATAAGCCAATTTTTTTAAGTGATTCCTACTGTCAGTACCAAAGGAATAGATTAACGAGATTCATACTGTCCCTATCTACATGAGTCATGTTTTGATAAATGGACGGGATCGGAAATCTGAAGTCTGGGGCAAGGAAGTAGGCCGGGTCCAGCTAGTACATATATAAAACGTAGAAAAATTCTTTGTGACGCCATCACGCAAGAACTACTGAACCGTTTTTAAAAATGTTTCTTTTATATGGAAGCTTATTGGCCACAGATGGTTCTTAAAAAATAAAAAAGTGGGCTTGGCATTGTTTAAAATTTGAACATATCGGAAAGTATTGACCATAGAATAACTAAATTTGGTTAGTTAGCTATTAGATTCAATATTAGTACTTTCACCAAAGGTGGGCGGGATTGAAAAAGAGGGCGCAGCAATAGTAAAATGTTGAATATCGCGGAAACTATTTATTTATCGTAGAAGAACCAAATTTGTTTTGTATGCTATTGGAGTCAATATTAGATTAGCAACAAATGAATCTTAACAAATAAAAAGTGGGTGGGGTCAAAAGTGGGCGTGGCATTACTCAAAATTTTAATATCCTAAAAAGTATTGATCGTAGAATAACGAAATTTTATACATACGTTATTCGAGCTATTATCCAAAACTTCAATAAAAACCAGTAAGGAAAGACAGAAAGTCGGACGGGCCGACTATATAATACCCTACACCTCCCTTACAATGCGAAAATGGGCATTGCAGTAAGAATTTGGCAGTGTTCATACATGTAATAATAAAACTCTCTGCCGAATTTCGTACTTATCGGATATAAAATACGGTTTCCACAGAGCTTACATGTCACATCGGATTTAACATACATATTGGGACTCTGTTTAAATCTGAACCGATTTTCCACGAATTTGGCAATGTTTATATATGTAATAAGAAAACTCTCTCTGTTAAATTTCGTAGTGATCGGATATAAAAATCGGGTGAATCATATATCTAAATCTGAAACGATTCTGACCAATTTCAACAGGGATCGTCCTTGGGCCAAAAAAGAGTACTGTGCTAAATGTCATCACAATCGGACCACAAATACGACCTGCACTTTGATCACAAGAATACATGGACAGACGGACATGGCTAAATCGACTCAAAAAGTGATTCTATGTCGATCGGTATAATAAACTATGGTTCTATTTCTTTTCCTTTTGGGCGTTACAAACAAATGCACAAAGTCGTAATACCCTGTACCACAGTGTAGTGTAGGATATAATGAACGGGATCGGATAAGTGGGTGTGGCAAAAGTGGGTCTAGCAATGTTTTATATCTCGGAAACAATTGGACATAGAAGAACGAAATTTGGATAATAGTTATTGGGGTCAATATTAGTAATTTAATGGGGTCAATATTTAAATTCTGAATATCTCAGAAACCATTTATGGTAGAAGAACGAAATTAGTTTTGTATGTTATTTGAGTCAATATTAGATTAGCCACATATCGATACCTCCATTCTAAAACATGCTAAGTCGACTTAGCATGTTTTAAGGGAGATTGCATTTTTAATTTCTAAATATGTATTCCAAATTATATTAAGTTGGTGTTTATCCGTCAACACAATTAAAAGTTATTCACAAAACAGTACAGGTTATTCGATTTGCATTATAAAGGAATTCCACACAAATTTAAAAAATCATCAAACTTGCACTCAGCGTTGTTCATGAAAAATAAAAAAGTGGGAGCGGTCGAAAGTACGCGAGGCATTATAGAAAATTTGAATACCTCAGAAAGTGTTGATTGTGGAAGAACAAATTTGTACATACTGTAGCGGAATTATTATTGAAAACTTGACAAGAAAATAGATGGGGTCGGATTGGCAAAAGTGGGCGTAGCAATATTTAAAATTCAATATCACGGAAACTATTGACCGAAGAAAAATGATATTTGGATTTTAAGTTATTGGAGTCAATATTAGTAATTTCACTACAAGTGGTCGTGATAGGATTAGTGGTCAATTCACCAGAAGCGTTAGGAATTCGACAAGTATTCGTGGTTAATATTATACGAAGTAAATAACAAGTATCGATTACCCAGGTGTATATACTACCGACAATCTTTAAAATAGTGTGCGTTATTATTTTAACAAAATGAGTTCCCCGTCAAATATTGGGAAATTTCTGTTTTTGTGTTCTGACAAGCTAAACTAAAGAGTAATCAAAATGCTTTTATTATAAACGTTCGCATGCGAAGCAGGGGTGCCTGCTAGTATTCCATATTACATTACTCACAAAGTGAGGGTATAGCTTAGTCGGTTTACCCGACTGAAACTTTCTTACTGGTTTTATGTTTCAAATCCCGATAAAATTGTATGTGGTTTGCTTAAAAAAAAAAGCAATCTCATTTAAACTTATTGTCTCGATTACACCGTCCAACAGCGTTTATGGAACAATTTTGTGTGGGAGGTACGAAAAGGGGCGTGGGGGTAACGCCCATTTTCCACAGCACTATAGGTACTTCAAAAGCCTTACACTGTGTACAACTTTGTAGTATTTTCGTGCATTGGTACTCACGCCATAAGATGTTATCTTTTTGTACAAAATTGTGTGGGATGTTCCAGAAGGGGCGTGGCAATGCCCATTTTTCACAGGACTATATGCACTATAACAGCATTACACTGTACAAAATTTCAAGTATTTGTATGCACTGGCATTGAAGTTTAAAGCTGTTTACATTTGGTGCAAAACGGTCAATTTGTGTGGGTACCAAAGGGGCGGTTCAATGAGGCCCATTTTATTACCGGTCCATAGGCACAATAAAAACAATACACTATACAAAATTGCAGTATTTTTATGCACTTGTATTAAAGAAATAACCTGTTAATTGTTGGTGCAAAATTGTCAATTTGTGTGAGAGGTACCGAAAGAGGCGGGGTCACTTCGCCCATTTTTCTCAAGGTGATAATTACTAATAAACTAATACTATGTGTGGAATTTCAGAAGATTCGAACGAGTAGTATAGAAGTTATTAGCGAATCAATATTTCACTAAATTTTAAGCCTTTTTGAGGGAGGTACTAGAAGGAGTGGACCAATATGGCCCATCTTCGAACTTACCCGGAGATAGAGAAAAATATTACCGCATACCAAATTTGAAGTCAATTGGTTGTTCCTTTCGAGAGTTATCGTGCGCAACAGCCAGCAGACAGACAGACGAACGGACATTGCTCAAATTACTTAAAATGGTCCAAAATGGATTTCCGCCAAACATACTTGGGCTTTTGGGCCGTAGCAAATGATACCCTCGTCACACTAAAGTGAGGGTATAAAAATTATGAAGATGTTACCAAATATTTCTCGTAATTTCTTAATAAATGTTTTAGCAACCAGACTTCGTTAAACATATTTTAATTTATTACGACTTCAAATTTACATTATATTATTTATTTGTATAAGTTGACCTGTAATTTTGCTAATTAAGCGTAAAGAGCCCACAGAAATTTTCCGGCAAACATTTTCGTAGAATATGTTAATCCTTAAATGTCCTTTTTTAAAGGACTTTCTTGAGTTTTTTCGAAAAAAGGGCCAAACTGACCCATTAAGAAGGGAGCTAAAGGGTTAAGATCTTCCATAAAAATGATGCTCATAAAATTCCACTATGTAACTCTGACAATAAGAAATCTCTCAGACATTAACTTACATAATTTATTTAATTTAGTATAATGCTCCCTTCGACTAAAAAATGAAAATTTAGACCTACTGTAAAAAAAAACTCAGACCAGCTGGACCATAATTTATTCTACAAAAATAATCTACTCAACATGCCCTTTCAGAATTATAGAGTCGCTCTTCTGCTCCAATAATTCCACAGATATCACAGCTTTAAATTTACATTATAATATTTTTTTGTATTAGTTGCTAATTAAACGTAAAGAGCTCTAATTACAACTTTGCTGTCCTTGGAGACCCCCACTAAAATTTTCCGGCAAACATTTTCATAGAATATTTTAATCCTTGAATGTCCTTTTTGAAAGGACTTTTTTAATTTTTTCGAAAAAAGGGCCAAATTGACCCTTTAAGAGGGGAGCTAGAGGGTTAAGATCTTCCACAAAAATTATCCTCATAAAATTCCACAATTTAACTCTGACAATGAGAAATCTCTCAGACATTAACTAACATAATTTTTTTCATTTAGTATAATGCTACCGTCAATCAAAAAATTAAAACTTTGACCCACTGTAAAAAAAAACTCAGACCAGCTGGACCATAAGTTTATTGTACAAAAATGATCTACTCAACATGCCCTTTCAGAGTCATACGGTTGCTATTCTGTTCCAATCAAAAAGGCTTAATTTGTTGGACAGTGTTATTATTACTTAGCTCGATATTTCAAATTTTAACAACATAAGCATTAGAAAACGGCAACTTTTAACAGAATAACTAGAATTTGCTTAAAATTTGTGGAAAATATTTCTTGGTTCAATATCGGTGACAGATGAAGTAAGTGCTCTTGCGTATAACATTTTGGATCAAATCAAAGAATATATTGCAAATATATTTACATAAAAAATTTTGCGATTTATGTGAATGCGGACGTTCATGGAAGTCATAGAAATTCTTCCTGAAAACACACAATTGTTGTAATGTAAATCCGTGTAATCTGTGCAACGGACAAAAGTCTGTTCCTAGACTTTTATCTAAAGCCCTTTGGCTTCAGAGCGAACTTTAGCGAAGAGAGCTTGTTGCTGTCACAGGCAATGGAGAATGGCTCGAGTATTATCGAAAGTGTCAAATATTAAATTATGTCACAATTATACGAGTATGTGGCAAAAGCAATCCTACGCGCATGCGAACCCAGCTCCATCAGTCGGCAGTTAGCCGCATAGCTTCAATTTGCAATTTGCTGAAAGTGTGAAAATCCAGATGTGCATTAATTATGGTCGGTCGTCCGGCTGGCTGGCTGGATAGTGGATAGTAATCGGCCGACGTCAGTACACGCCTTGGGCTGCCGTCGTAGTCTGCATGTATACTACATGTGGCGGTATTTATGCACACATGATGAACACGCTGGCAGGGCAACAAACAAACAAACAACCCGAAAGACTCCAGCCGGACCCAGGGACAGTTTGCTATGCTGTGCTGTGTTATGTGTTCGATAAGAGATAAATATAAAATTTATGCATCCATTTAGCATAAAGCTCGAACAAAGTAAGCCATTGCGGTCCTAATTTAATCGATCGATCGACAATCGCCAATGCGGTATCATAAAAATCGGTATTGCTATTTATTTCCGATACGTTCGCCCTGCCACAGTTGCACTAATTTCCTTTGTCGTCACCGTCGTCACCACAATCGTCTTGTCACCGTCTGCGTTGCGAGTATGGGACACTGTTGTTGGCTGGTACTGAAGCACTGCATTCCATTAGGGGTTGTCTCTCACATGGACTCGTTGCGTACGCATGTACATTGCATAAGGACATGGCACATCTGGAGAATAATGGGTGTGACAATATTTCCAAAGATACGCCAATTTACATACTTACACACAAGCATGTACGCTTATTTGTTTGTACAGAGATGAGCAAAAGTATTCGCGTTTTTGAGCTCACAATTTTTTGCCCATAACATATTTTCTAAAGTTTAAAAAAAGCATCGATCTACACCATTTTCATTTGAAATTGAGAAAATCCAAATTGTAATTATGAAATCGACATTGAAATTGGGAAAATGCAAATTGTAATTGAGAAATCGAAATTGAAGTTGAGAAAATCACAATTGTAATTGAGAAATCAAAATTAAAAAAAAAATCAAATTGTAATTGAAAAAACCAAAATGAAATTGAGAAACGACAAACTGTAATTGGGAAAACCCAAATTGAAATTGAGAATATAAAAACTAAACATTAATTTTATTAAAAATAGATCAATTGTTTATATGTATAAGTATGTGATGCGTTGTTCTCCAACTTCGGGTGGTAACACTTGAGGGACATTGAGATGCGATTATTATTGACCAAATGTATTCAATCGGATTTAGCATTGGGCAATATGGAGCCAATCGCAGCAATGTAGCTTCCGTGTTTTAAAAAATGGCATCAATTTGATTATGACAGGGTGCACTGTCGCATACAAATATGGTCCAAATCTTGTTCAACGTTATTCGTGTCGCTTGGAGCGTAACGGTAGGGTTTATTTATATCCAGTTTATTACTTCCCGTATTTGGTCTTGATTTAAAATCTTTGGGTTTCCAGCAGCAATTTTTTTCCGATTCCACTCTTCCTTGCAAGATGTGCACTTTTATAATTGATCCCCCAAAGTCGTTGCTAGCGCCTTCCAATCTTAGCCTCGATAAAAGCGGCTTTAACTATTCGCTTTCGGTCCTCTTTTTTACATTTGTTGTAGGTGCTTTTTCCAAGACACGAGTGTCTGAAATATAGAAGAATACGACAGCATGCTTAATATTATAATGACGTAGGGAACTTACCATCAATAACGGCTCTACATAGGGGGTATACACGTTCATCGCTTATAGGATCCAAACATTTTGAATGAAATAAATGAAAACAAGGCATAATTTACGAAAATTTTCCTCATCGCAATGCGACATATGCCACAATTGTCTTAAAATTTCATTTTGCAAATAAATAATTTTCGGTTGACATGTGTTTTAGTGTGTTATATATTGTGAAATAATTTTTCAATGAAATTGTGATGAACTTTTGATTTAATTTTTTTAATATTAAATTTAACAGTGTTTGTATATTAAGGCCAAACCAAAAATGTTCGAATTCATTTTTAGGAATCCCCATTAGGTCCCATTAGAATTTACTTCTTGACATCGCTGAAGCCATACATTTCAACGAATTTGGCCAAAAGCTGGTATTTAGAACTCCTCCTGTACGGAGGAAATTTTATCCTTTGTACGGATAAAATTTCTCATAGTTCCATCTTTTGGTATAGCCCCCATACAAAGTATCTTTCGGATTTAACGTCTCGTACCATTACATTGGGACGCAATTCAATAAGAGTCGGCCCTGCCGAACATTGAGCTTGCTTAACTTCTGACTTACTATTTTTTACTTCTCAATTTCAATTTGTATTTTCTCATTTTCAAATTTTCTTTTCTCAATTTGAATTGCATTTTCTCAACTTCCATTTCGAGTTCTCAATTACTATTGGATTTTTTCAAATTCAATTTCTCAATTTCAAATTGTCTTTTCTCAACTTTTATTTCGCTTTCTCAGTTACAATTTGGATTTTCTCGACTTCAATTTCGATTTCTTAATTACAATTTGGATTTTCTCGACTTCATTTTCGATTTCTCAATTACAGTTTGGATTTTCTCATTTACAATTTGGATTTTTCAAATTTCCCTCGGGATTATATTCAAACGTCTTTCTTGCTGGATAATCTTCATTCAGAAGCTTCATGAAGCCAGCGCAATCTTGGGAGTTTTGTGAGCTATAGAACATCGCACAGTACACACAGTCCCAAATCCATTTTTTGTGACATAAATATGAAGGAATGTTTATACAGCCCTAAATACCCTGCAGCCAAAATGACTAGTTTGTATATAGAAATATACTAATTGCTTTTTACTTCAAACTAGTAATATATCAGTCCTTTTTTCATATAACCAACTATCGATTTTAACATTGGCTTGTCATAGGCACCCAACTAGTTCATTTATTTACAATTCAGTACTAGTTAATATCTAGTTCAGTTATTACTATATTTGAGAATAAGAGAGGAGAATGGTGGTGGGAGAGAGAAACATTTACTCTGCCACCACCAAGCAAGTACTTGCTCGTAAAGCAGTTCAATCGTTTTTGCTTATTTCTCTGCTGCTGACGGCAGAGAGACGAACGAGTCGATCTGCAACAACCATGTTGGTACCAAGCAAGTTCAGAAAGAAGCTCAGATAATCGTTTTTGCTGGCAGCGATGCGAATGGGTTCGCATAGGTCACATTGCAACTAGCTTATGACTGGTTTAATACGCAACTAGAAATGATTTTAGCTGCAGGGTATTTGCAAATCTTCATAACACATATAACAAATGAACAAAAATTTGGACCAATCTAGCAACTCCCACTGCCACCTCCCACACAAGTTTGATGTCTGTACGCTAAGTGCTGGTTGCAAATTGGTCCAAATCTGCATGAAATTTGGCATGTTTTTTGTACCAAGGACCAACCATATTTAATTTGAAGAAAATCAATTCTGATTTGGATAAAGCCCTCATACAAATTTCCCACCGATTTGGACAATATGGACCCAATACGCCGACTGCGACATTCGGTTTTCATAAATATCGACACACTCCATATTTGAGGAGTAGTTATAATACAATACCTCCCGATGTTATAAACAAATGTAATTTTTATCATAACTGCATGCATTTATGATTGTCTCTTAGAAATGGAAATACTGGATAATAATGGATCCGAAGAATCCATAGAGCTGTTAAAAATTATTATTATTAATATTAATGCGGCTATTTTGTCTAGCATGTGACCGTCTGTCTTGCTAAAAAAAAAGTGTTCAGTGTCCCAAGCATTCCCCTAAGCAGCCAACAGGAAGTGCAGAAGCGACACCTATCTGAGAACAATGCGCTAATATTCTAAAGAAAGTTGCTGACAAGTATATTTTTCCATTTATGACAAGGTCCATGTGTAACAAAGTACATGATTAATAATATTGTGTTAAAGTATCGGCATCTTTTGTCTTACTCGCTGATATAGTTGCCGTATGCACAAGAGGGAAGTGTTATGTTCTTAGCGCAGTGAGAGTTCAGCTGTCAATTTGATTTTTAGTCGTTTTCCCACTTCTGTGGCTGTATCACATAATCACCGTATCGGTATTTATTGTAAATTTTGCAGAAACCCACTCTGAGTGCGCCTCCACTAACCTTTCCAAATGTCTTCTGAACATAAACTAAAACACATTTCCATTTAAATTTTTTTAGCACCAAATTCGAGACGGTACCATTGTCGCGTCCATTACCATCCTAAATAGTTTCAGCACAGCTAAGGAAGAGTTTGACTAAAAAACATAATTTTGATCACATACTATACTATACTTATACTATATGATAAAGGACACTTTAATAAACAATCGTGCGATTAAACGTTCATGAACACGCGAGTACACCTATAACTTTTACTCCACAAAACACAAATAACGTGAGGTTATGTATCTCTAAAATACCACACCCCATAAAGACGACATAACAACGACAAAACAATTACACGGGGCAAAATCGACTTTTTTGATATGTTTGAATCGAAAGAAAATATATTTGGAACACATATTTTTAAATATTATATATTTCTGAGCAAAAAAATTCTATTTGAAAATCAATAAAATATATTTGGAACGAATATATTAATATATTACAACAAAATATATTTGCAAACTAAATTTCTCAAATAAAGTATATGTTTAAGTACAAATAAAATTATTCTTTAGGAATTTCTCCAAATATATTTTATTTAAAAAATAATTTCAAATCTTGTGCTGACTTTTTCGAATTTCATTTTTAATTTTTTCTTGGTTCCTAATTGTACCTCCCAGTTATGATACCTTATGCAGCATTGACTTTTGTTTCAAATCAATCATTTTAAATTTAAGTATTCCAAGCCATCATTAGTTGTCAATCCACCGAAAAATTTATTTTGATCCAAAATTTTTATTATTTTTACGAACATTAAAAATTTCCAAAAAAAATTATTTTGAATTACTGAGCAATATAAGGCAATTTAGGTACTTTCTGAATACTTAAGTGCAAATTTTTAATTTGTTTCGAAAAATAATAGTCCCAAACAAAAAAAATTGGAGTAAACAAAGATTTGTTTAGAACAACATCTTCCCAAATATATAACCTTTATGTGTACCAAATATTATATATTTAGAGTGTACCCTAAACATTTATATGTTTCAAGCCGAATATGTTTGGGACAATATACTACAGGAGCGATTTTTTTTCAGCGTGTATGAATTATGCTATAATAATTATATGTAATTATTGTATGTAATCTACATACTTTGAGCTTGATTTTCCATATTTCACAGAATTTTTAAGGTCCGCTATAGTGTTGCCTTTTCGAATATATATATATTTATTTTTTGAATTTATGCCAAAAAAAATGGATTTGAAAGCAGTGTGCAGTGGTCGAAATTACTGATCCATGCCGTTTAAGTAAAATTTTAAAATTTGGAAATCGATAAATGTTTTGCTTTTTATCGATTATCAATAGATCATTGAGCAAATTGACGTTTCGATGTTTGTTTTCCTATCAATATTCGCACAGCTGTGAGCTGTCAAATGTAACATATTTGTAGCAAGTGCATTGACAAATTTTGGTGCAATTTGCTCAGTGTACACATTTTGTCAATATTAACACGCAGTTACAGGGCCCTAATATTGACCACGTGTATACAAAATTTTAATCGGCTTCTAACTTTTGAATGGAGTGAGTGGTGGTACTCCTAGACCAGACCTACAATAAACATTTTATATCTTGAAGATATCTTGAATAGTTTCCGAGATATGTGGATTTTATATTTGAATTTTTCATTTTTTCGCCGACTTTGCCTTGGAGTTTAGCCAATATCTCAGTCAAAAGTTTACCGATTTTTCATAGTTTTGTTTTTGACTATTGAGTTCGAGATCGTTGTTTTTGTTTTCTGTTAAACAGAAAAACAAACCTTCTTTAAAAAAGAAGAATAAGAAATGTGTGAAATGTATTAAGGGTGGTCACTGGTTGGTGGACGATATCACCTTGGACAAAATACCCTGTCAATAATTGGCACAATATGAGAGCAGCTCAATATGAAATAATTGAGAACTGACTTCAAAGTCCCATATCTCCAAAACATTGCAGACAGTATTTCTCAACCTTAATACATCCCCACACTTCTTGTTTGGTTTTTTGTGTGTCCCTGCAATGAGGTTGCTTGGTAGCTTCCGAAACGATATCGTCCACCAACCAGTGACCACCCTTAATACATTTCACACATTTCTTATTCTTCTTTTTTAAAGAAGGTTTGACAGAAAACAAAAACAACGATCAATGTTTACCGATTTTGTTCGCGTTTTTTTTTATGGATTGCCAATAATTAATTTACAATATCATGAAAAAAAGAATCGATAAGATATGTCAAGAAATAAAAAGTTATGGCCCTATAAAGTCAACTTTTTGAAAAAATTTAATTTTTGGAGACTTTTTTTTCGAAAAAAGTCCAATTCGTATTTAGGCCTTGTAGAAAAAGTTTGTTACACAAAGTATATCAAATTTATACTCATTTTAAAGGAGACATTTCGCAGAATCTGTTAGAGAAAATCCGAAGCCAAAATTTAAATTGGTGTGGTTGCCACCCTTCTCCGCTTTGGACCTTTTTTTTACGTACATTTCAAAAGTTTGATCGATTTTCTCCAATCGCAAAGCTAAATTGTTAAATTTTTCTTTTTATTTATTTGTATTAGGGTGTAACAAAATCGACTGCAAAGGGAATCTCGAGCGCGGCTTTTTATATCGAAGATATAGGACTAAAAGTAAAAATCCCATTTTTGGGGATTTTTGATGTATTTTTTGGGAATTGATGGATTTTCCATTAGAAATTTCCACATGCTGCGTCTGATTATTATTTCTAATATCAAAATAAAGAAATTAAAAAAACAATTCATTGAAATATATACATTTTTGAGAATTTTATGCCGTTTTTACGTTTCTGTCTATATGCAAAATATTTTTTTTTTAATTTTCCCTACCTTCTTGTAGTTATTGGTTATTAAATAAAGTCGGATATAAAATAAAGTTTTTACAGCGCTTACATGTCAAATCGGGGCTAACATATATATGGGGGCTATATCTAAATCTGAACCGATTTTAACCAAATTCAATAGGGATCGTCGTTGAGCCAAAACAAAATATGTGTAAAGTTTCGTCGAGATCGGACCATAATTGCGACCTGTACTTTGATTACAAGAATACATGCACCGACAGACGGACAGACGGACATAGCTAAATCAACTCAGATAATGATTCTGAGTCGATCGGTATAATAAACGATGGGTCTATTTTGGCTCCTTTTGGGTGTTACAAACAAATGCACAAAGTTATAATACCCTGTACCACAGTGTGGCGTAGGGTATAATTAAAAATATTTTGCAAACGCAAATACGGCATAAAATTCTTAAAAATGTATATATATCGATGCATTTTTTTTTTAAGTTTTTTATTTATATATGAAAAATAATAATCAAACGCAACATGTGGAAATTTCTAATGGAAAATCCCTCAATTCCCAAAAATACATCAAAAATCCCCAAAAATGGGATTTTTACTTTTAGTCCTATATCTTCGTTATGAAAAGCCGCGCTCGGGATTCCCTTTGCAGTCGATTTTGTTTCACCCTAATACAAATAAATAAAAAGAAAAATTTAACAATTTAGCTTTGCGATTGGAGAAAATCGATCAAACTTTTGAAATGTACGTAAAAAAAAGGTCCAAAGCGGAGAAGGGTGGCAACCACACAAATTAAAATTTTGGCTTCGGATTTTCTCTAACAGATTCTGTGAAACGTCTCCTTTAAAATAAGTATGAATTTGATATATTTTGTGTAACAAACTTTTTCTACAAGACATATTCGTCTTGGACTTTTTTCGCCAAAAGATCTCCAAAAATTAAATTTTTTAAAAAATTTGACTTTATATTGCCGTAGGTTAGGTTAGGTTAGGTTGAATAGAGGAGACGTTTGAAACGTCTCATGTCCATGGACATACACTTAAGCCAGTGGTTCGGCCTGTTGTGCGCTCCTTATTTATGATCTTTTTATACCTCACGAGTTACAGAAAATCGGTACTAGACACGAATTTTCTCAGTATCTTCCAGTCATATTCTCTGAGATGAGTCAAGTCTGGTAATATGTCGGACCCGAAATGTTGGGATCTTGAATGTGTGAAAGCCGGGCAGTGACACAGAAAATGTTCTATCGTTTCGATTTTTTCCCTGCATGCCCTGCACTCATCGTTTTCTGCTAGTCCTATGCGATGAAGATGTGCCTGTAAGCTTGAGTGTCCCGTTAGAACACTTATCATCTTACTAATCTCGATCATGTTTAGTTTCAGAAAACTACTGGTTTTCTTCTCATTTGGGTCACCCCACAGTATCTTTGCAGTTGCTCCTACAGTTGCTCTATTCCACACAGTTTTGTGAGCCATCACTGCCCAATGCTTCAACTCATCCGTCGTGGCTTCGAAAGGTTTCCAATTTTCCAAGTTTATTACTCTAAGTTATCTGCCCTTTGAAGCCAAGCTGTTTGCTCGTTCATTTCCAATCACTCCGTTGTGTCCCGGTACCCGGTATATTGCCGTAACATTCTTATTTCTTGACTTATCTTATCGATTCTTTTTTTCATGATATTTGGTTGATTATTGGCAATCCATAAAGAAACACGCGAACAGAATCGCTAAACTCCAAGGCAAAGTCGGCGAAAAAATGAAAAATTCAAATTTAAAATCTACATATCTCGGAAATTATTCAAGATATCTTCAAGCTATAAAATGTTTATTGTAGGCCTCGTCTAGGAGTATAGTATATATATCCACTGTCCACCAGGGCTTCACAACCCTTTCAACCATACGGCTTATCTTAGGCAAAAAAAAATATCAGAAATTTTACATATTTTTTGTGATTATTAACAATCAGGGCGATTAATCTTAATCACTCAAAAAGATTCGAAACAAATCAATCAAATTGCAAATTAATTTTAATAACAATACTTTATTTATACTCTTTCGAAAGCAAGAGTTGATCGAAAATGCTGAAAAATTCGAATGTGAAAACATTCAATAAATCTAATAAAATTAAAACTAATCGATCATTAACAAAAAACTTCTAAAAAACATTTAATACTTTTTAAGATAAATTTCAAATATACATATGATATCCATAAATATTGTTGAGTTGATTTTTTAATCTATGCATATATCTATATATCTTTAGATCTATACATATACTATGTAAAAACGTTGCCAATTTATTTGTAAGATATTCACGTCAAAACTACGGAAACGATTTAATTTTTTTTCTTTTATGTGGTATATGCTTTTGGCAGATTGTTTGTAAAGAAACAGAATAGTGGGCGTTGCAAAAATAAAATTTCTCACAAACTATTAATCGTAGAGTAACTAAATTTACTATATTAATGTGGAAGAACGAAATTTTGTTAGTAGAGTTAATACCAAAAACTCCAGCAATAATGGGTTGAATTAGAAGAAACTACCAACGACAAAAGAGTGAACCTTGAAAAAGAATATAAATATCTTCACCAAAAATGAGAGGGATTGAATTAAAGGGTGTCACATTTGGAAAAAATTTAATATTTAATGGAAGAAGAATTCAATGTGTTTTGTAGAATAGTGTAGACAATATCAATAACTTTCAGAAAAATAGGCTGGGAGGTCATTTGACCTATTTTATCCATAACCAAGTAAATATTGCCATAAGACATATTTTCGTTATAAGATAGCGTTTTTAGTTTAGCAGTTTGCAATTGTGAAATATTAACAGATTCGATTGAAATGTCGCTATTAGGTCAGAAGCACTTACTAAAATCTTAATAAATCATTAGCTTTAATTTCCAACTGGCCATTTACTTTCTAGAACAGTAATTTTAAAAAATTTATATCCTACCTAACAATGCAAAAAGTGGCAGTGTGACGATTGGGACGATTGGTTTCGTTCCAGTTCAAATACGCAGTATTCTTTCTTAGATCAAGAATCGGAAGGCACAAATTGACTATATATAATCTAAATAGATTTTTTTCAACTTGGATCAAAAACATCATTTCTGACAAATTGTATAAATGGCGCTTAAATACTAAATAGGCAAGAACATATATATGTAACTATACCTAAATCTGAACCGATTATCCCCAAAATTAAGCAGTATTCATTACTAAATTAAGAAATTTTGTTCTGCCAAATTTTGTAATGATCCGAAGTAAAGTACAACTTCTATAGCGATTTGTTATATATATGGGGGCTATGTCTAAGTCTGGTTGCTACATGTTAAATCATATGTATGGGGGCTATATCTAAATCTGAAACGAAATTCCCCAAATTTGGCAGTGTTTATTCATGTAATAAGAAACTTCTTTCTGCTGAATTTCGTATTGATCGGATATAAAATACAGTTTCTACAGCGCTTGCATGTAAAATCGGGGATAACATATATATGGGAGCTATATCTAAATCTGAACCGATTTTCTTAGACTTAATTTTGCTAATTTTGATACAGATCGGTTAAAAAATTTGGCTTATACAGAGCACATATGCCAAATCGGAGGAACATATACATGGGACCTATAAGTAAATCTGTACCGATTTCAACCAAATTCTATAGGGATCGTCCTTGGGCCAAAAGAAAGTTTCGTTTAGATCGGACCATAATATTGATTACAAGAATACGTGCACAGACGGACAGACAGACATAGCTAAATCAACTCAGAAAGTAATTCTAAGTCGATCGGAATAACAAACCAAGGGGGTATCTCTTATTATTTCCGATGTTTGTGTGTCCGAGATCTAAAAACCTTTTTTTTAATAGATTAAGGCATACTATTTGATGAAACCAAAACCAAATTTTATGGTAAAGTTTTTTTTTTAAATTCCAATTTTAATGGAAGTTATCTTTAGTAATTGGACCATATTTTTTGAATTATAAGCTCGATATAGCCGGGATACCATTTAAATTAAAGGAAATTATAAGGGATAGACTTATAGGAACTATAAGGGATAGGCGCCAAGTTTAAAACCTTTCTAAAAAAAAAAGATGTTGCCCTTTCATAGAGAAGCATTTTCATAATGTCGCATTCACCCTCTAGTACTACTGCATTGTTTATGGTCAGAATCGAATAGAAAAATGCAGAAAGTAGGCTTTTAATTCGCCAAAAACAAAGAACACGCCAACTAAATAACGGCCACCTAAATAAAGCATCTATCCAAACTTTATCAGAAACCAGTAAGGAGAGACAGAAAGTGGGGCGGGGCCGACTATATTATACCCTACACCTCCCTAACAATGCGAAAATAGGCATTGCTATAAGAATTTGGCAGTGTTCATACATGTAATAAGAAAACTCTCTCTGCCGAATTTCGTACTGATCGGATATAACATACACTTACATGTCAAATCGAGTGATACTTATATATGGGGGCTATATCTAAACCTAAACGGATTTTCTCCGACTTTGGTAGTGTTCATTCACGTTTTAAGAAAACTCTCTCTGCAAGATTTCGTACTGATCTGATATAAAATACGGATTCTACAGCGCTTACATGTCAAATCGGGGGTAACATATATATGGGAGCTATACCTTAATCTTGAACGATTTTGACCAATGTCAATAGGGATCGCCTTGGGCCAACAAAAGATCACTGTGCTAATTTTAATCAAAATCGGACCATAAAAACGACCTGCAGTTTGAAAAAGGGATTCTGTGTCGATCGGTATAAAAAACAATGGGTCTATCTCTTCTACTTATAGGCGTTACAAACAAATGTAGAAAGTCATAACAGCCTGTACCACAGTGTGGTGTAGGGTATAAAAATACTTTGACAGGAGGCACATGCACATGCGGGTATTAAGGCTTTTCACTCGACGCGGAAAAACATCTGTTTTGTAGGACAGCGTCCACCCCTTTGATTAAATACGGGGTAGAGTTGAATAAACGGGTCACTTTACTGAATGGAACTAGCTCACACACCTCGTTCATTTCAGCTCAGTGGTTTTTTCTTCAACCATGTCATTTCATTCTCTCTTCTCAGCTGTTATGTGTTGCTTCCGTTTTTATGTCGTCATGAATGTAGGATTTTACCTATGAAACGCCATCTTCTAATCAGGTTCCTTTAATAGCGGCTGATTTGATCAGGTGATCTACTGAACGAAATTAACTGTTGAACTAAAGAGCTGGTGAGCTAAAGAGGTAAAGAGCTGGTGAGCTAAATAAACGAACTAGTTCGCTCAAAACTAAATAGAGCCACCACGTAAAAGAACTACACAGTTTGCTCAATTCTAATACAGGGCTGAAATGTTACATTTTTGCACAGTGCGAGTGCGATATTCTTTACAAATGGAAAACGAAACCCTTTCGCAGTGCAGCATTTTTTACAAACGAAAACAAAAAAGCAATTTTTGGGCGAAAGGCAGAAAAAATGTGACATTTTTTGGCACATAAAATTCACCATTAAATTCTCTCTAATAGCTTCTATAAGCGAACCAAATTGTGTCGCAATCACTTGTCTGTTTAAGAAACGGCGTAAATATTCCCTTTTTTAATTCCGCCCACTGTGCGCTGTTTGAGAATCGCTTAACTAAAACGAAGTTAGCATGCTTTAATGTTCGTCGTTACCCGCGATAAAAGTCGTCGATGTGCTCTCAAAAGTATAACGCTCGATTCGGAAAAAACACATATTTTGTTGCGACGATTCCTAAGTGTGTGAATACTTTTGTGCATGCCAGTTCATGCATACGAGTTAAATGTATGTATACTCCTATCCCTCGATTTACACGATAAATACGTTCCTGAGAAAATCGTGTGAATCAAAATTCCAAATTGTTCAATGAAAAATAAAGGCAAAATAGTATAAAAAATTTATTAAATTAACAAAATATACGAGTAAAGTAAGTTAATAAAATTTATAAGATAGTGAAAGGTTCACTCTGCCTCATAAACTAATTTAGCAGAAAATATTAACTCGTCCGAACTTTTAAGTCGTTCGGCCACTCCTTTCCAGAGTGAACGTTCGCACCAGCCTTCAAACAGACGGACGGACATAAATTACGAGTATATAGCATTTTTTAATTCATGGGAAACCCATAATAAAAATGTTAAATATGTGGACTTTTTTAAACCTATTTCTTGTACATTTTTACAACACATTTAAGAATTAAGGACATTTTTGTCCTTTTAATATCATCAATACAGAAAATCAGCTAATTAGACTTAGAATTCTTCAGAGTGTGTTAAATTATTTCAGGGAGATAAAAACAGTGTCATTTCGTCAAATCGCGATATTTTTCATATATCAGGTTTTTGTATTTATCTTTTAATTATTTATCACCGATATATAATAACAATAATCGTATATGCGTAAATGGTGGTAAATTGTTATCAAGACAATCTACACTTAGGACATTTTGTTTGGGGCATTTTAAATAAAACATAAAAATTGCACATAAGTTTGTATCTTTGAATGTTCACTGCGTGTCTCAATCAATTGAAAGTTGACCCTAGATTGACAGCAAAAATGGCTAATGGCTATGAAGAGATCAAAATTTGATTTGATTCCTGTCAACCAAAAACCCGAACTAAATTACAATAAATCGCGGAAATTTAAAACTATAACATAATTTCCCATTAATATGAACGAGATATTTGTAATATTATTATATTGCGAATTTTTTGTAATCCATAAATTCGACTTACACCGCCAAATGTTTACAAAAATATTATAACGAATTTAATAAGATTATTACATTTGCTTACTATGATCTCTGAGGAATAGATTGGTATCAGTACATCCGCGATAAACAACCCGCGACGAATAAATTTCGTTCACAAAACATTACAGATCAGAATTATTTTACTATATAATGCTATGATCACGCGCACGGTCCTAGAAAAAGGTGGTCAAAGGAAGTTATGGATATAAGAGAAAGGCCAACAACTCTTTCTTTATCAAAAAATGTTTCCCCTTTATATGAGACATATTTCGATTTGACACGTTGTAAATCCTTACCAGATTGTAAATCCTTACATTGTAAATCCTCAAGTGAGTGCATTTTTAAAACCGATTTCCTTGCCAAATTTGAAGAAAATCAGTTTTGATTTTGAGATAAACCCCGTATAAACCTATATCCCTACTTTGAATCTATAGAAGTCTATAGAATCCTCATATGTGTACATATCTATACAAAATTTAGAAGATAACAGATTTTTGAACCTACGGAGAACCTAACCAAATTTGACGAAAATTGGTTCAGATTTCTATATAGCTCCCGTATATACTTTTATCCCGATTTATGATCTAAACGCTATAAATAAAAAAAATTGGATAGATCATTATTATTAGGATAACAAGATTGATAAAACTTGACAATATTTCTTCTGCTCCGATAGGGTGGTGTAGGGTATTATATAGGCGGCTCTGGCGTACGTCATCTCTTCATTAGTGGTTTTTAAATAGTACCTTTTAACGTAACATGATAAGAAATCAATATTCATGGACGTACATAAATAGATCTCCAGCGGTCACTTGGTAACCAAAATTCGGTGTGGAACTGGGAGATTTACATAAAAATTTGGAGAACATGATAAATAATTCAAACTTACTGTAAAGTTTCAAAATTTTATTTTTCTCAACACTAATTTTTTGCTTAACGTATCATGTAAATCAGGGTTTTTATTAATCTCTCGATTTACACGAAACCCTAAGATATCGTGTAAAAGTGATCTCATGTAAAAAAGTAACGTGTAAATCAAGGGATAGGAGTATATGTATCGCGTTAGTTCCATAATGAGTATGGCTGGCGTATGTATGTATGGATGCGTATCTGGAGACATGCATATGGCGGTGGGGACGTGTGTTTGTTTGCTTGGGATGTACTGTGAAATGACCAGAGTGGAAAACAAGTTTTGGCTTTTATGGAGATGAAGTCGTTGCTGTGTTGACAATTTGCTAATTTGTTTGTAAATTATGGCTGAACATTCAAGTAAATAAATAATAATTAATTTCAGTTTATTGAGTTTTTCGAGTCTATTAAAAAGTGCCACATTTCATTTAATCACTCCAATCGATGAACATATTTCGATCGATGAACCCATTACACACTTCACAGAGCTACAACAGCGATAAAAGCGACTGCTGAGCGCATTCCCCACCATCGTCACCGTCACCGTCATCACCATCGCCATTGCCATCGCCAACACTGCCACCGACCATCGGCCAGCACATGGTTGTAGGTTGTCGCAATATTGTGTTCTCCTATCTTCGCTATAAAACCGCATGCAAGGCTATAAGTAATGTACATATATATGAATGTATTTATATATATGCCTAAGTCCTTAAGTGAAAACTTTCAACCGGTTTTCTACACTAATTTTTCCAAAAGAAGGAACTACATAGGTATAGTCTGTTCCAAATTCATTCAATGTCAACCACCCCTCTGGCTCATTTGGAATTGTTTTTAAGACGAAAAAATTGGGAAAATATGAACTGTTATACATCCAATAAAATACAGTGTGGACTTTCAAAAAATAAAATTTTTAAATGTTATGGATATATTTTTGAAGAAATAAATTTTATTTCATCAAGAACAGTTGTTTGGAACTTCAGTGATCAAAAACCGTGGAATTTGTGGAATTCGGTTTTTAAAAAAGGTATTTATGAAAACATATGGACAGTATATATTTTTTGTGAATACCAGTGCAACTGGTTGTTGATGCACATCAAAGTTAGTAGGAGAAAATAACATATAAGGGCCTGTTTCTGTAACTTTTTTTCGTTCGTCTACTGCGAACGATCAAAAATCACTCAATTATTCCGAGAAATCTATAAATCGCAGAAGTTTATAATTCGTTGTGTCTGTACGAAATCATTTAAAAAGCTTGTTCCTAAAATATTTCTAATCTGCGTTTTATAGAATTCAAGTAATAGCTGAGAGAATTTTGATCGTTCGCCGTGGACGAACGAAAATAAGTTACAGAAACAGGCCCTAAGACACTACATAATATAGCGTGATCCATTTTGAGGTTCCCTACTTTTTTAAAGAAAAAAACACAGAAAATTCAAATTGAATGGGGAATGTTTGTTATCATTTGAAAGAACATTTATTTTTTTGAAGATTATGTCTATCAAATGTTGGCCGCGGCTACGTCTCAGTTGGTCCATCCGTTGAGTCCAATTTTCGATGACTCGTTCGAGCATTTCGACTGGAAACTGGCGAATGACACGCGTGATGTTTTGCTCCAAGGCCTGAATCGAAGCTGCTTTGTCGGCATAAACTTTACACTTTACATATCCCCACAGGAAAAAGTCTAACTGGGTGATATCACACGATCTTGCTGGCCAATCGACCGGCCCAAAACGTGAAATTATCTGCTCACCGAAGTGTTCTTTCAATAAATCCATTGAATGACGCGATGTGTGGGTAATGGCGCCGTCTTGTTTAAACCAAATGTCGCCGAGATCACGAGCTTCAATTTCAGGCATCAAATAGTCGGTTTTCATGGCACTATAACGGTCGTCATTGACGGTTACGTTCTCACCGGCATCATTTTTGAAGAAATATGGACCGATGATTCCGGTACGTCGGATCGGGAATCGGTCAATGGCAAAAATATAGCTCTTAACGAGAGCTAAAATATTGCTAATGGGTGTCAAGGTCGTGGTTCGACTGGAAAGTGTTTATTTTGGAATTTAAAAAAAAATGGACTTAGCGTTATTGGCGAACGATTATTTGGATAATAAAACTGAATAATTTGTAAACGTTGTTCAGGCGTAAGTCTTTCCATGATGAAATGCCAAACAATACTTAACAAAAATAAAATGACAGCATGGCACGACTCACACGTGATCTGTCAAAAAAGGCTATTGAAAAAAGTATCTCTACTTCGATCACCCTATATAAGACATATTAATTGTTTACTAAATAAATTTATACTAACCATTTTTTTTTGTAAGAAGTTCCTAACCTAAAAAATGAGTGTAAACTTTGAGATTTTAGTTCCCAGAACGATCGTCCGATTTTGTTCAAAAAATTTATAATATTTCTTATTATAATTAATTATATATGTTCATTTGTTTTGGGACTAAAAGCCGGCTTGTCAAAGATTTGCAATTTCAAATTTTTAAGTTTTATGATAGTTTCAGTGGGTATAAAATCTCATATTCTATTTCGTCTGCACCGACTATAACACGAAAACAAAAAAAAAAAAAAAACAGTAAGGAAAGGCAGAAAGTCGGGCGGGGCCGACTATATAATACCCTACACCTCCCTAACAATGCGATAATGGTCATTGCCATAATAATTTTCAATAATTGGTAAATGGGTAGAAACATATTATCTAATTCTGAAACGATAATCGCTAAATTAAGCAATATTAGTTCCTAAATTGAGAAACATCTTTCTGGAAAATTTTAATGATCGGAAGTAAAATACAACTTCTATAGCGGTTTGATACCAAATCAGGAGGAACATATATATGGAGCTTTAATATAAATCTGAACCGATCTTCCTAGAATACTCATTCATGTAAAAATACCTCCTTCTGTCGAATTTCGTACTGATCGGATATAAAATACAGTCTCTACAGCGCTTACATGTCAAATCGGGGGTAACATATACATATATGGGAGCTATATATACATCTGAACCGATTTCTTCCAAATTTAAAAGTGTTCATTCATATAATAGGAAACCTCTTTCGGACATATTTCATACTGATCGGATATAAAATACAGTTTTTACAGTGCTTACATGTAAAATCGGGGCTAACATATATATGGGGGCTATATCTAAATCTGAACCGATTTTAACCAAATTCAATAGGGATCGTCCTTGGGCCAAAAAAAAGATATGTGTAAAGTTTCGTCGAGATCGGACCATAATTGCGACCTGTACTTTGATTACAAGAATACATGCACAGACAGACGGACATAGCTAAATCAACTCAGAAATTGATTCTAAGTCGATCGGTATAATAAACGATGGGTCTATTTCTTCTCTTTTTGGGTGTTACAAACAAATGCACAAAGTTATAATACCCTGTACCACAGTGTGGTGTAGGGTATAAAAATATGCACTGGTAACCAGGGCTTTGGAGTCGGAGTCGGGGAAATTTGCCCGGAGTCGAAAAATTATGGTCGACTCCGACTCCTAGATGGATTGTGAAAAATGTACCATTTACATATGTGATAGAACTTTTGCACTCAAAAACAATTTGGAAAAACAATTTTAGTACAAAAGAAGGATAAAATACTCGTATGCGAAGCTTTTAACCAAATATTTTTGTATGCCAAAAATATCTATGAAGTTCACCAAACTAAAGAGTTTTTATATAAAAGAGTTTTTGGAAAGCTCTGATTATATTTAACTAACAAAATAAGTATTTTTGTAAGGCTATACAGTTTTCCTAGCGAGTCAAAAACAAGTAATGAAAGGCCGGGCGATGCCATCTTTATGATACCGCACAACACCATATTAGAGCTGAATCAGCTTAGATATAATTACCTTATAAATTTAAATCTAAACAGAATTTGTTAAAATTCGACAATATGCGTGTTTAACTAAGTAGTTTTGTAATTTTATTGTGGCAGTGTGCCGAATGCGGTGCGTGTGAGTTGGCAACTAACTCAAGAAAAAAAGTCACAGTGACGGCGTTACCATCACTGCGATTTCAGGTTTAATCGATGTCAATAGGTGTCGATGTTGTTAGTTACAAATGTAAAAGCTGGGGGCACTGCTGTTGAAGATCACCTGTTGACGCTTCAACAATGCGTTCTTGGATAAATAAATTCTACCCTACTGAATTTTAAAATGATTGAATGTGAAATACAGCTTCCAAATCTAACGAAACATTTATATCGGGGGGCAATATCGATCTGAACCGATTTTCACCAAATCCAATAGGTTTCCTCCCTAGAGTGAAGGAGTACTTTTTGTCAAATTTTAGCAGGATCGTAGTGAAATTTCGTCCTGTACTTAACGAACAACTTAAGATGGACAGACGGATAGCTAGTGATTCTGCGTTGGACGGTATATGAACATTTTATCATGATGCGATGTTGAAAGAATGGTCGTAGTAGTTGCAACTTGCAAATCAAGCGTCGATGAATAAATAATACAATTTTATTTAATTACTGGTATTCTATACCTACTTTTTTCTGTTTTTTTAACCGACTCAAAAAGTGATTCTATGTCGATCGGTTTTATAAACTATGGTTTTATTTCTTCTCTGTACCACAGTGTGGTGTAGGGTATGAAAACAAACTTTTCTTCTGGGGTTATAACCTTCCCCAGCAGAAATCCACTACTACCCCAATGGAAGGGAGCACTAGCAACAACGTCACCATCACCATCACCGCTGACATGTAGCAAAAACGAGAACATCTTAGCATCTCGGGCATCTTACATAGTTAAGCCAAGTAGTTATCAATGAATATCTGTCTATACATATAAAGAAGAATGTGTTTTTCTTGGTTTGTTTGTTTGTACCGTCTTGATCTTCTTGAAATTTTCAGAGAATGTACATGTAAAAATATGACAAATAGTAAGTTTATGATCGGCCTGTGGCCAAACCGACAAATGTATTTGTGAACCAAAAATGTCTGTTACCAGCAGGGCTGTGGAATCGAGCCAAAACTACTCGACTCCGACTCCCGGAGTCGAATTTTAAAATCATTCGACTCCGACTCCGGCAGTTAAATAACATAAATTTTTGAAATTATATTTTTACTAAGATGTGAATTCATTTTATTGAAAATAAGCTATAGCTTTGTTAAAAAACCATAAAACAGTATGTATTAAGTACCAGTAATTAAAGAAAATCTTATTATTTATCGACGCTTGACTTGCAACTAATATGACAATTCTTTCAAAATAAAATCATGATAAAATGTTCTACAATCTGCCTCTGTTTTAATACCCGTATACCACAATTTTTAGAAATTATGTTCGCTTCAGGCATCCAATTTTTTCGTTAGTTATTGTACTCTACACCACTCTATGGTACAGAGGGTTATAACTTTGTTTTTTGGCAGATTTGTACAAAATACTTCAGATGGACACACCTTAAAATATACTGTTCGACTCAGAATGTCCGTCTGTCTGTCCATCTTAAGTTGTTGGTTGAGTATAGCTAAAAATTCCACTCCGATCCTGCTGAAATTAGGTAATAAGAACTCTTTCGCTACAGGGAGGAAACCTATTGCAATTGGTCAAAATCGGTTCAGATCGATATTGCTCCAGATATGTTTCTTTAGATTTGGCCTTTTAGCGCTATGAGAGCTGTATTCCACATTCAATTATTTAGAGTTTATTTAAGCAAGAACGCATTTTGTCGAATTTGAACAATTTCAGTTTAGATTTAGCTTTATAATTATTATTTATATTTCTATTTACTATATCTGAGCTTATTCTGCTCTAACAAGGTGGTGTACGATATCATATAGTTGCTTCGCCAGGCATTGGCCTTTCCTTACAGGTTTTTTACTCGCCTAGGAATAGCGTATAGTCTTGCAAAATTCTTTTGTTACCAGCATATTCATCTTGCTAAATTGATCACATATATAAAGAGAACTTTCCTAAAACTGTCTTTACATAAAAAGTCGATAATTTGGTTGATTTTATAGATATTTTGGACATACACAAATATTTGGTTAAAAGCTTCAAATGTTGTATCCTTCCTTTGTAACAGAATTGTTTTCCCAAAAATTGTTGAGTGCAAAAATTCTATCGCATAAATGGTACATTTTTCACAATCGAGATGAGTCGGAGTCGACCATAATTTTTCGACTCCGGACTCCGGGCATATATCCCAGACTCCGACTCCACAGCCCTGGTTTGGATAAATATTTTGTATTTATTTGATCTTTTTTCCCCTCACCTTAGAGAGGAGGGTATATATCATTTGCTACGAGCCAAAAGTGTAACACATCGAGGGAGTGACCGAAGACCCTAAGTATGTTCGGCGGAAATTTCATTTGAGCAATGTACGTCCGTCTGTCTGTCTGTGTGTCTGTCTGCTGGTGCGCATTATAACTCCCGAAAGGAGAAACCGATTGACTTCAAATTTGGTATGCGGTAATATTTTTCTCTATCTCCGGCTAAGTTCGAAGATGGGCCATATTAGTCCACTCCTTCTGGTACCTCTCACACAAATGCACCATTTTGTACCAAAAGTTAACAGATTTTAACTTTAACACCAGTGAATATAAATACTTAAAATTTTGTACGGTGTAATGCTTTTACAGTATCTAGAGTCCATAGAAAAGTGACCGTTATTGGCACGCCCCTTTTGGTACCTCCCACACAAATGGACCATTTTGTATCAAATGTAAACAGCTTTTAACTTTAATACCAGTACATACTCTAAAGTTATAAAATGATTTAAAAAAAAAAATATAATATTTTTTGGGACTCAAGGTGAGGGGATTCATAAGTCGGTTTACCCGACTGAACTTTCTTACTTGTTTGTATCTACATTCTATGTATTTTTTATTAAATTCTACTTTCTTTGATTCCGTTCAAAGCTCTACCAAATAATTTACTGCTTAAGCTAGTGGAAGATTTAAATCTGTTCTCCAATATTAAAATCGTATCATCAGGCAAATCTACACATTGGCTTTTATCTAATGTTGAATTATCCGAAAAAAACTATGTTATGCGATTTGTTTTTTTTTCTTGAAATTAGGCTCTAATGGGATGTAATTTTTGATGGTAAAATATTCTTTCCAAATATTGTTAAATATATTTTTATAATCTTTAGAAGTACTTATAATAGCCGTAGCCGTTTAGCATGTCCCTCCGAGCCTTGCATTTGTTTTTTGAAATTATTTGCTTAAATTATTTATGTTTCGTAGAGCAGTGTTAAATACGTGAAGGTTCATATCGAATGGTGGTCTAGTGATTATATTTAATACTTTCAAAGCCTGCATTGCATTTTTGTGTCGTGATGCACTTGCTTCCTACTCTAAACTAATTTTTGTACCAACATAATTTAATGCAATTGATCTACAATCTTCGTATCTGCAACTCCATCTATTTTTACTGAGACTTCGAACTTGCAAATATTTTATTTGTACACGCTGAAAAAAAATCGCTTCTGTAGTATATTGTTCCAAACATATTCTGCTGGAAACATTCATATGTTTAGACTACACTCCAAATATATAATATTTGATACGCCCAAATATTATATGTTTGGGAGGATGTTGTTCTAAACAAAATTATGTTTTCATCCTAATATTTGTTTATTTGGAAATAATTTTTCCGAAACAATGATTAATTAGTATTTAATTACTTTAGCAATGTATCGATGCATTAATTTAAAGGAGAGTTTTCAGTTTTTTTTACGAATTTAAGGATTAATTTTTTTAGAAATTTTATGTTTGTAAAGTTCTATTAAAATTTAAATCGTATAATCTTGGGTAACGATAACTAGTATTGATGGATAGGTTAGGTTAGGTTGAAGAGAGGAGACGTTTAAACGTCTCATGCCCATGGACATACACTTAAGCCAGTGGTTCGGCCTGCTGTGCGCTCCTTATTTATTATCTTTTTATACCTCAAGAGTTACAGAAAATGTGAAAGGCGGGCAGTGACACAGAAAATGTTCCATCGTTTCGATGTTTTCCCTGCATGCCCTGCATTCGTCGTTTCCTGCTAATCCTATGCGATGAAGATATGCTTGTAAGCTTGAGTGTCCCGTTAGAACACTCATCATCTTACTAATATCGATCTTGTTTAGTTTCAGAAGACTTCTTGTTTTCTTTTCATTTGGGTCACCCCATAGTATCTTTGCAGTTGCTCCTACTGTTGCGCTATTCCACACAGTTTTGTGAGCCATCACTGCCCAGTGCTTCAACTCATTTTTCGTGGCTTCGAAAGGTTTCCAATTTTCCAAGTTTATTACTCGAAGTTCTCTGCCCTTTGAAGCCAAGCTGTTTGCCCGTTCATTTCCAATCACTCCGTTGTGTCCTGGTACCCAGCAAATACGCATTTGACCATGGTCTATGTAATCATTTACCGTTCTTTTACAGTCCAACACAGTTCTGGATTTGACCATTTCCGATGTTATTGCTTAATCGCCATTTGGCTATCTGTTATCTGATGTTGGCATATTTAGGCTTTGTGGAGTTACTGAGCCAGTTCACACACTCCGTGATTGCTCGAACTTCTGCTTGAAATACTGTGTTATGGTCAGGGAGGCGGAAGTGAAGTTCGACTTCTGGTTCATCAATACAAAGTCCCAGAACCGTCCTTCCTCCTCGCTTGGACCCATCCGTGTAGCAGCTGGTTCCCACTGGCACATGGGCCAAAGTTCCATTTTCCGAGGAGCGTCTGTCTGGCACAAACGTATCACAGGTAGCTGTAAGCCGCACTTCAGGATGGATACACGCTGAAAAAAAATCGCTCCTGTAGTATATTGTCCCAAACATATTCGGCTTGAAACATATAAATGTTTAGGGTACACTCTAAATATATAATATTTGGTACACACAAAGGTTATATATTTGGGAAGATGTTGTTCTAAACAAATCTTTGTTTACTCCAATTTTTTTTTGTTTGGGACTATTATTTTTCGAAGCAAAATAAAAATTTGCACTTAAGTATTCAGAAAGTACCTAAATTGCATTATATTGCTCAGTAATTCAAAATAATTTTTTTGGAAATTTTTAATGTTCGTAAAAATAATAAATAATAACTGAAATTCTATAATTTTGATCAAAATAAATTTTTCGGTGGATTGACAACTAATGATGGCTTGGAATACTTAAATTTAAAATGATTGATTTGAAACAAAAGTCAATGCTGCATAAGGTATCATAACTGGGAGGTACAATTAGGAACCAAGAAAAAATTAAAAATGAAATTCGAATAAGTCAGCACAAGATTTGAAATTATTTTTTAAATAAAATATATTTGGAGAAATTCCTAAAGAATAATTTTATTTGTACTTAAACATATACTTTATTTGAGAAATTTAGTTTGCAAATATATTTCGTTGTAATATATTAATATATTCGTTCCAAATATATTTTATTGATTTTCAAATATAATTTATTTGCTCAGAAATATATAATATTTAAAAATTTGTGTTCCAAATATATTTTCCTTCGATTCAAACATATCAAAAAAGTCGATTTTGCCCCGTGTAGATAATTGGACTATTTTTAAATTTAAAATTAGTGCTGTAAAACAAAAGAAAATGCTGCTTACGGCACTTTTAGCTATAAAGTATAACACGAAATCTAGGAAAAAATAAAATTAAATATTTACAAAGTAACAAGGGTTTAACATTTTTTTAAATATAATAAATAACATATTTTATTTCTGACAGTAAGTTCGCAAATATATTTCGTTGTAATATATTAATGTATGCGTTCCAAACAAAATTTCTTGATTTTCAAATAAAATATATTTGTTCCACGTATGTATTCTTTGAATTCAAACATATCGAATATGGCGATTTTTCTCCGTGTAGAACACTGCTTATTTTTATACGATACACCACACTGTGGTACAGGGTATTATAAGTTTATTTCATGGCAGATGTTTGTAACACCTGAAAATAATATAGCTAGACAAGTAAACCGATCGACTCAGAATCACTAGCTGAGCCGTCCATCTTAACTTGTTCGTCGACTACAGGTCGCAATTTCACTCCGATCGTTCTGAAATTTTGCAGTTAGAGTCTTTCGCAGCTGGAATTTTGTTGAAATCGGTTCAGATTTTGATATAGCTCCCATATATATCTTTCGTCCGATTTGGCCCTTTAGTTCTATAGAAGCTGTATTTTACATCCAATCGCTCTTTAGTCCTGTAGAAGCTGTATTTTACATCCAAGTGTTTTGAAATTCAGTATGGTAGAGTGTCTTGGTCCATGGATGAACGTTGCAGAATTTGAAGAAAATCGCTTCAGATTTAGATATAACCCCAATACACATATAAATATATATATTCTAAATCGATGTGTATGAAAATTGTTAACAGTATATATTTTGAAATAACAAATAGAAGTGATACTGCATTTCGAAATACTACTACACATTTACACATTACACTATACCCATAAATATTTTCCTTCCGATTTGGCTTGTAGTCGCAATAATTTTACCCTACACCAAACTGTGGTACAGGGTATTATTTAAGTATAAAATGTCCCAAAAGTAAATTTATGTAAACAATTTGTACATTAATTACAAAAATTATTTTTCAGTGTTATTCAATATTACGAGAGTCGTGTATGGTATTATATAGTCGGCCCCGCCCTACTTTAGCCTTTCCTTACCTGTTTCTAATGAAGTTTGGACAGATGCTTTATTTAGGCGGCGCACTGTGGTTCAGAATTGAATTTTACTGGCCTAAAGTCAATTTTGTTGTCATCGCCGATTTCTAAAATTTTAATGCCATTCAATAGCAAACATATTGAGACTAGGGTAGCCCAAAAATTAGATCAAAATATTTATTATTGTGGGCGTGGTGTGCTGCTGAAATCGAATATTTTATGTAATTTTGAAAAAAAACGTAATTTTTGTATATTTTGTAGAAGGAAATTGTCATTTCTCGCAAACAATTATCAATACATAGATGGTTACTGGACGGTTTACACGTGGTTTGTTACAACATATTTCCACAGGTACAATATGTTTGTCACATTGGAATTTTGGTGGAATGAAACTTTTTAGCATCAAGAGACTTCAAGAAGATTTTGGTACCAGAAGAAAGGTGAAAGTGTCCTCTTTAAGCCTATATATATTTTTGTACCTGCCCCGACCAGCCTGTAGAACACTTTTTTAATTTTAATGAAATTACTCGGGAAAAAATTGACGTTCAAAACAAAGTAAATTCCTCAAGCATCGAAATACAATTGGAACTGCAAAATAAAGTAAATATTTTCATCAACAACTTAACTAAGCGCTACAAACAAGTTGGATGGAATAAACATAAATTTTATAAGACCTTTGCAATATGGTTAAAGTCAAATCACTCGGCAACTGTAGCGATAGATCTAAAAGGCGGAATGAAGAAATCGGATGTGAAACTATTTCAGAAAGCTTGTTACATGAATTGCGATCACAAAAACAACGCACAAAAGCCGAAATTGTTGAAAAAGTTTTAAACGCTATTCCTCTGAGAACAAAACGGGTTATTAAGAGTATTCCAACTCCAAGCGATGAAAAACAGTTCTCAAATGAAGAGACATTAGCATTATTTTTGGATTTGAAGTTAACAAAACACAAATATACACAGCTCAGGTTGCGTGCTCAAATCTGTATCCATCATATAATCACATACTTGCTGCTAAAAAGGACTGTTTGCCACCAACGGACACTATTAAAATCACATCGAGTTCGGCAGAGGTAAAACTTCAAGCCCTATTTAATCATACAGCTCAACGCTTGCTACAATCATTTAAAGGACTAGATTTGAAGAAATGTGAGAACTGTACGTTAACTCTCTTTTGCAAATGGGGATGTGATGGTTCGTCTGGACAAAAACAATACAAGCAATCTGTATGTGAAAATAATTCAGACGCAGATATGTTCATGGTGTCATTTGTGCCATTGGGATTGATAAAGAATTTGGAAGACTCGGAACCTTCGACCAGTACGATGCAGACAAAGGATATTTGGAAAAATCAAACACCATCTTCTACGAAATACTGCAGACCAATCAAATTTGAATTTAAGAAAGAAACTCACGATACCATTAAAAAAAGTCAATGGTATAAGAACCCAAATTACAAGACTGCAGCCATTAGAAGTAGAAATTGAAGGCCAGACAATTGAAGTTAACTACCAATTCGTGCTAACGATGATAGATGGAAAAGTTGGCCAGGCTTTGACTGACACAAAGGCTTCATCCAGCTGCATTATATGTCAATCTACAAATTAAATCAAATTAAACCAAGTCCTGGAAAAATCTGTTGATAATACTGATGCATATGAATTTGGATTATCGCCACTACATACAAGAATACGATTTATGGAAAACATAATTTTTCTAAATATATTTTATTTAAAAAAGAATTCCAAAACTTTTTTTGTTTTTTTTTTCGGATTTCAGTTTTAATTTGTCCTTGGTTTCAAATTGAACCTCACAGTTATGATACCATATGCAGCATTAACTTCAGTTTAAATCAAACAAATTTCTGAGTATTCCAAGTCATCATTAGTTGTCAATCGTCCAAATAATTTACGTTGATCCATGATTATATGATTTCAATGGTTATTAGTTATTACTTTTACGAACATAAAAAATTTATTTTTGAATTACTGCAAATTTAACACAATTTAGGTATTTTCTGAATACATACTTAAGTATATATAATAATTGTTTCGGAAATTATAGTCTAAAATAAAAACATATTGGGATGGAAAAAAAATTTGTGTAGAACATCTGCCCAAATATATAATTTTTGTGTGTACCAAATATTATATGTTTGGAATGTACCCTAAACATGTATATGTTTAAAGCCGAATATGTTTGGGACAATATACTATAGAAGAGATTTTTTCAGCGTGTAGGCGACATTATTAAAACGCTCCTCTCTGAAAGGGCAACATCTTTTTTTTAGAAAATTATGGGCATTTGCAAAATTCGCATTTCTATAAGTAACCTCAAATATTTTGAGTTATGTCACTCTTGAAGTGAGTGAGCGATATTACCGCCGATTTAAAAAATATGGAATATCAGCTGATGATGCCAAAAAAAGAATTAATTACTCTCCAGTACAAATGCATCAATGTCAAAGAAGTCATAAAGAGATACAAAGAGTACATTGATACAATTTGCATTGTGTTTTTTTAAAACTGGCTCCGTTAAACTCAACGATAATCGAAAAAACGTCAAATCTCTTTTCCACACCATAATAATATGGGATTATCAAAGAAAAATAAAGAATAAACCAATGCAATGCTTTAACTGCCAAATGTACGGGCACGGTGAGAGGGGATTTTCGATAAGAACAAAGTGTGCATTTTGTGCAGGCAGACACAAGACGAATGAGTGTACAACGAAAGAAAAACTCTAATGTACAAACTGCAAAGAGAGTCATACCGCAACTGACAAAGCCAGCGTTAACGTTGAGAAATTTCAAAAAGTGGCACAAAAAGGTATTTTCCAAAATAAAAGTCGCAAACTTTTTGTAAGTTCATTTTATTTAAACAAAACAGTTAAATTGAATAAAAAAAGTAACGAAAAACAAAGGAAAAAACTCAGTTAATTAAAACAAGATTTAAAATACATATTAAAACAAAAAAACAATTAAATTTCATTTAAACATAACATCGAAAAGGGGTAAAAAATAACAAAATGATGCAGTTCGTTAAAAAACCCATTAAAATCAGTACAAGGCACATAAATATTGGTAGTTCTTTCTTAAGTGTCCCAGACCAAAAATTAGTTCTCCTTAAAAATTCTCAGAAAATGTTGCCCAAGTATGTCGGAGTGATGACCTTCAAAATTAATATATTGAATGAAAAGTGAGGGCAGAAGTGGAGGTGAAAGTTCAGAGAATTTATTTTTTCTTCTTCACTGTGGTACAGGGTATTATGACATTGTGCATTTGTTTGTAACGTCTAAAAAAAGATATAGACCCATAGTTTATTATACCGATAGGCATAATAAAAAATATGAATATTATTAAAAGCATGCAAACTTTTCCGTTTGAGGAAAGTAGGAAAAATTCCAAAAAAGGGGATTTCTGAAAAGGGGGCAGCAAAAGTGGAATGGCTTCAAAAAAGGGTCAAAATGCCACTTTAGTCGCACAACGGTAACGCTGGACAAAGCTTGTAAAGTTGGAGAGAATTTCTTAAACGTAAGAGAAAAAATTCAGGGTAAAAACTTTGCTAAACATCAAAATGTAAGAGTGCAACAAAACTCTTTAAACCCTGTCTATTATCCAGGAGGTATTGCAAATGTCAGAACACGAGACTTTTTTAGGAAAGATTTGAGAAAACTATTAAATATTGGAGTAAACATATTATTTGTGGGGATCTCAACAGCCGACATAGAAATTGGAATTGCAAACATTTGGGGTAAAATACTGGCAGATACTGTTACAACTCTACCCTACTCCATTATGTACTCTGGATCTCCGACATATATTCCTACTAGATCAAATGTTCTGCCATCAACTCTGGATGTTATCTGTACTAATATTCCTCAATATATTTCGCAACCTGACCCAATAAATGCACTTAATTCAGGTCATCTACCTGTATTATATAACTTTAATGTAATGTGCCACAATACAGAACGATTTGTGTACAATTATAACAGGGTAATTGGTCTCTTTAAAACCTTGATTCACCAATACATAGCTCATCTTCCGACTGACATCCAAAATGTTACCCAAACAAGTATTGTGTCAAAACATTCTGTCTGACATTCCAAGCCTTAATAACTGTTTATGCGCTTCATATTCAGATGATACATGTATATTTTCCTCCCACGAGTTTGGTGACATTATAGTTAACAATCTTCAAAGTTCTCTGAATGTACTTGTATCATATTTTCATAAATGGAAAATTAAAATTAACAAGGGAAAGACCCAAGCTGTATTTTTTACGAGAAAACGCAGTACTTGTTTATACCCTTATACTCAAATGGAATTGAATGGCATATCGATACCATGTAGTGACCAGGTAAAATATCTGGGAATAATTCTAGATAAAAAATTTATTTTCAGCAATCATGTAAATTATTTAATTAAAAAACTTAACACAGCTCAAAAAATTTTATATCCTTTAATAAAAATAAGTTCAAACTTAAGTGCCAATTTATGATTAAACCAAAAAAGACGAAGGAGATTACGGCGCAGGGGAGGAAAAACCCAGTGCCGGCGACAAGCGTTGATTCACTCACGAGTCATGTGTCGTCGTTATCGAACAATCGTGAGCAAGCAACTTCTACGAGCTTTGGTGCCTTGGATCCCGTAGTCGAAAATGAAACAAGAGCACATCCAGCCGCAGGCAAAACAAATGATAAGACAGATGAAGCAGAACCCAGCCGGGGCTTTAAGCAACCCCAGCCTTTAAAAGCCATTGGGGACTCTGACTCTGAATCATCAAATGAAAACAATATCACTATTGTTGCTAACTCAAAGAGACTGTCAGGGGCACAAAGAAGGAAACTGAATAAGTTGAACCGACAGAACCTATTACGGGATGAACCTGACAATTCTACCTCCAATACAAACATGGAGGCCGCTAAAAGAGTCAGGTCTCCCGAAGAACATAGCGCTGTGAAAGTGACTAAGAAGAAAAAGGGCTCGCCGTCTTCCAGTAATTCGGATAAGCCTAACGTAACCACACAAAAGGAGGTCTCTAGTCTGGGTCCTTCGATTGTGGGCGGTAAAGTTGACCCAATAACGCAGTTCAAGTCAACCAAATCATCCGTTAAGGATGAGGCTTTAACCAAAAAGACTCTACAGACACGGAAAAATCAATTGGCCATAAAGAAGGGTAAGAAGCCACGTCTTATTCTAATATAGCTAAACAACATTTTCGAGACGATCTATGCTACGCCATAATTGATAGCAGTAGTGCATCTGGCAGAATCCCCGAAGACCAAAAGAGCAACTTCGAAGATTTGGTCTATACGAGGGTAGCGGAATACGTCCTCGAATCTAAGGATGAACCACCAATCGAAGTAATGAGTTGCAAGTTTGAGAGGGGTGTTTTGATGCTAAGGCTGGCATCACAACGCTGCGCCGGTGTCCTCGTAAAACTTGTGGATAGCTTCCCCTCACCTTGGGACGGCGCAAAGCTCAAAATGGTAAGGAAAAGCGACATTCCTGAACTCATAAAAACGACCCTATATGTTAAGGGATGTCCCAGTAAGTTCTCATCAGAGTACATACTCGACATCATTGGCAAACAGAATTCAAAACTTTCCGTGAGAAAGTGGGAAGTCTTCTATAGGAAGGATGATACCGAGGGTACTCTCCTCGTGTTAGGCATAGACCCAGAATCCAAGAACAATCTTGTCATGGCGAAGGGCATGGCGTACTTCTTGATCTGGACAGTCTTTTTCAAAATTGGAAAGGTCCCGATTGGCAGGACAACTGAATCGAGTCCAAATATACTGTCTGAAGAGGCAAACACTGGTATTGAACGGATGGAGACAAGTGAGACACTGCCAAAAACTGATGTGGAAGTAATCAACACCACCAGTTCACCAATAGTACCGCCACTTTTGCAGGAAGTTCCCAGCAAAGGTGATGATCAAAATAAAAAGAGCCACAAAACGATTCAAACCAATGAGGGAGCGACAAAAAATAACACCGCCTCCCAAAATTGTCGACTGGAAGATGGTGTAATAGGTAGTGAACGAAAGGAGGAGAATGACCCACTACCAAATAATGAGGGGGTGCCACCAGATAGGATATACTCCCAAAAGAAACATTTACTGGAAGGACAATGATTGAGGTCATCCAGATAAACCTCCACCGGAGCGAGACAGCATCCAACGCTCTGATGGACATCATAAATAAAGGCATATTTGCTTTGATCCAGGAACCATGGACAACTAGCAACAAGGTTACTGGATTAAACCATGAGAACTATAACCTTTTCTACGCTAACACAGGTACTCGTCCAAGGACTTGTATTCTGTGCCATAAAAACTTATGTTTTATTTTCTCTCCAGAGTTGTCAACATCGGACGCAACGGTGCTGAGGCAAGGTAATGGAAATATGTACCTGGCGTCAATATATCTGCCATTCGATGCGCCGACATTGCCACCTACGTCGGAATTACAACGTCTGGTGAGGGAATCCAAACACACAAGTAATGAGTTATTAGCTGGATGTGACGCCAACTCCCATCATATCGCTTGGGGTAGTACTAACACCAATAAAAGGGGACACGCCCTTATCGAATTTTTGAATACAAATGACCTGATAACTCTTAACATAGGAAACACTGCAACCTTTGTTAACAAAATTAGGGAAGAAGTTTTAGATATAACGGTATGTTCAGAAAATCTAATTGATGAGATTCATGAGTGGAGGGTTTCGGATGAACACTCCTATTCAGACCACCGTTATATAAGGTTTATAATTGCACGGCCGAGACTAAATTTAGTTCCGACTGGACTAAATTCGGAAATCTACTTAGAAATCGAATGGGGCAGCCTACACGCGATTTTCTATGTGCAGAAGACATTGATGTCAATGTGAAGAAGATTACCGAGGCCCTTGTAAAATCATTCGAAGATAGTTGCCCACTTCGAGAAAGGAAATCTGCCTTTGAGAAACCCTGGATGACAGGACAAATTCGCTCGATTGGAAAAGATGTCCGCAGACTTTACAACAGAGCTCGACGTAAAAAACAATCAGTATATTGGGACGACTACCACAGAAGACTCAAAGAATACAATAAAATCGTTAGATCGACGAAACGTAACTCCTGGAGGCTTTTCTGTGAACAGGTAGACAGGTAGACAGCGTTAACAGCATGTCTAAAATGAAAAAGTTTCTCTCAAAAACTCATGTCCGAACCGAAATACTGGTGGATGAAACGGGTAAAAGGATGGAAACTATAGAGGATACCGTAAAGCTCTTGATGAAAACTCATTTTCCGACTGGTAATGCTGGACCAACAGAGGAACAGTTACAGAATGAAGATGTATTGCATCAAGTACCTATTACATATATAACAGATGGTATGGTTAAAGAAGCGATAAAAAGTTTCTCTCCCTTTAAGGCTGCGGGACCGGATGGAATATTTCCAGCACTTCTGCAGAATGAGGTGGATCTGGTATCAACTCATCTGGCTGGAGTGTTCACTGCATGCCTAACCCATTCGTATACCCCAAAAAACTGGCAGGAATCAAGGGTGGTATACCTCAGGGGGGCATTTTATCGCCTCTTCTATGGGTTACGACGATACACAGTCTCCTAAAAGCCCTCACCAATGAAGGACATAAACCAGTCTGTTATGCAGACGACGTTGTAATACTTCTAAGGGGCTTTCATCCATATCTATTATGCAGAAGAGCTGAAGAGGCACTTAACATAGCATATAACTGGGCACAACCAAGGGGATTAAATGTTAACCCAGACAAAACAGAAATATGTCTATTTACAAGGAAAACGAAGATCCCACGTTTTACCCCGCCTCGATTCCTGAATAAGACAATTGCTATAACTAAAAAGGTAAAATACTTGGGAGTAATCTTGGATAAGAAACTGTACTGGAAAGATCATCTTGAAGAAAGAGTTACAAAGGCAGGTTTAAAATGGGGACTACGTCCAAATATGACTCACTGGCTTTACATGAGCGTGATTAGACCAATAATCACCTACGCCTGTGTAGTGTGGTGGACATCAACGGACAAGAAGTGCAACGTAATACCTTTGCAAAAAATTCAACGTATGTGCTGTCTAGGCATAAGCGGGGCATTTAGAACTGCACCAACAAAAGCGTTGGAGACTATACTGCACATCCAACCAATAGACATCCGTATAAAGTATGAGGCAGCCCTCACAGCAAGACGTCTACAAGTGATGGGTGAATGGATAAATCGAGACCACAAGTCGTACCATCGGAAGATTTTACCAACTAGATAGGTAACATTCAAACGCCAGAAATCTCGGACCGCATTCCTGAAGTGCGGCTTACAGCTACCTGTGATACGTTTGTGCCAGACAGACGCTCCTGGGAAAATGGAACTTTGGCCCATGTGCCAGTGGGAACCAGCTGCTACACGGATGGGTCCAAGTGAGGAGGAAGGACGGTTCTGGGACTTTGTATTGATGAACCAGAAGTCGAACTTCACTTCCGCCTCCCTGACCATAACACGGTATTTCAAGCAGAAGTTCGAGCAATCACGGAGTGTGTGAACTGGCTCAGTAACACGACAAAGCCTAAATATGCCAACATCTTCACAGATAGCCAAATGGCGATTAAAGCAATAACATCGGAAAGTCCAGAACTGTGTTGGACTGTAAAAGAACGATAAATGATTACTCAGCCCATGATAAATTGCGTTTTTGCTGGGTACCAGGACACAACGGAGTGATTGGAAATGAAAGGGTAAACAGCTTGGCTTCAAAGGGCAGAGAACTTCGAGTAATAAACTTGGAAAATTGGAAACCTTTCGAAGCCACGAAAAATGAGTTGAAGCACTGGGCAGTGATGGCTCATAAAACTGTGTGGAATAGCGCAACAGTAGGAGCAACTGCAAAGATACTGTGGGGTGACCCAAATGAAAAGAAAACAAGAAGTCTTCTGAAACTAAACAAGATCGATATTAGTAAGATGATGAGTGTTCTAATGGGACACTCAAGCTTACAAGCACATCTTCATCGCATTGGACTAGCAGGAAACGACGAATGCAGAGCATGCAGAGAAAACATCGAAAAGATGAAACATTTTCTGTGTCACTGCCCGGCTTTCACACATGCAAGATCCCAACATCCAGACTTGACCCATCTCAGAGAATATGATTGGAAGATACTGAGAAAATTCGTGTCTAGTACCGATTTTCTGTAACTCGTGAGGTATAAAAAGATCATAAATAAGGAGCGCACAACAGGCCGAACCACTGGCTTAAGTGTATGTCCATGGACATGAGACGTTTAAACGTCTCCTCTCTTCAACCTAACCTAACCTAAGTGCTTGTTACTGCTAAATTAAAAACAAATATAAATAATTATATCAGAAGTTTAAAAAAGTGCCTTCTGAACATTGTAACCCTCATTTAATTTATACAAAATTATTTTCATAAAATAAAAAAAAATGATTTCTAGATGAAAACCCAATATAGCTAAAACTCGGTAAATTGTGTGATAACCTAGGTTGAAGTATTAAAATGGTTTTAATAAAAAAAAAATTAAGCACCAAATCTAGGAAAAACAAACTAAAATTCGGAAATGTCAGCAAAGTTTTAAAAATCCTTTTTTGAATTACATATATTTCAAAAACTTCTTAAACAATAACTTTCTTTGTGTGTAATCACATGTTTTATTTGTGAAAGTCAGTACGCAAATATATTTTGTTCTAATATATTAACATATGCGTTCCAAACAAAATTTGTAGATTTTCAAACAAAATGTATGTGATCACAAATAATTTAAAAGATCGTGCACTTCGCTCAACTTATGGTCGACATAATCGGCCTACTGAGCGTACTATTCGCAACACCATCACCCATCTTGAGACCCAGCATTCATTATTGGATAATATTCGACCGAATAGACCACGTCCAGCACGCAGTGAAGAAAATGTAGCGGCGCCGTTCGCAGCAACTCGGACTGACGTATGGAACGACTTGGCACATTTTACTCTCGAGATCTTAAATTGAAAGCATACAAAATACAGCTTGTGCAAGATCTGAAGCCGCCCGACCTTCCCAAGCGACATCGCTTGGTCGAAATTCTCGAACGAGTCGTCGAAAATTGGACTCAACGGATGGACCATCTGAGACGTAGCCGCGGCCAACATTTGATGGACATAATCTTCAAAAAATAAATGCCAAAGAATGTTCTTTCAAATGATAATAAACATTCCCCATTCAATTTGAATTTTCTGTGTTTTTATACCCTACACCACACTGTGGTACAGGGTATTATAACTTTGTGCATTTGTTTGTAAAACCCAAAAGGAGAAGAAATAGACCCATCGTTTATTATACCGATCGACTTAGAATCACTTTCTGAGTCGATTTAGCTATGTCCGTCTGTCCGTCTGTCTGTCTGTCCGTCTGTGCATGTATTCTTGTAATCAAAGTACAGGTCGCAATTATGGTCCGATCTCGACGAAACTTTACACATATCTTTTTTTGGCCCAAGGACGATCCCTATTGAATTTGGTTTAAATCGGTTCAGATTTAGATATAGCCCCCATATATATGTTAGCCCCGATTTGACATGTAAGCGCTGTAAAAATTTTATTTTATATCCGATCAGTATGAAATTCGGCAGGAAAAGGTTTCTTATTACATGAATGAACTCTGTTAAATTTGGAAGAAATCGGTTCAGATTTAGATATAGCCTCCATATATACATTACCCCCGATTTGACATATAAGCGATGTAAAAATTTTATTTTATATCCGATCAGTGCGAAATTCGGCAAAGAGAGGTTTGTTATTACATGAAGGAATACTGCTAAATTCGGAGAAAATCGGTTCAGATTCAGATATAGCCCCCATATATATGTTACCCCGATTTGACATGTAAGCGCTGTAAAAACTGTATTTTATATCCGATCAGTGCAAAATTTGGCAGAAAGAGGTTTCTTATTACATGAAGGAATACTGATAAATTCGGAGAAAATCGGTTCAGATTTAGATATAGCCCCCATATATACGTTACCCCCGATTTGACTTGTATGCGCTGTAAAAATGTTATTTTATATCCGATCAGTATGAAATTCGGCAGAAAGAGGTTTCTTATTATATAAATGAACACTGTTAAATTTGGAAGAAATCGGTTCAGATTTAGATATAGCCCCCATATATACGTTACCCCCGATTTGACATGTAGGCGCTGTAGAGACTGTATTTTATATGCGTTCAGTACGAAATTCGACAGAAAGAGGTCTTTTTACATGAATGTGTATTCAGGGAAGATCGGTTCAGATTTATATTGATTGTTCCTCCTGATTTGGTATCAAACCGCTATAGAAGTTGTATTTTACTTCCGATCATTAAAATTTTCCAGAAAGATGTTTCTCAATTTAGGAACGAATATTGCTTAATTTAGAGATTATCGTTTCAGAATTAGATAATATGTTTCTACCCATTTACCAATTATTCCAAATTATTATCGCAATGACCCTTATCGCATTGTTAGGGAGGTGTAGGGTATTATATAGTCGGCCCCGCCCGACTTTCTGCCTTTCCTTACTGGTTTTCTTTAAAAAAAGTAGGGAACCTCGAAATGGATCACGATATATTTGCTGTATTTATTTGTCTTTACGAAAAATTCTTTAAAATGTACAATAAAAACTATTTTGTCCAACAAAATTTCCAAGAAAATATTTCAATTGACCACCTCCTACATTACATTTTGTTAGTGAATTGGGTAGTGCACAAGTCCTAGCTACATTATTAGTTGACCTCGGATTATATGAAAAAAATGTCATGAAATTAAAGAATTGCTCCAAAGACGTCCTTAGTCTTTAAAATAAGTACATTTTGTACCTAAAATTAAGAAAATGTACTTAAAATTAAGTAAATTACTTAATATTAATGAAATTATCTATATTTTAAGTACAAAATGTACTTATTTTGAAGACTAAGGACGTCTTAGGAGCAATTCTTTAACTTTTTGACAATTTTTTTTTTCAGTGTATTTATACCCTCACTTTAGTGTGACGAGGGTATATATCATTTGCTACAAAAAAAGTGTAACACATCGAAGGAGTGACCGTCTGTCTGTCTGTCAGCTGGCTGGTGCGCACGATAACTCTCGAAAGGAGTAACCGGTTGACTTAAAATTTGGTTCGTGGAAATAGTTTTTTCTATATCCGGCTAAGTTCGAAGATGGGCCATATTGGTCCACTCCTTCTAGTACCTCCCCCACAAAGAGGTAAAATGTTGTGAAATATTGAATCTTTAATTACTGCCACACTATTAATTCGAATCTTCTGAAATTCTACACATAATATTGGTTTATTAGTCGTAATCAACACGAGAACAAGTAAGAAAGTTTCAGCCGGGTAAACCGACTAAGGTATACCCTCACTTTGTGAGTAATGTAATATTGAATATTACTCGAATTATTCTGTCAATTTGTGTGGGAGGTACCAGAAGGGGTTTATCGAATACACCTTTTTTTTGCTGAACATTAGATACTTTAAATTCATTGCACTGTGTCGACTTATAAGCATTTATGTGCACTGGTATAAACGTTATGAGACATTAAATTGTGGTATGATTTGGGCATTTTGTGTGGGAGGTACAAAGAGGGGCGTGGCAATAACGCCCATTTTTCACAGGGCTATAGACACTATAAAAACATTACAATGTACAAAATTTCAAGTATTTTTATACACTGGTTTTAATGTTATAAGCTGTTAACTTTTGGTGCAAAAAGGTACCTTTGTGTGGGAGGTACCAAAAGGGGCGTGACAACAACACCCATTTTTCCCTGGACTGTAGGCAATATAAAAGCATAATACTGTACAAAATTTCAAGTATTTTTATACACTGTTATTAATGTTATAAGCTGTTAACTTTTGGTGCAAAATGGTGCATTTGTGTTGATAACGACTAATAAGCTAATACTATGAGTGGAATTTCAAAAGATTCGAATAAGTAGTATAGCAGTTATTAAAGAATCAATATTTCACAAAATTTTAACCCTTTGTGGGGAGGTACTAGAAGTAGTGGACCAATATGGCCCATCTTCGAACTTAGCTGGAGATAGAAAAAAATATTACCACATACCAAATTTGAGGTCAATCGGTTACTCCTTTCGAGAGTTATCGTGCGCACCAGCCAGCAGACAGACAGACACACAGACAGACAGACAGACAGACGGACGGACTTTGCTCATTCGACTTAAAATGACCCAAAACGGATTTCCTCCGAACATACTTGGGGTCTTAGGTCACTCCTTCGACGTGTTACACTTTTTTCCCTAGCAAATGATATATACCCTCGTCACACTAAAGTGAGGGTATAAAAATGGGTGAAGTTGCTACTCCCCTTTTGGTACCTCCCACACAAATGCACCATTTTGCACCAAAAGTTAACAGCTTATAACATTAATACCAGTGTTATGTTTTTATATTACCTACAGTCCAGTATAAAGTGGGCGTTATTGCCACGCCCCTTCTAGTACCTCTCACACAAATGGTAACAATTTTGTGAATTGTTAAAAATGAGAAACTCATTGAAGTAAATATATAAATAAAGAGTTTTAACATTTCACAAAATTGTTACCATTTCTGTGAGAGGTACTAGAAGGGGCGTGGCAATAACGCCCACTTTATACTGGACTGTAGGTAATATAAAAACATAACAGGGGTGTGGCAATAACGCCCACTTTGTACTGTAAGTACTATAAAAACATTGCACTGCACAAAATTTCAAGTATTTGTATGCACTGGTATTAATGGGTCGGACACGCGCTGCGAAAACCTCATGCTGACCCTAATAGGGTGTCCAAAAAACCGGTTATTTCGAAAAAGCGGTTTCCGGTTTAACCGAAATATTACTTTTTTTAAAACCCGGTTTTCGGTTATAATTTTTTGTCGAAACCGGTTAACCGGTTTTTAAATAATATACGAAAGTGATTACAATTTCATTAAATGTTTATTGTAAAACAAAAAACAACTTACAATCATTAGTAGTAAAAATTAGTAAAATTTTGTTTAATTTTTTGTTTACTTTAAATAGAAAGTATTATATTCTGAAATTTCCTTAAAAAATAATAAATCATTTAGAATGTTTTTTTATAATAATATTGATAACGCCACTGTCGTTTATGAAGATATCGATTTATTTATTTGTGTCGTATTTATCGATTAGTTGTATTTTTTTTTGTTTTTCGTCAAGTAGTGTAGTGTCAAAAGATAAAAGTAAACTCAAGCGAATGCAAGCGCCTTTTCTGCAGAAACAAGAAAAGTTGCTTTGTGGTTACAACTTTTATATCTTTGTTTCAAAAAAATCATATAAAGATCTTTGCGCTTTGTTTTCATATCAAAAAGTTAGTATAAGTATAATAAGACATTGTGTATTCCTTTATAAACGTATAATATCTTTGCCTTTTAATAGGAATTTTAATACTTAAATATAGAACCTTTGCTTTGAAATCTTGAGTTTTGTATTTGGTGTTCAAAATTCCGCGGAAACTTTGCGCTCGGGCAATTCCCGTAACAAATATCTTAAAAATAGAATACAATTTAAATGATTATTTTTAAATGATTTTTCTTTTAATTTTTTATGTAACTTGACGTTGAAAAGCTCACAAACGTTGATGTAGTCGATATTAGTCCGATAGACATTAAAGCATTCTATAAGTAACACAGCTTCTCCGTTTTATTCTTAAACTTTTCAAAAAAAGCAAAGCCATCATACAATGTTGTTTGCATTTCGTTTTCCGATTCTGTGTGTGACATAAATCCAAATTTAAATTATTTGACTCATAAATATAACAACTTATATTTCAAACCGAATCAGAGGTATCTGGCTGTTCTGTCGGGATTTAACATCGCAAAAAAGTCGAAGCTATTTGTCTTTCCGTTCTTGAACGTATGCTTGAAGTATTCTGTGCTTCATGGACGACTTATTAAATGCTTTGCTGTACTTCCTGACTTTATTTATTACATCATGATATCAGGAATAAAGTCAAAATCATTTTCAAGATCACTGAATTTATATTCACTTTCAAAATATTCAGAACAACTGTCAGAATTATCCACCTCATCGTTGTTATATATTGCATCTTGTATAAATGGTATCTACAAGAAGTAGAAAAAATATATCAATACTTTAATTTTTTTTAAACAATAAATAAAAAAAACCGGTTAACCGACATGGAAAAACCGGCTTTCTCGGTTAACCGAAAATTACATTTTTTAAGAAACCGGTTACGGGTTTGGGTTGCAAAACCGGATAACCGGTCCCGGTTTTGGACACCCTAGACCCTATGTTCCTTATAGGAACCAAAAAGGAATCTAAATACGGGTAGTTCTTTCTCAAGTGTCACAGGGCAAAAATTCGATATTTCTCAAATACTTAAAAAATTTTGCCTAGTATGTGGGAGTAATGACCGATTCTATTATCAAATTAAATGAAAATTGGAGCAGGGGCGAGGTCAAAGTTCAAAAAATTAATTTTTTTCATCTGTAATGGTTTTTTGAATATAATTTTAATGCAACAAAGCATAAGAATTTAAAAATTAAAAGTGACCGAAATAAACTGTTTTAGATAAAGTTAGTATTTTTATGTAAAGTACGTGGAAAAATCTTTAAGAAATAATATTTTCTATTTCTTATGCTTTGTAGCATTAAAATTAACTTCAAAAAACCATTACAGAGGAAAAAATAAATTTTTCTGAACTTTGACTGCGCCATCTTCCTCCAATTTTCATTTAATTTTTTTAATATTGTGGGTCATTGCGCCCACCTACTAGGGAAACATTTTCTGAGAATTTAAGAAAGATCTAGTTTTAGACCTATGGCACTTGAGAAAGAACAACACATATACGTACGAAATTTTACGTCATTCGGTCACTCTTTTCCAGAGTTATCGTTAGCACCATTCAGTCGAACTGACATTAATTAATTCATATTTTTTTTAACCCATGGAGACCAATGCTGATATGTTTACATTTTTTGGGAAAATAAATATGTGGGTCACTTTGAAAAATATAATAAAAAAAATTAAGATACGCTTTTCAGGTTAATCAAGGTTTAAGGATATTTTTGTCCTTTTGTGTCCTTAATACACAAAAATGTGTAACTTAATGTAATTCTTGGAGATGATGTTAAAATCTTTTAAATGATATATCATTCAAATGTGATATTCTGTTCAAAAGTTATGTCGACTTCAAAATAGCTAAATTTGTAAAAAAAATTGTAGGTAACAAATATTGGCTCCCTATAAAATCTAAACCACTATGAAATTCGTCAAACGGTAAAAGGCTTTAATTCCGCATTATCTTTTAATATACGCGTGCGAAATTGCATCCAAATCTACCTATGTAAATACTCAGAGTGGGTCGGTTTCATTTGGAATTACCCCATACTTTTCATATATTTAGGCAATTTTTTTGGATGATTTTTGAAAAACACCAATTTTTCATTTTTGTGACACGATTTTTTAAATAGTATTGACATATCCTTCTGATATTTTGCATTTTTGATTCGTATATCGCCAAAACGTTTTGCATATTTTGTGATGCACTCAAATTATTTAAATTTGATGGAACGTCCAAATACAAAAGTTGGTTCAAATCGGATGAAAATTTAAAGATATGCAAAAATCCGAGGTCTAATTACACTATGCAACAAAAATTTCGTCCAAGGGATGTGGATAACAGTTTCTGGTGTAGTTTGCTGTCACAAACACGAAAAAATATTAAAAAAGGTTTTTATGGTAATTTTTTTTTAAAAAATTATTATTTCCAACATTCATGGAGAGTACATTTAATATTTAGGCCATCATTTTTCTTTTAATTTATTTTATCACAATTTTAAATAGCCAGAATCCTAACGAAAAAAACACTGTTTATTTTTAAGAAATCTATGGATAGGTGTAAAAGTTATGAGCCATTTTGTAAATGTTAGGGAAATTCAAAAAAATCTTGTTTCATATTTTTCCGTTTTTATACCCTCACTTTAGTGTGACGAGGGTATATATCATTTGCTACGAAAAAAAGTGTAACACATCGAAGGAGTGATCTAAGACCCTAAGTATGTTCGGCGGATATTCGTTTTGGGTCATTTTAAGACGAATGAGCAATGTCCGTCCGTCTGTCTGTCTGTCTGTCTGTCTGTCTATCTGTCTGTCTGTGTGTCTGTCTGTCTGCTGGCTGGTGCGCACGATAACTCTCGAAAGTAGTAACCGATTGACTTCAAATTTGGTACGTGGTAATATTTTTTTCTATCTCCGGCTAAGTTCGAAGATGGGCCATATTGGAGCCTTCTAGTGGGGGAGCTACTAGAAGGCTCCCCCACAAAGTGTTAAAATGTTGTGAAATATTGAATCTTTAGTAACTGCTATACTACTTATTCGAATCTTCTGAAATTCCACACATAGCATTAGTTTATTAGTCGCTATCAACTCGAGAAAAATGGGCCATGTTGCTACGCCCCTTTTAGTACCTCCCACACAAATGCACCATTTTGCACCAAAAGTTAACAGCTTATAACATTAATACCAGTGCATAAAAATACTTGAAATTTTGTACAGTGTAATGCTTTCATAATGCCTAAAGTCCAGTGAAAAATGGGTGTCATATTCACGCCCCTTTTGGTACCTCTTACACAGAGGTACCATTTTGCACCAAAAGATAACAGCTTATAACATTAATACCAGTGTATAAAAATACTTGAAATTTTTTACAGTGTAATGCTTTTATAGTGTCTTTTGCACTGTGAAAAATGGACGCTATTTCCACGCCCCTTTTTGTACCTTCCACACAAAGGTACCATTTTGCACAAAAAGTTATGAGCTCACAGCATGAGTACCAATGCACGAAAATGCAACAACATTTTGCACAGTGTAACGCTTTTGAAGTCCCTATAGCCCTGTAAAAAATGGCCGTTATCACCACGCCCCTTTTTGTACCTCCCACACAAAATGGCCAAATCATACCAAAATTTAATATTTCATAACGTTAATATACCAGTGCAAAAAACGTTTATAATTCGGCGCAGTGTAATGTATTTAAAGAATCTACTATTCAGCGAAAAATAGGTGTATTTGTTAAAAACATTCTGGTACCTCCCATACAAATTGACAGAATAATTCGTTTAATATTCCATATTAGATTACTCACAAAGTGAGGGTATACCTTAGTCGGTTTACCCGACTGAAACTTTCTTACTTGTTAAATGATGTTTAGCTTATATTCAATTCGCCATATGTGAGACAGTCATATAAGAGACATAGCACTTGCTTTTTATTTTATGATGATTTATGTCAGACATTATAGGGAGGACGAGGTTTTATGGCCGTTCGTATCCCTCCATAAAACATGATATGCAATGTGAGAGCTATATTGGATGAGATCCGCTTAGGTAGAGTGTCATTCAACAATATTTTTGTTTTTTTTACTTATGAGGTTTCCATTCAGTTACGCCTTTTAGGGGCATGGACATCCCAGTCGTATATATGTACAGGAAGTAAAATTATTTGTACGCAATACAAAGTAGTACGCGGCAGTCTTGAAAATATTGGGTTTCTACGTAATTCAGCGCCTTAAAGAGATAAGTCGATTTTCTGAAAAATATTATAAAGTTAGTTATTTCGAAGTATGAGTAAAAGACAAAGAACTTTTCAATGTGTAAATGATCCCGACAATTTCCGCTACATCTGCGGAAAATATGTAATTAAAAAAAATCGACGTGCATTTAGTAAAATAATAGAAGAAATATATGTGCAATATTTTAGTACACGAGTTAAACATATGAACGAACCGTGGACACCTAGTATTTTGTGTAATTCGTGCCATGTAAATCGATGGAGTAGTGGAAGCATGCGGTAAGTACTTTACAATTAATGTATTACAACGTTTTTATTTTAGACATCACGTGCAATTTGGAATGCCAATGATTTGGAGACAACCATTCATTCACGATACGGACTGCTATTTTTGTCTAAGTAAACAGATTGGAGTAGGAAGGAGCATTCGTTGGAATTGCGTTGAAGTAAAATCTGTCACTTTGTCAGTTGCACATTCGGAAACAATACCAATTCTACCAACTCTAACAGAAGATCTGTAACGTCCTACTCTGAGGACGAAAGCTCTACTTCTGACACAGAGGGGCTGAGGGGAGTCTCCGGACTCTTTGACGCATCTGGCGGGGACACGCATCTCGATGATACGGACGAAGAGTTCGATAACACCCTTGTCGGGGTGGATGTTAATCTGTCAATTACCAATAATGGTAAGAATTTTACAGATTAACCTCCATCACGCTAAAGCAGCCTCAGAGGCTCTATTGCTGCGCCTGTCCACATGTGCAGTAGACACCGTCTGATACAGGAGGCCTACGCAGTGGGAGGAAGGGAGTGCAGTATCAGGACACCCAACATTAAACTGCTTGTGGCCAACTGTGAAGGCACTCCAAGAACCTGCATTTTGGCCAGGAAAGATCTAAGTATCTTTCTCCTGGCTAATTTAAGTGGTAAAGACCAAACATCTGCTAGTCTGGAGATCGGTAATCGCATATATTGGGTGGTCTCCAGTTACTTGCCTTATGAAGCTGTAGTACCGACTGCTCTATTCAGGGAAGTAGTAGAAGAAGCAACGTCTGACGAGGTCGAGCTGATTGTTGGCGCAGACACGAACGCTACTGCTCTACACACATTTCCCGGGGAACTCTCTAACAGAACCAGAGGATCAGCAGGACCAACAAGAGTGCGAGTGGACTCCGAGCGTCGCTATCGTGTTGACTGAGAGCTCCAGAATAAGCTGGGCTATAAATAGCTTTGAGCCCTTCAAGTCACCTGGATCAGACGGCATCACTCCAGCAGAAATGCAGATAATTTTGAAGTACATTATCCCCTGGCTGGAGAAAATTTATGTAGGCTGTATCAGGTCTACATAAACATCCCGAATCGATGGAGGGATGCCAAAGTGGTATTCATACCTAAAGCGGGGAAGATATCACACACAAGGCCTAAAGACTTCAGACCAATTAGCCTATCCTCCTTCCTATTGAAAGGTCTGGAAAGACTTTTATATTATTTCATTAGGGAAAACCTGGATACAAAACTCCTGTCGGTGAACCAACATGCTTACAATAAGGGGAAGTCTACACAATCAGCCCTGCACGAACTTGTGAGCGCTATCGAATCATCCCTGCATTTCAAGGAATTCACCATGGTGGCATTTCTTGACATAGATGGGGATTTTAACAACATTCACTCAGATGCAGTAATTGCGGCACTGTCACATCTAAAAGTTAACTCTAGCTTGATCAGACTAATTCAAAGTCTGCTCAACAGAAGACGCATAACAGCATGTCTTGGTTCCACAACTCTAACAAGGTTTGTAAACAGAGGGACCCCACAAGGAGGCGTACTGTCTCCACTAATTTGGAACCTAGCGGTGAATGAAATCCTGCTAGATCTAGAACGTTGTGGCTGCAAGGTCGTGGCATATGCGGACGACGTTGCAATCGCAGTGAGTGGCAAATTCGAAAACGTCCTCCGAGACATTCTTCAGGTGGCTCTGAACAAATTGGCTAGATGGGCCAGAAGCAGCGTTTTGGGCGTAAACCCAAACAAGACAGAATTCGTTATCTTTACTAGGATGAATAAAGTCCCACGTGTGGACCCTCCACCTCGGATAAATGGAACAGATCTAGTCTTTTCTGAAAGTGCAAAATTTTTAGGAATAATTCTAGATAGAAAACTGTTATTTAGATTTAACGTATTGGAACGTGTAAGGAAGGCCAACGTCGCCTTATATTCCTGCAAAAAGGCTGTAGGGTCGCGGTGGGGCCTCTCTTCTAAAATCGTCCACTGGATATATATATCAGTAGTTCGTCCTATACTGCTATACGGCATTGTGGTATGGTGGACGGCAACTGACAAACTAACCATCACCAACCTACTAACAAAGGTTCAGAGAACAGCCTGCCTGAGCATAAGCGGAACCTTAAGGACTACAGCGACCGAGTCTCTACAAGCCCTACTCCATATACTGCCGATTAATATTGTGGCGAGATAAGTTGCAACCAAAGCGGCAATAAGATTAAACTGCCTATCAATGTGGAGGTACAAAAACTACGGTCACATGAGGATATCAAAGTGTAGTGCTATGGTAACTGACCAAGTGGACTATATACCAACTGTGTACACCTTCGAGAGAAATTACATCACTATGATTCCCGCCAGAGATGAATGGGTTGGAAGAATACAGGTAATAGAAACCATCTCCACTTTTACACGGAGGGTTCGAAGCTTGATGAAAAGTTTGGCTTCGGAGTACACTGTGCAGAGCTTAGAGTGGATATAGCTCACAGACTACCAGATTCCTGCAGTGTCTATCAAGCCGAAATAATGGCAATATGGGAAGTAGCCGAGTGGCTGAGTCGCAACATAGTAACCAACACTGGCGTTGTAATTTACTCGGACAGCCAGGCTGCCATCAATTCTCTGGAGGCAACATACCTAAATTCTCAAATAGCCCTCGACTGCCGCAGATCTCTTAACGAGATGGCTGAGCAGTTTAATATACCCCTCATATGGGTGCCTGGGCATAGGGATATCCCGGGGAACTGCAAAGCCGATGAACTTGCTAGGAAAGGGACAACTTTACAAATTCTCGAAGAATTTGCATATATTGGTGCGCCACTATTCACGTTCAAGCTTTGGCTTAGGGAAGAGGCATTCAGGCAGTCCAGCGAAAAATGGACAGAAATCGGCTCCTGCAGAGTAGCTACACAAATCTGGCCAAGGCATGACTTGAGAAGATCAAAATATCTCCGCGCACTAGAGAGGCAAAGATTGTCTACGTTAATATCAGTTCTGACGGGACACTGCTTGATCGGCGAACATGCCAAAAGATTGGGTATTGATTCTAATGACTTCTGCAGAAGCTGTGGAGATGAGAAGTGGAGAGCATTGAGCACTTGCTATGCGACTGCCCCGCTCTGAGTAAACGACGACTGGACATACTGGGGTTGGCTTTTCTAGCAGCCTAACAGATTTTCCAGTACCGCTGGAAAATCTGTTAGGCTTGCATTTTCAAATGTCCTTGGATCCAATAAAAGCCCGCAATATGAAAAAAGGATTAATGATTTGTTAAAAAATTATGAAAATATTGGTACATTGAAAATAAAATGGTACATCAAAATAATGAAAAACTTTCTTCAATTGTTTTTCATTAGATTGATGTAATTATTCCATTGATTTTGCGAATACATTCTACAACTTGATGACAGCCAATTTCATTAAAATTGTGTACTACCTCAAAACAATGAAATTTCTTACATCAATCTTTCATCACATAAATTGTCTACTCGATTGTGTTGTGTACCAAATGTGTATTCCGTATGTTTATGTTCATATTTGCTTTGACACCCGAAACCAAACGGTTATAAATCACACAGCCACACAAATGGTGGTTGAATGAGTATAAAGTACCCAGTAGGCCTTTGATGACAGATCAAGACATTTTCAAATTATAATCAATTACAAAATCAAATTGACGTATGAGAATTAGAAGAGACAAAGAGTTTACTATAACATTAAACATTGCCATCAGCCTGAAAAAAAATATATTTTATTTTTAATATTTTCTTGTACATTTGATGCGAGACATTGTCCATTAATTAATCGTCAATGATTTGCTACAAGGCAGTGTCTTGCGTGACATTTATGGCACTTGTGTGAAAATGTCGTCGAGGATTTTCTTTGCCTGTCCTCTAAGTGTCTTCTGATTTATAAAGGGTCTTGCACCCGCTTCAGGGATGTCTTTAAGACATTCCCTACTGGGCTGCTGTACATGCGGATTTTTTTCTACTCAAATTCTAAGGCTGACGACACATCCAAAGTTAGAAGCAATTTTGTTGCGTTAGCATACAGCGGCTGAAAAGTGTTTTCTGTGTTTCTTTTTCTCATTGGAAAGTCAATCCTAAAGCGATAATTTCAGCAAGAGAGCGCGTTGTGAAGCGTTTCTAGCTTAGTTTTGCTTCGTCAGAACACAAATGCAATAAAAAAAGAAAAAAAACCGTTAAGTTCGGACATGCCGAATCTTATATACCCTCCACCATGGATAGCATGTGACCACATAAAATAACTCAAACTTAAAGAAAATAACACCGAAAACACCAAAAAATATAGTACATGAGAACAGTAGGAATCACAACATGTTGGGCGCTATATATGGGAGCTATATCTAAATTTGGACCGATATCGTTCCCATTTCAATCCCAAGTTACCTGCAGCTATAAGAAGTATATATACCAAAATTCAGCCACCTAGCTCTATTATTACGGACTGTAGCGTGATAACAACAGACGGAAGGACGGACATGGCTAAATCGTCTTAGAATTTTACGACGATTAAGAATATATATACTTTATGGGGTCTCAGATGAATATTTAGAGGTGTTACAAACGGAGTGACAAAATGTATATACCCGCCATCCTATGGTGGAGGGTATAAAAACAGACACTGTCAATCTGCTTTCTCACTTCAACACATGACTGTATTCTCATCTCTCTGCCGTCGGCCTGACATGTTGGGGTAAGGTTTTAGTAGTGACTTTGAGCAATTTTCGAATTGCACTGTTTCAGTGACACGAATGGTGGTGGCTGTACATGAAGAATTTTTCAACGATTCAGTGTTAAAGTGATTGTCTGCGACAACGGATGTCTTTCGGAAAATTAATGGTGTTTCCTTTGTGCCGAAATATGCTAAATTTGTTCTGCTTTTCGTCCCAAAGATGCTTTTTTGTTTGTATAGTTTTGTTTTTTATAGCGATTTTACATAGAAACATTGAATTATATGCATTTGATTGATGTTATAATTACATTAATTTATATAATTATTTGAATAATTTATAGTAGTTTGCTACAGTTCAATGAAATTTTGACATTAATTTAATGTAAAAAGTGCATCAAGTCAATGAAGTTTTTCATATTTTCGATGTACATTTTGCTTCGAATTGATGTAAAAATAACATAAGCTTGAAGTACGTTTTGAAAATAAGGAATTATTTACTTCAATTCATAGAAAATTGGCCGTTAACTGATGTCATTCATTTCTTGCACTCTCATTTTAACTTTTTACCCGAGAATCATGGCGACGTAAGTGACGAACATGGCGAAAGGTTTCACCAAGAAATGAAGTCTATCAAGCGGCGTTACCAAGGGCACTGGGATTGAAGAATGATGGGAGATTATATTTGGTTCCTCATTAGAGAAACCGATTCCGAAATCTACAAACGTCAACAAAGAACTCAAAATTACTAAAAAAGTAAAAAAAAAAAACATTGGTAGCCCACATTAATAGCTTCAATTTAACGTATAAGTCGACCTGATCGGGCATACACTCCAAAAATTATAGTGCAAATACTTTCGACGATAATAGTATTTTTAATAAAAAAAATATCCATAAACAATTTTTGGTTTTGATTTTGTAACTATAACAGTATGCCACAATCTATACCAAAAATAATTTTTAGGTTTGAGACACTAAAAAATTTTTTTTTTTGCTTAGTGTTATTAGTAGTAATGGGGACAATTGTCACGTTCCAGTTGTAATGAAACGGGTGATGTAGATAATCAAATTCAATTGACACACAAAAATCTACAGTGTATGTAAAAAAAAATCGCTTCTGTAGTACAGGGTGGCTGATGAATATTGCTACATTAAGAAACTCAAATAACTTTTTTTCAGTGTATGGAATTTAGTTTTCGTTTATTCACGTTTAAGCTCATTAAATTTAATTAAATGTAGCTTAATTAGTTTTAAAAATAATGGAATTTAAATGCCCCATTCATTAGTTCATTAGTGCTTGGAGAGTTGAGACGGGAATAGCCGCAATTGTTTCTCGAATGGATTGCTTTAGTTCATTCAAATTTGTTGGTTTTGCTTTGTAGACTTCCTGTTTGCAATAACCCCACAAGAAAAAGTCAGGTGCAGTAAGGTCACGCGACCTGGGGGGCCAACGGAATGTGGAGTTTCTGGATATCAGCTTATTGGGAAATTTTCGCCGCAATTCTGTCATAACAGGCCGGGCTATGTGAGGAGTTGCACCACCTTGCTGAAACCACACAGAGTTGAAAGAAATTCTCATTCGGCGTAATTCTGGATAGAAAAACTCTCTCAACATGCTCAAGTAACGGCCTCCAGTAACTTTAACGGTGTGACCGTTTTCTTCGAAGAAGTAGGGCCCGACAATGCAGCGTGATGAAACTGCACACCACACTGTGACACGAAGTGGATGCAATTCCGTCTCATGGAGTATCTGTGGGTTGGAAGCACTCCATATTCGACAAATTTGTTTGTTTATGTTGCCGCTTAAATCGAAATGGGCCTCGTCAGACATGAAAAGACAGTTCAACATGTTTCCGTCCTCTTCCACCATTTGAAGCATCTTCTGGCAAAATTCCAAGTGAATCGGGAAGTCTGCTGAGTTTACTTTGTTGGCCATGTGAATTTTATATGGGAATAACTCCAAATCTTTGTGCATAATTGACTGCAATGACTGTCTGCTTATACCCATTTGAGCAGATAAGGATCTTGTCGAAACTCTTGGATTGTTTTGTATGGCATCAGCTACAGCAGCGATTGTTTCCTCCGTCCGAAGTGAAGTGTTTCGATGGTAAGGTCTTCTGTTGACTGTCCCATGCTCGGAAAAATTGTTAACAAGTCTCTTTATGGTCCATCTGCTCGGAGGATTGCCGCCAAACGTGCCCCTATACTCTCTTTGAACCGAAATTAGGGACTTCAGTGCGTAATAGCGGCGGACAATCCAAATTCTTGTTTCAGTGTCCCAGATATCCATTTTTGTTAAATCTAAAAATCAATCTGCAAAATAAAAAAAAAATTAACTAGATTCATAAAATAGAAAACAAGTTATTAAATTTTTTTTCGGTAGCAGCTTTCATGAGTCACCCTGTATATTGTCCTAAACATATTCTGCTTGAAACATTTATATGTTTAGGGTACACTCTACATATGTGATATTTGGTACAAACAAATATTATATATTTGGGTACATATTGTTCTGAACAAATCTTAGTTTCCACCCAATTATTTTTTTGGGACTATTGTTTCCGAAATAAAGATTTGTTTATTTTAGGTATTCAAAAAATATATCGGTACCTTAACCTTAATGCAAGTTTTAACTGTAAGACATAACCCGCAATATTTATTTGAATTTATTTGAAGAACTTTCTTAACAATACTTTTATTTGTTTGTAAACACATGTTTCATTTGAGAAAGTTAGTTCGCAAATATATTTTGTTGTAATATATAAACATATGCGCTCCAAATAAAATGTATTTACTCACAAATTTATCATATGTATTTAAAAATCCCTGTTCCAAATAAATTTTCTTTCTATTCAAACATATCAAAAACGGAGATTTTGCCCCGTGTTGGCGACCCGTATTAGTTTTAGGAAATTGTTAAAACTGCGATGACGTCCATGCTGAAAAAAAATCGCTTCTGTAGTATATTGTCCCAAACATATTCTGCTCGAAATATACAAATGTTTAGGGTACACTCTAAATATATTATATTTGGCACACATAAATATTAAATATTTGGGAAGGGGTTGTTCTAAACAAATCTTTGTTTCCCAAAACATGTCAATATCTTAATTTTAAGACTAGAATTATGTTTTTCAGTAATTCAACGGAAATTTTTTAGGAAATTGTAAACGTTAGTAAAATTCCTTTATAATGGAAATCGTATCGTTTGCAAAAATATTTTGTTGTAATATAAATATTAATATAAATAAATATCGCACCTGTTCCACAAAAGGGTAACAACTCAAAATTTAAAAAATTTCAGTAGAGGCCAAAAACTGTTTCCGTTAATATTAATGGTATATTACAAAAGAAGAATATGTCGTTGCAATAAAATATCATAGAAAAAAATAATAACGCTATTTTACTTTTTGTTTTTATAACAACTTTTTTGAGTTTTTACTCTTTTCATGAAAAAAGTTTGTATATAAATAGTGGTATTATTTTGAGTTGTACCTTTTTAACTAAGAAATCACATTCGGATTATAAGTTGAAAAGGACACAACTAAAAATATTACTCTTTAGATGATAAATCAACGGTCCCATTTGCTTAAACACTTGGAGATAATTCAAAATGTAACTCTTTAGTTGAATCTAAAGACGTTATTCTGTAAACACAGAGAGAGTCATAACGGTTTTTTATTATGAAAAAGAAGAAAATTCAACGGACATTTTTTGCAGTGGGTGGAAATTGCCATCGTACGTTGTTTTCTGGCAAAAATGGAAAATTTAAAAATTTTCAGTTGTTACCCTTTTGTGGAACAGATGCGATATGCGTTCCTAATAAATTTTTTTGATTTTCAAATAAAATTTATTTGCTCAGAAATATATACATAATATTTAAAAATTTGTGTTTAAAATAAATTTTCTTTCGATTCAAACATAACAAAAAAGACGAGGAACATTTTCATCGAAATAGTTTTGGTGGCTCCTTTTCCTAAAGAAAACTATAATTTTTTAACTGACGTAATACATAATTATTTCGGCCCCAATGGCCCCAAAAATATTTAAAACTTTAAATAATCTATTAGTTTATATACTGTGTATTAACTAATACCCTAATGGACCTAAAAAATATTTAAAACTTTTTCATGTAGTATACTTACTGCTTTGTATTTCTATAAATATATATTAGTTTTTACTATTTAAAATATAATAACAATACAATTTTTCCTTTTTTATATTTACGGCATTTATGGTTATTCTGCTATAACACGTTGTGTGGGGTATAGTCGGATCCGCCTGACTTTAACCCTTCCTTAATGGTTTATTTATTGCCACACCCACCGGTTCGCATTCACTTCCCTAACTTATAAGCCACATTTGGATCTTTAAGGTCAATGTTTATGACATATTTGTATTCACATTTTAAATAATGCTACGACCGCTTTTGCCATCCACGCCCACTAATCTGATACCATCCATTTATCGAAATTGTTGGTATTACCGTCCGCTTTGGAACCGGCCTACTACATATTGACAAATGTTTTTGGATTCTTGGTTATGGCGGATATGATCAAATTGAACACAATGCATCACGATCAATAAACCCGTCCGAATTGGGAAGTGCATTAAAGCGTGGGCGCGTTTAAAAAATTGTCCTACCTCAATCAAGCCTCTTATACATAGGGATCTTTAGTTTGGCTGTTCGGGTTTTAATTGGTGTTGTTCATCAAAATATCACCCACTTTACAAAGCCTACATCAGAGTATTAAAATACAATACGGATAACGCTTATCACAGATAAGTAAAAACAAAGTAAGTCCTCCTTCATTAAAATGCCGATAAGTCTAACGGCAATTTTTACCAAGTCTATGTATCCTGCAATTAGCTGGAATTTATTCGTATGTATTTTAATTTGTTTAATATTCGAGTAGTTCTAATCAGATATGGCCAACATTTGGGGTAAATAATTAGAACGAATAAATACAACGAATGCAAAAAAAACTGGTATATTAATTCATTCACTTCATGAGTGTCATAGCTCAAAGTGCAAGTATTGTGTTTTTTTTTAGAAAAAAAAAACGATTTTACAAAATTCCAAACAATAATCTCAGAGCATTTTAGTTTCTGAGGAAACAGCAATAGTCCTGTTTTTTCCTCCTCTCTTTAAAATGTTCAATTTTGAGATGTAACACTCTTTGAGTATAACTCCTAGACCGAAAGTGTAACAGTAAATAGGATGTACTGTACATCGATTATGTGCTAATTAGATAAGGTTCCCCAATGTAGACATTTTGCGTCAACGAAATTTAACGGGTTCAATTAGGACGTAACTGGTGAAAAATCGCAGTGGGATGAACACACGTACATCCACGACTAGCGACTGATGAGTGACTGAGTTAGTGCGCACCATCGCCCAGTAATAATACTCGTATTAACACAATAGTTCGATCGAAGTTTGATATCAATTTCCCACTGAGTGTGGGTAGGATAGGTTTCATCGTCACCCGTTGCAGCGACGTTAACTGCGGCAGACGTTGTGGGCAAACGACCTGCCTGCCTGCGTACGGATCCGTGGCGTAAAACTTTTGATGTCGATTAGAGTTCGATACATGGCAGATCACACGATATATATGTATGTATGTATGTGGGGAATGAACAAATGAACGGCGGCGAACACATTCGAGGTGAGTGGATATGAAAGTGATTCGCGGGTAGTCAGTCGGGTAGTGTATTTGAAGGTGACAATAAATGGATGCCTCGTCTATCTCTCTGTGTGAATGTGTCTGAATCTCCTCTGCTGGGATTTCGGAGGTTTCTTTTCGGTTTCTGATGCTAATGCTTCTGTCTGCGGCTGTGACCGAGTCTGGGACTGTTTTGTTTCATTTCATTTCGATTCGTTTACGTTTAATTGAGTTCTATAGCGTGTGTTTTGTTTTCAATTTGCCTTTAACGTTTAAACATTTTTCAAAAGCGATTTAATTGATTGGTTCTGTTGATTGGAAGTTGTGGTGTTTAATCGTTAATGTTGGGTGATTAAAGATATTCATTTGTATGTGTCGGTCCCCTCCTTAAATGACGATAGCGACGACGGCTACAGAGCAACCAACAACAGCACAGGCAGCAACCGCGCCGCAGCTGCCGGTGATCTGACCGGGTCTAGTTATTAGCGACAAATACTTCAGCCACTTGTCATCTCATTAGGAATTGTGAGATAAGACAAATTTGTTTTCATTTCTTCCTACGGCGTTTGGATATTTCTGATCGAATTAAACGCATCCATCTAGGCGAAGATAGCTACGTTTCGCCTGCATTCCATTAAGATCCGAGTACATTTGAGTCTGTTCACACTGGCGGACATTAATATTCATACGGAGGGGAAGAAATCTCCATCCAAATACGTAATATTGGCGATGCATTTCAAAAACATACACTCCGCGCTACTTTAATAAATCCATAACAAAGAAAATGTTCGTAGCTCAATTATTTCGAAGATGAAGATGATTTAATTCGGAATGAAAGTGTATAAGGGATTTATTATAACTCGAATGGTTGAGTGTAAACTGCAATTCTATAAAATAGGGCACAAATAACTTGTACGCCTCTTGTATAGAAAGTCTTATGTAAGCGTGAGTAACTTCGTAGCGACAGGTCTTCCTTTTTTGTTACATTAAAAACATAACTTTTATTATTAAAAGGTGTTTGTTTGTAACATCTAAAATGCAGGAGCAACATCCACCTTAAAAAATACCGATCAACTCAGAAGAACTAGCTTATTCGATTTAACAATGTCTGTCCTCTGTCTATCCGTCCGTTTTAAGTTGTTCGCAAAGTATAGGTCGCAATTTTACTCATACTCGTATATGAAATTTAGTACAGAGCACTTCCTTGCATCAGGGACGAAGCTTATCGAATGTGGTCAAAATCGGTTCAGATTACCTCCCCAATTTGGCATTTAAGATGTGTATAAACCCAATTTTAAGCAGAGCTTTATGAACTTTAGTACGCGACACTTTTATGAGGCTGTAATAACATCTGCTAAATTTCACGAAAATCAGTGCAGATTTATATATCGCCCCCATATAAAGGGTGATTTTTTTGCAACTTTCTTTTTGGAACCACTGGTTTTGGCAGCTCTGCTGTTTTCGTGTAACATGTTACTGTCAAACATGTTCAGTTTGGTCTATAATTTAACCAAGAATCGACTTACAAACGAACAACGCTCGCAGATTATTGAATTTTATTATCAAAATTCATGCTCGGTCAAGTTCTTCCATTTTATGGTCAGTTTGGGCGACCTCCTGAGGCGGCTATTCGGTATCTTGTGACTAAATTTCGGACCAAATTTACATTATTGAGCATTAAACCTCCGGAAGAGCTGGACTGGCTGACATGTGGTTTCAACAAGACGGTGCCACATGCCACACAGCATGCAAAAAAAAACTGGCCCAATTGAGAGGTGAGTTCGGTGAACAGTTTACTTCACTTTTGGGGCCGGTCAGTTGGCCGCCTGGATCGTGCGCTTTAACGCCTTTAGATTATTTTTTGTGGGGCTATGTTAAGGCTCATGTCTATAGGGACAAGCCCGCAACAGTTGACGCACTGGAAACCAATATTGACGAATTTACTCGTGAGATACTGGCCGATATGTTGGAGAGAGTATGCCAAAATTGGACCCAACGTATGAACCATTTGAGGTGCAGCCGCGGTCAACATTTACACGAATTCATCTTTAAACGTTGAATTATATAGACCGTTCTGTAGACTCACATAAATATTTCATACATTTCTCTAAATTTTATGTGTTTTTTTTTTAAATCAAATGCGAAAGCTCTTAAAAAACTACCCTTTTTGTGTACATACCGATTTGCATTCACCAACAATTTTCCAAATTTGAGCAAAATCGCATTAGATTTTGATATAGCATCCGCTTTTCTGAATATATATGCACTCGAATATTATTTTGACAATGTAATCATCCAAAAAGTTTTCTTATTATTTTTAAACAAAACTTATTATTTTTAAACAAAACACCAACGGCTTCATGGAATATAAAAATATACAAATACTCGTATATGAATACTATTTTTTTCATTTACTTTAATTTATTATATATGGATTTTAACTCTGCCAGTGACGGTCCCAAGCCAGAATGAGAAAGGAGGAGGGACGTGAATACAGTGATACCTGAATGGCCTCTGTGCATCTCAGGAACTAGAAGATGCTGTTAAAATTTACCTCCGAACACTTCCATTGTCTATACGGTACCCTCGCCGTTACAAGTAGGTTTTTCTGGGGGCTAATAACCCACTCATGTAAGAAAACACTGTTACTGAAACGATTACAAATTCAAATAGAAACACAATATATCACACGATGACGATATTTGGCTTTCAGAAACGGATTATGATTGGTACATGGAACTTGAGAACACTTTCGGATTCCTCAAGGCTGGCACAAGTGTGTCGAGAAATGAAATGCTACAAACTTGATCTCCTAGGGCTCAGCGAAATAAGATAGTTAAAAAACGGTACCATTCGCTTACCTTCTGGACACCTCTTCCTGTACTCCGGCAATAAAGAAAACAAAATACGAGGAGTCGGAATGCTCTTTACAACACAATCCAGTCAATGCCTTTTGGACTTCAAGCCTATATCTGCTCACATATTGGGAGCAAGATTTAATTATCGTTTCCAAAATACTTCGGTTATACAATGCTATGGTTCACAAAGATGAATTCTACTCCCAACTAGATACCACAATATGATCCCTTCCCGGTGGCGATAAAATGATACTAATCGGAGATTTGAATGCAAAGGTAGGAAATGACAATGCAAACATTAAACCAGTAAGGAAAGGCTAAAGTCGGGCGGGGCCGACTATATAATACCCTACACCACTCTCGTAATATTGAATAACTCTGATATATAAATTTTGTAATTCATGTATAAATTGTTTACATAAATTTACTTTTAGGACATTTTATACTTAAATAATACCCTGTACCACAGTGTGGTGTAGGGTATAAAAATGATTGGATCTAAAGAGCCAAATCGGATGAAACGTATATATGGGAGCTATAGCTAAATCTTAACCGATTTTCTTCAAATTCGGCAATGTTGGTTCATGGATCAAGAAACTCTACCATTTTAAATTTCAAAACGATTGGATGTAAAATATAGCTTCTATAGAACTAAAGGGCGAAATCGGACGAAACATATATATGGGAGCTATAGCTAAATCTTAACCGATTTTCTTCAAATTCGGCAATGTTGGTTCATGGATCAAGAAACTCTACCGTTTTAAATTTCAAAACGATTGGTTGTAAAATATAGCTCCTACAGGACTAAAGAGCAAAATCGGACGAAACATATATATGGGAGCTATAGCGAAATCTTAACCGATTTTCTTCAAATTCGGTAATGTTGGTTCATGGATCAAGAGACTCTACCATTCTAAATTTCAAAACGATTGGATGTAAAATACAGCTTCTATAGAACTAAAGGGCCAAATCGGACGAAACATATATATGGGAGCTATAGCTAAATCCTGACCGATTTTCTTCAAATTCGGTAGTGTTGGTTCATGGATCAAGAAACTCTACCATTCTAAATTTCAAAATGATTGGATGTAAAATACAGCTTCTACAGGACTAAAGAGCAAAATCGGACGAAACATATATATGGGAGCTATAGCTAAATCTTAACAGATTTTCTTCAAATTCGGTAGTGTTGGTTCATGGATCAAGAAACTCTACCATTCTAAATTTCAAAACGATTGGATGTAAAATACAGCTTCTCTAGAACTAAAGGGCCAAATCGGACGAAACATATATATGGGTGCTATAGCTAAATCTTAACCGATTTTCTTCAAATTCGGCAATGTTGGTTCATGGATCAAGAAACTCTACCATTTTAAATTTCAAAACGATTGGTTGTAAAATATAGCTCCTACAGGACTAAAGAGCAAAATCGGACGAAACACATATATGGGAGCTATAGCTAAATCTTAACCGATATTCTTCAAATTCGGCAATCTTGGTTCATGGATCAAGAAACTCTACCATTCTAAATTTCAAAACGATTGGATGTAAAATACAGCTTCTATAGAACTAAAGGGCCAAATCGGACGAAACATATATATGGGAGCTAAAGCTAAATCCTAACCGATTTTCTTCAAATTCGGTAGTGTTGGTTCATGATCAAGAAACTCTACCATTCTAAATTTCAAAACGATTGGATGTAAAATACAGCTTCTATAGGACTAAAGGGCCAAATCGGACGAAAGATATATATGGGAGCTATATCTAAATCTCAACCGATTTCAACCAACTTCAATAGGGATCTTTACAGCTGCGAAATACTCTAAAGTGCAAAATTTCAGAACGATCGGAGTGAAATTGCGACCTGTAGTCGACGAACAACTTTACATGGACGGACGGACGGACGGACATGGTTAAATCGACTCAGCTAGTGATTCTGAGTCGATCGGTATACGTTAAGGTGGGTCTATCTGTGTTATTTTCAGGTGTTACAAACATCTGCCGTGAAACAAACTTATAATACCCTGTACCACAGTGTGGTGTAGGGTATAAACAGTCATGGGCAGAGAAGGGCTTGGAACAATACGAAACAACAACGGTGAGTGGCTCATTAATTTCTGCTCACGGCACAACCTCTTTATAGGAGGAACACGATATATCCACAAGAATATCCACAAATACACTTGGAAATCTCCAGACGGCCGGACAAACTATTCTCTGGCTCCTTGGAAGATGTAAGGACGCGACGAAGCGCTGATATTGAGCAACCACCAACTGGTAGTAGGAACTTTCAGACTTAGGCCTGCCTCGATAAAACCACCGATGAATTTGACCGAAAATCGTCAAAATGGGGTACAAAAATCGTCAAAATAAATTTTCGAAATCGTAAAAAATCGTCACCACAAAAATCTACCAGCAACGTACAGCTTTTGAGTTTTTTATGACGAAGGACATGTTTCGGAGATAGATGTGTATTAATGTACTCGCAATGATTTTTGGGGTTCCTCAAAGTGGAACTTGAAGTAAACCCTCTAACAGGCAAAATCTTAAAAATGATCGTATGAATCCTAAATTATTTTTCAAGTAAGGGGTTTTGCAATAAGAGTGAAATGATTTTTTTGAAAAAAAAAACACACTTATTGTTAAGGAAATTCAAAAGTTTTTTATTTAATGTGAAGTACAATCGATACAATTAAGTTCCAAAACGTCATTCAAATGGCCTCCACGACTTCTTCTGCTGGAACGAATTCGATGAACCGAATTTTCCAGCACTTTTTCCACTAAATCAAGTCGTATGTCATGAATGGAACGTTCAACATTGACTTGTAAAGCTTGAAGAGAGTCTGGTTTATTTCGAAAGACCAATGACTTTAAATAACCCCACAAGAAATAGTCTAATGGTGTTAAATCACAACTTCTTGGAGGCCATTCAATATCACAATTTCTTGAAATAATTGAATCTCCAAACTTTTCTCGCAACAATTCAATTGTTTCATTTGCTGTGTGGCACGTAGCCACAATCGGTCAACAGCAAAAAGATAGCTCTTAACGAGAGCTAAAATATTGCTCATGGGTGTCAAGGTCGTAGGTCGACTGGAAAAAGTTTTTTTTTTATTTAAAAAAAAAATGGACTTAGCGCACGAAAAGTTGCAATCGGAGAACGATTATTTTGAAAATAAAACTGAATAATTTGTAAACGTTGTTCTTGCGTATATCTCTCCATGATAAAACTGTAAACACTACTGAATACAATGAAAAACAAATGACAGATCATGACATATTACAAATGGACGAAACGTCACTTTCAATATATATGTAGACAAAATAACCTTAACTTTTCATTTTTAGGCACAAAAAAGCCAGCGAAACGAACGACAGGTTAAAATAGTGAAAAAATATTTTTTACTATTTCGATTAGAATCACATATATTTTTGTTAACACCAAATACATAAAAAAACCAGTAGGGAAAGGCTAAAGTCGGGCGGGGCCGACTATATAATACCCTACACCACTCTCGAAATATTGAATAACTCTGATATATAAATTTTGTAATTCATGTATAAATTGTTTACATAAATTTACTTTTGGGACATTTTATACTTAAATAATACCCTGTACCACAGTGTGGTGTAGGGTATAGAAACGATTGGATCTAAAGAGCCAAATCGGATGAAACATATATATGGGAGCTATAGTTAAATCTTTACCGATTTTCTTCAAATTCAACAATGTTGGTTCATGGATCAAGAAACTCTACCATTCTAAATTTCAAAACGATTGGATGTAAAATACAGCTTCTATAGAACTAAAGGGCCAAATCGGACGAAACATATATATGGGAGATATAGCTAAATCTTAACCGATTTTCTTCAAATTCGGCAATGTTGGTTCATGGATCAAGAAACTCTACCATTCTAAATTTCAAAAGGATTGGATGTAAAATACAGTTTCTACAGGACTAAAGAGCAAAATCGGACGAAACATATATATGGGAGCTATAGCTAAATCTTAACCGATTTTCATGGATCAAGAAACTCTATCAATTTAAATTTCAAAACGATCGGATGTAAAATATAGCTTCTATAGGACTAAAGGGCCAAATCGGACGAAACATATATATGGGAGCTATAGCTAAATCTTAACCGATTTTCTTCAAATTCGGCAATGTTGGTTCATGGATCAAGAAACTCTACCATTCTAAATTTCTAAACGATTGGATGTAAAATACAGCTTCTATAGGACTAAAGGGCCAAATCGGACGAAATATATATATGGGAGCTATATCTAAATCTTAACCGATTTTCTTCAAATTCGGTAGCGTTGGTTCATGGATCAAGAAACTCTACCATTCTAAATTTCAAAATGATTGGATGTAAAATACAGCTTCTACAGGACTAAAGAGCAAAATCAGACGAAACATATATATGGGAGCTATAGCTAAATCTTAACCGATTTTCTTCAAATTCGGCAATGTTGGTTCATGGATCAAGAAACTCTACCATTCTAAATTTCAAAACGATTGGAAGTAAAATACAGTTTCTATAGGACTAAAGGGCCAAATCGGACGAAAGATATATATGGGAGCTATATCTAAATCTGAACCGATTTCAACCAAATTCAATAGCGATTTTAACAGCCGCGAAATACTCTAAACTGCAAAATTTCAGAACGATCGGAGTGAAATTGCGACCTGTAGTCGACGAACATCTTTACATGGACAGACGGACGGACGGACGGACAGACATCGTTAAATCGACTCAGCTAGTAATTCTGAGTCGATCGGTATATCTAGCTGTGTTATTTTCAGGTGTTACAAACATCTGCCGTGAAACAAACTTATAATACCCTGTACAACAGTGTGGTGTAGGGTATAATAAATAATCATACTCGTATGTTAACTATTATTGTTAAAAATTTGAAGTCGATCGCTTTATTATAAATGTCGTTTTTTAAAAATTAAAAAACATCGAAATTGGAAAAATAATTTTCTGAGCTAATATGCTGATTTCCCAAATTTGATTGACCAAATCTCACAATACACGCTGAAAAAAATTAGCTTCTGTAGTATATTGTCCCAAACATATACGGCTTGAAACATATATGTGTTTAGGATATACTCTAAACACATAATTTTCAGCACACACAAAAATTACATATTTGGGCAGATGTTGTTCTACACAAGTTTTTGTTTACATCCCAATATGTTTTTATTTGAGAGTATTATTTCCGAAACAAATATTTATTTGCATTTAAGTATTCAGAAAATACCTAAATTGTGTTAAATTTTACAGTAATTCAATGTTACATTTTTAATCTTCGTAAAAATAATAAATAATAATAATTGAAATCGTATATTGGATCAATATAAATTACTTGGACGAATGACAACTAATGATGACTTGGTATACACAGAAATTGTAAATGATTGATTTAAAGCAGAAGTTAATGCTGCATATGGTATCATAACTGGGAGGTACAATTTGAATCCAAGGAAAACCTAAAACTGAAAATCGAAAAAGTCAACAAAAGTTTTGGAATTTTTTTTTGAATAAATATATTTAGAAAAATTCCTAAACAATATTTTTTTGTAAATAAACACATATTTTATTTGAGAAATTTAGTTTGCAAATATATTTTGTTGTAATATATTAATATATGCGTTCCAAATATATTTTATTGATTTTCAAATAAAATTAATTTGCTAAGAAATATATAATATTTAAAAATTTGTGTTCCAAATATATTTTCTTTCGGTTCAAACATATCAAAAAAGGCGATTTTGGCCCGTGTAGACATGTCACAATGTTTTGGAGAACATATCAAATTGTTGAGGGGAAAATATTTTTTAATTCAGTACTGGAGCCCAAAAAGAGAACACCGTCTTGGCTGTTAGATGGTTAAAATGAATTTTGTTGGCGGATCTCACTTTCTTGAACGAAATTAATAAATAATTGTGGCGGAAACATATCTCATACATATTAATTTCTTACGCTTGAAAATAGTCTTGCTCATATATTATTTATTTCTTTACGTTAACTAACTGGGACGAAGTTTGACAAAATGCATACATACACACATCCATTTTTATATATATGGGCATTTCCCTGGGCTACTCAAAAAATGCCTTACATTTTTGCATCACTTTCTTGAGTATTTTTTTTTAGCAATCAAAGTTTCTGCGCCACATTTACGAATTATTTAAATAAAAAAATACAATCGCGACATGATATGATTGTAAAAATATGTAAAAAATTTGAGATATATTTTAGAATATTGACATTACAAGAAATATTTTAATACCTTCTTTTCTATATAAATATTGTGCAATCTTAAAATTTTTAAATTTTTAGAGTAAATGGTAAATATTTACATAAGAAGCATTGCCTCTAGAATATGCAAGCAAAAAGGTTGGTATTATTTACATAAGAAATTTCGTCACTTAATATACCTCAAGAAAATAATTTTTTGTGCCGTCCGTCACTTTGTACATTTGTCGATTTTAATGTAAAACTCTATAGGCTTTACAAATTCCTATGATCAATACCAACGAAGTTATGGGGAAAAAACTAAGGAAATTTCTGCCGTCCACAACGCACGAAATTTCCATATAGATTATATTTACCAACATTAAAAACTTTTAAAATAGTAACTTTGAATTACTGAAAATTTAACACAATTTAGGTATTTTCTGAATACTTTAAGGCAAATAAATATTTATTTCGGAAATAATAGTCCCAAATAAAATCATATTTGCATGTAAACAAAGATTTGTTTAGAACAACATCTTCCTAAACACACATTTTTTGTGTGTACCAAATATTATTTATTTAGAGTGTACTCTAAACATACATATGTTTCAAGCCGAATATGTTTGGGACAACATACTACTGAAGCGATTTTTTTGCGTGTATACATGATGGTTTTCTACTTTTTTTGAGCGTTGATTGTTTCAATGTTATTATAGTTGTTGTAACTATTTATCTATAATGCCGCACACACACTAGGGTGGTTCTTATAATTTGTTGGCTATACCCGGAATTATATTAAGAGAATCGATACATAAATCTGGATTTGTTTTTTTTCGGTCTGTCGTTGCTATAACTGTTTGATCTTGATGAAATTTGGCACAAGTAACTTTTACACGTCAAAGATAAACTGTGTCCATTTTTTTTGAAGCACCAGATGATGTTTTTTCAAACCAGTTTGTTTTACATAGTCTACTCGCATACCTACAATGATTCTGAGGGCCGTTGGCTCATTGGTTAACTAGATATAGCCATTGTAAAAATTAAATTTTCTCAGAAAAAATGCTCTAAATCCAGTTTCGGCCAAAATATTCACATACCATAAATATCGAATTGAAGCTAAACCAGAAAACACCAAATGACACATTTCTTAAAGTTCTTATCGAATATAAATTCAGAAACTGACGTCAAAATGGAGTCAACTTTCGAAAATGTAGTAGATTATTGTAGATGTTTATATGACTTCAAAAGAAATTAATGAAAAGTAAAATTGAAAGAATTTGAATCTATTTGCAAAATTTCATTTTTTCCTGGAAATATTACCGCCTCAATTTTTCCGAGTGTGTTTAGAAAATTGCTATTTTCTATTGAACTTTCAACTGAAATTTCGCTGTTAGGTCCGAAATATTAACGTTAATTACCAACTGACCAAGAGGAAAATATTGCAAACTATTTTTGAACTTGCGAATAATTTCTCTTTCTGGAGGGCTGATTTCCAATTATTCATATATGGAATACGTCTGATTTTTATCACTACCATAATCAGAAAAAACATTTTGGTAGATCGGGTCTTTTAAGAGCAATTTTTTTTAAGAAGCGATCTACAAAATGACAAAAAAAATGTCAACTCCGTGCTTCATAAAGTGAAAATATTCTCCAGTTATCTAGATTGTAGCTCATGCTTCGGACATACCTGAGACATTTCAGTTGAAAGATCTAGAGAAAATACCAATTCTCTAAACACAGTCATATCTCGCAAAAAAATGAAATGTGGCAAAACGGTTTAAATGGTTTTACTTTTGCTAAATTCTCATCCAGATTATCACAAAAAATCAAAACAATCTTGACTTTCCAAAAATTTTTGACACACTTTTTTATGTTTACCACTATATAATCTTTATGTCGATCGGCGTGGATTAGAAATTCATTTTTGTAAAATTTTTCTACAATTTTCTACAGATTTCATTTTTGCTATACGATTTTGTTGTTGTTTTATATCCATACAATTTGACCCTCCTTGATATACTTATATAAGAATGTCATTAAAAAATTTAAAATAAAAATTGATTGTCGTGCCCCTGGAATATAAAGAATGTGTACATTAAAAGATACGTGTTCAAGTGGCAGCATAAAAGTGGCTATAGTAAGGTAAGGTGCATATATCTCGATTTCGCAAATAAGCGAACTCATTTCTCATTTCGCAACTAAACGAACTCATTTCTCACTTTATGAAATATAGGAGATAATATAGATATAGATTTCATGAGCAAATAACAAATCGTGCCATATTTTAAAAAAATCGGATCAGATTTAGATTCCTACATCCAGATTTTGCATATAAGCGCAATAAAATACGCATTTCTTAATAGATCTTTAAAGATTTAATAGATAACAGTTTATTGAACTAATAACGAAAATCTGTCCAAATTTATTCCATTTTGAAACGTATATTCCAATTTTGAATCTAAGCATTATAAAATACAGATTTTTGGACAGATCATTTTCACTAGAAAACAACATTGGACAAACTTGACACTAATTCGTATTCTAGGGTATCATATAATCGGTTCTGCCCGACTTGACCACTTATTTACTAGTTTTTCATTAATTGTTTACTCAGTTAAAGAGATAAATTCAGTGAAGGCAGTAACCCATTTGCGTTGAATTGTACCCGTTAGTGGACATGCATTACAGCAAATGAATGGTCTTATCTTAATGAGACCAAGATATTATATACAATGAAGTCGAAAACATCCTTCTCATCTCTAAGTAAAAACTATGTGTTTTAGATACTTGCGATGAAGGTAATTGCGTCTAATTGTTGTTGTTTGAACTTTCGCCTTATATTTTCTTTAGAGTCAGATATATTCGATTTATTGTGGAAACACCTATACACCTATGCTACACCTACATTTCTAACCCGCCTAAATGTAAATGAGAAAGATGGTACCATGTTTATGTTCTATGTTTAATTTTGCAATTAAAAATTTCCTTAAATATAAATAAAAGTCGATATTACGATGCGGCTTAAAATATTGTTTTATTAAAAAATGCGATTACTCATTGTATAAAATCCACAAATTTCCAGGGGAAATAACAAATTTGGTTGTTAACATGACAATATGTTTGTTAAATTTTAAGTTTTTGGTGTTCATATAAAATTAATCCCCATTTGTATCTCCATCGTTGTGTATCTCCAGAATATTCAAATTGTCAATAAAACTCTAAAAAAAGTGGGGGTTGCATTTTATCATAAGTGATTGTTTACATTTTTGTGAAAACACTTTATCGTAAGTCACATATTGAACTACTGCGTCGACCGCCATTTTGATGGAATTGTGATTTGTATATTGTGCCAAACATATTCCGCTAGAAATATATATACACTAGCTTAACCCGGTGCGCTTCGCAGCCCCCTTCTTTTATTTATTTTATGTTTAGGGTACTGTAAAATAGTTACACCTCTTTCATTCAAAATGACATGATTATTATATATGGTGCAAAATTAAGAAGATTTGATTACCTTTATACTATAAAATACGAACACTCGTTACATTTCTAGTTTGTGTTCCAAGAGTTGCGCTGACATCATGGTACAATATTTATCCCTTTCCACACTGTACCTCTGAACGTTGAAAAACTACTTTTTGAATCATACGATAACAGCTTTCCCCCAGTTTAAGTAGCTACATTCAAACCCTGGTAAAATATGAAACCATGTTTGTCCCACTGTGTCTATAAAAGTACGAAACTAAAAAGCTAAAGTGAATCGCTCCATTGTACTACATTTAACCCTTTGTGTGTCATAATTAACCAATTTTGCACGATATTTAAAAATCATAATTGATATTTCAAAATCCAAATTCGCAACCAGTATTTCAACATTTTTGTCCCCTATATGTGCCATTTATTTAACTTGTTTTTCCCCACGGTTTAAGTAGAAGAACTTATTTGGAAAAAACAATTTCTTAGCTCTGGGATCACATTCTGTAACCACATTCAACACTTTATGCACCACTGTTCCATATTAAATACTTTTTATTACACTGTGCTTCTAAAGTACAAATTTTTATACATGTCTGAGACTATTGTTTCCCTTTTCCCCCCACTTACCACTTAACCATTTTACCGTATTTAATTTTTTTTGCTTCACAGTACCATATTTAACCCGTTTTGCTCCACTTAACCATATTTAACAATTTTTCGCCCCCTGTAATATATTGAACAATTTTTGCTTGCCCCAACTTCATCATAATTTTAACCATTTTGCACCACAGTGCTACTATAGCATACATTTTTTTAAAAAAATCTTATTTCATATTTAAGTTACCATATCTCCCTGCATCCATATTTTTCCCACTATACTAAATGTACGCTTTTTGACCCACTGTACCATATCTAACGCTTTTGGATCCACTGAATCATATTTAACCCCTTTTTGTCCTACTATATTTTGTCCACTATATTCAACCATTTTTGCCACACTGTACCATAGTTAACCCATTTTTGCCCCCCTGTTCCATAGTTAACGCTTTTTGCCCCACTGTACCATACTAAACCCATTTTGTTCCACGGTACCATATTTTACTATTTGTGGCCACTCTAACCATTTTTGTCATACTGTATCATATTTAACCATTGGTGTCCCACTGTACCATAGTTAACACATTTGTGTCCCACTGTTCCATAGTTAAAGCTTTTTGTCCCAATGTACCATATTTAACCCATTTTGTCCCACGTTACCATATTCAAATAATTGTGCCCGACTGTACCATAGTTAACGCTCTTTGCCCCACTGTGTCATATTAAACCCTTTGTCTCACAGTACCATATTTAATAGTTTTTGCCCCACTGTACCATCTTTAACCCTATTTGCTCCACTGTACTGTATAGTTAACCATTTTTTCACACTGTACCATATTTAACCCTTTTTGCCCCACTGTATCATAGTAAATACATTTTTGCCCCACTATTCCATAGTTAACCCTTTTTGCCCCACTGTACCATATTTAACCCATTTTGTCCCACTTTACCATATATAACTATTTTTGCCCCACTGTACCATACTTAACACTTTTTGCTCAACTGTGCACCTTTCAACTCTTTATCTCACTGTACACAATTTTCGGCACACTGTACCATATTTAAAAAATTTTTGTCTCACTGTACCGTATTTAAAATGTGTATCCACGCTAGCATCCTTAACCCTTTTGCCCCGACTGTACCATATTTAATGATATTTTCTCCACTGTGCATTATTAAACCGTTTTTGACCACTGTGCTCCTAAAACCAAATAAACTCTTCATATCTCATGCGTAAGTTCCAAATCATATCTCATGATTGTTCCATTTTTTCCTCATGCTCTATAATTAACCCGTCTTGTCCCACTGTTCCTCTTAAAGTTAGAATTACTAAATAAATCCGATCTCTAGTTTATGTTCCAAAAGTTACCCTGGGACCATTGATCCATGTTTGACATTTTTAAGCCACTGAACCATATTTTCCACTTTTTGCCCCACTGTGCCCCGAAAACTACGAATACAAAAAAAACGGACTATCCCGATCTGTTGTCCTAAAAAAATCCCTCGCTTCAATTTTCACCATTGTCAATTTTGGCGGTGGTACCATATTTATCCCTTACTGTCCCACTGTGCCCCTAATTTTTTCAAAAAGTCGCTGCTTGTTCTAGTTTACGTCCCAAGACCTACTCTCACACCAAATTTCACGATTTTTTTTTTACCCCACTGTGGATGTAACTGTTCGAATTTCGAAAAATCCTGTCAATTTCTGAGTCTATCTCATAGGGGCTACCCTCACACCAAATTTCATGATACTAGATCTTGACATTTGAATTTGGCTGTTGTGCTACATTTATCCCATTTTTCCCTTTTTACCCCACTGTGTACGTAAATGTACGAATTTCGAAAAATCCTGTAAAATTCTGAGTCTACCTCATAAGGGCTACCCTCACACAAAATTTCACGATTCTAGCTCTTGCCATTTGGATTTGGCTGTTGTACCACATTGATCCCTTTTTGTCCCACTGTGCGCGTAAATTTTCGGATTTTAAAAAAATTCAGTCAATTTTCGATCCCATAAGGGCTACCCACACACCAAATTTTACGATTCTAGCTCATTCCGTTTAGATTTTCCGGTGGTACCATCTTTATCCCTTTTTGCCCCATTGTGTGGGTAATAGTACGAATTTCGAAAAATCCCGACTTATGGGTCGTCTACATCCCAAAGGCTACCCTCCCACCAAATTTCATGATTCTAGCTTCAGCCGTATGGCCTGGGCGATGATCAGTCAGTCAATCAGTCAGTCAGTCAGCCAGTCACGCAACAATTATATACATATATATAGATTTGACGCAAGCAAATATTATATATTTGGGAAGATTATTCTTCTAAACAAATCTTTGTTTCCACATAATATTATTGTTATTTGGGACTATTATTTTCGGAACACCGATTAATTTTCGTTTGAGTATTTAGAAAATATACCAATACCTTATTTCAAAGTATTTTTTAGAAATTGTTAATGTTTGTAAAATTCCTTTATAATTGCATATTGAATGATCTTGAATAACAATGAATAGCAAGAAGGATCGCCAACAAATAATGACTTGGAATATTTAGAAATAAAATATATTTGGAGAAATTCCTAAGCAATGCTTTTATCTGTATTTAAACATATATTTTATTTGAGAAAATAGTTTGCAAATATATTTTGTTCTAAAAAATATATATAAAGATATGCGTTACAAATAAATTTGAATGTTTTTCAAATAAATTTTATTTAACCAAAAATCGATATATATATAAAGAACAATGTGGGTTTCTTTGTTTGTTTGTTTGTACCGTATAGGCGTCTAAACGGCTGTACATGTGTGGGGGGGTGGTGAAAACTGGGTACTTGAATTTTCGATGCACCAAGTGCCCATATAAGCCAAATTTTATAATTGATATATCTTGCACAATTTGTTAGCAACAGTGCTGTAATGTTCTACATACTCGTATGTATCTTGTGGCAGTCTACGTGATTGGTCCAAAAATGGGTGGAATCTGACGAATGGCGTGGCCCCACCCATATAAGCCAAATTTTGATATTTTTCACAATATGTTAGAGAGAGTGTTGTAATTCTGTGTATATGTATCTGTTGGTTGTCTACGTGAGTGGTTAAAAAATGAGCTGAATCAGACCAAAGGGCGTGGCCCCGCCCATATTACCCAAATTTGAGCTATCTTGCACAGTGTAGTAGTGATAGTACTGTAATTCTGTTTATATGTATCTGGACCGGGCCCGGGTCCAGCTACATTATAATATTTGAAACATTTTGTTCGAAGTATATTTTATTTAAATTCAAACATATAAATATTTAAAATTATATTCAGCCAAATTTGGTGCTTATTCGTCAAACCAATCAAAAGTTATTCACAAAACAGTACAGGTAATTCGATTTGCATTATAAAGGAATTCCACACAAATTTAAAAAAATCGATAAAATTTGAGCCTCTCTTGAAAAACTACCTTTTTGCAATGCCTTACAATTTTGCAACTCTTTCTTAGGATTTTTTTTAGTAATGTACTCAAAGTTTCTGCGCAACATTTACGCATTATGTAAATACAAAAAATTAACAATCTTGGCATGAAATTATTGCTTTAGACCGTGTCGTAAACAAATTTGATAAATATTGTATAACTAGCTGGACCCGGTCTACTTCGTTGCCCCAGATTTCCGACCCCGTCCCTTTTTGGACTAATCCTGTAGACGGTCACCAAATACATATACACAAAATTACATTATATCAATTTCAAAACATCCGGTCCCGCCCATTTTTGGACCAATCACGTAGACTACCACCACATACATATGCACAAAATTACAGCACTATCACTAACAAATTGTGCAACATATCTTAATTTAAAAATTTGGCTAATATGGGCCAAATTGGTTAGGTTAGGTTAGGTTGAAGAGAGGAGACGTTTAAACGTCTCATGTCCATGGACATACACTTAAGCCAGTGGTTCGGCCTGTTGTGCGGTCCTTATTTATGATCTTTTTATACCTCACATAAAATCGGTACTAGACACGAATTTTCTCAGTATCAGTCATATTCTCTGAGATGAGTCAAGTGTGGTAATATGTCGGACCCGAAATTTCGGGATCTTGCATGTGTGAAAGCCGGGCAGTGACACAGAAAATGTTCCATCGTTTCGATGTTTTCCCTGCATGCCCTGCATTCGTCGTTTCCTGCTAGTTCTATGCGATGAAGATGTGCTTGTAAGCTTGAGTGTCCCGTCAGAACACTCATCATCTTACTTATATCGATGTTGTTTAGTTTCAGAAGACTTCTTGCTTGGGATAGTACTGACATCAATAAAAGGGGACAAGCCCTTATAGAATTTTTGAATACTAACGATCTCCTAACTCTCAACATAGGGAACAAGGCGACCTTTGTTAACAAAATTGGGGACGAAGTATTAGATATAGCGATATGCTCAGAAAACCTCATTGATGATATCCATGAGTGGAGGGTTTCGGATGAACACTCCTATTCGGACCACCGTTATATAAATTGCACGGCCACCGCCTGATCCAATAAGTTTCCGTAATAAGGCTAAAACCGACTGGACCAAATTCGGCAATATACTTAGAAATCGATTGGGCCAGCCTTAACACGATTATCCAAGTACAGAAGACATTGATATCAATGTGAGGAGGATTACGGAGACTCTTGTAAAATCATTCGAAGATGATTTTGCCTATAAGAAACCCTGGATGACAGGGCAAATTCGCTCGATTGGCAAGGATGTCCGCAGACTTTACAACAGAGCTCGACGTAAAAAGCTATCAGTATATTGGGATGACTACCACAGAAGACTCAAAGAACACAATAAAATCATTACACTGGCGAAACGTAACTCCTCTCAAAAACTCAAACCGAAACACTGGTGGATGAAACGGGTAAAAGGATGGAAACTATAGGAGCTATGGTTAAAGAAGCAATATAAAACTTCTCTCCTTTCAAGGCTGCCGGACCGGACGGAATATTTCCAGCGCTTCTTCAGAATGAGGTGGATCTGGTATCAACTCATCTGGTTGGAGTTTTCACTGCATGCCTAACTCATGCATATACCCCAAAAAATTGGTAGGAATCAAGGGTAGTCTTCATACCCAAGCCTGGCAAGGCGAGTTATACGATCCCAAAGGCTTATCGACCTATTAGCCTAACTTCTTTCCTGTTAAAAACAATGAAGCGAATAATTGACGACATGATGAAAAGTAAGATAGCCGATGACAAGCTAAAATTCAAGCAACGCGCATATGTTAAAGGAAGATCTGTGGAAACAGCTCTACATGAGGTATAACACCACATAGAACAGTCCTTCAGTGAAGAAATGTACACACTTGTCGTTTGTATAGACATTGAGGGGGCTTTTAACAACGTTCAGACCGATACACTTATCCAGTCCTTAGACGAGTTTCAGGTTGACCGGGCGTTGATAAACTGGATCAACAATATGCTAAGGAATAGGTGGATTATTTGTGGGTCATATGACGTAAAAATCAGAGACAAGGTAAATCGTGGTATACGTCAAAATGCCCCCCATTTTATCGCCTCTCCTATAGGTTACGACGATACACAGTCTCCTTAAAGCCCTCACCAAGGAAGGACTTAAACCTGTCTGTTATGCAGACGACGTTATAATACTTCTAAGGGGCACACATCCAAACCAACTATGTAGATGAGCTGCGGAGGCACTTAACATAGCATATAACTGGGCACAACCAAGGGGATTAAATGTCAACCCAGACAAAACAAAAATATGTCTATTTATAAGGAAAAGGAAGATTCTCCATTTAGGTAAAATACTTGGGAGTAATCCTGGATCAGAAACGGTACTCGAAAGATAATATTGAAGAAAGAGTTGCAAAGCCCCACAGATGTTGGTCGTTGTGCAGAAGAGCTATAGGTTCAAAATGGGGACTACGTCCAAATATGACACATTTTCTTTACATGAGCGTGATTAGACCAATAATAAGCTACGCCTCAGTAGTGTGGTGGACATCAATGGACAAAAAGTACAACGTAATACCATTGCAAAAAGTGCAACGTATGTGCTGTCTAGGCAGAAGCGGAGCAATTAGAACCGCTATACTGCACATCCAACCAATAGATATCCGTATAAAGTATGAGGCAGCCCTCACAGCAAGACGTCTACAAGTGATGGGTGAATGGATAAATCGAGACTACAAGTCGTACCATCAGAAGATATTACAATCACTGGTCGGTCATATTCAAACGCCAGAAATCTCCGACCGCATATCTGAAGTGCGGCTTACAGCTACCTGTGATTCGTTCGTGCCAGACAGACGCTCCTGGGAAAACGGAACACTAGCTCATGCGCCAGTGGGAACCAGCTGCTACACTGATGGCTAGGAGGAAGGACGGGTCCTGGACTTTTTATTGATGAACCAGAAGTCGAACTTTTACTTCACCTCCCAGACCATTACACAGTATTTCAAGCAGAAGTTCGAGCAATCACGGAGTGTGTTAACTGGCTCAGTAATACCACAAAACCTAAATATGCCAACATATTCACAGATAGCCAAATGGCGATCAAAGCAATAACATCGGAAAAGGTCAAATCCAGAACAGTGTTAGACTGTAAAAGAACGATAAATAATTACTCAGTCCATGGTCAACTGCGTATTTTCTGGGTACCGGGACACAACGGAGTAATTGGAAATGAACGAGCAAACAGCTTGGCTTCAAAGGGCAGATAACTTCGAGTAATAAACTTGGAGAATTGGAAACCTTTCGAAGCCACGAAGGATGAGTTGAAGCACTGGGCAGTGATGGCTCACAAAACTGTGTGGAATAGAGCAACTGTAGGAGCAACTGCAAAGATACTGTGGGGTGACCCAACTGAGAAGAAAACATGTAGTTTTCTGAAACTAAACAAGGTCGAGATTAGTAAGATGATTAGTGTTCTAACGGGACACTCAAGCTTACAGGCACATCTTCATCGCATAGGACTAGCAGAAAACGACGAGTGCAGGGAAAACATCGAAACGATGGAACATTTTCTGTGTCACTGCCCAGCTTTCACACATGCAAGATCCCGATATTTCGGTTCCGACATATTGCCAGATTTGACTCATCTCAGAGGATATGACTGGAAGATACTGAGAAAATATGTGTCTAGTACCGATTTTCTGTAACCCGTGGCGTATAAAAATCATAAATAAGGAGAGCACAACAGGCCGAACCTCTGGCTTAAGTGTATGTTCATGGACATGAGACGCTTAAACGTCTCCTTTATTCAACCTAACTTAACCTAACCTACCCTGTGAAACGTTTGGTGCAAACGGTTATTGTGTTTGTCACAAGCAATGCCTGTTTATCCCAAACCCTGTAAACGTTTGATGCATAAATGAGAAAACGATTGTCGCAAAAGAATAATTTGATTGAATTATGATATTTAATGTTTTATAAAATTATGTTTATAATCAAAAATGTCACAGTTTTTAGTAAAATATACCCCCCGACAAACACCTCTGCTATTATTTGGCTGCTATCTTCTAATTGAGTAGACAAACTGTAAATAAGAAAGCATGTATGTTAGAACATATTATAAATGTAGTAGTCCATTGTATGGATCAAAGCGAGATGTTATCTTATCCACGTTTATGAATAGAATATTAAACTACATCAGAAAATAACATGAAAAACTGCGGGTGAAAAATCGTGTTGCATAGTGTCATTAAAAAAAACAAAGTTTAACTATTTACTGTTGAAAATATCAGCAGTTTTCAGAAGTATCCAGTTGTATTGTGCCTGAATAAATTTATCTCACAATTACCATTAGCAGCTTCAGTACCTAAACGTGTGATGATTGATTGTTAATGATTTTAATTTGCTTATTCACAATTTAAGGCGTGTGGAAAAATAGGCAGTTAGTCGTTAACAAAAGCAATGATGATCTCAGTTTCTGTTAAAATCTATTGTTTTTGTTATTATTTTCATGCAGTGCCCGATCCAGTTTTTTGCTATTAACTATCTGGTTATTTTCCCACATGTCTTCACTTCATTTACCATTTACCTATAACATTAAATTGGAGTCCGCAGTATATTTTCGAGATATCGCACCGCCGATCATTTAGATTCTTTGGTTTAATTAATTCTTTGAATGAAATCATTTTCAGTTCACAGATAAAAATATTTTTAATTTTGCCACACACGCGCATAATTAGCGAACACCACAAGCGCCAGTACAAAACTAAAGGCCCACCAGGATACGACTCTACGCATGATGAGTACGATTGCAAATGTTATGAAATTGTATAACAGTGCGGAGGGAGGGATGCAGATAAATAAATTTCGACCACCGTCTGTTAATAAAGCAACGCGCACAAACATGTATGCAACGTTTCTTTTTGTGTTTTGTACACACACATCTCCATCTTTTTGTAGAAACGTTGCAACGTCGCTTTTTGTGTTGTATACACACACATCTGCATATTTTGAGTTCTGTACACATACATCTGCACATATTATTCCGTCATATAAATAATAAAAAAGTTATAAAACCGCACTCTCACAAAATGAAAACAAGTTTAGCTCTTTTAATGTATTCAATCATGTTTAAATACAATATGGTTCCGTAAACGTTTTACGTTTACCATAAAAGTAAATTACGAAAATTTTGGAATGAAAGAATGTTTGTTTACAGCAAGAGAAACTACATTTACGATAAACTTTTGCATTCACCGCAAATATTTCAACCGTTACGGGAAAAGTAGAGCGTTTGAGACAAAGAAAAGTGTGTGCGATAGACGACGCTCAAACGTTTTTTTCTTTGCGTGTAGCTTTTACGGGAGACTCAGCGGCCAAGTGGTCAAAAATCACTTGGCGTAAAAGGCCATCCAGTGATCATACAAGATCTGTATAAATTCACTTCAGTTTGTAGGCTCATAGTTCTTAAAACTACTTTTACCGAAGTAGTAACAATTGTCTTTGTCACTGCAGTTTGACCTCAGGTTGGACATTGAATAGTCCTTTAATATATGTATGTACATTAGATAGGGTCGATGAACCAAGAACCAACCAAGAAAAAAAGTTGCGTTTGTCACCTCCTAGATTTGAAGAGCATTCAAAGACAATTTCAGAAAACAAGTTTTAATTTTTTTTTTGGTGCACCCTACATACCGCCCTTTTAGTTTTCTTTATCCTGTGTTGCTCACGTTGTTCACGTTTTGAAAAGGGCTATATTTCGTCCACTAGCCACTTTTGACTCCGAGGTCAAATTCGATAACTGACCTCTGTTATCTCGTTTTCTACCCCCTTATTTTAACTTATTTTGAAACGATAATAAAGGCATTTAAAAATAATTAAACTTTTGTCTTTAAAGTACTCAGTTTTATTTTTTTTTATATTATAAACAAAAAAGTTACATAGGGTTCAAAATTGTAAAATATAGGCTGGAGTCAAATTCGACTAGATTCTTTTGACCTCGTTTTCTGTCTCTCTCACACACACATGAATAACCCAATGCCACAAACGCACAACCACTATGGCAGTTCGGTTCAGCATCAACAAACTAAATTTGCGGGATTCTCTAACAAATGTTGAAGCTTTTTTAAGGAAGAATAAAATCACTTTGTTTTCCCATTCACACTACTAAAATAGTATTTTTGCCACTGACTCCATATCTCGTAGAAAACGAGATAACAGAGGTCAATAATCGAATTTGACTTTGGGGTCAAAAATGTTCAGTGGAAGAAAGATAGCCCTTTCCAAAACGTGAACTTACGTAGATTTAAATAATCTTCAAATCAAGGGGGTGACAAACGCAACTTTTTTTTATGACTCTATCTAAAGTACATTTACATTTATAGATTCTTAGCCCTTAAATATTTTTTAAAATGACTGAAATAATGATAACAAAATGCGGTTACTGCTACACAGACCACAGAGAATTTAAAATTATTGTTCGCGATTATATTTGACGGCTTTAGTACTTCATATTTACAAAATTTTAGTTATTGATCTTATAATATGCTTCTGAAAGAACAAACACAATGCTCAAGTTTTTGATAGCCCTAAAACTGGCCACAGGGCAAAAAAACTATGTGAAAAGTCCGTTGTATATACATCACTCTTGTCTATGGTTGTGCAAAATTTCAGATTTCTAGCACTTACCTCAGCGGTCAAGTGGTCAGCGTTTTCGGCGATTTTTTTGTGTGGATTTTTTTTGGGTATTCTTCTTGTTTGGCCAGAGACCAGTCCGAATTGGTGCGAATTATCGAAATCGGTCTAGACGTTCTTGAGTTATAAGCGTAGTAACTAACGTCTCTCTCTTTTATACAGGGTGGCGCAGAATGAGCTATATGGTTCGAATTCTTTATAACTTTTTTATTCTTATTCTTTCTTTGTTTTTTTTCAGCATTTTGTGAAGGAAAAACACGTGAAAAGGCACACCCTTTTCAATTTTAACCCGATCGCGTCAAAACTTGGTGGTGTTGCAGAAATGCTATGGGTATGCGATGTGCCAAAAATACAGCTTCCTACCCTGAAAGGTTACGAAGATACAGGGTGTCAAAATTTTAAATTTTGACCATTGTATCTCCTCACTATGTGGACCGATTCGAATGAACTGTGGCTTATATGACTGATATTTAGAAACGCATAAAGTGTACATTTATAACACTATGCAACAAAATGTTTGTCCAAGGGATGTGGATAACAATTTCTAATGCAATTAGGTGTCACAAATACGAAAAAAAAAAATTATTAAAAAAAATTTTTACGGTAATTTTTCATTCAGTATTTAGACCAAATTCAGTATTTAGACCAAAATTTTTTAAAAAAAAATGTATGGGGGCTACATATGCTGCAAATATCGCTTTGGTTTACTAACAGTCGTCAAAAATATGAGAAAAAAAATATTTTTTCTTAAAAAACACTTTTTCCTGCTACAAAAAAAAAACATAAAAAATAGAAATCATTATTTTATCACATTTTTAAAAAGCCAGCATGCTAACGAAGTAGATACTGTCTATTTGAAAAAAACCCATGGATAGATGTAAAAGTTATGAGCCATTTCGTAAATATTAGGGAAATTCAAAAAAATCTTGTTTCATATTTTTTCGTTTTTAAATGATGTTTTTCTTATATTGAATTCGCCATATGTGAGAGAGACATTGCACTTGCATTTTATTTTATGAGGATTGATGTCAGACATTATAAAATTATAGAGAGGACGAAGTTTTATGGCCGTTCGTAACCCTCTATAAAACATGATATAACAGGTGGCGCAAAAGTAACCTTTCGATGTTTTTGTGCCAAAGTCACCGACCGATTATTGGCCAAATAACTAGTCAGCAATATTCCGCGTTCTGGAGCAGTGTAGCGTAACATTGTTTATTAACGTGTATTTCGCATGTGTTTACTACACAAATGTCAACATTAGGCATTAGGCATTAGGGGCCAATCGCAAAATTTATAGCATTTTCTGATAGGAGGATTACTTTTGCGCCACCTTGTACAATGTGAGAGCTATATTGGATGAGATCCGCTCAGATAGATGGTCATCTATATCAGCGATGGGCACACAATACTTCTACAAAATGTTTATGTATTTGTGAGAAGTGTTAACACTCTCTTTATGCACTGCGAGAAATGGTATTTGCATTTTCCTAACATATATTTGTTGGGTAAGATAATAAAGTGGACAACGAACATCATTAAGTAGATTTGGGGTTATTATACGCGTACATAAAGAAATCGAACTTTAAATATGTTATGATTAGCCACATACATACATATTTATTATGCTATGTAAAGTAATCAATCCACATTTTCCAATAAAAGTACTACATACTCGTATTGATTATGCCATATTCTTTATTTAATTCTTCATTTTTTCTATTAACCGTTTGTGTATATGTTTCAGTCTACGTGATTGGTCCAACAATGGGCGGGATCGGCCCAATGGGCGTGGTCCCGCCCACATAGACCAAATTTTGACATTTCGATATCTTGCACAATTTGCTAGCGGGAGTGCTGCAATGTTGTGTATATGTATTCGATACGTAATTGGTCAAACGTAATTGGTCAAAAAATGGGCGGGATCAGACCAATAGGCGTGGACCCGCCCATATAAGCCAAATTTTGAAATTGATATATCTTGCACAATTTGTTAGCTAGAGTGCTGTAATGTTGTACATATATATCTGGTGACAGTACACGTGATTGGTCCAAAAATTAGGGGAATCGGACCAATGGGCGTGGCACCGCCCATATAAACCAAATTTTAAAAATGTGGTATCTTGCACAATTTGTTAGCTAGAGTGCTGTTATGTTGTACATATGTATCTGGTGGCAGTACACGTGATTGGTCCAAAAATTGGCGGGAGCGGACCAATGGGCGTGGCACCGCCCATATGAGCCAAATTTTAAAAATGTGATATCTTCCACAATTTGTTAGCGAGAGACCTGGAATTTTCTGTATATATATATCCGTTGGCGATCTAGATGATTGGTCCAAAAATGGGCGCGATCGGACCAAAGGGCGTGGCCCCGCCCCTGTATGCCAAATTTTAGAATTGTGATATCTTCAACGATTTGTTAGCGTGAGTGCTGCAATTTAGTGCATATTTATCCGGTGACAGTCTACGTTATTGGAAAAAATGGGCGGGATCGGACCTATGGGCGTGGCCCCGCCCATATAAGCCAAATTTTGAAATTGAGATATCTTAGACAATTTATTATCGAGAGTGCTGCAATTTAGTTCAGATGTATGTATCCGGTGGCAGTCTACGTTATTGGTCCAAAAATGGGCGGGACCAGACCAACGGGCGTGGCCCAGCCCATATAAGCCTAATTTTGATATTAAGATATATTACACGATTTGTTAGCGAGAGTGGTGAAATATTGCGTATATGTATCCGGTGGCAGTCTACGTGATTGGTCCAAAAATGGGCGGGATCAGACTAATGGGCGTGGCACCGACCGAGTGAATCAAGTTTTGAAATTGGAATATCTTGCACAATTTGTTAGCGATAGTGCTGTAATTTTGTGTATATGGTCCTGGTGGTTGTCAACGTGATTGACCCAAAAATGGGCGGGATCTGGTCACTGGGCGTGGCCCCGGCCATATAAGTCAATATTTTAAATTTATATATCTTTCACAATTTGTTAGCGAGACTGCTGTAATTTTGTGTTTGTTATATCTTCAGCAATTTGTTAGAGAGATCAATGTAATTTTGTGCATACATATTTGGTGTCAGTCTACGTATTTAGTCCAAAAATGAACGGGATCGGAAATCTGAAGTCTGGGCCAACGAAGTGGACCGGGTCCAGCTAGTTCAACAATATTTGTGGTTTTTTTTTTACAGCTTTGTTTTTCGAATAGAGATAAAACTGGCATTTTGTGGTCAAATCTGGCAACTCTAATGTCATTTATGTTCAGTTTGGTTTGCCATTTCATCATGAACAGGTTGACAAAAGAACAACGCTTGCAAATCGTGCAAATTTATTTCGAAAATAATGGTTCAGTTCGCGAAGTTTACCGCAAGCTCCGTCCATTTTATGGTCGACATAATCGTCCATCAGAGCAATTAATTCGGTTAACCATGGATCGTTTTCGCACTACGTTTAGTCTGCATTTACATGATACTTTTTTTTTTAAGTATTAAGCATACTTATCGGCGTTTTGTTGGCGAGAGAGGCAGTCGGAAACGGGGGGAAAAAAAGTATGCCGTACTCGAACTAATCGTACTCATCGTTTTGTGTTTTTCGTTCGCACTTGGAAACAACAACAATTCACACAGGAAAAGCCGAAACAAAACAAATGAAAATAAGTTAAGTATTGAAAAAAAAAGTACGCGTGTGAACGTAAATACTTTTTCAAAAGAGAATAAGCCGATAAGTTACTTAAAAAAAAGTACCATGTAAATGGGGACTTACTCTATGTGATAATACGCATCCGCAGAGACGTCGAACAGTGCGCACCGAAGAAACAATTGCCGCTGTAGAGCAAAGTGTTGAAGAGGACCCGAATGAATCTATTCGCCACCGTGCACAGCAATTGGAGCTGTGGAGAGCTAATGGAGACCGGTATAGAGCCATGATAACCGACTATTTTGTTCCCGAATTGGATGGCATGAATGTGGATGAGTTGTGGTTCCAACAAGACGGCGCTACATGCCACACAGCGCACGTCACAATCGATTTATTGAAGGAAACATTCGATGAGCGCATAATTTCGCGGAATGGACCTGTCAATTGGCCACCAAGATCGTGTGATTTGACACCATTGGATTATTTTCTTTGGGGATATGTGAAGTCGCTCGTCTACGCCAACAAACCAGAAACGTTAGGGGAATTGGAAGCCAACATTCGTGGCGTTATTGCCGACATACGGCCCCATATGCTCGAAAAAGTGGTTGAAAATTGGACCTGTAGAATTGGCTTTATTCGAGCCAGCCGCGGCGGCCACATGCCCGAAATCATATTTAAACATTAATGGCATAAAATTATCCTTCCAATAAAGCCAAATTGATGGACCTTAAAACGATTTTCTTGTGTTTTATTTCAATTCGAAGTTCTATACCCCTAAAAAAACACGCGATATAAAAGAGAGTGTCTGTTTGTGGGTTTGTTTGTATGTTTGTTTGTTCCGTATAGACGTTTAAACGGCTAGACTGATCATCTTGAAATTTTCACAGAATGTACATGTGTAGGGAGGGGGTGCTGAATTTTCAAGTACCCTATTGAATCAAGTGGGCGTGGACCCGCCCATATGTGTCCAATTTTGATATCGAGAAAAATTTTTAGCTAGAGTGCTGAAATTTTGTGTGTATGCATTTAGTGGCAGATTATGTGAATTTCCAAAAAATGGGCGGAATCGGACCAATGGGCGTGGCCCCGCCCATATAAGCCAAATTTTTAAATTGAGATATTTTGCACAATTTGTCAGCGAGAGTGCTGGAATTTTGTGTATATGTATATGGTGGCTATCTTCGTGATTGGTCCAAAAATGGGCGGGATCGGCCCAATGGGCGTTACCCCGCCAATATAGACCAAATTTTGAAATTTTGATACCTTGCACAATTTGCTAGCGAGACTGCTGGAATTTTGTGTATACGTATATGGTGGCAGTCTGCGTCATTGGTCCAAAAATGGGCGGGATCGGACCAATGGGCGTGGCCACGCCCATGTAATCCAAATTTTGATATCTTGCACAATATGTTAGCGAGAGTGCTGTAATTTTGTGTATGTGTATATGGTGGCAGTCTGCGTGATTGGTCCAAAAATGGGCGGGATCGGCCCAATGGGCGTGGCCCCGCCCACATAGACCAAATTTTGATATCTTGCACAGTTTGCTAGCGGGAGTGCTGCAATGTTGTGTATATATATCTGGTGGCATTCTACGTAATTGGTCAGAAAGTGGGCGGGATCGGACCAATGGGCGTGGCCCAGCCCCTATATGCCAAATTTTAGAATTGTAATATCTTGAACAATTTGTTAGCGTGAGTGCTGCAATTTAGTGCATATTTATCCGGTGACAGTCTACGTTATTGGTAAAAATGGGCGGGATCGGACCTATGGGCGTGGCCGCGCCCATATAAGCCAAATTTTGAAGCTGAGATATCTTAGACAGTTTGTTATCGAGAGTGCTGCAATTTAGTTCATATGTATGTATCCGGTGGCAGTCTATGTTATTGGTCCAAAAATGGGCGGGACCAGACCAACGGGCGTGGCCCAGGCCATATAAGCCAAATTTTGATATTGAGATATATTACACGATTTGTTAGCGAGAGTGGTGAAATTTTGCGTATATGTATCCGGTGACAGTCTACGTGATTGGTCCAAAAATGGGCGGGATCAGACTAATGGGCGTGGCACCGACCGAGTGAATCAAGTTTTGAAATTGGAATATCTTGCACAATTTGTTAGCGATAGTGCTGTAATTTTGTGTATATGGTCCTGGTGGTTGTCAACGTGATTGACCCAAAAATGGGCGGGATATGGTCACTGGGCGTGGCCCCGGCCATATAAGTCAATATTTTAAATTGATATATCTTTCACAATTTGTTAGCGAGACTGCTGTAATTTTGTGTTTGATATATCTTGAGCAATTTGTTAGAGAGATCAATGTAATTTTGTCCATACATATTTGGTGTCAGTCTACGTAATTAGTCCAAAAATGAACGGGATCGGAAATCTGAAGTCTGGGCCAACGAAGTGGACCGGGTCCAGCTAGTTCAACAATATTTGTGGTTTTTTATTTATGTGGTTTCCATTCAGTTACGCCTTTTAGGGGCATGGACATCCCAGTCGTATATACAGGTAGTAAAATTATATGTACGCAATACAAAGTAGTACGCGGCAGTCTTGAAAATATTGGGTGTCTACTTTCGAAGCAAACTATATGTCAGCTACAGGTACTGCAACTTATGAACCTTAAACCCGGAATTTATGAATGAAATTTCTTATTAATAAATTAGTGTACTTCAGCGCCTTAAAGAGATAAGTCGATTTTCTGAAAAATATTACAAAGTTACATTCCCGGATTATTCGAAGAACTTAATCAAACATACAATTCAATGGAATGGCGGTTACTTGTTGACAGCAGTAAAGAAAGAAGAAAGAAAGAAAAGAAAAATTGTATAGCTTTTATTTTGGCAATTTTGTTTGGGAGGTACCAAAAGGGACGTGGCAATAACGTATAAAAGGGGCGTAGCCACTTCGCCCATTTTTCTCAAGGTCGCTATTACCTATAATATGTATCGATTTGTGAAACATTCTGAGTAGTAGTATAGAAGTTATGAGATAATAAATATTTCGCTAAATTTTGAACCTTCGTGGGTGAAGTACTCGAAGGAGTGGAATAACATAGTCCATCTTTGACCTTGGTATGAGATGGAAAATAAATATTGACACATACCAATTTTAAATTAAGCGGTTAATACTGTCGAAAGTTATCGTGCGCGCCAACCAGACGGACATTGTTATATTGACTTAAAATGGCCCAATACAGATTTCCGCCAAATATTCTTGGGTCTCTTAGGTCACTCCATCGATGTGTTACACTTTTGGCCGTATCATCGGATATTCACAATGGTTGGGGTATAAAAACAGGATTATGTTGAAATTCTCTTGTTTCTGCCAATACTGCTATATTTTCTACATATATCCATAGATTTGCTTTTATTATATTTAATGGTTTTTTCGTGCCAGCAGAAAACGAAAATGGTGTTTTTTTTCAATTTTTTTCTAATTATTTAATGACAGTTACTAAACTTCTACATCCTCCTGAATGTGTCATTATCCTCATAATAACGTGTATCCCGGCATTATCGCGCACATACTTAAAAAATATGGTCCAAATACTGAAGGCACCTTCCAAGAAAATTTGAATTTAAAGAAAAAATTTAAAAAAAATTTACCATAAATTTTTTTTTCATATTTTCACCAGAAAATGTTATGCGCAGCCCTTCGACAAACATTTTGTTGCGTGGTGTAATTAATTCCAATGTCGGATTTCCGATTTCTTCTGGAGAATAAAGTTCGAATTTGTCACGTTCGAAATTGTCTGCGTAAATCTTGGAGAACGCCAAGAAGATGTTGTGGGTCGTCTGGTTTGACTTACACTGATAGAAAAAGCTTCGTCATGACGACGAATTTGTACATTATCACGATTATTTTTTCGTCAAAAGTCAGCTAACGTACGGAATAATCCTCTTGATGAATTTGTTCGTCACCATGACGAATTTCTGTTTCCAAAAACTTTCGTCCTCAGGATGATCCATTCATCACCATTATTTTACCGCATTGCTAGGTTCAGTTGTGAATATTCGTTTCGAGACGCAGTTCTTATCAGGTAAGGTTGAAATCAAACAAACGAGAAGTATTCATTACTTCTGCTATTTGAAATCACAAAATAATCACATCAAGTAATGTATTTGCCAACAGACCACTAGCACAAATGTTTCACACTTATACAGCTTATGGAGCTGCATGTACGAGTATGCATGTGTTTGATGTTTTGTTAAACAAACATCAGTTACGCCGTGCCAGTGCGGTTTGTTTGAACCAATCGGTGCTGCGTGGAACACACACGTGGACGAACATAACAACGTCGCATGTCTTACTTTGTTTTGCTGTAGGAGTTGACGTTGCCATAAAGGGCGAATAAGTCGATCGTTCTCATGATGAATGGATAATCTTATTGACGAACGGTGTTCGTCATTAATTATTAGATTTTTTAAATTGATCTTTTACAACAAATTATTTAACTAAGGTAATCAGAACGCGTATAGAACAGTACATTTAAGCAGAAACTATAATTTGATTGCTTCGTTTGATCATATTTTCAGCAAAATGGCCAAATAAATCTTTTCGTCGTGGGAATGAAACCTTATCGTTCTCTCGACGAATTTCGAAATCACCAAAAACATGACTTGATTATCGTGTTCGTTCTATTGACGTACAAAAACATCGCATGTACGAAACTTTTCGTCACCAGTACGAAGATATATTGACGAAACTGATTCGTCATGGTGACGAACGGTTTTTCTATTAGCGTAGGTTATTTGGAAAGCTGCCTTCGTAGTTTACAGTTGGAGACGCGATTGTCTCGAACGGCGAGATGAATTGCGCATTCTTTCACGAGTTTCTATGAAGTTCTGTTGCATTGGCAAACATCGGAATTTAATTTGTGAGCTTCGTTACCATTATCATTTCTAATAATTGCCTCCGTACAGTCAGATGTTTTGTGCGAACCAGTGCAATTTCCATAAAAAGTTTTGACTTGACAGCGACTGGAGACAAGACCGTACACCTGGCAATTATATCACCGTGTTATTTTCGATTTACTGCCCTCCGGACTCACTTTCATGTATTCTATCACAGAATAATTTTGCTTCAATTCCTTAATTGAGATTGATTGCCTTTGGAAGTACACAACATACGAGTATATAATTATTTGTGTCCTACCAGCACGTATATTCTCTACAAGTTTGACATCCAAACATTTAAGTCCCATTTCTGTGAGTTGGTTATTGATGAAGATCAAATAACAGAGCCTTATATGGTTTTTCGTTTTTTGTGGCATATGTGAAAAGTGCATACCTGCTTTGATTTTAAAACGTTGCAGATTGTATCGAAGTCGGTTTTCGAATCACAAAACAATTTTAATCCAATTAATATCTTTCTCATGGCATAATCCTTTATATCACTTTTTGTGGAAAGATAATATAATTCTAATAATTTAAGACAGTGATTGGGGAAATATGGACTTTCATCGGTGCCTGCGCGCTGTGGGAGGAATTAAAAAAGGGAAATATTTTGGTCGTTTCCTAACCATGCACAATGGGAAGAATTAAAAAAAGGAAAATAATTCTGCCGTTTCTTAACCAGACAACCGATTGCAATCAAACTAGGCGTGTTTGTAGAAGAGGTATTAGAGAAGTTATGTTTGAGTTTGGGCTCCCTGTGGTATACAGGGGCGGAGCTGCACGGTCTCAAAGTTGGCAACCTCGGCAAACAAAATGTTTAAGTGCGTGTAACTTTCATTTTTTTCGTCCGATTCATAAAATTTTCTGAGTATTCGCATAAACACGTCTAGATTGGCAACAAATATTCTTATATAAAGAAAAAAAATTGGTTCGATATGCCCAACAGGATAAAAGTTATTTTTTTTAAGATTAAAGTATATGTCGTATTTTCGAGTTTTAGAAGAAGTTAGTTAAAAAAGGTATAACATATTTACTATCATCTTAAAGAAAACTTTCCAGGGAATGTTCTCAAAGAAAGAACGGGTCAAAAATATTCACGGGTATTGTTACCAAGCTTCTCCAATTTACACCATTTATTACACAAATTTCAAAAGTAAGCCACATGTTCTGCCATCGCAAAGCTAAAATGTTAAAACTTTTGGCATATTTATATGTGGTTGTACGTTAAACTGCAAAGGGAATAGACAAAAAAATTGCTATTTGATGGCAAAATATTGCTATTTGATATATCCGCTGAGACAAATTGTATGGCCAATTGAAGTTATACTTCACCAAAAATATTTTTTGTATTTTTTCCATTTATAGTATTGTTACGAGGGTTGCTATTTATATTTCGGTCCTGGCAATGCTGGTGTTGCCAGATGAAAACTGGAACTTCCATTGGAAAGTATGGCATTTTTTAGCATAATTTCACTCAGACCGTTTTGTGTTGGTTACAGTGTGTTGATAATTCACCTCCAAAACATGGTTTTTGAACGCTTCAGCAGCTGCTTCAGGCGTCGAAAAACGTTGACCAAGCAGTTTTTTCTTAATGTGAGTGAATAAGAAGAAGTCATTGGGTGAGTGAGAGCTCCCATTGTCATGGTGCACAATGATTTGTCTTCTCTTGTTCGTTTTTCGAATTCCTCCGAAAACTTCAGGCAAACCAATTATGGTGTACCACTCAGAATTAACCGTCCTACGTTGCTCAAGCGGAACAGTCGCCATATGACCAGTTTTGCCGAAGAAACAGGCAACCATTTGCTTTGCAGTGCTTCTTCCACGAACAACTTCCATTGGATTTGGCTCGTCTTCGAAGACCCACACGGTCGATTGCTGTTTTGTTTCAGGCTCATACTCATAAATCCGCATACGCATAAATTCGTCACCTGTGACGATCTTATAAACGTCTTTTGAAGCACCGCGATCGTAATTTTTCAAAATTTCTTTGCACCAATCGACACGAGCCCTTTTTTCAGCGATTGTAAAATTGTGCGGGATCCAACGATAACAAACCTTTTTTACGGCAAGGTGTGCATGCAATATCGAATGTATGCTGGTGGAAGAAATGCCCAAGGATGCCTCTATCTCACGGTATGTCACATGACGATATTGCATTATCAGTTCACGCACGGCATCAAAGTTCTCTGCCACAACGGCCGTTTTTGGAAGACCTTCGTCTTTGAGCGAGCGTCAGCCAAGATTGAATTCATTAAACCAGTTTTTCACAGTGCTATAGGATGGTGCTTCATCGCCATACAAAGATTCACAAGAGTGCATCGATGAACACAAGAGTGCACTGTGCCATGACAGTTGAAGAGCTATTAGATAAGTTATGTTCTAAATTTGGGTCCCCTATGTCATTCAGGGGCGGAGCTATAAGGCCTTAAAGTTGGCCACCTCAGGTGAAGAAAATGTGTTTTATAATTATTACGTATATGCAGTTACCGAAATATCTGCAATTGGGAATTGAATTTTTAATTTTTTCCCCGACCATGTGCTAATATTTTGTAAATATCGGAGCAGAATATGCACCGACTTCATCCACGTTAACACGTCTGAATTGACAATAAAAGTTCCTATATGATGAAAATGTAGTTCAATATACCCAATGAGGAATGTTGTGGGCAGTTGAAGTTTTATGTTTTAAAAAATCCGATTTTTGTATTTTTTTCAAGAAAAAAGTATATGTCATATTTTAGAGTCTTAAAAGAAGTTAGTTCAAGAAGTATAACTAACTTCTTCTAAAGGAAAATTTCCAGAGTATGTTATTACAGAAAAAAAGGTCAAAAATATTCACTGGTATTGTTGCCAAGCTTTTCCAATTTATACCATTTGTTTACACAAATTTCAAAAGTAAGCCACATTTTCTCCAATCGCAGAGATAAAATATTAAAACTTTTCGCATATTTATATGTGGTTGTACGTTTAACTGCAAAGGGAATCTGAAACACGACTTTTAGTACAGTAGGTATAGGACAAAAATCAAAAAATTCCATTCTTGGAGATTTTCGAATTTATTTCTGAATTGTGGGATTAATTTTCACAAATTTAATGTTTTGAAAATTGCTTTCGATTTCTGCTATCAAGATCTATAAAACGTAATTTTTGTACTGTAATACATTATTTTTTAAACAGCTTATGCCGTTGTTATGTTTTTGTCTGCCTATGAAAATTGTTTTTTTTTAGTTTTCTCCGATCTTCTCCTAGAATTTTGTTAATATTAGGCTAGGTTGAAGAGAGGAGACGTTTAAACGTCTCATTTCCATGGACATACACTTAAGCCAGTGGTGCGGCCTGTTTTGCGCTCCTTATTAAAGTTATTTTTATACCTCACGAGTTACAGAAAATCGGTACTAGACACGTATTTTCCCAGTATCTTCCAGTCATATCCTCTGAGATGAGTCAAGTCTGTCGGACCCGAAATATCGGGATCTTACATGTGTGAAAGCCGGGCAGTGACACAAAAAATGATCCATCGTTTCGATGTTTTTCCTGCTTGCCCTACATTCGTCGAGTTCTGCTAGTCCTATGCGATGTAGATGTGCTTGCATGTAAGCTTGAGTGGCCCGTTGGAACATTCATCATTTTACTAATCTCGATCTTTTTTGGTTTCAGAAAACTTCTAGTTTTTTTTCGTTTGGGTCACCCCACAGTATCTTTGCAGTTGCTTTATATTAGATCCATCTATATGCGGTATCGTTTCATACCAACATTTCTGAATTAACATCAAAATTTTCTAAATAATCCAGAAAATTTCGCAACCCAGACAAAAGTAATGGCCATTTGAAGTTGTAAAGAGCGATTTTTTTAACAGCTTTCGGATTTGAAAAACACATACAATTTTGAGAAATGTATGAAATCTTTATTTGAATCAATAGAGCGGTCTACCATCATTTACTGTTTTAAGATGATTTCATGCAAATGTCGACCGCGGCTGAGCCTCAAATGGTGCATAAGTCATGACGACGAATTTGTACATCATCACGATTAGTTTTTCGTCAATAGTCAGCTAACGTACGGAATAATCCTCTTGATGAATTAGTTCGTCACCATGACGAATATCTGTTTCCAAAAACTTTCGTTCTCAGGATGATCACATTTCATCCTTACGATGAATCGAGTTCATTATCACGACGAATCCCATTCATCACTACGATGAACTCCATTCATCACCACGATGAGCACCATTTATCACTACGATGAATCGAGTTTATCACCACGACGAATTCAATTCATCACCACGACGAATCCCATTCATCATCATGACGAATCCATTTCGAGGTTCCCTATTTTTTTAAAGAAAAAACACTGAAAATTCATATTGAATGGGGAAAGTTTATTATCATTTGAAAGAACATTCTTTGGCATTTATTTTTTGAAGGTTATGTATATCAAATGTTGGCCGCGGCTACGTCTCAGACTCGTTCGAGCATTTCGAATGCTAACTGGCGAATGACACGCGTGATGTTTTGCTCCAAGGACTGAATCGAAGCTGGTTTGTCCGCATAAACTTTAGACTTTACATATCCCCAGAGGAAAAAGTCTAACGGTGTCATATCTCACGATCATGGTGGCCAATCGACCGGCCCAAAACGTGAAATTATCTGCTCACCGAAGTGTTCTCTCAATAAATCCATTGATTGATGCGATGTGTGGGAAGTGGCACCGTCTTGTTGAAACCAAATGTCGCCGAGATCACGAGCTTAAATTTCAGGCATCAAATAGTCGCTTATCATGGCACGATAACGGTCGCCATTGACGGTTACGTTCTCACCGGCATCATTTTTGAAGAAATATGGACCGATGATTCCACCGGCCCACAAAAACCGTTGTTTTTTCTGGATGAAAAAACAGGTTGCTCTTCGTCCCAAATGCGGCAATTTTGCTTGTTTACATACCTATTGAGCCAGAAATGGGCCTCATCGCTGAAAAAAATTTGGCTCGAAAACGTCGGATCTTCTTTGAACTTTTCAAGAGCCCATAGAGCGAAGCGATGTCGCTTGGGAAGGTCGGGCGCAGAGAACGAAGCCGAGGCAAAATTGTCGGCGGCGGCGGCTTGTCCAAAAATGGTCGGCGGCGGCGGCTTTTCGGCTTGATTTCGGCTTACGATTTATTGTGCAACATAGCAGATACACATTTATTGTACAACTTAGTTGGAAGTATGAGCACAGATTTTTCCCTTAAGGTGGGTACTATGTTTTTCAGCTTGAAAAAATTCCACAAAATGTTATTTCAAGTTGAAAAATGGAACGCTTTTTTACTAAGGTCGCATTACATTTTTGAAGTGTGTGTGTGTCGAAATGTCACTTTTATATGAATGTGTGTGTGTAAGCATGTGCATTTTTTTCCTTTTTGCTTTTCTTGAAAACAAACACGAGTTTAAATTATAAACAATCAACAAATAATTAAATGAAATAATGCCGACTTAGAAAATATTTCATTTAAATTGCAGAAAGGAAATATTTTTGAAGATAATTGTGCTAATGTTATACATATGATGGCGATGCTTGTGAGGCATCAGAAGCCAGCGTAATACAATGTTGCTAATAACAAAATAATTTCCTACTGTTGTACGAATATAAATAAATTAAATGATGTTTTGATGAACAGAAAAGGATGTTTTATTATTATTTTTAAGGATTTGCATTATATTTGTTGACTTATACAAATTATACTTCCATCCATAAACGGAATTTCTTCCAACTGCTATGGTTGGCAAGAACTCACTATGTTCTTTATAACCATTTAAAAACATGATCACAGGCACTACCCAATTCCATTGTCTTACTGGTTCGGCAGCGATAGACGTCCACAATATTTTTCCAGGCTTTTCGTCACGATTGTTCTAAACATACAAACGTAAATGTACATAATTACAAGACAAATTTCACATTATTACATATAGTTACATGTCCGTCCAGTGTTTTGCACATTTTTTGCTTTGCTATCCAATCGGAATGTCGCTCTTCTCGTTTATTCCATATACACATAATTATTATCCGTTCCAAAGCTTTTCATTAGTCTTCATTGTTTCAAATAATTTAATTTAGTATTCTTCATTAGGAAATTTTATTGATAATATTTACAACAGTTGAAGTTCTCGCGGACAAATATAAATATAAATAAATAGGAGTACAATGCTGGCGGCTTCAATTTGTTGCGGCGTTCAATTAATTTGCAGCGGCGCAAAATGTCAATTTCTCACGTTGAAATAAACACAGTACCACAAATGAAAAAATTTCACTCATTCTTTCACAACTTTGGTTTTTGTATGGGATTTCACCGTGAAACGGGAACATAGTACCGTGCTTAAAGGATTACTTCTTAGATTTCTCGCGATAAATCGTGATATTGAAAAAATGATCCGAATTGGTTCAGGAAAGTGTTAAAGAATTCAAAACTAAGTAGCCTTCAACTTCTTCCATTCCATTTTTCATCCGTTCGTGTTGAGTGTATTTAACATTCTTTTGTTATTAAATGTATGTATATTATTTGTATACATAAATATCACAATGTATAAAAAATATCACAATGATGCATACAAAACATGCAACTTTTTTTAGTCTCTTTTAAACGTTTAAAATTTTAATTCGAGTTGTAATTGGGAAATACCTGATAGTATTTTAAACGATATATCTATGTACATATATATTTATATAAATAAGTGTAAAGCAACACTGCAGCCAAAATGACTAGTTTGTATATAGAAATATACTATTTGCTTTTTACTTCAAACTAGTAACATATCTGTCATTTTTTATCATAGGCACCCAACTATTTCATTTGTTTACAATTCAGCACTGGTTAATATCTAGTTCAGTTATAACTATATTTGAGAGTACAAGAGGATGTGGTGGGAGAGACATTTACTCTGCCACCACCAAGCGAGTACTTGCTCGTAAAGCAGCTCAGATAATCGTTTTTGCTGGCAGAGATGCGAATGGGTTTGCATAGGTCACATTGCAACTAGCTTATGACTGGTTCAATACGCAACTAGAAATGATTTTAGCTGCAGGGAAGTGAAACTTTTTACATAAAAATACACCATATACATGCACACATAAATTTTAATACATATGTATATACACAAACATGTACGAGTTTGGTCGTATATAAATGAAAGGCGTAATTAAAAAATTACAACGGCGGCGATTTTAAGCCGGTATGAGCCGATGAGAACGGCGGCGATTTAAAGCCAATTTTAGCCGACCTATCGGCGGCGGCGTGGCTCAACAAAAAAAAATCGCCTTCGGCGGCTTATCGGCTAAAACCTGGCTGGCTTCGTTCTCTGGTCGGGCGGCTTCAGTTCTTGCACAAGCTGTATTTTGTATGCTTTCAATTTAAGATCTCGACGTAAAATTCACCAAGTCGTTCCATAAGTCAGTCCGAGTTGCTGCGAACGGCGCCGAATCGACTTTCCACGGACTTCGTGTACACTCTCAGCTACGGCCGCTACATTTTCTTCACTGCGTGCTGGACGTAGTCTATTCGGTCGCATATTATCCAATAATGAATGCTGGGTCTCAAGATGGGAGATGGTGTTGTGAATAGTACGCTCAGTAGGCCGATTATGTTGACCATAAGTTGAGCGAAGTGCACGAAACACATTCCTCACAGAACGTGAATTTTCGTAATAAAGTTGAACGATTTGTAAACGTTGTTCAGGCGTAGGTCTTTCCATGAAGAAATGCCAAACAATACTTAACAAAAATAACATGACAGCATGACACGACTCACACGCAGGCTATGAAGCCGACGCGGCGCAAATCGGCGGCGCGCCGGAGCCGGCCATTTTTTTCCAGCCGACGCCGCCGCCGATTTTAGCGGCTCACATCGGCTGAAACTCAGCCGCCGAACTTTATTTGTTGAGTAAAAATAATTTATTTTATGAAACTATGAAAATAAAGAAAGTGACTACTAAGTAATATTTACAATAGATTCAGCATTTTTAATGAAGTTTATAAAGAGTTTCTAAATGGATCTCGCTATCATTTATTTAAAAAAATCCAAAAAATTTATGGGATTTGAAATTGAAAAATGCGTTTTTGGTTTTTACGGAAATTACAATAGCTCTTGAGCAGCCGAACCAATTTTTGCAAAGTCTAGTCATACACAATAAATTTTCTTTCACTACAAAGAGATTTATTGAACCAATTTTCGACATTACATCAAATCTTCCATAACTTTTCTTAAATTGTTGTGCTAATTTTAAGTTTTTTTCATCTAATTGTAAATATCGTAAAGCGTCATCTTTGCCTGAGAATGACATTCGTGCGCCATCGTTTGATGGAACTTTAGGCTCAGCCGATTGTTGAAATTTGATCGGCTCAGCCGACCAGCCGCCGCCGCCGATCGGTATATTTCCATCGCAGCCGCCGCCGAAAATTCTTGCCTGTTCACACGTGATCTGTCAAAAAAAAGCCTTTGAAAAAAGTATCTCTACTTGGATCACCCGTTATACGCATCACCCTTATTAGATTGTTTAAATTAAACATTTACAACAAATTATTTTACTAAGGGAATCAGAACGCATATAGAACAGTCAATTAAGCATAAAATATAGATTAATTGTTTCTGTTTATCATATTTTCAGCAAAATGGTAAAAGAAATCTTTTCGTCGTGGGAATTAAACCTCGTCGTTCCCTCGACGAATTTAGAAATCACCAAAACATGGGTTGATGTTGATGATGTCGACTTTTTTCATGGCTAAAATGAATAAAAACGAGATGTGGGTTAGAACAAAAACCTTTATTTAGTTGTATCAGCACCAATATCGGACCAGCAAGAGTGATAATATAATTACACAGTAATCGCATATGCCATAACTATATATTGTATTTTTCGTAGTTTTAAACAGTTTGGCATAATTCTATAAGATACAAAAATTTACATTTTGACCGGATCCAAACAATGTGCAATATTGATAAGAATGATATTCCAATACATGCACGAGAATTGTAAAAGTATTGGATTAGCGGTTTACTTTCGGCTTATCGACACACAAATTCGGATCCAAATCTCTCTAAGCGGTTTAAATAAGCTTATTTTTAAGGCTTATTTATTTGGATGTGGTCCGTGAATAAGTATGACGTATTAAATGCAATTGGAGGATGAAAACGATTTTTTTTATTTTGTTTTACGGATTTTTTGCACCGACTTTTTCGAATTTCTGATTACCTGATCATTATCAGTTTTCCTGTATTTACTACAAAATTAATGAAGAAAACTAGAAATATTGGCATTTTCATTAATAAAGTCGACATTAATCGACTTTTTTTATACTAGAAAGTAGAAAAGACGAATTATTGATTTTTTCAAAAAGTCGGAAGGTCGAAATTTTGCCTTAACTATATAACCCTAGTTTGACAGTAACATGTTACACGAAAACAGCTGAGCTACCAAAAACAGTGTTGCCAAAAAGAAAGATGACAAAAAATCACCAATTACTTTTCAAAAAATATTTTTGGAAAATGTAATTTGGAATTAGAGAACAAATTATTATACCCTACACCACACTGTGGTACAGGGTATTATAACTTTGTGCATTTGTTTGTAACACCCAAAAGGAGAAGAAATAGACCCATCGTTTATTATACCGATCGACTTAGAATCACTTTCTGAGTTGATTTAGCTATGTCCGTCTGTGCATGTATTCTTGTAATCAAAGTACAGGTCGCAATTATGGTCCGATCTCGACGACACTTTACACATATCTTTTCTTTGGCCCAAGGACGATCCCTACTGAATTTGGTTAAAATCGGTTAAGATTTAGATATAGCCCCCATATATATGTTAGCCCCGATTTGATATGTAAGCGCTGTAAAAACTTTATTTTATATCCGATCAGTATGAAATTCGGCAGAAAGAGGTTTCTTATTATATGAATGAACACTATTAAATTTGGAAGAAATCGGTTCAGATTTAGATATAGCCCCCATATATACGTTACCCCCGATTTGACATGTAAGCGCTGTAAAAACTGTATTTTATATCCGATCAGTGCAAAATTTGGCAGAAAGAGGTTTCTTATTACATGAAGGAATACTGCCAAATTCGGAGAAAAACGGTTCGGATTTAGATATAGCCCCCATATATATGTTACCCCCGATTTCACATGTAAGTGTTGTATGAATGAACACTTTTAAATTTGGAAGAAATCGGTTCAGATTTAGATATAGCTCCCATATATATGTTACCCCCGATTTGACATGTAAGCGCTGACTGTATTTTATATCCGATCAGTACGAAATTCGACAGAAAGAGGTCTTTTTACATGAATGAGTATTCAGGAAGATCGGTTCAGATTTATATTAAAGCTCCATATATATGTTCCTCCTGATTTGGTATCAAACCGCTATAGAAGTTGTATTTTTTATTTCCGATCATTAAAATTTTCGAGAAAGATGTTTCTCAATTTAGGAACGAATATTGCTTAATTTAGCGATTATTGTTTCAGAATTACATAATATGTTTCTACCCATTTACCAATTATTCCAAATTATTATGGCAATGACCCTTATCTCAGTGTTAGGGAGGTGTAGGGTATTATATAGTCGGCCCCGCCCGACTTTCTGCCTTTCCTTACTGTTTTTTTTATTGCGCTATTGAGTATCATGCTAAGGAAGTCAAACAAGCTTGTGGATACCAAGGCATTGAAAAGAACGAGAGATATCGCGAAGTAGAGAATTCAAAAAGAATTTAAGAAACAGACTGGGTTAAATATCCACAAACCACTTTCCGGATATGGAAATACTAATGACGTGGATGAAATCGGTACATATTTTGCTCCGATATTTACAAAATACTAGCACAGGGCGGGGAAAAATTAAAAATTCAATTTGCAATTGCACATATCTCGGTAACTATACGAGATAATTCATGATGTAACGATTTTTTTGGTAGACCTAGGTTAGTAGAACGCACACATTTTATGAGTCGGACGAAAAACACGAAATTTACACGCGCTTGAACATTTTATTCACAAGAGGTGGCCTACATTGAGGCCCTATAGCTCCGCCCCTGTGTGACATAGGGGGCCCAAATTTAAAACTTAACTTCTCTGTGTATCCTACTGTGCGATAGTGGTGCCGGAACACCCCAAACTAAACAACGCCCTGGAGCGTGTGCATGTGGAGGATGCATAGTTTAACTGATGATCCCTTGTTCATCCCGCTGCCGTTGGTTTGCTTTACTACCTAACACCGAGTTCGACCGACCGACGGTCGATCGGTCCGTTGTCATCGAATCGGACGATTAGAAAGTTTATTCGTTTGGCAATCAGTTCGTCTATCTACGTATCTATTAGCCGCTGTTCTTCGTTACTGTGGATGGTGGATTGGCGATGGGTGGAGAGTGGGGAGTAGAGGGGATAGGCGGGAATAGTTAGTTAGATCGATTCGATCGTTTGTTAATTTGCATTTGATAAATTATATCTCGGCATTTCTCTCGCTGCGGATGATTTACGATGTGCTCTGTGTGTGAGTGTGAGATATTTGAGTAGCTGTGGAACCGACTATAGTAGGTTCTGTTGTTGTTGTTTTGTTTTCTTAATTCTATTTTTATTTATACTAGTATTTTATCGTATTGTTGTTGACCGATCTGTTGTCGGTGTCTCGCTTATTACGATGTTGTTGTTGCATTTGTTGTGTCTCTGCTTGGATCGTTATTATAACAAATTATAGAAATGTCTTGTGGTTAATTAGGTGTATTGTAAGCTTTATTAATTTCCTAATTAAGTTAGCTTCTGTTTGTTACGTTTGTATGTACGTACATACGTGTTCGTGTGAGTATGTGTTTGTGCGATTGTGTCTACAATTATTAGCAAATGCTAATGCAAATGTCATGAGTGGTATTGTTTCCTTGAAGGCGGCTCTTTTTCATTATTACACTCGACCATACCCAATATAATACACATCGACATACACACATACTTAGGCAATAGATATCCGTCGGTTCTCAAAACGTAGTCAATTGGCACAGGTCTCTAGTATGTGGTAAGTAGTTAGCTCTTCGTACACAGTAGTCTCGTCAATTACGAGTAACCGAGTTAATTATTGGTAACTTATTTCGCCGTGTCAGCTTAAGTTGAAAAAATTAAATTAAAACAAGTAAGAAAGTTCAGTCTGGTAACGCGACTTACGAATCCCCTCAGCTTCAGTCTCAAAAAATATTCGTAAATATATTTATTGTTTTTGTTTTAATTAATTAATTTAATTTAAATGTTATTAGCATTTAATAACTTTACGTATGCACTGGTATTAAAGTTATAAGTCGTTAACTGTTGCTTCAAAATAGTACATTTGTGTGATAGGTACCAAAAGGGGCGTGCAAATGACGCCCACTGTAAAAACATTACACTGTACAAATTTCAAGAATTTGTATGTAGTGGTATTAAAGTTATAAACTGTTAACTTTGGTGCAAAATTTTCAATTTGTTTGGGAGGTAGAAAAAGGGGAGTGGAAACTTCTCCCATTTTTCACTGGACTGTCGGTACTATGATAAAATTACACTGCTCAAAATTGCAGGTATTTGTATGGACTCATATTAAAGCTATAAGCAGTTAAGTTTGGTGCAAAATTGTTCATTTGTGCCAAGCCAATAACGCCCACTGTTCGCTGGACTGTACGTACTATAAAAACGTTACACTGTAGACAATTTAAAGTATTTGTATGCACTGGTAAGTTATTAGCAGTTAACTTTTTGTACAAAATGGTCCCCTTGTGTGGGAGGTACCAAAAGGGGCGGAGCCACTTCGCCCGTTCTATTTATTTATTTATTCTTAGCTAATAGCAGCCGTAGAGATAGCAATATATAGATATTAAAAAAATAACTAAAATTTAAAAGAAAAACAAAAAGTAAATAAATAATAGGATTAGGAATAACAGAAAATTAAAAAAAAAAAAAAAACAAAATTGAACTGAAGCAAAAATTAGAAAGGGGACAAGCTGATAGCGACAGATAAACTATTACTATGTCTGGAATTACAGAAGATTCGGATAAGTAGTAAATTTTCGACAGACTGTAGGTACTATAAAAACATTACTGTACAAAATTTTAAGTATTCGTAGGTACTACTGTTAAAGTTGTAAACTTTTCGTACCAAATGGTACCTTTGTGTGGGAGGGGGATGGCTATAACACCCATTTTTCACTGTGTTGTAGGTGCTCTAAAACCATTACACTGTACAAAATTTTAAGTCTTTGTAGGTACTGGTATTCATGTTATAAGCTGTGTGCTTAATGGACGTGCCAATTACGCCCACTTTTCACTGAGCTCTAGGTACTATTGGAGCATTACACTGTGCAAAATTGCAAGTATTTGCATGAAGTGATATTAAAGCTATAAACATTTAACTTTTGCTGCAAAATGCTCCATTTTTGTGGGAGGTACCCAAAGGGGCGTTACAACTTCGCCCATATTTCTCGAGGTGATAGTGATTAATAAACTAATACTATGTGTAGAATTTCAGAGGATTCAAATAAGTAGTATAGCAGTTATTAAATAATCAATAATTCACTAAATATTAAGACTTTGTATGGGAGGTATTAGAAGAAGTGGACCAACATGGTCCATCTTCCAACTTAGCCGGAGATAGAAAGAAATATTACCACATACCAAATTTGATGTCAAATTTGGTATGTGGTAATATTTTCTTCTATCTCCGGCTAAGTTCGAAGATGGGCCGTATTGGTCCACTTTCTAGAAATATTGATTATTTAATAACTTCTATACTACTTATTTAAATCCTCTACACAGAGTATTAGTTTATAAGTCACTATTACCTCGAGCAAAATGGGCGAAGTTGCCACGCCCCTTTTGGTTCCTCGCACACAAATGGACAATTTTGAACCAAAAGTTAATAGCTTATAACTTTAATACCAGTTCTTATAAATACTTGAAATTTTGTACAGTGTAATGTATTACCAAGAGTCCACAGAAAATGGGCGGTAAAAAAGTGGCGTGGCAATAATAATAATTTTTTACCGGCTTGTAGGTACCATAATATAATAGTAGACTCAATAATGCACAAAGGTTCATGTATTTATTTGCTCTGGTCATAAAGTTGTAAGCAGTTAACTTTTTGTACAAAATGAGCCACTCGCCCATTTTTCTCAAGGTGAAAGCGACAGATGAACTATTACTATGTGTGGAACTACAAAGGGATTCGGATAAGTAACCCTTTGTGATAGAGGTACTAGAAAATTGGAACAATATGGCCCATCTCCAAACTTTGCATGATATAGAAAAAAACTATTATCTCATAAAAAATTTTAAATCAATCCCTTACTCCTTTCGAGAGTTATCGTGCGCTCCTGCCAGATATACAGAAACGGACATTGCTCAAATGACATAAAATGCCCTAAAATGGATTTCCGCCGAATATTCTTAAGGTTTTAGGTAACTCATTCGATGTGTTACACTTTTGTCCCGTAGCAAATGATATATATCCTCTTCCTCTAAATTGAGGGTATGAGGATGTTCAGGAACTAAAATCTCATAGGAGCTTTGCCTGGATGATATGTCAAAACATGGATCTATTCATACGAATGGGTAGAATTCGTGACTTTGTGGTGCCAAGAAGTAAAACGAATGAAACTTTTTTATGGGAGCTACATCAATTTGCTAACCAAATATGTAGGTATTTATGAATCGCCTTGGTTTAAATCAAATGAAAATATCTAACTAAATCCGGTCGAATCGAGTGATAATATATCGATCATTTAGAAAAAAACGTCACAACTAAAAATAATTATTTTTTGAGGTGGTCATACAAAATTGTACTGCATTTAAATATCTATAAGCTGATCCATGATTGGGCTAATTCCTGAGGAAGACAACAATATTTGGCGTACTTCAGAAGTTATGTCATTCCATTGTGTCAAATAGTTGTTTTCGTATAGATCATTTAAATCTAATTTTAGTGAAAAGTTATATTTGGTCAGTTGTGACGTTCTTTTTCTAAATGAGCGATATCATACCCTGTTACACCAAAGTGTACACTAAAAAAAGCGTATAGAAAATCAAAAAATTTATCTTACATTTTGTATTTAAATATAAAACGTATGAACTTGAAATAAGCATGTTCTTGTTATTAATTTAAGGCATGCATAAACTTAAATACAGTTTATGACATACACGGGGCAAAATCACATTTTTTATATGTTTGAACCGAAAGAACATACATTTGGAACACACATTTTTAAATATTATACATTTCATAGCAAATTTATTTTATTCGAAAATCAATAAACTATATTTGGAAATGCAGTCACAATATTTAATATTTAAGTAGCTTTTTTAATGTCTATGTTTTTATTCTTATTATTTAATAAAATTGCACACTTAACTGCACGCACGAGACTAAGCACAACCTTTTACTTTACAATCCACACAAAAATGACAAATATGTAAAACAAAATTGCAAATAGTAAAACAAAAGAAACAATCAATTAACTGTTAACAGTTAACCGAATATGCATTACATTGTAGTTAGATTATAGTTAGGTCATAAAAGTTAACTAGAAGTGCGTTATTTTCGTAGTCGACTACCGAATTGCTTGCAGGGTGTTTTTACATCATATGTTTATGATATTCATATTACATAGGGTTGCCAGACCGGCTGGAATGAATAATTGAATAATTTTTTTACTTAATCATATTAATATTATAAAATCGTTTGTTTGTTGGTCTGTTGCCGCATCACGCTTCAACGGCTGAACTTATTTGCATGAATCTTGGTAAACAGATAGACCAATACACGGAAATTAATATAGGCTACTTTGATTGTCGATATTCCGCTAAGTCTGCATTTACATGATACTTTTTTTTTAAGTATTAAGCATACTTATCGGCGTTTTGTGGGCGAGAGAGGCAGTCGGAAACGGGGGGAAAAAAGTATGCCGTACTCGTACTTATCGTACTCATCGTTTTGTGTTTTTCGTTCGCACTTGGAAACAACAACAATTCACACAGGAAAAGCCGAAACAAAACAAATGAAAATAAGTTAAGTATTGAAAAAAAAGTACGCGTGTGAACGTAAATACTTTTTCAAAAGAGAATAAGCCGATAAGTTACTTAAAAAAAAAGTACCATGTAAATGGGGACTAAGAGATTTTCGAACACTTGACCGCTGAGGCTCCTTTTAGAGCTAGAGAGTTCACATTTTGCATACACAACGACATGAGTTTTGCATGTATAAGCCGTGGGCTACTCACGTAGGCAATTCGGGATGCAGTCAGGTCTAGCGCTGTCAAAAACTTGAGTATTGTTTTTGTCCTTTCAGAAGCATTTAGGGTAATTCCAAAGCAGTTCGACCAACTCAAAAAATTACCCCTTTCAATTTTCACAAAATTCAACACAATAATTCTACGAGTGTGCTGGAATTTTTTTTATCGTTTTTAGTTTTTCAAAAGTCATTATAGTTTTTGTGGTACAGAGCTCCAAAGTTGCCTATCTCAAGGTTTTTCTCAAAATTACTGTTTGTTAACTTAGCCATATCTTCTTAACCGGTTTACGTATTTTGAATATATTAATACCAATGATATTAATACTTCTTTAATGCTGCGGAATGAAATATTTAACTCCTTTTGGTAAAAGAAGGCGAAAATATCCTTAATCCTTAAATATCCTTAAAATATATATATGTCCTTTATTTATCCATATACAGTAATAATAATATTGTTTACAATATATCCTGAAAAGGTATCAATTAATATCCTTCATTGTTTTGGTACTAAAGGGAAAAATTATTATGAACTGACTATGAAAAATCCAAATGGAAATGATGGACCAAAAAGATATAGCAATTTTATTGAGTCAATATTATAATTTGTATACCCTCATTTTAGTGTGACGAGGGTAGATATTATTTGCTACGGACAAAGAGTGCAACACATCGAAGGAGTGACCTAAGACCCCAAGTATGTTCGGCGGGAATCCGTTTTGGGCCAAATTAAGTCATTTCAGTGTATTTAAAGTGTGCACTGTATTTGAAGTGTGCACTGTCCGTCCGTCTGTCTGTCTGGCTGGAGCGCACGATAACTCTCGAAAGGAGTAACAGATTGACTTCAAATTTGGTATCATTGGTCATATTGGTCCACTCCTTCTAGTACCTCCTCCACAAAGGTTTAACTATTAGTGAAATATTGATTCTTTAATACCATATGTACTACTTACTCGAATCTTCTTAAATTTCACACATAGTATTAGTTTGTTAGTCGCTAACACGCCAAGAAAAATGGGCGAAGTGGCCACTCCCTTTTTTGTACCTCCCACACAAAAGGACCATTTTGCACCAAAAGTTAACTGCTTATGGCTTTAATATCAGTTCATACAACTACTTGAAATTTTGTGCAGTGTAATGCTTTTATAGTACCTAGAGTCCTGAGAAAAGTGGGCGTTATTGTTACGTCCCCTAGCGTCTAAAGAAAAATGGACGTTATTGGCACGCCCCTTTTGGTACCTCCCACACAAATGAACCTTTTTGTACCAATCGTTAACAGCTTTTAACTTTAATACCAGTGCATACAAATATATACTTGAAATTTTGTACAGTGTAATGATTTTATAGTACCTATATGTGAACCGATTTTTTACCGGAATCTGAACCGATTTTAACCAATTTCAATAGGAATGGTCCTTGGGCCAAATAAGAGCACAGTGCTAAATTTTATCACTAGCGGACCTTAAATACGACCTGCACTTTGATTACAAGAATACATGGACAGACAGACGGACATAGCTAAATCGAATCAGAAAGTGATTCCAAGTCGATCGGTATAATAAACGATGGTTCTATTTCTTCTCTTTTTGGTCGTTACAAATAAATGTACAAAGTCATAATACCCTGTACTACAGTTTGGTGTAAGGTATAAAACTGGATATGTGTGTGTGTATGTTACTTATGGGCTCCAAAACGGCTGGTCCGATTTGGATGAAATTTTCAGGGAATCTTCAGATAAGCCTAGCGGGTGACATAGGCTGTATTATGTCTTGATGGTGGCGGCGTGGCCCCCGCACCTACGAACGGATTAAGGATATTCCTACTGTCACAATCTATGATTCTGACTTCCCCGTGATCTCACTTGGAAGTAGATGCGAATCTACGCGATTGGTCCCAAAATGGGTGGGATCGGACCAATGGACGTGGCTCCACCCATATAAGCCAAATTTTGAAATAGAGATATCTTGCACAATTTTTCAGCGAGAGTGCAGTAATTTTGTGTATATGGATTTGGTGGCAGTCTACGTGATTAGTCAAAAAATGGACGGGATCGGAAATCTGGGGCAACGAACTGGACCGGGTCCAGCTAGTACTCCATAAAGTGCTATGGATCTGCACATACTCGTATAAGTGCCTTTACCGATCTTCAAGGAAATTCGTCATCCGGTCTGGGGACAAGATGTACACAAAAACAGCGAAAAACTTAATTTTTGAGTGAGGTCAATATGTATTCACGTGATCAGGTTTTGAATTATGCGATATGATTTATATTATCATGACAACAAATTATATAGAAATTTGGAACGTACACCCAGGAAAATAATTGGTTGGAATTCGATTGTAACAATACAAAAATAGTACTAGCAACAAAAAGTATATTGCCTGCACCGTCTGTCGGTTGTATTTATAAATAAAATAGCTTACCCGGTGCGCTTCGCAGCCCCCATCTTTTATCTATTTTCTGTTTAGGGTACTGTAAAATAGCTATACCTCTTTCTTTGAAAATGACATGATTATTACATATGGTGCAAAATGAAGAAGATTTGATTACTTTTATATATAAAATACTAACCCTCGTTTCATTTCTAGTTTATGTTCCAAGAGTTACCCTGAAATCATGGTCCAATATTTATCCCTTTTCCCACAGTACCTCTGGACGTTGAAAAACTATTTTTTTGGTTCATACGTTAGCAACTTTCTCCTTGTTTATGCTCCAATACCTACATTCACACCCTGGTACAATATAAAAGCATGTTTGTACCACTGTGTCTATAAAGGTACGAATTTAAAAATCTAAAGTAAATCGCTCCATTGTACCAAATTTAACCTTTAGTGTGTCATAATTAACCACTTTGCACGATTGTACAATATTTTAAAATGATAATTGATATTTCAAGATCCAAAGCTTAGGTCGTATTTTATTTACATTTTTCATTACATTTTTGTCCCCTATCTGTGCCACGTATTTAACTTTTTCCCTACGGTTTAAGTAGAAGAACCTATTTGGAAAAAAACAATTTCTTAGCTTTAGTTTATGCTGTAAGAGCTACCTTTGCACTCTGGGACCACATTCAACACCTTTTGCACCACTGTTCCATATTAAACACTTTTTATTACACTGTGATTCTAAAGTACGAATTTTTATACATATCTGGGACTATTTTGTTCCCTTTTTTCCCCACTTACCACATTTAACCATTTTACCGTATTTAACTTTTTTGCTTCATTGTACCTTATGTAACCCTTTTTGCTCCACTAAACCATATTTAACAAATTGTTTCCCCTCTCTAACATGTTGAACAATTTTGCTTGCCCCAACTGCATCATAATTTTTACCTTTTTGCACCACAGTGCTACATAATTGCAGTGCATCATAATTTTAACCTTTTTGCACCACAGTGCTACTAAAATCATACATTTAGAAAAAAAACATTCTTATTTCCTATTTAACTTACCCTCTCTTCCTGCATCCATATTTTTATCCACTGTACTAAATGTACGCTCTTTGACCCACTTTGCTATATTTTACCTTTTGGATCCACTGAATCAAATTTAACACCTTTTTGTCCTACTATATATTGTCCACTATATTTAACCATTTTTGCCCCACTGTACCATATTTAACCCATTTTGTCCCACGTTACCATGTACCATAGTTAACCCTTTTTGTCCCACTGTGTCATATTAAACGCTTTGTCTCACTGTACCATATTTATGAGTTTTTGCCCCTTGTACAATATTTAACACAGTTATGCCCCACTGTACTGTATAGCTACCCGTTTATTTCACACTGTACCATATTTAACCCTTTTTGCCCCACTGTATCATAGTAACTACATTTTTGCCCAAGTGTTCAATAGTAAACGCTTTTTGCAGTCGTATGCTGTCATTTAAAGCAGTCAGACGTCTTAGTGAAAACAGCTGTAGTTCGCGTATTAAATATATACTTTTTACGAATTCAGTTTAATTATTGATTGTCTCAAATGAATCAAAAACGTAAACGTTTTTGGGGAAACAACCCTAGATTTAAGCAGCCTAAAGTAGCTGGTGCTACTTCCAGCAATCGATTTCAGCCGTTCTCTGATTTGGACGATTCCGATGCTATTAGCGTAGAAAGTGAAGTATATGCCGAGCCCATCATAAAGGTGCCTCCTGTTGTTATAGACAACTGCCACAATTTTAACGCACTAATCCAATTACTGGGACAGAAATGTAAGTACAAAAGGATGTCTATTGGCACAAAAGTCATACCCAATACTATGTCGGAATACGACGAAATTGTTAAGCTCCTGAAATCCAAGTGCTACAAATTTTTTACTCACCCGGTGAAAGATAACCGGAAGTTTAAACTTATAATGTTTGGATTACCACGGTTTGGCGTAGACCGCATAAAGGAAGAATTTCAAGTGAAGCACAATATAGAACCTGTTTCTATTAAGGAAATAAAGACAGCGAGAACCAATGATGATGATGCCTTGTTTATGCTTGAATTCAACAGGAGCCAAATTTCCAAACGCGAGGTACGAAAAATTAAATATTTTTGTGACATTGTCGTGAAATGGCGAAATCCACTTCGCAGTAAAAAGGGACCTACGCAATGCTCAAAATGTACTATGTACGGGCACGGAGCTGCAAACTGTCACAGGAAAGCTGCATGCTTGGGTTGTGGAGGAGACCACGATTATTCCGTGTGCACGTTAGACAAACTCCCAACAAATGGCCCCGTAATTTACAAATGTCATAATTGTATTAAAAATAATCGGAAAAACGTAAACCACAAAGCTGACGATCCTCGCTGCCCTTATAGAAAAGAATATTTACAGATTCGACAAAAGGTTACTTCTAAACAGCGACAAAATCATACTCGAAGACAAAACATACCGCAATCATATTTTTCAGATGAGGAAGTTAATATTCCTACAACTAGTAACAACCTTCCGCAACATTTCACCCAATCGTACAATACTACAAAAGTACCATATTCCACTATGGCCAAATCTAGACCACATACGGAGGATAACGATATTTCCAATGAAAAAATTATAGAAATTTATTTCGAAGCTCTTGATGCATTACAAAAATGCAAAAATAAATATGACAAAATGAGAGTCCTTGGTATGATGCTAAAGTATGTCATATAATCAAGCCTCAAGAAATGATCTTCAGATTATGCACTGGAACGCCCAGGGTATAACAAGTCCGTCCGCAATTACTGAATTGGAGCAATTCCTTATTGAAAAACAAATAGACATTTTCCTAATTAATGAAACTTTTCTAAACACAACTCATAAGTTTAGCCTCAGCAATTACAAAATACACAGAGAAGATCGGACGTCTCATGGAGGAGGAGTCTTAATCGGAATCCGGAGAAATATTCCACACCACAGATTAGAAAAATTCCCTACATCAACCATTGAAAATGTCTCGATCGTAATTAATGTAAACAATCGCCCACTGAGACTGACATCCGCGTACTGTCCGAAGTTGACTAAGCATTTTGTCCAAGACCTGGAAATAATAACAACGATAGGAATGGAGTTTTTTATTTTTGGCGACTTTAACGCCCATCACACAAGTTGGCACTGCCATCAAAACAATACAGCTGGATCCAAACTATTCAACCATCACATTAAGTCAAATTATTTTATTTACTACCCAAATTCATTTACGAGATTTGGTCAACAATTATCTCCAACACGGCCATCTATAGTGGATTTACTGCTCTCAAACTCGACTTTACAAGTTTCCCCCATCATTACGCATGAAGATGTACTTGACTCCGACCATGTGCCATTCACCTGTACTATTTTCGGTTCTCTCATTGAAAATCCATCCACTATTCCGCTGTACAATAAAGCAGACTGGAAATCTATACAAAAATGGGTAGACAATGAAGTCAAAAACAGCGGTTTGCAAACTGGAATCATAACACAAACCAATATTGAAGACGTCATCAGCAAAGCCACAATTATTGTACAAGATGCTTGCAAACAAATTCCAATCGGAGAGAAACTACCTTGGCAGAGAAAACTCACGGATCTTACGAAGTACTTAATTGGACAACGAAACAGATATCGCCGTAAATTTCAAAGGTCTAATGATAGAACAGAGAGACTCACAATAACAGCTGTTCTTAAACAGCTGAAGGTTCTGATTGAGATCCACGTGTCTAACGACAGGAATAACAGCTGGTCACAATTTCTACAAGGGTTGCCACCTGGTAAGAAAAAATTCTGGTTACTCACTAAGGCAATGAAAGGTAAAAACCCAACAATCGGTCCTCTGTCAATAGATGGCGTTGTCGTACACAATAGTAAGGAGAAAGCTAACGCAATTGCAAACACGTTTGAAGAGTACCACGGAATTACTCATGATACAGTATCATCTTCAGACCGAGTTGTGTCAAAACATATTAAATGGCTTGATAATCAGATTATTGATAATAGCATCGAGACAGAATTAACTTCCGTAGAAGAAATAAAGTATTTTGTCAATACATTAAAAAATACCAAAGCTCCAGGAATTGATGGTATTAAACCAATTATTCTAAAGAAAATGCCCGAGTCATTTTTTACTCTCATTACAAAAATATTCAACTGGTGTCTGAAGAACGGATATTTTCCAAAAATATATAAACATGCCAAGGTGATACCCATTCTGAAACAGGGTAAAGATCCAAAATCTCCAAACAGTTATCGTCCTATAAGCATGCTAAATTGCTTGGATAAGATATTTGAAAAAATAATTTTGAGTAGAATGCTTGAGGTTACAGAAAATAACTCTGTTCTAAAAGACGAACAATTTGGATTTCGAAGGGAACACTCCACTACACACCAAATCAAAAGAATTGTGAATCTAATCAATAGTAACAAAAACCAACGTAAAAGTACCGGTATTGTGTTCTTAGATATAGAGAAAGCATTCGACACGATATGGCACAATGGCCTCATTTTCAAACTCAAAAAATTTGGGTATCCAATTTATCTCCAAAAAATTATTAGAAGTTTCCTAACAGACAGAACATTTGTTGTTACTGTTGAAAACCAAATGTCATATAAAAAGAAAATCACTGCTGGCGTGCCTCAAGGCTCAGTACTGTCACCATTATTGTACTCAATTTATACCTCTGATGTCAAACTTATTGCAAAACATACAGCTGCTCTTTACGCAGATGATACTGCTATCATATCCAGCGGAAAGGTTTCCAACGCTATCATCAAAAATATGAAAGCATCGCTTGTAAATGTGCAGAAGTATTTTTCCAAATGGAAAATAAAAATAAATGAAGGAAAAACTCAAGCTATATTGTTCCCATTCAATAAATCCCCAAAAAGAATTCCAACTATTCCCTTGGAAATACAGGGCTCAATTATTCCGATACAAGCTTCCATTAAATACCTTGGGATAATACTGGATAAAAAATTGACATTTAAGGATCATATTTTATATGCATGCAATAAAGCTGTTAGATGTGGAAGGGCTCTTTTTCCTTTATTGAATCGGAAATCAACATTGAACACGAAAAATAAGCTTTTGCTGTATAAAACGTGCATTCGTCCAATAATGACGTATGGGTGCCAAGTTTGGTCCTCCATGTGTGCGAAAACACACGTTAAGAAAATACAAATTATTCAAAACAAGAACCTTAAGATAATCTTCAACTTAAGTAGACTTGTTTCCACTGTAAATCTACATTGTCAATATAAACAAGATTTGATTAAAACTGTCATTTGTAACCTTACAGAAAGATTCGAAGATCGAAACAGATCTTCAAGTTACGCAATATTAAGAAACTTGCATAATTAATTCCTTCTACAACTTCAGATGTGAAGTTTCTAGAAGTTTTTAATATCAGAGTTTCTTTAACAATTTAAATGGGGTTTTTCCACTATCTTTTCCTCTAATTTGTATCAAAATACCAAATTTGTATGTATGTAATTATAAAACAAGTAAGAAAGTTTCAGTCGGGTAAACCGACTAAGGTATACCCTCACTTTGTGAGTAATGTAATATATAACATTACACCAATAAATCTGTCAATTTGTGTGGGAGGTACCAGAAGGGGTTTTCCAAATACACATATTTTTCGGTAAACAGTACATTCTTAAATACATTGCATTGTGCTGAACTATAAGCGTTTATGTGCACTGGTATATTAAAGTTACGAGCTTGTAATTTTGGTATGATTTGGTCATTTTGTGTGGGAGGTACAAAAAGGGGCGGGGTGATAACGCCCACTTTTTACAGGACTATAGGCACTATAACAGCATTACACTGTACAAAATTTCAAGTATTTGTATGCACTGGTATTAAAGTTACAAGCCGTTTACTTTTGGTACGAAACGGTCCATTTGTGTGGGATGTACCAAAAGGGGCTGTACAATAATGCCCATTTTTTAACGGACTATAGGCGCTACAAAAACATTATACTGTAGAAAATTTCAAGCATTTTTATGCACTTGTATTAACGTTATAAGCAGTTAAATTTTGATGCAAAATTGTCCATTTGTGTGGGAGGTACCAAAAGGGGCATGCCAACTTCACTCATTTTTCTCGAGTTAATAGCGACTAATATACTAATATTATGTGCAGAATTTCAAAAGATTCGAATAAGTAGTATAGAAGTTATTAAAGAATCAATATTTCACTAAATTTTAACCCTTTGTGTGGGAGGTACCAGAAGGAGTAGACCAATATGGCCCATCTTCGAACTCATCCGGAGATAGATCAAAATATTACCACATACCAAATTTGAAGTCAATCGGTTAATCCTTTCGAGAGTTATCGTGCGCACCAGCCAGCAGACACACAGACAGACAGACAGACAGGCAGACAGACAGACAGACAGACAGACAGACAGACAGACAGACGGACGGACATTGCTCATTCGACTTAAAATGACCCAAAACGGATTTCCTCCGAACATACTTAGGGTCTTAGATCACTCCTTCGATGTGTTACACTTTTTTCCGTAGCAAATGATATATACCCTCGTCACACTAAAGTGAGGGTATAAAAAGGCCATTATTTGCTGCAATACTTTTTTAGTTATAACTCAAGATCTGTAAATACAAAGAATTGTTACTATTTTTTTAAGTGCTCTGATGATAGAAAATAAAAATATATAAAAAAAAAAAAAAAAAAAAACGCTTTTTGCCCCACTGTACCATTTTTAACCCATTTGTCCCACTTTACCATATACATATAACTATTTTTACCCTACTGTACCATAGTTAACCCTTTTTGCACAACTGTGCCCCATTCAACTCTTTATCTCACGGTACAAAATGTTTACCCACTGTACCATATTTAACAAATTTTTGTCTCACTGTACCGCACTCGTATTTAAAATGTGTCTCCACGCTAGCGTACTTAAACATTTTTCCCCGACTGTAACATATTTAATCATATTTTCTCCACTCCACTATTTAACCGTTTTTGACCACAGAGCTCCTAAACCATATAAACTCTTCATATCTCATGTTTAAGTTCCAATTTTGGCAGATTGTTCCCTTTTTTCCCCATGCTCCATAATTAACCCGTCGTGTCCCACTGTGCCTCTTAAAGTTAGAATTACTAAAAATCACTTCCAAACTCTAGTTTATGTTCCAAAAGTTACCCTGGAACCATTGATCCATGTTTGACATTTTTAAGCCACTGTACTATATTTTACACTTTTTGCCCCACAGTGCCCCGAAAACTACGAATACAAAAAAAAAAACTTAATACCCCGATCAGTTGTCATAAAGACACAGATAGAGTTTTTTTATTACATGAATGAACACTGCCAATTTCGGGGAAAATCGGTTCAAATTTGGATATAGTCCCCATATATATGTTCTCCCGATTTGGCATCAAAGCGCTATAGAAGTTGTACTTTACTTTCGATCATTGCAACATTTGGCAGAAAGAAGTTTTTTAATTTAGGAACTAACACTGCTTCAATTAGGGATAATCGGTTTAGATTTCGATATAGCCACCAATGTACTATGTTCCTGCCTATTTAGTATTTAAGCGCTATTGAAACTGTATTTTACATATGATCTTTATATTATTTGGCAGAAATGAGGTTTTTGATCCAAGTTAATCCAATGTTTAAATTATGTAAAGACTCATCAATTAGTTCCTTCCGATTCTTGTTCTATGAAAGAACACAGTGCATTTTACGATTATGGTGTCAGATCTAGTTTATTATTGTAAACCTCATCAACTCCTACTTCGAATAAACATTGATGATGAGGTGGAGCTAAGTACTTTGTTAACTAAAACGAAACCAATTATTATCCAAATACCAAAATAATTATAGCTATGCTCATTGGCATTGTTACACGCAAAGAAAAAATTCTTTGAAAACGAAAAATTACACAAACGAATTTCGTTTGTGGTGTATGTTTGTCGCAAACGATTTATGTTTATCCCATAACCCAAAGAAACGTTTATAGCAAATGGTTAGTGTACTTATCGTAAATGATTTATATTTATTACCAACCCTGTGAAACGTTTGGTGCAAACGGTTATTGTGTTTGTCACAAGCAATGCCTTTTTATCTCAAACCCTGTAAAACGTTTGTTGCAAACGGTCATTGCGTTTGTCACCAGCAATATCCGTTTAACAAAAAAATGATAAATTGATTGTCGCAAAAGAATAATTCGATTGAATTATGATATTTAATATGTTTTATAAAATTATGTTTATAATCAAAAATGACACAATTTTTAGTAAAATGTACCCGGGAGCTCCCCGACAAAAACCTCTGCTATTATTTGGCTGCTATCTTCTAATTGAGTTGTAGACAAACTGTAAATAAGAAAGCATGTATGTTAGAAATATTAAAAATGTAGAAGTCCATTGTATGGATCAAAGCGAGATGCTATTTTACCATTTATCAAACTTTTTAGTCAAAAGTGAATTTTATAGGTCAATATTCTGACCCAAATACCGACAATTCAAAAGTTTCCACGTCCATGAATAGAATACTAAACTACATCAGAAAATAACATGAAAAACTTCGGGTGAAAAATAGTGTTGCATATTGTCATTAAAAAACAAAGTTTAACTGTTTAGTGTTGAAAATATCAGCAGTTTGAGAAGTATCCAGTTGTATTGTGCCTGAATAAATTTCTTTCACAACTACCATTAGCAGCTTCAGTACCTAAATGTGTGATAATTGGTTGTTAATGATTTTAATTTGCTTATTCACAATATAAGGCGTGTGGAAAAATAACCAATTAGTCGTTAACAAAAGCAATATATGGTCTCAGTTTCTGTTAAAATCTAGTATTTTTGTTATTCCGGCTTTCCACAAAATATTCAATATTTTCATCCATTTGTTTGCTATTAACTATCTGGTTATTTTCCCACATGTCTTCACTTCATTTACCATTTACCTATAACATTAAATTTGAGTCCGCAGTTATTTGCGTTATACCGCTAGATTCTTTGGTTTAATTAATTCTTTGAATAAAATCATTTTGAGTTCACTGATAAAAATATTTAAAATTTTACAATACACGCGCACGAATACCGGACACCACAAGCGCCACTACAAAGCTAAAGGCCCACCAGCAAACGACTCTACGCATGCTGAGTATGATTGCAAATATTATAAAATTGTATAACAGTGCACCGTCCGTTAATAAAGCGACGCGGACAAACATGTATGCAACGTTTCTTTTTGTGTTGTGTACACACACATCTCCATCTTTTTGCAGAAACGTTGCAACGTCGCTTTTTGTGTTGTATACACACACATCTGCATCTTTTGAGTTCTGTACACATACATCTGCACACATTATTCCGTCATATAAATAATAAAAAAAGTTATAAAACCGCACTCTCACAAAATGAAAACAAGTTTAGCTCTTTGTTCTCTCAACTCTCTTTAATATATTAAATCTTATTTAAATACGATATGGTTCCGTAAACGTTTTTCGTTTACCGTAAAAGTAAACTACGAAAATTGTGGAATGCAAGAATGTTTGTTTACAGCAAGATAAACCACGTTTACGATAAACTTTTGCATTCACCGCAAATATTTCAACCGTTACGGGAAAAGTAGAGCGTTTGAGACAAAGAAAAATGTTTGCGATACACGACGCCCAGACAAAAGGAGAAGAAATAGACCCATCGTTTATTATACCAATCGATATAGAAGCACTTTCTGAGTTGATTTAGCTATGTCCGTCTGTCTGTCCATCTGATCTTGTGTTCTTGAAATTAAAGTACATGTCGCAATTTTAGTCCGATCTCCGAACGAAACTTAGGACATATCTTTCTATTGGCGCAAGGACCCTATTCCCTATTTAATTTGTTTAAAATCGGTTCAGATTTACATATATCTCCCATATGTACCTCCGATTTGGCATATATGCACTGTATAAGCAAAATTTTTTACTGGTCTGTATAAAAATTTACAGAGAGAAGTCTCTTGATACACTTAGACATAGTACTAAATTTGAGGTAAATCGGTTTAACTTTAGATATAGCCCCTATATAGACGTTCCCGCCTGTATTTTTAACTGTATTTTAAATCCGGTACGAAATTCGGCAGAAAAGGTTTCTTATTGCATAAATGAATAGTGCCAAAGTCGGGGAAAATCGGTTCAGATTTAAATATTACCCCCTCATATATGTTTCTCCCCATTTGGTATCAAGGCGCTATAGAAGTTGTTGTTTACTTCCGATCGTTACAAAATTTGGCAGAAAGAAGTTTTTTAATTTATGAACGAATACTGCAAAATTTGGGAAAAATCGGTTCTGATTTAGATATAGTCCCCATATATTCGTTCCTGACTATTTAGTATTTGAGCGCTATTGAAACATTATTTTACGTAACTTTATATAATTTGCCACAAATGGGGTCTTTGATCCAAGTTGATGAAAATCTGTTTACGTTATGTAAAATCCCATCTATTTGTGCCTTCCGATTCTTGATCTATGAACGATTGCCGCGCATTTTAAGGTTATGGTTTCAGAAATAGTTTATTATTGGAGTAATGGAGTAATTCTTGCTGAGGAGGTAGAGCTAAGTACTTTGTTAACTGAAATGAAACCAATTATTCCAAATTATTATCGCAATGCGCCTTGTTTTGCGTTGTTAGGGAGGTGTAGGGTATTATATAGCCGGCCCGACCGACGTTCTGCCTTGCTTTACTGGTTTAGCATTTTTATACCCTCACTTTAGTGTGACGAGGGTATATATTATTTGCTACGAAAAAAAGTGTAACACATCGAAGGAGTGATCTAAGACCCTAAGTATGTTCGGCGGATATTCGTTTTGGGTCATTTTAAGACGAATGAGCAATGTCCGTCCGTCTGTCTGTCTGTCTGTCTGCTGGCTGGTGCGGACGATAACTCTCGAAAGGAGTAACCGATTAACTTCAAATTTGGTACGTGGTAATATTTTTTTCTATCTCCATACTATATACTACTTATTCGAATCTTCTGAAATTCCACACATAGCATTAGTTTATTAGTCGCTATCAACTCGAGAAAAATGGGCCATGTTGCTACGCCCCTTTTGATACCTCCTACACAAATGCACCATTTTGCACCATAAGTTAACAGCTTATAACATTAATACCAGTGCATAAAATACTTGAAATTTTGTACAGTGTAATGCTTTCATAGTGCCTACAGTCCAGTGAAAAATGGGTGTCATATTCACGCCCCTTTTGGTACATCTTACACAAAGGTACCATTTTGCACCAAAAGATAACAGCTTATAACATTAATACCAGTGTATAAAAATACTTGAAATTTTTTACAGTGTAATGCTTTTATAGTGTCTTTTGCACTGTGAAAGGTACCATTTTGCACAAAAAATTAAGAGCTCACAGCATGAGTACCAATGCACGAAAATGCAACAACATTTTGCACAGTGTAACGCTTTTGAAGTCCCTATAGCCCTGTAAAAAATGGCCGTTATCACCACGCCCCTTTTTGTACCTCCCACACAAAATGGCCAAATCATACCAAAATTTAATATTTCATAACGTTAATATACCAGTGCAAAAGCGTTTATAATTCGGCGCAGTGTAATGTATTTAAAGAATCTACTATTCAGCGAAAAATAGGTGTATTTGTTAAAAACATTCTGGTACCTCCCATACAAATTGACAGAATAATTCGTTTAATATTCCATATTACATTACTCACAAAGTGAGGGTATACCTTAGTCGGTTTACCCGACTGAAACTTTCTTACTTGTTTTTTTTAGCAATTTACTCAAAGTTTCTGCGCCACATTTACGAATTATTTAAATAAAAAAATACAATCGTGACAAGATATGATTGTAAAAATATGTAAAAAATTTGAGATATATTGTAGAATATTGACATTACAAGAAATAAAGGGTCCGCCAAATAACTTTTTTTTTTAAACATCGCGCAAAACATCGAGTGTGGCTTCGGCTGTGTGGCACGTAGCGCCGTCCTGTTGAAACCAAATGTTGCCAATATCCTCCTCTTCAATTTTTGTGAACAAAAATTCGTTCAACATGGCCCGATAACGATCGTCATTGACTGTAACGGCCACTCCTTGCTCATGGCCCAATTATGCCTCTGGACCAAAATCTGCACCAAACCAAACAGTGACTCGTTTTGGGTGTATCGGCTTTTCAATGTATTCGTGCGGGTTTTCTGTGCCCCAAATGCGACAATTTTGCATGTTTACAGATCAAAATGAGCTTCATCTGAAAAGATGATTTTTTTTGGCAAAATCGGCATCGATCGCATTCAAGCGTATTTTTCAAAGTTCAAGCGTATACACAACCATATTCGTTCAGCGGAAGGATAAAACGAATTATCTGTCAAATCAGACATAAGCTAAGTGTTACCATTCACGAAATAAGCACTAGTTGAAAAAAACGTTAGATGGCGGACCCTTTATTTTAATACCTTCTTTTCTATATAAATATTGTGCAATCTTAAAAATTTTAAATGTTTAGAGTAAGTGGTAAATACTTACATAAGAAGCATTGCCTCTAGAATATGCAAGCAAAAAGTTTGGTATTATTTACATAAGAAATTTCGTTGAAATTTTTAAGTCACTTAATATACCTCAAGAAAATAATTTTTTGTGCCGTCCGTCACGTTGTCCATTTGTCGATTTTAATGCAAACTAAAAAAGTTTTCCAAATTCTATAAATACAGTGTTATTAAACTCGATAGGCTTTACAAATTCCTATGATCAATATCAACGAAGTTATGGAAAAAAAAACTAATGAAATTTCTGCCGACCGCAACGAGCGAAATTTCCATATAGATTATATTTACCAACATTAAAAACTTTTAAAATATTAACTTTGAATTACTGAAAATTTAACACAATTTATGTATTTTCTGAATACTTTAAGGCAAATAAATATTTATTTCGGAAATAATAGTCCCAAATAAAATCATATTTGCATGTAAACAAAGATTTGTTTAGAACAACATCTTCCTAAACACACATTTTTTGTGTGTACCAAATATTATTTATTTAGAGTGTACTCTAAACATACATATGTTTCAAGCCGAATATGTTTGGGACAACATACTACTGAAGCGATTTTTTTGCGTGTATACATGATGGTTTTCTACTTTTTTTGGGCGTTGATTGTTTCAATGTTATTATAGTTGTTGTAACTATTTATCTATAATGCCGCACACACACTAGGGTGGTTCTTATAATTTGTTGGCTATACCCGGAATTATATTAAGAGAATCGATACATAAATCTGGATTTGTTTTTTTTTTCGGTCTGTCGTTGCTATAACTGTTTGATCTTGATGAAATTTGGCACAAGTAACTTTTACACGTCAAAGATAAACTGTGTCCATTTTTTTTGAAGCACCTGATGATGTTTTTTCAAACCAGTTTGTTTTACATAGTCTACTCGCATACCTACAATGATGCTGAGGGCCGTTGGCTCATTGGTTAACTAGATATAGCCATTGTAAAAATTAAATTTTCTCAGAAAAAATGCTCTAAATCCAGTTTCGGCCAAAATATTCAGATACCATAAATACCGAAACCAGAAAACACCAAATGACACATTTCTTAAAGTTCTTATCGAATATAAATTCAGAAACTGACGTCAAAATGGAGTCAACTTTCGAAAATGTAGTAGATTAATGTAGATTTTGATATGACTTCAAAAGAAATTAATGAAAAGTAAAATTTAAAGAATTTGAATCTATTTGCAAAATTTCATTTTTTCCTCGAAATATTACCGCCTCAATTTTTCCGAGTGTGTTTAGAAAATTGCTATTTTCTATTGAACTGTCAACTGAAATTTCGCTGTTAGGTCCGAAATATTAACGTTAATTACCAACTGACCAAGAGGAAAATATTGCAAACTATTTTTGAACTTGCGAATAATTTCTCTTTCTGGAGGGCTGATTTCCAATTATTCATATATGGAATACGTCTGATTTTTATCACTACCATAATCAGAAAAAACATTTTGGTAGATCGGGTCTTTTAAGAGCAAATTTTTTTTAAGAAGCGATCTACAAAAGGACAAAAAAGTGTCAACTCCGTGCTTCATAAAGTGAAAATATTCTCCAGTTATCTAGATTGTAGCTCATGCTTCGGACATACCTGTGAAATTTCAGTTTAAAGTTCTAGAGAAAATACCAATTCTCTAAACACAGCCATATCTCGCGAAAAAATGAAATGAGGTAAAACTGTTTAAATTGTTTTATTTTTTCTAAATTCTCATCCAGATTATCACAAAATATCAAAAAAAATCTTGACTTTCCAAAAAATTTTGACACAAAGAAAAAGTTTTCTAGAATTTTCTACAGATTTCATTTTTGCTATAAGATTTTGTTGTTGTTTTATATCCATACAATTTGACCCTCCTTGATATACTTATACAGGGTTTTCCAACAAGAGGTGTTAATTTGAATCACCCGGTATTTCGGTAGCTGTCACTTTTGAAGCTTTTATTCTTTGACAAGTAGAAACTACGCCATTACTAAAAATGGAACGATACACGATTCAATAAAGCATTGAAATTATTAAAATTCAACACCTCAAAGATAGAATTCGTGAGGCTATCGAGGACATATGGCAGCCACTTTGCGATTTGGTTATGGAAAATTTCATGAAAAGGATATGGTCCGGTAAGCGTGGTCGTGGTGGCCATTTGGCTGATGTTGTTTTTATACCCTACACCACACTGTGGTACAGGGTATTATAACTTTGTGCATTTGTTTGTAACACCCAAAAGGAGACGAAATAGACCCATCGTTTATTATACCGATCGACTTAAAATCACTTTCTGAGTTGATTTAGCTATGTCCGTCTGTCCGTCTGTCTGTCTGTCTGTCTGTCCGTCTGTCTGTCTGTCCGTCTGTCTGTGCATGTATTCTTGTAATCAAAGTACAGGTCGCAATTATGGTCCGATCTCGACGAAACTTTACACACATCTTTTTTTTGGCCCAAGGACGATCCCTATTGAATTTGGTTAAAATCGGTTCAGATTTAGATATAGCCCCCATATATATGTTAGCCCCGATTTGACATGTAAGCGCTGTAAAAACTTTATTTTATATCCGATCAGTATGAAATTCGGCAGAAAGAGGTTTCTTATTATATGGATGAACACTATTAAATTTGGAAGAAATCGGTTCAGATTTAGATATATCCCCCATATATACGTTACCCCCGATTTGACATGTAAGCGCTGTAAAAACTTTATTTTATATCCGATCAGTATGAAATTCTGCAGAAAGAGGTTTCTTATTATATAGATGAACACTATTAAATTTGGAAAAAATCGGTTCAGATTTGGATATAGCCCCCATATATATGTTACACCCGATTTAACCTGTAAGCGCTGTAAAAACTGTATTTTATATCCGATCAGTGCGAAATTCGGTAGAAAGAGGTTTCTTATTACATGAAGGAATACTGCCAAATTTCGAGAAAATCGGTTCAGATTTAGATATAGCTCCCATATATATGTTACCCCCGATTTGACATGTAAGCGCTGTAGAGACTGTATTTTATATCCGATCAGTACGAAATTCGACACAAGGAGGTCTTTTTACATGAATAAGTATTCAGGGAAGATTGGTTCAGATTTACATTAAAGCTCCATATATATGTTCCTCCTGATTTTGTATCAAACCGCTATAGAAGTTGTATTTTACTTCCGATCATTAAAATTTTCCAGAAAGATGTTTTTCACTTTAGGAACGAATATTGCTTAATTTAGCGATTATCGTTTCAGAATTAGAATACGTTTCTACCCATTTACCAATTATTCCAAATTATTATGGCAATGACCCTTATCGCATTGTTAGGGAGGTGTAGGGTATTATATGGTCGGCCCCGCCCGACTTTCTGCCTTTCCTTACTGGTTTATTATTAACGTCATACCTTCCTCTTTATTATGAAATAAACATCCGATCATTTATCTCAAAAAATTGAATTTTTCTTTGAATACCAAAATAACACCTCTTGTCGGAAACCCTTTATAAGAATGTCCTTAAAAAATGTAAAATAAAAATTGATCGTGGCCTTTCCGTCGCAAACAAAGGCATATTTAATTAAAGGAATATAAAGAGTGCGTACATTAAAAGATAAGTGTTCAAGTGGTCATATAGTCGGCTCTGCTCGACTTGAGCACTTGTTACTAGCTTTTAATTAATTGTTTAATCAGTTACAGAGATAAATTCAGTGGAGGCAGTAACCCATTTGCGTTGAATTGTACCCGTTAGTGGACATGAATTACAGCAAATGAATGGTCTTATCTTCATGAGACGGAGATTTATATGCAATGAAGTCGAAAACATCCTTCTAATCTCTAAGTAAAAACTATGTGTTTTAGATACTTGCGATGAAGGTAATTGCGTCTAACAATATTGATCATTAAAATGTTTTGTATTTTGTTTGAACTTTCGTCTTATATTTTCTGTAGAGTCAGATGTATTCGATTTATTGTGCAACCTATATTTCTAACCCGCCTAAATGTAAATGAGAAAGATGGTACCATGTTTCTGTTCTATGTTTAATTTTGCAATTAAAAATATCCTTAAATATAAATAAAAGTCGATATTACGATGCGGCTTAAAATATTGTTTTATTAAAAAATGCGATTCGTTGTATAAAATCCACAAATTTTCAGGGGAAATAACAAATTTGGATGTTAACATGACAATATGTTTGTTAAATCTAAAGTTTTTGGTGTTCATATGAAATTAATCTCCATTTGTATCTCCATCGTTGTGTATCTCCAGAATATTCAAATTGTCTATAAAACACTAAAAAAGTGAGGGTTGCATTTTATCGTAAGTGATTGTTTACATTTTTTGTGAAAAAACTTTATCGTAAGTCACATATTGAATTACTTCGTCGACCGCGATTTTGATGGAATTGTGAATAAACGCTGAAAAAATATCTTGTGTAGTATATTGTGCCAAACATATTCCTCTAGAAATATACATATATAGCATTTTCAGATTAAATGAAACCATTTCAAATTAAACGAAACCTTTTCCAAATGAAATGAAACAATTTTCAAATAGAATGAAGCTTTTTTCATCTGAATTTAATCTATTTTCAAATGATATGAAACTTTTTACACTTTAAAAGAAACCTTTTGCAAATGAAATGAAACCATTTTCAAAAGAAATGAAACTTTTTTAAAATAGAATGAAACTTGATTTTATTAAACTATTTTAAATCCAATAGCCCTTCAATAAATAATTTTAATCGGTCAAATGCACTAACTAATATAGTTAAACTTCTTAAATTACTTACATTTGTTCTTAGTTTTTTTTTTATAAATTCATTCATAATGAAAAATGTTTAATTTCATTTGAAATTAGTTTCAATTATGCTGAAAAAAGTTTTTTTCATTTGAAAAAAGTTTAATTTCATTTGCAAATAGTTTCATTTCTTTTGGAAATAGATTCAATTCAGCTGAAAAAGGTTTCATTTCATTTGGAAAATGTTTCGTTTAATTTGAAAATGGTTTCATTTAATCTGAAAATGCTATATATACATTTGACGCAAGCAAATACTATATATTTGGGAAGATTATTCTTCTAAACAAATCTTTGTTTCCACATAATATTATTGTTATTTGGGACTATTATTTTCGGAGCAAAGATTAATTTTCGTTTGAGTATTTAGAAAATATACCAATACCTTAATTCAAAGTTCATTCTTTAGAAATTGTTAATGTTTGTAAAATTGCTTTAAAATTGCATATTGAATGATCTGGAATAACAATGAATAGTAAGAAGGATTGACAACAAATAATGACTTGGAATATTTAGAAATAAAATATCGAGCCATAACAGCCAAAAAGACGTAAGAGCCACTCACAAAAATTTAGAGGAGAAGGTTTCTTTTGGGATTATTATACCCTCACTTTAGTGTGCCGAGGGTATATATCATTTGCTACGGAAAAAAGTGTAACACGTCGAAGGAGTGACCTAAGACCCCAAGTATGTTCGGAGGAAATCCGTTTTGGGTCATTTTAAGTCGAATGAGCAATGTCCGTTCGTCTGTCTGTCTGCTGGCTGGTGCGCACGATAACTCTCGAAAGGAGTAACCGATTGACCTCAAATTTGGTATGTTGTAATATTTTTTTCTATCTCCGGCTAAGTTCGAAGATGGGCCATATTGGTCCACTCCATCTAGTACCTCCCCCACAAAAGGTTAAAATGTTGTTAAATATTGATTCTTTAATAACTGCTATACTATTTATTCGAATCTTTTGAAATTCCACACATAGTATAAGCTTATTAGTCGCTATCAACTCGAGAAAAATTGGCGAAGTCGCCACTTCCCTTTTGGTACCTCCCACACAAATGCACCATTTTGCACCAAAAGTTAACAGCTTATAACATTAATAACAGTATATAACAAGTAAGAAAGTTTCAGTCGGGTAAACCGACTAAGGTATACCCTCACTTTGTGAGTAATGTAATATATAACATTACACCAATAAATCTGTCAATTTGTGTGGGAGGTACCAGAAGGGGTTTTCCAAATACACATATTTTTCGGTAAACAGTACATTCTTAAATACATTGCATTGTGCTGAACTATAAGCGTTTATGTGCACTGGTATATTAAAGTTACGAGCTATGTAATTTTGGTATGATTTGGTCATTTTGTGTGGGAGGTACAAAAAGGGGCGGGGTGATAACGCCCACTTTTTACAGGACTATAGGCACTATAACAGCATTACACTGTACAAAATTTCAAGTATTTGTATGCACTGGTATTAAAGTTACAAGCCGTTTACTTTTGGTACGAAACGGTCCATTTGTGTGGGATGTACCAAAAGGGGCTGTACAATAATGCCCATTTTTTACCGGACTATAGGCGCTACAAAAACATTATACTGTAGAAAATTTCAAGCATTTTTATGCACTTGTATTAACGTTATAAGCAGTTAAATTTTGATGCAAAATGGTCCATTTGTGTGGGAGGTACCAAAAGGGGCATGCCAACTTCACTCATTTTTCTCGAGTTAATAGCGACTAATATACTAATATTATGTGCAGAATTTCAAAAGATTCGAATAAGTAGTATAGAAGTTATTAAAGAATCAATATTTCACTAAATTTTAACCCTTTGTGTGGGAGGTACCAGAAGGAGTAGACCAATATGGCCCATCTTCGAACTCATCCGGAGATAGATCAAAATATTACCACATACCAAATTTGAAGTCAATCGGTTAATCCTTTCGAGAGTTATCGTGCGCACCAGCCAGCAGACACACAGACAGACAGACAGACAGGCAGACAGACAGACAGACAGACGGACGGACATTGCTCATTCGACTTAAAATGACCCAAAACGGATTTCCTCCGAACATACTTAGGGTCTTAGATCACTCCTTCGATGTGTTACACTTTTTTCCGTAGCAAATGATATATACCCTCGTCACACTAAAGTGAGGGTATAAAAATACTTGAAATTTTGTACAGTATTATGCTTTTATATTGCCTACAGTCCAGGGAAAAATGGGTGTTGTTGCCACGCCCCTTTTGGTACCTCCCACACAAAGGTACCTTTTTGCACCAAAAGTTAACAGCTTATAACATTAAAACCAGTGTATAAAAATACTTGAAATTTTGTACAGTGTAATGTTTTTCTAGTGTCTATAGCCCTGTGAGGGCGTTATTGCCTCGCCCCTTTTTGTACCTCCCACACAAAATGCCCAAATCATACCACAATTTAATGTCTCATAACGTTTATACCAGTGCACATAAATGCTTATAAGTCGGCACAATTTAATGTCTCATAACGTTTATACCAGTGCACATAAATGCTTATAAGTCGGCACAGTGCAATGAATTTAAAGTATCTAATGTTTAGCGAAAAAAGGTGTATTTGATAAACCCCTTCTGGTAACTCCCACACAAATTGACAGAATAATTCGAGTAATATTCAATATTACATTACTCACAAAGTGAGGGTATAACTTAGTCGGGTTACCCGACTGAAACTTTCTTACTTGTTTTTTGTTTAAATGCTTATGTAATGCATACATCTGTTTATATTACTGTTAAATTTAGTATAACGGTACATTTGACAGCTTTAAATTTTGGAAACATGAGACCATTTGTCATAAGTAAACGATTTCCCTAAAAAATAAAAAGTAAATCATGGTGGCGCTTACGTCTTTTTGGCGGTTAGGGCTCGATATATTTGGAGAAATTCCTAAGCAATGCTTTTATTTGTATATTTTATTTGAGAAAATAGTTCGCAAATATATTTTGTTCTAAAACATATACTAAGATATGCGTTACAAATAAATTTGATTGTTTTTCAAATAAATTGTATTTAACCAAAAATCTATATACTCGTATATAAAGAAGAATGTGTGTTTGTTTGTACCGTCTAAACGGGTGGACCGATCTTCTTGAAATTTTCACAAAATGTACATGTGTGGGGGTGGTGAAAACAGGGTACTTGAATTTTCGATGTACCAAGTGCGCGTGGCCCCGCCCATATAAGCCAAATTTTGATATTGAGATATCTTGCACAATTTGTTAGCGAGAGTGCTGTAATTTTGTGCATATTTATCTGGTGGCAGTCTACGTTATTGGTCGAAAAATGGGTGGAATCGGACGTATGGGCGTGGTCCCGCCCATATAAGCCAAATTGTGAAATTTAGATATTTTTCACAATATGTTCGAGAGAGTGTTGTAATTCTGTGTATATGTATCTTGTGGTAGTCTACTTTAGTGGTGCAAAAATGGGCGGGATCGGACCAATGGGCGTGGCCCCGCCCATGTAAGCCACATTTTGTAATTGAGATATTTTGACGTTATATAAAATCAAAACCAAAAATTTTTTATGGATAAATTTTTTTTAAAAAAATAATTTATTATATATACTATTATCGTCGAAGGTACCCTTAGTATTTGCACTATAATTTTTGGAGTATATTCCCGATCGGCTTATACGTTAAATTGAAGCAATTAATGTGGGCTTCCAATGTTGGAAATATCTCTTTAATATTTGCTTAATACAATTGGAAAAAGTTGATTTTTTTCACAAAAAAAAAATTCCTGGGACGAGAAAAACATAAAAATATAGAAAAAAAAATTACTTTATTTTTTAAAAGCATCCTAGCGAAGAAAATAATGCATGTTTGAAAAAATCTATGGATAAATATAAAAATTATAAATCGAAATTATAGCCATTTTTGTAGAGGTAAGGGAATTTCAAACAATCTTTTTTTTATTTCTGTTTAAATAGCGATTTTATTTGTTATTTTTATTTATATTGTGTTCATCTGAGATTATTTACATGTACAAGTTTCGTTAGAAGTAATTGTGAGTTCTTTGTTGACGTTTGTAGATTTCGGAGTCGGTTACTCTAATGAGGAACCAAATATAATCTCCCATCATTCTTTCATCTCAGTGCCCTTGGTAACGCCGCTCGATGGACTCCATTTCTTGGTGAAACCTTTCGCCCTGTTCGTTACTTACGTCGCCGAGATTCTCGGGGAAAAGTTTTAAATGTGAATGCAATAAATACATTTTGAGGGACATATTTACACCTGTTGGAATACATAAAGCGAAACAACAAATTTTTTGTAGGGTATATCACGGACTCTATAATATGATATGTTAACATCTGGGGCCAAAATATTGTACTGTCTCATCCGAGATGCAAGTAGTTCTGCCTTATCTTTGGTCAGTTCCAAATCTCTCACTAGATCATTGAGTTGAAACTGAATTAAAAGCGATGAATTCTGATTCAAACTTGAATCGCTCAGAGTTGAGTAGTTGAACTTGATGATGTTTCTGTAATTAGGCTGTTAGCTATACTAGGACATTTGGGAATTGGTATTGTTTCCGAATGTGCAACTGGCAAAGTGACAGATTTTACTTCAGCGTAATTCCATTTATTGGCATTCCAAATTGCACGTGGTGGCCACAATTAAAACGTTTTATTCCAATATAATACATTAATTGTAAAGGACTTTCTGCATGCTTCCACTACTCGGTGTCCACGGTTCATTTCTTCTATTATTTTACTAAACGCACGTAGATTTTTTTAATTACATATTTTCCGCAAATGTAGCAGAAATTGTCGTAATATATTTGTAATATTTTTCAGAAAATCGACTTATCTCTTTAAGGCGCTGAATTACACTAATTTATTAATAAGAAATTGCATTCATAAATTCCGGGTTTAAGGTTCATAAGTTGCAGTACCTGCTTCGAACGTAGAAACGAAAACAAAAATATTTTTAACACTGCCGCGTACTACTTTGTATTGCGTACATATAATGTTACTACCTGTATATACGACTGGGATGTCCATGCCCCAAGCGTAACTGAATGGAAACCTCATAAATAAAAAACCACAAATATTGTTGAATGACCCTCTATCTGAGCGGATCTCATCCTATATAGCTCTCACATATAATGTTTTATGGAGGGATACGCACGGTTTTATGGCCGTCCTCTATATAATTTTATAATGTCTGACATCAATCCTCATAAAATAAATGCAAGTGCATGGTCTCTTATATGACTCTCTCATATATGGCGAATTCAATATAAGCAAAAACTTCATTAAAAAACGGAAAAATATGAAACAAGATTTTTTTGAATTTCCCTAACATTTACAAAATGGCTCATAATTTTTAATCTACCCATAGATTTTTTTCAAATAGACAGTGTTTTCGTCGTTAGCATGCTGGCTTTTTAAAAATGTGATAAAATATTTTTTTCGACTTTTTTCTATTTTTTGTTTTTTTTTGTACCAGGAAAAAGAGTTATAAAAAAAGAAATAATTTTTTTCCCATATTTTTGGCGACTGTTACTATACCAAAGATTCTACGTGAAATTAATATTTTTGGTTTTATTCGACCTTTTTGTTGTAAATTATTCGATTGCACTCTGAGTGCAATATTTACATCCGACGGTAGTAGTCACACTACAGTAGTTTTTAAGTATTGTTTGTTGTTGTGTTTTTACTTTTACACAACATGATCCCTGATGACGGAATTCAAAAGATAATTCCGAAGTATTGGAAATAAATAAAAATTTAAAAACAAACCAGACCTCGAGCTTGAACAATCTTTTAATCGAATAATTCTACGTGAAAGCAATATTTGCAGCATATGTAGCCCTCATAATTCGCTTTAATTTAACGCATAACACGGCCCAATCAGACTTATACTTGAAAAATTGCTTTAACCCATTTGGGACAACAGTCAAATAAAAAGTTTACGGCTTTGAAAGGGTTAATTTCTTATAAAAATTAAATCTAGAGATCAGCAGTTCTATAAATCGGACCAAAATTGTGGAAACTGTTTCCGATTTTTTAAAAATGCACTAAAATTGCAATAAAATCGAGAAAAAGTAACTTTACACTGCAATTTTTTAATGGAAGTCACGTCGCCCTAAAAATAATGGTTCAGATTTTAATGTCCAGTGGTCAATTACTAAAAGTAATAAAAATTTACAATTTTATTAAGGGAAGCCCTGATTTTTAGAAGTTATTTCAACCGCAAATAGCCCCAAATTTCGCGATCGCAGAAACGAAATATTTTGCTAATATACTTAAAACAAACCAAATTTTCATATAAGCTTTGATCAACCCAAACCTTCTTTTGACGCCCCTCTAATATATATGAGGACTACATCTAAATCTGAACCGATTTTCCGAATTTGTCAGTGTTCATTCATGTAATAAGAGAACTCTCACTGTCAAATTTGGTACTGATCTGATATAAAATACGGTTTCTACAGCGCATACATGTCAAATCGGAGGTAACATATATATGGGGGATCTAAATCTGAACCGATTTTGACCAATTTCAATAGGGATCGTCCTTGGACCAGAAAAAGAGCACTGTGCTAAATTTCATCACAATCTGACCATAAATACGACCTGCACTTTGATCACAAGAATACATGGCAGACAGACGGACATGGCTAAATCGACTCAAAAAGTGATTCTATGTCGATCGGTATAATAAACTATGGTTCTATTTCTTCTCTTTTTGGGCGTTACAAACAAATGCACAAAATCATAATACCCTGTGCCGCAGTGTGGTATAGGGTATAAACATTTTTAATATAAGAACAATTTGTGAAGTTTTCCTTACTTTTTTCATATTATAAAAAAACGTCAATTCGCGGCAAAAATCGTCAAATCGTCATGTCCTATATTTTGGCTCTGAAAATCGTCAAAATGACGTTAAATCGTCATTTCTGGCAACACTACCCACTTGATATATCGAAAAGTATCAAGTGCCCTATTTTCACCACCCCCTACACATGTACATTCTGTGAAAATTTCAAGAAGATCGATCCAGCCGTTAAGACGTCTATACGGAACAAACAAACACAGATTCTCTTTTGTATATGTGCTAATCCCAGAAACAGTCCACCAACCAAAAAAGAACAATTTGTGAAGTTTTCCTTACTTTTTTCATATTATAAAAAATCGTCAATTCGGGGCAAAAATCGTCAAATAGTCATGTCCTATATTTTGGTTATGAAAATCGTCAAAATGACGTTAAATCGTCATTTCTGGCAACACTGCCCACTTGATATATCGAAAAGTATCAAGTGCCCTATTTTCACCACCCCCTACACATGTACATTCTGTGAAAATTTCAAGAAGATCGATCCAGCCGTTAAGACGTCTATACGGAACAAATAAACACACATTCTCTTTTATATATGGGCTAATCCCAGAAACAGTCCACCAACCAAAAAATTTTAAAATTGATCTTTAGTTTGGTTAATGGAATATAAGACTAGATGTTAACAAATATTTGTGGGTGTCCATTAATACAAAAAGTATTAAAAAATGGTTCCTCACATCATATCTCTTAATTTTATTGAAAAAAAATACTTTTTAAAGGTGTTTTTATCATTATTTGTAGTGGTAAAATAGGTAACCCATAACATTCATTCATAAACATATATTCGTTCATAAATACATTTATAGATATAAAAAATTTTTTTACAAAATGTTATTAAAAATAATATAATTTGATTTGTTAAAATAAACAAAATTTCTACTATAAAAAGTTTGACTGGAAAAAATGTAGCGTGAGTCACGTAGTGTGCGTCACATAAAGTTCACGGCTTTTAATAAAAAAACTACAAAAATTTTTGGCTGCAAATATTTTTATAGAATTCTCTTATATTCATCTTTCTTATAGGTATTTCATTTTCATTTGCTAATAATTACGAAAACATACCTTAACCTTCAAAGCTACTTCCATTTTTTGTAGCGTGCGTCACAATAATTTGTGATAAATATTTTCGAAACTTATACCTGTTATAAAAAATTGTTTTATGGCATTCGAAAGAACACTCAAATCCCACTAAACACTATGTGTATGTAGAAGAAGGTATCTCTTTTGAAAGACCAAAAAATTGTTATATTTTAATCCGAAAACGCGTACGAATGTAGCGTTCGTCACGCAGGATTTGCCCATATATAGGTAGATATTGTCATTAAAAGAGATATTTTAATAACCCCTTTTCTATATGAAATTCGTGCTGTCCGGAACATGCCGTCCGGAATTCAACAAAAATCTAAATATCTCAAAAATTTAGCATTTTTAGAGTAAATGCTAACTACATACATAAAAAACATCGCCTCTAGCATATGTAAGCACAAAGTTAGTTATGATTTATATAAGAAGTTTTGTTGAAATTGCTAAATCACTCAATTTACTTCATGAATCGTGTTTTTTCGATCCGTCCGTCACGCCGTCCATTTGTCGATTTTTATGTAACCAAAAAAAGTTTTCAAAATTCTATAAATTCAGTGTTATTCAGCTCGATAGGCTTTACAAATTAGCTTATAACAATAATATTCCTAAGATCAATATCAAGGAAGTAATGGGGAAAAAACTAATGAAACTCCTGCCGTCCGCAACGCGGGAAATGCCCATATATATTCGGGACTCTCATGCACAGACACATATGTAAAAGTAGTTACAAGAGAAATAAACCGTGATTTTGTTAAAATTTGTGTTTTGAAGCATTGACACGAATTATTGTAAGCGTCATGTTTTTTCCTACATATGCAAAAATCAATAAGTAAGTTTTATCGTATGCGCCATAAATTGCTAAAAGTACATGAATTGTTGTGGTTTTTGTTACCGTTAGATAAATAAGAGAAACTGTACAATTTGTGCATCAAAACATTTTAGTTTTGTTACTTGTGGTTCGAACTAAACAAAAAAAACCTCTCCTGTAAAATTTGTTATTTGTCGCTTGCCATAGATTTGCGCTCATGGCTCGATATTTGTGGAGCAAAATCAGCAATTTAATACAAAAATCAGTAATATTTTCGTTGAAATTAAAATATGTTTGTTGAGTAAAAAGGAAAATAATTCAATGAACAAAGTAAAATTTGTTAATAATACTTTAATTTTCTTTATCACAGGAATTTTGAAATATTTTGTACTTAATTTTTTAAAAATTGCTGTTGAATTAAAAATGTTTAAAAAAGGGAAATCTCCATAATTTTTTAAATTTAAATAATGATAGAAAGATCTCTTTTTATCATTTAGCAACGTATAATAAAGTTTTTGTTCAAAAATAAACTTCATTTGCCAATCATGTATAGGTATATTGATTCACAATCGGAAAAATTCTAACAAGTAAAGATGGACTGGCCCATGTCAGTATTCTGAACTTCAACATGCAGTATCAACAATGACAATAATACGTATCAATAGTAGCAATTTAATATGCCTTGACTTACAGCTATACGATAGAGATATAGAAAGGTAGTCTGTTGCAATTCCATTTCGAACCGCATTTAACGAATGCCAAATAAATTCATTTAATTGAGTGTTCGTGGGGTAGATTCATATTCGAGGAAGCGGAGGGATGAGGTTCACTTATCAGTGAAGTGAACAAATTCATTGAAATTGTTAATTGTTTTAATTGTTTACAACATGTTTGAATGTACTCATACATATGCATATACCGGGGGACATATGTATGTATGTAACTTCGTATTTATGTAGCGGTATGTTCTGACTGCGATGTGAGCGATAGCGATCCCTGTGGTAGATCGGTGGCAAGCAACCACATTTACCTGATGGTGCACTTGGTCGGTCATGTCCACTGCAGTCCCACTCTGTGCGGAGAGGTGCTTCAAAAGATAGAGAGCGAATGCAATAATTATCGAAGAAATGCAAAAGCCGATAGTGATCGCTGTTGACATGTCATGTTGACAATTCATTTTATTTGTTTCAACAAAACTTTTATCGCACCAAACTGATGTGGCCATCATTAACATGTACATACATTTGAATACACACATGCACGTATTTACGTACGCGTACACAAATTTACGTATTTAACTATTGCACGCCATCTCCTTGCAATGGAAATGTCTACACTCGTGATCGAAATAATAGCGACAATGTGGAGACACTTGCGTGTTTGTGGTTTCATGTTCTCAAGATCAGTTTTTAATTACCTATCTTAATTGTCCCTCTGATGACCTGATGTCATTTTCCTCTGCAATCCACAGAAAACAAACAATATTTGTATGACATGTTTGATATATTAGGCTGCTACTTAAATACAAGTGGGGAATTGTTCAACACCTTCCAAAATACGCTCGCTTATACGGCGAATAATTTAAAAAAATCAAAAATGAACAGAACAATCTGGCGAAAAAGAGAATACTTGCTCTCCCTTTCTGAACAACAAAATACGAGGTACATATGTACACCAGAAGAGTTGAATTGTGATCTCGGGCTATATGCGATTAGTGTTTTTTTATGTTGGCGCACTTGTCTCGAACATATGTTCTTAGTTGAGGTAGTTTGTGTTTAGTTTTGATTGTTTGTGAGAGTTAGAAGTGTTTTGCTAGTACGACGATTTTCTGCTGTGGAAAAAAATGGATCAAAAATTTGCATCAAATTTTGTCCGGCCATACCGAATCTTATATATCCCCCACCATGGATTGCATTCAATTCTATTACTGGGAAAATCTTTGGATATGGAGCAAATCTTCAAACCATCCTTTTTGTTGAAGCAAATATTAAAAAGAAAATCACGCTGCAATTTTTAGCCAAATTTTAGGCCCCACATTCTTTAGCCAAACTCTTCATCTGAAAAATGTGGTATTTATTGGGGAATACAACCAAATATTAACTAACTAAATTGTTTGTGATGAATTGTTGCCAAAATAGAATGCAAACTAGAAAGTTTCAGATAAATTGCTTAGAAAATGTGATGTTTATGGCTTAAAGAAGCGTTTTTTTAATATTTACTGTAATTAATTCTTGTCTTTATAAAGTACAAACTGCAAAAATTCGCTTAAAATGATTAGAAAATGTGGTATTTATGATTTTGGAGCGACCTCTATAGGGTGACCATAACAAAATATGAGCCGATTTGCAAAATTTTTACTGTGATGAATTCTAGTCAAAATAGAATACAAACTGCCAAGTTTCAGCAAAATTGCTTTAAAAATGTGGAATCTATGGATCAAAAACCGACCTTTGGAGCGACCTCTATAGGGGAGCTATATCAGAAGAAGTATTTCTACCAAATTTGATCAACCCAGCTCTATTATTGCGGGCTGTAACGTGACTTCAACAGACAGACAGACGGACATGGCTAAATCGTCTTAGAATTTCACAACGATCATGAATATATATACTTAATGGGGTCACTGATCAATATTTCAAGGTGTTGCAAACGGAATGACAAAGATAGTATACCCCCATCCTATGGTGGAGGGTATAAAAATGGAATGAAGTGCTCAACAACACTTGAAATGTTGAGAGTGGCGTGTGGTGATTGTACTCTGAGTCAGATCGTTTGGTAGGCTCATGCCATATATTTTTTTCCGGAAATGTTGTGCATAAAGCGGGTGGCAGCCAAAATTGCTGAATTTTGAACAAACAAACCGTCGCATGCTCGTAATATTTTGGCCGGATTGACTATCGTAATCATGCCTCAACCACCGTATTCACCAGCCCCTTGTGACTTTTTCCTTTTCCCAAAAGTGAAGATGCCCAGGAAAGGATGGCGTTTTGCGAAGATTGAGGACATAAAAACCAAATTACCGAACAAGCAAATCACGTCTAACTGTTATGTATCTCACAAACAAACTCAACAACAACAAAAAAACGCACGTAGCCCGAGAAATTTCAAAATTCACACTTTCTATTGAATAGACCGTATGTTTTAATTGAAGGAATATATATTTGAAAGAAACATTTGTATTATATATTTGTTTTGGCTTATGTTAGGGTGGCAGCCAGTTTTGCCAGCTCACATAAAACAATGTAGGTCCCTAGTGATACCATGGGCTCAAATGCCCCGGTACCGGAAATATCTGTCAGACTTCCTAGAAAGGCCGACCCCAGTATATCCAAATGGATTCGATGCTGATCAGTCGTAGTGAACGGACGTGTTTAGCACAGAGCGGATAGTTAAAATCTATTATACCTATTACGCAATCGCAAAAAATAAAACAAAATCTGTACAAAGTCTGGAAGGCCTACATCGTAGTACCTATTACGGGCTAATACGGAAAAAAATCATTGGCGGGGATGCCTTCGCGTTCCGATGGAGCGGGGTTCCCCAATCGTCCTACTGTCCGTCCGTTGGTCTTGGCCAAAGCCGACCACACCAAACATGGTGAAAATTTCCCCCCAGTACTCACAACAGGTGGTACGGTGAGGGGAAAACGTCACGTCCGACCGTCAAAACGGAAACACAATGAGCACCGGATAGCGCTCAGAGTTCTGACGAAGTTGGAGGCTGTTGAGGTTTCGGCTCTTACCGAAAAACAAAAAGAGTCACTTACCTGGGCTAAAGGCGTCTTAGATGCTTCTAAGGCCAATCAGCCGGCTGAAAGAGCCACAAATTCAGCTGTGTTAACGGCTAATAAAGTCAAAAGAATCAGATCACCTGATGAACCCCTGCCCTCGAAAAAGGCAAGAGGCCCAAATGTCACTATCAACAGGACACTCACCAAGCCCTTCAATGAAGTGGCGAAGGAGAGTCTAGTGATGGCCGTTATAGACAGAAGTAGTGAGGATGGATCCATCCTCAAGGACAAATGGAGCCATGTGCAATCAGCCATTATGGCTCATTACCTCGATGTCCGTAGAGAGATGCCGGGCACACCACCAATATGCAACGATGCAGGATGGCATCAGGGGAGAGTAAAGCTCTTACATTTCGGTGATGCCAGATCAGTAGACCTGTATAAGGCTGCTCTGAGTCGAGCGGGTGAGGTGTGGCCGGGTGCCCAGTTGGATATTGTCGAAAAAAACAACATCCCTAGTCATCCTAGAGCCATCACCTGGGTTACAGAAGAGCCCTCCAACCCGGCTGACATATTAGAAATAATAAAAGATTCCAATCCTGGTCTGCCCGCCCATAATTGGAGAATCAGCAAGGTGGGTGAGGCGGATGGTAAAAAGCGGCAGGTCAATTTGATCCTTAACGCTGAATCCACCTCCCATATACAACGTGCAAGTGCAACCCTACAGTATGGCTTCGAGACTATAGTCTTGAAGGTATACAAGCAGGATATAGTTCCCACTGCGGAAGGTGAGTCGTCCACCGCGGTTGAAACACAGCTTTCTGGAAGTGCGGAGGTATCCACGCCCATTATTTCGGGTGACTCCAACTCTAACAGAAGATCTGTAACGTCCTACTCTGAGGACGAAAGCTCTACTTCTGACACAGAGGGGCTGAGGGGAGTCTCCGGACTCTTTGACGCATCTGGCGGGGACACGCTTCTCGATGATACGGACGAAGAGTTCGATAACACCCTTGTAGGGGTGGAAGTTAATCTGTCAATTACCAATGATGGTAAGAATTTTACAGATTAACCTCCATCACGCTAAAGCAGCCTCAGCGGCTCTATTGCTGCGCCTGTCCACAGGTGCAGTAGACATCGTCCTGATACAGGAGCCCTACGCAGTGGGAGGAAGGGTGTGCGGTATCAGGTCACCCAACTTTAAACTGCTTGTGGCCAACTGTGAAGGCACTCCAAGAACCTGCATTTTGGCCAGGAAAGATCTAAGTATCTTTCTCCTGGCTAATTTAAGTGGTAAAGACCAAACATCTGCTAGTCTGGAGATCGGTAATCGCATATATTGGGTGGTCTCCAGTTACTTGCCTTATGAAGCTGTAGTACCGACTGCTCTATTCAGGGAAGTAGTAGAAGAAGCAACATCTGACGAGGTCGAGCTGATTGTTGGCGCAGACACGAACGCTCATCATACTATCTGGGGTAGTACGGATATAAACCATAGGGGTGATTCGCTTCTTGACTTTATTCTAACTACCAACCTAAGTATTTGTAACATAGGTAATAAACCGACCTTTACAATTAAAGACAGACAAGAAGTACTCGACGTAACGTTTGCTACTGACCGGCTGTCAGACAAAATTATTGGGTGGAATGTACTAGACGACCACTCATTCTCAGATCACCATTATATTGAGTTCAAACTCGCTGAAAAAGCGCCTGAACCTGCCGTCCACAGAAATGTGAGAAAGACAAAGTGGCACCTGTATGAAAAGAATTTCAAGAAAGTCCTCAACTCCAAACTTCTGTACGAACCGAATGACAAAGCCGGTCTGTCTGGATCATCTGGTCGAGCATATCACCACATCATTCAATAGTTCCCTTGAAGAAGCCTGTCCAAAAACAAGGTACAAGGGTAAAACTAAACCCCAATGGTGGACTTCTGAGCTAACGGCTATGAAAAAGACCTGCAACAAGCTATTCAACAAGGCTAAATCTACTGGGGTCGCTAATGTTTGGGATGCCTATAAAGAGCAACTCAAGATCTATAAGAAAGAGCTTAGAAAGGCGCAAAGACGCTCTTGGTATACTTTCTGTGGCGAAGTGGAAAAGGTCTCCGACGCCGCAAGGCTGAGGAAAATATTATCAGCTTCACCCTGTACAGTGGGTTACTTGCAGGATGAGGCAAATAATTGGACCAAAAACAGCGAGCAGTCGCTCAATGTACTGCTCGACACACATTTCCCGGGGAACTCTCTAACAGAACCAGAGGATCAGCAGGACCAACAAGAGTGCGAGTGGACTGCGAGCGTCGCTAGCTTGTTGACTGAAAGATCCAGAATAAGCTGGGCTATTAATAGCTTTGAGCCCTTCAAGTCACCTGGACCAGACGGCATCACTCCAGCAGAAATGCAGAAAATGTTGAAATACATTATCCCCTGGCTGGAGAAAATTTACGTAGGCTGTATCAGGCTTTCATACATCCCGAATCGATGGAGGGATACCAAAGTGGTATTCATACCAAAAGCGGGGAAGATATCACACACTAGGCCAAAAGACTTCAGACCAATTAGCCTATCCTCCTTCCTATTGAAAGGTCTGGAACGACTTTTAGATTATTTCATTAGGGAAAACCTGGATACAAAACTCCTGTCAGTGAACCAACATGCTTACAATAAGGGGAAGTCTACAGAATCAGCCCTGCACGAACTTGTGAGCACTATCGAATCGTCCCTGCATTTCAAGGAATTCACCATGGTGGCATTTCTTGACATAGAAGGGGCTTTTAACAACATTCACTCAGATGCAGTAATTGCGGCACTGTCACATCTTAATGTTAACTTTAGTTTGATTAGACTAATTCAAAGTCTGCTCAACAGAAGACGCATAACAGCATGTCTTGGGTCCACAACTCTAACAAGGTTTGTAAACAGAGGGACCCCACAAGGAGGAGTACTGTCTCCACTAATTTGGAACCTAGCGTTGAATGAAATTCTGCTAGATCTAGAACGTTGTGGCTGCAAGGTCGTGGCATATGCGGACGACGTTGCAATCGCAGTGAGTGGCAAATTCGAAAACGTCCTCCGAGACATTCTACAGGTAGCTCTGAACAAATTGGCTAGATGGGCCAGAAGCAGCGGTTTGGGCATAAACCCAAACAAGACAGAATTGGTTCTCTTTACTAGGATGAATAAAGTCCCACATGTGGACCCTCCACCTCGGATAAATGGAACAGATCTAGTCTTTTCTGAAAGTGCAAAATTTTTAGGAATAATTCTAGATAGAAAACTGTTATTTAGACTTAATGTATTGGAACGTGTAAGGAAGGCTAACGTCGCCTTATATTCCTGCAAAAAGGCTGTAGGGTCGCGGTGGGGCCTCTCTCCTAAAATCGTCCACTGGATATATATAGCAGTAGTTCGTCCTATACTGCTATACGGCATTGTGGTATGGTGGACGGCAACTGACAAACTAACCATCACCAACCTACTAACAAAGGTTCAGAGAACTGCCTGCCTGAGCATTAGCGGAGCCTTAAGGACTACAGCGACCGAGTCTCTACAAGCCCTACTCCATATACTGCCGATTAATATTGTGGCAAGAGAAGTTGCAACCAAAGCGGCAATAAGATTAAACTGCCTATCAATGTGGAGGTACAAAACCTACGGTCACATGAGAATATCAAAGTGTAGTGCTATGGTAACCGACCGAGTGGACTATATACCAACGGTGTACACCTTCGAGAGAAATTACATCACTATGATTCCCGCGAGAGATGAATGGGTTGGAAGAAAACCAGGTAATAGAAACCATCTCCAATTTTACACGGATGGTTCGAAGCTTGATGAAAAGGTTGGCTTCGGAGTACACTGTGCAGAGCTTAGATTGGATATAGCTCACAGACTACCAGATACCTGCAGTGTCTATCAAGCCGAAATAATGGCAATATGGGAAGTAGCCAAGTGGCTGAGTCGCAACATAGTAACCAACACTGGCATTGTCATTTACTCGGACAGCCAGGCTGCCATCAATTCTCTGGAGGCAACATCCCTAAATTCACAAACAGCCCTCGACTGCCGCAGATCTCTTAACGAGATGGCTGAGCAGTTTAACATACACCTCATATGGGTGCCTGGGCATAGGGATATCCCGGGGAACTGCAAAGCCGATGAACTTGCTAGGAAAGGGACGACATTACAAATTCTCGAAGAATTTGCATATATTGGTGCGCCACTATCCACGTGCAAGCTTTGGCTTAGGCAAGAGGCAATCAGGCAGTCCAACGAAAGATGGACAGAAATCGGCACCTGCAGGGTAGCTAGACAAATCTGGCCAAGGTATGACCTGAGAAGATCAAAATATCTCCTCGCACTAGAGAGGCAAAGATTGTCTACGTTAGTATCAGTTCTGACGGGACACTGCTTGATCGGCGAACACGCCAAAAGATTGGGTATTGACTCTAATGACTTCTGCAGAAGCTGTGGAGATGAGGAAGAAGTGGAGAGCATTGAGCACTTGCTATGCGACTGTCCCGCTCTGAGTAAACGACGACTGGACATACTGGGGTCAGCTGTTCTAGGCAGCCTAACAGATCTTTCCAGTACCGATATTCGTAATATCGACAAATTTGTATATCAAACAGGTTGGTTTCGATGAGGGGCATTTCAGCCCGTGGTAACACTAGGGACCTAAACTGGTCTATGTGAGCTTGTATAAAAAATACGGCTGCCACCCTAACCTAAACCTAAATATCCAAATGTCGTCTACATAATGCGGTTCAGTAAAAGAGCAAGTGCTCAATGTGCTCTCCACCTCCTCCTCATCCCACAGCTCCTGCAGAAGTCATGGGACGCAATACCCAACTTTCAAGCGTGTTAGCCAAAGAGACAGTGGCCCCGTCAGAACCGACACCAACGTAGAGTCTTTTCCGCTGCAGTGCGAGGAGATACTTTGACCTTATCAGGTCATATCTTGGCCAGATCAGTCTAGCTATCCTACAGGTGCCGATTTCTGACCATTTTTCATTGCACTGCCTGATTGCCTCTTGACTAAGCCAAAGCTTACATGAGAAGAGTGGCGCAACAATATATGAAAATTCTTTTTAGAATTTGTACTCGTAATGTGATTCCTTTCCTAGCAAGTTCATTAGTTTAGCAGTTCCCCGGAATATCCCTTCGCCCAGGTTGTTTGTGAATTAAGGGATGTGGTCTCCAGAGAATTGATGGCAGCCTGGCTTTCCGAGTAAATGACAACGTCAGTGTTGGTTGCTGTGTTGCGACTCAGCCACTTGGCGATTTCCCATATTGCCATTTTTTCGGCTTGATAGACACTGTTGGTATCTCATAGTCTCTGAGCTACATCCAAACTAAGTTATTCACAGGGTAAGAAGCCAAAGCCAACCTTTTCATCATGCTTCGAACCATCCGTATAGAAGTGGAGATGGTTTCTATAAAACGTCACTATGATACCAGCCATTCATCTCTGGCTGGTATCATAGTGACGTAGTTCCTCTTGGAAGTTGTACACCGTTGGTATTTATATCCTCCTGTGACCTGAAATGCCGCATTGATAGGCAGTTTAATCTTAGTCCCGTCTGGCTGCAACTTCTCTCGCCACAATAATAATCGACAGTATATATAGTAGGATTGTAGAGACTCAGTCGCTGTAGTCCTTAAGGCTCCGCTTATGCTCAGGCAGGAAGTTCTCTGAACCTTTCATAATAGGTTGGTGACGGTTAGTTTGTAAGTTGTCGTTCACCATACCTCAATGAAGTTGCAGGAATATAAGCCGACATTGGCCTTCCTTACACGTTCCAATACGTTAAGTCTTAATAACAGTTTCCTATCTAAAATTATTCCTAAAAATTGTTCACTTTCAGATAAGATTAGATATGTTCCATTGATCCGAGGTGGAGGGTCCACATGTGGGACATTATTCATCCTAGTAAAGAGAACCAATTCTGTCTTGTTGGGGTTAACGCCCAAACCGCTGCTTCTGGCCCATCTAGCCAACTTGTTCAGAGCCATCTGTAGGATGTCTCTGAGGACGTTTACGAATTTGCCACTCACTGCGATTGCCACATCGTCCTCATATGCCACGACCTTGCAGCCACAACGTTCTAGATCTAGCAGGATTTCATTCACCGCTAGGTTCCAAATTAGTGGAGACAGTACTCCTCCTTGCGGGGTCCCTCTGTTTAGAAACCTTGTTAGAGTTGTGGACCCTAGACATGCTGTTATGCGTCTTCTGGTGAGCAGACTTTGAATTAGTCTAATGTTGTTAAAAGCCCCTTCTATGCCAAGAAAAGCCGCCACGGTGAATTCCTTGAAATGCAGGGACGATTCGATAGTGCTCATAAGTTCGTGCAGGGCTGATTCTCTGGTCTTCCCCTTATTGTAAGCATTTTGGTTCCCCGATAGGAGTTTTGTAACCAGGTTTTCCCTAATGATATAATCTAAAAGTCTTTCCAGACCTTTCAATAGGAAAGAGGATATGCTAATTGTTCTGAAGTCTTTTGGCCTAGTGCACGATATCTTTCTCGCTTTGGGTATGAATACCACTTTGGTATCCATCGATTCGGGATGTATGCAAGCCTGATACAGCCTACATAAATTTTCTCCAGCCAGGGGAAAATGTACTTTAACATTTTCTGCATTTCGACTGAAGTGATGGCGTCTGATCCGTTATTTGCTTTATCCTGCAAATAACCCACTGTACATATAGGGTGAAGCTGATAGTATCTTCCTCAGCCTTACGGCGTCCGAGACCTTTTCCGATTCGCCACAGAAGGTACACCAAGAGCGTCTTTGCGCCTTCCTAAGCTCCTTCTTATATCTTGATTTGCTCTTTATAGGCATCCCAAACACCAAATTACTTTGTCTGATAGCCGATCAGTAGGAAACGTTACGTCGGGTACTTCTTTTCTGTCTTTAATTGTAAAGGTCGCACATAGGGGTATTTGCTCAATATACATTTACAAAATGTTAACAAAAATTAAAAGATCAAACGAATTGGCTAGAATGCCATCCGGGAAACAATATCCAGCACCTCCTACATTTCTCTCATACAACCCTCGCATTAGATAGTAATCGCAAAAGATAAATCTACTTTGAATATTTGTCAGTTTTTGACATTCTTGTCATTCCATCGGCAAGGTCGACCAAGCAAATTATTTGAAGAGTCAAGTGAAAGAAGTAAAAGGCGAAAAACTGAGAACATTCGTTCTCGTTTATTGTTCATTCAGCACAAGATGAACTGAGGAAAACAGGAAACCGGCATGCATCCAATACGAGTATACTTAAGGAAATCACGAACTATCCAACACGTGCAAACAATGCTAAAACGACATATTCTAAATCAAAGAAAGATACATCTTCTTCTGTAACACCTATTTAAGCATTGCAGATGTTCGTAAATGCTGATTTAACCAGAGTACAATACGATATAATTAGACAAACTAATAAAACGTCATTTCCGTGTTATAGCGTTGTACAAAAAGCAAAAAAAGACTGTTACCCACCTCCAGAAGCATGTAAAGTGACGAGTATGAGTGCAGAAAGTCAATTCCAACCATTGATTGATCTTACTGTTAGACGTTTATCTGCATTTCTGACCGATGTCGTATTAACATTGACGGCTAATAAACGAGATAATTTAAAGGTTATTTGTAGATGGGGATGCAATGGATCCATACAATCTCAATTCAAACAAAAAATAGAAAATTATGCCGTTTCAGATGCGATCATATTTCAGAGATGCTTCGTGCCTCTTCGATTAGTTTCTGTTAAGGAACATGAACAAATATTGTGGGAAAATCCGACCCCTTCTTCTCCCAGATACTATCGGCCAATAAGATTCCGTTTTGTGAAAGAGATCACTGACGTTACAGAGGAAGAAACTGACCACATAAACAATTCCTTAAAGTCTCTAGCCTTCGCATGTCCAAACGTATTTATGTACGTGGTAGCCCAAGACCCACTGGGTGGGTCTTATATTTAACCGCATATTTTGTGTCCACTTGTGCCTCCCACTTCTCCCCCCCTTTCCTACGCCTATACTTATTTACCGATATAAAACACCAAACTTGCACAATTATGAAAATCGAAAATCCCACCCGGGTGGGTCTTGGGCGTGCGAAGGCTAGTTGAAACAAGGGTTGATATAAATGGAAAACAGTTTTTTATCACACATTTATTTATCGTGACAATGGTAGACGGCAAAATCTGCAATGCTGCTACTGGTACGACCTCCACAAGCCAATGCTACTTTTAAAGAATTTAACCAATTAGAGGATAACGGAAATGCAAACTCCAAAGCTATTGCATTCGGTCTCTCAGTTTTACATGCCAGAATACGATTATTTGAGAGCATTCTTCATTTATCATATAAACTTCAGACATAAAAATACAGAAAAGAAAAACCGATTCAGAAAAAGAAATCGAAAAAGAGCGAAAACGACTAATTCAAGAAAGGTTTCGTAAAGCAACGAGTTTATTGGTGGATGTCCCGAAAGCTATCTTTGGAAACACCAATGATGGCAATACAAGTAGAAGATATTCTGAAGACGTGAAATTAGCTTCGGAAATAACAGGAATTAGTTATGATCTAATTTACAGATTAAAAGTCGTACTTGAAGCAATTTCAAGCGGACATATAATAGATACCGAAAAATACGACAAATATACTCTATATTGGGCAGCTTTCTGAGGAGGTAGCAGAAACGCCTAATAAACATTTCAGGTCTTACCGCCAAGACTTTGCAAGAAAATTTTCAAGAGAAAGCTTTTTAAAGGACTACTATTGAGTTCAGATCCTTTGTTGAGTAGCACAAGTAGCCTATAAATAGAAAAAAGCTAATTGTTTTTTACCGTAAAATCTCTTAGAAAGTTCGTTAGATAGCGATGAGGAGCAGGTTTCTGAAGACGTATAGTTTAAACACGACTTTTGATTACTACCCCAGATAGTATGATGAACGTACAGATTTTTTTATCATATATGCATGTAAAACATGTTCACGTTTATAAAAATGTACGGTATTGCCTTATAGATAATATAGCATTTAGTGTATCAGTATTCATCCTGTTTCTTAGTTTTAATTTAACGATGTTTACTTGATTAAACGGCATTTGACCAAGGCAACGACAACATCCTGCTAACGACATGAAAGAATTATTTCCGCCAGCGTCTTCGTATCTTAAAACTTCTGCCCACAATTGAGTTGTATGGTCGACATTTTCCCATTTCATTAAATTGATCTTCTCATATTGAGTTTTACTTCTTCGACATTTCTTAATTTAAAGTGTACCAGAATTTCGACAATACTGCCCTTTTTAGCACGTAAAATTTTGTCGATGGAAAACATTTCAACATTTTCCAAAATTTTGCAATTTTCTGGAAGTCTAAAAGGGCAATATGAATCAGAACATACAATTGGTACTGCTAAATTATATTTGATTTATCTTACTTCAGCTGTTTAATTAATTTCAGAATAAAGTTGGTACAACTGGTTCAGTAGTGTTGTTGAGTTGTAATTTTGTTATTTCTTTTTCAAACTCGTAGCACAAATATAAATCATATTTTACAAACTGTTCAGTCATTTTGCAGAATATCTACGTCACCGTCAGGAGGAATTATTTTTGTTTGTAGTGAGGTTATTGTCAACACCAAGTCTTTCAATAATTTAGTCGAATTTGAATTATAGCTTTGGAAACTTTTGTTAACTCTTTGCATATCTGATAGTACAGTATTTAGAAATAGTAAATACAGATGAATTATATTATCGCTGTGCATTTGACGAAGGATTTGAGCTTTATGGCTTTTTTCTTTTCCTGCGGCCAAAGTAAACTGGAGTTTCAACTCGATCCACTGTTCGAGAATTTTGCTGACAATCCCTTCTATCGAAAGCTATCGTGTGTTGCTTACTTTAGGTATTTAAAATGATCCTTTCGCACATAAAATTTTTTGTTAATCGAATGCTAATCGATATTTTGAGCGTCAGAGTACGATATAACTACGATATACATCGAATTTTAACATAGTGTAGTCATCGATATGCTGAAATTTGTGTTTAGAAGCCATTGGTCGCTTTCACTTGTATGCTCTTAGACTAGAAACCAATTTTTTTCAGCTGAACTAGGAAAAATGGCAAACGTAAAATAAAAAAGGCTAGAAACCCCGCTAATAGAAATTTTTGAACTTTTCTGGCAAAACGGCCAGATCTAGCCGGAAATTGGTAACACAGGTTCCAAACTTATTGCATTATGATAATGCATTTGAAGTTAAGTTATGTTGAAGAGAGGAGACGTTTAAACGTATTATGTCCATGGACATACACCTGTGGCCTGTGGTTCGGCCTGTTATGCGCTCCTTATTTATGATCTTTTTATACCTCACGGGTAATAGAAAATCGGTACTAGACACGAATTTTCTCAGTATCTTACAGTCATATCCTCTGAGATGAGTCAAGACTGGCAATATTTCGGACCCGAAATATCGGGATCTTACATGTGTGAAAGCCGGGCAGTAACACAAAAAATTTTCCATCGTTTCGATGTTTTTCCTGCATGCCCTGCATTTGTCGTTTTCTGCTAGTCCTATCCGATGAAGATGTGCTTGTAAGCTTGAGGGTCCCGTTAGAACACTCATCATCTTACTAATCTCGATCTTGTTTAGATTCACAAAACTTCTTTCATGATCGTCGTGAAATTCTAAGACGATTTAGCCATGTCCGTCTGTCTGTCTGTTGAAATCACGCTACAGCCCGTAATAATAGAGCTAGGTTGATCAAATTTGGTAGAAATACTTCTTATAGCTGCAGGTCATTTGGGATTGCAAATGGGCCATATCGGTCAATGTTTTGATATAGCTCCCCCATAGAGGTCGCTCCAAAATTCTGTTTTTGAGCCATAGATTCCACTTTTTTAAAGCAATTTTGCTGAAACTTTGCAGTTTGTATTCTATTTGGTCTAGAATTCATCACAGTAAAAATTTTGCAAATCGGCTCATATGTTGCTATAGTCACCCTATAGAGGTGGCTCCAAAATAGGCTTATTTGAATCATAAATACCACATTTTCTAAGCATTTTAAGCGAATCTTTGCAGTTAGTGCTTTATTTAAACAAGAATTCATCACAGTAAACATTTTTTAAATCAATTCATATTTTGTTGTAGGCCACCTATAGATGTCGCTCCCAAAAACGCTTCTTTAAGCCAAAAACACCACATTTTCTAAGCAATTTATCTGAAATTTTGTAGCTTGTATTCTATTTTGGCAAGAATTCATCTCAAAAAATTTAGTCAGTTTATATTTTGTTGTAGTCCCCGTAAGCCATAAATACCACATTTTTCAGATGAAGAGTTTGGCTAAAGAATGTGGGGCCTAAATTTGGCTAAAAATTTTTTAAAAGATTTTTCCAGTAACTGAATGGAATGAAATCCATGGTGGAGGGTATATAAGATTCGGCACGGCCGAACTTAACGTTTTTTACTTGTTACAGTCTAACACAGTTTTGGATTTGACCCTTTCCAATGTTATTGCTTTGATCGCCATTTGGCTTTCTGTGAAGATGTTGGCACATTTAGGCTTTGTGGTATTACTGAGCCAGTTCACACTCTCCGTGATTGCTCGAACTTCTGCTTGAAATACCGGGTTATGGTCAGGGAGGCGGAAGTAAAATTCGACTTCTGGTTCAGCAATAACAAGTTTCAGACCCGTCCTTTCTCCTAGCTTGGACCCATCTGTGTAGCAGCTGGTTCCCACTGGCACATGAGCCAGTGTTCCGTTTTCCCGTTGTCTGGCACAAACGAATCAGAGGTAGCTGTAAGCCGCACTTCAGGAATGCGGTCTTTGACCACATCTAGAGTTTCTAAAATCTTCTGATGTTACGACATGTGGTCTCGATTTATTCATTCTCCCATTACTTGTAGACGTGTTGCTGTGTGGACTGCCTCATGACTTTGCTGTGGAAATCGAATGACCTGTACTGTTTTGTGAATAACTTTTGATCGAGTTTACGGATAAACACCAAATTTTGACTGAATATAATTTGGAATATTTAAAAATGCAATCTCCCTAAAGCCATGCTAAGTCGACATAGCATGTTTTAGAGTGGAGGCATCGATATATGTATAACCGTTTTGTCCTACTGAAACATGTGTACATATGTAACCCTTTTTGTCCCACAGTACCATATTTAACCATTTTTCTTAAAAGTAGAAATTTCAAAAAAAAAAAATTCACTTCTAATTTATATTTCTGTAAATTTCAGAAAATCAATTTCACGATTTCAGCTCTAGCGATTTGAATTTGGCGGTTGTATAGGGTGGGTGATTTAAAATTTTAACTACCGATTACTTTGACTTGTGATTCGGATTATTTTCTGTAGGGAGCTATTAAGGATAAATGTTACGCAAAGCATCCAGAGACAATTGAAGCTTTGAACCATGAAATCGAAGTTGCCATTGAAGGGATTCGACCCGAAAGAATCAAAAATGTACTGAAAAAATGGGTTAATCGGATGAGGTACTGCCGAGCCAGTCGTGGTAGTCATTTGAATGATATTATGTTCCATTATTAAATGGCAAAGTTCAACCTTTCCAATAAAAAAATAAATTTGAAAAAATTATCAGTACTTTTTTTTATAGCCGACTAAAATTTTAAATGGCCCCCGTACCTTAGTCCATCCCTAAAATTCTTAATTTCCGAGCCAGTAGTGGTAGTCATATGAATTATTGTGTTCCATTATTAAATGACAAAGTTCAACCTTTCCAATAAAACCAGAAATTTGAAAAAAGTATCAGTACTTTATTTTATAGCCGATTAAAATTTACTATATTTTTCTCTTGTTACCATATTTAACTCTATAAAAGTACGAATTTTGGAAAATCGGAAATCCTGAGTCACCTTCCCAAGGGCTACCTAACATCACACCAAATTTCACAATTCTAGATCTGGACGTCTGGATTTGGCGTACCATACTTTTCCTTTTTGTCCCACTGTAAGCCAAAAGATAGAAAATAGAATAGAAAAATCCAGTCTATTTTTTCGCCAACTTTTATTATTCTAGCTTTAGCCGTTTGGGCTGGGATGAGAGAATCAGATCGGTTCCTACATACATCGATACCTCCATTCTATAACATGCTAAGTCGACTTAGCATGTTTCTAGGGAGATTGCATTTTTAATTTCTAAATATTCCAAATGATATTCAGTCAAAATTTGGTGTTTATCAGCCAACCCAATCAAAAGTTATACACAAAACAGTACAGGTCAATCGATTTGCATTATAAAGGAATTCAACACAACTTTAAAAAACTCATCAAACTTTGATCCCCTCTCCTGAAAACTACCATTTTGCACTTAGCATTGTTTAGAATGGAGGTATCGACATATAGAACATTTCCATGTTGAGTGTTCAAAGGTTTTTGTTTGGCTCATGTCACGGATTTTAGTGAAACTTGCTATACGGGTTAAATTATACTCGTATAAACAACCAAACTGAATTATTTTGAAATTTAAAAATTAAAAAAAAACTATGATGATTTGAAAATTGTGAATTTGGGAAGTACTGGGTTTATTGATAAAATTATATCTACGAGTATTTATCGTTATGAAAAATAGTTGCAAAATTTAAGGTGAAAATATCATTTAAATTTTATTAATAAAATGTTTTAAAATAAATTATAGTATTTTATAAAATGCTCAATAGGCCAAATTGAACTAGCCAATAAAAGTCTTGTCACGACGCCAACAGTTCTGTGCAAAAGAAAAACTCTTAAAAATTTCCCTCTGGTCACGCAACGACGAAATGTCACTTTTTAAATTAGATACGCTGCAAATTTTCTTATATTTTTAAAATTTCAACACTGAAATAAAAAATTTAATATAATCAATGACGTTTAATTACAGGTCTACCTTGGTATATAATGAACGCTAACATCCTTGAGGTCCATGTCAACAGTGAAAGAGGAAATTGAAAAATATTGTCGATGTTATGTGGGCAAACTATTGAATCATCCAAATATTATGGCTCGAGAACTACTACATTTTTAAGGTCATACACGCCTTAAAAGAAGAGATAGGCTGGACTTGATTTTAAATTAAAACTAAACAAAAATGAAATTATGAATTCATAAATTTGAAATGCTAAAATTTTGTTAAATAAAGTAAAACATCGTGTAAAGTCTCAGTGGATTATTCGCATAGGCTATAACCCAGAGTATAGTATACTAGGTTAAGATTTATTCACTTACTGCCATTTTCATTGTTTAATAATGAAAGATTCAATAATAAATGTCATGAATTGAAAAAAGAATGAAATATATTCGAAGAAACTCTACATTGTTTCAAGAAAAATTGGTATTGTTTTTGTACAACGTAAGATGACATTTGTGCAATTTGTAAATCATTTCACCAATCCTTTCATTAACTTAAATGATACTGCAATAATACAAATTTAAAATTTATGAAAATAGCATATTCTTTGCTGTAATGGAACATGTTCCTGTGCTATTTGTCCTTGAAGCTGCCCAACCTACAATATTTTCCCGTGTAAGTACCACTATATACATTTTCAATTACATGATATAATGCCAATGTCAGCAGCAAATTGGATATATCGATGAATACGTAAGCAATTTTTATTGCTTTACTCGATTTATTACTGGGCTAGTATTTGATTTAACTTGTCTACCTCATTAATGGTATGGAGTTAAACGGAGCCGACTATAGGATACACTATATCACCTTTTAGTAATAGAATACGGGATTAATATTCCCCCCTAATTCGCTACTAATAGGAGATGTAGGATTTCATCTATAATAGTGTTATCACCATAAGTTGTCTAATGCATATGCACAATCTCAGAAAACGCATCTGTGTTAATTCCATTGAATTTTGCATTGCATAAAAACAAAATAAAAGCAAATAAAACAAGTAAAAGGTTTAAGTTCGGCCATGCCGAATCTTATATACCATCCACCATGGATAGCATGTGACCTCACAAAAAAACTCAAACCTAAAGAAAATAACACCGAAAAACACCAAACAAATATAGTAGAAAAATATGAGAACAGTAGGAATCACAACAAGTTAGGTGCTATATATGGGATCTATATCTAAATATGGACCGATATCGCCCATTTGCAATCCCAAACAACCTGCAACTATAAGAAATATTTATACCAAATTTTATCAACCTAGCTCTATTATTACGGACTGTAGCGTAATTACAACAGACGGACGGACGAACAGACGGACATGGCTAAATCGTCTTAGAATTTTACGACGGTGGGGGGTCTCAGATCAATATTTAGAGGTGTTACAAACGGAGTGACAAAATGAATATACCCCCCATCCTATGGTGGAGGGTATTAAAATTAAACAAAAAATATTATGAAGTGTTCCATAGACAATATATTAATAACAAAGTACGAAAAATCGCAATACTATTATTTACGGTTAAAAACTCGATTTTCTAGCCTTTTTGCACTAAAACGCCTATAACTCTGTTAATTATTGACCGATTTTCTCTAAAAGAATTTGGAAATAAGAGACACGTTTCCTACGATATACATACATATATTGTGTTTATTTAATGATGTAGGAATATATGTTTATTTGTCGTACAAACAATTTTTTTTAATTTTTTTCGATATTTTCTAGCTTAGGCAATGTTTTTACCAATTATTTTGTGAGATAACCGCACGGTTAATTGACTTAAATACAAAGTATATTTTGTAAGAAAAAATGCAACCAGTCTCACGTCTAGCAAAACACGTCTAAAGCTGAGTATAGACGATTGCCAGATCGGCAAACGTTATCAACCCTGTTAAAGTGCTGCAAATATACGGGCAATGTCAGATTGTTAGGCAAAGGTGCATTGACAGTTCAGACGATTGCAAGAAAACATTACAATTTCATATATTTACAATATATTTTGTAAATATTTATATGCAGGATTGCCAATAAATATACATTATAGACAGTGTTGCAAATAAAATGATTTTCTGGCAATGGCGCCGTTGTCACATGCATAAACTTCGAACATATAACAATCAGCAAATTATCTCGCAATGACTTTTCTGCTAACGTTGCAAAACAAAAATTGTATGTTCACACGGTTGTAAATTCACAGGGTTGCATTTTTCCGCCATTTTTCTGGCAATGTTGTCCGATCTGCAAATCGTCTGTACTTACCTTAACTGTTATGACTCTCAAAAACAAACTAAACTAAACACAAACAAACTCACCTACGCAGAGCCGAAAATACAATGATTTTTTTAACCATATGTCTGGTTAAATTTTTCATGGTAAATTTTTGATTACGAAGACAAAATAACCTTATATAAAGTCAAATGTATATGAAAAATGGTTGAGTTAACATTATGTAAGGTTGGTTTTTTTGAGAGAGAGGCAGAAAAATGTGCGAGATCACAACAATTCAAAGATCATTCGGCTCTGTTGTGGTCGATGTTTTTCAACTGCTTATTGAGTTATACGAAGTTGAAACGAATGCGACTGTCGTCATAAGAGAATTTATCTCGCTCATTCAAAATACCAACAAAAGCCAGCTTCGGTGCTTGATGGAGTGCGGGAGTTCAGTTGGTGTTGAATAGTCGATGGGACTAGTGCTGGTGTCGGAAGTAGGGTTGCCAGATGCCCTGAATTCTCCTGAATTATTCAGTTTTGTTGGGTTTTGTTCAGTTTTCAGGAAAAATGTTATTTGTTCAGGAAATAATATGCTAACTAATCCAAATAATTCTCCAATAAATTATAAATGAAACAAATTATTTCACAAACAAGAAAAAGAACTAGGAAAATCCGTATCAAAAAACACAAAATATACTACACCATTTTCAACTGTAATTCGAAAAACATCAATTAAATTTCGAATAAGATCAATTGAAATTCGATGATTCCATTTGAAATTCGAAAAAGGTCAATTGAAATTGGAAGATTCCATTTGAAATTTGAGAAACATCAATTGAAATTCGAAAAACATCAATGGAAATTCGAAACTCATCACTTGAAATTAAGTTAAATGTAAATTTTAAAGGAACGTAGAGACAAGTGTTTATATTTTAGGGTATAGAGGGAAGAGATAGAGAAGAGATAGACCCATAGTTAAGTATACCGATAGACTTAGAATCACTTTCGGAGTCGATTTAGCAATGCCCGTCTGCAGTATAAGTCTGACCTCAACGAAATTTTGCACATACATTTATTTTGCCCATAGGACGATCCCATCCGATATTCGGAAATTATGACTTATAGTTTCATTTGATATTCATGCAATTTTGTGAACGGTATTTAATTCGTCCAGTTAAAACATTTGTGTGAATATGGACAACATCGGTGTAGATTTAGATGTAGCTCCCATATATCTGTGGTTTTCACAAATAACCACTAAAGTCGAAAAATATTCTGTGAAACGTAGCCAAATTTTGGGTTCTAGTACTTTCCTTATGGGAGTGAAACATTTTCATGCGGCATAAAATGCTCAAAAACGTATATTTTAGCAAATGGTATATATCAGTGGGTAGATCATAGACAAATTAATACATTTATCTAAAAAACTCGACTTAAGTGGTTATTTGTGAAAACCACAGATATATATGTCCATTCCGATTTGACATCTAAGCTAATCTCTGTCAAATTTAAGAAAATCGGAGATTTAGATATGGCTCTTCCGATGTGGTCACATACCACCATATAAGCTTTGTTTTACATCATATCTAATATTTTTCTTTTTCGGTGGCTGCTCGTGCTGGGCGTCCGGCCATGAAACTGTTGGTGAGTTGTGCGTAGTAATGACAGCAAAGGTGAAGTGGTATGCATGCATACATATGATTTTGATATACAATTCAGTGCACTTCCTTCGAAGAAATCTTCCTTTGACTTGCCCAATCCTTGATTTTTATATCTATTCCGATTATGGTTTTGGTGGGACATCGGCTTTCTATCAGATTGCCTTTGATATTAATCTCCTCTCTTCTAAAAGTTTGCCGAAAGATCGGACTAAGCTCAGTACCCCAAACTAAGTGACTAACCATCCTGGGCCCTTAATAATCGAAAGATCCAGGGAGTTTACGTGGACTGCCGTCCTTTTGAGTGGGGACTGATCACTTGTTGGTCAAGTTCAGAAACGTAGGCATTTAACATATAGTCATTGAGCAGATTTTTCCATCAGATCAGCCCATCGGCAAATGGTTATGCCTTTTGAACCAAAGAATTTAGTTAAAAAGTCAAAAGATCTTCTTAGAAGTGCACCCTTTTTATACCCTACACCACACTGTGGTACAGGGTATTATAACTTTGTGCATTTGTTTGTAACACCCAAAAGGAGAAGAAATAGACCCATCGTTTATTATACCGATCGACTTAGAATCACTTTCTGAGTTGATTTAGCTATGTCCGTCCTTACACATATCTTTTTTTTGGCCCAAGGACGATCCCTATTGAATTTGGTTTGAATCGGTTCAGATTTAGATATAGCCCCCATATATATGTTAGCCCCGATTTGACATGTAAGCGCTGTAAAAACTTTATTTTATATGCGATCAGTATGAAATTCGGCAGGAAGAGGTTTCTTATTATATGAATGAACACTGTTAAATTTGGAAGAAATCGGTTCAGATTTAGATATTGCCCCCATATATATGTTACCCCCGATTTGACATGTAAGCGCTGTAAAAACTGTATTTTATATCCGATCAGTGCGAAATTCGGCAGAAAGAGGTTTCTTATTACATGAAGGAATACTGCCAAATTCGGAGAAAATCGGTTCGGATTTAGATATAGCCCCCATATATATGTTACCCCCGATTTCACATGTAAGCGCTGTAAAAACTTTATTTTATATGCGATCAGTATGAAATTCGGCAGGAAGAGGTTTCTTATTATATGAATGAACACTGTTAAATTTGGAAGAAATCGGTTCAGATTTAGATATAGCCCCCATATATACGTTACCCCCGATTTGACATGTGAGCGCTGTAAAAATGTTATTTTATATCTGATCAGTGCGAAAGTCGGCAAAAAGAGGTTTTTTTCCACATGAAGGAATACTGCCAAATTCGGAGAAAATCGGTTCAGATTTAGATATAGCTCCCGTATATATGTTACCCCCGATTTGGCACGTAAGCGCTGTAGAGACTGTATTTTATATCCCATCAGTACGAAATTCGACAGAAGGAGGTCTTTTTACATGAATGAGTATTCAGGGAAGATCGGTTCAGATTTATATTAAAGCTCCATATATATGTTCCTCCTGATTTGGTATCAAACCGCTATAGAAGTTGTATTTTACTTCCGATCATTAAAATTTTCCAGATAGATGGTTCTCAATTTAGGAACGAATATTGCTTAATTTAGCGATTATCGTTTCAGAATTACCAATTATTCCAAATTATTATGGCAATGACCCTTATCGCATTGTTAGGGAGGTGTAGGGTATTATATCGTCGGCCCCGCCCGACTTTCTGCCTTTCCTTACTGGTTTACATTTATATTTTCTAATCTTTTTGTTTTTTTTTCTTTTTAGGTGTTTTTGATACATACATATATATGTACATATATTCTCGTAAATGAAATAATAATAATAAACTAGCGAAAGGTTAATTTTTTCTTGTTTTATTTAAAATTAATATTAAAAATTATTAAAACAACTATGTTTCTGGTTACAAGAAGTAACCACTAAATAGTTAAAAATAATGTTAATAAAAAAGGTTTCAATAACAATCGTCATAATTAATAGTATTAACAATTTCATTGTTAAATTGAACATGCATTGTTTCAATAAATTAACTATGAAATGTTAATATTAACAATTGTCATGGTTAAAAAAATTCAAGAATGTATTGTTAAAATAACAATACATTGTATATTTATAGCAAATATATATATATATTATTTGAGCATATGTTAATAATTTTTTAATAAAAACGCAACAAAAAATAGAAATATGCTCAATTATTAAATTTTTATTATTTTATCATAAAGTCTGATCGGTCAGAAATAAAATGAGACCATTTAGAAGAAAATCAATGCATAACGTAATAAGTTGTAGCGAAATTATCAAATCTACCCCGAAATTATTTTCACCATAACTGGTATCAAAGCCACTGTCTTGCTGAAAATCCCATAAAAAACGTTTCGCTTTTCTTTCTAATTTAGTTGTAACTTTTGAAGTTGTTCATCGATTTCTTTCGGAATGGTTTCATTTTATTCATGACCAATCGGACTTTATGATAAATTTACCACTATCCTGTAAGATATCGTCCAAACCGTTGAAGTGATGAAAAAGTGGAATTAAATAAAGATGAAGGCCACTTAATTTTGGATTCTTTGAAACTTTCCCGAGCTATTTCCGATATGTGGTTCTCGACTTATGCCATAATATGTGTCTCAACCTATTTCTCTATATTTTCGCAAATCGTGATTTATCGCGAGAAATAGAGCTAATTCAAAGAAACTAGCTTTTAGGTTAAGAACTTTATTATCTCATATACCCAATTCTACTGCGAAACCTTGTGCTGCAAAAAAATGTTGGCCAGTGTTATTATTATAATATTAACAATTTTCATGGTTAAAAAATTCAACCATGGAATAGATAAATTAAATATCATTATTGTTAAAGCTAGTTACCACATATAAATAATATATCTACATATAACGGGTGATTCATCGTGAGGTTTGATTTATAATGTAAAATAAAACACGGGACAAAATCGACGTTTTTGATATGTTAGAATAGAAACAGGAAACAGAGATTCTTAAAGGTTATACATTTCTGAACAAATAAATTTTATATAAAAATCAAGGAATCTGGTTTGGAACGCATGTATTAATATATTAGAACAAAATATATTTGCGAACTGACTTTCACAAATAAAATATGTGATTACGCACAAACAAAGTTGTAGTTTAAGAATTTTTCCAAATATATTTTATTTAAAAAAAATTAAAATTTGTATGATTTTTCGAATTTTAGTTTTAATTTTTCCTAGATTTCGTGCTATAATTTTTAGTTAATTTACAGCACTAATTTTTATACCCTCACTTTAGTGTAACGAGGGTATATATCATTTGCTACGGAAAAAAGTGTAACACATCGAAGGAGTGGCCTAAGACCCCAAGTATGTACGGAGGAAATCCGTTTTGGGTAATTTTAAGTCGAACGAGCAATGTCCGTCCGTCCGTATGTCAGTCTGTCTGCTGGCTGGTGCGCACGATAACTCTCGAAAGAAGTAACCGATTGACTTCAAATTTGGTACGTGGTAATATTTTTTTAAGGCTAAGTTCGCAGGTGGGTCATATTGGCCCACTCCTTCTAGTACCTCCCCCACAAAGGGTTAAAATGTTGTGAAATATTGATACTTTAATAACTGCTATACTACTTATTCGAATCTTCTGAAATTCCACACATAGTATTAGTTTATTAGTCGCTATCAACTCGAGAATAAGGGCGTAGTTGTCACGCCCCTTTTGCTACCTACCACACAAATGCACCATTTTGCACCAAAAGTTAACTGCTTATAACATTAATACCAGTGTTTAAAAATACATGTAATTTTGTACAGTGTAACGCTTTTATTGTGCCTACAGTCCAGTGAAAAATGGGCGTTATAGCCACGCCCCTTTTGGTACCTTCCACACAATGTTACCATTTTGCACCAAAAGTTAAAAGCTTATAACATTAACAACAGTGTATAAAAATACTTGAATTTTTTACAGTGCAATGTTTTTATAGTGTCTATAGCCCTGTGAAAAATGAACGTTATTGCCACGCCCCACATTTTGAACATTGTAACGCTTTTGATTTACCTATAGTCCTTCGAAAAATGGGCGTTATCACCACGCCCCTTTTTGTACCTCCTACACAAAATGGCCAAATCATACCAAAATTGAACACCTCATAACGTTAATATATTAGTGCACATAAGTGCTAATAATTCGGCACAGTGTATCTACTGTTCAGAGAAAAATAGGTGTATTTGTTAAACCACTTCTGGCACCTCCCACCAAATTGACAGAATAGTTTGTGTAATCTATATATATAAAATTGTTGCGTGACTGGCTGATTGACTGACTGACTGATCATCGCCCAGGCCAAACGGCTGAAGCTATAATCATGAAATTTGGTGGGAGGGTAGTCCTTAGGACGTAGAGGAGCAATAAGTCGGGATTTTTCGAAATTCGTACTATTAGCCGGACAATGGGGCAAAAAGGGATAAATATGATACCACCACCAAATCTAAACGAAATGAGCTAGAATCTTGAAATTTTGTATGAGGGTAGCCCTTAGGAGGTAGACTCAGAAATTGGTAGGATTTTTCGAAATTTGAACATTTACGCACACAGTGGGGTAAAAAGTGATAAATGTGGTACATCAGCCAAATCCGAATGGCAAGAGCTAGAATCGTGAAATATTGTGTGATGGTAGCCCTCATGAGGCAGACTCTGAAATTGGCAGGATTTTTCGTAATTCGAACATTTACGCACACAGTGGGGTAAAATAGGAAAATGTGGTACAACAGCCAAATCCAAATGACAAGACCTAGAATCGTGAAATTTGATGTGAGAGTAGCTCTTGGGTTGTAAACAAGAACAAGGAGTGATTTTTTTAAAAATTTAGAGGCACAGTGGGACAGAAAGGTATAAATATGGTACCACCGCCAAATTTAAAGCCTAATATTAGAATGGTGAAAATTGTAGCGAGGGGTGTCTTTATGACAACTGATCGGGGTATTAAGTTTTTTTTTGTATTCGTAGTTTTCGGGGCACAGTGGGGCAAAAAGTGTAAAATATAGTACAGTGGCTTAAAAATGTCAAACATGGATCAATGGTTCCAGGGTAACTTTTGGAACATAAACTAGAAATTGGAAGTGATTTTTAGTAATTCTAACTTTACGAGGCACAGTGGGACACGACGGGTTAATAATGGAGCATGGGGAAAAAAGGGAACAATCTGCCAAAATTGGAACTTAAACATGAGATATGAAGAGTTTATATGGTTTTAGGAGCACTGTGGTCAAACACGGTTAAATAGTGGAGTGGAGAAAATATGATTAAATATGTTACAGTCGGGGAAAAAGGGTTAAGTATGCTATCATGGATACACATTTTAAATAGGGTACAGTGAGACAAAAATTGTTTACCTATGGTACAGTGGGACAAAAATAGTTATATATGGTAAAGTGGGACAAAATGGGTTAATAAGCGTACAGTGGGGCAAAAAGCGTTAACTATGTATCAGTGGGACAAAAATATATTTACTATGACACAGTGGGGCAAAAAGGGTTAAATATGGCACAGCGTGACAAGAATGGTTAAGTATGCAGTACAGTGGGGCATAACTGTGTTAAATATTGTACAGTGGAGCAAAGAGGGTTAAATATGGTATAGTGTGGCAAAAACTTTTAAATATGGTACAGTGAGACAAAGGCTTTAATATGACACAGTGGGGCAAAAAGGGTTAACTATGGTACAGTGGGGCACAATAAGTTGAATACGGTAACGTGGGACAAAATGGGTTAAATACGGTACAGTGGGGCAAAAATCATTAACTATGGCACAGTGGGAACAAAATGTGTTAGCTATGGCACTGTGGGAAACAAATAGTTAAATATGGTACAGTATGACATAAATGGTTACAGTGGGCACAAATAGTAAAATATGGTAACGTGAAACAAGATGGGTTAAGTATGGTACAGTGGGGCAAAAAGCGTTAACTATTGAACAGTGAAGAAAAAATGTGTTAACTACGGTACAGTGGGACAAAAGGGTTAAATATGGTACAGTGTGAAAATATGGTTAACTATACAGTACAGTGGGCATAGCTGTGTTAAATATTGTACAGTGGAGCAAAGAGGGTTAAATATGGTACAGTGGGGCACAAATAGTTGGATATGGTAACGTGGAACAAAATGGGTTAAATATGGTACAGTGAGGCAGAAGGATTTAACTATGGAACAGTGGGAAAAAATGGAACAGTGGGAAAAAAATGTGTTAAATGTGGTACCATGGAGCTATTCACTTTAGATTTTTAAATTCGTACCTTTATAGACACAGTGGGACAAACATTGTTTTATATTGTACAAGGTCGTGAATGTAGCTATTGGAAAATAAACTAGGGGAAAGTTGCTAACGTATGAACCAAAAAAAATAGTTTTTCAACGTTCAGAGGTACAGTGGGAAAAGAGTAAATATTGTACCACGGTGTCAGGGTAACTCTTGGAACACAAACTAGAAATGAAACGAGGGTTCGTATTTTATAAAATAAAATAAAATATAAAAGTAACCAAATCTTCTTCATTTTGTACCATATGTAATAAGTTACAACTATTTTACTGTACCCTAAACAGAAAATAAATAAAAGATGGGGGCTGCGAAGCGCACCGGGTTAATGCTAGTATTCCATGTAACATTACTCACAAAGTGAGGGTATACCTTAGTCGGTTTACCCGACTGAAACTTTCTTACTTGTTAATTTATAAATATTCCAATTCTTGTTGTCAATTCATCAAAGCAAATTATTGTTACGCAAGATTATACGATTTAAATATTAATCGAATTTTACAAACGTATAAAATTTCGGAAAACTTCCACATTGAACTTCTGATAAACAGAAAACTTACCTTTACATTAAGGCATTGACACATTGTCAAAATACATAAATACAAATTAAATTTTGTTTCGGAAATGTTAGTTTCAAATAAAAAAAAATATTTTGATGAAAACTTATTTTTGTTCAGAGCAAAATTCTCTTAAACATATAATATGTGTGCGTGTTAAATATTACATATTTGGTGTGTAGCCTAAACATATGTATGTTTCAAGCAGAATATGTTTGGGGCAACTTACTACAGACGCGATTTTTCTTCAGCGTGAACACACAAATAAATTTAAAAGTGAACTTAAAATTGGTATTATCGGTTAAAAGAACAATTTATGGCATTTATATCATGTAAATGTTGGCCATAACTACGTCTGAGGTGGTCCATTGAGAAGGTCCAATTTGGGCGACTAGTTCAAGAATAGTGACCGGTATCTCGCGAATAAAACGAGTAATATTGGCATCCGACGCGTCAATCGTAGCTGGCTTATTCCTGAAGACCTCAGACTTTACATATCCCCAGAGGAAATAGTCTAAAGAAGCGATGTCGCACGATCTAGGTGCCAATTTACCACAGTAAAACATGAAATTAAGTGCTCACCAAAATGATTTCTCAACAAGGTCATTGTTTCATGCGCTGTACGCTCACCGAGACCATGCCCTTGAGATTCAGGAAGCACATAGTCCGTTAACATGTTGTGATAACGGTTACCACACGCTGAAAAAAAATCGCATCTGTAGTATATTGTCCCAAACATATTCTGCTTGAAACATAAATATTTTTAGGGTGCACTCCAAATATATAATATTTGACAAATACAAATATTATATGTTTGGGAGGATATTGTTCTAAACAAAACTATGTTTACATCCTAATATTTTTTATTTGGATATGATATTTCCCAAACAAAGATCTTTTTGCGTGAATGTATGTCTACTATTCTTTAATTGTTTTAAGTTTACAGCAATTGAAAGGTAATTTTTGAAATTTTTAATGTTAGTAAAATTTCTTTATAATTGATGAATTGAATTGGTTTCAAATAGAAGTTAATGCTAAGTACGCCATTTTTAATAGGAATGCATAATTCGAAAATAAAAAAATTAAAACTAATATTCGAAAAATTCAGCAAAGTTTTGAAAATCCTTTTTTTAATAAAATATATTTGGAAATATTCATAAACAATAATTTTATTCGTATTTAAACAAATATTTTATTTGAGAAAATCAGTTCGCAAATATATTTTATTCTAATATATTAAAATATGGGTTCTAAATACATTTTATTGATTTTCAAATAAAATTTATTTGCTCGAAAATATATAATATTTAAAAATTTGTGTTCCAAGTATATTTTCTTTCGATTCAAACATATCAAAAAAGGCGATTTTGCCCCGTGCATTAACTTTAACATTCTGATATTCCTCATTTTCGAAGAAATATGGACCAATGATTCCACCAGCCCATAAACCACACTATACCGTTGTTTTTAGTGGATGTAATGGTAGCTCTTGGTACTCTTCCAGATGCTCATCAGCCCAAATACGGCAATACATTTGTTTGTGTGTAAACACATATGGCGATCAAAAAAATTAAAGCTGTTAAAATCACATTAATGTAATTTATTATTAAACAAAAATATTAAAATTTTAATAAAATGAAAACATTTCACATGTATTTACTCAAGATTTTAAGAAAAAAGCAGTTGCGTACTGACAAATTGTAGTTTTGGTTCATTTACGTATTTTTATAGCACATTTCTTGAAAATTAACCATGTAAATAGAGGCTTATGTAGAAAGGGGCTTATTATAAATAATATTTCTAAGAGCAAAATTAATCTTAAATAAATAAAAATGGAAAAATGTTTGTATGTATGTATGTATGTGTTTTATAGACGCTTAAACCACTGGACCGATTTTAAAATTTTTTCTTTTGTTTGAAAGCTATTTGGTCTGAGATGGTTTTGGGACAAAAAATTTTGCAAATAGTGGGCGGGGAAAATGTGGGCGTGGCAAATCGTTTGTTTGTGGGTTTGTTTGTTTGTTCCGTATAGACGTCTAAACGGCTAGACCGATCATCTTGAAATTTTCACAGAATGTACATGTGTAGGGGGTGCTGAAAATAGGGTACTTGAATTTTCGATATATCAAGTGGGCGTGGACCCGCCCATATGGGTCCAATTTTGATATTGAGAACAAATTTTAGCTAGAGTGCTGAAATTTTGTGTGTATGCATTTAGTGGCATATTATGTGAATTTTCCAAAAATGGGCGGAATCGGACCAATGGGCGTGGCCCCGCCCATATAAGCCAAATTTTGAAATTGAGATATGTTGCACAATTTGTTAGCGAGAGTGCTGAAATTTTATGTATATGTATATGGTGGCAGTCTACGTGATTGGTCCAAAAATGGGCGGGATCGACCCAATGGGCGTGGCCCCGCCCACATAGACCAAATTTTGAAATTTTGATATCTTGCACCATTTGCTAGCGGGAGTGCTGCAATGTTGCGTATATGTATCTGGTGGCATTCTACGTAATTGGTCAAAAAATGGGCGGGATCGGACCAAAAGGCGTGGCCCCGCCCATACAAGCCAAATTTTTAAATTGAGATATCTTGCAGAATTTGTTAGCTAGAGTGCTGTAATGTTGTTCGTATGTATCTGGTAGCAGTCCACGTGATTTTTCCAAAAATGTGCGGGATCGGACCAATGGGAGTGGCACCGCTCATATAAGCCAAATTTAAAAAATGTGATATCTTGCACAATTTGTTACCGGGAGACCTGGAATTTTGTACATATATATATCCGTTGGCGACCTACATGATTGGTCCAAAAATGGGCGGGTTCGGACCAATAGGCGTGGCCCCGCCCATATAAGGCAAATTTTGAAATTGAGATATTTTGCACAATTTGATAGCGAGAGTGCTGCAATTTTGTGTATATGTATATAGTGGCAGTCTACGTGATTGGTCCAAAAATGGGCGGGATCAGAACAATGGGTGTGGCCACGTCCATATAAGCCAAATTTTGAAATTGAGATATATTGCACAATTTTGTACCGAGAGTGCTGTAATTTCGTGTATAAATATCTGGTGATAGTCTACGTGATTTGTCCAAAAATGAGCGGCATCGAACCAATGGGTGTGGCCACGTCCATATAAGCCAAATTTTGAAATTAAAATATCTTGCACAATTTATTATCGAGAGTGCTGCAGTTTTGGACATATGTATCTGATGACTGTCTTAGCGATTCGCCCAAAAATTGGCGGGATCAGACCAATGGATGTGGCTCCGCCTATATAAGCCAAATTTTGAAATTGAGACACATATCTTGCACAATTTTTAGCGAGAGTGATGTCTGGTGGTAGTCTACGTTATTGGTCCAAAAAGGGTCGGGATCGGATCAATGGCCGTGGCCCTGCCCATATAAACTAAATTTTGAAATTGAGATGTCTTACACAATTGTTTAGCGATAGTTCTGTAATTTTGTGCATATGTATCTGATGATAGCCTACGTGAATGTTCTAAAAAGTGGCGGGATCGGATCAATGGGCCTTGCCCCGCCCATATAAACCAAATTTTGAAATTGAGATATCATGCACAATTTGTTAGCGAGAGTGCTGTGATTTTGTGCATCTCACGCAGTCTACGTGATTACACAAAAAAGGGCGGCACCGCCAATAGGAGCCTAATTTTTAAATTGAGATATCTTGCACAATTTGTTTAAGTGAGCGCTGCAGTTTTGGGTATATGTATCTGATGACAGTCTACGTGATTCGACCAAAAATAGGCGGGATCAGAACAATGGACGTTGCCCTGCCTATGCGAGTATAAGTCAAATTTTGAAATTGAGAGTCATATCTTGCACAATTTTTTACCGAGAGTGCTGTAATTTCGTGTATATATATCTGGTGATAGTCTACGTGAATGGCCCAAAAGGGTTGGGATCGGACCAATGAGCGTGGCCCCACCCTTATAAGCAAATTTCTGAAATTGAAATACCTTGAACAATTTGTTAGCGAGAGTGTTGTAATTTAGTAAATATGCATTTGATGGCAGTCTACGTAATTGGTTCAAAAATGGACGGGATCGGAAATCTCAATCTGGGGCAACGAAGTGGACCGGGTCCAGCTAGTCTTAAATAAAAGTGTCGAAGCAAGAGGGATGAGAAATAACGGTAATTTTTGGCTTATCTCTACTACAAATTCGATTGTCACGTTCGACACCGAAAAGAAGCATTAGTTATTAGTAGACCAGAAATATGCAAATCAAGTTCATCAAACTATTGGTACAACTAGAATTTGTATAAAATACCAACATTCAAAAAACATCAGTTTAAAAAATTATTTAGATTTTTTTCTGTATTCATTTGAAGTTTGTCACGTTCGACACCGTAGGTGTAAAGTCCAATGATTTTGTGAAGGTGCAAAAAATAAACTTCACGACATACTTGAGCCAGATGCCTGAAATTTGGTATAGATACTTCTTATAGCTATAGGTAACTTGGAATTGAAAATGGACACAATCGGTCCATTCTTTGATATAGCCCCCATATATAGCATCTCCCCGATTTGACTTCTTAACGTCATAGAGACCACAAATGTCAACTGATCGGGCTGAAAATTGGTAACTGGTGTTTATTTATACCTGGAATCCTTCACACGAACAATGGCTGTCATATTTATATAGCCCTTATACAAAGGTCCCTCTAGATTTGTCTTCGTAACGCCATAAAAACCTCAAATTTCAACGAATTGGTCTGAAATTTGGTATAATGAGTTTATTTGTACCCGAAACCATTCATATGCGATCCATGGTGGAGGATATATAATATTCGCCATTACCGAAGATAATCCGTCTTTACATGTTTTATTTAGAAAAAATCATGGAAAAAATGTCACGTTCGACCCAACAAAGAGGATTCAAAAACTTCATTATTTTTTAACATTTTAAAATTTTCGTCTTTAACATATTCTTTGTGATTTCGCTGAATCTCAGGTTTTTAAAGATGTTCACGAAAACTACTTCTATTTTTGTCTCATTCGAACCGTTCCTTTTTTTGTCCTTATTTTCTAATCAATACTCCGCCTGAAAAAGACAAAAACAAAAGTGATAGCACTAATAACGATCTATAAGATTATGTAAAAGATCAATCTAAAATATGTTTTATTCTGTCTTTTTATCACTTTGAATGTGTACGACGGCCACGTTCGACAACGTGGAATTGCCCATATTTAGTTTGAAAATATTAGTTAGCAAATTGTTATACAATATATTAGCATATTAAGCATTATAAGTATTTGTCAAGAAGGCAGCTTGTTTCGGTACAGTTTTCGGACATGAATGAAATTTTACTCAAATACATTTTATTTGAAAATCGAGAATATGTATTTAGAGTTTATATGTTCATATATTACAACAAAGTAATAGAGAAGAACTAACTAACTAATACTAAGAACTAATTGTCTCAAATAATATATGTGTGTATATACAAATGAAATTATTCTTTAGGAATTTCGCCAGATACATTTTAAAACTTTGCTGACTTTTTCGAATTTCAGTTTTAATTTTTCCATTAAGCAATTTATCGCAATTTTTCTTTATGCAAGTTTGTACGATTCCAATTATAAAGGAATATTACGAACATTTAAAATTAAATAATAAAGTTTGCATTTAGTATAAATAAATGCAAACTTTAGTATAAATAATTATTTTGCCAAATACTACATATTTATAGTGTACCCTGAAATTATTTTTAAAAGCGTTTTAATGATGGAAATTGTTTTTTTGCACTCGCTATATTTTGGTATTTATATTCAAAGTGAAACTTTTAATTTACCAAGAACAAAAAAGCACGTTCAAGGATTTTGCGCAAAATTTGTTAGATGAAGGATTTAGGAAATGTATTATTTCTCTTTATCGAGATATTGCAATATTAACTTGTTATACACTTTATTAGTCAAGTTTTTTCCATATTTAAATTTCTAAATTGGCTTAGATGATTTGGTCATTCGTTGTTTTGTTGAAGATAAGTGCATTGTATGCGAATTATTGCAAATTGTTATTATTATATATTAATACTAGCAAAGAATTTCTCACATTCTATAACTCGAAAACTTTTGTCGGTTTGACCACAGACCGATCATACATTTACTGGACCTACATTATTAAAAGTTGGCGGACTGATATGCCAATTCTTTGAAAGTGGCTTACTTTGACTTTGGATTTTCGTCAAGTGATTTTCGACCACTTGGTCAACTGTGCGGGTATAGAAAAGAGCTTTGTATATGGGCTACCTTAGATAGTTTTTATATGCATGGGCTATTGAGTTCTGGTGCTATTGAATGTTAAGTATTATTTTTGTTATTGAATCAAAAAACAGTATCCAAACACTCAATGAAAATCGCCTATATTAAAAGATATGTATAAGTATTTAAATGGTTGGTTCACAAATAGCTTTGTCTGTTCATCATAAAAAAGTGGTTTAAGTGGTCTACTTGCAAGTCTATCAAACTCTTGAAAATAATACCAGATGCTATCAAAAACTCAAACGGTATGAACACATTTTTGATCGCGACTGCAATGACCACAAACTCGAAATGAGCTCTTATTCGCCCTTTAAATATTTATATGGAAGAGTTAAATTATTTTGGTCCCAACTGTTCAAATTTCATTACTCTGAGTAGGGTTTTATTCCAGCCACACTCTTAACAACACGAGTACACACTTACTGCATAAAAGTTCTCATAGTTCAACAGGTCGCAAAACGCGTCTCGGAAAATCAAAAGGTTTCTGATACTATTGCACAATTTATGCAATGATATCTACGTCCCATGTTTCGATTTAATCGGTTTAGTTGTTATAGTATTGTAGTTTAAGCCGGTGCGCTTCGCAGCCCCCATCCTTTATTTATTTTATGTTTAGGGTACTGTAAAATAGTTATACATCTTTGTTTCAAAATGACATAATTATTACATATGGTGCTAAATGAAGTAGATTTTATTACTTTCATTCGTTAAAATACTAACCCCCTTTTCATTTCTTGTTCATGTTCCAAGAGTTACCCTGACATCATGGTACAATATTTATCTCTTTACCCCTGTACCTCTGAATGTTGAAAAACTATTTTTGATCATATGTTAACTTCTTTCACCTAATTTATGTTCCAATAGCTACATTCAAACGTACAATATAAAACCATGCTTGTCCCACCGTGTCTATAAAGGTACGAATTTAAAGTGAAATAGCTCCATTGTATCACATTTAACCCTTTTGCCCTAATGTGTCATAATTAATCAATTTTACACCACTGTACTATAATTACGTCTTTGCCCCACAGTGCCACTAAAAAAATGCATTTAGAAAAAATCAAAGTTTATATTTCAAAATCCAAATTGGCAATCTTAGACCACATTTAACCATTTTTGTTCCCTATCTGAGCCATGTTTAACTTTTTACCATACCGTACCTCATTTAACTTATTTTTGCCCACGGTTTACATAGACTACCTATTTCGAAAACAAAAATATTTCTTAGCTATTATGCTGTAAGAGCTATATACCTTCGCACACTGGGACCACATACAACCCTATTAAACACTTTTTGTTCCACTGTGTTTCTAAAGTACGAAATTGTATACGCATCTGGACATATATAACCGTTTTCTACCCACTTACCATTTTGACACACTTTACCATATTTAACACCTATTTTACATCGGGGCGTAACATATTTCATATTGAAAGAGTTCTGCTTGCCACAACTGCACCATCATTTTAAACTTTTTGCACCACAGTGCTACTCAAAGCATAAATTAAAAAAAACACTTCTTATCTCATATTTATGTTCCAGAAGTTACCCTCTTTCCCTGTATCCATATTTTTGCCCACTGTACTAAATTTACGTTTTTTGACCAACTGTACCATATTCAACCCATTTTGTCCCACGTTAACATATTCGACTGTTTGTATTCCATTGTAACCATTTTTGTCACATTTAACCATTTTCGTCCCACTGTACCATAGATAACACAGTTTTGCCTCACTGTTCCATAGTTAACGCTTTTTGCCCCACTGTACCATATTTAAGCCCGTTTGTCCCACGTTACCATATTTAACTATTTGTGCCCCACTGTACCATAGTTAACCCTTTTTGCCACACTGTGCCATATTCAACCCTTTGTCTCACTTTACCATATTTAACTCTTTTTACCCCATTGATATTTAAGCCTGTTTGTTCCACTGTACAATGTTTAACATATTTATGCCCCACAGTACCATATTTAACCCCCTTTCCCAACTGTATCATAGTTAATACATGATACAGTTGGCGCGTCTACGTCCCAAATTTCATGATTCCAGCTTCAGCCCTTTGGGCTGGGCGATGATCAGTCAGTCACGCAACAATTTTACATATATACCCCCACTGTTCCATAGTAAACGCTTTTTGCTCCCCTCTGTGCCATATTTAACCAATTTTGTCCCACTTTACCATATAAAGGGTCCGCCAAATAACTTTTTTTTGAAAATGCTATAAAAAAAACTACTGAATATTTTCTCAAATTTCTTTTTTTATTTGAAAGTACAATCCTTCCCGTTAATAATGGAAAATAATTTCAATCAAATGGCTGCCTCGGCTGGCCATGCAGTAGCCGACACGATCCGTCCAATTTTTAAGCACATTATCGATTGTGTGCAGTTGTATTTCACCAATGGCTTCACGAATATTGTCCTTTAAAGCGTCAATTGGCTCTGGCTTGTCGGCGTAACACTCATCTTTGAGGGCACCCTACAAATAATAGTCCAACGGTGTCAAATCGCAGATCCTAGGTGCCCAAACGACTTCAGCTCTGCGGCTGATAATGCGATCTTCAAAAACAGGGCACAAAACATCGAGTGTAGCTTCGGCTGTGTGGCACGTAGCGCCATCCTGTTGAAACCAAATGTTGCCAATATCCTCCTATTCAATTTTTGTGAACAAAAATTCGTTCAACATGGCCCAATTACGATCGCCATTGACTGTAACGGCCACTCCTTGCACATTTTCGAAGAAAAATGGCCCAATTATGCCTCTGGACCAAAATCCGCACCAAACAGTGACTCGTTTTGGGGGTATCGGCTTTTCAATGTATGCGTGCGGGTATTCTGTGCCCCAAATACGACAATTTTGCTTGTTTACATACCCGCCAAGATCAAAATGAAAAAATCAAAATCAAATGAAAAAAAAATGAAAATCAAAATTTTCAAAGTAATGTCGCAATATTTCCCAGCGTTGTCCAAGCGTATACACAACCATATTCGTTCAGCCGAAGGATAAATCTAATTATCTGTCAAATCAGACATGAGCTAAGTGTTACCATTCACGAAATAAGCACTAGTTGAAAAAAAAACGTTAGATGGCGGACCCTTTATAACTATTTTGCCCCGATTGCACCATAGTTAACCCTTTTTGCACCACTGTGCCACATTTAATCCTTTCACTGAACCATATTTAAAACTTTTTGTCCCACCGTACCATTTTTAACAAATTTTTGTCTCCCTGTACCATGTTTAAAATTTTGTCTCCATGCTACCATACTTAACCCTTTCTTCCCACACTGTACCACATTTAACCATACTTTCTCCACTGTGCGTTATTTAACAGTTTTTGGCTCTCTGTGATGCTAAAAGCATAAAAATTCTTCGTATCTTATGTTTGGGTTCCAATTTAGCAAGATTTTTCCGTTCTTTCCCACTGTGCCTCTCAAAGTTAGAATTTCTAAAAATCACTTCCGATCTCTAGTTTATGTTCCAAAAGCGACCCTAGCACCACATGACCATGTTTAGCATTTTTAATCCACTGTACTATATTGTACACTTTTTGCCCCAAAATTGATTGAAAAATTGAAAAAAATTGATCCTTATTCTACTTTACGTCCCAAAAGCTACTCTCACACCAAATTTCGCGGTTCTAGCTCGTGCCATTTGGATTTGGCTGCGCGTAAATGTTCGAATTTCGAAAAATCCTGCCAATTTCGTAGTCTACCTCATAAAGGCTACCCTCACACAAAATTTCACGATTCTAGCTCAATCCGTTTAGATTTGGCGGTGGTACCATATTTATTTTGCCCCATTGTGCGGCTAATAGTACGAATTTCGAAAAGGCCCTCATTATTGCGCGTCTACGTCCCAAATTTCATGATTCCAGCTTCAGCCCTTTGGGCTGGGCGATGATCAGTCAGTCTCGCAACAATTTTACATATATGTATACTCGTATATAGATTTGACCCCCAGGCTAGACGAAAAATAGTTATAGTTGAAGGTCAGTATATACACATCAAGATATATATATTTAGCTCCTAATTGACTTTTGAAAGATTGAGCATTTTTTTCGGTAACTACTGCACTGACCGCAGTTCAAATCGTGTGAATGTGAATAGCATATTCCAGCTACGCCCTTAACTGTACGAGTATGTGTGAAAACTTTCGGGTAGTACGTTTACATGGGGCCAGTGGTCAAGAGGTCACCAAAAAGAAACAATTGCTTAATATGCTATGCATGTTCCAAATTTCGATATAATTCCAAATTAGTGATGATAATAGAAAAAATATCAAATAATTCAAAACCTGAAAACATGCATACATATTACCAAAATTTTTGTAAAATATATTATTGCTGTAAATAGAGAGCGATATAGATATATCTGCAAAAGACTTTTAAAAATTTTTTGGTCGCGGTTTTTGTATCCATCAGGCCGGACGACGCCTTTCCTTGAAGACCGGTATATGCACATACACATCTATGTAGGTCCATAGCTCTTTTTGGGATTTTTAAAGTATTGGAAGAATCAAAAACTTTTAAACAAATTGAAATGCAGTGAAAGAATGAAAATTACTTTGGTCACCGTCAAACCGACCACAAAAAATCTGTACTGTGAAAATTCTGTTGGTTATACAACACTCGAGTCTATACATAATCAAAATTTCTAGCTTTCTACCTCTTATAGGCACCGCAACGGTCAAGCGGTCAAAAGACACACATCAATTAGTAGGATCATAGCTCTTAAGGGACTTTTCAAGTACAGAATCAGTGAACATTGCGTTGGTCACTGCTAAACTGACCAAAGTATGAGAAGTGTCCGAATTGACAACGCTAGATATGTTACCACAGTAAGTGGTCAGCAATATATTTTGAAAAGATTTTAAAATTTGTAGGACGCAGTTTTATGTGACACTTCCCAGGCACTGCTCTATCAGTCCACCAAGTTTTAAGAAAATCGGTTCAGCCATTTTTTGTGATGCTGGATCAAACAAACGGACAATTATTCATATTACTTTTCTGAGATAATTTCTCAACGAGCGGCATTGTGGAATTTGATTATTGGCATTTAGGGTGGCTTTATATGTAATACTAAAATGTTGATTTAGTTGGAAAATATCGGATAATGGATAATATACCTATTATTATGACCATGTGTGTAAACTCTCGACAATATCCACATCCGTATGTCTGCTAAGCAAGTAAGATTATAAACATTCAACTCCATCGACAGCTAAATGTTGCGCTCGTTCGTTCATTCATACATGCACCGGCTACGCGCAGGGGTAATAGTTCGACTGGTTGACCCTTGGCTGACGAACGACGAAGTTAAATGAAAGGAGCACTGTTGTCCTGGTGCATTTCGTGGTGGCGGCCGCACAGGTGGTCTCCCATACTCGTGCAGTTCAAGTTCGTACCTAGTGGTATCAGTGAACAAACAAAACGGAACCGAACAATTTATGCAAAACGAATTCAATTAACACCTATAGTTTGTACGACGACAGTCTGATATTTTGCAAATGACACGTACATTCATTTAAGTCCTTTGCTCCGACCGTCCAGAGGAGGGACTGTCGCTAGGCTCTCAACCGCCGACTGCTAACTGCTGACTGCAGTCAGAACCGTTCCATATCTGGCTGTGTTTATCTCGCTCTATGCCGAGGAATAAGGAATAATAGCTGGAGCATGAACAGCAAATATGTTTGCGAATTGCACTGAGCGAAGAATATCAAACATCTCAGTTGTGTCCGTCCGTCCATTCATTCATGCATTCAAGTCCGTCTGGAAGGTACCTAGTACTCGAATGCATTCGCTTAGTTATTGTTTTGCGTACTTGGTACCCTTTAGGGCAACAATATTTTGACAACTTCTTTCGTTCCACGTCCTGTTCTGCGGCCCATCGTTCGGTGGCAAGTTGCAAAAGAAACGGTAGCAGTGGCTGTCTCAGCGGCATAATGTATGGCAATCGGTTGGTTGTATTCATCATCGGTGACGACAGGTGAAACATGAAATGCTGAAATGTGCATGAATGAAGTGAAAACATCGTTTAGCGAGAGAAAGAGCTGATTGAATGAATGACAATGAATTTGTTGGATGGTTGTTGGGCCCGGCTCCTTGGCGGCTTGATGGCTTGGTCGCTCCTTTGGCGAAGGGGATGAGCAACGTTTCACATGGATGGCATTGCTTCCGCACCGAACGGCCGATCAGTCTAATCGATCTCTCCGCGCTCATAGTTATTTATGTGACAAAATTTTGCAAATAATTGGATTGACTGATCACAGATAGCACGCATGGCTGAATACGGTTCGCATATGTTGGACTCGCACAAAAAGTTCTCCAGGCGACCCTTCAAAAATGCCAACGCTCATAATTTAATTCAATTAAACGTGCATTGCAATTCAATTTCGAATAGTCGTCGCTCGTATCGATTGCTTCCTTCTCAGCACCAAAAGCGGAAAGGTCGCGTTTCTTCCCAGCTACCTACTCCTTGTGCCACTGCCACATTATTTTGATATCTTCATAAACGCTGATGGTTTGGCCTGTCATAGAGTATTTACGATTGCGCCGAAAAGGATGTTTTATTTTTTCTCGTTCACTTTGAAGTCATTTGCAGCATTGGCATTGAGAAAATGGATTTAAAATGAAAATGTTTGTATTTTAAGTTTGTTGAATTACTACATAGAACGGCGATATGTGAAGTGGCAGAAGGCTAATACTACGATAAAGTGAGTTTAGAAATTCCTCATTTTAGTCTTACAAAAAATAACTTTAAGTTGTGGGTTATACTCATAAGTAGGTATAGGACATTTTCTGGTAAAAAGAATATTCAATGTGTCTCTCTTGAAATAACACTGTTGAATTCTCATTTGTAAGGAACAGTTTGCTATTTACAATGACATGGTGCAATGACTGTCTATAAAACAGTCATATTTCGTGATCAGAAACAAATAAGAAAGTTTCAGTCGGGTAAATTACACGAATTAATGTGTCAGTTTATGCTTCACCCATTTTCTTCAAGTTGATAGCGACAGGTAAACTATTACTAGTGTGGAATTACAGGGGATTCGGATATGTAGTATAGAAGTTGTTAGAGAATCAATATTTCACTAAATTTTCACCCTTTGTGAGGGAGGTACTAAAAAGAGTGGACCAATATGGCCCATCTTTGAACTTAGTATGAGATAGAAAAAAATATTATCCCATACCATACTTGAAGTCAGTCCGTTACTCCATTCGGGAGTTATCGTGCGCTCCAGCCAGACAGAGGGACAGACAGACAGACGGACATTGCTCAAATGACGTAAAATGGCTCAAAATGGATTTCCGCCAAACATACTTGGGATCTTAGGTCACTACTTCGATGTGTTACACTTTTTGTCCGTAGCAATGATATATGCCCTCGTCACACTAAAGTGAGGGTATAAAAACTGCCCTTGACCTTCGCAAACCTGATAACGAGATAGCTGAACAGTTCAATATGCAACTCATATGGATGTTTGACAAAAGCGACATACCAGGGAACTGCAAAGCAGATTAAATTGCAAGACTAGGAACCTCTTCGTAAGATATCGTGCCCTTACGGAAAGATATTGCGTAACAACTTTTGCAGAAGTTGTGGATACGAAGATGAGGAGGAATCAATACAACACTTTCAGTACCTGTTCCCGGTATATCTAGAAGGCGACCTTAGGCTCTCATTTTTTTGTTGAGTTAACTAGCGTGGCTGTTGTTAAAATTCGCCAAGTTCCGAGCTTTTTAAAGCAATCATATTGGTTGAACAGGAGGGCTCAGGAATTACTTATGTTTTCCCTTACGTCCCTGTGATTGCACAGTGGACTATATAATCTAAGTGATTCTGTTATACAAGCTGCCACTCTATACCTACCCTAACCCTATCGCTTATATTGTGCAACAGCGTTGCATATCAAAATATAAATTTTTTGAGCTAATCATACCAATGAGTTAGGGTGGCAGTCAGCTTTGCCATCTCGTATAGACCAATGTACTCGTACGTCCGGACGTACGCGCGTCCCTAGTGATACCACGGGCACAGATGCCCCTATATAAACCAAACATATCGCACCTGTTCCACAAACGGTTACAACTCAAAATTTAAAAAATTTCAGTAGAGCCCAAAAACTGTTTCCGTTAATATTAAGATATATTACAAAAACAAGAATATGTCGTTGCAAGAAAATATCATAGAAAATTTAATAACGCTATTTTCTTTTTTTTATTGATTACACTATGCAACAAAATTTTTGTCCAAGGGATGTGGATAACAGTTTCTGGTGCAATTAGGTGTCACAAACACGAAAAAAATATTACAAAAATTTTTTATGGTAATTTTTTTTTATTTTTTTTTAAATTCCAGCTTTAATGGAAAGTACATTCAGTATTTGGACCAAGTATAAGCCTGATTGAGCCGTGTTATGCCTCAAACTAAAGGGAATTATATATGCTGCAAATATCGCTTTCACGTAGAAACTTTGGTTTAGTAACAGTTGTAAAAATATGAGAAAAAAATGTTTTTTTTTTTTTAAAACACTTTCCTGGTACAAAAAAAAACATAAAAAATAGAAGAAAAAAATTATAGAGAGGACGAGGTTCTATGGCCGTTCGTAACCCTCCATAAAACATGATATGCAATGTGAGAGCTATATTGGATGAGATCGGCTCAGATAGAGAGTCATTCAATAATATTTGTGGTTTTTTATTTATGAGGTTTCCATTCAGTTACGCCACATAGGGGGGCAGTCGTAGATACAGGTAGTAAAATTATACGTATGCAATACAAAGTAGTACAAAGTTTCGAAGCAAACTATATGTCAGCTACAGGTACTGCAACTTATGAACCTTAAACCCGAAATTTATGAATGAAATTTCTTATTAATAAATTAGTGTAATTCAGCGCCTTAAAGAGATAAGTCAATTTTCTGAAAAATAGTAAAAAATTAAATTTCGAAGTATGAGTAAAAGCCAAAGAACTTTTCAATGTTTAAATGATCCCGACAATTTCTTCTACATCTGCGAAAAATGTGTATATAGACGTGCGTTTAGTAAAATAATAGAAGAAATATATGTGTAATAGGCCGGTTCGATTTGTGGGGAGGCATAAAAGTCGCCATTGCTCAGTGAAAATCGTATTCTAGTGATTAAAATAAGAAACTTTGCCGAAGGAACCATACCTCTAAAACGAATTCTGATGTCCCGGAATTTGTGTCGAACTTTTGGGTAGGGGCAAATTTTGAAAAATCCCACTTTGACCCATTTACAGTGCTCCAATCGAGTCCAAATTTATGACCGACCCCCACTAACTTTGGAGGCCCGACCCACTCAGGCACACCCCCTGGAACCCCTAGCAGCTGTTTGGCCTTTACCACTGAAATTAAGTAAGAGAAAAATGCTTAGGTCTTCCGGGCCAAAACACAGGTTCTTGCACGGGGCAAAATCCCCTTATTTCATATGTTTAAATCGAAAGAAAAAATATTTTTAACACAAATTTTTAAATATTATATATTTCTGGGCAAATAAATTTTGTTTGAAATTCAATAACATATATTTGGATTGCATATATCAATATATTACAACAAACTAAATTTCTCAAATGAAATATGTGTTTGTATACAAATAAAATTATTGTATAGGAAATTCTCCAAATATATTTTATTTAAAAAAGATTTTCAAATCTTCAGCTGACTTTTTCGAATTTCAGTTTTAATTTTTCTATGGTTCCCAATTGTACTTCCCAGTTATGATACCATATGTAGCATTGACTTCTGTTTCAAATCAATCATTTCAAATTTCTTAATATTCCCGGCCATCATGCCATGACAATTTCAACTATTATTATTTATTATTTTTACGAATGTTAAACTTTTCTGTGACTGTGAATTCGTAAAAACTTTAACACAATTAACGAATTTTCTGAATTCTTAAATGCAAATAAATATTTTTTTCGGAAATAAGAGTCCCAAATAAAAACATATAGGGATGTAAACAAAGATTTGTGTGTACCAAATATTATATGTTTTGAGTGTACCCTAAACATATATATGTTTGGGACAATATACTACCAAAGCAATAATTTTCAGCGTGTAGAGTCCCTTCACCGTTTGCCAGAAGTAGCTTAAAGTTTGGCGCCCTGTTACCACAAACCTTTCTTCCTACTACGTAGGGTTCTTGTATCAGGACGATGTCTACTGCGCCTGTAATAGAGCCGCTGGTGCTGCTTTGGCGTGATGGAATTTAATCTATAGAATTCTTACCACCATTGGTAACCGACAGATTAACTTCTACCCCAAAAAGGGTTTTTATCGAACTACTCGCCCGTATCATTGAGGAGCATGTCCCCGTCAGATGCGTCAATGAGTCCAGAAAATCCCCTCAGCCCCACAATGTCCGAAGTAGTGCCTTCGTCCTCAGAAAAGGATGTTACAGCCTTAATGTCTGACTCTGAGGCAACAGAAATCATGGGCGTGGGTAACTCCACACTTGCAGAGGGCAGGGTGTCAACCACGGTGGATACATCACCTTCTGCGGTGGGAACTATATCCTGCTCGTATAACATCAAAACTATAGCCTCGGAACCATATTGCAGGATTTCCCTTGCCCTTGCCGTTGTATGTGCGGGCATTAAGGAACAGATTGGCATGTCGCTTATTACCATCAGCCATACCAATCTTGTTAAATCTTCAATTACGCTATGCAACAACATTTTTGTCGAAGGGCTGTATATATATTTTAATGGTGTAATTTTGAATCCTAAACACGAATATTAAAAACTATTTTTATGGTAAAATTGTCCTTTTAAAATTTTTTTTAAATTCACATTTTCGTTAAGTATAACCGAAATTTCCTTTTAATTGAAGGAAATTATCAGGGCTACAAGCGAGTGTCATTTTCGCGTATAAACAGAAGTTTAGTAGCTGTCATTTCGATGTTTAGTAGTGCTTCATATTTTTCCGTTTTCGAATAATGCTTTTGCATTGTATATTGCTTATTGACTTTAAAATAAGTTATTTAAAATGAGACATTTTGCCTCGCTTTTATTTTATGAGCATTGACTATTTGATGGCAGACATTATACAATTGTCGGAGGAATAGATTTTATGATCGTTCGTCTCTATCCATAACACTATATGTAAAGTATGAGAGTTACTTAGAATGAGATCAACAGAGGTAGAAAAGCAATAAACAATATTTGTGTTTTTATTTTTTATGAGGTTTCCGTTCAGTTATCCTTTTTTTGGGCATTAATCAAATCCCATGGAATACCTTGTCGTATTCTCAGGTAATAAAATTATATAACCCCACGAAACATAAAGTAGTATAAAACTGCATCCGTGAATGAAATTTGTTTCATTCGTAATTCAACTTCTTAAAGTGATAAGTCGATTTTGTAAAAAATTACAACGTATGAGTTAAAGGCTTTTCAATGTGTAAATGATCCCAATAATTTATGCTATATCTGCGGAAAATTTGCATTAAAAAAATCGACGACCGTTATGTAAAACAATAGAGGCAATTTATGTACAATATGTATTTTGGCGTACCAGTTCAAAATCTGAACGAACCGTGGACACCTTCACACTGAATACAAGTAAAAGCGTTAAGTTCGGCCATGCCGAATCTTATATAATGGTTACGGGTACTAATAAACTCATTATACCAAATTTCAGCCCAATTCGTTGATATTTGAGGCTTTTGTGGCAATACAAAGTCAAATCTAGAGAGATTTTTGTATGGGGGCTATATCAAAACATGGACCTATGATTACCGTTGTTCATGTGAAGGATAAACCCCAAATCGATCAGTTGTCATTTGTGATCTCTATCACGTTAAGAAGTCAAATCGTGGAGAAGCTATATATGGGGGCTATATCCAAAAATGGACCGATCAATCCCAACATACCTGCAGATATAAGAGGTATATGTACCAAATTTCAGCCACCTAGCTCAAGTGTTATAGATTGTAGCGTGATTACAGCAGACGGACGGACGGACAGACGGACATGGCTAAATCGTCTTAGAATTTTACGACGTTTAATAATATATGTATATACTTTATGGGGTCTCAGATCAATATTTAGTGGTGTTTAAACGAAGTGACAAAATGAATATACCCCCCACCCTATGGTGGAGGGTATAAAAATAGCTTCTGTAGTATATTGTCCCAAACATATTCTGTTTGAAATATATAAATGTTTAGGGTACACTCGAAGTTATTACATTTGGCACTTATAAATATTATATATTTAGGATGATGTAGTTCTAAGCAAATCGTTGTTTCTATCCTAATATATTTTATTTGAAATATTATTCACAAAACAAATATGTGTTTGCATTTAAATATTCAGAAAATATACCAATACCTTCATTTTAAGACAAGTTTTATAGATTTCAGTAATTCAACGATCATTTTTTTCAGACATTTTAAATGTTCGTAAAATTCCTTTATAATTAAAATTATACATTGCTCGATTGATTGACAACAAATTACTACTTGGAATAAACATAAATATAAACTTAGTGCTTTAAGGTATAACTCGAAATCAATGAAATTCGAAAAACGGAAACCTTTTGAAAAGCTTTTTAAACAAAATTTATTTGGAGAAAATCCTAAACAATAATTTTATTTGAATAAAGCGCATATTTTATTTGAGAAAATTAGTTTGCAAATATATTATGTTGTAATATATTGGTAGTTCTTTCTCAGGTGTAGAGGTAAAAAATTAGATCTTTCTCAGAAAATGTTGCCCTAATAAGTGGAAGTAATGACCCACAATATTAAAAAAATAAATGAAAATTGGAGGCAGGGGATGAGGTCAAAGTTCAGAAAATTTGGGTTTTTCCTCTGTAATGATTTTTTGAACTTATTTTTAATGCGGCAAAGCATAAAAAATTTAAAATAGATAATATTGTTTCTTGAAGGATTTTCCGCGCAAACAATTTATTTCGGTCACTTTTCGTGGAAATAAAAATATAAATTGCGATATCTCAGAATCGATCTGTTTTTTTATTATCTATTACTTATTTTATAAAAAAAATATATAGTCTACCGATGGTGTACATTCTGGAGTGGAGACGACTTTGGTTCAGAAGTGACATTATAATAACTGAAAATCTTCACCACATTACAAAGAAAAAATATTTAAAAAAAATCAACAAACAAAATATAGTTGAAAACACATACAAATATTTTTTCTTTGTAATTTGGCTATCGATGTAAAATTTACAAGAACAAACTTTAAAAGCTATGAATGGTTATTTTGGCGTTTTATTGTGTCTAGCATTAGAATATATGCTTTAAAACAGAAACTCGAGAAAAAATGTTGTTTTTGTCGACCGGTGTTATATTTGGTTCCTCAATGGAGAAACCAATTCCGATATCTACAAACGCCAAAGAAGATCTCATAATCACTTCTAATTAAGCATATACATATTTATAATAAACACAGATGAACAAATGTTAATAAAAGTAACAAATAACAATGCTATTTAAACAATAATTTAAAAACTCGATTTTTATAAAATGTTCTTACTTCTACAAAAAGTGCTATAATTTCTTCATTTATTAATCGATATTCGTCAAATAAGCTTTGTTTTATCCGCTAGATTTCTAGCTTTCAGAAAAGGAAGACGTTATTTTCTATTTTTTATGGGATTTTTGGAAGCAGAAAAATATCGATAATGTCTTATCGACAGCTACTCAACTACAGTCTATAGGTTAAAATTACATTCTCAACACTGTAGCCCTGATAAACTTCCAAAAATATGGTCGAAATAATAAAGGTATCTTCCGTGAAAAATGGAACTTTGAAGAAAATTTAAAAAAAAAACTACAAACTCGACAATATTCATCTGGGCGTCCGGCTAAACCTCATCTACTCGACTCAGAGTAGCCTTATACAGGTCTACTGATCTGGCATCACCAGAGCTAAGAGCTTTACTCTCCCTTGATGCAATCTTGCATCGTTACAGATTGGTGGTGTGCCCTACATAATTGCCCATAGCACATGGATCCATTTGACCTTGGGGATGGTACCATCCTCACTACTTCTGTCTGTAACAGCCATAACTAGACTCTCCTTCGCCACTTCATTGAAGAGCTTGGTGAGTGTCCTGTTGATGGTTCATCAGGTGATCTGATCTTTTGGCTTTATTACGAGCCGTTAGCACAGCTAAAATTTTGGCTTTTTCAACCGACCCAGTGGATTTGGAAGCATCTATGACGCCTTAGCCAGGTAAGTGTCTCCTTTTGTTTTTCAGTAAAGTCGAAACCTCAACACCCTCCAACTTCATCAAAACTCAGATGTCGCTATCTAACATGACGATTTCCGCTCACGGTACCACCTGTTGTGAGTACATAGATGTGTCGGCTTTGAACGACTGAAGATATCCGCTCCATTGGAACATGAAGACATCTCCTGCGAGCTTTAGGCTTCAGAGCCCACAGACCGCGCACAATGGGAAAAAAGGGGTAAATACGCGCGCATAGCAGTATTTTCTATCTCATGACTGTACCATTAGAGATAAAGTCCTACGGTTTGGACCATCTTTAAGAGAATTCTTTGGAGAAGAAATTGGTGTACCCAGATTTTATTTTACTGTTACCATGTATCGCACAGTGGGGCTTCAAAAGCGACTTTGTGGAAATTGGTGTAAAAATCAGAATATCGTACCAACTTCATTTATCTTGATTTTATATTAAAGCTGACAAAATTTAGTTCAAAATCTATTTGAGTTACTTAATTGTGTGTTGCTGCGTTTTAAATATATAAGTCATTGAAGTTCAAATATATTTTTGTGAAATGTGAGTTAAATGTCTACAAAACCGGGCAATGTTTCTGAAATTGAAACCAAAACAACATAAAAAGAATAAAATTGCAGTCTGCAATATTTTTGAAAGCTAAAGTTTTGCACTAATGTAATTACACAATGGGTCGTCGACTGTTAATAAGAGAAAAGTTAAATTAAAAAAAAAAAATAATCGGTCCACCCCAATATACATAAACTGCACAAGCGTTTAACTATATTTTTATAGTTTTTGTAGAACCAGTAAACTATAAAAATTACTCATATAATCATACACGGGGCAAAATCGCCTTTTTTGATATGTTTGAATCGAAAGAAAATATACTTGCAATACAAATTTTTAGATATTATATATTTTCGAGCAAATAAATTTTATTTGAAAATCAATAATATGTATTTAGAACCCATATGTTAATATATTAGAATAAAATATATTTGCGAACTAATTTTCCCAAATAAAGTATGTGTTTAAATACAAATTAAATTATTGTTTTTGAATATTTCCAAATATATTTTATTAAAAAAAGATTTTCAAAACTTTGCTGAATTTTTCGAATTTTAGTTTTAATTTTTTCTTTGTTTTCGAATTATGCATTTCTATTAAAAATGGAATACTTAGCATTAACTTCTTTTTGAAACTATTTATTTTTGTTCTAACTATTCCAAGTCATTATTTTGAATTATAAAGAAATTTTACTAACATTAAAACTTTCTAAAAATTACCTTTCAATTGCTGACAACTTAAAACAATTAAAGAATAGATATATATTCACGCAAATTGATCTTTGTTTCGGAAATAACATATTCCAAATAAAAAATATTAGGATGTAAACATAGTTTTGTTTAGAACAACATCCTCCCAAACATATAATATTTGTATGTGTCAAATATTGTATATTTGGAGTGCACTCTAAAAATATATATGTTTCAAGCAGAATATGTTTGGGACAATATACTACAGAGGCGATATTTTTTCAGCGTGTAATAATATTAATTAAATCGATAATTTTGATCGTAGAACTCTACAAACTTGCAACCGGACTTGTACCGGTCTTATTTATTATCCGATTTTCCAGAAATTTCGTAAAAGTTATTTTTTTGAACCAAGAAAATAGGTCCATATGTTTCGGGATAATCGGTTCATAGATAAATGAAGCTCCCACACATATTTTCTTTATTTAAAGTAAAAAAGCACATATTTAAAGTACACAAATCGGACATAATCGCAAAAAGTCGCAGATAAAATAGGTACCGTTGGATTCACCACTAAGTCACCTCTCTTCTCTATGTCATATCGCAGTGATCCCACGTGATCCAAAAAAGTTATATTCCATTTACTGTGGATAATTTTTTTGAAAAACAAAAAAATGGTATTTATACCCTAAACCACTCTGTGGTACAGGGTATTATAAGTTTGTTTCATGGCAGATGTTTGTAACACCTGAAAATAACACAGATAGACCCACCTTAAAGTACACCGATCGACTCAGAATCACTAGCTGAGTCGATTTAACGATGTCTGTCCGTCCGTCCGTCCGTCTGTCCATGTAAAGTTGTTCGTCGACTACAGGTCGCAATTTCACTCCGATCGTTCTGAAATTTTGCAGTTTAGAGTATTTCGCAGCTATTAAGATCGCTATTGAATTTGGTTGAAATCGGTTCAGATTTAGATATAGCTCCCATATATATCTTTCGTCCGATTTGGCCCTTTAGTCCTATAGAAGCTGTATTTTACATACAATCGATTTGAAATTTAGAATGGTAGAGTTTATTGATCCATGAACCAACACTACCGAATTTGAAGAAAATCGGTTAAGATTTAGCTATAGGTCCCATATATATGTTTCGTCCGATTTGGCCCTTTAGTCCTGTAGAAGCTGTATTTTACATCCAATCATTCTGAAATTTAGAACGGTATAGTTAAATTTTGTAATTCATGTATAAATTGTTTACATACATTTACTTTTGGGACATTTTATACTTAAATAATACCATGTACCACAGTGTGCTGTAGGGTATAAAAACGATTGGATCAAAAGAGCCAAATCGGATGAAACATATATATGGGAGCTATATCTAAATCTTAACCGATTTTCTTTAAATTCGGCAGTGTTGGTTCATGGATCAATAAACTCTACCATTCTAAATTTCAAAACGATTGGATGTAAAATACAGCTTCTATATAACTAAAGGGCCAAATCTGACGAAACATATATATGGGAGCTATAGCTAAATCTTAACCGATTTTCTTCAAATTCGGTAGTGTTGATTCATGGATCAAGAAATTCTACCATTCTAAATTTCAAAATGATTGGATGTAAAATACAGCTTCTTCAGGACTAAAGAGCAAAATCGGACGAAACATATATATGGGAGCTGCAGCTAAATCTTAACCGATTTTCTTCAAATTCGGCAATGTTGGTTCATGGATCAAGAAACTCTACCATTCTAAATTTCAAATCGTTCTGAAATTTTGCAGTTTAGAGTATTTCGCAGCTGTTAAGATCGCTATTGAATTTGGTTGAAATCGGTTCAGATTTAGATATAGCTCCCATATAAATCTTTCGTCCGATTTGGCCCTTTAGTCCTATAGAAGCTGTATTTCACATCCAATCGATTTGAAATTTAGAATGGTAGAGTTTCTTGATCCATGAACCAACATTGCCGAATTTGAAGAAAATCGGTTGAGATTTAGCTATAGCTCCCATATATATGTTTCGTCTGCTTTGGCCATTTAGTCCTATAAAAGCTGTATTTTACATCCAATCGATTTGAAATTTAGAATGGTAAAGTTTCTTGATCCATGAACCAATATTGCCGAATTTGAAGAAAATCGGTTAAGATTTAGCTATAGCTCCCATATATATGTTTCGTCCGATTTGGCACTTTAGTTCTATAGAAGCTGTATTTTACATCTAATCGTTTTGAAATTTAGAATGGTAGAGTTTATTGATCCATGAACCAACACTACCGAATTTGAAGAAAATCGGTTAAGATTTAGCTATAGGTCCCATATATATGTTTCGTCCGATTTGGCCCTTTAGTCCTGTAGAAGCTGTATTTTACATCCAATCATTCTGAAATTTAGAACGGTATAGTTTCTTGATCCATGAACCAACACTACCGAATTTTAAGATTTAGCTATAGCTCCCACATATATGTTTCGTCCGATTTGGCCCTTTAGTCCTATAAAAGCTGTATTTTACATCCAATCGTTTTGAAATTTAGAATGGTAGAGTTTCTTGATCCATGAACCAACATTGCCGAATTTGAAGAAAATCGGTTAAGATTTAGCTATAGCTCTTATATATATGTTTCGTCCGATTTTGCTCTGTAGTCCTGAAGAAGCTGTATTTTACATCCAATCATTTTGAAATTTAGAATGGTAGAGTTTCTTGATCCATGAACCAACACTACAGAATTTGAAGAAAATCGGTTGAGATTAAGCTATAGCTCCCATATATATGTTTCGTCCGATTTGCCCCTTTAGTCCTATAAAAGCTGTATTTTACGTCCAATCGTTTTGAAATTTAGAATGGTAGAGTTTCTTGATACATGAACCAACATTGCCGAATTTGAAGAAAATCGTTTAAGATTTAGCTATAGCTCCCATATATATGTTTCGTCCAATTTGGCCCTTTAGTTCTATAGAAGCTATATTTTACATCCAATCGTTTTGAAATTTAGAATGGTAGAGTTTCTTGATCCATGAACCAACATTGCCGAAAGATTTAGCTATAGCTCCCATATATATGTTTCATCCGATTTGGCTCTTTAGATCCAATCGTTTTTATAACCTACATCACACTGTGGTACAGGGTATTATTTAAGTATAAAATGTCCCAAAAGTAAATTTATGTAAACAATTTATACATGAATTACAAAATTTATATATCAGAGTTATTCAATATTACGAGAGTGGTGTAGGGTATTATATAGTCGGCCCCGCCCGACATTAGCCTTTCCTTACTGGTTTTACTTTGAAATATCTCTTCATTTAAAGACGTTAAAAATACGTTATATACACAAAAATTTAGATGAATACAATCTTATTATGTGTTACAAGTCTGGTCGCATTTCTCCAAGAAACGATAATTCTACAAGCATTTTAGTATATACATTTTATCATCGCAATTTTATTTGCATTTATTAGTAAAAAAGACAACATTTGAAACGTCATAACTCGGAATCGCCCAGAGATATTTTCATAAAATTTGAAGGTATTTTCATTAAATGTTATCTACTATAAAACAACATTCCCCAAAAACTGATTTTTGAAAGTTGTTTTCATAGTCCTATGCGCGCATATATCATCATATTTTTCCATCGTGCCGCGTTTGTCTTTTTGTTTGTTGTATATTAAGTTTAAAATTGGTGTTATTCATATAGTTTCCGCGAGTGTAGGGGAGGCATATGTCCAACACTGTGGCGAGGACCGTAAAGCGAAACACCTGTGACTCGCTGAGGCGTCGAGGTAAGTATAATGAATGAGCAGATAACTATGATCAACAATTAATCTTTAAACCCGTAAGGAATGTCTAAAGTCGGGCGGAGTCAACGATGTGATACAGTACACCACCCTATCGGAGCAGAATAAGAAGAAATACGAGTATAATCAAGTTTTATAAATGGCTTTTTTCTAATGATAATAATTTGTCCAACAAGTTGTATTTTATCGCGCTTATATGCCAAATAGGAGATACATATGGTGAAATTCATGAAAAATCTCCGACCAAAAATTTTTTATTGTCCGAATTGGCTAAAATTTTGTGTATACTCGTATACTGTATATACAAGTAATTTATCTGCCAAGTTTGGGAAATTTCCGTTGAATATTGGATGCTTGGTCCAAAATTGTCTCTTCGAGCCTAGGTGATGATGTTTGATTATTTTTTGTGCTTTAACCACCAAATATAAAAATATTTTGTTACACAAATGTTGGGTTTGTTTCACAAGGTTTCGAATGATTGAATCGTTTTCCGCAAAAAAAATTTAACTGACCTCAATTCCTTGGGAAAAAATTTATAAAATTTATATATATATTTTAAATTTATAATTAAATTTTTAAGACAAAATGTTAAAATGTAATATCTACATCTGATACATGAATCTTACGCATTTTTCCACGAGCTCTCAAGTGGTTGAAAGAAATTGCAAACTATTCGCGAAAATGCAAAAATAAGATAAAAAACTATTTTTTTCGCGGTGTTGGACCTTAAAAATTTATTTTATTTTTCTTTCAAATCTTCACATCTTTTCTTACATTTGCTGAGATTTTGAAAACAAGACACCATCTTAGAGAAATTTCCATCTTAGAGAAATAAAATTCTAAAGTTATATGGAATTTCAACGAAGTCTCCGTTTCAAAATCTCAGCTAATGAAAGAAAAGATGTGCACTTTCATTTGCGTTAAAAAGTCAAATCGGGCAGATACTATATTTGGAGGCTATACCAAAAAATTTACCGATATTGCTCATTTAATACTAAAAGTACACAGAAAGAACAAATTGAGTAATCCGTACTTGAATCAAGCCGTAGCGGTGTCAAAAGTACGTTAAGTACGGATTTTCTTAAACCAAGTTCAAAATACTTGAATCAAGTACGGATTTTTAAGCCCTGAATTCTTAATAATAGCGCTAATTAAGCCTGATTAGGCTTGATTTTAAGCCGAAAAATTCTTATTTTAAGCATAAAGCGATTGATTTAAGAATTTTATCGGATTAATTTGAGTGCGAAACGGGCTTCAATGAAGAAATTTGTGATTGAATTAAGCCTGCCCGTATAAAGTATGAGGCAGCCCTCACAGCAAGACGTCTACAAGTGATGGGTGAATGGATAAATCGAGACCACAAGTCGTACCATCAGAAGATTTTAGAATATCTAGTTGGTCACATTCAAACGCCAGAAATCTCGGACCGCATTCCTGAAGTGCGGCTTACAGCTAACTGTGATACGTTTGTGCCAGACAGACGCTCCTGGGAAAATGGAACTTTGGCCCATGTGCCAGTGGAAACCAGCTGCTACACGGATGGGTCCAGGCTAGGACGAAGGACGGGTCTGGGACTTTTTATTGATGAACCAGAAGTCGAACTTCACTTCCGCCTCCCTGACCATAACACGGTATTTCAAGCAGAAGTTCGAGCAATCACGGAGTGTGTGAACTGGCTCAGTAACACGACAAAGCCTAAATATGCCAACATCTTCACAGATAGCCAAATGGCGATTAAAGCAATAACATCGGAAAGGGTCAAATCCAGAACTGTGTTGGACTGTAAAAGAACGATAAATGATTACTCAGCCCATGGTCAATTGCGTATTTGCTGGGTACCAGGACACAACGGAGTGATTGGAAATGAACGGGCAAACAACTTGGCTTCAAAGGGCAGAGAACTTCGAGTAATAAACTTGAAAAATTGGAAACCTTTCGAAGCCACGAAAAATGAGTTGAAGCACTGGGCAGTGATGGCTCATAAAACTATGTGGAATAGCGCAACAGTAGGAGCAACTGCAAAGATACTGTGGGGTGACCCAAATGAAAAGAAAACAAGAAGTCTTCTGAAACTAAACAAGATCGATATTAGTAAGATGATGAGTGTTCTAACGGGACACTCAAGCTTACAAGCACATCTTCATCGCATAGGACTAGCAGGAAACGACGAATGCAGGGCATGCAGAGAAAACATCGAAACGATGGAACATTTTCTGTGTCACTGCCCGGCTTTCACACATGCAAGATCCCAACATTTCGGGTCCGACATATTACCAGACTTGACTCATCTCAGAGAATATGACTGGAAGATACTGAGAAAATTCGTGTCTAGTACCGATTTTCTGTAACTCGCGAGGTATAAAAAGATCATAAATAAGGAGCGCACAACAGGCCGAACCACTGGCTTAAGTGTATGTCCATGGACATGAGACGTTTAAACGTCTCCTCTCTTCAACCTAACCTAACCTAAGCCTGCCCGAATACTTGATTTAAGTCTGATAATAATTGATTTAATCCTGATCAGTTCTTGATTTAATCCTAACCAATACTTGATTTAAGCCAGATAAGTTCTTGATTTAAGCCTGGTCATACTAGATTTATTGTGCTTTCGTTCGTTTTACACCTATATATCTTTTATTTTAATTATACCATTTTTGCCACTGTATTTTAAATAATGCAATTATTTAAAATGGTATGTCAAAATACAATTGCTTGACAGCAAAAGTAAAAGTTTTGCTGCATTTATGCATCAACGAAATGAATAAGAATTATTAACAACTTCAAAAAACTAAAATCATAAAATATCACGCCAAGTAATGTATTTGCAAACACTGCTTGGACGAGAAACGAATTGGATATGGTCGCGCACAAATGTTTATACATCGACAATTTATATGCATGTGTGTTTGATGTTACGTCAGCCAATATCAACCACTTGCATGAGAGTGGTTGAGAGGGTAATTTTATTGTGCTCTATAATGGTTCTGTCTCTCAGAGATTAAAGTAAGCTTTTTTTCTTACTTTAAGCCATATTAGGCTTAATTTTCCTTTTCAAGAAATGTTTACTTGATTTCAAGCAATAAATGCTTATTGTAAGCCTTTCAGCGCTTGATTTTTTCATTTTAAGCCGATTTATACTTGTTTTAAGAAAAACTTAGTACGAACGTACTTAAATTTTTAAGTACGATTTCGGCTTAAATTAAGAATTTTTTACTTGAATTTAGTATGGCATTTTTCTTTCTGTGTAGGCTTTGTGGTATTACTGAGCCAGTTAACACACTCCGTGATTGCTCGAACTTCTGCTTGAAATACTGTGTTGTGGTCAGGGGGCGGAAGTAAAGTTCGACTTGTGGTTCATCAATAAAAAGTCCCAGACCCGTCCTTCGTCCTAGCCTGGACCCATCAGTGTAGCAGCTGGTTCCAACTGGCACATGAGCTAGTGTTCCGTTTACCCAGGAGCGTCTGTCTGGCACGAACGAATGAATATGACCGACCAGTGATTGTAATATCTTCTGATGGTGCGACTTGTGGTTTCGATTTATCCATTCACCCATCACTTGTAGACGTCTTGCTGTGAGGGCTGCCTCATACTTTATACGGATATCTATTGGTTGAATGTACAGTATAGTCTCTAACGCTCTTGTTGGTGCGGTTCTAATTGCCACGCTTATGCCTAGACAGCACATATGTTGCACTTTTTGCAATGGTATTACGTTGTATTTTTTGTCCATTGATGTCCACCACACAACAGAGGCGTAGGTTATTACTGATCTAAGTACGCTCATGTAAAGCCAGTGTGTCATATTTGGACGTAGTCCCCATTTTGAACCTATAGCTCTTCTGCACAACGACCAACATCTGTGGGCCTTGGTAACGCTTTCATCAATATGACCTTTCCAAATCAGTTTCTGATCCAAGATTACTCCCAAGTATTTTATCTTTTTGGATATGGCAATATTCTTATCCAGGAATCGAGGCACGGTAAAAGGATGAATCTTCCTTTTCCTTGTAAATCGACATATTTCTGTTTTGTCTGGGTTGACATTTAATCCCCTTTGTTGTGCCTAGTTATATGCTATGTTAAGTGCCTCCTCAGCTCTTCTGCATAGTTGGTTTGGATGTGTGCCCCTTAGAAGTATTATAACGTCGTCTGCATAACAGACTGGTTTAAGTCCTTCATTGGTGAGGGCTTTAAGAAGACTGTGTATCGTCGCAACCCATAGGAGAGGCGATGAAATGCCCCCTGAGGTATACCACGATTTAACTTGTCTCCGATTTTTACGTCATATGACCCACAAAAAACCCACATATTACTTAGCATATTGTTGATCCGGTTTATCAGCGCCCGGTTAACCTGAAACTCGTCTAAGGACTGGATAAGTGTATCGGTCTGAACGGTGTTAAAAGCGCCTTCAATGTCTATACAAGCGGCAAGTGTGTACATTTCTTCACTGAAGGACTGTTCTATATGGTGTACTGGTATTAATATACACCTCATATGGGTGCCTGGGCATAGATATCCCGGGGAACTGCAAAGCCGATGAACTTGCTAGGAAAGGGACGACATTACAAATTCTCGAAGAATTTGCATATATTGGTGCGCCACTATCCACGTGCAAGCTTTGGCTTATGCAAGAGGCAATCAGGCAGTCCAACGAAAGATGGACAGAAATCGGCACCTGCAGTGTAGCTAGACAAATCTGGCCAAGGTATGACCTGAGAAGGTCAAAATATCTCCTCGCACTAGAGAGGAAACGATTGTCTACGTTAGAACAGGTTCTGACGGGATACTGCTTGATCGGCGAACACGCCAAAAGATTGGGTATTGACTCCAATGACTTCTGCAGAAGCTGTGGAGATGAGGAAGAAGTGGAGAGCATTGAGCACTTGCTTTGCGACTGTCCCGCTTTGAGTAAACGACGACTGGACATACTGGGGTCGGCCTTTTTAGGCAGCCTAACAGTTCTTTCCAGTACTGATATTCGTACTATCGATAAATTTATATATCAAACAGTTTGGTTTCGATGAGGGGCATTTCAGCCCGTGGTAACACTAGGGACCTAAACTGGTCTGTGTGAGCTTGTAGAAAAATACGGCTGCCACCCTAGCCTAAACCTATTGTGTACTACCTCATGTAGAGCGTTTTCCACTGATCTTCCTTTAACATATGCGTTTTGTTTGAATTTTAGCTTGTCATTGGCTATCTTACTTTTGACCACGTCGTCAATTATTAGCTTCATTGTTTTTAACAGGAAAGAAGTTAGGCTAATAGGTCGATAAGCCTTTGGGATCGTATAACTCGCCTTGCCAGGCTTAGGTATGAAGACCACCCTTGATTCCTGCCAATTTTTTGGGGTATATGCATGAGTTAGGCATGCAGTGAAAACTCCAACAAGATGAGTTGATACCAGATCCACCTCATTCTGAAGAAGCGCTGGAAATATTCCGTCCGGTCCCGCAGCCTTAAAAGGAGAGAAGCTTTTTATTGCTTCTTTAACCATAGCATCCGTAATGGATACTTGGTGCATCACATTTTCGTTCTGTAACTGTTCCTCTGTTGGCCCAGCATTACCACTCGGAAAATGAGTTTTCATCAAAAGCCTTACGGTATCATCTATAGTTTCCATCTTTTACCCGTTTCATCCACCAGTGTTTCGGTTTGGATATGAGTTTTTGAGAGGAACTTTTTTATTTTGCACATGCTGTTAACGCTGTCTAACTGCTCACAGAAAAGTCTCCAGGAGTTACGTTTCGCCAGTCTAATGATTTTATTGTATTCTTTGAGCCTTCTGTGGTAGTCATCCCAATATACTGATAGCTTTTTACGTCGAGCTCTGTTGTAAAGTCTGCGGACATCCTTGCCAATCGAGCGAATTTGCCCTGTCATCCAGGGTTTCTCATAGGGAGATTTCCTTTCTCGAAGCGGGCAACTATCTTTAAACGATTTTACAAGAGCCTCCGTAATACTACTTACATTGATATCAATGTATAGGCATGCCACATATTATGGCATAACTAGAGAACCATAAGCTTCAGGTAAGCTTTACAAACTTCAGAATTAAGTAGCCTTCAACTTCGCACAATACAATTTTCCATCCGTTCAGCGGTTTCGACGATATCTTACAAAGTATTGCAAAAAATCATATTTTTTGAGAAAATTTTAATAATTTTTAAATAAAAGCCTCATACAAACATCTGGAAACGCATAATTGTCATATTTTTGTGATTTTATCGTAAACTCTGAAAGGTTGTGAATAAATTGAGACCATGCCGAAGAAAATCGATGCATAATTTAAAAAGTTTTAACGAGGAAACCATGCACTTTTCTTATTTTTAGTTGTTATCACTTTTACTGTTAACATTTTTTACGCTTTCGTGTTGTTTTTTTTAACGGCCTTCCAAATATTTTTCGTGTTTTTTGAGTGATTTTGAAAACTGTAAACAGTTTATGCCTATGTTTAAAACATTTCGGGGGGGCCGGCCCCCCCCACTTTGGATACGTCCCTGGTAGTTGGATAATCGTGCTTAAGCTGGCCCAATCGATTTCTAAATAGATTGCCGAATTTAGTCCAGTCGGTTTTAGCCTTATTACGGAAACTTATTGGGTCAGGAGGTGGCCGTGCAATTTTAAACCTTATATAACGGTGGACCGTTATATGGATCTCAACAATGAGGTTTTCTGAGCATATCGTTATATCTTATAATTCTTCCCTAATTTGGTTAAAAAAGGTCGGCTTGTTCCCTATGTTGAGAGTTAGGAGATCGTTAGTATTCAAAAATTCTATAAGGGCTTGTCCCCTTTTATTGGTGTTAATACTACCCCAAGCTATATGGTGTGAGTTGGCATCACAACCAGCTAGTAACTCATTACTTGTATTTTTTGATTCCCTTACCAGACGTTGTAATTCCGACGTAGATGGCAATGTCGGCGCATCGAATGACAGGTATACTGACGCCAGGTACATATTCCATTACCTTGTATCAGCAAAGTTGCGTCCGATGTTGACAACTCTGGAGAGAAAAGATACCATACGTTTTTATGGCGCAAAATACAAGTCCTTGGACGAGTACCTGTGTTAGCGTAGAAAAGATTGTAGTTCACATGGATTAATTTAATTGTTACTAGTAGTCCACGGTTCCTGGACCAAAGCAACATCAACCCTGCCTTTCTTTATTGTGTCCATCAGAGCAATGGATGCCGTTTCGCTCCGGTGGAGGTTTATCTGGATGACCTCAATCATTGTCTTTCCAGAAAACGTTTCCTTTGGGAGTCGTCTATTCTATCTGGTTGCACTCCCTCATTATTTTGTAGTGAGTATTTTTCCTCCTTTCGTTTACTACCACTCTTCAAGTAGACCTCCTTGGGAGGCGTTGTTACTTTTTGTCGCTCCCTCTTTGTTTTGATTCTTTATGTAACTATTCCTATCACCACAATTGCTGGGAATATTCTGGAAAATTTGTGATATTATCGGCAATTTGGCAATGTTATCGACCACTTCTTGGATGAGTTTTTGTGTCCCTCTTCATATACTTACCACCACCTTTGCTGGGAACTTTCTGCAAAATTGATGATGTTATCGGCAATTTGGCGATGTTATCGACCACTTCCACCTCACTTTTTGGTAGTGTCTCACTCGCTTATTTCTGTTCACTATTTTCGTTTGCCACTGCAGGCGGTACGTTCGTGTTTGGGCTCGATTTTGGTAGTTCTATCTACTATCATGCGATTTCATCAGGACAACCAACATTTTGGTTGTGGTATACTTCGGTTTCCATGTTGACAACAATCATATTTGGTTGCGCCAACTACGAAAATGGTAGCTAAAATTATCTTTTGTATGTTACCACAACCAACTGTTTTTAAAAATGGGTTGTTCTAACAATTTGCCAGTCATATACTACCGACAATTAATTAAAAACAGTTTTCATTCATTTTTATCCCCTCACCTTAGAGAGGAGGGTATATATCATTTGCTACGAACCAAAAGTGTAACACATCGAAGAAGTGATCTAAGACCCCAAGTATGTTCGGCGGAAATTCGTTTTGGGTCGTTTGAGCAATGTCCGTCCGTCCGTCTGCTGGCTGGTGCGCACGATAACTCTCGAAAGGAGTAACCGATTGACTTCAAATTTGGTATGCGACAATATTTTTCTCTATCTCCGGCTAAGTTCGAAGATGGGCCATATTGGTCCAGTCCTTCTAGTACCTCCCCCACAAAGGGTTAACATTTAGTGAGATATTGATTATTTAATAACTTCTATACTACTTACTCGAATCTTCTGAAATTTCACGCATAGTATTAGTTTATTAGTCGCTATTACCTCGAGAAAAATGGGTGAAGTTGCCTCGCCGCTTTTGGTACCTACCACACAAATAGACTATTTTACACCAAAAGTTAACTGCGTATGACTTTAATATCAGTTCATAAAAATACTTGAATTTTTGTACAGTGTAATTATTTTATAGTACCTAGAGTCCAGAGAAAAGTAGGCGTTACTGGCACAACCCTTTTGGTACCTCCCACAGAAATGGACCATTTTCCACAAAAAATTAATAGCTTATTACTGTAATACCAGTTCATACAAAAAAATTGAAATTATGTACAGTGTAATGCTTTTATAGTACCTACAGACCAGTCAATAATGGGCGTCATTGGAATGCCCCTTTTGGAACCTCCCAAACAAATGTACTATTTTGCACCAAAAGTTAACAGCTTATAAATTGAATACCAGTGCATATAAATACTTGAAATTTTGTACAGTGTAATGCTTTTATAGTACCTAGAGTTCACAGAAAAGTGGGCGATATTAGCATGCTCATTTTGGTACCTCACACACAAATGGCCCATTTTGTACCAAATGTAACCAGCTTTAAGTTTAAATAAATACATACAGCTATTTAAATTGATAATAATTTAATTAAAACAAAAAAATAAATTTACGAATATTTTTTTGGGACTCAAGGTGAGGGAATTCATAAGTCGTGTTACCCGACTGAACTTTCTTACTTGTTATTTTATTTATTGAACGAAAAAAAACCAACCAATTCATAACAAAATTAAAAATCCCACATTACAAATTCATTACCATTATGAGATGTGCAAATATTTGGCACAAATTATAGTACACGAGAGTACAATGCATGACAAACTTTTATGTAAATATCGCTTAACCTTGTGCTTTAAATTTTATGATTGTTGCTTTTATTTTTTATTTATGTAAAGCATTCTGCACAACATACTCTGCATTCCGCACATTATTATCCACACGAAATTACATTTGGCAGCATATACCGTTCTTGAACAAAATGTTAAAGATTTACTTATGTCGAATAATTTTAGTTTTAGTTTGTCATGTATCAACAAAGTAACAGCAACCAAACTTTCGGTTGTATTTCCCAAAATATATTTAATTTTTCCAAATTTCGGAAATTTTTGGTATAACCAAAAAACTATTATTTATTAATAATTTGTTTCTGTTATAGTAACCAACTATTCGTTGCACCAATAACCTTTTGTTACAATTTCTGTTGTCAAGAGTAAAACATTCGTTGTCACTAGCCAATATCTATCACATGATACTATAATGAAAATTTAAAAGTAGTTACCACAACTAACCAGTGTCAATGAAACAACAATCGTAAATCGATTGATACAACCATCGATTTAGTTGCAGGCATTTTCATTTGATCGTATCCATGTGTTATAGTTGTTTTAACTATTTATATATAAATTCAACCGGCACACGGCAATATACTTTTGGTTGCAAGTACTATTTTTTTATTGTTACTATCGAATGCCAACCATTTAAAATGATTATGTTCGGCCATGCCGAATCTTATATACCCTCCACCATGGATAGCATGTGAAAGGTTTCGTGGATGTTTGAGTTTTTGTGGCGTTACGAAGTCAAATCTAGAGGGCCTTTGTATGGGGGCTATATCAAAACATGAACCTATGACTACCGTTGTTCGCGTGAAGGATTCTGGATATAAACAAAACCCAATTACCAATTTCCAGTCCGATCAGTTGATATTTGTGGTTTCTGCGACGTTAAGAAGTCAAATCGGGGAAATGCTATATATTCGCGATATATAAAAACCCCAATTATTGTAGAGTGTAGCGTGACTACAACAAACGGACGGACATGGCTAAATCGTCTTAGAATTTTACGACGATTATGAATATAAAGTGGTCTCAGACCAATATTTAGAGGTGTTGCAAACGGGGTGACAAAATGAATATACCCCCCATCCTATGGTGGAAGGTATAAAAATATGTAATGAAGCTTCCGAACAGCATACACAGATATTACTAAAGCTGAAGTCTTTACAAATAGGTCAAAAAAAATATTTAAATATCTCTCGTAGAACAAAAGTTATGAGCAATCGATTGTCAACAAAGAATTTGAATATTTGCCAAAAAATGTATTCCCGTTGTTAGAGCACCATACTTAACAATTCTGCCAAGCTTCATCAAATCAGAGACGATGAGGAATTTCCCTTCACTTAACGTGACTCTCGTCTAATACCCTATACTACAGTGTGGTGTAGGGTATAATACTCAAATTTTTTCTGCTTATTTACGATAAGTACCCAACGAACAAAGTCTACTGAACCATGTAATTTATGCAAACCTTTTCAAATTGGATTATATGGATTCATATGAAAAGTCTGCAAACGATTTGGGCAATTTTTATGCTTGACCAAAAATGAGAAAAAACAATTCGCGAAAAGTTCGTTTACATAGAAATTATCTGTCCCAAAAAATACACTATGTGAGACAATATCCCTGGGAAAGTTGTCTTCTCGACGAAACTAAGCGCGACCAAAAATAAGTTAAAAAGCAAAAAAAAAGTCCACAGTTCTTAGGATATGTTGCGAGCAAAAATAAAATAGTTGGAGCACAGTGATTCCAAATGAAAATGGGAATGTGTAAATATTTGTTTTAAACTGTGAAGTACTCGCTGCTTCGCATATACACGCTGAAAAAATCGCTTCTGTATACTCCAAATATATAATATTTGGCACTACTATATTGCTATAGAAATATTTGTTTCCATTCTAATATTATTTTATTTGCACATACAAATTCAGAAAATGTATCGATACCATCATTGTAAGCAACGTTTTTTACAATTGAAATCGTATTATCTTGCAAATTATGACTTGGAATATTTAAAATGACTTTTTGGACCAATCACGTACTGTCACCAAATGTAGATACATAAAATGTCAGCATTGTAGCTAAACAATGTTTCCAATATTAAAACTTGGCTCATATGGGCGGGTACACGCCCACTTTTGGTGGAAATTCGATTTGGGTTATTTTAAGTTATTTGAGCAATGTTCGTCCGTCCGTCTCTTTATATATGTGCTGGTTAGAGCGCGCGATAACTCTTGAAAGGAGTAACTGATTGACTTCAAATTTGGTGTGCGGAAATATAAATAAAAGATAAATGCTTATACTCGTATTTTTAATATCAGTTCATACAACTACTTTTATAGTACCTAGAGTCCAGTGAAATGTGGACGTTATTACCAAACCCCTTTTGTACCTCCTATTCAAATGGACCAATTTGCATCAACAGATTACAGCTTACAACTTTATTAGCAGTGTATACTTCAAAGTTATTAAATACAATTTAAATTAATAACAATGTTTTAAAACAAAATATAAATAAATTTACGGGTTTTTTGTGGGACTGAAGGTGTTTCGGGAACCACCAAACTCCCATTGTCAATATCCTTATTACAACGATCACTTCAGTCGAATTACTAGAATATATACGCACAGCCAAGTATCATTAAACGAGAACTGTTTGCTAAAACGGCATATCTCCAAAAAAAAAATCTGATGTTTGTAGCCACTGTGTATACGGACGTATGTCAAACCTCTCCCACAGGGCAGAGAATTTAAATTTTCTTTCATAACTCGACGCCTTGTTATCCAAATTCAACCAGACTGCACAATTTCTGATGTGGAGATATCTTATTTAATGAAGATCATTAGATTTTTCTCACTTTTCTTGATTCGGTGGTATCCTATTTGTCATCCGTTGCCTGCAGCTGTGGTTATCGCCAGAGGTTGACTGTCTGTTCCATAATTATCTTTGGCATCGCCATCATCTTCTCAGCTGGATACTGTGTGGCTTCAGAAATAACGATCGAAACCTTGCGAAAATCATTTCAAGTGTAAATTTGGTGAGAATTAAAAGGGTCCATGTCATTTTTGTCAAGCACAAATGCGACGCTTGACTTAGGGACAGATACCATCCATGACCATCGAAATGACTTGGTTTCGTTTGCTTCGAAAGGCTGCTTAAAAATGTGTTTGTCGTATTGGCTGGATGAAGAACGAATACAGCGAATGTGTTTTGTTTTCATGCATTTCTGGCGGGAATTAGGCATAATCCGAGGCTGATGTTCATAAAATGTTGAGATTGAGACATACGTATTTAACACTTTAACCCTTCTTCAATAAGAACATGAAACCCATTTCTACACGCAAAGAAAAAATTATTTTCGCAGGTATCACACTTTAAACAACAACACTTCGCGTTTACAGCAAATTAAAATTTGTTGGTTTAGGGTCAGGATATTTAATATCGACCTATGTAGATTATTATTGGCTGAAATGTTTATAAGCAGTTACAAATAGGTAAAATAAGATCTCGCTATCATTTTTTATCAAATAGGTAAAATAAGATCTTGCTATCATTTTTTATAATTATTTTTTTTGATTTTATGGGCGTTTTAGATTTTGTAAAAATTAAAAAAAATAGTTTTTGGGTTATACGAAATTTGTAATTGCTCTCGAACGGCTGAACCGATTTTTGCAATGTTTACTTTGTTTTAAAGAGGACATTTTTTACAGAATATTCGTTGCACTCTCACAAATCCAGAACAGTAAACATATTTTGTGAGACTCAATATTTGTAAAAGTTATGGACGAAATACTAAGACTGGTATGTCAATTTTAGACGTTTTTTCTGTTTCTGCACATACATACGAGGGCGGTTCGGAAACTTCTTAGCCTAGCACAAAAAGCGCGGTATAAACAGAAAAAAGTTAAGTGTTTTGGAAACTTCCATCTCTGCTATGAACACATGTTAAATTTTGTTTCGATCTGGCAACTCCTTCATATAGAAACAGGTGTTCACAAAAGACGCATCCGCGATTTTTATACACTGCACCACACTGTGGTACAGGGTATTATAACTTTGTGCATTTGTTTGTAACACCCAAAAGGAGAAGAAATAGACCCATCGTTTATTATACCGATCGACTTAGAATCACTTTCTGAGTTGATTTAGCTATGTCCGTCTGTCTGTCCGTCTGTGCATGTATTCTTGTAATCAAAGTACAGGTCGCAATTATGTTCCGATCTCGACGAAACTTTACACATATCTTTTTTTTGGCCCAATGACGATCCCTATTGAATTTGGTTAAAATCGGTTCAGATTTAGATATAGCCCCCATATATATGTTAGCCCCGATTTGACATGTAAGCGCTGTAAAAACTTTATTTTATATCCGATCAGTATGAAATTCGGCAGAAAGAGGTTTCTTATTATACGGATGAACACTATTAAATTTGGAAGAAATCGGTTCTGATTTAGATATAGCCCCCATATATACGTTACCCCCGATTTGACATGTAAGCGCTGTAAAAATGTTATTTTATATCCGATCAGTGCGAAATTCGGCAAAGAGAGGTTTCTTATTGCATGAAGGAATACTGCCAAATTCGGAGAAAATCGGTTTAGATTTAGATATAACACCCATATATGTATATGTTACCCCCGATTTGACCGGTAAGCGCTATAAAAACTGTATTTTATATTCGATCAGTGTGAAATTCGGCAGAAAGAGGTTTCTTATTACATGAAGGAATACTGCCAAATTCGGAGAAAATCGGTTCAGATTTAGATATAGCTCCCATATATATGTTACCCCCGATTTGACATGTAAGCGCTGTAGAGACTGTATTTTATATCCGATCAGTACGAAATTCTACAGAAGGAGTTCTGTTTACATGAATAAGTATTCAGGGAAGATCGCTTCAGATTTATATTAAAGCTCCATATATAGGTTCCTCCTGATTTGGTATCAAACCGCTATAGAAGTTGTATTTTACTTCCGATCATTAAAATTTTCCAGAAAGATGTTTCTCACTTTAGGAACGAATATTGCTTAATTTAGCGATTATCGTTTCTGAATTAGATAATACGTGTCTACCCATTTACCAATTATTCCAAATTATTATGGCAATGACCCTTATCGCATTGTTAGGGAGGTGTAGGGTATTATATAGTCGGCCCCGCCCGACTTTCTGCCTTTCCTTACTGGTTTTACAATGGAAAAATTAGAAATGGGTGGTGTCATTAAATATTTACATAAAAAAGGTTTATCGGGACAAGAAATTCATAATGATATGGTGAATGTGTTTGGTGAAAGTCCTCCATCATATGCAACAGTAAAAAATTGGGTTGCTGAATTTAAACGTGGTCGTACAAGCATTGAAGATGAACCACGTAGTGGACGTCCAAAAACAGCAACAACAACAGAAATTTTAGCCAAAGTGCATGATATGGTATTAAATGATCGACGAATAAAAGTGCGTGAAATAGCTAATATCATGGGCATCTCAAATGATCGAGTCCATTTAATTTTGCATGAAGAACTACAGATGAAAAAGCTTTCTGCAAGATGGGTGCCGCACTTGTTAACAGTCGACCAAAAACGCATAAGAATGAACATTTCTCAAGCTTTTTTGGATCGTTTTAAGCGAAATAAAATGGATTTTAAGCGTCGTTTCATAACTGTTGATGAGGCATGGATCCACCACTATACTCCAGAGACAAAAGAACAATCCAAACAATGGACTGAAGCTGGAGGAAGTGCCCCAAAGAAGGCAAAAACAAATCAATCTACTGGTAAGGTTATGGCAACGGTTTTTTGGGACTTCAAATGTATTTTATTGATTGACTATCTGCAAAAGGGTAAAACAATAAATTCAGAGTACTATTGCAACCTTTTGGATCAATTAAATGTACAAATTCGAGAAAAACGTCCTGGCTTACAACACAAAAAATAATTTTTCATCAAGACAACGCACCAGCGCACAAGAGTGTTTTAACAATGGCTAAAATCAACGAATTAAAGTACGAGTTGCTTGACCACCCACCTTATTCTCCTGATTTAGCTCCCAGTGACTTTTACCTGTTCCCAAATCTAAAAAAATTCCTTGCTGGTAAGCGTTTTACCTCAAATGAAGATGCAATTACAGTTGTAAACCACTATTTTGAAGACCCTGAGGAAAACTATTTTAATCAAGGGATAGAATTGCTAGATAAGCGTTGGACTAAGTGTATTGAAGTTTCAGGAGATTATATTGAAAAATAAAAAATATTTCTGAAAAACTAACTATTCTCTTTCATTGATAGGCTAAGAAGTTTCCGAACCGCCCTCGTATGTCTACGAACTATAAACATACTGACCCGGTTTGATTGTAATATCCGATCGTTTCGACGTCGTACATAAATTAAAATATTTTTGTAATTACAGTATTCTGACTAAGAATGAAAACATTTGTCCACGTTTCTGATCACACAAAGTACCTAATATTACTTTACATTTCTTCTATAGTGAAGGTTTAGATGAAATGCTGTTACTTATTTTTTCAATTCTCAGTGGTGTGGTTTACATTGTTTATTCTTCAAGTCAACCAAGTCAGTAAAATAAATTTCTCAACACCAGTGTTTGTCCTACCTGGCGATTTAGGTCAATATTTCTGAATAGATGGTGGAAATTCCTTGGAGTTTCCAGCCATAGAATGTCATAGAAATGTCAGTGAATATTTGATTTCAGTGGAGCCATTACAATTATTCCGTAGTAAAATTTAAGGAATTTTCGATCGTTTTGAACGAGTTAGTTTATGTATACCAATATGGGTTATCCCTAAGGGAGTGCATCGTACGTAATATTTTCATTTGAAATATGTACCTGTACATTTTTATTTTGAGGGCAGAAAAATTACCTGTAGAAGTGATACCATAAGCCCACTTTTTAATATTTGAAAATCGATCATTGAAGTCATTTAAATATTGTCTTTTAAAGCGTAAACATGGGTAAACTGAGAGAAACAATAAATCTGTCAAGAAAATCGTGTTGCAATCATTTTAATAAAAGGATCTGTCCAAAAAAATTAAAAAAATGACGCTAAAGTGGAATACTAAATTCTCACCTAATGTAGGGAAGTTCATATGTGATACCTGCCGATTACAAATTTCCTCGAATGCCGTCATTATATCAATGTCTTCAGAAAGTAATTTATCTGATAGTGGAGTTAAGTAACACTCTTGGCATTTTTAGTCGCCGCCTGTCGTAGCGAAGGGACGTGTTATCGCAGAGCGGATAGTTTTTAACATATTACGCAATACCTATTCACCTACATACTAATCAACCACGTGGTTTGTTGCTTTAAGCAACCCCAGCCTTTAAAAGCCAGTGGAGACTCTGACTCTAAATCATCAAATGAAAACTATATCACTATTATTGCTAACTCAAAGAGACTGTCAGGGGCATAAAGAAGGAAACTGAATAAGTTGAACCGACAGAACCTAGTACGGGACGAACCCGTAATAGGTCCAACACAAACATGGAGTCCGCTAAAAGAGTCAGGTGTCCCGAAGAATATAGCGCTGTGAAAGTGACTAAGAAGAAAAAGGGCTCGCCATCTTCCAGTAATACGGAGAAGCCTAACGTAACCACACAAAAGGAAGTCGATCGTGGGCGGTAAAGTTGATCCAGTAACGCAGGTCAAGTCAACCAAATCATCCGTTAAGGATGAGGCTTTAAACAACAAGACTCTACAGACACGGAAAAATCAATTGAACGGATGGAGACAAGTGAGACACTGCCAAAAACTGATGTGGAAGTAAACAATAACACCACCAGTTCACCAATAGTACCGACACTTTTGCAAGAAATTCCCAGCAAAGGTGGTGATCAAAATAAAAAGAGCCACAAAACGATTCAAAACAAAGAGGGAGCGACAAATAATAACACCGCCTCCCAAAATTGTCGACTGGAAGATGGTGTAAAAGGTTGTGAACGAAAGGAGGAGAATGACCCACTACCAAATAATGAGGGAGTGCCACCAGATAGGATAGACTCCCAAAAGAAACTTTTACTGGAAAGACAATGATTGAGGTCATCCAGATAAACCTCCACCGGAGCGAGACAGCATCCAACGCTCTGATGGACATCATAAATAAATGCAGGGTTCATATTGCTTTGATCCAGGAACTATGGACAACTAGCAACAAGATTACTGGATTAAACCATGTGAACTATAACCTTTTCTACGCTAACACAGGTACTCGTCCAAGGACTTGTATTTTGTGCCATAAAAACTTATATTTTCTTTTCTCTCCAGAGTTGTCAACATCGGACGCATCGGTGCTGAGGCAAGGTAATGGAAATATGTACCTGGCGTTAATATATCTGCCATTCGATGCGCCGACATTGCCACCTACGTCGGAATTACAACGTCTGGTGAGGGAATCCAAACACACAAGTAATGAGTTATTAGCTGGATGTGACGCCAACTCCCATCATATCGCTTGGAGTAGTACTGACACCAATAAAAGGGGACACGCCCTTATCGAATTTTTTGAATACAAATGACTTCATAACTCTTAACATAGGAAACAGTATTAGATATAACGATATGTTCAGAAAATCTTATTGACGAGATCCATGAGTGTAGGGTTTCGGATGAACACTCCTATTCAGACAACCGTTATATAAGGTTGTAAAATTGCACGGCCACCGCCAAACCCAATAAGTTTCCGTAATAAGGCTAAGACCGACTGAACTAATTTCGGAAATCTACTTAGAAATCGATTGGGGCAGCCTACACGCAAGTATCTATGTGCAGAAGACATTGATATCAATGTGAAGAAGATTACTGAGGCTCTTGTAAAATCATTCGAAGATAGCTGCCCGCTTCGAGAAAGGAAATCTGCCTATGAAAAACCCTGGATGACAGGACAAATCCGCTCGATTGGGAGCTTTTCTGTGAACAGGTAGACAGCGTGAACAGCATGTCTGATGACTGGTGGATGAAACGGGTAAAAGGATGGAAACTATAGAGGATACCGTAAGACTCTTGATGAAAACTCATTTTCCGACTGGTAATGCTGGACCAACAGAGGAACAGTTACAGAATGAAAATGTATTGCATCAAGTACCTATTACGGATATAACAGATGGTATGGTTAAAGAAGCGATAAAAAGTGTCTCTCCCTTTAAGGCTGCGGGACCGGATGGAATATTTCCAGCACTTCTGCAGAATGAGGTGGATCTGGTATCAACTCGTCTGGCTGGAGTGTTAACTGCATGCCTTACCCATTCTTATACCCCAAAAAACTGGCAGGAATCAAGGGTAGTTTTCATACCAAAGGCTGGCAAGGCGAGTTATACGATCCCAAAGGCTTATCGACCCATTAGCCTAACTTCTTTCCTCTTAAAAACAATGGAGCGAATAATTGACGACATGATCAAAAGTAAGATAGCCGATGACAAGCTAAAATTCAAGCAACACGCATATGTTAAAGGAAGATCAGTGGAAACAGCTCTACATGAGGTAGTACACCACATAGAACAGTCCTTCAGTGAAAAATTGTATTGAGGGCGCTTTTAACAACGTTCAGACCGATACACTTATCCAGTCCTTAGACGTGTTTCAGGTTGACCGGGCGTTGATAAACTGGATCAACAATATGCTAAGGAATAGGTGGATTATTTGTGGGTCATATGACGTAAAAATCAGAGACAAGGTAAATCGTGGTACACCTCAGGGGGGCATTTTATCGCCTCTTCTATGGGTTACGACGATACAAAGTCTCCTAAAAGCCCTCACCAATGAAGGACTTAAACCAGTCTGTTATTCAGACGACGTTATAATACTTCTAACGGGCACACATCCAAACCAACTATGCAGAAGAGCTGAGGAGGCACTTAACATAGCATATAACTGGGCACAACCAAGGGGACTAAATGTCAATCCAGACAAAACAGAAATATGTCTATTTACAAGGAAAAGGAAGATTCAACCTTTTATAAGGTTGAATCTAGAATATTACCATATCTAAAAAGATAAAATACTTGGGAGTAATCTTGGATCAGAAACTGTACTGGAAAGACCATATTGAAGAAAGAGTTACACAGGCCCACAGATGTTGGTCGTTGTGCAGAAGAGCTATAGGTTTAAAATGGGGACTACGTCCAAATATGACACACTGGCTTTACATGAGCGTGATTAGACCAATAATCACCTACGCCTATGTAGTGTGGTGGACATAATACGTAATACCTTTGCAAAAAATTCAACGTATGTGATGTCTAGGCATAAGCGGGGCATTTAGAACTGCACCAACAAAAGCGTTGGAGACTATACTGCACATCCAACTAATAGACATCCGTATAAAGTATGAGGCAGCCCTCACAGCAAGACGTCTACAAGTGATGGGTGAATAAATAAATACCACAAGTCGTACCATCAGAAGATTTTAGAATCTCTAATTGGTCACATTCAAACGCCAGAAATCTCCGACCGCATTCCTGAAGTGCGGCTTACAGCTACCTGTGATACGTTTGTGCCAGACAGACGTTCCTGGGAAAATGGAACTTTGGCCCATGTGCCAGTGGGAACCAGCTGCTACAAGGACGGGTCTGGGACTTTTTATTGATGAACCAGAAGTCGAACCTCACTTCCGCCTCCCTGACCATAACACGGTATTTCAAGCAGAAGTTCGAGCAATCGCGGAGTGTGTGAACTGGCTCAGCAACACGACAAAGCCTAAATATGCCAACATCTTCACGGATAGCGATTAAAGCAATAACATCGGGAAGGGTCAAATCCAGAACTGTGTGGGACTGTAAAAGATCTATAAATGATTACCCCGCCCAAGGTCAATTGGGTATTTGCTGGGTACCAGAACACAACGGAGTGACAGGAAATGAACGGGCAAACAGCTTGGCTTCAAAGGGCAGAGAACTTCGAGTAATAAACTTGGGAAATTGGAAAGCCACGAAAAATGAGTTGAAGCACTGGGCAGTGATGGCTCACAAAACTGTGTGCAATAGAGCAACAGTAGGAGCAACTGCAAAGATACTGTGGGGTGACCCAAATGAAAAGAAAACAAGAAGTCTTCTGAAACTAAACAAGATCGATATTAGTAAGATGATGAGTGTTCTAACGAGACACTCAAGCTTACAAGCACATCTTCATCGCATAGGACTAGCAGGAAACGACGAATGCAGGGCATGCAGAGAAAACATCGAAACGATGGAACATTTCCCGGCTTTCACACATGCAAGATCCCAACATTTCGGGTCCGACATATTACCAGACTTGACTCATCTCAGAGAATATGACTGGAAGATACTGAGAAAATTCGTGTCTAGTACCGATTTTCTGTAACTCGTGAGGTATAAAAAGATCATAAATAAGGAGCGTACAACAGGCCGAAGCACTGGTTTAAGTGTATGTCCATGAACATGAGACGTTTAAACGTCTCCTCTCTTCAACCTAACCTAACCTAGCATTTTTAATGGCAAAAATTATATTTAAATAACATGATTTTTAGACGAATTTGTTGTTAAAAGTTCAGTATTAAGCACTTATTAAAATGATGACTACAATATTGCATCAGAAATCAAGACATGTCTTTCAAAGATAACCAAGTACAAGGTTCGAAATTTTTTGAATGTCAGTAAATACATGGCTGAAACTGCTTTAAAATTACGAGTACAATCGGGATATGCTGCTCAACCAAATTCCAAGAAGGGCAGATCGTCATTACCAATTTCTACGTTAAATTTGGAAAAGAATTTCTACGAGTAGACTACAGCAGAGTATTGCCTGGCAAGAAAGACTTTATATCGGTTTTAGTAGACGGAAGAAAGGAAGCTATGCAAAAAATATTACTTCTCTGCAATTTCGCTTTAAATTTCTCATCTAGAAAGGTGGCAAGTCAAATGAAGTGTTCGAATCCCAGCGAATATTGCTACTTTGTGAAAATTGTCCAGGATTTTCACCACTATCAACTGATTTACTAAAATTTTTTGCAGATTCAAATATAAAAGAAATTGGTTTTATGCACCTTGGTATATAAGAAACGCAAATATCCATAAGGACCTCAACATTCCAACCGTCGCTGAGGAAATCCGAGAATACTGCCGAAACTATGTGGACAAACTATCCGATCACCCAAATATCCTGGCCAGACAAATTCTAAACAATGAAAGAAACACCCGACTTAGAAGAAGAAATACACTGCACTTACTATAACAAATTTAATACATTGAAGATTACATTGTAGTTGAAATTTGATACATTGATATTCCATTGAAATCCATTATTATTTAAACTTTGCAAACTCTCAAAGGGTTTATTGCACTGCCAACAACCCCCAGATTAATGTATTTAGGTTAAGATTTGAGAAATTAGTGTTAATTTCATTCTATTATGAAAGATCCAGTAAACAAATGTAATGAATTAAAAAAATGCATTGGAATTGCAAAGACAGGTAAGATTCTTAAGAAACGGATATATTAAATACTTTTTAATTCATAAATAACATATATTTTCAGTTGCGAAATCAACCAAAAAATCGAGAATGTTGCTGATTTTCTGGAAAGGAACTACCTACATATATATAAAACACAGTTTTATTGCTAAATCACAGTCACATAAATTGAGTTTCCTAAAGAGCAATGTAGAAGAAGAGATTTTTTAATAACCCTAGATTTTTCTGCAAATTGTGCGATCAAAATTCAAGGTGCTGTGCAGTCTTATCACTGGTCAAATAGGCCACACTTTATCCTTATGTAATATATCACATAAATGTGGAAGAGAAACACGATGCATCATCAGAAGATCTATTTAACACAAAAATTATTCGACACCGTAAAGAAACATATGGCGACGTAGTTAAAAGGCTGTATTTTTCTCAGATGGATGTGCTGCACAATATAAAAACAGATTCAATTTTTTAAATTTATTGAACTACAGGGTTTTCCAACAAGAGGTGTTATTTTGAATCACCCGGTATTTCGGTAGCTGTCACTTTTGAAGCTTTTATTCTTTGACATTTGACAAGTAGAAACAACGCCATTACTAAAAATGGAACGATACACGATCTTCGAACGATACAAAACGATAAAAAAAAAACGATTGAACAAAAAAACGATACAAAATCATCTTGACTGATGAGTCCCATTTCCAGCTCAACAAGCAAAATTGTCGCATCTGGGGCTCGGAAAACCCAAGAGTTATTGTTGAGAAGCCTCTCCATCCTCAATGTGTGACTGTTTGGTGCGGTTTATGGTCCGGCGGGGTAATTGGACCTTACTTTTTCGAAAATGAGGTTGGATCAACAGTTACGGTGAATGGATTGCGCTATCGAGAGATGATTATTATGGTTTTTATGGTCGGAGTTGGATGGTATTGAAATGGACAACGTTTACTTTCAACAAGACGGCGCTACGGCGCTACAAGCAACGAAACCATTGCTCTGTTACGGGAAAAGTTTCCGGACCGTGTTATCTCTCGAAGAGGTGATCACAATTGGCCACCGAGATCTTGTGATTTAACACCTTGCGACTTCTTCCTTGGGGCCACGTGAAAGATAAGGTCTACGCCAACAGCCCAGCGTCGATTCAGGACCTCAGGACATAGGGCAGCCACTTTGCGATTTGGTTATGGAAAATTTTATGAAAAGGATATGGTCCTGTAAGCGTGGTCGTGGTGGCCATTTGGCTGATGTTGTTTTTCATTATTAACGGCATACCCTCCTCTTTATTATGAAATAAACATCCGATCATTTATCTCAAAAAATGAAATTTTTCTTTGAATACCAAAATAACACCTCTTGTTGGAAAACTCTTTACAATGCTGACGTTGGTATTGAAGCCGAATTGAACTTTATGGCGACTTTTCATGGAAAAGGTGCATGTGATGAAGATGGTGGGACTGTAAAAAGGACGGCCTCTTGCGATAGCTTGCAACGACCCAATAACGACGCCTTTTAAATTGTATCATGTAATAATATATATTTTTAATATTGCTCAAAAACAGAACACAAAACAGAGGAGATGAGGTTACAAAACCGCTTTAGAAAGGCAAAAAATGATAAAAGGCACACGTAAATACCATTACATTAAGTCCATTGGAAAAAATACTTCTATTGTAAGGAATACTCAATGTGCGATGATTTTTTCCTACACAAATTATTATAAACATAAAACTATTTAAATTAGACAAATTTAATCAACAAATACTTAAGTGTATAAAATTATTAATTCGTTGTTAATTGATACACGGGGGAAAATCGTCATTTTTGATATGTTTGAATTGAAAGAAAATATACTTGGAAACTATTTTTTTAAATTTTATATATTTGTTAACAAATACATTTTATTTGAAAATCAAGAAATTTTGTTTGGAACGCATATATTAATATATTAGAACATAATTTATTTGCAACCTGACTCACAAATAAAATATGTGTTTACACACAAACAATGTTATTGTTTAAGAAGTTTTCCAAATATATTTTATTTAAAAAAGATTTTTAAAACGTTGCTGACTTATTCGAATTTTAGTTAGTTTTTCCTAGTTTTCGTGTTAAACTTTATAGCTAAAAATGACTTTTAATTTATAAATATTCCAATTCATCACTTTTTGTCAATCCATCAATGCAATTTATATTTACGAAAGATTATACGATTTAAGTTTCAATTAACTTTTACAAAAACATAACATTTATAAAAAAAAGTTGCTCTTTGAACATCTGGAAAACAGAAAACTTGTCCTTATATTAAAGCATTGATACATTGCCAAAATATTTAAAGACAAATTAATCTTTGTTTCAGAAAAACTAGTTCCAAATAAAAATATTAGAATTTGAACATATTCACAATATCCTCCCAAACATATAATATTTGTGGGTGTCAAATATTATATATTTGGAGCGTACCCTAAACATATGTATACTTCAAGCCGAATATGTTTGGGACAATATACTACTGAAGCGATTTTTTTTCAGCGAGTATATTTTCTATTTATATAATACTAGCTGGACCCGCTCCACTTCGTTGCCCCAGATTACAGATTTCCGTCCATTTTTGACCAATCACGGAGACTGCCATCAACTACATATACACAAAATTACAGTACTCTCGCTAACAAATTGTTCAAGATATACAATTTTCAAAATTTGGATTATATGGGCGGCACCACACCTATTCGTCTGATCCCGCCCATTTTTGGACCATACACGTGGCCTGCCACCAGATATATATACACAAAATTACACCTCTCTCGCTAACAAATCGTGAAAAATATCTTAGTTCCAAAATTTGGCTTATATAGGCAGAGCCACGCCCATTGGTCCAATCTGGATAATTTTTGGGCCAATCACGTAGAATGCCACCAGATACATATACACAAAATTCCAGCACTCCACTTCCTAAATTTGGCTTATATGGGAGGTCCACGCCCATTGGCCCTATTCCGCCGATTTTTGGACCAATCACGTAGACTGACACCAGATATATATACACTAAATTACAGATCTCTCGCTAACAAATTGTGCAAGATATCTCGATTTCAAAATTAGTCTTATATGGTCGGGGCAACACCCATTGGTCCGATACCACCTATTTTTGGACCAATCACGTAGACTGCCTCCAGATATATACATATACAAAATTCCGGCTCAGTCGCTTACAAATTGTGCAAGATATTTCAAATTTAAAATTTGGATTGTATGGGTCCACGCCCATTGGTCCGATCCCGCCCATTTTTGGATCAATCACGTAGACAGATATGTATATGTATACAAAATTCCAGTTCTCTCGATACAAATTGTGCAAGATATCTGAAATTCAAAATTTGGCTTGTATGGGCGGGGCTACGCCCATTGGTCCGATCCCGCCCAGTTTTGGAACAATCACGTAGTTCGCCAACAGATACATATACACAAAATTCCAACTCTCTCGCTAATAAATTGTGCCACGCACATTGGCCCAGTTGCGCCCATTTTTGGACCAATCACGTAGACTGCCACCAGATACATATATACACAAAATTCCAGCACTCTCGCTAACAAATAGTGCAAGACATATAATTTTTAAAATTTGGCTTATATGGGCGGTGCCATGGCCATTGATCCGATCCCGCCCATTTTTGGACCAATAACGTAGACTACCACCAGATACAAATGTAAACCAGTAAGGAAAGGCTAAAGTCGGGCGGTGCCGTCTATATAATACCCTACACCACTCTCGTAATATTGAATAACTCTGATATATAAATTTTACCAGTGTGGTATAGGGTATAAAAACGATTGGATCTAAAGAGCCAAATCGGACGAAACATATATCTGGGAGATATAGCTAAATCTTAACCGATTTTCTTCAAATTCGGAAATGTTGGTTCATGGATCAAGAAACTCTACCATTCTAAATTTCAAAACGATTGGATGTAAAATATAGCTTCCATAGAACTAAAGGGCCAAATCGGACGAAACATATATATGGGAGCTATAGCTAAATCTTAACCGATTTTCTTCAAATTCGGTAGTGTTGGTTCATGGATTAAGAAACTCTACCATTCTAAATTTCAAAATGATTGGATGTAAAATACAGCTTCTACAGGACTAAAGAGCAAAATCGGACGAAACATATATATGGGAGCTATAGCTAAATCTTAACCGATTTTCTTCAAATTCGGCAATGTTGGTTCATGGATCAAGAAACTCTACCGTTCTAAATTTCAAAACGATCGGATGTAAAATACAGCTTTTATAGGACTAAAGGGCCAAATCGGATGAAACATATATATGGGAGCTATAGCTAAATCTTAACCGATTTCAACCAAATTCAATAGCGATCTTAACAGCCGCGAAATACTCTAAACTGCAAAATTTCAGAACGATAGGAGTGAAATTGCGACCTGTAGTCGACGAACAACTTTACATGGACAGACGGACGGACGGACGGACGGACAGACATCGTTAAATCGACTCAGCTAGTGATTCTGAGTCGATCGGTATACTTTAAGGTGGGTCTAGCTGTGTTATTTTAAGGTGTTACAAACATCTGCCGTGAAACAAACTTATAATACCCTGTACCACAGTGTGGTGTAGGGTATAAAAATTACAGCACTCTCGCTAACAAATTGTGCAAGATATCTAAATTTTCAAATTTGTCTTATATGGGCAGGGCCACGCCCACGTGATTTATCGAAAATTCAAGTACCCTATTTTCACCACGCCTCACACATGAACATTCTGTGAAAATTTCAAGAAGATCGGTCCAGCCGTTTAAACGTCTATACTGTACAAACAAACAAACACACATTTTTCTTTATATATATAGAGTTTTCTTTTCTTTTTGTGTTTTTTTATACCCTACACCACACTGTGGTACAGGGTATTATAAGTTTGTTTCATGGCAGATGTTTGTAACACCTGAAAATAACACAGCTAGACCCACCTTAAAGTATACCGATCGACTCAGAATCACTAGCTGAGTCGATTTAACGATGTCTGTCCGTCCGTCCGTCCGTCCGTCCGTCCGTCTGTCCATGTAAAGTTGTTCGTCGACTACAGGTCGCAATTTCACTCCGATCGTTCTGAAATTTTGCAGTTTAGAGTATTTCGCAGCTGTTAAGATCGCTATTGAATTTGGTTGAAATCGGTTCAGATTTAGATATAGCTCCCATATATATCTTCCGTCCGATTTGGCCCTTTAGTCCTATAGAAGCTGTATTTTACATCCAATCATTTGAATGGTAGAGTTTCTAGATCCATGAACCAACACTACCGAATTTGAAGAATATCGGTTAAGATTTAGCTATAGCTCCCATATATATGTTTCGTCCGATTTGGCCCTTTAGTCCTATAAAAGCTGTATTTTTCATCCGATCGTTTTGAAATTTAGAATGGTAGAGTTTCTTGATCCATGAACCAACATTGCCGAATTTGAAGAAAATCGGTTAAGATTTAGCTATAGCTCCCATATATATGTTTCGTCTGATTTTGCTCTTTAGTCCTGTAGAAGCTGTATTTTACATCCAATCATTTTGAAATTTAGAATGGTAGAGTTTCTTGACCCATGAACCAACACTACCGAATTTGAAGAAAATCGGTTAAGATTTAGCTATAGCTCCCATATATATGTTTCGTCCGATTTGGCCTTTATTTTCTATAGAAGCTATATTTTACATCCAATCGTTTTGAAATTTAAAATGGTAGAGTTTCTTGATCCATGAACCAACATTGCCGAATTTGAAGAAAATCGGTTAAGATTTAACTATAGCTCCCATATATATGTTTCGTCCGATTTTGCTCTTTAGTCCTGTAGAAGCTGTATTTTACATCCAATCATTTTGAAATGTAGAATGGTAGAGTTTCTTGATCCATGAACCAACACTACCGAATTTGAAGAAAATCGGTTAAGATTTAGCTATAGCTCCCATATATATGTTTGATCCGATTTGGCTCTTTAGATCCAATCGTTTTTATACCCTACACCACACTGTGGTACAGGGTATTATAAGTTTGTTTCACGGCAGATGTTTGTAACACCTGAAAATAACACAGCTAGACCTACCTTAAAGTATACCGATCGACTCAGAATCACTAGCTGAGTCGATTTAACGATGTCCGTCCGTCCGCCCGTCCGTCCGTCTTTCCATGTAAAGTTGTTCGTCGACTACATGTCGCAATTTCACTCCGATCGTTCTGAAATTTTGCAGTTTAGAGTATTTCACGGCTATTAAGATCGCTATTGAATTTGGTTGAAATCGGTTTAGATTTAGATATAGCTCCCATATATATCTTTCGTCCGATTTGGCCCTTTAATCCTATAGAAGCTGTATTTTACATCCAATCGTTTTGAAATTTAGGATGGTAGAGTTTCTTGATCCATGAACCAACACTACCGAATTTGAAAAAATCGGTTAAGATTTAGCTATAGCTCCCATATATATGTTTCGTCCGATTTGGCCCTTTAGTCCTATAGAAGCTGTATTTTACATCCGATCGTTTTGAAATTTAGAATGGTAGAGTTTCTTGATCCATGAACCAACATTGCCGAATTTGAAGAAAATCGGTTAAGATTTAGCTATAGCTCCCATATACATGTTAAGTTGTATTTTACATCCAATCGTTTTGAAATTTAGGATGGTAGAGTTTCTTGATCCATGAACCAACACTACCGAATTTGAAAAAATCGGTTAAGATTTAGCTATAGCTCCCATATATATGTATCGTCCGATTTTGCTCTTTAGTCCTGTAGAAGCTGCATTTTACATCCAATCATTTTGAAATTTAGAATGGTAGATTTTCTTGATCCATGAACCAACACTACCGTATTTGAAGAAAATCGGTTAAGATTTAGCTATAGCTCCCATATACATGTTTCGTCCGATTTGGCCCTTTAGTTCTATAGAAGCTGTATTTTACATCCAATCGTTTTGAAATTTAGAATGGTAGAGTTTATTGTTCCATGAACCAACACTACCGAATTTGAAGAAAATCGGTTAAGATTTAGCTGTAGCTCCCATATACATGTTTCGTCCGATTTGGCTCTTTAGTCCTGTAGATGCTGTATTTTACATCCAATCATTTTGAAATTTAGAATGGTAGAGTTCCTTGATCCATGAACCAACACTGCCGAATTTGAAGAATATCGGTTAAGATTTAGCTATAGTTCCAATATATATGTTTCGTCCGATTTAGCCCTTTAGTTCTATAGAAGCTATATTTTTCATCCAAACGTTTTGAAATTTAGAATGGTAGAGTTTCTTGATTCATGAACCAACATTGCCGAATTTGAAGGAAATCGGTAAAGATTTAGCTATAGCTCCCGTATATATGTTTCATCCGATTTGGCTCTTTAGATCCAATCGTTTTTATACCCTACACCACACAGGGTATTATTTAAGTATAAAATGTCCCAAAAGTAAATTTATGTAAACAATTTATACATGAATTACAAAATTTATATATCGGAGTTATTCAATATTACGAGAGTGGTGTAGGGTATTATATAGTCGGCACCGCCCGACTTTAGCCTTTCCTTACTGGTTTTTTATACAGGTTTTATATATTTTTTAATAAAAATGTTAAAACTGGAAGTTAATGCATAAATATTGCGTTTTAAATATTTTGTTACATTACATTGCCATGGAGAAATGTGAGTAATTTGTATAAAAAACATTTAAAGGTTTAAAAATGTCCCCCTTTTGAAACGTTTTATATTTTTTCCCAAAAAAATCTTGTATCGCTTTTAAAACTGGTGACTCACACATATATATCGGGTGTTTTTTTTAGGTTTATAGAACTTCGAATTGAAATAAAACACAAGAAAATCGTTTTAAGGTCCATCAATTTGGCTTTATTGGAAGGATAATTTTATGCCATTAATGTTTAAATATGATTTCGGGCATGTGGCCGCCGCGGCTGTCTCGAATAAAGCCAATTCTACAGGTCCAATTTTCAACCACTTTTTCGAGCATATGGGGCCGTATGTCGGCAATAACGCCACGAATGTTGGCTTCCAATTCCCCTAACGTTTCTGGTTTGTTGGCGTAGACGAGCGACTTCACATATCCCCAAAGAAAATAATCCAATGGTGTCAAATCACACGATCTTGGTGGCCAATTGACAGGTCCATTCCGCGAAATTATGCGCTCATCGAATGTTTCCTTCAATAAATCGATTGTGACGTGCGCTGTGTGGCATGTAGCGCCGTCTTGTTGGAACCACAACTCATCCACATTCATGCCATCCAATTCGGGAACAAAATAGTCGGTTATCATGGCTCTATACCGGTCTCCATTAACCGTAACTGCCTCTCCAGCATTATTTCGGAAGAAGTATGGCCCAATGACTCCACCAGCCCATAGAGCACACCAAACAGTCAGTTTTTGTGGATGTAATGGCGTCTCAAGGGTCTCATGTGGATTCTCTTCACTCCAAATGCGGCAAATTTGCTTGTTGACGTAGCCTTTCAACCAAAAATGAGCCTCATCACTGAACAAAATTTTGCGATGAAAATCAGTATCGAGATCAATCTCATTTTCGGCCCATACACCAAAATCACGACGCATTGCATGGTCTCGCGGCTTTAATTCTTGCACAAGCTGTATCTTGTAAGGTCGCAAGCCAAGAACTTTGCGCAAAATCTTCCATAAAGTTGATGGACAAAGCTCCAATTGCTGTGCACGGTGGCGAATCGATTCATTCGGGTCCTCTTCAACACTTTGCTCTACAGCGGCAATTGTTTCTTCGGTGCGCACTGTTCGACGTCTCTGCGGATGCGTATTATCACATAGAGTAAACGTAGTGCGAAAACGATCCATGGTTAACCGAATTAATTGCTCTGATGGACGATTATGTCGACCATAAAATGGACGGAGCTTGCGGTAAACTTCGCGAACTGAACCATTATTTTCGAAATAAATTTGCACGATTTGCAAGCGTTGTTCTTTTGTCAACCTGTTCATGATGAAATGGCAAACCAAACTGAGCATAAATGACATTAGAGTTGCCAGATTTGACCACAAAATGCCAGTTTTATCTCTATTCGAAAAACAAAGCTGTAAAAAAAACACCCGTTACCATATGCGAGCGATAGGATATAGTAATCAAATCGAGTAATCCACTTAGTTCGTGTTTCAAAAACACTGGTTGCAAAACGATTCATATGTGCTGAAGCAGAAATAATGTCAACAAGTAAAAGAGTTAAGTTCGGCCATGCCGAATCTGTGACCTTACAAAATAACTCAAACCTAAAGAATATAACACCGAAAAACACAATAAAAATATAGTAGATGGGAACAGTAGGAATAACAACAAGTTGGATGCTATATCTAAATATGGACCGATATCGCCCTTTTTCAATCCCAAGTTACCTGCAGCTATAAGAAGTATCTATACCAAATTTCAGCCACCTAGCGCAAGTATTATAGATTGAAGCGTGATTACAACAGACGGACAGTCAGACATGGCTAAGAATATATATACTTTATGGGGTCTCAGATCAATATTTAGAGTTGTTATGAAAATGAATATACCCCCATCCTATGGCATAGGGTATAAAAATTGCCGGGCCAGTCTTATGGTGATCGAACAAAAGTAAAACCCATTCCTACATTATGACGCAATCATTTGGTTGGTTCATTTAGGTTTGGTTCTAAAGTCTGCTTCTTGACGGTGCAACACTCTACACCGTGGACTAGGCTGAGTGTGGAAAATGCGCAAATGCGAAAATATTCAGCGAATCATTATTTTGTTACGGCCCCAGCTTTTAGAAAAGCCATCTGGGACACTTAATTTATCTCAATCTAAGCCAATCTAATGGGTTTTCTTCGATTGAAAAATAAATGCTGCACTGTGAAAGGGTTTCGTTTTCTTTTGTGAAAAATGTCGCACTTGCACGGTGCAAAAATGCAACATTTCAGCCCTGTATTTAATCGAAGGGGTGGACGCTGCCCTACAAAACAGATGTTTTTCGGCGTCGAGCCTAAATATCCGCGTGTGTCCGTGCGTGCTTTTTATACCATACACCACACTGTGGTACAGGGTATTATAACTTTGTGCATTTGTTTGTAACACCCAAAAGGAGAAGAAATAGACCCATCGTTTATTATACCGATCGACTTAGAATCACTTTCTGAGTTGATTTAGCTATGTCCGTCTGTCTGTCTGTCCGTCTGTCCGTCTGTGCATGTATTCTTGTAATCAAAGTACAGGTCGGAATTATGGTCCGATCTCGACGAAACTTTACACATATCTTTTTTTTTGGCCCAAGGACGATCCCTATTGAATTTGGTTAAAATCGGTTCAGATTTAGATATAGCCCCCATATATATGTAAGCCCCGATTTGACATGTAAGCACTATAAAAACTTCATTTTATATCCGATCAGTATGAAATTCGGCAGAAAGAGGTTTCTTATTATATGGATGAACACTGTTAAATTTGGAAGAAATCGGTTCAGATTTAGATATAGCCCCCATATATACGTTACCCCCGATTTGACATGTAAGCGCTGTAAAAATGTTATTTTATATCCGATCAGTGCGAAATTCGGCAAAGAGAGGTTTCTTAGTACATGAAGGAATACTGCTAAATTCGGAGAAAATCGGATCAGATTTAGATATAGCCCCCATAATATGTTACCCCCGATTTGACATGTAAGCGCTGTAAAAACTGTATTTTATATCCGATCAGTGCGAAATTCGGCAGAAAGAGGTTTCTTATTACATGAAGGAATACTGCCAAATTCGGAGAAAATCGGTTCGGATTTAGATATAGCCCCCATATAAAGGGTGTCCCAAGAAGAGCGCAATTTTTGCAGCAATTGCATTGTTTCTCTGGCTGTATGACATGTGGCGCCGTCTTGTTGGAACCACATGCCCTCCACATTCATTTCTTCAATTCTAGGCAAGAAAAAACTGGTTATCATTTCACGATACCGAACACCATTGACTGTTTGCGCTTGACCTGCCTCATTTTCATAAAAAAAAGGTCCAATGATTCCTCCAGCCCAAAAACCACACCACACAGTGACACGTTGAGGATGCATTTGCTTCTCGTGAATCACTCGAGGATTTTCCGCACCCCAAATGCGACAATTCTGCCTAAAACTGTATTTTATATCCAATCAGTATGGAATTCGTCAGAAAGAGGTTTCCTATTATATGAAGGAATACTGCCAAATTCAGAGAAAATCGGTTCAGATTTAGATATAGCTCCCATATATATGTTACCCCCGATTTGACATGTAAGCGCTGTAGAGACTGTATTTTATATCCGATCAGTACGAAATTCGACAGAAGGAGGTCTTTTTACATGAATAAGTATTCAGGGAAGATGGGTTCAGATTTATATTAAAGCTCCATATATATGTTCCTCCTGATTTGGTATCAAACCGCTATAGAAGTTGTATATTACTTCCGATCATTAAAATTTTCCAGAAAGATGCTTCTCACTTTAGGAACGAATATTGCTTAATTTAGCGATTATCGTTTCAGAATTAGATAATATGTTTCTACCCATTTACCAATTATTCCAAATTATTATGGCAATAACCCTTATAGCATTGTTAGGGAGGTGTAGGGTATTATATAGTCGGCCCCGCCCGACTTTCTGAAGTTTGGTCAGATGATTTATTTAGGCGGCGCCGTGGAGTATTCTTTGTTTTTGGTTTAATTTTAGTGAGTTAAAAGGCTTATTTTTTGCATTTTTGTTATAGACTCTGACCATAAACAAGTAAGAAAGTTTCAGTCGGGTAAACCGACTAAGGTATACCCTCACTTTGTGAGTAATGTAATATTGAATATTACACAAATTATTCTGTCAATTTTTGTGGGAGGTACCAGAGGGGGTTTAAGAAATACACCTATATTTCGCTGAACAGTAGATACTTTAAATACATTGCACTGTGCCGAATTGTAACCGTTTATATGGACTGGTATATTAACGTTGAGATATTAAATTGTGGTATAATTTTGCCATTTTGTGTGGGAGGTACAAAAAGGGGCATGGTGATAACGCTCATTTTTCACTGGACTATAGGCATTATAAAAGCATTACACTGTACAAAATTTCAAGTAATTGTATACACTGATATTAATGTTATAAACTGTTAACTTTTGGTGCAAAATGGTACCTTTGTGGGAGAGGTACCAAAAGGGGCGTGACAATAACGCCCATTTTTCAATGGATTGTAGGCACTATAAAAACATTACGCTATACAAAATTTCAAGTATTTTTATACACTGGTATTAATGTTATAAGCTGTTAACTTTTAGTGCAAAATGGTGCATTTGTGTGGGAGTTACAAAAAGGGCGCGGCAATAACGCCCATTTTTCACTGGACTGTAGGCACTATAAAAGCATTACACTGTACAAAATTTCAAGTATTTCTAAACACTGGTATTAATGTTATAAGCTTTTAACTTTTAGTGCAAAATGGTGCATTTGTGTGGGAGGTACCAAAAGGGACGTGGCAATTTCGCCCATTTTCCTCGAGTTGATAGCGAGTTAATACTAGTCGCTATTAATACTAGTCGCTATTAACTCGAGAAAAATGGGTGAAGTTGGCATGCCCCTTTTGGTACCTCCCACACAAATGGACCATTTTGCATCAAAATTTAACTGCTTATAACTTTAATACAAGTGCATAAAAATGCTTGAAATTTTCTACAGTATAATGTTTTTGTAGCGCCTATAGTCCGGTAAAAAATGGGCATTATTGTACAGCCTCTTTTGGTACCTCCCACACAAATGGACCGTTTCGTACCAAAACTAAACGGCTTGTAACTTTAATACCAGTGCATACAAATACTTGAAATTTTGTACAGTGTAATGCTGTTATAGTGCCTATAGTCCTGTAAAAAGTGGGCGTTATCACCCCGCCCCTTTTTGTACCTCCCACACAAAATGACCAAATCATACCAAAATTACATAGCTCGTAACTTTAATATACCAGTGCACATAAACGCTTATAGTTCAGCACAATGCAATGTATTTAAGAATGTACTGTTTACCGAAAAATATGTGTATTTGGAAAACCCCTTCTGGTACCTCCCACACAAATTGACAGATTTATTGGTGTAATGTTATATATTACATTACTCACAAAGTGAGGGTATACCTTAGTCGGTTTACCCGACTGAAACTTTCTTACTTGTTTTATTATATATCGAAAAACAAAAAAACACTTGAAATCGCATTTCCAACATTTATGCGATATAATTTTTCCCGGAAAGATCGAACTTGAACAATAACTAACCAGTACCTTTAGAATGAATAGTTTGGCCACAAATTATAAAAGACTGCATAAAGATATGAACATTTCTACGATTTTTCCACATTTTGGAAATGTATGTGCTTACAAGTTTTTCCATCAACTTTTGCACCGAAATCTCTACAGAAAGCGAGAAAAGTTGCAACCAAAATATATTTCTCCTATGTTAAAAAAATCGTAATTTTTGCCCATATACCCTTATTTGTAAAGTGAGGGATTATTTGCACACAGCCGCCAGACCCCCTGGCTATCATTGATCTTGGTGAAATTTTACAAAAATAAATTGTTCGTATTAAATACAAACTGTACCAATTTTAGGGCAAATCGGTTCAGATTTAGATACAGCCACCACCAATGATTTTTCGGAAAAAATCTGGTCGACAATTCCGATTGTCTTGAAAATTTGTATATGTGTTTTATTATGGAAATTATCCATCCTGTAGATAGCGAGAAATCTGATAAATTTGGGGAAATATCTGTAAAGGTGTATTTTAGAAGTAATTTACTATGTAAACGCACTGACGGAATTTTACAAATCAAGTCTTTTTTGTAAGGTCGTGACTTGTATGTACGTCAAGTACATATTTTCAAAGATTTTAAATGCATCCGGCACATCAATGACAATAACTTAAAATTCTGCGAAAAATATAGTCATGGAACCGCACTTGTCCTAAACTGATCCCACAAATTTCAAGATGATGTTCAGCCTTGTTCTTTTTAAAATCAATATTTTCTAAAATATGAATGACTTTCCTTTATAAACTATGAATTATATTGAAATCACATAAACGACAGAATCATTATATTAAAAAACAATTTCGATTTCTGATATTTGTAAGTAAAAATGCCCCATTATAGAAACTGAAGAAGGATCTAATTTACAGGATCAGCTCAGATTTGATAGGACTACGTGTCTATATCTACGTTGGTGCTTTCGTGGTCCAGTATGAAAATTAAAATTTAAGGAAACTGTTGGCGAATTTTCGCATGTTTCTAGGATATGCTAGTCAAGACCTTTAAGAATAGCTCTTATTTGTATAAATCCACAAACGCGTTTTTAAAATATAACATGTACAATATTTACATCTCAGGAATTTTTAATAACTATTTTTTTACATCTACAGATGCTTCGGATGCATTTAAAAACGTTAAGGACGGGAAATTAAATGTCTGCTATAAAAAGAACAACTTCAACAAACCTCAATTTGAAAAAATCCGCATATGGAATATAACATTGTTGTACGTTATGAATTCTTTTTTATACCCTATATATCATTTGCTATGGACAAAAAGTGTAACACATCGAAGGAGTGACCTAAGACCACAAGTATGTTCGGCGGAAATCAGTTTTGAGCAATTTTAAGTCATTTGAGCAATGTCCGTCCGTCTGTCTGTCTGTCTGCTTGTCTGTCTGGCTGGAGCGAACGATAACTCTCGAAAGGAGTAACGGATCGACTTCAAATTTGGTATGGGATAATATTATTTTCTATCTCAGGCTAAGTTCAAAGATGGACCATATTGGTCCACTCCTTCTAGTACCTCCCTCATAAAGTGTGAAAATTTAGTGAAATATTGATTCTCTAATAACTTCTATACTACTTATCCGAATCCTCTGTAATACCACACAAAATGATTGAAGTGGCCCTGCCCCTTTTGGTACCTCCCACACAAAGGACCATTTGTACAAAAAGTTAACAGCTAATAACATTAATACCAGTGATTAATAATACTTGAAATTTTGCACAGGGTAATAGCTTTGTGATTGTCAAAAATGTGACCAAGTTTTGCAATTTTCGTAAAAAAAGCATAATTTGGAGAAGCGTGGTAACATTATCAATACAAGTTGTTGACTCCTTCTTTTCTCAAAAATATTCTAAAGGATGTGTCCTTTAAGACGAATATAAATATGTTATTTCTCTTTATAAATTCCTCTGTATCTCCAAAATACTACACAAAGAATACAGTTACGTTGCCTCAACCGAATTATTTGCCAACCGAATTTTGGTCGTTCTGACTGCTATCATGCGATTCCATCAGGACAACCAACATTTTGGTTGTGGTATACTTCTGCTTCCATGATGACAACAATCATATTTGGTTGCGCCAACTACGAAAATGGTGGCTAAAATTGTCTGTTGTATGTTGCCACAACCAACTGTTTTAAAAAATTGGTTGTTCTGACAATTTGTCAGTCATATACTAACGATAATTAATTAAAAACAGTTTTCATTAATTTGTATCTTACTTTTTCAACAAAAAACCAAACAATTCATAACAAAATTAAATTAAATCAATCATTCGGTTGTATTTATTTCCCAAAATACATTTAATTATTCTAAATTTGGGAAATTATTGGGATAACCAAAAAACGTTTATTTATATAATTTTTTCTGTTGTAGTAACCAATTATTCGTTGCAATAATAATCTAATTTCTGTTGTCAAGAATAAATTATTTTCCTGGGTGTATGTATACCTTTTCGCAATAAAATAGACAAATTGCCTATATTTTGAAAATATAAATTGATATGGCCATAACTTTTGTATAAGTGGGCACATTTGACCGACATTTCTTACACCATACGAGTATAGCAAATTTTGTTGTCAATTTAGAGAAGTTGATGTGAGAGAAATCGGTTTATATTCGGCACTGATATTAAGCAAATGCTAGGACAGGGTCAGAAAAAAAGTGAAACGCATAAACGACATAAAAATTTAAAAACTGGACATATTTCAATTAAATATTTTGTTGTTTGTAGGTCTTGGCATCACAAATCGAATGTAGTTCGCGAATCATAGTATTTCTAAAAGTCGATTCCACAATTCCCAAAATAATTTTAAAAATCCCTAAAAAGGGTTTCAGATTCTTACAACACCTTACCACATATAAGTGCCAAAAGTTTTAACATTTTAGCTTTGCGATTAGAAAAAATGTGGCTTACTTTAGAAATTTGTGTAAAAAATTGTGTAAATTGGGGAAGCTTGGTAACAATAGTAGTTAATATTTTTGACCCGTTCTTTCTTTGAGAACTTTCTCCGGAAAGTTTGCTTTAAGATGATGGTAAGTATGTTATACTTTTTTTACCTAACTTCTTCATAAACTCGAAAATACGACATTTACCTTTTCCTAAAAAATCTAATTTTTTTGAAAATATAATTAAAGTGGCCATTAGGTTGATGACTTTTTGATTTTTTTCTCAAAAATAATTTCCTGTTGCACGAATGAATGAACTTTTGCCTATTAACGACTAAAATAACGTTTATTCCATTTAGATATTAAAAAAGGTCACGCACAAACCACTTTGAAATGATATTTTTGTGAAAAAATTTAAATTTTTTCTTTTTTTTAAATTATATAAATCCAAAACGGAAAAAAGTGTCAAGTCTTATAACTTTCACAAAAAGCCACATAACCTATGAACAAAATGAGACATTGATCATAGAAATCGATGAACATCTTTCGTTTTTATTTACAATTAAGTGAAGGTATCTCATTTTGAATCGAATGTATCTATTTGGACAAAACGTGGACGACCTTTTTATGATTCTCATTTTTTCTGATTTTTTTACAGAAACCACATTAATGAGCGGTCATTATTTTGAAAGTTTTGAAAAAATTTAAAAAAAAAATTAAAAAATTTCCCAAAATACTGATAAATAAAAATTTTAAAATCATTTTGTGCGTGAGGTTTTTTATCGAATCACCTTCTATGTAAGATTTTATCTAATCTTAAAAAAACTCATCTATATATGATACCTGGAAGCGAGGTTGTGAAAAAGTCATCACCCTAGTGGCCATATCTTTTGTCCTATTCGGTATATATAACCACCTAACTATAAAAGATAACTGTTAGGTGCAAAATACCTCTGGGAGACCTCGGATGAAAAATATAAAGTTATACGCGCTTAAACATTTTGTTCACCCGAGGTGGCAAACTTTGAGGCCCTGCAGCTCCGCCCATGTATGCCACAGGGAGCCCAAACCCAAAACTTATCTTATCTAATACCTCTTCTACAAACATACCAAGTTTGGTCGCAATCGGTCGTCTGGTTAAGAAACGGCAGAATTATTTCCCTTTTCTTGGAATTCCCCCACTGTGCAACGAGGCGCCAAACTGTTCTTAGAGAACTCAGCAAATCATTTAACGAACTAGACTACAAGCATGTAACAGAAAAAACTGGAAAACTTTTGTAGAAACTTAGGTTCCTAAACAAGGAGTATGGATTTTGAATACAATATATGGAAACTATATATAAAACTGACACGATTTTTACATGCAGCTTCAAGGTGATCGACAAATAAACAATTACTATGTGTGAGTAATGAGAGAAGATTAGGACAAGTAGTACAGAAGTTATTTCAATATTTCACGAAATTTTATACTTTCTGTGGGAGGTACCAGTAGGAGCGGACCAATATGGCCCATCTTCAAACATAACGCGAGATAGAAAAATGTTTAACCACTTTCCAAAATTTTAAGTCAAAACGTTACTCCTTTCGTAAATTATCGTGCGCGCAAACCAGACATGCAGAGAGACGGACGCACATAACTCGAATGACTACAAATGTCCTTAACCGGATTTCCGCCGAACGTACTTGGGGTATTAAAATTAGGCTGTTTTCGACCTTGGACCAAAAAACTTTGCCTCTGCTTAAATCTAAATATGAACAGATTTCGAACAAAAGTCTTTGTCGATGATAAGTTGCTTCGTATCAAATTTCATAATGATCGTTTTGAAATTGCGCCCTGTACTTTGCGAACAACATAAGATGGTCAGAAGGACGGACGGACAGAAAGACATAACCGATTGTTAGTCACAACTTCACTGTGATTTGAAGATTCGTGATAAAAACACAACTATGAAAAGTCATAACAGATCGAAAAACAAAAAAAATGATGAATGAGGCATAGTACGGCCGAACGTTTGTTGTCGCTGTAAGAAGCGACAATAACAACAAATCGTGTGCCTTCCCTGCAAATTGCAGGGACACACAAATAACCAAACAAGAAGTGTGGAAATGTATTAAGGTTGAGAAATACTGTCTGCAAGGTTTTGGAGATATGGGACTTTGAAATCAGTTCTCAATTATTTCATATTGAGCTGCTCTCATATTGTGACAATTATTGACAGGGTATTTTGTCCAAGGTGCGGATGAGGTTGCTTGGTAGCTTCCGAAACGATATCGTCCACCAACCAGTGATCACCCTTAATACATTTCACACATTTCTTATTCTTCTTTTTCAAAGAAGGTTTGTGCTTCTGCTTAACAGAAAACAATAACAACGATCTCGAACTCAATAGTCAAAAACAAAAGTATGAAAAGTCATAACAGATCGAAAAACAAAAACATAATCTGAAAATAATGCTGGGCATGTTCTCTATCGTAAATTCCAAACTTGACCTAACTTCGAGTTCATTATATGGTGAAATTTACTTTTACACATGTCAATTGCACAATGCGATGTGTAAAGCTCAGATGGAAACAAACACGAGTACTTCATAAGTGAATGGGCGCATGCGTGCACTGACGTTTAAGTACGAGTACATATGTTTTTGCTTTTGCTTTGCTCGTTTCGAAACATTTGAAGAAATATTGAATATCGATGCCTTCGATTGGAGAGGCAACCAGTTAAGGGACCCAGGCGCTCTGGCCAGATCTACAGATTTCATATGAACCGTATTGTAGATCACTTAAGGCCACCGACAATGGAACGGGAAACGAGGAGTCAATGGGCCGATGAACGCGTTCACTTACATTAATGGGCATTCTACTGTCATGCAAAGTAAGAGTGGATGTCAAGGTGTCTGTTTTGCTGACGCTGCTTTCTGACACCTGTGTTGCACCCGGTTTCCTTACAACAACTTTATTAGTTCCCTTTGCTGCAATGCCGCCGACGATGGAAAAGCCGCGGCCATTGTTCTCGTAATATGTGTCCGAGAGCAGTTACAATCTGTCCTCGGAGTGTCTCATGAATACAAGTTATGTATGCTCCAGCACTGGCAGACTCATTGGACAGAATTTATGAATGTAAGCATTCACATACAGTGGAGGGCAAATCTACACGCATGTCTGTATTTAAAGCCCAGATATATCGTCGCTTGAGATATTGAGTTAGGACCACCATTGGACTTGCCTAGCCATAGTACAACGTGTGTATAAATTTATATCTAGCACCGTTATCTCAAAAAACGGTAAACGACGTATCTGGCACAATGCCAAAAAAGATTTTACTAAGAGACGTGTATTTCTTATACTAATGATGTATAAATAAATATTATTTGGATGCATACATCAGTATAATTAATTATTTTCCGATTATAAATGTATAATGAACACGTGATTGAGAGACATCCTTCCGTCTCCTCGATTGAGAGATATCCTTCCGTCTCTTGAAGAGAAATTTCCATATCCTATCAATTAGTAAATGTGAAGCAATATCAACAAAAATTTTTATTTTCAGGAGTTATTAGGTCAACCGTACCACATCGGTGCACATGTAAATGTCAGACCCCATTTAAAGGAAGTGTTATATTCAGAGACTAATTACAATTAGCTCCAGGAATTTTTGGACTTCCTTTACCTAAAAACAAGGAAATATAACTACGAATATCGGTGTCATATCATGAGCAAACCCAAGGATATTCAACGCATACCGCAATCACATGATTGCGACAGTCAGTCGCCGGCAGTGGTAGCGAACGGACGTGTTATTGTAGAGCGGATAGTTTTTTTCAATCTATTACGCAATACATACTTATTCACCTACCTACTACGCAACCACAAAGTGTTGTTCTTAAAGTGGGGGTTGAATTTGTTGCATCGGTCTCAGGACAGACATTTTGGAAGTAGTCTGGAAGGCCAACAACGACGTACCTATTACGGGCAAATACTGGCTATGGGGGTCTCTCCCAAAAATTTATGATTAACCCTGATGAAGTAAATGATATTACGGTGCAGGGATAAATAAACCCAGTACCGGCGGAAAGCGTTGATTTACTCGCGAGTCACGTGTCGTCGTTATCAAACAATCGTGAGCAAGTAACTTCTACGGGGTTGGGTGCCTCGGATTCCGTAGTCGAAACAGATACAAGAGCACATCTAGCCTTTGGCAAAATAAACGATGAGGAAGATAAAGAAAACCCAAGGGGGGCTCTAAGCAACCCCAGCTTTTAAAAGCTAGTGGGAACTCGGACTCTGAGTCATCAAGTGATAACAGGGTCAGTGGCACAAAGAAGGAACAGGGGCACAAAGAAGGAAACTGAATTAGATGAACCGGCAGAAGATATTACAGGATGAATCTGTCTCTTCTACATCTACTAAAAGAGTCAGATCTCCCGAAGAGCATAGCGATGCGAAATCAACTAAGAAAAAAAAAAGCTCACCGACACCCAGCACTTCGGAGAAACCTATTCAATCTACCAAAAAAGAAGTTTCGAGTCAGAATCCGTTAATGGTGGGAGGTGAAGTTGATCCTGTTGTTGAGAAGGTGAGTAAGTCCACCAAACCATCCATAAAAGAGGGGGCCTCAAACAAAAAGACCCATTCTAAAGGAAAATGCAAGGTGGCTATAAGAAAGGGTAAGGAAACACCATCTTATTCCCAAATAGCCAAAAAACATAATCAGGACGAACTACACTATGCCATAATTGATAGCAGTAGTGCGTCTGGCAGAATTCCCGAAGAGCAAAAGAGCATCTTCGAAGATTTGTTCTACACAAAGGTATTGGACCACATTCTCGAATCTAATGATGGACCAACAATCCAAGTAATGAGTTGCACGTTTGAGAGGGGCGTTTTGATGCTGATACTGGCATCACATTGCTGTGTCGATGTCCTCGGAAAACTAGTGGAGAGCATCCCCTCACCTTGGGACGGCGCAAAGCTGACGCTGGCGCATACTCAGCGTCATTGGCAAACAAGATTCGAACCTTAAAGTGGGGAAGTGGGAAGTCTTCCACAGGAAAAATGATCCCGATGGTTCTATCCTGGTGGTAGGCATAGACCCGTATTCCAGGGATAGCCTTGTCAAGACAAAAGGCATTGCATTTTTCGGGATTTGGAAAATCTTCTTTAAGATTGGAAAAACCCCCATTGGCAGGACAGTTAAGTCGAGCCCAAACACGAACGTACCGCCTTCAGTGGCAAACGAAAATAGTGAGCAGAAAGAAGTGAGTGAGACAATTCCAAAAAGTGGGAGTGGTCGATAACATCGCCAATTTGCCGATAACATCATCAATTTTGCAGAAAGTTCCCAGCAAAGGTGGTGATAAGGATATGAAGAGGAGCACAAAAACTCAAAACAAAGAGGGAGCGACAAAAAACAACACCGCCTTCCAAAAAGAGGTCGATAACATTAGCAAATTACCGATAATATAACCAATTTTGCAGAATGTTCCCAGCAATAGTGGTGATAGGAATAGGTGCATAAAGAATCAAAACAAAGAGGGAACGACAAAAAGTAACACCGCCTCCCAAAGAGGTATACTTGAAGAGTGTATAATAGGTAGTAAATGAAAGGAGGAGAAAGACTCACTACCACATAAAGAGGGAGTGCAACCAAATATGATAGACGACTCCCAAAGGAAACTTTTACTGGAAAGACAATGATTGAGGGCATCCAGATAAACCTCCACCGGAGCGAAACGGCATCCATTGCTCTGATGAACATAATAAATAAAGGCAGGGTTCATGTTGCTTTGGTCCAGGAACCGTGGACTACTAGTAACAAAGTTACTGGATTAAACCATATGAACTACAATCTTTTCTACGCTAACACAGGTACTCGTCCAAGGACTTGTATTCTGTGCCATAAAAACTTATGCTATCTTTTCTCTCCAGAGTTGTCAACATCGAAGTCAACTGTGCTGATGCAATGTAATGGAAGTATGTACCTGGCGTCAGTATACCTGCCATTCGATGCGCCGACATTGCCACCTACGTCGGAATTACAACGTCTGGTAAGGGAATCCAAAAATACAAGTAATGTGTTACTAGCTGGTTGTGATGCCAACTCACACCATATTGCTTGGGGTAGTACTGACACCAATAGAATTTTTGAATACTAACGATCTCCTAACTCTCAACATAGGGAACAAGGCGACCTTTGTTAACAAAATTAGGGAAGAAGTATTAGATATAACGATATGCTCGGAAAACATAACGATATGCTCGGAAATTGATGAGATCCATGAGTGGAGGGTTTCGGATGAACACTCCTATTCGGAACACCGTTATATAAGGTTTAAAATTGCACGACCACCGCCTAACCCAATAAGTTTTCGTAATAAGGCTAAAACCGACTGGACCAAATTCGGCAATCTACTTAGAAATCGATTGGGCCAGCCTAAACACGACTATCCAAGTACAGAAGACATTGATATCAATGTGAGGAGGATTACGGAGGCTCTTGTAAAATCATTCGAAGATAGTTGCCCGCTTCGAGAAAGGAAATCTGCCTATGAGAAACCCTGGATGACAGGGCAAATTCGCTTGATTGGCAAGGATGTCCGCAGACTTTACAACAGAGCTCGACGTAAAAAGCTATAAGTATATTGGGATGACTACCACAGAAGGCTCAAAGAATATAATAAAATCATTGGACTGGCGAAGCATAACTCCTGGAGACTTTTCTGTGAGCAGGTAGACAGCGTTAACAGCATGTCCAAAATAGAAAAGTTCCTCTCAAAAACTCATATCCAAACCGAAACACTGGTGGATGAAACGGGTAAAAGGCTTTTGTAATGCTGGGCCAACAGAGGAACAGTTACAGACCGAAAATGTAATGCACCAAGTACCTATTACGGATGCTATGGTTAAAGAAGCAATAAAAAACTTCTCTCCTTTTAAGGCTGCGGGACCGGACAGAATATTTCCAGCGCTTCTTCAGAATGAGGTTCTGGTATCAACTCATCTTGTTGGAGTTTTCACTGCATGCCTAACTCATGCATATACCCCAAAAAATTGGCAGGAATCAAGGGTGGTCTTCATACCTAAGCCTGGCAAGGCGACTTATACGATCCCAAAGGCTTATCGACCTATTAGCCTAACTTCTTTCCTCTTAAAAACAATGGAGCGAATAATTGACGACATGATCAAAAGTAAGATAGCGGATGACAAGCTAAAATTCAAGCAACACGCATATGTTAAAGGAAGATTAGTGGAAACAGCTCTACATGAGGTAGTACACCACATTGAACAGTCCTTCAGTGAAAAATTGTACACACTTGCCGTTTGTATAGACATTGAGGGCGCTTTTAACAACGTTCAGACCGATACACTTATCCAGTCCTTAGACGAGTTTCAGGTTGACCGGGCGTTGATAAACTGGATCAACAATATGCTAAGGAATAGGTGGATTATTTGTGGGTCATATGACGTAAAAATCAGAGACAAGGTAAATCGTGGTATACCTCAGGGGGCATTATATCGCCTCTCCTATGGGAGATAAAATACTTGGGAGTAATCTTGGATCAGAAACTGTACTGGAAAGATCATGTTGAAGAAAGAGTTACAAAGGCCCACAGATGTTGGTCGTTGTGCAGAAGAGCTATAGGTTCAAAATGGGGACTACGTCCAAATATGACACACTGGCTTTACATGAGCGTGATTAGACCAATAATAACCTACGCCTCTGTAGTGTGGTGGAAATCAATGGACAAAAAGTACAACGTAATACCATTGCAGAAAGTGCAACGTATGTGCTGTCTAGGCATAAGCGGAGCAATTAGAACCGCACCAACAAGAGCGTTGGAGACTATACTGCACATCCAACCAATAGATATCTGTATAAAGTATGAGACAGCCCTCACAGCAAGACGTCTAAATCGAGACCACAAGTCGTACCATCAGAAGATATTACAATCAATGGTCATATTCAAACAACGGAAATCTCCGACCGCATTCCTGAAGTGCGGCTTACAGCTACCTGTGAATCGTTCGTGCCAGACAGACGCTCCTGGGAAAACGGAACACTAGCTCATTCGCCAGTGGGAACCAGCTGCTACACTGATGGGTCCAGGCTAGGAGGAAGGACGGGTCTGGGACTTTTTATTGATGAACCAGAAGTCGAACTTTACTTCCGCCTCCCAGACCATAACACAGTATTTCAAGCAGAAGTACGAGCAATCACGGAGTGTGTTAACTGGCTCAGTAATACCACAAAGCCTAAATATGCCAACATATTCACAGATAGTCAAATGGCGATCAAAGCAATAACATCGGAAAAGGTCAAATCCAGAACAGTGTTAGAGTGTAAAAGAACGATAAATAATTACTCAGTCCATGGTCAACTGCGTATTTTCTGGGTACCGGGACACAACGGAGTGATTGGAAATGAACGAGCAAATAGCTTGGCTTCAAAGGGCAGAGAACTTCGATTAACAAACTTGGAAAATTGGAAACCTTTCGAAGCCACGAAGGATGAGTTGAAGCACTGGGCAGTGATGGCTCACAAAACTGTGTCGAATAGAGCAACTGTAGGATCAACTGCAAAGATACTGTGGGGTGACCCAAATGAGAAGAAAACCAGTAGTTTTCTGAAACTAAACAAGATCGAGATTAGTAAGATGATAAGTGTTCTAACGGGACACTCAAGCTTACAGGCACATCTTCATCGCATAGGACTAGCAGAAAACGACGAGTGCAGGGCATGCAGGGAAAACATCGAAACGATAGAACATTTTCTGTGTCACTGCCCAGCTTTCACACATGCAAGATCCCGATATTTCGGTTCCGACATATTGCCAGACTTGACTCATCTCAGAGGATATGACTGGAAGATACTGAGAAAATACGTGTCAAGTACCGATTTTTTGTAATCCGTGGGGTATGAAAATCATAAATAAGGAGCGCACAATAGGACGAGCCACTGGCTTAAGTGTATGTCCATGGACATGAGACGTTTTAAACGTCTCCTCTATTCAACCTAACCTACGCCTTAAGACATTTTATGGAGTAGGCTCTTTGGAATACTTCGATTTTTTAAATTGTAAAAAATTGTCCAAGGATTTGAAGCTTGTATTTATTTGAATGGCTGATGCTGGAAGAACTATTTAGTGTTAATTTTATTTAGCACTACTATAACCCGGTTTCGAGGCGCCCCATCCTTTAATTATTTTCTGTTTAATGCACAGTAAAATAGTTACCATATTTATCCCTTTTTCTCCAATGTGCCTCTAAATGTCGAAAAACTGCTTTTTGTATCATATTTAACCTTCCCCCCATTTATTTGTGTTCCACTAGGTGCATTCACCATGGGACAATATAAAAACATGTTTGCCCCACCGTGTCCCAAAAAGTACGAAATTAACCCCTTTGCCCTCCTGTGTTATATTTAACCATGTTTACACAACTGTACAATATTTAATCCTATTTGCCTATTAAACCGTTTTTGCCCTACTGCACCATATTTAACCCTTCTTGCCCACTGTACCATATTTAACCCATTTTCCTCCACTGTACCATATTTATTTTTTTTATTTATTTAATTATTCAAACAAGTAATTTGAAGCCGTAATGCAGTAAATTACAGTACAATACAGTTGAGATAACTAATAAAAATACTTTTTTCCCACTGAACAATATTTAACTCTTTTTGACCCACTGTAACATATTTAACACATTTTTGCCCCACTGTACAATATTTAACAACCCGCCCAGGTACCATATATAACCATTTTTTCTTCACCGTGCCATACTTGCCACATTTACAATATTATCCGTTTTTACCCCACTGCATAATATTTAACCATTTTTGCCCACTGTATACTTTTCAATTTTATGTTTAAATTTGCCACATTGTTGCATTTTTGGCGCATTTTATCATACTTGACCTGATTTGCCCCACTGTGCGGCTAAAAGTGTGAATTTCTAAAAAAACGTCTGATCTCTACAGTATGTTCCAGAAGCTACTTTACTCTTTCGAAAAATTGCTTCCCATCCTAATACTTAGCCATAAGAACAACCCTCGCTTGCAATTTTGCGATTCTAATTATATCCGTTAAATTTGGCGGTGGCACCATACGAGTATATATATATATTTATCCCTTTCCGTACCACTGCACCATGACTTTAAAAAAAATTAGCTTCTTATGCCTAGTCTAACTTCCAATGGCTACCCTCACGCCAAATTTGACGATTTATGCTCTTGCCATTTGGATTTGGCTTTTGTACTTCAGCTTCATACCTAATCTTCGGCCTAAGGGCTACCCTCACAAGATCAATTTTGCGATTCAAGCTCCAGCCGTTTGGATTTGGAGTTGGTACCATATTTATTTCCTTTTTGACCCACTCTACGCCAAAAAAGTACGAATTTGCAGGAAATCCCGCCCTATTGCATGGGACATTTGAAGCCGTTTTTGCATTATCTGGATAGTTTAGTAGCAATTCCACAAATTTAATCCTTGCGGTGATTCACAGATTTATTTAAAACACCTTAGCAAAATAAACGCTGTCTTTGAGCTCTAGAGCTTAACGCACGCAGCAGATGCTTTCATTTTACAATGTGAGCTGGTAACTCCTAAACCGAACTGTGCCTTTATTATAGAAAAACACTTAGATTTGAATCCGCTTCGTTCAAAACTACTACATTTCACTATTCACAACATTCCTATTATTAATATTTTAAAATCGTTTTTGTTTGTTTGTCTGTTGCCGCATCACGCCTAAACGGCTGAAGCAACTTTCTTGCAACTTTTTTTTTTTAATTTTCCGCCAAAAGATTTTCGGCCTCTTGACCGATGAGGCTCCTGTTAGAGCTAGAGAGTTGAAATTTACATACACATAGACAGGATAAATAGACATAGTCTTGATAAATCGCGGGATACTCACGTAGTCATTTTCGGCCTGCTGTCAGATCTTGTGTTTTCAAATACTTGAGTATTGTTTTTATCCTTTCAGAAGCCTCTTATAAGATACTAATTTAAAACTTTGTAAATATGAGGTACTATAAACGACAAATATATGTGAGAAAAATAATTTTGAATTCTCTGACTATGGACAGTGTAGCAGTGACAAGAACAATTGTTATTATTTCACTGCTTTTAAAGTTCCTTAAGAGCTAAGAATATTAAAATTTATATGTACATACTGACCTCAAAGGAGATGCGAAAACAACAATTCGATGTCAAGCCTGAGGTCAAACCGGACATAAAAATTTCTAAAGGCTTTACAAAATATATCGCTCACCACTTGCTGTGTTAACATATCTCACATTGCCAACTCGGTCAATCCTTAGACTGTGGTGTAGCAGTGATCAAAGCAATTTTCACTAATTTCCTACTAATTTATGTGTATATACTGATCTCCAACGGATGCGATTTTACACCAAGCGACTTTTGACCGCTTGACTGTTGCGGTAGAAAGCTAGAAATGTTTTCTTATATATAGACTCGAGTGTTGTGTAGGTTAGGTTAGGATAGGTTAGGTTAGGTTAACGTCTTCATGTACAGCAACCACCATTTGTGTGGCTGTGTGTTTTGTGCGTTTCTTAGAATTTGCATAGAAAAACATCTGCATGTACCCTGCAGTTCGTAAGACTGTTACTAAATTGGTGATTTTACCGATCCCTAAGAACCAGTACCATAACTATAGAAAATACCGGTGATTTTAACATGTCGATGTCCAAGTAAAACTGACCTAATGACAGATAACCATATACCGGTTCATGAGACTTGTACTGAAATGGTGATTTTACCGAGAACCAGTACCGGTACTTAAACTATAGAAAATTACGGAGATTTTAACATGTTGATGTCCTAGGAAGGCGTCAATTGACATATCTCTACACTGAGAAAAATAGTAATAAAATTAATGACGACACATTCTTAAATTAAGTATGCGTCCTCGGCATAAATTCAATCACAATTTTCATAAAAATAATGAAAATGTACATGTTTTTTACGAAATTTTCCTTAATCTAAAGTTTTTTGAATTTGAATTAATGACTATATAAGTACGCCCTTCTTGAAATGTACGCCTTTTAGAAAAAAATCATTATTTTTGTGACAATTCGCATTATTTTATGTAATATTTCAATACTTTTAAGAATTTTCTACATTAAAACTATGACGTAGACATGTCATAGTTTTAATGTCGAATCGGACTTAATTGACAGTATGAGATATTTGAGTAATAAATTTAAGGCTATGCTCCCCTTTAAGGAAAAGTTGTCTTGGTAATAAATTTTATGATTATTGCCATTATTTTTAAGAATACATACGGGAGAATTATGCGATCTCTCTCTCTCTCTTTCGGAGAAATAGAGTTGTTTGTTAATGTGTGAATAAATTATTGTTATTGAATGTTAGAAGAGCTCTCTGAGTATAGAGAATATTCTGTTGTTGGTTTTCTTTCAAATCCGTTACTTGGAAGCGATGGAGGGAAGTGGTTGTGTGTTTTGAGACGCGGATTGTGAAAAAAAATGAAAAAATTAAATTGCGGAGAATATGTAGGTATACATGCATGTTGCTTGGCACCATACCATAGCAACAACAACAACAACTGAAACTCAAAATAACGGCAGCTGTGAATCACGAGGATTCGTGTACATGTGTGTATGTATGTGGTTATGCCGTCGGCGTCTCCATCGATCGCTGTGATAAGGGAGTGCGTGCATCGTATTTAGTTATTTTTGCTGTATGTTATTTATGGTGATGTACATACATTTTTGAAGTAAAAAATGGACAATAAATATGCGGGTAATAGGTTTTGTAATACTGGAAGAGGCAATAGGAAAATGTTTAGATGAGTGAAATATAATATATAATCCTGAAATAAACAACCTATTGGTAATTACAAAATTGACAAAACACATTTGAATTGGAAATTATATATTTACTAAAAATAACTGCTAACAGCGCATAAAGCAGAAATGTAAAATTATTTCTGGCGTTATAGATATTTCTTATTAATTGTGTGTTATACAACTATCTTTTTATTTTTTAGTAAAACAATGTTAGAATGGGTCTTTTAGAAGTATTTCTGTCGTAGAAAAGTGACAAATTCTACCAAATATTTCAACGTAAATATTATATATGAACGATTGAAATATTTCTCTTAGTTTTCAGCGTTTTCCTATCGTGATATGATGCAATTTATTTGTATTTTCTTTAATCATTCTATTTGATTTCTTTTTAGAACAATTTTAATTTTAGATCGCGAAATATTTAAAGATAAATGATAAAAAAAGATAAATAAATAAATAAAGATAAATTCATAATTTCAAACATTCAAAATTTGTAAGTATTATGTATTTGTGAACAAATGCATTTTATTTGAATATCAATAAACTTAGTTTGGAACGCATATATTAATAGATTACAGAGAAATACATTTGCGAACTGACTTTCACAAATAAAATATGTAAAATCACACAAACAATGTTATTGTTCAAAAAGTTTTCCGAATATATGTGCAAGGGATATTTTTTACTGAAATCAAAATAATAAGCCTTTTTTGCTTAAAAATAATTTATAAATAAGCTGCTTTCTTATCGCGATGTTTTGAATAAAAATAAGTATAAATTATTGGGTTAAAAATTTATTTTGTATGAAAAATTTAATATGGACCAAATAGTATCTTAATCTAGGATTCGTAAATATTTGCTAATCTAACAGCAGAGTTAAAAATATCATAAGCAGCATTAGTTTCTGTTTTACAGAGCTAATTTTTAATTAATAAATATTTCAATTCATCGCATCTTTTCTTTTCGTTTAAAAATCTGTGTGAATAATAGAATTTAAATAGTTATATACAGCTCATCGCAAGACTTCAAATTTCTGTATGGTGTAAAATTGTTCCCGTTTATGTTCTATTAACTCTTTTTTTCAATCGTAAATGTAATTAAGCCACATTCAAAACGAACTTTTTAAATTAAATACGTCAGTGAATCATTTGAAGTAACATAGGAAATGTTCCTGGTGGATTGTTTTCCGCTTTTAATAAAATGTTCTTACATAAGATAAATTTGCATTACCTACCTAAGAATGATCTTTAATAAGCCACCTCAAGGTCTACACGCAAAGAAAAATTTCGTTACTCCCAAACGAAAAATTAGACAAACGAATTTCGTTTGTGGTGTAAGTTTGTCGCAAACGATTTATGTTTATCCCAAAATCCAAAGAAACGTTTATAGCAAACGTTTAGTGTACTTACCGTAAATGATTTATATTTATTACAAACCCTGTGAAACGTTTGGTGCAAACGGTTATTGTGTTTGTCACAAGCAATGCTTGTTTATCCTAAACCCTGTAAAACGTTTGTTGCAAACGGTCATTGCCTTTGTCACAAGCAATGTAAGTTTAACAATAAATAAGAAAACGATTGTCGCAAAAGAATAATTTGATGATTTGATATTTAATATGAATGATTTGATTTGATAATGATTTGATATTTAATGTGTTTTATAAAATTATGTTTATAATCAAAAATGTCACAATTTTTAGTAAAATGTACCCGGGAGCTCCCCGACAAACACCTCTGATATTATTTGGCTGCTATCTTCTAATTGAGACAAACTGTAAATAAGAAAGCATGTATGTTAGAACATATTAAAAATGTAGTAGTCCATTGTATGGATCAAAGCGAGATGTTATCTTACCATATATCAAACTTTTTAGTCAAATGTGAATTTTATAGGTCAACATTCTGCCCCAAATGCTGACATTTCAAAAGTTTCCACGTCCATGCATAGAATACTAAGCTACATCAGAAAATAACATGAACAACTTCTGGCGAAAAATCGTGTTGCATAGTGTCATTAAAAAACAAAGATTAACTGTTTAGTGTTGAAAATATCAGCAGTTTCCAGAAGTATCCAGTTGTATTGTGCCTGAATAAATTAATTTCACAATTACTATTAGCAGCTTCAGTACCTAAACGTGTGATGATTGATTGTTAATGATTTGAATTTGCTTATTCACAATTTAAGTCGTGTGGAAAAATAACCAGTTGGTCGTGAACAAAAGCAATAAATGGTCTCCGTTTCTCTTAATATCTATTGTTTTTGTTATTCCGGCTTTCCACAAAATATTCAATATTTTCATGCAGTGCTCGATCCATTTTGTTGCTATTAACTATCTGGTTATTGTCCCACATGTCTTCACTTCATTTACAATTTACCTATAACATTAAATTGGAGTCCGCAGTATATTTGCGAGATATCGCACCTCCGATCATTTTGATTCTTTGGTTTAATTAATTCTTTGAATGAAATCATTTTCAGTTCACTGATAAAAATATTTTTAATTTTGCCACACATACGCACAAATACCGAACACCACAAGCGCCGGTACAAAACTAAAGGCCCACCAGCATACGACTCTACGCATGCTGAGTACGATTGCAAATGTTATGAAATTGTATAACAGTGCGGAGGGAGGGATACAGATAAATAAATTTCCACCACCGTCTGTCAATAAAGCAACGCGGACAAGCATGTATGCAACGTTGCAACGTTTCTTTTTGTGTTTTGTACACACACATCTCCATCTTTTTGCAGAAAACTTGCAACGTCGCTTTTTGTGTTGTATACAACACATCTGCATCTTTTGAGTTCTGTACACATACATCTGCACATATTATTCCGTCATATAAATAATAAAAAAGTTATAAAACCGCTCTCTCACAAAATGAAAACAAATTTAGCTCTTTGTTCTCTCAACTCTCTTTAAAATATTCAATCATGTTTAAATACAATATGCTTCCGTAAACGTTTTTCGTTTACCATAAAATAAATTACGAAAATTTTGGAATGAAAGAATGTTTGTTTACAGCAATAGAAACTACGTTTACGATAAACTTTTGCATTCACCGCAAATATTTCAACCGTTACGGGAAAAGTAGAGCCTTTGAGACAAAGAAAAATGTTTGCGAAAAACGACGCCCAAACGTTTTTTTTCTTTGCGTGTAGTATAATATATATTATGATGTTTTCTTTTCTAAAAAATTATGTTGCCCTGTCAAAGAGCAGCATTTTTAACCTCTGTCACAGTGCAGTATTTTCTCATAAACGGAAATAAAAAATATTTTTAGGGCGAAAGGCAGAAACAATTTACCATTTTTTGGCACAAAAGAAAAGACCATTAATTTTTATTGAAATTAATGTTTATGAAAGAATGTGTAGATACAATTAAATTTTAAATGAAAAACCTTTTTTTAATTTTTGTTGCAGTTATATTTTTAAGACGAAGTTGCGTTTTAATTAAGCTTAATAATAATAAAAAGTGTATAAAATTTTAGTATATTAACAATATTTTAATAATAAGTCATATGTTCTGCAAAACAATCCACGGTTTTTTAATATTTTAAATATTCATTCAATATTCATCGTACTTAAAAAAACGTTTTTGTAGTTTGGTTTGCTAACAAAACTTAAGATTTTAAAATCTATGTCACGTTTGACTTTTTTGAGAATTTTTTTTTTATTAAATTATATGCGGCCAATCTGATGCGTAGTCCATCCTTAACTCAATTTATATGTAACCAGTAATGAAAGGCAGAAAGTCGTGCGGGGCCGATTGCGATAATAATTTGGAATAATTGGTAAATGGGTAAGAACATATATATGTATTCTGAACCGATAATCGCTAAATTTAGCAATATTCGTTCCTAAATTGAAAAACATCTTTCTGGAGAATTTTGTAATGGTCGGAAGTAAAGTACAACTTCTATAGCGTTTTGTAACCAAATCAGGAGGAACATATATATAGAGGTTATATATAAATCTGAATCGATTTTCCCTGAATACTCATTCATGTAAAATAGAAACCTCTTTCTGTCGAAATTCGTACTGATCGGATATAAAATACAGTCTCTACAGCGCTTAGATGTCAAGTCGGGGCTAACATATATATGTGGGCTATATCTAAATCTGAGCCGATTTTCTCCGAATTTGGCAGTATACTTTCATGTAATAAGAAACCTCTTTCTTTCGTACTGATCGGATATAAAACACAGTTTCTACAGCGCTTTTATGTCAAATCGGGGGTAACATATATATTGGGGCTATATCTAAATCTGAAAGGATTTTCCCCGAATTTGGCAGTGTTCATTCATGTAATAAGAAAACTCTCTATGCCGAATTTCAGACACTGATAGAAAAAGCTTCGTCATGACGACGAATTTGTACATCATCACGATTATTTTTTCGTTAAAAGTCAGCTAACGTACGGAATAATCCTCTTGATGAATTTGTTCGTCACCATGACGAATCTCTGTTTCCCAAAACTATCGTCATCAGGATGATCACATTTCATCCCAACGATGAATCGAGTTCATTACCACGACAAATCCCATTCATCACCACGATGAACACCATTCATCACTACGATGAATCGAGTTCATCACCACGACGAATTCCATTCATCATCACGACGAATTCCATTCATCATCACGACGAACAGGGTTACCGTTGACAAATTTAAAAAGGTTGCAAAAAAGTCGTTTTCGAAAAATAAAGTCGCACAAAAAAGTCATTATTGCATAAAAAAGGGTCTCACTTTTTATAAACACTTTACTTTAACAAAACAATTATGAAATTAATAAGAAATCGTTTGTATGTGATAAGAAACTAATTTTTTTTAATTACATGAGTTAACAGAATGATCTTTGATAGCATAATATTTGTACTTTGCTATAATTGAACCCAGTACATTGCTTAAAATATGTGTTGGAACATTACTCTTGATATTTATTGGACTACATATATATTGATTATTTTGGAAATCTTGTTCTTTTTAATTGGTTTAGACCATATTTTATATTTTTCACCTTAGGTTTTTTTAAATTTAATGTCTTTATTTCTGTTACAATAATAACTCAAAGGCGATCATTATATCTTCGTCTTGTTAAATTCCTTTTAAATGCTGATAGTAAAATTGTAAGTACATTTTTACGTAAATCAAACGAATAATACGTTTTATGCTGTAAAATGCAAATTTTGTCTATTATTTATTTTAAGAAAAGTTTCAAAACCCCCAAATACTTCACCGATGCATCTTTATTATTGAATTTTGAAATTACAAGAAAACAATGCAAATGCTGCAATTTAGGGAATTTAATAATTTTTTAGAAATAAATTTTTCGATTTAACATTTTTTTTGATTTAAAGTATTGGCCTGAGGGTATATATATAATTCGTTATACCCCCCATCATTGACCATATTTTATAAAATGTCTTTAACTCATACTAACAATATTTACCTATAATATACTCAATACTGCTTGATTTGTCTACGGTTTCCAAAGAAAATTGTTATTACAAAAAAGTCGCAAAAAAGTCTCTGAATGGAAAAGTCACACAAAAAGTCAAAAGCCGCCAAAAAAGTTGCAAATTGCAACGAATCCCATTCATCACCACGACGAACTCCATTCATACCCACGACGAATCCCAGTCATCACCACGACGAATTCCATTCATCACCACGACGAATTCATGCCCACGACTATTTAAATTTTAAAAACGAACGAGAAGTATTCATTACTTCTGCTTTAAATCAAAAATAATCACATCAAGTAATGTATTTGCCAACAGAACACTTGCACAAATGTTTCACACTTATACAGCTCGTCGAGCTGCATGTTTTGATGTTTTGTTAAACCCAACATCAGTTGCGCCGTACCAGTGCGATTTGTTTGAACCAATCGGTGCTGCGTGAGAGACACGCATGGACGAATATAACAGCGTCGCATGTCTTACTTTGTTTTGCTGTAGGCGTTGACGTTGCAGTAAAGGGTGAATAAGTCGATCATTCTCATGATGAATGGACATTTTTTAAATTAAACTTTTACAACAAATTATTTAACTAAGGTAATCATAATGTATATAGAACACAATTAAACGCAAACTATAAATTGATTGCTTCGTTTTGTCATATTCTCAGCAAAATGGTCAAATAAACCTTATCGTTCCCTCGACGAATTTCGAAATCACCAAAAACGTGTCTTGATGATCGTGTTCGTTCTATTGACGTGCAAAAACATCGCATGTACGAAACTTTTCGTCACCAGTACGAAGATATATTGACGAACGGTTTTTTATCAGTGTACTGATCTCATATAAAATACAGTTTCTATAGCACTTACGTGTCAAATCGGGGGTAACATATATATCGGGGCTATATCTAAATCTGAACCGATTTTGACCAATTTCAATAGGGATCGTCCTTGGGCCAAAAAGAGCACTGTGCTAAATTTCATCACAATCGGACCATAAATACGACCTGCACTTTGATCACAAGAATACATGGACAGACAGACGGTCTTGGATCAATTGACTCAAAAAGTGATTCTATGTCGATCGGTATAATAAACTATAGTTCTATTTCTTCTCTTTTTGAACGTTACAAATAAATGCACAATGTCACAGTGTGGTGTAGGGTATAAACATATACAAATATAATATGTATTAATATTATTATTTCGTCCCTTTGGCCGTACAAATTGTTTTTTGAAGATAAAATGAGTCTCTCGTTGTTACATTTAAATTAACTCTTCTTCAAAATTTACTTGCACTTCACTGATTGAAGATCAAATAATAACTGAAGCACATTTCATTATACGAGTATTGAGAGAAAACATCAAATTGTTTCTCTACAAAATCAGAATCACAAGTGTGATTGATTGGCCGGGGCCAAGCTAACGAACAGTGAACGGTCGAAAAACAATAGCGTCCGAAAAACACACATCACTTAGAAATAAACTAAATATCGGAGCTCAAAATCTGATGTATTTGGTCTTGTATTTTGTCAATTTTCTATGCTTACAAAAACAAATTACATTACTACAATACAATATTGCAGGAATGCATTTTTGACAAATTATTGTATTTCAAAATTAATTTAATAACACAGTGCAACAACCAAAATGGGAATGGGATGAAACCAATTGCCAATGAAAGTTGACATTATCCATAACAAAACCTTAAACGGTTTTTTCAGTGCAGAGCGGGATTTTTTTTATACGCATTTGAATTTTGGAACGCTGTCTAACAAGAAAAGTTCATTGCAAATTTGATAAAATAATGCTTATTTTTTATTATTATGGAAAGTTGTGGTAACTTCCTGTTTTTGTGGTCGAGGAATTCATTTTTAATATTTATTTTTACCTACGATTCACGCTAGATGGTTTTACAATGATGCTAACAGCACACATTTATTTTGCAGTCTAAAAAAATACACCGTTTTTCTATGAAAATCGACAAGAAATATCACAATTTGTATGACAGCGCAATCTAGCGTGAGTTGTAGGTAAAAATAAATATCAAAAATTAATTCCTCGACCCCAAAAACAGTAAGATACCACAACTTTCCATGATAATAAAAAGAAATAAGCATTATTTTATCAAATTTTCAATGATCTTTTCTTGTTAGACAGCGTTCCAAAATCAAAATTGTTAGTACACCAACATCAAATGCGTGTAAAAAAAATATCGCACTGAACTGAAAAAACCCCTTGAAGGTTTTGTTATGGATAATGTCAACTTTCATTTGCAATTGGTCTCATCCCATTCTCATTCGGAAAGTTCGATTTTGTATCACAGTGTAATTTGTCACAAATACAAAATACAAGACAAACTGCATCAGATCGTAAATCCCGCTAATGTATTAATTTAATATGCAATTGCATGTTACGGAATGCACACTTGGTAGACAACACAATCGAAGTAGACGATGTATGTTCCGCCTGATTTGGCCTACTATAAATCAATTCAATGAAAAGCATTTGAAGAAACTTTTTCATTATTTTGATGTACCATTTTATTTTCAGTGTATGACTCACATTTTATAGCACCAAAACCAAACCGACATGAGCACCAAATGTCTCGAGTTGTTCAATGAAACCATGAATTTCAATAAAATTTAATTTCAATAAACATATTTCGTTCATAGTATGATTGTGTTCCTTGATACTACAAATATGTAACGTGGATAGTACAATTGTGTTCGATTATTGAATGAAAATTATAACGACAATACCCTGATTGTATTTGTTGCTATTTAGTACTACGATAATGTTTGTCGAAACAACGAACTTGTTTCGTTAATACTACTAAATATTATGTCTCTCTTCACACCAAGTTAACCTATAACGCCAATATGAGTGATTTTGGTAGATAAATGAGGAATTTGTTAATAAATTGACTACAGCGCAACCTATCGGATCCAGATACAGCTACTCACATTGACAATAGGCATGTTTTCGTTACAAGCTAGCGATTTTAGTTTAGTACATCGCAACGAAAACAGCCGACTTCCACTACTATGTATACTTTACTTTTTTGTTTTAATTCAATTATTATCAATTTAAAGTCTGTACTGCTATTAAATATAACTTTTGGTGCAAAATGGTCCATTTGTATGGTAGGTACCAAAAGGGGCGAGCCAATAACGGCCACTTTTCTCCGAACTCTAGGTACTATAAAAGCATTACACTGTACACAATTTCAAGTATTTGTATGCACTGGCATTAAAGCTATAAGCAGCTAACTTTTGGTGTAAAATAGTCAAGGGCTTTTTCAGGATATTCAAGGATTAAGGACATTTTCACCTCCTTGCTCAAAAAAAATATTTCATTCCACTGCATTGAACGGGAGTAGATAAGCTTTTCATTGGTAATGAACTAAAAACGCATAAATATTCCCACACACTAGGAGAATTAGTGTGCAAAATTTTGTGCGAATTGAAAGGGGTAATTTTGATGATAATGTTATCCACTGATTTAAAATATGACTATTAACAAACCTCGAAGACAATATGATGTTTGGATATATTTATCTTCGCATCAGCTCGACCAACAAAAAATATAACACTTAAATGAAATTTAGGGCCAGAATTAATCGTCGGGAAAGAAAAACTATATTTAAAATACCTCTGATTTGGATAATAATTTCGAACAGAATAATATATGCCAGATAGACAGGAATTGATCAGATAGTGAGACAGATAGACGGACTTGCATAGCTTTAGTATGCAAACGTTAAGGTTCTAATCGGAATGACAAGTATTATAGAGACTTATATTGCAAAAATTTTAATCAATACTATCAGTGGATTCAGAAGAAGATTGTATTGTATGAACATTTAATTTGAAAATTATAAGTTATTTATTTGTTTTCGTGTCCTGTCTACATAAAGCTCCTAACTATAACATCAAAGATTCCCTCTATCGTACACTTGGATCAGACGTGATTACATATGAACATTGTCATGACGGGCAAACGCTAGAAGCCTCAACATTACAACAATCAAATCAGAGGAGATAAAAATTTCAGAGTCAACACGAGGAAGAAGAAGAACGGATATGGCGATGAAAACAACAACGACTGCGACGAGTACTTCAGGTGACAGCAAGGATGAGTTATTGTCTCAACAAAACGAATGCGTTCGAATGAAGTTCTTTTTCAGTTTCACACCAATCACATCGCAGAGACGGTGGAGGCAGCGGCTGCGGCGGCGGCGTTGTGTCCAATTCCAATTTGGACTACGATCGACGATACGGAATGCAAATGATCTGGGAAAAGACGACAACAACGGCTGACAACACGGACACCGCCAATGACAATGACAATGACAACGACATCATCATCAACTCCAGCTCGCAACTCGCCAGAAGTGTGTAACATTAATAACTAAAAGAGGTTTTAGGTTATCGCGCTTTCTGGTCTTCCATGACGGCCAACAAAGGAGATTGAATTAGCGCTGACTGCCGTATGCCGAATACCGACTTGTGGCAATAACAATGCATACGGATGCCAGTCTACCGACGAGCAGACCAAACCTGACAGGCATCCCAAAAGACCAAAGAAGGGGTTACGAGTCCACTGGCCCGAAGTGATATTAAAGTGTTTTTAATACAATTGAATTCACTTTGTTCGATGAGCATTATCAGCAGATAGCCGATAAATGGTGGATAGCTTCACGCTCTTAATGGTACACATGCGAGTGACAATAATAATCCAATCGGCCGACCAGTAGAAGTGGGAGAGGGCGAGGACAAAGTCGTCATCATCGGTCGACATCGTCACCAAGTTGATGCCACAACGACCGATCGACACGGTATGGACAGGCAGACGGACGTGCAGGTTCGTCCGTCTGTTCATCCATCCGCAGGTGGGGAAGGTCAGAATGTTGATGTTGTTCGATTTGTTTGGGGAATGTTAGCACACAGACTCATTTCGAATGGACGAGGCGGACCGATATCGCAGCCATGAGACCCACAATACACAGCACAAACAATCATAAGGTGTGGATAGTGAATTAGTCCACATGCAAGCACACCAGTGACCAATGTGGCACTTTGCGGTCGACCCGAATTTCCCATCAGAGTCTCGTAATATGGAATGGGATGCGATAGCTCGTTTGCCTAAAAGGTATCACAATAAATTAGGAAACGAAATCTCCTCTAAATAAAGACATAAATTACACTTATAGTGAGAAACACAAGAAAAAAGGAAAACAACAAAAACCTATCGAAAATCGACAGCAACAACACCAAACCAACTTCATTTGACCGCACAGTGGCTCCATTTGTGATGATGTAAAGAAAACAAGTAAAAAATGGCACAATCTTGTGAATTATCTCAACAAGAAATAAGAATAACTTACAAAATAAAACATGTAACAACGGTGTTGGTTTCGGATACAAATAAACTCATATTGTCAAATTTCTGACCGATTCGTTGAAATTTGTGGTTGTTGACTTAAGAAGTAAAATCTGGAGGGACGTTTGTGAGGGTTATTTATACTTATGTTACCAATTTTTAGACCGACCTTTGGAATTTGTGGACTCCATGGCGTTAAGAAGTCAAATCGAAGAGATGCTATATATGTACATGCACGCTGAACAAAATCGCTTCTGTTGTATATTGTCCCAAACATTTCGTGCTTGAAACATATATATTTTTAAGGTACACTCCTAATATATTATGACACACAAATATTATGTGTTTTGGTGGATGTTGTTCTAAGCAAAACTATGTATACTTCCTAATATTTTTTATTTGGATCTATTATTTCCCAAACAAAGATTTATTTGCATGGAAATATAAGTTTTCAGCAACTAAAAGTTATTTTTTAGAATTTTTTAATGTTTGTAAAATTTTTTATACCCTACACCACACTGTGGTACAGGGTATTATGACTTTGTACATTTGTTTGTAACACAAAAAGGAGAAGCGATAGACCCATTGTTTATTATACCGATCGACTCAGATTCACATTCTGAGTCGATTTAGTCTGTCCATGTATTCTTGTAATCAAAGTGCAGGTCGTATTTATGGTCCGATTGTGATGAAATTTAGCATAGTGCTCTTTTTTGGCCCAAGGACGATCCCTATTGAAATTGGTTAAAATCGGTTCAGATTTGGATATAGTCCCCATATATATGTTTCACCAGATTTGCCATGCAAGCGCAGTAGAACCCACATTTTATATCCGATCTTTATGAAATTCGGCAGAGAGAGTATTATTATTACTTGAATGAACGCTACCAAATTCGGAGAAAATCCGTTCAGATTTAGATATAGCCCCCATATATATGTTTCACCCGATTTGGCATGTAAGCGCTGTAGGAACTGTATTTTAAATCAGATGAGTACGAAATTTGGCAGAGAGAGTTCTCTTATTACATGAATAAACACTGCCAAATTCGGGGAAAATTGGTTCAGATTTAGATATAGCCCCAATATATGTTTCACCCGATTTAACATTTAAGCGCTGTAGAAATCGTGTTTTATATCCGATCAGTACGAAATTTAACAGAGAGAATTTTCTTATTACATGAATAAACACTGCCAAATTCGGGGAAAATCGATTCAGATTTAGATATAGCCCCCATATATATGTTTCACCCGATTTAACATTTAAGCGCTGTAGAAATCGTGTTTTACATCAGATCAGTAAGAAATTTAACAGAGTTAAATTTTCTTATTACATGTATGAATACTGCCAAATTCGGGGAAAATCGGTTCAGATTTTAACATAGTCCCAATATATGTGTTACACCCGATTTGACATGTAATCGCTGCAGAAACCGTGTTTTATTTCCGATCAGTACGAAAATCGGCAGAGAGTTTGCTTATTACATGTATGAACACTGCCAAATTCTTATCGCAATGCCCATTTTTGGATTGGTAGGTAGGTGTAGGGTATTATATAGTCGGCCCCGCCCGACTTTCTGTCTTTCCTTACTGGTTTATAATTGAAACCTTGTATAACAATAAATAGCTTGAAGGATTGACAACAAATGATGACTTGGAATAGTTAGAAATTAAAAGTAAGTGCATTAAAACGGAAGTTATAGTTACACGTTGAAAAAAATCGCTTCTGCAATATATTGTCCCAAACACATTCTGCTTGAAATATAATATATAATGTTTATAGTACACTCCAAATATGTACTATTTGACACACACAAATATTACATGTGTTGAAGCCACAACAGCTGTTAGTCGAATTCATCGCCCCCAAATCACATTTGGCGCCGTTCATTGGCACAACGCCGCTAACCTCTCTGTGTTATGGCTACGCCCTCGGAGTTGCCATAGCTTAGTTCACGACTCACCCGCTTATGGCACACTGCCAAACCGCTACGGCTCACGGCCAAAATAAAATAATAAAATTAAATAAAAAATATAAATAAATTTTGTGTATTTATTTGTTTAACTCCCGCCACTCTGGCGCGGAGTTAAACATGGTCCTTCAAACCAAAGATGATCCAGCGACCGGTGTTATAGTGTTGTGATGCTCAAAAATATATATTTTAATTGAAAGAACTGTGTGTCATTCTGTGATATGGTTTTACGGACCAATTTCATTTTCCGTCGTTGTATGGATTCATCACGTGAATCCTGCTTCACGAGCCAACGGCGGTCAATGCAAAAAATTCAGGAGACATGACATCACAAAATAAAAGCATCACAATACATAATAACCTGGATGAAACACCAAACAACCATCATAAGCAGCTGAAACAACAACTCTCACAACAAGGAACGGGAGCATCACACACTATACAACAACATCAAATGCATCGTCATCATACACCAACTTGCATTGCACTCGTGCAAGGGGAGGCGGTATGTTGAAGCCACAACAGCTGTTAGTCGAATTCATCGCCCCCACATCAGATTGGGCGCCGTTCATTGGCACAACGCCGCTAACCTCTCTATGTTATGGCTACGCCCTCGGAGTTGCCATAACTTAGTTCACGACTCACCCGCTTATGGCACGCTGCCAAACCGCTAGGGCTTACGGCCAAAATAACATAATAAAATTAAATAAAAAATATAAATAAATTTTGTGTATTTCTTTTTTTAACTCCCGCCACTCTGGCGCAGAGTTAAACAATATGATTGGGAGGATATTGTTCTAAACAAAACCATGTTCCCATCCTATTGTGTTTTTATTTGGAACTAATATTTCTGAAACAAAAATTAATTGGTATTGATTTGTATTTGGCAATGTATTAAAAGGCAATTTTTCTGTTTTTCAGAAGTTTCGTATAATCATTCGTAGCTATAAATTGCTTTGATGGATGGACAAAAAGTGATGAATTATAATATTTATAAATTAGTGCTGTAAAATAAAACTATTAACTATTATATCTTTCTCCAAAAATGAATAAGGATACTTTTTAATTGCTTGTTGCGTTACTGATCTTAAAAACCCATTTGTATATAAAAGAATGGAATCCTTCATTAATTAATGAGGAAATTAGCAAAAACGTTTTGAACGCCTTCTTAGTGGTATGTGAGCAGACACAGGATATCTGAAGGAACGTTATGCCATGGAAATTGCTTGGCCGATTCGGCAGTGTATCGGCGAGTAGACTGAGCTCCGCTTGGCATTGTAACTATAAGTAGTTTCCACGGTCCCAATGCCTAAAAAATGGGATGACGTGTTTTTTTCTGTCCTTTCGTCATTCTCCATATAATATTGGAGAACCATATCACAAAAAATCTGTGAACCATCCCACTCCCATTTTGGATCAATCGCGCAGACTACCACCAGATACATATTAAACCTTTACAATGAATGTCCTGAATGACCTTTCAAGACATTCAGTTATTTATTAAATACTTTCTGCCACACACTCTATTTTGACAAAACAAATGAATGAGTGAAGAGAACAGTAACCGTCAAACTGGTTTCAAAACAAATAAGTAACAAGACAATAGAGAAGTACACTCATTCAAGCACTGTACACCAAAACAAAAATACTCGATTTCAGTGTACACTGCACTACTGTACTCATTGTCATTGCAAAGAGAGAGGCAACAACAAAGAGCGACGGACCACTTTAGAATTTTAGTGATTTTGAGGGGTAAATACACTAGTGTACATACTGAAGAAATAGAAAACAGCAGAGTACTCGCTTCATTATACTCATCGTTTGACGAAGTGAAACGCGTATAAATAATACAACAACCGAACGAGCAGAGTACACGATTAGATTGTGAACATAAAACAATGTGAAGTGTTTGTTGTTTCTTTTTCGATCATTCTATGGTAGTGTCAATCGAGTAAAAAATACAATGTTTCAGTGTGCAGTGAAGTAGTGTACACTACTGTAGACGAAGACATGAATGTCTTGATGCAGAGGTTTAATACATATGAACAAAATTACAGCACTCTCGCTAACAAATTGTGCAAGATATCTCAATTTCAAAATTTGGCTTCTATCGAAAATTCTAGTACCCTATTTTCACCTCTGTGAACATTTCAAGTAGAACGGTCCAGCCGTTTAGACGTCTATACGGTTCAAACTAGTGATGTCAAACGGAAAATCCCAATCCCGAAAAATCCCGGGATTTTTTAAAATGAATCCCGGAATATTTTAATAATAAAATATGAAGGTGTCTCGTATAAAATTTTAGGGAAATATATATAGAAACACTATGTTGAAAATGTTAACTAATGAAGCAAATTTTTAAAATCAAAAAAATTGACAAAAGCCGGTGAAAAATTAGAAATTTGGAGAAGAATTACAAAATATATCATAAAATTAATTATAAACAAGTAAACTTAAAACAAACCCACAAACAAAGAACATCGTATTCTATTCTTTCAAATTTATGAAAAAATCCTCATATAAAATCTGATTTGGATTGACACATTGATTTGGTTCTCATAAAAACGAAATTAGTCAAACTGATTTCTCAAGTTGAAAAAAATATTTTTCGTGGTTTAATGATAGAAAATTATAACGTCAATAATAATTCAGACGATGAACTGAAGTTGGACAAAAGTTATTCAAATTAAATTAGAACTGAACTAAAATGTTTGTTTTCCATTTCAAAATATCACATTTTTAAATGTCGAAGAATGTCGGGATCCCGAAAAAATCCCGGGATTTGTGAAAACCAATTCTGTTTGACAACTCTAGTTCAAACAACCAAACCAAAGTACTTAGATCCACCTCCTCATCAAGGCTTATTCAAAGGAGGTGTTGATCCTAACAAAGTAGATCTGAAACGTAATCTTAAAATGCGCAGTATGCTTTCATAGATCAAAAATCGGAGGGAAGAAATAGATGGGACTATACATTATCTAAACAGATTTTCATCAACTTGGATCAAAAACCTAATAAACAAAATCGGACGTAAAATACAGTTTTATTAGCGCTTATATACTAAATATGCAAGAATATAGTATATATGTGGCTATAACTAAATCCGATTATCCCCAATTTAAGCAATATTCGTTACTAAATGTTGCAGTGATCGAAAGTAAAGTACAACTTCTACAAACCGGGGGAACATATATATGGAGGCTATATCTAAATCTGAACCGATTTTCCCTGAATTTGGCAGTGTTCATTAGTAAGGGTCGGTCCCCATACAAAAAAAATTGTTACGCCAGTCACCCCCTAGTTTTGAAGATTATCTAGAGACAATTCCGGGGGAACAAAAAAAATTTTTTTCTGTGCACCCTACATGACGCCCTTTTAGTTTTATTATGCTGCGTTGCCATTTGATGTCCGATCGTAACGGGATGCATATTGTTGTTCGAGTTTTGGCAAGGACTATATTTCGTCCATATGTCACTTTTGACTCCGAAGTCAAATTCGATAAGTGACCTCTGTCATCTCGTTTTCTACCCCCCTAAGTGGGGAATATTTTAAAATTCTAATAAAGGTCTTTAAAAATAATGCAACTTTTGCTTTTGAAGCACCCACTATTATTCATAAACAAAAAAGTTATAATAGTTTTAAAATTACACAATATATGCAGAGATCAAATTACACAATCTACTTTTGACGTCGTTTTCTGTCTCTCTCTCACACACACATACACACAAGTAAACCCCGTACCCAAAAATGCACATCCACTATGAGTTCGGTTTGGTACGAAAGAACTAAATTTGCGAGACTCCACTTAAACAAATGTAGTTACTAGTGACTTCAGTTATCCGATTTTCTGCCCATGTAAATTGTACTTATTTTGCAACAAGTAACGTCATTTGAACATAAATCCTTTCACGATTTATATTTGCATTCATAATATTTTTATTATTATTAATGGTATGTATGGCATTGAAGATAATACTGACGTAAATCCAGTTTACTATAACGCTCTCGCCTTCTTATTTTGGAAAATATATACCCAATCTGCTTTTCACCTATATCCTAACTTGCTGATTTATTAACAATCAGCACAAAAAATATTTATTTTGAGAATGGCGCGTAAAATTAAATTAAAATTAATTAATATAGTGTTAAAGCTAACATAAGCTTCTAAAATTCAATTACAGAAAGTGCAACTTTAAGATAATTCTGAGAATCTAATCCAAAGAGAGAAAGAGATGCAAAACAGCATTACAACTGTATTACCTTGATTGTCGTTTCTTGTTCATTAACTTCGATCTTCCGAAATTACCAGCAACGAAAATAATTGTGCTCTTAATTTAGGACATACGTTTCAAGTTTTTACTTGGACTGTAAATTTTATATACGAGTATTTATGTATGAATAAAAATAAGAATTGTAAAAGAAAAAATATTTATTTCAAAGTCCTTTAATTTACAGAGGTAGAAAACCGGATAAGTCACTAGTAAAAATTCGACTCGGATTACTGACTGACATAGGGAAGAAGTGTAGCCATTGTGAAGATATCATCAACGACGTATCACACGTTAAGAACATACGTTAAATAAGCACCCAGTGACAAAATTACTACTATTTTGGTGTAGTGTAGGGTGCATGGGAAAACAGTGGTTTTATTCTGATTTCGTTCCTTAGAACGCTTTAACATTTTGTGACGAAGCTCTCAAATTTAATTCGTTCGTATTGAACCGAACCGTCATAGGGGATGTGAATGGGGTATATCTGTGTGTGAGAGAGGCAGAAATCGACGTCAAAAGTAGATTGTGTAATTTGATCTCTGCATGTGTTTTGTAATTTGAAAACTAGTATAACTTTTTTGTTTATGAATAATAGTGAGTACTTTAAAAACAAAAGTTTCATTATTTATGAAGACCTTTATTGGTGTTTCAAAATATTCCCGACATAGGGGGTAGAAAACGAGATGACAGAGGTCACTTATCGAATTTGACTTCGGAGTCAAAAGTGACATATAGACGAAATGTAGCCCTTGCTAAAACTCGAACAACGATATGCATCCCGTTACGATCGGACATCAAATGGCAACGCAGGATAATAAAATTAAAAGGGCGTCATGTAGGGTGCACAGAAAAAAAAAATTTTGTTTCCCCGGAATTGTCTCTAGATAAGCTTCAAATCTAGGGGGTGACCGGTGCAACTTTTTTTTGCGACCCACTCTAGTGTTCATTCATGTAATAAGAAAACTCTCTCTGCCGATGTTTGTCGGGGGTAACATATACATATATCTAAATCTCAACCGATTTTGTTCACATTTAGTGTTATTTTAATGTGTATCAAGAGACTTCCTTGTGTCAATTTTTATTCAGATCCGTTAAAAAATTTGTCTTATACAGTGCACATATGCCAAATCGGAGGTACATGTATATGCGAGCTATATGGAAATCTGAACCGATTTTGATCAATTTCAATGGGGATCGTTCTTGTTCCCGAAAAGAGCACTGTGCTAAATTTCATTACAATCGGACCACAAATACGACCTGCACTCTGATTACAACGATGCATCTACAGACGGACACGGTTAAATGAACTCAGGAAATGATTCCAAGTCGATCAGTAAATAAACGATGTGTCTATCTCTTATCCTTTTGGGTGTTACAAACAAATGCACAAACTCCTAATACCCTTATTGTGGTAGGGGTATAAATATAATAAGACAGTGTGGGGTAGGGTATAAAGATATCACCACCGATATCTTGGAAGCGATGTAATAAAAGTACAAGTGTCAATTCTCTACCAATCCTGATGAAATTTGCTACAGACAACTTTGTTGTGCAAGGAATGAACGGTATCGAATTTTGGATTTAAAAGCATGGTTGCGTTTTATTCTTTTTTATTCCTTCCTTATTCGATTTAAAGGCGTGATTTTACGGAATATTACATTTTTTTATAAAGGAACTTTATTTAAGAACAGAATTTCATTTAAATAGTGATCTTATAAGAACTTTCGGATTTGATTAAAAAATCACATAAAATTTAGAGAAATGTATGATATCTTTATTTGAGTCGATAGAACGTCTATATAATTCAATGATGAAAACCAGTAAGGATAGGCTAAAGTCGGGCGGGGCCGACTATGTAATACCCTACACCACTCTCTTAATATTGAATAACACTGAAATATAAATTTTGTAATTCATGTATAAATTGTTTACATAAATTTACTTTTTGGACATTTTATATAATTCATTGTTCAATTTTTTTGCAACGCTCACCCATGGACCTAGAAACTCTATTATACTAAATTTGAAAACACTTGGATGTAAAATACAGCTTCTACAGGACTAAAGAGCCAAATCGGACGAATCATATATATGGGAGGTATAGCTAAATCTTAACCGATTTTCTTCAAATTCGGCTATGTTGGTCTATGGATCAAGAAACTCTACCATACTAAATTTCAAAACACTTTGATGTAAAATACAGCTTCTACAGGACTAAAGGGTTATAAAGAGTTATATCTAAATGTGAACCGATTTCAACCAAATTATATAGGTTTCTTTCCTGCTGCGAAAGACTCCAAACTGCAAAATTTCAGAACGATCGTATTGAAATTGCGACCTGTAGTCGACGAACAACTTAAGATGGACAGACGGACGGACAGATATGGTTAAATCAACTCAGCCAGTGATTCTGAGTCGATCGGTATACTTTAAGGTGGGTCTAGCTATAGTATTTTCAGGTGTTACAAGCATCTACCATGAAACAAACTTACAATACCCTGTACCGCAGTGTAGTGAAGGGTATAAACAATGTTTAAAGATGAAAACACTAAAACATCTGAGCTGTCAAAAACAGTGTGCCAAAAAGAAAGTTGCCGAAAAATCACTCATTATATTGGCAAAAAGTAAAATTGTGTTAAACCTGCTGAAGCGGAGGTTTGCTTTTTAATATTTCTGCAGCCGTTGGTATTTATAGCCTTATAAAATAAATGCATAACTTTCGTATCTATCACTTCTGAATAAAATATTATATTTGCATAGTTCTGATAGTCAAGACAATGTTTAATAAGTAGACTTGAGGGATAAATGCACCCTCACGCGAAATTTGTACAGTTTACCATTTTAAACGAAGCCGATATTTTGAGGCAACATTTTTGCTGTTTTTCTAATTTTTGATAGGACCAGAGCGCCCTCCAGATATGATAAATTTCAATGCATAAAATAATAACCCCATTAGTACGCGTCGTGTGGTATACGGGTTAGAATATTTAATATCGACCTATGTAGTTTATTTTGGACTAAAATGTTTATAAGCAGTTACAAATAGGTAAAATATTTTTTTTATTTTTTTTTTTAAAAATTGTATAGGCTTGTTAATTTTTTAAAAAATTTTGTAATTCCTCTCGAACGGCTGAAGCGATTTTTGCAAAATTTATTTTGTTTTAAAGAGCAATTTTTTCTACAAAGGTTTTTTCAAAAAACACTTTCGTAAAAAATTTCCACTTGTGTCCTCTTTAAAACAAAGTAAACTTTGCAAAAATAGATAGATATATCGCGATCATAAAGTAGTAACAATTTAACGTGCATTTTTTAAAAAACATGTTTTTGGGAACAATATTTGTACTTCTTTTTCGAGTGCCGCGAAACCCAGCCAGAATAAAGTTTTTTCATTACGAAATATTTAAAACCAAACCTATATAATGGAAAAAAACACTTAATTAATTTTTAGAGATGTTTTACTACAAATCTTAGGACATGTTCATGATTCGTCGATTTATGAAAAAATCTAGGTACAAATTGACGCGAAGTGACTGGTCCATGATTTTCTCGAGAAAATCTGATTTTCTCGGTACACTGATAGAAAAAGATTCATCATGACGACGAATTTGTACATCATCACGATTATTTTTTCGTCAAAAGTCAGCTAACATACGGAATAAACCTCTTGATGAATTTGTTCGTCACCATGACGAATCACTGTTGCCAAAAACTTTCGTCCTAAGGATGATCACATTTCATCCCTACGATGAATCGAGTTCATTACCACGACGAATCCTATTCATCGCCACGATGAACACCATTTATCAACACGACGAATTCCATTCATCACCACGACGAATTCATGCCCCCGATTATTAAAATTTTAATAAATATTCTTCTGATTTTAGACCATTAAAAAGGTATGGAAAATAAAATTAAGTGGCTGCTTTGCCTGGTTCAGTTGTGATTATTAAAGCAAACGAACGAGAAGTATTCATTACTTCTGCTATTTTAAATCAAAAATAATCACATCAAGTAATATATTTGCCAACAGACTACTTGCTTAAATGTTTCACATCGCATGTCTTGCTTTGTTTTGCTGTAGGTGTTGACGTTGCCGTAAAGGGTGAATAAGTCGATCATTCTTATTGACGAACGGTGTTCGTCATTTATTATTAGATTTTTTAAATTAAACTTTTACCACAAATTAATCAGAACGCATACAGAACGGTACAATTCAGCACAAACTATAAATTGATTGCTCCGTTTTATCCTATTTTCAGCAAAATGGTCAAATAAATCTTTTCGTCGTGGGAAGGAAACCTTATCGTTCTCTTGACGAATTTCGAAATCACCAAAAACATGGGATGATGATCGTGTTCGTTCTATTGACGTACAAAAACATCGCATGCACGAAACTTTTCGTCACCAGTACGAAGATATATTGACGAAACTGATTCGTCATGATGACGAACGGTTTTTCTATCAGTGTTGTTTGAGTATGATTTAATCGATTTAGTTTTAGGTGGAGGGGCATCAAAATATTTGATGATCCATTTTCGAAGGTGGATTTTATCCACCAATTTCTAATCATGAGCACATCCAAGGCGCTTAACGAAATTAAATAAAATGTACATCAATTAATAGGACTTTCAGTCGAGCATCAATAAATCGGCAGGACATCAATATATCTTGACCGTTCTTTAAATTTGAAATTGACATATTCTGGAAGATACTCTCACATTTGTAAACTGAGCATCAATAAATCGGGAGGACAATTTAAAGACATCAATATATCTTTAAATTGTCATATTCTGGAAGATACTCTTACATTTGTAAATTATATTGTTCACTTCGAATCTGTAATGATGAATCGAATATGAACAGCTGTTCAAAAATAAATAAATTAACAATGCACAAAAAACAAGAAGAAGAGTTGAATAGATTTGTTTTCCTAGTTAAGGTTAAAAATATTAATCTAAGCCGTCTGCAAACAAATCATTTGCAATTCCTTCTATTGTAAAACTCAGTGCATGTATACGGTTCTTTGCAGACGTTGGATAGCAGAAGTCGAATTAGAATCGAGATTATAATTTGTAGCGAGTCGATAACTTATCCCTCGACAGAGGAAGGGAGAGTTATAGTACAGGATTTCTACACTAAATTTGTAATATCCGGTGTCCTTGGATGTACTGATCACATGTACTACAATCATCTGTACTTCAATAGAAAAGATAGTTTAGCTTAAATGTGACACTCGTACGAATCCTCTTTTATTTTATTTTCTTCCGATTTAATCAAATCTACGTTTCAATCATTTGCGGTAGTAAAATGAGGATACGATACATTGGCACATCTCGTAGCTTGCCAATGGAATAAAACTATTTGCAAAGTGGAAGCATTTGTGGTTATTAGATGAAAATATATATGTTTACAAATCGAAACCTTCATTCTAAACAATGCTAAATGCAAAAAGTTAGTTTTTTCAGGAGAGACGATCAAAGGTTGATGATTTTTTTTTTAATTTGTGTGGAATTCCTTTATAATACAAATCAAATGACCTATATTGTTTTGTGAATAACTTTTGATTGGATTGACGGATGAACACCACATTTTGACTGAATATAATTTTGAATATTTCGAAATTAAAAATGCAATCTCTCTAAAAACATGCTAAGCCGACTTAGCGTGTCTTAGAATGTAGATATCGATATGTATTCTGGAATAACAACCTATGTCCGAAAATTTCGATATCGGAATTTTAGCATAAATATGTTTAGCTAATCATTATCTATCGATCCATGTATGACACTCTTAGGTTGTCCAATTTTTTTACTTTTTCCAACTCTAAAATATGAGAGAGAGAAAAAGTATATGGGCTCTTGCGAACATTTAGATTTTTTTGAAGCAAAAAATAAATTAAAATTTAATATTTGAAGAAAAAATAAAAATTTTCACAATGAGTCCGTTCTGTTCGCTAGCAAAAATAAAGTGAACAAATCTAAGTGAAAAGGCGAAAAATTCCACGATAGGGGGAACTTTTTCGAACAAGAGAATTATTCAGGGAACAAAATTGCCGATTGGAGTTTGGTGGAAAGTTTACACATTTTGAGGGAAAATTCATTCGCGATAGGGGTGAATAACTCATCTAAAAAACGTTCACTGCTCTTTAGGTTGTTGACGTCATTAAATTTAAGTACGAAAAAGCTTAACGAATAGCGCACAACCCAATTTGGAATTAATTAGAAAACAAATTTTTGGAATAAAATTTAAAATTCGTTTTTTACCTTTAATCTGTGCATGTTTCCTGTCCTTAAGCGTGGTACTATGTTCATTTTTCGCGTTGAAATCCCATATAAAAACAAAGTCGCGAAAAAAACTGCGAAATTTTTTCGTTTGTGGTACTATGTTTATTTCAACGCGAAAACTTAATATGTTGCGCCACCACAAATTTAACGCCGTTACAAATTGAACGCCGCAACAAATTTAATGCCGCCACCGTCGCACTCCCATTTGTTTATATTTATTTTTGTCCGCAAGAGACTCAACTGTTGTAAATATTAGATATAAAATTTCCTAATAAAGAATAAAAAATTAAGTTATCTTCCGAAATAAAGAAAAAAAGAATGCAAAGATGTGAAAGGCAAAATAATTATGTTTATGGAATAAACCAGAAGAGTGAAATTCCAATTGGATTGCAGTACACAAGCAAACAAAATGTGCAAAACACTGAAAGGACATGTAACTAAATGTAATAATGTGGAATTTGTCTTGTAATTAGATATGTACATTTATGTTTGTATGTTTAGAACAATTGTGTGCAAAAGCCAGGAGAAAGATTATGGACGGCTAACGCTACTAAAGCAGTAGGACAATGAAATTGGACAGTGCCTGTGATCTCGATTTGGAAATGGTTGTAAAGAACATACATAGTTAGTTCTTGCCAGCCATAGAAGTTGTTTATATATGTCAACAAATATAATGTAAATGCTTAAATATAATAATAAAACATATTTTTCGATTAATCAAAACATCATTTTATTTATTTATATTCGTACAACAGTAGGAAATTATTTCGTTATTTATAACATTGTACTACCCGGACTTTTAATGTCTCACAAACAGCGCCACCGCAACAACACAAAATAAATAATTTATGTATAACATTAGCACAATGATCTCCAACAATATTTCCATTCTGACATTTAAATTAACTATTTTCTAAGTCGGCATTATTGCAATTGTTTATTGATTCGAATTTTATCTTTTGTTTGTTTTCAAGAATGTTAGCAAAAAGAAAAAATGCACATGCATATACCCACATACATATACTCACATACATATACACACATACATACATATAAAAGTGACACTTTGACACACACACTTCCAAATTGCAATGCGACTTTGTAAAAAAGCGTTCCATTTTTCAACTCGAAATAACATTTTGCGAAATTTTTTCGTGCCGAAAAAACATAGTACCCACCTTTAATCGAAATCTACATGGAATACCAACACTATTTTGTGGAATATATTTACAGAATGTGAGGGAATTTCGCAAAATTTCTTTGCTATTTACGATCCGATACATACAGCTAATTTATTACACTTATTGAGATATAACACACACGTTTTTGCTTCTTTGCCCCGTATCTCGGATACTGTCTGAAATATATTCAATCTTATGGTATGTATGGGAAGACATCAGTAACAGCTTCAATTAAATACAATACGTATTCGTATATGATGACGTACATCAAATAATAAACCATCAGGATTTTTTTAAAATCTGGATACAAAGCATTCAACCATAAATTCCGCGCCCCTTAAGAAAATTTATGACGTAAATAATATTAATTTAAAAACAAGTAAGAAAGTTTCAGTCGGGTAAACCGACTAAGGTATACCCTCACTTTGTGAGTAATGTAATATGGAATATTAAACGAATTATTCCGTCAATTTGTGTGGGAGGTACCAGAAGGTTTTTAACAAATACACCTATTTTTCGCTGAATAGTAGATACTTTAAATACATTGCACCATGCCGAATTATAAGCGTTTATGTGCACTGGTATATCAACGTTATGAGATATTACATTTTGGTATGATATGGCCATTTTGTGTGGGAGGTACAAAAAGGAGCGTGGAGCTAACCCCCATTTTTTGCAGGGCTATATTCACTCCAAAAGCGTTACACTGTGCAAAATGTTGTTGCATTTTCGTGCATTGTTATTCATGCTATAAGCTCTTAACTTTTTGTGCAAAATGGTACCTTTGTGTGGGAGGTACCAAAAGGGACGTGGCAAGAACGCACATTTTCACTGGCCTGTAGGCACTATAAAAGAATCACACTGCACAAAATTTCAACTATTTTTATACACTGGTATAATTGTTATAAGCTGTTAAATTTTGGTGCAAAATGGTGCATTTGTGTGGGAGGTACCAAAAGGATCGTAGCAACTTCGCCCATTTTTCTCGAGTTTATAGCGACTAATAGAGTAATACTATGTGTGGAATTTCAGACGATTCGAATAAGTAGTATAGCAGTTAATAAAGATTCAATATGTCATAACATTTTAACCCTTTGTGAGGGAGGTACTAATAGAAGGAGTGGACCAATATAGCCCATCTTCGAACTTAGCCGGAGATATAAAACAATATTACCACGCACCAAATTTTAAGTCAATCGCTTACTCCTTTCGAGTGTTATCGTGCGCACCAGCCAGCAGACAGACAGACAGTCAGACGGGCGGACATTGCTCATTCGACTTAAAATGCACACTAATGTGAGGGTACACTGAAAAAAAATTGTCATAAAATTAAAGAAATGCTCCAAAGACGTCATTAGTTTTTAAAATAAGAACATTTTGTACTTAAAATATAGATAATTTCAATAATATTAAGTAATTTACTTAATTTTAAGTAAATTTTCTTAATTTTAAGTACAACATGTACTTATTTTGAAGACTAAGGACGTCTTTGGAGCATTTCTTTAATTTTATGACAAATTTTGTTTCAGTGTATAGTAAAGGTAGCTTTTTTCAATGCCAAAGTTTAAAACAATTTTACTTTCGCCAATATGTTTACGAGTATGCATGCATACCGTGAATTTTATAGGTTAAGTAATATCGCTATAGCTCAATGCCGGCTCAAGATATAGCGGAAATATTTTGAAGATATTCACTTAATTCAACAAACTTTCATTTGAGATGCGGACAACCGCGAATTTTTTTGTTGTCCCGGCCTAATGTTTATATATATATATAAATATGTTGCCCATATTGCTGAAGAACTTGCTGCATCTATTGAGTTTTCTGTGGTTTGTAACTGGCAGAGGTGTTCATCCGTAAAACTTTTGTTTTGGTTGCATTTACGGACAATCCGACAACTACGAGAACCTTTTTCTCGTCATATAAATCTGAAGGCAAATATCGTATGCTTAAGGTTACTAAAATTCACATTCCCAGGATATTCCTGTGTTCTTATGGTATACACCTGACATTCAACGTCGAGAACAATGTTGAAGAGCAACGGTGATTGCAGGCATCCCTTTCTGAACCGGTATGCGACAGGTGGCTCCGTCAAAGTCTGATTTCTGTGCTTATGTTATTTTTTTACTCTATTGAATTTAACACTGTATCAATTTCTGTTGACGAAGTATTATTTTTTTATTTTAATTTTCATGTTAACGAAGTATTATTTTGTTTTATATTTAAAAATTGTTCACATATTTTTTCTTCATTATACTTATTGTCATTAAATTTTGTTAACATTGTATTTTCCATTTAGTGAATAAGCTGACCCAACTGTTTACAAATTTTATTCAAATTGGAATAATTGGATATCGAAGTTTTTGTTTGCCCGGAGATGCCCGTATAAATCATGATCGCACTCGCAGTTAATAATATTGTCTGCCTTTCTTTGCCTGGCGAAAGGCACTGCGAAAATCTTTGAAGAATTTGTCTAAAATTGTACTTCTTTCTTTGCCTGCCCAAACACATACTGAACATCTTTGGGATTCACATCGGATTCAAGAGAAGATATTGCCACCTAAGTCCTAAATTTGTATTTCACCTAAATGTGTATTCTATTACGTAGTGGTAACTATACGGTTGCAGAAATGCCACTACATCGTTCCCCCCAAAGACCGGTGAAACCGCCGGAAGTACCCAAAATGATGTAAATGTATCGAATGCCAATATGAATGAACATCTCAGCTAGAGAACGCGACCTTTACTCCGTTGAACTGTGTTGAACAGGTAACCCAACATTTCGCAAAGCAGTTTGAGGAGATGCAGCAATCTATAGCTCGTGAAATGAGCTCTATACAGTCAATGGTAGAGACTAATAACTTGCAAATTCTACAATCTATGTATAGCGTCCAGAGTATGAAGCCGCCGCCGACCTTTTTTCACCAGCCGAAGCCGCCGCCGATCTTTGCGGCTAAAATCGGCTGAAACACAGCCGCCATTCCATAGAAAAACGTTAAAATATGGATAGATACAATTTACATTTTTGATAAGAAAATAGCTATATAGCAGATATATCGTCCCCTTAATAGAAGAATAATGTGTACGCATATACACTATTATTTTTTATGGCATTCTAAGAATCTACCCAATTGCTTAACATGTCTTAAAATCATAATATTGATAGTAATAGAAAAATAATTATAAAAATTCTTCTTTTAAAGGAAATAATAAGATTTTTTATTTGTTATTAGATTATGTACATTTAGAGAGATAAAAATACTTTCGGAAAAAAATCAATGGAGTATTAAAGAAATACTTATAAATTATTACCTTCATTCTAAAGAATCAATCAAGTTGAGCTCAAAACTGTAGGGGTCATTCTATTTAAACATAAAATTTTTGTCTTGCAACGTTGGCAGAAAAGTCATTGTGAGATAATTTGCAGATTGTAATATGTGTAAAGTTTATGCATGTGACAATGGCGCCATAGTCAGAAAAACATTTTATTGGCCACTGTCTATAAAATATTTTTATTGGCAATCCTGCATATAAATATTTACAAAATATATTTTAAATATATGAAATTGTAAGGGTTTCTGGCAATCGTCTTCACCTTTGGCTAACAATCTGTCATTGTCCGTACATTTGCGGCAATTTAACAGGGTTGATAACATTGTCCGATCTGACAATCTATACATGGCTTTAGCATACTTTGAAAATAGAGTACGTATATCATAGAGCTGCCTAGCGGCATGGAATCGATGATCTTTTTACCACACAATATCTTACAATTAACTTAAAAGCATCTACTTACTTACTTACTTACTTAGATGGCTATCTACAACCTAAGTAGGTCTTTAGCCGCGTTTATTGTAGAATTCCACGCGTCTCGGTCTTGTGCGCGTGCTCTCCAGTTAACTACTCCAAGTCCTCTTAAATCTTCTTCGACTTGGTCACACCACCGGAGTCTTGGACGACCCCTTTTGCGCGGTCCTTGGAAATTTCCGCCGTAAATTCGTGACGCTGGAGCATTTCCATCCATTCGCATAACATGGCCTAACCACCGCAATCTTTGGACCTTAATGCGCACTACCACGCCCATGTCAGCATAAAGCTCATACAGCTCACTATTGTTTCGGCGGCGATATTCGCCATTTACGCAAACGGGACCGAATATTTTTCGAAGGATTTTCCTCTCAAAAACACCTAAAACAGCTTCATCTGCTTGCGCTAGTACCCATGTCTCCGCACCGTAGAGAAGCACGGGTAGTATAAGCGTGTTGTACAGGGTAATTTTTGTCCGTTTAGAGAGGGCTTTGTTGTTTAGTTGTTTGTTTAGCCCATAGTAGCACCTATTAGCTAACATAATCCTTCTTTTTATTTCGAGGCTTGTATCATTATGTTTATTAATGGCGGAACCGAGGTATATGAATTCATCAACTACCTCGAAGCATCTATTATTTAAAAATAAATACCAGAGCTTAACTTTTCCACTATTATTTTAAATGTTAAAATGTCTATCATACACCCACCGTATATCAATTTTATGTCGTCTTAGCCGCCTAGCCGCCGCCGCCGATCTATAATTTTCAATGCCAGCCGCCGCCGCCAATTTGGCTCGGCTTCATTCTCTGATAGCGTCGTTTGAAAGATTCAATAATCTAAATAACGCAACTAATGTAAGTTCTGTCCAGCCGGATGTATTTTGTTATTCCGCAAATCGTGGTTCATGTACTTCCGTATTTGTAACGTCCAATTCCGCCACGTCACCAAACCAGCTTTCAACATCAACAGTTAACGTTCTTCCATATATGCTTAGTTCCAGCGTTTCAAATCATATCGGTCAAAATACGGTGCCTAACTGCATTGGGCCGAATATACACATGCCTGGTACACAAAACCTTTTATCTCAATCTATAAATTCAGGTACAAATCTATTTAACCCAGCTCTACCCTTACGATCTGTAAATTCTTTTGTGCCACATCGCCATAAGGAAATATACGATCTGCCCAAGTTTTCCGGATCACCGGAAGAGTGGTCAACATTTTTGGAAGCCTTTAACAGCACCAGCGCCAAGTTTGAATATTCGAATTTTCATAATATAATGCGTCTACGTGATTCTCTACAGGGCAAAGCCCATGAAACTATTGGAGTCGCTGTTATCAAATTCGAAGAACGTCGAAGCAAGAATGAATATTCTCGCCGAAACATATGGAAGACCAGAACAGGTAATAAAATCCCAGATTCAAAAAATCCGAGGCCTTCCTTCTGTTAACGAGACCGATTTTGAGGGTCTTCTTTCTTTTGCAATTAAAGTGATGAATATGACAAATTTTATAAAGTCCGTAGAGGGTGACTATCACTTGGCAAATCCGTTGCTGCTTAGTGAGCTGATAGCAAAATTACAAGTGTCAAAAAGAATTCAATGGGCGGAAAAATGCCTAAATATGCAAAATTTTCCTACAATCGCTGACTTTTCCAACTGGTTGCACGGAATAGGAAAGGTTATTAATATGGCAGTCGACGTACTTCCGGATTGCACGGGCGAGTTAGATAAAAAAGGCAGAAGATATGCATGCACAAGTTCTTCAGTGGAGAGGACGCCTTGTGGACTCTGTGGGAAACAGTGTAAGTCTATATCTGTGTGTAAAGAATTTACGAAGTTGTCAAAAGAATCAAAATGGGACCAAGTCAAATCGCTTAAGCTGTGCTTTTCCTGTTTAAAACGTGGGTATCAAACATCAAAATGTTTTTCCAAGAAAAAATTTAACATCAGTTCTTGTCAAAAATTTCACCATCGACTGTTACATGTAGAATATGTCAAACAGCCTTCAATCGATTCACCTACATGTGGACATATGACAACTGAAAGAAGTGACTCTAGAATCGTCCGTTGTGCCAATGTGAATGTAGCGCGGAACTGCTTAGTCGATGATAGTGCTACTTCCTGCTCGGTTCTATTCCAAATTATTCCTGTTAAATTGTATGGTCCTGGTAGATGTGAGACAGTGTATACATTTATAGACGATGGGGCAAACGTGTCCATGATGGACGAGGATATAATAAGGAAATTGGGTATCACCGGCCAGACTGATATATTGGAGCTTCAATGGATTAACAGCCAAGTATCTAAAAAAAAACACAGGTAGTAAATTTGTTCATCAGCGGAATAGAAGAAGATTCGACGAAGTATCCTATGAAAAACGTGTATGTTACCTCGAAACTTAATTTACCTGCACAAAGCTATAACTCTGCGTCAATAGCTGAATGATGTACTGGCGTGCCTCTTTCCGGAATAAAATTACATAGTTAAACCAACGTAAAGCCAAAGATGATTATAAGCGTCTCCCACGCGTTTTTGACCGTTATTTTGGAAGAACCAAAAATCCTTAGCCCGTCTGGACCCATTGCTACAAGATCAAAAGTGGGCTGGATTGTTTACGGTCCAGCAGCAAACCAGCAGAGAACGTTAATTTAATGACACTTCCGTAGATCAGAAGAGGAAGTTGAAAAGTTAATCGAGCTTGAACAGTTGATGAAAGATTACTTTGCACTTGAAACATTTGGTGTAAAAACTCCCGTAAAATCGTTAATGTCCAAAGATGATAAAAGAGCTTTAAAAATATTGAATTTATCTACACAAAAAATAGAAGGACGGTTTGAATCCGGTTTGCTTTGGCGAAGGGATCGTGTTGTCTTTCCCGAATCTTTTGATATGGCTATGAAACGCCTATTAACCGTTGAAAGAAAAATGGCAAACAGCGAAGCGTTTGCTAAAGAATATTGCTCTAAAATAGACGAATACGTCGAGAAAGGATACGAAAGAATTATGTCAGATGAAGAGGCAAAAATACGGTCGAGCAAAATATTTTATTTGCCTCACTTTGGCGTTATCAATCCAAACAAGAAGAAGTTACGATTCGTATTCGATGCCGCCGCTGAAATACAAGGAATCTCCTTAAACAAAATCCTACTTCCCGGTCCCGATATAAATCAACCCCTTTTGACAGTTTTATTCAAGTTTCGACAAGAAAAGTTTGCAGTCTGTGGTGATTTTACAGAAATGTTCCATCTAGTAGCCATCGCTAGGACCGATCAAGATGCACAACGATTTCTGTGAAGAGATGGGGATTCTTCAAAACCTGTGAAAACGTATGTTATGCAACGACTTATATTTCGTGCTTCGTGCTTCTACACTATAGCACAATTTGTAAAAAACAAAAATGCTCAAGAATTCGCCGCTATAACCCGAGGGCAGTTAAGGGAATAGTCGAAAAACACTACGTGGATGATTATGTGGACAGTTTCGATACAGAGAATGAAGCTGTAGAAGTAGTTGAGGCAGTAAGGAAAATTCACAAAGTCGGTGGATTCGAAATGCACAATTTGATTACAAATTCCGATTATGTGGCAGAAAAACTTGGGATACATATTGAGGATAGCTCCGTGAACGTTGGTAAAACTGTGGAAAGAATACTTGGGATGCACTAGATACCCATAACAGATAAGTTTGAATTTGTCCTAAAAATGCATAAAGTACCTGATGAGGTCATGACAATGAAACGAACTCCAACGAAACGAGAGGTATTAATCATCGCTATGTCGGTCTTTGATCCCTTTGGCTTCACGGCGAATTTCATGATTGGGTAGAAGATATTAATGAAAGAAGTCTGGAAAAGCGGCATAATTTGGGACCAAAAACTGCCCGATGACATCAATTATAAATTTAAATGTTGGTTAAATGAACTGCGCAAAATAGAATCTTTTGAAATTTCAAGACACTATTTTAAAATTGGTTCAAAGGAAACGTTGCAACTCCATGTCTTTAGTGATGCTAGCGAACAAGCTGTAGCTGCTGTTGCATACTGGCGAATAGTGTGTGACGTAAATCAAGTTAAATTAGTTTTCAATATGGAAAAACTTATTACGCTCCACTACGGTATCATTCCATCCCGAGACTTGAACTACAAGCAGTAGTACTAGCCGTACGATTGAAGGAAACCATTGTTAAAAACCACGAAGATAACAATTTTGAAATTTTTTGGAGTGACTCACATACAGTTATCACGTGGACAAGGTCGGACCATCGCAAATATAAACAATATATCGCAAATCGTGTGTCCGAAATTTTGCATCATTCTGAAGGGACACAGTGGCGGCGGTGTTCCACCTCCCAAAATCCGGCCGATAAAGGTACAAGAGCAATATTTCCGATGCAGTATGACCCAGATAGTGTTTGGAAAAATGGTCCTCTATTTCTAACTCGCAAAGAATCCGAATGGCTTATGGAATTTTCTACCGAGGGAAAGTATGATAGATCAGAAGAAGAACTGAAACTTAAACCTATCGTAGGTATGGTTCTCAACGGTCCTCCATTTCTAACTCGCAAAGAATCCGAATTGCTCATGGAATTTTCTACCGAGGGAAAGTATGATAGATCAGAAGAAGAACTGAAACTTAAACCTATCGTAGGTATAGCAAGAGAATCATTCAACATTGTGGGGAGAATAGTGAGTCGGTAATTTCAGTATCTGAAAATTACGTTAGCAAATTATTTAAGATGGAAGTTGACAGACGAGAGCTATCTGTGGAAGAGGAAACGGAAGCGGAAACATTTGTATTGAAATCACTATTTGTATTGAAATCCCTACGTAGACGAGGCTAGAATTATGAGAGCGCCTAGCAAATGCAACAATCCTTCCCCAACATACAAGAAATCCAATAATTCTCCCAAAAATGGACATCAGAATACATCAAACAAATACATCATACATCAGAATACATCAAACGTTATACGACGGAGAATGAAAAAACGATGGGTAACTTTATTTACATGTCTCAACGAGAGCAATTCATATGGAAGTGGCCCACAAATTTATCATCTGACGCCTTTATACTTTGTTTGAGAAATTTCATCAATAGAAGAGGAGTCCCGTTGCAAATGCGAAGTGATAACGGAAAAAATTTCGTGGGATTGAAAAAATCACGAGATTTTTAACGCCTCTTGGAATAAAATGGATCTTTAATACGCCGGCCGACCCTACTTCTGGTGGAGCTTGGGAGCGCTTGGTGCAGTCCGTCAAAAAGACATTACGAGTATTACTTCAAAATATCTCTCCTAAGTTGGAAGTTTTCCAAAGCCTTCTGATAGAAGCGGAGAATATAATCAGCAGGAGGCCTTTAACACATATTCCTTTGAATGTTGAAGATGTAGAACCAATTACACCCAATCACTTCACCCAACCACACTTCACTTTGGAAGATTTTAGAGATGTGTGGTTTCACAAAGATTTCTCATTCGCTTGTGTGTAGAAATCAACCATATAGAGCTCCGTATCTCCCATACAATTGCAGCAGAACTGTTGATAACGAGTGTCACGGCTCAGAAATCATGATCCAGTATGTGTGCTGCCAATTTTTAATACATATTTATACACCGCCATGTAAAAATACTTGTTTATATATATAATATATAGCAACAAAATGGTCTTGAAGGGAGAGTGTCCTAGTTAGAATCACATTGTATTTTTCATTTAGTGAATAAACTGACCAAACTGTTTATCAAAGGCCCTTGCGAGTTTATTTGCGTTTTTCAACAGCTTACATTATGATCTATGGTGTCGACGTCTTTCCAAAAGATTATGAAACATAGGTAGTGAGGTGTGCCGATTATGCACCGATTTCGCTGAAATTTAGCCTTTATATGTTATACAGCATGAAATCGAGTCTAGTGAAAAGAGGCATGTCTGTCCATGTTTTTCGGTGCAGCTCTCAATATAAATCCCCATATGAAGGTCCATCCCATTTGACTTCATGACTTTGTAGAAAATGTAACCAAATTGTCTGCCTAAATTTATTGACTTTACATTTTAATTTGTCCAGTAACATTATAAAAATTGGCCATATGAGTTCACTTGGCATTGTTAATGCTACGATTGTCAACACATGTGCCTGGAATTTAGAAATGTTTACGCAATTGTGAGGACGAAAAAAAGTTCGCGTTTTTCAATGCTTATATGAAAATTAAATTAGGTTTGTTTTAAGTATATTCGCAAAATATTTCGTTTCTGCGATCGCGATATTAGGGGCAATTTGCAGTTTAAATAACCTTTAAAAATCAGGTTTTCCCTTAATAAAATTTTAAATTTTTATTACTTTTAGAAATTGACCACTGGACATTAAAATCTGGACGACTATTTATAGGACGACGTAATTTATACGGTAGGCCCCGCTCGACTCTAGTTTTTCCTTACTTGGTTTTAGTTGATACGTTCGAAAAATTAATTGGGCTCAAGGTGGGGAACATGGTGGACATCTGAGATGGTCCGTTACTTAATTTGTTGGTAATGGGGTGCTACCACTATTAGATATTTTGTGCAGCACGAACACTAATGGTGTTTCCTTTTGTGACCAAAAATGCAAAATTTTTGTGCCTTTCGCTGCCTTTTTGTTTTGGTTTGTAAAAAATGTTGCACTGCGATAGGGTTTCGATTTCTTTTGTAAAAAGTGTCGCACTCGCACGGTGCAAAAATTAAATTTTTTCAGCCCTGTATTTCACCAAACGCTTCGCTTCAAAACAGATGTTTTTCAACGTCAAGCGAATAGCCTAAGTACCCGTGTGTGTATGTGCGCATGTCGAAGTACTTTTTGCTAATGATGTTTGGACAAATGCTTTATTTAGGTGGCCCGCACATTGGTCCAGAATCGTTTTTTACTGGCCAAAACTCTGTAACTTTTGAACCGATAGAGATACTTTAGTAAAACAGATAACTCCTCAAGCTTTTCTTCGGTTTCAATCTCAATAAAATCGGTTCAGTAGTTATTGAGGAATCGAGGTCCAAGTTCTTTTTTATTTATTAAAAGAAGGTCATACATGGATAAAAAAAACATTTTAATAATAAATATTATTATTAAAAATAATAATAAAACTATACGATATATAAATATATTGATAACTATATGATATACCACACACAACATGGCTTGGTGTACATAAACACAAAGTCATAAGAACAGCTAAAATAAAAAGAAAAAACAATTTTTACCCTAGTAATTTCATTCAAATTAAAAAAGTGTTATACAGATAGGTCAAGAAGGTCATACATGGATAAAAAGACAGGTACAAAAGTATATATGGACTTTAAGAGGACACTTTCACCTTTCTACTATCTAAGCAAAATCTCTTTGTCCACTTGTGACCTACAGAAGTTTCATTCCTTAAAATTCAAATTTGACTAAATTATAGTACCTGTGGAAACATATAATAACACACCACGTGTAAACAATACAGTATACCATTTCTTAAAGACTACTATCATAACTATCTAGCAAAAAAATTAAAACGTTATCGATAATAGTTTGCGAGAAATGCCAACTTCCTTCTACAAAAATTACGTTTTTTTAAATAACATAAAATATGTGTTTTCAGCAGCAGGCCACGCCCGCAATTACACATATTTTAATCAAATTTTTTGGCTGCCTTTTAATGCTGCACTCTGACAGGAAAAAAATCTTGTTTACTATATATATAAAACTGGTGCTCTTCGTTGCCCCAGATTTCAGTTTTCCGATCCCGTAAATTTTTGGACCAGTCACGTAGACTGCCACCAGATACATATGTACAAAATTACAACACTCTCGCCAAAAAATTGTTCAAGATATATCAATTTAAAAATTTGGCTTATATGGGCTAGGCACCGCCCACCGCCCATTCGTCCTTTTCCGCCCATTTTTGGACTAATCACGTAGACTACCACCAGACACATATGCACAAAATTGCAGCACTCTCGCTAACAAATTTAGCAAGATAAGTCAATTTCAAAATTTGGCTTATATGGGCGGTGCCACGCCCATTGGTCCGTTTCCGCCCATTTTTGGACCAATCACGTAGACTACCACCAGATACATATGCACAAAATTACAGCACTCTCGCCAACAAATTGTCAATTTCAAAATTAGGCTTATATGGGCGGTTCCACGCCCATTGGTCCGATCCCGCCCATTTTTGGACCAATCACGTAGACTGCCATCAGATACATATGTACAACGTTACAGCACTCTAGCTAATAAATGTGCAAGATATATCAATTTCAAAATTTGGCTTATATGGGCGCGGCCACGCCCACTTGGTACATCGAAAATTCAAGTACCCAATTATCACCAAAATGTCAAGAAGATCGGTCCAGCCGTTTAGGCGCGTATACGGTACAAACAAACACACATTCTTCTTTATATGTATATATAGATTTTAAAATTGGACATAGCGTCCACTGGGCTTTATGTCCGTTTCAGGGGAGGCCATAATGCCCCAAAAAAAAAATTGGGCGTTAAGTTCGGGGATCGTCAAAAAAGACTTAATGAAAGAAGGTTGACATATCGCTCACTCACTTCAAGAGTGACATAACTCAAAATTGAAAATTGCCAAGATGTGTAACTTTTAGACCGAATAAAAAGATAAGTAACATGAAATAAGATGTTAAATAACGCTTGAATAATTATACCCTACACCACACTGTGGTACAGGGTATTATAAGTTTGTTTCACGGCAGATGTTTGTAACACCTGAAAATAACACAGCTAGACCCACCTTAAAGTATACCGATCGACTCAGAATCACTAGCTGAGTCGATTTAACGATGTCTGTCCGTCCGTCTGTCCATGTAAAGTTGTTCGTCGACTACAGGTCGCAATTTCACTCCGATCGTTCTGAAATTTTGCAGTTTAGAGTATTTCGCGGCTGTTAAGATCGCTATTGAATTTGGTTGAAATCGGTTCAGATTTAGATATAGCTCCCATATATATCGTTCGTCCGATTTGGCCCTTTAGTCCTATAGAAGCTGTATTTTACATCCGATCGTTTTGAAATTTAGAATGGTAGAGTTTCTTGATCCATGAACCAACATTGCCGAATTTGAAGAAAATCGGTTAAGATTTAGCTATAGCTCCCATATATATGTTTCGTCCGATTTTGCTCTTTAGTCCAGTAGAAGCTGTATTTTACATCCAATCATTTTGAAATTTAGAATGGTAGAGTTTCTTGATCCATGAACCAACACCACCGAATTTGAAGAAAATCGGTTAAGATTTAGCTATAGCTCCCATATATATGTTTCGTCCGATTTGGCCCTTTAGTCCTATAAAAGCTGTATTTTACATCCAATGGTTTTGAAATTTAGAATGGTAGAGTTTCTTGATCCCTGAACCAACACTACCGAATTTGAAGAAAATCGGTTAAGATTTAGCTATAGCTTCCATATATATGTTTCGTCCGATTTGGCCCTTTAGTTCTATAGAAGCTATATTTTACATCCAATCGTTTTGAAATTTAGAATGGTAGAGTTTCTTGATTCATGAACCAACATTGAAGAAAATCGGTAAAGATTTAGCTATAGCTCCCATATATATGTTTCATCCGATTTGGCTCTTCAGATCCAATCGTTTTTATACTCTACACCACACTGTGGTACAGGGTATTATTTAAGTATAAAATGTCCCAAAAGTAAATTTATGTAAACAATTTATACATGAATTACAAAATTTATATATCAGAGTTATTCAATATTACGAGAGTGGTGTAGGGTATTATATAGTCGGCACCGCCCGACTTTAGCCTTTCCTTACTGGTTAGAAATATGGTTGTTTACTTATAGACCAAATTTCGCTGAGATTAATTTATGAACACTCGCATTCTTGTAAGGCAACCTCAAAAAATTTTAAATTTTGAGTTATGTCACCTTTGAAGTGAGTGAACGATATCGTTGAATATTTTTTAAGCTCTTTGTTTATTTGTTTTTCGTAAGTTAACGTCATTAATATATGTGTCTTCTAATGTAAATAATGTGTGTAATAAAAATGTTTGTAGAATTAGCAGATGATGATCCACGATGAGGATCGAAATATTGCAAAAATAAATAAAAATCATTAAAATAACAACCCTTTGACCTCGAGCTCACTTAATAAAATAATTAAAATATTAATTACTTCACATGTTTATTAAAAAAATATTTTCCTTTATTTCGGAATCAAGCCTTACTTACTTTAATTAGAATTAGACTTAAATAATTGGAAAGCCACACAATTCAAATTTTTATTGTGTACATTTACAGTTTGTAGAATATTGTCCACAAATGAACTACTACCATAGTAGAGTGTGCCATGATATTAAGTACGGATTTCAGAAGAAAAAGTCGCAGGGACAAGTCGCACCGTGTAAATTAGGTCCATGATTTTACATAGGGACTCCAAAAGAGAATTAAAAAATTTGCAGGGACATGTCGCTTGGTGTAAATCGGGCCTTTTTATCATCAAGAAAAGTACAAACTTTTTTCAAAAATACGCATACGAGTATCAAAGGTATAACAAAATTTATTAACAAAAGATAAATTATCAGAAATTTGATTTGTCGAGTTAAAAACTTCCCATTTAACACAGCTTTGTTATGGAGAAAATTCATTCCTTCCCTAAGTGCCCCACGGAACTATTTTACCATATAATGACAAACTTTGTTCTCAAAGAATAGTAAATACATCATAAAACAGCGTTTTAAAGGCATTTTAAGCAAGCGTTCCAAAACAGCGCTTTAACGACGCTTTTTTCATGGTACCGTCTTAAATTTTGTCGCAGTTCAAAATTGTCAATGAAATTAAAGAACAATTCATAATTTTAGAAAGAGGAAAATTCTGCAGGAATTTCAATTTCTGAAAATTCTGTTTTGAAGTTTGTTAATTGCATATCTAGAAGACATTCTCTCCAATTTGTCTAATGTGCATTTTGATTTGCTCAATCAATTGGACTCGGAACGATTTAAAAAAATTATTGCAAGTTTACTTTTCATCTAAACGAAGGAGGAGCAAGGAAATACCGAAGACATTGAACTCAATGATTTGAGTGAAGAAGAAAATTTGGTTGTAAACAAATAATATATTGTATAAAATAAAAATTAATCTATCTATCTATATAGGGCTCACTTACTTCAAGACTGTCCTAACTCAAAATTGGAAATTGTCGAGATGTGTAACTTTAAGTCCGTATAAAAAGATAAATAAGATGAAATAGGAAGTTTTAAAAAGGTGGAATAATCCGAAATATGATTGTTTACTTATAAACTAAATTTCGTTGAGATTAATTTTTGAATATTTACAAAATTCGCATTTCTGTAAGACAACCACAAACATTTTAAATTTTGAGTTAAGACAGCCTTGAAGTGAGTGAGCGATCTATATATATAAAAGAGAGTGTCTGTTTGTGGGTTTGTTTGTTAGTATGTTTGTTCCGTATAGACGCCTAAATGGCTAGACCGATCTTCTTACAATTTTCACAGAATGTATATGTGTAGGAGGTGGTGAAAATAGGCTATTTGAATTTTCGATATATCAAGTGAGCGTGGTCAAGTTTTGATATTGAGAAAATTTTCAGCTAAGTGCTGAAGTTTTGTGTGTATTTATTCAGTGGCAGTTTATGTGAATGGTAAAAATGAGCGGAATCGGACCAATGGGCGTGGCCCCGCCCATATAAGCCAAATTTTGAAACTGAAATATTTTGCACAGTTTATTAGCGAGAGTTTTGTAATTTTGTTTATATGTATCTGGTGGCATTCTATGTGATTGGTCCAAAAATAGGCGGATCGGACTAATAGGCGTGGCCTATATAAGCCAAATTGTGAAATTACAGATACATACAAATTATTTTGTTCTTCATTTGTCAGTTATTTGCTGTTTGTGACAATGTTACATTTCGATCATTACGTTATATGTATGGAAATTTTTTCAATTTCGGGATTTTAGTATAAATGTATTCAGCTAATCATTATCTATCAATGGATATATGACATTCCCAAGTTAATCCATTTTTTGAAGACTTTTTCCAACACTCATCTATGTGGAGCTACGTTCTTTGTTAAGGGTGGTAACGTTTGTAAACTATTTTTGTGGATTTTTTTATTTTAATTTTTGAATGGAGAACCTCTAAAAATATTGTGTGCACATTTGAGATGAATCGGAGCAAAACTAACGGAGATACTGAGCAACCGCTCCTCATACGTGTCTCAGTACATCAGAAAAACTTTAAAGCGTTTTTCCCACAACCCACGTTTTCAAGGTCGGTGTCCATCATAAATTCAAAACTACTGCACCGATCGTTTTGAAATTTTGAACTCTATTTCTGTACATAATTTTCGAGGTAACGCTGGAGATTTTTTTTTTGAAATTTGTTAATATTTTTTATTTTACAATAACAAATTAGCCGATTTTTTTTTGTTGCTTAATCGCGTTTTTCTCTTCATAGTGTTATACACATAATTAGTAGGATCATAGCTCTTAGGGGACTTTTAAATTACAAAAAAGTGAAAATTGCCTTGGTCACTTCTAAACTGACCACAGTCTGGGAATTGACCGAATTGACAATGTTAAATATGTTAATACAGTAAGTGGTGAGCGCTACATTTTGAAAAGGCTTTAGAAAATGTAAGACGCGGTTTCATGTTCAGTTTGACCTCAAGCTGGACATCGAATTGTTGTTGTCGCATCTCATTTGGGGCCACTATGTACAAAATTTTAGCTTACAAGCTCTAACAGTAGCCTCAGCGGTCAAGTGATCGAAAACCTATTGGATAAAAATCGAAGATTTACATATAGCTCCCATATATATGTACCTCCGATTTGGCATATATGCACTGTATTAGCAACATTTTTGAACCGATTTGTACACAAATTGACAGAGAGTAGTGTCGTGATACACTTAGAGACAATACAAAATTTGGGGGAAATCGGTTCAGATTTAGATATAGCCCCCATATATACGTTACCCCCGCTGTAGAAACTGAAACAGAAAGAGGTTTCTTATTACATGAAGGAATACTGCCAAATTCGAAGAAAATCGGTTCAGATTTAGATATAGCCCCCATATATATGTAAGCCCCGATTTGACATAGAGACTGTATTTTATATCCGATCAGTACGAATTTCGACAGAAAGAGGTTTCTATTTTACATGAATGAGTATTCAGGGAAAATCGATTCAGATTTATATATAACCTCTATATATATGTTCCTCCTGATTTGGTTACAAAGCGCTATAGAAGTTGTACTTTACTTCCGACCATTACAATTTTCTCAATTTAGGAACGAATATTGCTTAATTTAGCGATTATCGGTTCAGAATAGGTATATCCACATATATATGTTCTTACCCATTTACCAATTATTCCAAATTGTTATCGCAGTGACCCTTATCGCATTGTTAGGGAGGTGTAGGGTATTGTATAGTCCGCCCCGCCCGACTTTCTGCCTTTCATTACTGGTTAGTAATGGCGTAGTTTCTACTTGTCAAGTGTCAAAGAATAAAAGCTTCAAAAGTGACAGCTTCCGAAATACCGGGTGATTCAAAATAACACCTCTTGGTGGAAAACCTGTTAGCTTTATAGCTAGCTGTCCGACGGAAGACGCTATTTTTGAATGAATGTGTATACCAAAATATCACGAGTGTAATCTCGTTAGCATAAACACACACAAACTACGTGTGTTCGATGTTATTTTGTGAACACTCGTTCAAAAAATACTGTTTTTGGACGACTACATTTAATACAAGTTTCTTAAAAAATATAACCCATTATTTCTCCACGCTGAAATTTTCAGCGTTTGTTATGGATCGATCAATGAATGTACCTATATTTTTTCTGAATTTTTAGGTAGATGTTTTTATAGTGAAAAACGCAAAAGAAGAAGAAACATAAAAAAATATTAAAATTAAGTCAGTAGCTAAGACCGTCGACGGAAAGCACTTGCAATTACCTTTAAAATAAGCCTTAATTCTTTGAAGCTGCCACCCATTTTCTCAATACAACATTTTCAATGTTCCTACTTCGGCACTTTTTTCTTGATTTTTGCAATTTTCACTCAGTCATAACTTTTGAAAAACCAAAAATATCTGTTTTTTTGAAGTACGTGTAAAATATTTTTAGCAGTAGAATATTCCTGGGAAAAATCGTAAAAACCGGAGTCGTCGTCGTATATTTTTTACGACAATCTTTCAGTTTGATATGGAATGAACGACATGGAGGCTATATCTGAACCGACCTATATTGCGATCTGGATTTTGATTCCAAGTATACATGGGAAGACGAGCGAAATATGAACTTTTATCAAGTCCTAAATATTGTTTACAATACATGAACAAGATTCTCAGATAATTTGGATTTTAAATAAATATTTTTTCAACAAAAATTAAAACATAATTTTTAAAAAATGTTGAAAAGAAATAATTTGTTCTCACATTCGGAAACTTTAAAATATTTTGTTCGCGCTAAATGTGTGCTTTCTTCGCTGCTGCTAATATCGTGTCCCATTCCACATTTAAACATTCCAGCCTTTTTTTTATGGTTTTTCTCACTGTGGAGTTGAGCTGAAGATCAAAGAATTCCTTCAAAGTGAAGGAAGTTATTTTTGAATAGTCAAGTGAAAAAGAAAACGACCTTGAAATCCAACATCAACCAATACATGACGTTTCGTTGGTGGTTCAACTCTTCGGATGCAGTAATGTTGTTTTTGGCCTGCGGTCCACATGTCATTACTTCTACTTATACGAAAGTTATTCCAAATTTACATATAGGAATTGTTTTTCAAGTAAGAGTAATTTCAAGTCAATCGCCTGCCGCCGTGTTCTTTTTCCCTCGACAATTCTAAGTAGTTTTTGTTGTTGGTAAATGCTTTGTTTACACGAACAACAGCTTTCGTTCTATTCCACTATATTAGTGGTAGATTTGAAAGTAATGTAGAGTACTGCACTAAAGCAACAATGCGGTGAGTATTCTTTAACGATGCCCTTGGTTCGTGGCGACGTTCTATTTTGATGTTTCCCTATGCGAGATTGATCTGTTATTGATGGGACCCGATGAAGGTCTGAGGGGATTGTTCTCAAACTTGACGTTTATAATCTAAATACAAAGTTTAGAGATGTCAATAAATTGGGCCGTTTGTCTGCTGGCTGGTGCGCACGATAACTCTCGAAAGAGAAACCGATTGACTTCACATTTCGTGTGTGGTAATATTTTTTCTATTTAGGACTAAGTTCCACTCCTGCTAGTACCTTCCCCACAAAGGGTTAAAATTTGGTGAAATATTGCTTCTTTAACAACATATCGAAATCTTCTAAAATTCCACACATAGTTTTACTTTGTTTGTCGCTATCATCTTGTGAAAAATGGGCGAAGTTGCCGCTCACCTTCTGGTACCTCCCACACAAATGGAACATTTGTTCCAAATATTAACAGCTTATTTAATACTTTAGTAACAGTGCATACTCGTACAAATACTTGAAATTTTGCACACTGTAATGATTTTATAGTACCTACAGTCCAGTGAAAAATGGGCCCATGCCCCTTTTGTTACCCCCACACAAAGGTACGTAGCATTTTATACAAAAAGGTAACCGCTTATATCGAGATTTCCAATGCATATAAATACTCAAAATTTGTACACGGTGTAAAGTTTTTAAAATTCCTATAGTCCTGTTATTTAATTTGAGTTATCACCCCACCCGTTTGGATTACCCTTCACATTACCAAGTAATGACATATAATTACCCTCAGCATCACAGTTACCAATAATGACTTACTGCTATTGACAAAAATAAGTATTTATTGGAAGGTTATATAAATCCGGATATTGTAAAATTTTTAATCATACCAAACTTAATTAATAAAGACTTAGTTTAGAAGTTTAGTAATATTCCGAGAAAAAGATTTATATCGTCATATATAAAGATGGTCGACTTTAGTCGATGTTCGATTTTTAGGCTAAGAAAACGACTTTTTCGTGGTCAAGTTTTGGCTTCCAATTTTAAGATCAAATCCACTTTTGGCACAAATAATCGAAATAACATATATCCCGTAAAATAAAGAGTATTTTTGAAACATTTTCTAAAAGAGGACCTCTAGTATTTAATTAGGGCAATTTCATTGTAGTATGCAACCTAAAATTGTCAGTACATTAACAAGAATACTCGTATGCCTTCAAATGCCTTCTTTTTTCGTTCTTGGGTATGATAGTCACATTTCGCCTACCTCTTCTTAAATAAAAAGACTGACATTTTTTACTAAAAAAACATCTCTTCTGTAGTATATTCTCCCAAACATATTCTGCTTTAAATATACATATGTTTAGGGTACACTCCAAATATATAATATTTGACATACACAAATATTATATGTTTGGGAGGATATTGTTGTAAACAAAACTATGTCCCCATCCTAATATTTTTATACCCTCCACCATAGGATGGGGGTATACTAACTTTGACATTCCGTTTGCAACACCTTGAAATATTGAACTGCGACCTTATAAAGTTTATATATTCATGATCGTCGTGAAATTCTAAGACGATTTAGACATGTCCGTCTGTCTTTTGAAATCACGCTACAGTCCGTAAATATAGAGCTAGGTTGATAAAATTTGGTAGAAATACTTCTGATAGTTGCAGGTCGTTTGGAATTGAAAATGGGCCATATCGGTCAATGTTTGATATAGCTCTTCTTTAGAGGTCGCTCCAAAATACGGTTTTTGAGGCAAAGATACCTCATTTTTAAAGCAATTTTGCAGTTTGTATTATATTTTGACAAGAATTCATCACAGTACAAATTTTACAAATCGTTTTATATTTTGTTATAGTCACCCTATAGAGGTCGAACTCTAAAAAGGCGTATTTAAGCCACAAATACCACATTTTCTAAGTATTTTAAGCAAATCTTTGCAGTTTATATTTTATTTAGACAAGAATTCATCACTGTATCACAGACCACCTATAGATGTCGCTCCCAAAAATGCATGTTTAAGCCATAAACACCACATTTTCTAAGTAATTTAGCTGAAACTTTGCAGTTCGTATTCTATTTTGGCAAGAATTCTTCTCAATAAATTTTTTTACAAGTCAGTTTATATTTTGTTGTGGTCCCCGTGTAGAGGTTTGAGGGCTACCTCTTTTCTAATTTTAGCCATAAATACCACATTTTTCAGATGAATAGTTTGGCTAAAGAGTTTGAGGACTAACATTTGGCTAACAATTTTAGCATTCGTTTTTTTTAATAATTTGCTTAAACCAAAAGGATGGTTTAAGGATGGAGGGTATCATAGTCACTATACCTAAAGCTGAGTATAGACGATTGCCAGATCGGCAAACGTTATCAACCCTGCTAAAGTGCTGCAAATATACGGACAATGACAGATTGTTAGTCAAATGTGAATTGACAGTTCAGACGATTGCAAGAAAACATTACAATTTTATATATTTACAATATATGTTGTAAATATTTATATGCAGGATTGCCAATAAAAATACATTATAGACAGTGTTGCAAATAAAATGTTTTTCTGGCAATAGCGCCGTTGTGACATGCAAAAACTTCGCACATATAACAATCTGCAAATTATCTCGCAATGTCTTTTCTGCTAACGTTGCAAAACAAAAATTGTGTGTTCACACTGTTGTAAATTCACAGGGTTGCATTTTTCCGCCATTTTTCTGGCGTTGTCCGATCTGCAAATCGTGTGTACTTACCTTAAGAAAGGTGACCTGAGCGAATGCCGAAATTGGAGAGGCAAAACGCTGCTAAACACCATCCAGATAGTCGTGGCTTTCATAATTTTGGAGCGCATTTCACCAATAATAGAGACATGTGTCCGCCAAGAACAAGCAGGGTTCAGAGCAAACCGATCATGCGTGGACCATATAAATATATATAATTCGCATCATCATAGAACAATCTGTCGAGTGGAATTCGCCACTATTCTTAGCATTTGTCGACTTCGAACGTGCCTTCGACAGTATAAGCCGCGAAGCTATCTGGAAAGAAATGGAGCTGCGTTTGGATTAAAAATCAACATCAAGAAAACAAAGATCATATGCCTAGCAACCAATGTAACCGCACCGGTATTGCTAAATAATAACATAATTGAAGACGTAGACGAGTTTTGCTACCTCGGAAGTATACTAAGCAAAGATGGCGGAGCGGATGCGGACGTGCGCAGTAGAATAAACAAAGCCCGTCATGCCTACGCTTCACTCGGCAGGATATGGCAGTCGTCACACATATCGAAGAAACACAAACTACGAATTTTTAACACCAGTGTGAAATCAGTCCTACTGTACGAGAGTGAAACATGGAAAGTTAGCAACACGATATCAAAAAAACTTCAGGTCTTCGTAAATAAATGTTTGAGACGCATAGCGAAGATGCGTATAAGCAATAATAGCATAGCTGGAGATCGAAACAGTTGGAGAAATTTATCAAATTCCATTTAAATTCTAAAAAGCATCCTTTATGTTTGCTAGAAGCTCCTATGGAGTAACGATCTTGTTTATGTAAAATAAAAAAAAACGTTAACTGAAACAACAAAAAAAAAGGATGGTTCCAAGATTTGCCCCATAGCCAAAAATTTTTCCAGTTATAGAATTGAATACAATCCATGGTGGAGCGTATATAAGATTCGGCATAGCCGAACTTAACGTTTTTATTTAATTTATTTGGAACTCATATTTCCGAAACAATGATTTCTATTTAAGTATTTTGGCAGTGTATCAATGGCTTAATTTAAAGCCAAGTTTTCTGTTTTTCAGAAGTTTAAAGAGCAATTTTTTAGAAGTTATTTATATTTGTAAAATTTAATTAAAATTTACATGTATATCACCTTTCGTAACTATAAACTGCATTGATGAATTGCAAAAAGTAATGAATTGTAATATTTATAAATAAAAAAAGGTGAATTAAAACAAAAGCTAATGCTGCTCATGACATTATTAACTATAAGTTCATCAACTTATAGTTAATAATGCCATGAGCAGCATTAGCTTTTGTTTTAATTGACACGAAATCTAGGAAAAGCTAAATACAATTCGAAAAAGTCAGCATAATTTTAAAAATCTTATATAAATAAAATATATTTGGAAAACTTCTTTAACAATAAATTTGATTGTGTGTAAACACATATTTTATTTGTGAAAGTCAGTGCGCAAATATATTTTGGTGTAATATATTAATATATGCGTTCCAAACTAAATTTCTTGATTTTCAAATAAAATTTATTTGGTCACAAATATAAATACTCGTACTAGCTGGAACCGGTCCACTTCGTTGCCCCAGATTGAGATTTCCAAACCCGCCCATTTTTTAACCAATCACGAATCCTGCCAGCAAATGCATATACAGGGTGGCGCAGAATGAGCTATATGATTTGAATTCGTTATAACTTTTTTAATTATTACTCTTTCTTTGTTTTTTGTTTAGCATTTTGTGAAGGAGACTTGGGGAATTAATTATGAATCGAACAACGAACAAAAATAATTAAATTTTTGCGAAATTTTTCGTTCGTTTCATATCCCCCACTTCATTAAAAAGTTATAATACAGGGTGGCGCAGAATGAACTACATGGTTTGAATTCGTTATAACATTTTTAATTATTACTCCTTCTTTGTTTTTTTCAGCATTTTGTGAAGGAGACTTGGGGAATTAATTATGAATCGAACAACGTACATAAATAACTGAATTTTTCTGAAATTTTGCGAAAAGTTATGGAAAATATGCTAAAAAGAGCACATATTTGCGAAGCAGAAAATTGACATCACTTACAGGATATCATTTTTCAAAGCTAATGACAAAAAACCCCAAAATATACTGTATTTAAAAAAAAAATTATAATAATCGCATAAATAAACCAGTAAGGAAAGACAGAAAGTCGGGCGGGGCCGCCTATATAATACCCTACACCAATGCGAAAATGGGCATTGCGATAAGAATTTGGCAGTGTTCATACACGTAATAAGCAAACTCTCTCTGCCGATTTTCGTACTGATCGGATATAAAACACGGTTTCTACAGTGCTTACATGTCAAATCGGGTGTAACATATATATTGGGACTATGTTTAAATCTAAACCGATTTTCCCCGAATTTGGCAGTGTTCATACATGTAATAAGAAAACTCTCTCTGTTAAATTTTGTACTGATCGGATATAAAACACGATTTCTACAGCGCTTAAATGTTAAATCGTGTGGAACATATATATGGGGGCTATATCTAAATCTGAACCGATTCGGATATAAAACACGATTTCTACAGCGCTTAAATGTTAAATCGTGTGGAACATATATATGGGGGCTATATCTAAATCTGAACCGATTTTCCCCGAATTTGGCAGTGTTTATTCATGTAATAAGAGAACTCTCTCTGCCAAATTTCGTACTGATCTGATTTAAAATACAGTTCCTACAGCGCTTACATGTCAAATCGGGTGAAACATATATATGGGAGCTATATCTAAATCTAAACGGATTTTCTCCGAATTTGGTAGTGTTCATTCACGTAATAATAAAACTCTCTCTGCCGAATTTCAAAAAGATCGGATGTAAAATGTGGTTTCTACACCGCTTACATGTCAAATCGGGTGAAACATATATATGGGGACTATATCCAAATCTGAACCCATTTTAACCAATTTCAATAGGGATCGTCCTTGGGCCAAAAAGGAGCACTATGCTAAATTTCATCACAATCGGACCATAAATACGACCTGCACTTTGATTACAAGAATACATGGACAGGCAGACGGACATGGCTAAATCGACTCAGAAAGTGATTCTGAGTCGATCGGTATAATAAACAATGGGTCTATCTCTTCTCCTTTTAGGTGTTACAAACAAATGCACAAAGTCATAATACCCTGTACCACAGTGTGGTGTAGGGTATAAAAAGTTATAAGCCATATAAACCATATAGCTCATTCTGCGCCACCCTGTACACAAAATAACAGCACCCTCGCTAACAAATTGTGCAAGATATCTCAATTTCCAAATGTGGCCACGCCCATTTTTGAACTAATCACGTAGACTGCCACCAGATATATATAAACAGAATTACAGTACTATCACTACTATATTGTGCAAGATAGCTCAAATTTGGGTTATATGGGCGGGGCCACGCCCTTTGGTCTGATCCCGCTCATTTTTAGACCAATCACGTAGGCTTCCACCAGACACATATGCACAAAATTACAGCACTCTCGCCAAAAAATTGTGCAAGATATCTCAATTCAAATATTTGACATATATGGGCGGGGCCACGCCCATTGGTCCGATCCCGCCCTGTTTTGTACCATTCACGTATACTACCACCAGATACATATACATAGAATTACAACACTCTCTATAACATATTGTGAAAAATATCTAAATTTCAAAATGTGGCTTATATGGGCGCTGCCACGCCCATTGGTCCGTCTCCGCCCATTTTTGGACCAATCACGTAGACTACCACCAGATACATATGTAAAACATTACAGCACTCTAGCTAACAAATTGTGCAAGATACTTCAATTTCAAAAGGTTGCTTATATGGGCGAGGCCACGCCCATTGATCCGATTCCTCCCATTTTTGGACCAATCACGTAGACCACCACCAGATACATATGCACAAAATTACAGCACTCTCGCCAAAAAATTGTGCAAGATATCTCAATTCAAATATTTGACTTATATGGGCGGGGCCACGCCCATTGGTCCGATCCCGCCCTGTTTTGTACCATTCACGTATACTACCACCAGATACATATACACAGAATTACAACACTCTCTATAACATATTGTGAAAAATATCTAAATTTCAAAATGTGGCTTATATGGGCGCTGCCACGCCCATTGGTCCGTTTCCGCCCATTTTTGGACCAATCACGTAGACTACCACCAGATACATATGTAAAACATTACAGCACTCTCGCCAAAAAATTGTGCAAGATATCTCAATTCAAATATTTGACTTATATGGGCGGGGCCACGCCCATTGGTCCGATCCCGCCCTGTTTTGTACCATTCACGTATACTACCACCAGATACATATACATAGAATTACAACACTCTCTATAACATATTGTGAAAAATATCTAAATTTCAAAATGTGGCTTATATGGGCGCTGCCACGCCCATTGGTCCGTTTCCGATATATCAATTTCAAAATTTGGCTTATATGGGCGGGGCCACGCCTATTTGGTACATCGAAAATTCAAGTACCCTATTTGCTCCACCCCCACATATGTACATTCTGTGAAAATTTCAAGAAGATCCGTCCAGCCGTTTAGGCACTTATACGGTACAAACAAACAATCACACATTAATCTTATATATGAAGCATTATTTGCTTCATAATTTGGTGGACATGTTGGCGTATGCCTAAATAGTACTATTCTAAAATATGATTACATTCTGGTGACCACTACTGCAGTTGTATGCTATCTAATTTTGTCGATTTTAAAAAATATGCTCCTATTCTTCACCTTTTATGTCAAATTTGGTGAACGACATGCAATATGTAATAAATGTTTCTTAAGGATTTTTTATGGACTTTTCAATGGTAATAATAATTTTTTGCAGAAACATTATTTTGACATTGAAATTCAAGGTCAAACTATTGATTTGCGAATATCAAAAAAGCGTTGTCAAGCGATGTTACTCAAAATTTTTCCGAAGAATGCTATTTTAGAGTACTAACGATGGACATAATTTTGGGAGAAGCACCTTCAGGAGAAGCACCTTAAGTGTGTTCTATAACACCGTGCGACAAAATTGAACAAAAATTATTGGTCATTGAAATATGTATATAATTCAGAAAGCTGACTAGAATCACAACAAAACTGTGTACTCAGTTTTTTATTTTCTGGTCGAGTTCGCGTTAAAAAGGACTTGACATTTTTTTAAGGATAAAATTATTAATGCTTTGTTTGTAATTTTCTGCAAGACCTAGTAAGACGATAATGGTGTCAACTGAAAGGGCACATGTCCCCTAGTCCTGTAGTAATTTCATTCCACAATGGGCCATTCTATCATTCATAATATAACTAATCATTATGTAACTACGTATGCATAGTATTTTCGAAAGCGTAGAAAACGTTGTTATTGGTAAAGTGTTTTCAACTCCTTATTATAACACTTTATTACAATGACAATAATAACTGCATACAAGCAGGCCCGTGCGCAGCGGGGTTTTAGGGGTTCAACGCTTGAAGTATTTCGCCACCACTCAGTTCGACTTCTGGCCCATCAATATAAAGTCCCAGAGCCGTCCTTCCTCCTAGCTTGGACCCATTCGTGTAGCAGCTGGTTCCCACTGGCACATGAGCCAGTGTTCCGTTTTCCCAGGACCGTCTGTCTGGCACAAACGAATCTGAGGTTAGGTTAGGTTGAATAGAGGAGACGTTTAAAACGTCTCATGTCCATGGACATACAATTAAGCCAGTGGTTCGGCCTGTTGTGCGCTCCTTATTTATGATTTTCATACCCCACGGATTACAGAAAATCGGTACTAGACACGTATTTTCTCAGTATCTTCCAGTCATATCCTCTGAGATGAGTCAAGTCTGGCAATATGTCGGAACCGAAATATCGGGATCTTGCATGTGTGAAAGCTGGGCAGTGACACAGAAAATGTTCTATCGTTTCGATGTTTTCCTGCATGCCCTGCACTCGTCGTTTTCTGCTAGTCCTATGCGATGAAGATGTGCCTGTAAGCTTGAGTGTCCCGTTAGAACACTTATCATCTTACTAATCTCGATCTTGTTTAGTTTCAGAAAACTACTGGTTTTCTTCTCATTTGGGTCACCCCACAGTATCTTTGCAGTTGCTCCTACAGTTGCTCTATTCCACACAGTTTTGTGAGCCATCACTGCCCAATGCTTCAACTCATCCTTCGTGGCTTCGAAAGGTTTCCAACATTCCAAGTTTATTACTCGAAGTTCTCTGCCCTTTGAAGCCAAGCAGTTTGCTCGTTCATTTCCAATCACTCCGTTGTGTCCCGGTACCCAGAAAATACGCAGTTGACCATGGACTGAGTAATTATTTATCGTTCTTTTACAGTCTAACACAGTTAACACACTCCGTGATTGCTCGAACTTCTGCTTGAAATACTGTGTTATGGTCTGGGAGGCGGAAGTAAAGTTCGACTTCTGGTTCATCAATAAAAAGTCCCAGACCCGTCCTTCCTCCTCGCTTGGACCCATCCGTGTAACAGCTGGTTCCCACTGGCACATGGGCCAAAGTTCCATTTTCCCAGGAGCGTCTGTCTGGCACGAACGATTCACAGGTAGCTGTAAGCCGCACTTCAGGAATGCGGTCGGAGATTTCCGTTGTTTGAATATGACCGACCAGTGATTGTAATATCTTCTGATGGTACGACTTGTGGTCTCGATTTATCCATTCACCCATCACTTGTAGACGTCTTGCTGTGAGGGCTGCCTCATACTTTATACGGATATCTATTGGTTGGATGTGCAGTATAGTCTCCAACGCTCTTGTTGGTGCGGTTCTAATTGCTCCGCTTATGCCTAGACAGCACATACGTTGCAATTTTTGCAATGTTATTACGTTATACTTTTTGTCCATTGATGTCCACCACACTACAGAGGCGTAGGTGATTATTGGTCTAATCACGCTCATGTAAAGCCAGTGTGTCATATTTGGACGTAGTCCCCATTTTGAACCTATATCTCTTCTGCACAACGACCAACATCTGTGGGCCTTTGTAACTCTTTCTTCAATATGATCTTTCCAGTACAGTTTCTGATCCAAGATTACTCCCAAGTATTTTATCTTATTAGATATGGCAATATTCTTATCCAGGAAACGAGGCACGGTAAAAGGATGAATCTTCCTTTTCCTTGTAAATAGACATATTTCTGTTTTGTCTGGATTGACATTTAGTCCCCTTGGTTGTGCCCAGTTATATGCTATGTTAAGTGCCTCTTCAGCTCTTCTGCATAGTTGGTTTGGATGTGTGCCCCTTAAAAGTATTATAACGTCGTCTGCATAACAGACTGGTTTAAGTCCTTCATTGGTGAGGGCTTTAAGGAGACTGTGTATCGTCGTAACCCATAGGAGACGCGATAAAATGCCCCCTGAGGTATACCACGATTTACCTTGTCTCTGATTTTTACGTCATATGACCCACAAATAATCCACCTATTCCTTAGCATATTGTTGATCCAGTTTATCAACGCCCGGTCAACCTGAAACTCGTCTAAGGACTGGATAAGTGTATCGGTCTGAACGTTGTTAAAAGCGCCCTTAATGTCTATACAAACGGCAAGTGTGTACAATTTTTCACTGAAGGACTTTTCTATGTGGTGTGCTACCTCATGTAGAGCTGTTTCCACTGATCTTCCTTTAACATATGCGTGTTGCTTGAATTTTAGCTTGTCATCGGCTATCTTACTTTTGATCATGTCGTCAATTATTCGCTCCATTATTTTTAAGAGGAAAGAAGTTAGGCTAATAGGTCGATAAGCCTTTGGGATCGTATAACTCGCCTTGCCAGGCTTAGGTATGAAGACCACCCTTGATTCCTGCCAATTTTTTGGGGTATATGCATGAGTTAGGCATGCAGTGAAAACTCCAACAAGATGAGTTGATACCAGATCTACCTCATTCTGAAGAAGCGCTGGAAATATTCCGTCCGCTCCCGCAGCCTTATAAGGAGAGAAGCTTTTTATTGCTTCTTTAACCATAGCATCCGTAATAGGTACTTGGTGCATTACATTTTCGGTCTTTTTTATTGTATTCTTTGAGCTTTCTGTGGTAGTCATCCCAATATACTGATAGCTTTTTACGTCGAGCTCTGCGGACATCCTTGCCAATCGACCGAATTTGCCCTGTCATCCAGGGTTTCTCATAGGCAGATTTCCTTTCTCGAAGCGGGCAACTATCTTCGAATGATTTTACAAGAGCCTCCGTAATCCTCCTCACATTGATATCAATGTCTTCTGTACTTGGATAATCGTGTTTAGGCTGGCCGAATCGATTTCTAAGTAGATTGCCGAATTTGGTCCAGTCGGTTTTAGCCTTATTACGGAAACTTATTGGGCTAGGCGGTGGCCGTGCAATTTTAAACCTTATATAACGGTGGTCCGAATAGGAGTGTTCATCCGAAACCCTCCACTCATGGATCTCATCAATGAGGTTTTCCGAGCATATCGTTATATCTAATACTTCTTCCCTAATTTTGTTAACAAAGGTCGCCTTGTTCCCTATGTTGAGAGTTAGGAGATCGTTAGTATTAAAAAATTCTATAAGGGCTTGTCCCCTTTTATTGGTGTCACTACTACCCCAAGCAATATGGTGTGAGATGGCATCACAACCAGCTAGTAACACATTACTTGTATTTTTGGATTCCCTTACAAGACGTAGGTGGCAATGTCGGCGCATCGAATGACAGGTATACTGACGCCAGATACATACTTCCATTACCTTGTATCAGCACAGTTGCGTCCGATGTTGACAGCTCTGGAGAGAAGAGATAGCATAAGTTTTTATGGCACAGAATACAAGTCCTTGGACGAGTAACTGTGTTAGCGTAGAAAAGATTGTAGTTCATATGGTTTAATCCAGTAACTTTGTTACTAGTAGTCCACGGTTCCTGGACCAAAGCAACATGAACCCTGCCTTTATTTATTATGTCCATCAGAGCAATGGATGCCATTTCGCTCCGGTGGAGGTTTATCTGGATGACCTCAATCATTGTCTTTCCAGTAAAAATTTCCTTTGGGAGTCGTCTATCCTATTTGGTTGCACTCCCTCTTTATTTGGTAGTGAGTCTTTCTCCTCCTTTCGTTTACTACCTATTACACACTCTTCAAGTAGACCTCTTTGGGAGGCGGTGTTACTTTTTGTCGCTCCCTCTTTGTTTTGATTCTTTATGTACCTATTCCTATCACCACTATTGCTGGGAGCATTCTGCAAAATTTGTGATATTATCGGCAATTTGGTAATGTTATCGACCTCTTTTTGGAAGGCGGTGTTGTTTTTTGTCGCTCCCTCTTTGTTTTGAGTTTTTGTGCTCCTCTTCATATCCTTATCACAACCTTTGCTGGGAACTTTCTGCAAAATTGATGATGTTATCGGTAAATTGGCGATGTTATCGACCACTTCCACCTCACTTTTTGGAATTGTCTCACTCGCTTCATTCTGTTCACTATTTTCGTTTGCCACTGCAGGCGGTACGTTCGTGTTTGGGCTCGTCTTAACTGTCCTGCCAATGGGGGATTTTCCAATCTTAAAGAAGATTTTCCAAATCCCGAAAAATGCCATGCCTTTTGTCTTGACAAGGCTATCCCTGGAATACGGGTCTATGCCTACCACCAGGAGAGAACCATCGGGATCATTTTTCCTGTGGAAAACTTCCCACTTCCCCACTTTAAGGTTCGAATCTTGTTTGCCAATGATGCTGAGTATGCGCTCTGACGGTACCTTACTAGCCCATCCTCTGACATAGAAAGATGTTTTTATGAGTACAGGGATATCGCTTTTCCTTACCAGTTTCAGCTTTGCGCCGTCCCAAGGTGAGGGGATGCTCTCCACTAGTTTTCCGAGGACATCGACACAGCATTGTGATGCCAGTTTCAGCATCAAAACGCCCCTCTCAAACGTGCAACTCATCACTTGGATTGTTGGTCCATCATTAGATTCGAGAATGTGGTCCAATACCTTTGTGTTGAACAAATCTTCGAAGATGCTCTCTTGCTCTTCGGGAATTCTGCCAGACGCACTACTGCTATCAATTATGGCATAGTGTAGTTCGTCCTGAATATGTTTTTTGGCTATTTGGGAATAAGATGGTGTTTCCTTACCCTTTCTTATAGCCACCTAGCTTTTTCCTTTAGAATGGGTCTTTTTGTTTGAGGCCCCCTCTTTTATGGATGGTTTGGTGGACTTACTCACCTTCTCAACAACAGGATCAACTTCTCCTCCCACCATTAACGGATTCTGACTAGAAACTCCTTTTTTGGTAGATTGAATAGGTTTCTTCGAAGTGCTGGGTGGCTTCTCCTCCCAACTTCTCCTCCCACCATTAACGGATTCTGACTAGAAACTCCTTTTTTGGTAGATTGAATAGGTTTCTTCGAAGTGCTGGGTGGCGGTGAGCTTTTTTTCTTCTTAGTTAATTTCGCATCGCTATGCTCTTCGGGAGATCTGACTCTTTTAGTAGATGTAGAAGAGTCAGATTCATCCTGTAATATCTTCTGCCGGTTCATCTTATTCAGTTTCCTTCTTTGTGCCCCTGACAGTCTTTTCCGATTTTCAACAATAGTTATCACTTGATGACTCAGAGTCCGAGTTCCCACTAGCTTTTAAAAGCTGGGGTTGCTTAGAGCCCCCCCTTGGGTTTTCTTCCTCATCGTTTATTTTGCCAAAGGCTAGATGTGCGCTTGTATCTGTTTCGACTACGGAATCCGAGGCACCCAACCCCGTAGAAGTTACTTGCTCACGATTGTTTGATAACGACGACACGTGACTCGCGAGTAAATCAACGCATTCCGCCGGTACTGGATTTATTTTTCCCTGCACCGTAATATCATTTACTTCATCAGGGTTAATCATAAATTTTTGGGAGAGACCCCCATAGCCAGTATTTGCCCGTAATAGGTACTTCGATGTTGGCCTTCCAGACTACTTCCAAAATGTCTGTCCTGAGCCCGATGCAACAAATTCAACACCCACTTTAAGAACAACACCTTATGGTTGCGTAGTAGGTAGGTGAATAAGTATTGCGTAATAGGTTGGAAAAACTATCCGCTCTGCAATAACACGTCCGTTCGCTACCACTGACGGCGACTGACAACGAATCTGAGGTAGCTGTAAGCCGCACTTCAGGAATGCGGTCGGAGATTTCTGGTGTTTGAATGTGACCAAGTAGAGATTCTAAAATCTTCTGATGGTACAACTTGTGGTCTCGTAGCCTTGCTAAGGCATCGGGCGACAACGGATTCAAATTTGAATAGTCACTTGACAAATTCACCACGAAATGCAATGTACATATATGCTTACGAGTATATCGTGTTCAAAATGATATTAGTAGTATTTGTCAAGAGATGTACATACGATTGTCAGATCTAACAATATTGTTAGGAAATGCCGGAAAAATCAACCCTGTGAACATACAATTACAAGTTATTGTAAGACAATAATATTGGTAGACATCTGGTAATAGTGTAAGCACACAACGTTGCCATTGCGAGATAATTTGCAGACACTTTTGATTGTCAGATGTGCGAAGTTTATGCATGTGACAATTGCGCCATTGAAAGAGAAACATTTTATTAACAACTCTTGCAATCGTCTGGACTGACAATTCACCTTTGCCTAACAATCTGCCATTGTCCGTACATTTGCAGCACTCTAACCGGTTTGATATTATTGTCCGATCTGGCAATTGTAATATACCGACTGCTTAATGAGATAATCAATAATTCCAAAGCTTTCACATTCATGGCGGACGAATTAGCTGATATTTCAGGGGTTGAGCAAGTTTCAATGTGTATCCGGTACCTTAATGACGGGCGATATAAAATTTGCGAAGATTTGTAGAGTTTTGTCCCAATAAAACAGTTCGATGGAAAAGGTTTGGCTAAAGTTATTCTAAATTTTCCTATGTTTATGCATCTGACAATGGCGCCATTGTCAGAGAAACATTTTATTGGCAGCACTGTCTATAAAATATTTTTATTGGCAATCATGCATATAAATATAAAATTAATGTGGTATTGCGGACTCGATGGGTAGAACAACATGAGTCTGTTGTCTTCACATACAATTAGCCGTTATCGAGGCTTATGTATATTATATAATTTAAATGGATTGGCTTCCCTGAATATTCATAGAGACATTCCAGTAGAAATTAACCCAGTATTAGACGATTTTTTTATTTCGCCTCACTGTCTCAATTTATTAAAATACAATTAATATATTGTTTTACAGAAACGTTAAAAATAGTTAAAGATGTGTCCAACATTATTGTTCGGAGTATCATAACATACAATTTAAGTTAAACATTAGTTTAGCAAATTTAAAATTTTACTTTATTTTTTAAAAACACACTGGGTAGTCACTATAGGTTTGTCTTTGAATAATTCTTATTGAGAATATTACATAGGTATTATTTAATATTAATGCCAACCATCCATTTTTATTAAAAAAAATTGGGTACCATATCAATAACTCCATTCGTAAACACGCTAAGTCGAGCATGTGTTTAGGGAGATTGTATTTTTAACTTCTAAATATTCCAAATTATATTCAGTCAAAATGTGGTGTTTATCCTTCAATCCGAGCAAAAGTTATTCACAAAACAGTACGTGTCATTCGATGTCCATTACAAAGGAATTCCACAAAAATTTAAAAAAAAATCATCAAACTTTGATCGCCTCTCCTGAAAAACTACCTTTTTGCACTTAGCATAGTTTAGAAAGGAGGTATCGATATATCTCAACCCCCCAAAACAAAATCCTGCGCACGCCCCGCCCCTTGAATGCTTTTATGGAAAAACTTTTCTCCAATATCATGCCCATGTAAAAGTAATCCGCAAGGCGGCACTTTTTTGATAAGTACTTTTTTACGAATTTGATTAACGGCCAGGTTTCCTGGCAATGAGAGTTTTTGCTGTACAATACAAAAAGAGCCAAGATATACCGAAATTACATAGTACATATCCCATATTGAGGGTATTCCTTAGTCGGTTTACCCGACTGAAAGTTCTTACTTGTTTTTCTTCATTTGTTAGCAAAAAGTTCTCAGAATATTTACTATTTTAAAACTTTCGTTTGACGTTTGCACAAATATCCACCAAAGCTTTGTTTTGAAATAATTTGATTAATTTCAATTATGTTATAGTACTTTTTGGCTTTGTTAGCACTTAAATAATTCCTAAATCAGTAACGTTGTTCCTGAAAACTGAACAAGACCAAAAAAAAACTGAACAATTCAGGAGAATTCAGGGCATCTGACAATCCTAGTTAGCACAGATTTGAAGTCAACCCGCGAGAATACCAACTTTGGGTCAAATTTGTAAATATGTTTAACTTTTCCAATAGCTGTTTGTCCATGTCCACAATCGGATGTTTACAGAGAGCTAAAACAAAAGTTACAGAATTTTGACCGGTGTAAATCGATTCCGAACCACCGTGCACTATGACCGTCAACAACAGGTCGGTTGGTCAAACACGCACCGAACCTACTGAAATTGAATGATGCTCCGTTAATATAGGTAAACGACGTTTCGAACGTTGATGCTGCCGTTGGCACAGCCAACAGTTCAGCCAAACACCAGACATCTAGACGATACAATTAAACCACCACAAACCACTGCCGTCAGTACCATCACCATCATCAATAGCATCACCATCACCATCACTTCCAGACCGGGAACAATCATAACAAAGGCAGAAGAGGCTGGCCATCTCGGCACAAACAACGAGAAGAACAATCAAAACGAAATGTATTTTATGGGGTGATAAGAATCAATGAAGCCACCGAAATCCAATTGAGACATATTGTACGAATGCCCGACCGTCTGTCCGTCCGCTCATTCGTCTTTCAACGAAGGTATGTACATATGTAGGTATGTCTTATGAGACATCGCCATCATCTGATGGAAATATTTAAATTTGAATTTTTACCATTTCATGTGTCCCCAGTGTGGACCCATGTTCCATGTTCCAGTCGAGCGATTGCACTCTGGACGATTCGTTTCACGCTTCCATCATCACACAAATGGTACGTGGCCGCAGCAGGTTGTTTTGGAGACTGTCAGTGTGTGACTGTTTATGCGCATGTGTGACAATCTTGCGACTGTAAATGCAGCGATCGATCGAAAGGTGGTGTTACGACTTGAAAGACATCATTAATTTCGATTAATCTATTCAATATTCCTCATTTTCAATGTTTGTTAATAGATTTGTTAAAGTGGGCCTTTGATCAAACACGCATAAATTGATATCTATCCACTGTCCCCCTGTTCGCTCAATGATTACATTGTGCCCTGTCTCCGTCTTCCTCGCCTCTTAGGCATGTCATAAATCACAGGTTTTGTTGACATCCCATGTCCCTGTCTCAAAACGGTCGTTTTGGAATTCAATTTAGAAAAGTTTTGGTAGTAATTAACTGCAAGCAAACGATATCACTGACAATACAAATCCAAATAAAACGAATCAGGCGGGGACGACTGCAACACGCGTGGTCCCCTCGCTAGTGTATCAGAGAATTGTCTCATTTACGAGTATCGTCTCCCCACAATCTCCCTAAAACCAAGAGTATATTGTACGCAAGGAATTGATGCAGTGCGTCCATCTCATTGTTATGTAAATTAGGTTAATTTTGGTACAATAGAAAACCGAATTGACTATGAATTCGAAACAACACTACAGTCAGGTAGACAAACGGTAGGACGGACAATCTGGCACCCATTTATTCGAAATTTATAAGAAGACGTAAAATACGACACCTTTCTTTTTCGATTAGATTTCAATAATTGAGCCGCGATTATTTCTAGTTTGGTGTTGTTTTTCTTTTTTGTTAACATGAAAACACAACTCACTTATGTATTGTGCATTATTCAAATGAACTCTGTAAATTTAGATAATTACAAATCGATTAAAAAAAGTGGTATCTAATCAGGCATAGAATATAGGTTAGCAATCTATAATTATGAACTAAATACGATTCTGTAATTGCTAATTACTACCATCTGCACCAATTATCGAAGATTACGAAATTACCGAGAAGACTGCTATACTCTCATATGAGTATTTTCGTCAAATCCTGCTTCCTGTTGGAAGTTTCGCAGAGAAATGTTTAATGTAGTCATTGATAGAAGAGTAGAATAGAAATATATAAATTCCCGTATGAGAAATAATATTTATCGTATCAAAAATCCATTTTTTATTCCAAATTATGTGTCTTGAGTTTGACCTTGAATTGCAATGTTAAAAAATAATTATCTTATACGAGTATGTTGTATAAATGTAGTATTGTCTCAAAGTGTATCAAGAGACATTTCTCTGTAAATTTTTATTTAGATCGGTTAAAAAATGTTGTATAGGGATAGGGATCGTCCATAGGCCAAAAGAAAGTTCTGTGCAAAATTTCGTTGAGATCGGACAATAATTGCGACCTGTACTTTGATTACAATTATACATGCACAAATAGACAGACGGTCAGTGGGACAATTATCAATGTACATTTTGTGCGATTCTAAATAGCTGTCATATAAGCCACGGTTCATTTAAAGAAGTCCACGTTGTCAGGAGATACAATGGTCAAAATTTCAAACTTTGACACCTTGTAATCTATCACGCTAGGATGCTGTATTTTTGGCACATTTCGTACCCATCGTACTTTTGCAACCCCTGCAAGTTTTGACGCGATCAGAAGAAAATTGAAAAAGTGGCCCTTTACATAGACGTGTTTTCCCATATATAAAACCACTGGGTTGCCATTAAAGTGTATTTTGGGGATCCACAGCCATTTTTTGCAAGGAATATTTGTGTCGAATACATCACCCAAAAATCCATATCATAATTTTTGGAGAGGAATTTTCAGAAGGGCTTGGGTGTTTTCGGAGAAATACTTCTTGAAGTGTCTCCGTTATTTCCTTCTTTGACATAGAACATCTTTTCCTAATCCATCTATACTAAAATTGTGTCTGAATTTACTAACCTCTTGATTTACCCAGCAAATTTTGGGGCTAAATACCTCGGAAACCCGATGTCAGGGCAAAATACTGCTAATGCCATTCGGTAAAGCGGGACGAAATTATGCAGAATAAGTTGTTTTTATCGAGGATAAATTTTTAAAGTGAATTTTGCACAATCAGTGTTATTATTTCCCTGGTGAATGCCGTATCACCACACTCTATAGAATGTCAATTTAAGAAGGTACTTACCTTTAAAAAATGTTCATGAATCAGAAGTTAATATTCACAATAAACTTAAAAACACACACAAACAAATATTGAACATTTTGAAAATTAAAATTGGGGAATGAGCAAAAGTATGAAAACATTAAGAAAGACAAATGTCAACATACTTCATTTTATTAATATTTTGGGGGAAAACCTACACTCAAATAATTTTGTTAGTACCATTAGCAAACATTTTTGTGGTTTCAACAGTCTGTGTCTTCAGAAAAAGGGAAAGCAGACTTCGACTGTTATTTTAGCAAAATCATGGTTGCAAACGGGAATAACTTTGCGGATTATGGTCGACAAAGTTATTGCGAATATAATAAATAAAAGATTGGCAGAGGCAATTTTCCGGTGCTCAGAAGGGGCCAGCTTGCTCCCTTCTGAGCACCGGAAAATTGCCTCTGCCAATCTTTTCTAACAAATCGTGCGTCGATCATGTCAATAGTCTCAGGATTATTGCAGAGCAGTCAGCAGAATGGAGATCGCCTCTTTATCTCGTCTTTATCGACTTTGAAAAGCGTTTGATACCCTCAATCACTAAACTGTATGGAGCGCACTGGTATGCAAGGGTGTACCTACCAAAATAATAAACCTGGTAAAAATATTGTACAGTAATGTAACATTTCGCGTACTATATGAGAAACAGCTGAGCAAAAACATCACCATTAACCACTCCTCTGTAACTGTGTCCTCGATGTAGTGACGCAAAAGTCAGTCATAGTAAAGGTATCACATGAGGTTTGCAAGGCAGATTGGAGGACTTGGATTATGCGGATGACATAAGCTTGCTATCTTTCTCCGATATGCACTATTTCTCCGACATGCAGTCAATGCTAACTCTGGTTAGCGAAACCGCAAAGTTAGTTGGATTAAAGATAAACATCCCCAAAACACTCAGGGTAAATGCTAACACAGCTCGGAAACTCCGAATCCAGGACTCGGAAATTGATGTTGTGGAGTCCTCCTGCTATCTCGGCAGCGTACTCACAAAATCCAACTAAACCTTGTTTGGAAATCGTCGAACATCTCGAGACGTACCAAAATTAGAATTTTCAACTCCAACGTGAAATCCACACGTACATTCGGCTGCGAAACGTGGAATATGGCACCGCGCGATACCCAGTCTCTTCAGGTATTTGTCAACAAATGCCTCCGCAGAATCTTGCTTGTTTACTGGCAATCAGTAATATCTAATGCCCAACTCTGGTCAGATACAAACCAGTAACCTGTTGAGTTGGAAATAAGAAGACGCAAATGGGACTGGGTTGGATATACTATCCGTAAGCCACCAGATGATATCACCAAGAAAGCCATAGACTGGAAGTCACAGGGAAGCCCGCGCATTGGACGACCATCGCACACCTGGAAACACCAAATCACAGCAGAACTATCCTAACTACAACTACGGTGGAATGAAGTAAAACACGGCGCTGATGATCGAATTCATTTGAATCAACTTGTTGCGGCCCTATGCTCCCCATTGGAGTAAAATGAACATATATATATTAGGGATGTAACGAAAGTGACTTTAGCGAAAGCGAATATTGAAATATATTTCTTGCGAATGCGAAGACGAATAGTGAAATATGCATTTTTGCGAAAGCGAATGCGAATAATAGTTTGACCCTTTAGTACCAACAAAATTAAGGAACTAAATTGATACTTTTCCAGGATATTTTTACCTGATGTTACCACAAGGACAATCATATTTTTCAACTGTTTTGAAGAGAAGTGGAAGTTTTCATTCGTATTAATATCTTTAACAAATGGAAGCGAATACTGAAATATATTTTTGCGAAAGCGAATAATCCAAAGACGTTTTTTGCGAAAGCGAATGTTAAAATGATGCGAATAATTCGCGTTCGCATATGCGAATACGTTACATCCCTGATATATATCGATACCTCCATTCTAAACTATGCTACGTGCAAAAAGGTAGTTTTTCAGGAGAGGAGATCAAAGTTTGATGCATTTTTTAAATTTGCATGGAATTCCTTTATAATGCAAATCGAATGACCTGTATTGTTTTGTGAATAACTTATAACGAAAAATAAAACTAATTAGTAAAATTAAATAGCGATAGGAGGATCTACAAACAATATTTACCGTTCGCTGGCATTAACTATCTTCAACTATTAACTATTTTTGCCGGAATTGGTAATTTTTTAAGTCATGGAAATATAAAAATATACTGACACTACTACATGATAAAAGACCAAAAAAGGACCCGTGTCTCCCAGTTTTGCCCAAAGACATGTACTTTTTTTACGGGCCCCTAAAGATTTGGGGCCTCGGTGTCATTCTTGCAAAAAAGTGATCATTTTCTCAGGCTCATATCATGCAAACCGTTCGGAATTTTGAAGCACAGTTTTAGCTCTTGTCATAGAGAACAAAAATTGTGAACATATAAAATCATCATCAAGGCCAAAATCGCACTTTTAAAAATTGATTTTTTAACCTTTTTTGCCCCTGTTCAGGTCCATAGGACCTGAACCGTTCAAAATTCAAGGAAACAATCATCAAAAATGTACCTAAGATCTCAATAAACAACTTTCTAAAACATACGAACATCCTAGGAATGGTTCTTAACACCGTTTAGGTAGCCGCAAAAGTGAAAAATTTCCCGAAATTTTCTTAATTTCAACTGTTTTTTCTTTACTTCAACATTGATTTTATATGCTCACAATTTTTGTTCTTTATGACAAGAGCTACAACTTTGCCTCAGAGAGTAAATCAAAATTCCGAACGGTTTGCAAGATATGAGCCTGAGAAAATGATAACGTTTTTGCAAGAATGACATCGAGGCCCCAAATCTTTAGGGGCCCATAAAAAAAGTACATGTCTTTGGGGAAAACTGGGAGACACGGGTCCTTTTTTGGACACGGGTCAATGTTGGCCAATTAAGTTCATTCATCCCATAGTAATTGTACATATCCAGAGTCACACCATTGGATAAAAATATCTTCTCCATTTCGAAAGTCTTCGTATTCGAAACATCCCTCATGGGTTACATCCCGATTAGACTAAAATAACCGAGTTCTTTGGAGGCAATACTTTATTATACCGATCGACATAGAATCACTTTTTGAGTCGATTTAGCCATGCCTGCCTGTCTGTCCGTCCATGTATTCTAGTTATCAAAGTACAGGTCGCAATTATAGTCCGATCTCAACGAAACTTTGCACATATCTTTATTTTGGCCCAGGGACGATCCCTATTGTATTTGGTTAAAATCGGTTCAGATTTACATTCGACATAATAAGGTTTCTTATTACCTGAATGAGAACTGCCAAATATGGGGGAAATCGGTTCAGATTTAGATGTAGATTTAGATATGTTCCTGCCTACTTAGTATTTAAGCGCTATTGAAAATGTATTTTACGTCCGATCTTTATATAATTTGGCAGAAATTAAATTTTTGATCCAAGTTGATGAAAATCTGTTTAAATAATGTATAGGGCCATTTATTTGCGCCTTACGATACTTGGTTTATGAAAGAATACTGCGAATTTTGGGTTTATCGTTTCAGATCCAATTTATTATGATCAACATTTTCAACTCTTCCCTTAAAAAAGCCTTGCAGAGGAGGTGGAGCTAAGTACTTTTTTATCTGAATCGAAACCAATTATTGAAAATTATTATCGCAATGCCCCTTTTCGTATTGTTAGGGAGGTGTAGGGTATTATATAGTCGGCCCCGCTCGACTTTCCGTCTTGGACTTTTGACATATATGTATATAGCGGGTTATCCAAACAGAGGTTTGATATTTATATAAAAAATATAGTTAAAATATAGTTAGGGATACCCTTAAACGTTCCATGTGAGAAATTTTTCTCACCGAGAGTTACAGAACATGGGTACTGAAAACCGGCAATTTACCGATACAATCGGTAGTGAATAAAAACTATCGATATTGACGCAAAAACAAAACTATCGACACTATCGATAGTTTAAAAGCTCTACCGACCACAGAAAGTTATTGTTTAACATTTTTTGGTGAAAATTTTGGATTCATATTTTCTTCCCCTCTGACAAAAAGGCGGGTGGTTTCGATTGTTTTATTTGCAGCCCTGCTGGGGCTAAAACTTAATATTTACCTCGGCACCAAGGCCGTGCTCAGGATTTTGTTTTGGGGGTTTTCACACATGTTACCCATTTTTTTATTAAAAATCGATGGTTGTCATTTTTAATGCATGTACACTGAAAAAAAATTTTCATAAAATTAAAGAAATGCTGCAAAGACGTTATTAGTTTTTAAAATAAGTACTTTATGTACTTAAAATATAGATAATCTCAATAATATTAAGTAATTTACTTAATTTTAAGTAAATTTTCTTAATTATAAGTACAAAATGTTTCTGATTTTGGAGCATTTCTTTAATTTTATGACAAATTTTATTAAGTGTACATATATTTATAGTCAATAACATTCAGAAATATTTATGTAATATTTGCAACAAGAATTATTCAAAGACAAAACTATAGTGTATACCCTGTGTGTTTTTGAGTAAAAAATTTACTTTCGAAAATTAATGTTTAACTGAAATTATATGCTAACTAATTGTATCTTTAACTAATTTTAACGTTTCTATAATGAATTATTATATTCTTTGTATTAACTTCAATAATATATTAATTGTAGTAATGTTGCTTGCTTGCTTTTATTCGGTCTGCAAATCTTTGTGATTCTAACTAGGATACTCTCCCGGCTTCAAGACCATCGTGTCACGGCTCAGAAATCATGATCCAGTATGGTTGCTGCCAATTTTTAATACATATTTATACACCGCCATGTATAAAATACTTGTTTCTATAATAATATAGAAACAAAATGGTCTTGAAGCCGGGAGAGTATCCTAGTTAGAATCACAATTGTAGCAATGTTTTAATAAATAAGGGTCATTGCGATAATAATTTGATATATACACACTGAAAAAATCGCTTTTGTAGTATATTGTCTCAAACATATTCGGCTTGAAAGAAATAACTGTTTAGGGTACACTCTAAATATAAAATATTTGGTAAACACAAAAATTGTATATTGAGGAAGAAGTTGTTCTAAACAAATCTTTGTTTACATCCTAATATTTTTTTATTTGGGACCACTATTTCCGAAACAAAGTTTTATTTGCATTTAAGTATTCAGAAGAAATTTTTAATGTTTGTAAAAATGCTTTACCGTATAATCTTGGATAAAGATAAATTAATTAAAAAATTTACAACAAATGATGACTTTAAATACTCAGAAATTTTAAATGAGTGGTTTAAAACAGAAGTTAATGCCGCATCCGACATTTTTAACTGGAAGGAATAATACGAAAAAAAAAATTAAAACTTAAGTTCGAAAATGTCAGCAAAGTTTTGTAAATATTTTTATTTAAATATATTTGTAGAAATTCCTAAAAAATAATTTTATTTGTATTTAAAAACACATTTTATTTGAGAAAATTAGTTTGCAAATAAATGTTGTTGTAATATATTAATATATGCGTTCCAAGTAAATTTTATTGATTTTTAAATAATATTTATGTGCTCAGAAATATATAATATTTAAAAATGTGTGTTCCAAATGCATTTTCTTTCGATTAACCAAAATTCGGTTAATCGGTTAACTAAACTTAAGCACTGAATTTTCGCATCGCACTGTTTCAGCGTGTGGTCTGCCGTCAGCCTAACAAAGGCACAAAACACACAGCCACACAAATGGTGGATGCTGCACATGAAGATTTTTTCAACGATTCAGTGTTAAATTGATTGACTGCGACCACGGACGTCTGCCGGAAAATTAATAGTGTTTATTTTGTGCTAAAATATGCTAAATTTTTTCTGCCTTTCGCTCAAAAAATGCTTTTTTGTTTGTATAGTTTTGTTTTTTATAGCGATTTTTACATAGAAACAATGAATTATGTGCATTTGATTGCTGTAATTATTACATTAATTTAAAGAATTATTAGAATTATTTATGGTATAGTTTGCTACAGTTCAATGAAATTTTGACATTAATTTAATATAAAAAGTGCATCAAGTCAATGAAGTATTTTCATATATTCCACGTAAATTTTGCTTCGAATTGATGTAAAAATAACATTAACTTGAAGTACGTTTTTCATGAAAAGAAGTAATTATTTACTTTAATTCAAAGAAAATTGGACGTTAAATTAATGTAATATGTACTTCAAACTGACGTCAAATATTCATTGAATCAATGTAATTTGTCAAAGAACTATTGATGAAATGCGCCACATCGGTTAATATTTGGGACCTACACCTTTATCACAATTTATTAGAGTTGTGTAGTTCGTGAACGAACTAGTTCAATTGAACCGGTCACTATACTGAACTGAACGAACTAGTTCTCACAACTCGTTAATTTCAACTCAGTAGTTCACTATGTTTTTTCTTCAACCATATCTTATCGTTCTCTCTTCTCTGCTGTTATGTGTTGTTTCCATTTTTATGTCATCATCAATGTATGATTCTACCTATACAAACGCCTTTGTATTAGTGATTCCAACTCTTCCATTCATATTCCGATCAGATTCCTTTAATAGCGGCTTATTTGAACTGGTGATCTACTGAACGAAATTAACTGTTTAAGTAAAGTGAGCTAAAGAGCTGGTGTGCTAAAGTGAGCTGTTGAACTAAATGAACGAACTAGTTCACTCAATTGAACTGAACTAAAAAGAGCGATCACTTAAAAGAACTGTAGTGCCCAAAAAGGTATACAAACTTTTCCGGTTGAGAAAAGTGGAAAAATTCCAAAGAGGGGCAAAAAAGGGATTTATGAAAAGGGGGCAGCGAAAGTGGCATGGCTTCAAAAAAGGCTCACAATGCTTCTTTAGTCGCCACAACATATCAGGCCGACGGCAGAGAGATAGAGAATACAGTCATGTGTTGAAGTGAGAAAGCAGATTGACAGTGTTAGTTTTTTCTCTTTCTTTCTTGCACTTGTGTTCTGATGAAGCAAAACTAAGCTTGAAACGCTTCACAACGCGCTCTCTTGCTGAAACGTTTTATACTCATATATTTTATACTCATTCAACCACCATACCCATTTGTGTGGCTGTGTGATTTAAGGCCCAACTATAATATGCATAAGCAATTCCGTTAAGGAATGTGTGTTATGTTTCGCACCCTACTTAAGGCCCAACTATAATATGCATAAGCTAGCTTAAGCAACTGTGCGAATGCATGAAATCGTATGTGCCAAACTATAATGTACTTAAGTGAACTTTTCGTTAAGTTCTCTCAGCTCTCTCTCAGTACCCATTTGCCCAGCGGTAAAAATACCCATTATTTAATCGCTGATGTAAGCAATATTTAGTAGCAATCAGTGATGATTTTATCGCTTATATTTCTGCTTACATTTACACACGAGTGTCATAGGCTGCTTAATCGGTGCGCTCTCGCTTACAAAGTAAGGAAAGATGTCACTAAGTGCCATTTCAATTGGACTTACTTTATAAGTGTAGCTATAAGCAAGCCCGATGGCACGTCAATAAATGCAGGCAAATTAGAATGTAATGCACGCCGATTACAGTCCGATTTGCACTTGTAAGGCAATGTTATGAGATGGTACCACTAATCCTGGTGATTTCGTAAATGGAAGTCTAATAAACATGCATTTAAATGTATCATTTGTTTATTTAAAAAAAAAACTTAAATACGATTGAAATACTTAAATAAAAACAGATAAATTCATTTCACAACAAATACAAAAGGCACATACTAAAGTGTATACTCAATATTACAACAGAAATTCAGATTTTCAGGTTTGAGATAAAGTTGTGATAAAAAATATTAAATACGCTTTTTTTACCTCTGCATTTTTTTGCAAAATATCTATTTTTGTGTTTTTTAAAACAATGCTGCAACTTTTTTTAATGTTTCAATCGTCAAACCCACTTCCTTGACAGCATCTGCAAACACCAAATAGAAATTTATTAGTATAAATACGGATATAAAAAGTGTAAACCAATCTTACCGAAAACCGCATCATGTAGAGTATTATTAACAACAACAATGTCAATAACCTCTTTGTTGCGCGATCAACATTGAACTAACATCAATAATGGTGATACATACATATTTCTTGTTATTTATATATTTTTTCCAAAGCCGCTATAACGGAATTTTATATTTCTTTGCATTTTTTGTGCATATTCACACGAACTAACTATCCGCTTATATTGTAATCGGAGTTGTAATAAGTGGACGATATTTATTAGATTACACACGTATAAAATTCTAAGTACTTAAATCGCTCGCTTAGAATGTGATACTGATGCCATTGATTATAATCTAGGTACTTCGTTTCATTTACCGCTGGGTGCTTAAGCACGGTGCGAAACTGAACGCACATTCCGTACGGAATTACTTAAGTTAGCTTATGCATATTATAGTTGGGCCTTTAAGCAAATGGGAACTGAGAGAACTTAACGAAAAGTTCACTTAAGTACATTATACATAGTTTGGCACATATGATTTCATGCATTCGCACAGTTGCTTAATCTAGCTTATGCATATTATAGTTGGGCCTTTATAAGCGGAGTCGTTGCTGATCAGTCGTAGTGAACGGACGTGTTTAGCACAGAGCGGATAGTTAAAATCTATTACGCAGTACCTATTACGCAATCGCAAAAAAAATCTGTACAAAGTCTGGAAGGCCTACATCGCAGTACCTATTACGGGCTAATACGGACAAAAAAATAATAAATTCGTTGACGGGGATGCCTTCGCGTTCCTATAGAGCGGGGTTTCCCAATCGTCCTACTGTCCGTCCGTTGGTCTTGATCAAAGCCGACCACACCAACAGGTGGTACGGTGAGAAAAAACGTCATAGCCGACCGCCAAAACGGAAGCACAATGAGCACCGGATAGCGCTCAGAGTTTTGACGAAGTTGGAGGCTGTTGAGGTTTCGGCTCTTACCGAAAAACAAAAAGAGTCACTTACCTGGGCTAAATACGTCATAGATGCTTCTAAAGCCAATGAGTCGGCTAAAAGAGCCACAAATTCAGCTGTGTTACGGCTAATAAAGTCAAAAGAATTAGATCACCTGATGAACCCCTGATTCAAAAAAGGCAAGAGGCCATAATTTCATCACCAACAGGGCACTCACCAAGCCCTTCAATGAAGTAGCGAAGGAGAGTCTACTGATGGCCTGTACATATAGACAGAAGTAGTGAGGATGGATCCATCCTCAAGGACAAATGGAGCCATGTGCAATCAGCCATTATGGCTCATTACCGCGATGTCCGTAGAGAAATACCGGGCACACCCCCAATCTGCAACGATGCAGGATGGCATCAGGGGAGAGTAAAGCTCTTATATTTCGGTGATGCCAGATCAGTAGACCTGCATAAGGCTGCTCTGAGTCGAGCGGGTGAGGTGTGGCCGGGTGCCCAGTTGGATGTTGTCGAAAAAAACAACATCCCTAGTCACCCTAGAGCCATCACCTGGGTAAGAGAAGAGCCCGGCTGACATATTAGAAATAATAAAAGATTCCAATTCTGGTCTGCCCGCCCATAATTGGAGAATCAGCAAGGTGGGTGAGGCGGATGGTAAAAAGCGGCAGGTCAATTTGATCCTTAGCGCTGAATTCACCTCCCATATACAACGTGCAAGTGCAACCCTACAGTATGGCTTCGTAACTATAGCCTTGAAGGTATACAAGCAGGATATAGTTCCAACTGCGGAAGGTGAATCGTCCACCGTGGTTGATACACAATTTCTGGAAGTGCGGAGGTATCCACGCCCATTATTTCTGGTGACGCCAACTCTAACAGAAGATCTGTAACGTCCTACTCTGAGGACGAAAGCTCTACTTCTGACACAGAGGGGCTGAGGGGAGTCTCCGGACTCTTTGACGCATCTGGCGGGGACACGGTTCTCGATGATACGGACGAAGAGTTCGATAACACCCTTGTCGGGGTGGAAGTTAATCTGTCAATTACCAATGATGGTAAGAATTTTACAGATTAACCTCCATCACGCTAAAGCAGCCTCAGCGGCTCTATTGCTGCGCCTGTCCACAGGTGCAGTAGACATCATCCTGATTCAGGAGGCCTACGCAGTGGGAGGAAGGGTGTGCGGTATCAGGACACCCAACTTTAAACTGCTTGTGGCCAACTGTGAAGGCACTCCAAGAACCTGCATTTTGGCCAGGAAAGATCTAAGTATCTTTCTCCTGGCTAATTTAAGTGGTAAAGACCAAACATCTGCTAGTCTGGAGATCGGTAATCGCATATATTGGGTGGTCTCCAGTTACTTGCCTTATGAAGCTGTAGTACCGACTGCTCTATTCAGGGATGTAATAGAAGAAGCAACGTCTGACGAGGTCGAGCTGATTATTGGCGCAGACACGAACGCTCATCATACTATCTGGGGTAGTACGGATATAAACAATAGGGATGATTCGCTTCTTGACTTTATTCCAACTAACAACCTAAGTATTTGTAACATAGGTAATAAACCGACCTTTACATTTAAAGATAGACAAGAAGTACTAGACGTAACGTTTGCTACTGGCCGGCTGTCAGACAAAATTATTGGGTGGAATGTACTGGACTACCACTCATTCTCAGATCACCATTTATTGAGTTCAAGCTCGCTGAAAAAGCGCCGACTTTGTCTTTCTGCCGTCCACAGAAATGTGAGAAAGACAAAGTGGCACCTGTATGAGAAGAATTTCAAGAAAGTCCTCAGCTCCAAACTTCTGTACGAACCGAATGACAAAGGCGGTCTGGATAATCTGGTCGAGCATATCACCACATCATTCAATAGTTCCCTTGAAGAAGCCTGTCCAAAAACAAGGTACAAGGGTAAAACTAAACCTCAATGGTGGACTTCTGAGCTAACGGCAAGGAAAAAGACCTGCAACAAGCTATTCAACAAGGCGAAATCTTCTGGAGTCGTAATGATTGGGATGCATATAAAGGGCAACTCAAGATCTATAAGAAGGAGCTTAGGAAGGCGCAAAGACGCTCTTGGTATTCCTTCTGTGGCGAAGTGGAAAAGGTCTCCGACGCCGCAAGGCTGAGGAAGATACTATCCACTTCACCTTGTACGTAGGGTATTTGCAGGATGAGGCAAACAACTGGACAAAAAACAGCGAGCAATCGCTAAATGTACTGCTCGACACGCATTTCCCGGGGAACTCATCAACAGAGCCTGAGGATCAACAGGACCTACAAGAGTGCGAGTGAACTGCGAGCGTCGCTAGTTTGTTGACTGAGAGATCCAGAATAAGGTGGGCTATTAACAGCATTGAGCCCTTCAAGTCACCTGGACCAAACGGCATCACTCCAGCAGAAAATGTTAAAGTACATTATCTCCTGGCTGGAGAAAATTTATGTAGGCTGTATCAGACTTTCATACATCCCGAATCGATGGAGGGATACCAAAGTGGTATTCATACCTAAAGCGGGGAAGATATCACACACTAGGCCAAAAGACTTCAGACCAATTAGCCTATCCTCCTTTCTATTTAAAGGTCTGGAAAGTCTTTTAGATTATTTCATTAGGGAAAACCTGGATACAAAACTCCTGTCGGTGAACCAACATGCTTACAATAAGGGGAAGTCTACAAAATCAGCCCTGCACGAACTTTTGAGCACTATCGAATCGTCCCTGCATTTCAAGGAATTCACCATGGTGGCATTTCTTGACATAGAAGGGGCTTTTAACAACATTCACTCAGATGCAGTAATAGCGGCAGTGTCACATCTAAAATTTAACTCTAGGTTGATTAGACTAATTCAAATTCTGCTCAACAGAAGACGCATAACAGCATGTCTTGGGTCCACAACTCTAACAAGGTAAACAGAGGGACCCCACAAGGAGGAGTACTGTCTCCACTAATTTGGAACCTAGCGGTGAATGAAATCCTGCTAGATCTAGAAAATGTGGCTGCAAGGTCGTGGCATATGCGGACGACGTGGCAATCGCACTGAGTGGCAAATTCGAAATCGTCCTCCGGGACATTCTACAGGTGGCTCTGAACAAGTTGGCTAGATGGGCCAGAAGCAGCGGTTTGGGCGTTAACCCCAACAAGACAGAATTGGTTCTCTTTACTAGGATGAATAATGTCCCACATGTGGACCCTCCACCTCGGATAAATGGAACAGATCTAGTCTTTTCTGAAAGTGCAAAATTTTTAGGAATAATTCTAGATAGAAAACTGTTATTTAACCAGAAAGAAAAATGACATACTAAATTCATGTAAAAGCAGAGCAATTATTGAGCACAATAAAATTATCCGCTCAACCACTCTCATTTAAGTGGTTGATTTTGGCTGACGCAACATCAAACACACACGCATATAAATGTATAAACATTTGTGCGCAACCATATCCAATTAGTTTCTCGTTCAAGCAGTGTTTGCGAATTCATTACTTGGCGTGATTTTGTTTGATTTAAGTTTTTTGAAGTTGTTAATAATTCTTGTTCGTTTGGTTGATGCTATTCCTTTTATGTTTCATATTTAAACCGAATAGGCGGAATGAAATTGGGCCCCAGGAAAATACACCCCACTATTTTTATGAATATGGGCCCCAAAAAATAACATATCAAACAACAACAATTTTATTTGGTGCTTAATTTCATTTTTTGACTGCTTTTTGAGGTTTACTTTCATTTCTTGTCTGCTTTTTGGGGCTTATTTTCATCTATTAATTTAGAAACAGGAGAGGCTACGCATAAAAGATTTGCTCCACGTTGCCAACTTTGGATCCTGTCCATAGGAGAAAGTCTTAAACGAAGGCCGCAGGCCGACCGCACAGGAGTACATTTATAATTAGAAAATATGTTTGTATACGTGTATTAATGCGTACTCCCCAGATTTAGGAAGAGAACATTTCTTAGTTTTTTTTGGGGGTTTATTGTCATTTCAGGCTGTTTTCTTGATTGGGGTGTAATTTCCTAAATCAGTTTTTGTAACGAAAATAGGCCCCGAATTCGGGGCGCACTTTCATTTTCAATTTGGGGTGCATTTTCTTGGGGTCCAACTTCCGGCCGCCAACCGAATAATTACAGCAAAGCCTACCATTTTAAAAAAAATCATTCTTTGCAATGCACTGCCAAAAATGGTATAATTAATATAAATGTAGGTACAAAACGAACGAAAGCACAATAAATCTAGTATGATCAGGCTTAAATCAAGTATTGGTTAGGCTAAAATCAAGAACTGATCAGGCATGAATCAAGAACTGATCAGGCTTGATTTAAGTATTGGTTAGGCTTAATCAAGAGCTGATCAGGCTTAAATCATGTATTATCAGGCTTAAATCAAGTATTGGGCAAGCTTAATTCAATCAAAATTTTCTTCATTGAAACCCGTTTCGCACTCAAATCAATTACATAAAATTCTTATATCAATCGCTTTATGCTTGAAATAAGAATATTTCGGCTTAAAATCAAGCCTTACCAGGCTTAATATGCGCTATGATTAAGAATTCAGGGCTTAAAAATCCGTAGTTGATTCAAGTATTTTGTACATGGTTTTAGAAAATCCGTACTTACCGTACTTTTGACACCGCTACGGCTTGATGCAAGTACGGATTACTCAATTTTTTCTTTCTGTGTAGACTTAACGTATTGGAACGTGTAAGGAAGGCCAACGTCGCCTTATATTCGTGCAAAAAGGCTGTAGGGTCGCGGTGGGGCCTCTCTGCTAAAATCGTCAACTGGATATATATAGCAGTAGTTCGTCCTATACTGCTATACGGCATTATGGTATGGTGGACGGCAACTGACAAACTAACCATCACCAACCTACTAACAAAGGTTCAGAGAACAGCCTGCCTGAGCATAAGCGGAGCCTTAAGGACTACAGCGACCGAGTCCATATACTGCCGATTAATATTGTGGCGAGAGAAGTTGCAACCAAAGCGTGTGTCTATCACGGCGAAATAATAGCTATATGGGAAGTAGCCAAGTGGCTGAGTCGCAACATAGTAACCAACACTGGCGTTGTCATTTAGTCGGACAGCCAGGCTGCCATTAATTCTCTGGAGGCAACATCCCTAAATTCCCAAACAGCCCTCGATTGCCGCAGATCTCTTAACGAGATGGCTGAGTAGTTTAATATACACCTCATATGGGTGCCTGGGCATAGGGATATCGCGGGGAACTGCAAAGCCGATGAACTTGCTAGGAAAGGGACGACATTACAAATTCTCGAAGAATTTGCATACATTGGTGCGCCACTATCCACGTGCAAGCTTTGGCTTAGGCAATCAGGCAGTCCAGCGAAAGATGGACAGAAATCGGCACCTGCGGGGTAGCTAGACAAATCTGGCCAAGGTATGACCTGGGAAGATCAAATATCTCCTCGCACTAGAGAGGCAAAGATTGTCTACGTTAGTATCAGTTCTGACGGGACACTGCTTGATCGGCGAACACGCCAAAAGATTGGGTATTGACTCTAATGACTTCTGCAGAAGCTGTGGAGATGAGGAAGATGTGGAGAGCATTGAGCACTTGCTATGCGACTGCCCCGCTCTGAGTAAACGACGACTGGACATACTGGTGTCGGCCTTTCTAGGCAGCCTAACAGATCTTTCCAGTGCCGATATTCGTACTATCGATAAATTTGTATATTAAACAGGTTGGTTTCGATGAGGGGCATTTCAGCCCGTGGTAACACTAGGGACCTAAACTGGTCTATGTGAGATAAAAAAAATACGGCTGCCACCCTAACCTAAAACTTATAATCGTTTGGTTTCGTGTGTAAAGCAAACATACGGAATACACATTTGGTACACAACAGAATCGAAGTAGACAAGTAATGTTCCTGATTTGGCATATTAGCGCCACAAAAGCCGTATTTTCCATCCATTCATTTGAAAATTTGGCAGGGTAGAGTTTCCTAACCCAAAAACTCAATTTGTAGAAAATCGGTTTACATTTCTATATAGCCCCCACATATATGTTACTTCCAATTTGGACTTTTAGTCTTACAAAAGCTGTGTTTTACATCCAATCATTTTAAAATTTCAAAACGTATGGATGTGATGAAAGATTGATGTAAGAAATTTCATTGTTTTGATGTAGTACACAATTCTAATGAAATTGGCGGTCATCAAATTGAAGAAGGTATTCACTAAATCAATGGAATAATTACATCAATTCGATGAAAAACAATTGATTAATAGCATTTCATCCGAAGTTTCACTTTATAAGAAACATAAAGTAATATTATCCACTTTATGGAATAAAAAAAATAGACAAATGTTTTCATTCTTAGTCAGAATACAGTAGTTACAAAAGTATTATCACTTAAACAAAAATGTCGAAACGATCAGATATAACAGTCAAACCGGATCAGTATGTTTATATAGCGTGATCCATTTCGAGGTTCCATACTTTTTTAAAGAAAAAAATATCTATTGCCAAACCAGTCTTAGTATTTCGTCCATAACTTTTGCAAATATTGAGTGTCCAAAAATCCAATTCCAGTTTTGGATTTGTGAGAGTATTTGGATAGTAATCGAGGAGGGAGCAATTTTTTTAAGAAGTTTTTTTTTAAAAAATCGTAAAACAAAAGATAGCGCGTTGTGTCTTCTTTAAAACAAAGTTCGAGAGCAATTACCAATTTCGTGAATCCCAAAATCTCATTTTTTAATTTTTTTAAACTGAAAATGGCCATAATTTTTTTTTTAAAAGTGATAGCGAGGTTATTTTACCTATTTGTAACTTTAGCCAAAAATTAACTACATAGGTTTCAAAAAGCTATCTCCGGTCATTTTTTAAAATAAGTACATTTTGTACTTAAAATATAGATAATTTTAATAATATTAAATAATTTACTTAATTTTAAGTAAATTTTCTTAATTTTAAGTACAAAATTTAAATATTTTGAAGACTAAGGACGTCTTTGGAGCATTTCTTTAATTTTATGACAATTTTTTTTTCAGTGCAGATATTGAATATAATATTCTTCAATATTTGTTGCTTCAACAATGCAACGATGACTTTGTCTGGCCGAAATCCTACGTTTCTTGAATTGAATGTCTTATTTTTCACAAAATATTTGAACAGACTAAAAAATCGTACTAAAATGTAAGTTAAATTTTCCTAATTCGTCCGCCATGATGCTGAAAACTTTGGAATTATTGATTCTCTCAAAAAGCTGTCGGTGTATAAGAGTGTGACAAATACATATAATTTCATTTTCGTGGTGAATTTGTCAAGTGACTATTTAAATTTGAAACCGTTCTCGCCCGATACCTTAGCAAGGCTCTAAAATTGCCATCAATTTGAACAGTTTCATTTGAAATGCTTTCTATTTGCGTTTACGAACTGCTTTTCATGAATTTGTAATTGTATATCTTATAGCTTATCTACATTAGATTTTATTTCAGCTTTCAATAAACTGTTTCTATAATATTTGTGTGATGAGTGTTGGGGAAATACTTCAAGCGCTTTTTTCAAATTAGTAAATGGTCTTGGTCTTCCTATATTTCGGTTATGCCCCTCTGTATCCCAAGGAGCAAATAGTACATATATTTTACAGAAAGCACCGACTTGATTAGCGGAATACCAAGAAAGATGGAACTTTAAACTTTTTTGCCCAATCGCGGGAAAAGGAATCCAGATTTTTTCGTGAAGACCTTCTATATAGTCGATGCTCTCCGAAGCTGACTTGTTCACGAATAAACCTATATCATATGGTGATACTACGTTTGGGTTGCTGGAAGCTGTATAGTTTGATGTAGTTGGCTTTTCCATATGAACATCATTCGTTTCGCCAGCCAAATCTACTCTATTCTTTGGACCCCATTTTCCACCACTCTTGCACAAATTTCGACCGGAACGTTGGCAATAATAAATCCAATGGTGATCATTCGACCGGACCATTTCTCGAGATAACACGTTCACCGAAAACGTTACACGTATGTGAACTTTACCATGATGAAAGTTTTGACTTCGACTAACGTTTTGACACTGAAAGATCATTAAAAATGTTTGAGGGTGCCTTGACATAAAGATACGAAATTATTATGTCCCTATTGGAAAATTCTTTAAATAAAAGAGAGCGACGTTAGTTACTACGCTTATAACTCAAGAACGCCTAGACCGAATTCGATGATACGCACCAATTCGGACTGGTCTCCGGCGAAACAAGAAGAATATCCAAGAAAATTCCCAAAAAATCCCCGAAAAGCTGACCACTTGCCGGCTAAGGCACCTGTAAGAGCTAGAAAGTTGAAATTTTGCACAACCTTAGACCAGAGTGTTGTGTAAACAACGGACTTCACGTAGTAATTTTTTGCCATGTGGTCAGTTCTGGCGATATCAAAAACTTGAGTATTGTGTTTTTCCTTTCAGAAGCATGTTATAAGATCAACAGCTCAAATTTTGAAAATATGAAGTAAGACGTCAAATATAAACGCGAATAATAATTTTGAATTCTCTGACTGTGGTCAGTGTAGTAGTAACCACATTTTGTGTCATTATTTCAGTAATTTTAAAAGTTATTTAAGAGCTATTAGAATCAAAAAATATTAATGTACATACATATTTCAAAAGGGATTCGAAAACAACTATTCAATGTCCAGCATATGGATAGATATACTCGAGTGCTGTATAAAAGGCGGGTTTTGCACACAGTCGAATGTTGGCCATGAACCAAATTTAGAATGGGCGTAGCGCCTACAGCCTAGCCTACACAACTTCATAGTTCAAGAATGGATCATTTGATTTTCGCGAGTTTGGACTTGATTGATTCGTATTGACACTAGGGAGGGACACCATGGAGCAAAATGAAGGATTGTTCGAAGCGACGCGACACGGCCATCACAAACTCATAACTCGAGAACGAATCTCTTAATTTATAGAACTATTTAGGAACATTTGGGATTGGGAAAAGGTGCGTAGTATGGCCAACACAACCTCATAACTCGAGAAAAGTTCTTTCGATTTCCACGTGTGGTGTCTTCCATGAATCCAATACTGGAAACGAAATATGTATGAAAACCAGTGCACCAATCGTCTTCAAGTTTTTTGTTTAAACATTTTATAGCATTGTAAAAAACTGATCAGTACGATGTGAGATATTTGGAGAAAAATAATAGACGCAAGACGCAACATAATTTTTTTATTTCAAGTAAACTAAAACTATCAATAACCTAAAAAATTAAGAAATATCTATTTACTTTTCTTACAAGACATTTGGGGTACATATAACAAAATTGTTTCATTAGTGTTGCAAGTAATACCTTATACCAAATAATCATCAATATTATACCATACACTGAGAAAAATACATTTATATCGAAAAATGAGGAAATGGAGCAAAAGAGAAAAAATCTTTTAATTAAATGTTTTTTTAATGTTTTGACTAGTTTTAGGGAAATGTTTTATAAATTTTATAATGAAGAATATATATTTATATGAACGATTTTCTATAGCGCCAAATTAAAGACATTGTTCTCAATTTACTGTATATTGTTTTTTCAGTGTAGGGCACAAAGACCACCTACATATGCTGAATCATTAAGAATATTCATTGTAGATAGAGTTATAATCATTGCGGACGTTTAACTATTTCGTTATTCACACATACACATACGATTACATATATCTTAAAAAAAGTTACAACCTTTTTATTTTAAAAGGAGTTAATTTTTGAGATAAAGCTCTAAAACAAAACGGTCAAATTTCCCAGATAGTATAGGCGTTAACTTACTTTTAATAAATTATATCTGTCATCATATGCTACAATTTACTAATTTTTAGACATAAACCTTTAAAGTCAACAACGGTTAAATTTTTTGTCTTTGATTTATTTTTGGAGTACGAGTAGTAGTGAACATTTTTAATTCCAAATCATTTTGCGGGGAGGTGGGTTTGAACCCCCCAAACTCCGCTGCGCACAGGCCTGCTCCGCACTTATCCTGCAAAGAATGATTTTTCTCCTAGTATAGGTTTGTTGAATAGTGAAACCTTGGGAAAACCCACAAAAGTAATATTGAGGACAAAAGTCCAAATTGAGGACAAAATAAGGAGTTTATAGAAATTATTCAGTTAAAAAATTAATAATTTGACAGGTGTCCTCATAGCACACTCCGTCATACACACTAGTTTGTGTCAAATAGGCCAAGCAGTAGACTTGATATACCAATGACTTAATTTCGCTGTAACTAGATTCCAATTATTTGCGAATGATACACAATCAGACATGGCTCACCACTGAGGCATTGTCAAGATATTGATAAGAAACTTGGTCTCCCCAGTTCTAAATTTCTATATATCTGCAATTTGAATTAGAACTCAGGAACGTACAGGAAGCCGAATCTCAGGCTTAATTGTATGTCTTTACTTAATAATATGATCTTGAACTAAAGAATAAGGAACAGTATTTTTCTAAGTGTACGACTTGACTAGTATGTGCTAGAGCTGAAATTATGTCTGAAAACTATCACCAATACTCATTGTATTTTGTATACCAATCACATATCATTTGTGACATAGATCACTCCCTCCGTCGGTGTCTCTCCCTCGCGATAACCATACGGACGCATACTCTTAAATTTGAGTTTCATTCGTCCCATTTGATGGGACGGACTTCCGCACGCACATCCAGTTAAACAAACAAATAGCTGGTGGCCACATCATCTCAGCTGAGAACGAACGAATGGATGAATGGATTGTTTGATTGTTTTGTTTTCTGTTATTTTTTGTGGTGGACTGGTTTTGTTCGCTTAGCCTCGTCTCGTTTTCTTCAATTCGTTTAATTACACCTTAAGTGGCAACTGTGAGCCAAATAAATGAACCTCTACTCCCAAAATATTTAAAAGTCGGAATCACCTGAGTATGTCCCTCGAAAGAGGTAACTATTAATTTATTTTTATTTAATTTTGGGTTAATTTAGGTGCACGAATATATATGTGTGTGTGTGGAAGTGTAAGGGTAAAGGGACGCATGTAAGAAAACGTTATGGAAATTGGATGAATTCGAAATGACTATCAAATTCAAAAGCCTTCCCTATATGAACTCGAACTAGTATATAACTAGCAATATCACTAGTTCCGATAGGCTAGAGATAGTTCTCCGCCAATCTCTGTTACTCCCATTGGGAGGTAAATTGTATGCGAGGAACCGTCGTCTGCATTACTTTTCACTACGAGCTATCCATTTATTTGTACATCATAATAGAATAAATAAATTAAATCAGTATTAATTCTAAAGCATAAACATTGCGACTTTTATTACGATCTTATCGAAGTGAGCCGTCCCACGTTACCCTTTGTTTGTTAAGTGGGTAGTGCATTTGAACTAACCACATCACCATCGATGTTGCGGATATTTTGCTACCTAAAACTACGAGCATACATTACATTGTACTCATTAAGTGTGTGCTTCTGAAGAACTATTTACATCACTGGTGATACGGGGACAATTGCCTCCGAAATATCTGCAGTGTATACTGCCACACATTTGTAATCATAAACTAATATTTAAAGAAATATAAGAGATATGACCCACCGAAGACATTTACATACATATTCATATCAGCATGAGTGGATACACTATAGATCGAGACTATTAGAAACGCTTTCAATAGGGGTATTTTTAAATTACGAATTAAATAACCTTTAACTCCTATATGACAAATTAAAAGAGCTTGAATGAAGCCTTGGAACTAGGCACCATTTGGTTTTTGGATTTCAATAAAAACTATTGCATTAAATCTGATTTTGACTTACAATTAAATGCCGGAATACTCGAGGTATGCCCTTCAATGTCCTTCACCAACAACGAAAATTGCTTCATATTGGAGTGCGTGCAGTTGTGGTGGTATTCCATTTGACCAGAAAAAAAGTTCGTACATTAATAAAAACATCTCATTGACCTTCATCTCGACTCCACAGTGATAAAAGCGATAATTGAAAATACATTTTAGATTTATGAGTATTTTTTTAAATATTTTTCATTTTTTTTGTGTCCATTTTTATCGTACACTCCCTTCAATGTACTAGGTTTTAATAAATACACTGTGTGCAAAATGCACGTTGAAAATGTATCCTCGATGCAAATATCTTACCCCGCAAAATTTTGACCTGCTAAATCGGATGGCATAAACCGTTTTTTTTCTGTGACATCGCGAAACATTTAACCACAATGTTTTCTGCGTAAACAAAGAGGTTAGTAAATTCAGACACAATTATAGTATATGGGCATCGGAATAGATGTTCCACGTCAAGAAAAAATTAAAGGGGACACTCCAAGAAGTATTTCTCCCAAAACACCCGACACCTTCGCTCATTACCCTACCCCTGAAAGTCTTCGTCGTAAAATAAATATATATCAAGAGTCGTAGAAATCGATGGATTTTTTTGGTGATGTCTTCGACAAAATGATTATTGTAAAAAATCCGCAATACACTTTAATGGCAACCCAGTGGTTTTTTATATTTATCCAACGTTTGCTGGTTAACAAAGGGTTTAGTAAATTCAAGTACAATTTTGGCATATAAGGCTTCGTGCATGTACATGTTAATTGTCAAAGAACAAAATAATGGAGACCATTTTTTAATAGTTTTGTTCAATATTAATAACACTACCCAAGAATAAAAAATATTTTTGCTACGACGCAGGGTTTTGCAATCGATTTGGATATGTGGAATAATACACTTCTCAGCATATAAAGTCGTTTCTTTGGATTGGCTTTAGTTCTCGCCATAAACCGTGATATGCAAAAATAGAGAGTTTGAACCATATATTTTAGCACAAATCGAGAACCACTGATCCGAATTGGTTCAGTATTTATTAAATGATCAAAATTAAGTAGCCTTAAATTTCTGCCAATATCATTTTTTCATCCGTTCAGTGGTCTTTACCATATCCTGCCAGGTATTGCGAAAAAATCCTACCTTTTGAGAAAATTTTAATATTTTTTAAATAAAATCTTCATAAAACATCGAAATATGCACAAATATTATATTTTTATTATTATTATTTATTCACTCAGAATTTATTCGGTTTAAGACAATATGTTTCAGTTACTTTTTATAGTGGAGTGTATAGAAACTACAGTCAATTCTACCAAGCAATTAAAACTCTCTACCAATTTTTGTATTTGTTTTTATTACATTTTTGCAATAGACAGAAAGTAACTGAAACATATGGTCTTAAACCGAATAAATTCTGACTCAATAACAAAAGCACAGACCAACATTAAATAACAACAACACAATATTTTTTATTTATGAGTGTAAAATTACAAAATTAGCTGTATCTTTTTAAATTATTTATCGGTTTTCGATTTACGATAAATAATATATATTTAATTATTTTATTTATTTTTTATTTATAATTGTGTATTTTTTGATGTTTTTATTAAAAATTATTAACATTTTTGAAAAAATATGATTTTTTGCAATATCTTGCAGATATCGTCAAACCAGCTGAAAAATGATATTAGAAGAAGTTGAAGACTACTTAATATTAACTTAACAAAGAATTTTTTCATACATCTTTTTTCATCTTAACACACTTATATTTAAAAAAAGATGTACAAATAGATATGAAAATGTATATCAATTTAATTAAAAAATTCTATGTTTTAAGTTTGTTTTGAATATATGTCTTAAATTGGATATAAACCAGTAAGGAAAGGCAGAAAGTCGGCGGGGCCGACTATATAATACCCTACACCACCCTAACAATGCAATAAGGGTCATTGCGATAATAATTTGGAATAATTGGTAAATGGGTAGGAATATATTATCTAATTCTGAACCGATAATCGCTAAATTAAGCAATATTCGTTCCTAAATTGAGAAACATCTTTCTGGAAAATTTTAATGATCGGAAGTAAAGTACACCTTCTATAGTGCTTTGATACCAAATCAGGAGGAACATATATATGGAGGTTATATATAAATCTGAACCGATTTTCCCTGAATACTCATTCATGTAAAAAGACCTCTTTCTGTAGAATTTCGTACTGATCGGATATAAAATACAGTTTCTACAGCATATTCTCCGAATTTGGCAGTATTCCTTCGAGTAATAAGAAACCTCTTTCTGCCGAATTTCGCACTGATCGCATATAAAATACAGTTTCTACAGCATTTACATGTCAAATCGGGGGTAACATATATATGGGGGCTATATCTAAATCTGAACCGATTTCCCTCAAATTTGGCAGTGTTAATTCACGTAATGAGAAACCTTTTTCTGCCAAATTTTTCACTGATCGGATATAAAATACAGTTTCTACAGCGCTTACATGTCAAATCGGTGGTAACATATATATGTGGGCTATATATAAATCTCAACCGATTTCCCTCAAATTTGGCAGTGTTAATTCACGTAATGAGAAACCTTTTTCTGCCAATTTTTTTACTGATCGGATATAAAATACAGTTTCTACAGCGCTTACATGTCAAATCGGGGTAACATATATATGTGGGCTATATCTAAATCTCAACCGATTTCCCTCAAATTTGGCAGTATTAATTCATGTAATAAGAAACCTCTTTCTGCCGAATTTCGTACTGATCGGATTAAAAATACACCTTTTACAGCGCTTACATGTAAAATCGGGGGTAACATATATATGGGGGCTATATCTAAATCTGAGCCGATTTTCTCCGAATTTGGCAGTATTCCTTTATGTAATAAGAAACCTCTTTCTGCTGAATTTCACACTGATCGGTTATAAAATAAATTTTTTACGGCGCTTACATGTGAAATCGGGGGTAACGTATATATGGGGGCTATATCAAAATCTGAACCGATTTCTTCCAAATTTAACAGTGTTCATTAATATAATAAGAGACCTCTTTCTGCTGAATTTCATACTGATCGGATATAAGATAAAGTTTTTACAGCGCTTACATATCAAATAGGGACTAACATATCTGAACCGATTTTAACCAAATTCAATAGGGATCGTCCTTTGGTCACAAAAAGATATGTGTAAAGTTTCGTCGAGATCGGACCGTACTTGAGACCTGTACTTTGATTACAAGAATACATGCACAGACAGACAAACGGACAGACAGACGGACATAGATAAATCAACTCAGAAAGTGATTCCAAGTCGATCGGTATAATAAACGATGGGTCTATTTCTTCTCCTTTTGGGTGTTACAAACAAATGCACAAAGTTATAATACCCTGTACAACAGTGTGGTGTAGGGTATAAAAACACATTTCTTAACTTCTTAACCTTTCTGTGACATCCTTCCCCACGCCCCTTCTAATGACATCCTTGGTACAGCTGTACCACTGTGTATTTTATTTAAATTTTTGCATTAATATTTGTATTATAGTGCAGGATGTATGATGAAATAGTAAAATAGAGTCTTGAAATGTTTTTATATGTATGTATAGAGAAACATATTTTGGGAATTTATCATTTATCATCACTCCTGTCGGGGAACCAACATGCTTACAATAAGGGCAAGTCTACAGAATCAGCCCTGCACGAACTTGTGAGCACTATCGAATCGTCCCTGTATTTCAAGGAATTCACCATGGTGGCATTTCTTGACATAGAAGGGGCATTTAACAGCATTCACTCAGATGCGGTAATTGCGGCACTCTCACACTCAAGTTAACACTAGTTTGATTAGACTAATTCAAAGTCTGCTCACCAGAAGACGCATAACAGCATGTCTAGGGTCCACAACTCTAACAAGGTATGTAAACAGAGGGACCCCGCAAGGAGGAGTATTGTCTCCACTAATTTGGAACCTAGCGGTGTATGAAATCCTGCTAGATCTAGAACGTTGTGGCTGCAAGGTCGTGGCATATGCGGACGACGTGGCAATCGCAGTGAGTGGCAAATTCGTAAACGTCCTCAGAGACATCCTACAGGTGGCTCTGAACAAGTTGCCTAGATGGGCCAGAAGCAGCGGTTTGGGCGTTAACCCCAACAAGACAGAATTGGTTCTCTTTACTAGGATGAATAATGTCCCACATGAGGACCCTCCACCTCGGATAAATGGAACAGATCTAGTCTTTTCTGAAAGTGCAAAATTTTTAGGAATAATTCTAGATAGGAAAATGTTATTTAGACTTAACGTATTGGAACGTGTAAGGAAGGCCAACGTCGCCTTATATTCCTGCAAAAAGGCTGTAGGGTCGCGGTGGGGACTCTCTCCTAAAATCGTCCACTGGATATATATAGCAGTAGTTCGTCCAATACTGTTATACGGTATTGTGGTATGGTGGACGGCAACTGACAAACTAACCATTACCAACCTACTAACAAAGGTTCAGAGAACAGCCTGCCTGAGCATAAGCGGAGCCTTAAAGACTACAGCGACCGAGTCTCTACAAACCCTACTCCATATACTGCCGATTAATATTGTGGCGAGAGAAGTTGCAACCAAAGCGGCAATAAGATTAAACTGCCTATCAATGTGGAGGTACAAAAACTATGGTCACATGAGGACCATAGGAACTATGGTCACATGAGGACCATGTAGTGCTATGGTAACCGACCGAGTGGACTATATACCAACTGTGTACACCTTCGAGAGAAATTACATCACTATGATTCCCGCCAGAGATGAATGGGTCGGCAGAATACCAGGTAATAGAAACCATCTCCACTTTTACACGGATGGTTCGAAGCTTGATGAAAAGGTTGGCTTCGGAGTACACTGTGAAGAACTTAGTCTGGATATAGCTCACAGACTACCAGATACCTGCAGTGTCTATCAAGCCGAAATAATGGCAATATGGGAAGTCGCCAAGTGGCTGAGTCGCAACATAGTAACCAACACTGGCGTTGTAATTTACTCGGACAGCCAGGCTGCCATCAATTCTCTGGAGGCAACATCCCTAAATTCACAAACAGCTCTCGACTGCCGCAGATCTCTTAACGAGATGGCTGAGCAGTTTAACATACACCTCATATGGGTGCCTGGGCATAGGGATATCCCGGGGAACTGCAAAGCCGATGAACTTGCTAGGAAAGGGACGACATTACAAATTCTCGAAGAATTTGCATATATTGGTGCGCCACTATCCACGTGCAAGCTTTGGCTTAGGCAAGAGGCAATCAGGCAGTCCAACGAAAGATGGACAGAAATCGGCACCTGCAGGGTAGCTAGACAAATCTGGCCAAGGTATGACCTGAGAAGGTCAAAATATCTCCTCGCACTAGAGAGGAAACGATTGTCTACGTTAGTATCAGTTCTGACGGGACACTGCTTGATCGGCGAACACGCCAAAAGATTGGGTATTGACTCCAATGACTTCTGCCGAAGCTGTGGAGATGAGGAAGAAGTGGAGAGCATTGAGCACTTGCTTTGCGACTGTCCCGCTTTGAGTAAACGACGACTGGACATACTGGGGTCGGCCTTTTTAGGCAGCCTAACAGATCTTTCCAGTACTGATATTCGTACTATCGATAAATTTATATATCAAACAGGTTGGTTTCGATGAGGGGCATTTCAGCCCGTGGTAACACTAGGGACCTAAACTGGTCTATGTAAGCTTGTAAAAAAAATACGGCTGCCACCCTAACCTAAACCTAAATGATAATGCTTGCAACTAAATCGATGGTTGTATCATTTTTTTTTTTCATTGACACTCGGTTAGTTGTGGTAACTACTTTTTTTTATGATCGATATTTGGTATTGACAACGAATGTTTTGTTCTTGACAACAGAAATTTTATCAATAGACCAATTATTATTTTTCAAACGAATAATGGGTTACTATAACAGAAAAAATATTAATAGATAATCGTTTTTTGGTTACCCCAATAATTTCCCAAATTTAGAATTATTAACTATATTTTGGGAAATACACCCGAAAGCTTGGTTGCAGTTGTTTTGTTGATACATGACAAACAAAAAACAAGTAAAAGCGTTAAGTTCGGCCATGCCAAATCTTATATGCCCTCCACCATGGATTGCATTCAATTCAATTACTGGAAAAATCTCTGGATATGAGCAAATCATGAAACGATCCTTTTTGCTTAAGTAAATTATTAAAAAACCAGTAAGGAAAGACAGACTATATAATACCCTACACCTCCCTAACAATGCGAAAATGGGCATTGCGATAACAATTTGGCAGTGTTTATACATTTAATAAGAAAACTCTCTCAGCCGAATTTCGTACTGCTCGGATATAAAATACAGTTTATACAGCGCTTACATGTCAAATCGGGTGTAACATATATATAGGGGCTATATCTAAATCTGAACCGATTTTGACTGATTTCAATAGGGATCGTCATTGGGCCAAAAAGAGCACTGTGCTTAATTTCATCACAATCGGACCATAAATACGACCTGCACTTTGATTACAACGATACATCTACAGACGGACGGACAGACAGACGGGCATGGTTATATCGACTAATGAAGTGATTCCGATTCAATCTGTATAATAAACGATGGGTCTATCACTTCTTCTTCTGGGGGTTACAAACAAATGCACAAACTCATAATACCCTGGACCACAGTGTGGTGTAAGGTATAAAAACGAACGCAAAAAAAAGTATGGCTTAAATTAGCATATTTGAGAACTAGATCTACACGTGGACCACAACAATATAAAAACTGATTTGTATAATTTTTTTTGAGATGAATTCTTGCCAAAATAGAATACAAACTGCAAATTTTTTGCTAAATTTTTTAAAAAATGTGGTGTTTATGGCTTCAATAAGTCTTTTTGGGAGCGACATCTATATGTGAACTATAACAAGATATGAACAGATTTAAAAAATTTTTACTGTGATGAATTCTTGTCTCAATTAAATACAAACTGCTAAGATTCAGTTAAAATGCTTAGAAAATATGGTATTTATGGCTTAACTACGTATATTTAGGAGCGACCTCTATAGGGTGACTATAACAAAATATTAACCGATTTGTAAAATTTTTGCTGTGATGAATTCTTCTCAAAATAAAATACAAATAGCTTTAACACGCCAGTACACATTGCAGAATACCGCTAAATTGCTTTAAAAATGTGGTATACGAGTATATGGCTCAAAAACAGTATTTTGCAGCGACCTCTATATGGAAGCTATATCAAAACATTGGCCGATATGGCCCATTTGCAATCCCAAACAACCTGCAACTATAAGAAATATTTTTACCAAATTTGATCAACCTAGCTCTATTATTATGGACTGTAGCGTGATTCCAACGGACATTGTTTTTATACCCGACACCGCAGGGTATTCTGACTTTTTGGCTTTGGTTGTGTACTACCCAAAAAGGAGGAGATAGAGTCATAGTTTTTTTACACCGATCTGCATGGGATCACTTTTTAAGATGATTTAGATATGACCGTCTGTCTATATATATTCTCGTGATCAAAGTGCAGCAACGATCTTTACGAAAATTGGTACAGAGGCATTACTTAAAACTTAAGGATATCAGTTTTTATATATGCCCCATATAAAGGTCCCTTCCGAACTCAGTTCTTGACGCTGGAAGACACATTCAATTGATCTTCCTGAAATATTATTATTTACAATTTATATTGCATTTAATCGATCCTATTGACAATAGGCATATAGTGCCAATGTTCTGATACATCCTCAGTAATACTTTAACAATGTACATATATTGCATTAAATCGACCCTAGTAAAAATGGGAGAAATCGGTCTAGGTTTTGATGTAACCCCCATGATTAGATTTCTTGATTCTCTAGAGAACATATTTGTTAATTGAAGCACTTTACTTTATATTGCATTAAATTTTCACTAACCGAAATGGGGCACATCGGTGTATGTTCTGACATATTTTATATTTTTTTCTCTATGGAACATTTTTTGAGCCGATTTGGCTTAAGTATATGTTCTTTATATTAGTTTAAAATTTCCCCAAAGAAAATGGAGAACATGGGACCATCTTTTTGGTATGGCCTTATACAAAGGCATTTTGACATATTGATGCTGTAGAGAACGAATTTTTAACAGACTATGCTGAAATTTAGGCATATACATATGTATATTTCATATTGCCTTAAATCGTCCCTATTACAAATAGAAAGAAATTGTCCTCATTAAAATGGTGCATCTTGTTTTTTATTATTATTATTTAAACAAACGACCAGTCTGAAATTATTGACTTCACTTTTTAAACTTCACAGTAACACTCATTGTGAACGTTTACCATACGGTCCCAGAAGTATTTGACTTCTTGGGGGTGTATCATTTTTTATTCGCTGTGCCGGAATTTGGAATGTGTACCCTATTTAACCTACAACTATTCCTAGTAAGTATTGAGATGACACATCCAATGACCAAACGCAAATTTCATTCTTCTGATATTGACTCCATCAAGTTACCAACCAAATTTCGTTCTCCACATTCACTTATTTCTGAGATATTCCCAATTTTAAATAATGCCACATAAACTGTCATAATTACATTTGCCGAATACTGTACTGTGGCTATACCACTTGAAACAATTTAGTCCGTTCTGACGAATGCAAATAACTCATGAAAAACTGTAATTATAGATTAAGCAAATAGCATAAAAATATAATTCCATGTTCCAATCATAACGTCAATTATTGTAGAATTTTTTTATGGTCGACAGATATTGTTGTTGTATTTCTATGTTTGTTTTGTTTTTGTCGGTTGGTGGTGGTTAATTTCCATTTTATAAACATACGTTTGTTTGAACCCAACTAAAATTGTTTCTTAAAACTCTTAGGAACATGAAATTAATGAAAGAAGATCTCAACTGTTTTTTCTACCAATTCCATTAACGTACAGCCGCAACGTAAGCATATGTTTTATAAGAATTTTGTGGCTTATAGCCTTCACAAGTTTGTTTGTTTAATAGGGAAAATAGAGAATTAATTATTAAATATTCTAAACGAAAGCTCGACCTGTTAAATGGATTCTTATTGATACACTAAGTGCGTTTTCGCAATTTTTATTTTGCCCATTATAAAAAAATGTTTGGGATTATCGTGATTCAGTTCATATTTTATTTCTGTCAAGAAAATTAATTCAATATCACTGAACTCACACTGCCACAAGACCCTATATATAAATTTCTTTATGGGGTATTTCGAGCAATTGTCACCAATTCTATTAGAAACACTTCTACAGAGACACATTATAAGAATCCAGATTTTGAATATTAAAAATTGGTTCCTATGGGAATTCCCACAAATAATCTCAATTTTGTAAGAACCCAGATAGTGGATTTACAAAATGTGTACATTGCAACAAATACAATAACGCACAACCCTAAGTCTCCATTACATAAAAACTTGAATAAAAAAAATTACATAAAAACTTGAATAAAAATAAAAACAAATAAAAAAGTTGAGTCGGATAAACCGACTTAAGAATCCCCTCACCTTGAGTACCAACAAATATTCGTTAATTTATTAATTTTTTGTTTTAAATAAACGATTACACAGTGCGACAAAATAAACTCAAGTTGAGAAGCAAATGATGCGGTACTATTTTTCCTGTAGGTCTTGTCGAGTAAAGCACGAATCTTTCTTTGGAATTCCCCGGACACCCCCAAAATCCGGATTTACGGGTAAAAAACAAAATTTCTTGCCTTTTTGCACATGAACGCCTATAACTTTGTTAGTTATTAACCGATTTTCAATCTCTAAAACAACTCGAAAACAAGAGAATTTGACCTTTCTAACGACGTAAATTTTGTTTATTTTAAGATGTAGGAATATAGGTTTATTTGTCCTACAAACACATTTTTTAATTTTTGTCCGTCATTTTCTAGGTTAGGCAATGTTTTTAACAATTATATTGTGAGATAACCGTACGATTAATTAATTCACATATATAGTATATTTTATAAGGAAAAAATGCAACCAGTCTCTTAAAAATCGAAATCGGAGATGGTGATGTAAAAAAGTGTTCGGTTTGACATGGAATGATCGATATATAGTATATTTTATAAGGAAAAAATGCAACCAGTCTCTTAAAAATCCGTTTGAAATTGACTGAGTTATTTAAGTTTCATTAAAACAAAATATACATCGTTCGAAAGGTTAATTCTCTTCTTTCTAAATTATTTTGGAGATTGAAAATCAATTAGTAATTAAGAAAGTTATAGGCGTTCAAATGGAAAAAGAAAATCGTTTTTTTACCCGTAAATCCGGATTTTAAGGGAGTCCGGCGAATTTCGTAGATAAAATGTTGTTCTGCTCGCCAAGACCTACAAGAAAAATAGTATCGCGGCTTTTGGATTTTGGACTGTCGCACTGTGTTATCAATTTAAATTGCATTAATATAATCCATTTGTGTGGGAGGTACCAATAGGGGCGTGACGCCCATTTTGCACTGAGCTGTAGGTACTAACGGGTGATCCAAGTAGAGATACTTTTTCAATTGCCTTTTTTTGACAGATCACGTGAGTGTCGTATCATAGTGTCATGTTATTTTTGTTAAGTATTGTTTGGCATTTCATCATGGAAAGAGTTACGCCTGAACAACGTTTACAAATTGTTCAACTTTATTACGAAAATTCACGTTCTGTGAGGAATGTGTTTCGGTAATCGTTGTAATAAGGATATTGATAATGGGAGTTTGGTGGCTCCCGAAACAGATCTGTCTATCCAACCATTACAACCGCCCCCAATACATGTCACTTACTTCTTCTTTAATTTTTAACAAAGCTGTTTTCATATACTGAAAACAACAATAACGATCTTGAGCCTGAGTACAAAAACAAAATATGTACTATGAAAGCAGATCGAATAAAACAAAAAAAAAAAACAAGGTATAATAAATAATAATAATTGAAATCATATAATCTTGGATCGAAATATATACTTGGAGGATTGACAACTAATGATGGCTTAGAATACTAAATGATTGATTTAAAACATAAGTTAATGCTGCATTTTGTATCATAACGGGGGGTTTAAACCAAAAAAACTAAAACTGAAATTCGAAAAATTCAACAAAAAATTCAACAAAAATTTCGAAAAAAAATTTAAATAAAATATATTTCGAGAAATTCCTAAACAATAATTTTATTTGTATTGAAATACATGTTTTATTTGAGAAATTTAGTTTGCAAATATTATATGTTGTAACATATTATTAATATACGAGTTCCAAATATATTTTATTGATTTTCAATTAAAATTTATTTGCTCAGAAATATGTATATAATATGTAAAAATGTGTGTTCCAAATATATTTTCTTTCGATTCAAACATATCAAAAAAGGCGATTTCGCCCCGTGTAGACTTGTTAAATGAGCTGTGGGATACATTTAAATGTCTGAAAGGCCGGACTGGCTGATTTTTTGATTGTTTCTGATATATATATATATATATTCTTGCCGTTCCAGTGTGGAGCATAGGGCCATGATTTGTTTTTGACAAATTCAAAAAAATTCGGAGGAAAAATCAAAATTTTACATGGTCATTTGTTTTTGCGATGTACTAATTGAAGGGTAGCATTTGGTAAAGGGATTATCCTGTCCAAAAAAGTGTAATTGTTTAAAACTGAATATATTTTTCTTTAGTGTTGGGTTTGTTATTATAAAATATGTAAATGTTTCATTACGTGGGGGCGCAAAATAAATATAAGCCCCGGGGCGCCAGACCCTCTTGAGCAGGCCCTGGGTGTAGGGTATTACATAGTCGGTCCCGCCCGCCTTTATGCTTTCCTTACTGTTTTTTGTGCCATGTATAACTGTAAAGTCAGCAACTTTGTGGCTGACAAAATTATGTGATCTGTTAAATGGTGTAATAAAACATTTGATTCTCCGCCACGCCATTTGCGACTTATTAACCACCGAGACAACATCGAGAGCATTTTAGGTGAAAGTTTGAAGGAATACCACCTATTTCGACCCACATATCTATATATGAATTTTTCTTGTCCTTTAAGGAGCCAAAGTTATAATAAATATATACAACTAAGGTGATAGTACACACTGAAAAACAATCACATCTGTAGTATATAGTCCCGAAAATATTCTGCTTGAAATATACAAATGATTAGGGTACACTCTTAACACAAAAACAGGAGTGTTGTATAAACCACGGACTAGTCACGTGGTAAGTTTTCATGTGGCCAGTTCTAGCGCTATGAAAAACTTGAGTACTGTATTTGTTCTTTCAGATACAAGTTAAAACTTTATAAGATATAAGACTTTGTAAATATAAAGTGCTGTAAACGGGAAATATATGCGTGAAAAATAAATGTTGAATTCTCTGATAGTGGTCAGTGAGTGTAGCAGTGACCAGAAAAGTTTTCATTACTTTACTGATTTTAAAAGTTCCTTAAGGGCTATGAATATAAAAATTTATAGGAGATGAATCTCCTTGCAGACAACAACTCGGTGTTCATCCTGAGGTCAAACCTGACATAAAACTGCGTTTATCTTTGATATTATTTTTGTAATTCAGATGCATCTTAAATTACAAAACAGTTTTGAATTATTTTCGAATAATAGACGGGCTATTACTGCGGCAATATATTTAACAAAAAAATACCTAATTTTTGAGTGTGGTCGTCAATATGTATGCACGTAATCAGGTTTTGAATTATGTGATATGATTTCTATTATTATGATTAAACAAATTATATAGAAATTTGGAACATACATAACGTGTTAACCATTTGTTTCTCCGCCACGCGTTGGTGACTCTTTACCACTGAACCCATTTAAAGGTATTAATCTGAAAGTTTGCACACATACAGTTACAGGTGTGGATGGAATACGCTATTTAAATTTAATTTATTAAACTGTAGTCAGTGCTGTAGTGACCAAAACTATTTTAAATCTTTCAAAAGTAACTTAGCAGCTAAGAACCTATAAACTAATGTGTACTGTTCTTCAAGGAGATTGTAAATCAAATATGCAGCTTTTGGTCAAACCGCCAAAAAAAAGGGCGGTTATAATTTCGTTTTATGCTTTCAGCTTTATCCCGATTAAATCGAAACATGAAATGTAGATATCATAGTATGGTATGTGCAATAGTATAATAAACCATTTGATTTTCCGTGATGCGTTTTGCGACCTATGAGAGGTATTAAGCTGTTTGCAAACATATGGGTATGAGTGTGGCTGGAATAATACAATGATTCTTTATGATATTTAAAGGTACGATTAAGAGCTTAATATCTATTTGAGGTACTGGCTAGGATACATTCACATATTCTAGTTTTCAGTTTGTGGTCTGTGCAGTCACGATCAAAAATAATTTCATATCGTTAGAGTTTTTGTGAAAGTGTCTGGTATTCTTTTCAAGAGTTTGATATTCAACGACTACATTGATGTAGTCGTTGAATAGTACACCAATTTGTAATGATCGGCGTGTGGACAAACTGACTAAGCTATGTGTGTACCAAAGATTTTAATTACCTACGAGTATACATCTATCATCTATCTATCTATATATATAAAAGAGAGTGTCTGTTTGTGGGTTTGTTTGTCTGTTTGTTTGTATGTTTGTTTGTTCCGTATAGACGTCTAAACGGCTAGACCGATCATCTTGAAATTTTCACAGAATGTACATGTGTAGGGGGTGCTGAAAAAATAGGGTACTTGAATTTTCGATATATCAAGTGGGCGTTGACCCGCCCATATGTGTCCAATTTTGATATTGAGAAAAATTTTTAGCTAGAGTGCTGAAATTTTGTGTGTATGCATTTAGTGGCAGATTATGTGAATTTTCCAAAAATGGGCGGAATCGGACCAATGGGCGTGGCCCCGCCCATATCAGCCAAATTTTGAAATTGATATATTTTGCACAATTTGTTAGCGAGAGTGCTGGAATTTTGTGTATATGTATATATGGTGGCAGTCTACGTGATTGGTCCAAAAATGGGCGGGATCGACCCAATGGGAGTTGCCCCGCCCACATAGACCAAATTTTGAAATTTTGATATCTTGCACAATTTGCCAGCGGGAGTGCTGCAATGTTGCGAATATGTATCTGGTGGCAGTCCACGTGATTGGTCCAAAAATGGGCCGGATCGGACCAATGGGCGTGGCACCGCCAATATAAGCCAAATTTTAAAAATTTGATATCTTGCACAATTTGTTATCGAGAGAGCTGGAATTTTGTGCATATATATCCGTTGGCGATCTACGCGATTGGTCCAAAAATGAGCGGGATAGGACCAATGGGCGTTGCCCCGCCCATATAAGCCAAATTTTGAAATTTAGATATCTTGCACAATTTGTTAGCGAGAGTGCTGTAATTTTGTGTATATGTGTCTGGTGGAAACCTACGTGATTGGTCTAAAAATGAGCGGGATCTGACCAAAGGGCGTGGCCCCGCCCATATAACCCAAAATTGAGCTATCTTGCACAATTTAGTAGCGAGAATGCTGGAATTTTGTGTATATGTATATGGTGGCAGTCTCCGTGATTGGTCAGAAAATGGGCGGGATCGGACCAATGGGCGTGGCCCTTATAAGCCAAATTTCGAAATTGATATATCTTCCACAATTTTTTATCTAGAGTGCTGTAATGTTGTACATATGTATCTGGTGACAGTCCACGTGATTGGTCCAAAAATTGGCGGGATAAGATATAAGCCAAATTTTGAAATTGAATTATCTTGCTCATTTTGTTAGCGAGAGTGTTGAAATTTTCGTATATGTATCTGGTAGCAGTCTACGTGATTGGCTTACAAATGGGCAGAATACGACCAGTGGGCGTGGCCCAGCCCATATTTTGATATATCTTGCAAGTATTATATAGGAAATACATGAACAAAAATGGTCGGTATACGATAATTACAGCTGCTCACGCCAATACAATCGCAATATGATAATGTGATGCATGACTAGGGTATTCAAAAACCGCACCGGTTAACCGGTTAATCGGTTTCTCTTTAAAAACCGCCTATCGGTTTTCGATTTTTCTGCATTTTCGAATAACTCGAACCGTCGGTTTTTTCAACTCGGTTTATTCGACTTTTCGGTTTTTTGAAACCATTATAAAATTATAAAGAAAGTATTATTTTTGAAATAGGAACCTATCTAAAATTTTGAAAACATCAGTATAAAAACCGTTGACTTCATTTGTGCATATCCATCGATTTCAAAATGCAGTTTTATATGTATTTATACTGCATATTTTATCGAGGGTCTAGGTGATTATTGCGGTATAGAAATTAATTAACAATACTTTCTAATTGAAATGCAGCTATAAATAAAAATACATTTGTCCAGTTTCACATTTCGACAAGTTTTCATTTCTATAGTATGCTCAAGTCAGAATCCGCTGCTACTGATAATATATGTATATAATCGATTTGCCATTTGAGCCATTCATATGATGCTAAAACCTAAGATTTTGCCGATTTTCACTATTAGTCAAGTTTTATAAAAATCATAATCAATTTTTTTGTAAAGAAATCTTTTTAAAAATTGAACATAAGTATTATAAATATCGCAGATATTATAATATTAGATCATAAATGAAATCGAAACAATTACCTATTATAAATACTCGTAAAAATATGAAGTGTTTAAAATACAATTTTCAAATAAATGTTCTGGCGAATTCGTTTCTGCAAAAAGTGCAACACTTGCATTGCCCTTTTCCCGAAAACTGCACTATTGTATCACTTTTTTGAAATTTGGAAATTTTAGTTGTGCTAAAGTCGAGTAACTTAATTGGTAAATTTCAAAAAGTAACACAAAAGGGCAGTTTTCGGAAAAAGGGCAATGAAAATGTTGCACTTTTTTGCAGAAACGAATTTGCATTTTTATTAAAAAAAGAAAAAACCGAAAACAACCGGTTCACCGGTTTTTTATTTTCGGTTAAACCGAAAACCGGTTTTAGAGTTAACTTAATTTTCGAAGAAACCGAAAACCGTATTTTAAAAATAACCGGTTTTTTGATCACCCTATGCATGACCAATGAAACAAGAATTTGGAAATTTTATAAGTATACATTTCTATTTTCTGGACTTTCCACTGAATTCGGTATTTTTTCATTCAGTGAATTTATTACTAATACCTTTAAGGAAAGGCAGAAAGTCGGGCGGGGCCGACTATATAAAATCCCTACACCTCCCAAACAATGCGATAAGGGTCATTGCGATAATAATTTGGAATAATTGGTAAATGTGGTGTGTGTGTATGTATATCTTATTTTGAACCGATAATTAAATTGCAAAACATTTTTCTGGAGAACTTTGTAATGATCGAAAGTAAAGTACAACTTCTATAGCGCTTTGTAACCAAATCTGGAGGAACATATATATGGAGGTTATATATAAATCTGAATCGATTTTCCTTGAATACTCATTCATGTAACATAGAAACCTGTTTCTGTCGAATTTCGTACTGATCGGATATAAAACACAGTCTCTACAGCGCTTACATGTCAAATTGGGGGTAACATATATATGGGGGCTATATCTAAATCTGAACCGATTTTCTCCGAATTTTGCGGTATTCCTTCATGTAATAAGAAACTCTTTCTGCCGAATTTCTTACTGATCGGATATAAAATACAGTTTCTACAGCCCTTGAATTTCAAATCGGGGGTAACATATATATGGGGGCTATATCTAAATCTGAACCGATATAAAATACAGTTTCTACAGCGCTAATTTTGACAGGGGCAGCGAAGCGCACCGAGCTCAGCTAGTATATATAAAAGAGAGTGTCTGTTTGTGGGTTTGTTTGTTTGTTTGTTCCGTATAGACGTCTAAACGGCTGGACCGATCTTCTTGAAATTTTCACAGAATGTACATGTGTGGGGCGTGGTGAAAATAGGGTACTTGAATTTTCGATATATCAAGTGGGCGTGGACCCGCCAATATGGGTCAAATTTTGGTATTGAGAAAAATTTTTAACTAGAGTGCTGAAATTTTGTGTGTATGCATTTAGTGTCAGATTATGTGAATTTTCAAAAAATGGGAAAATTCAAAAAAATGTAAAAAAATGGGCGGGATCGGACAAATGTGCGTGGCCCGCCCATATAAGCCAAATTTTGGAAGTGGAATGCTGGAAATTTGTGTATACTCGTATGTTTCTGGTGGCATTCTACGTGATTGGCTCAAAAATTATCCAGATTGGACCAATGGGCGTGGCCCTGCCTATATAAGCCAAATTTTGAAACTGAGATATCATTCACAATTTCCAATCCAGGTAGAGATACTTTTTTCAGTAGCCTTCTTTTGACAGATCACGTGTGAGTCGTGTCATGCTGTCATGTTATTTTTGTTAAGTATTGTTCGGCATTTCATCATGAAAATACTTACGCCTGAACAATGTTTACAAATCGTTTAATTTTATTACGAAAATTCACGTTCTGTGAGGAAAGTGTTTCGTGCTCTCCGCTCAACTTATGGTCAATAATCGAGGCATCGAAAATTGGACTCAACGGATAGACCATCTGAGACGTAGCCGCGGTCAACATTTGATAGACATAATCTTCAAAAAATAAATGCCATAAACATTCCCCATTCAATTTGAATTTTCTGTGTTTTTTTCTTTAAAAAAGTAGGGAACCTCGAAATGGATCACTCTATATATCTGGTGGCAGCCCACGTGTATCGGCCAAAAATGGGATCGGATCGAACGAACAGGTGTGGCGCCGCCCATATAAGCCAAATTTTGAAAGTTATATATCTTGAATTTGTTAACGAGAGTGCTGTAATTTTGTGTATATGTAGATGATGGCAGTCTACGTGATTGGTCAAAAATGGACGCGATCCGAAATCTGTAATCTGGGGCAACGAAGTGGACCGGGTTCAGCTAGTCTATATATATAAAAGAGAGTGTCTGTTTGTGCGTTTGTTTGTTTGTTCCGTATAGACGTCTAAACGGCTTGACCGATCATCTTGAAATTTTCACAGAATGTACATGTGTAGGGGGTGCTGAAAATAGGGTACTTGAATTTTCGATATATCAAGTGGGCGTGGACCCGCCCATATGGGTCAAATTTTGGTATTGAGAAAAATTTTTAGCTAGAGTGCTGAAATTTTGTATGTATGCATTTAGTGTCAGATTATGTGAATTTTAAAAAAATGGGCAGAATCGGACCAATGGGCGTGGCCCCGCCCATATAAGCCAAATTTTGAAATTGAAATATTTTCCACAATTCATTAGCGAGAGTTCTGCAAGTTTGTGTATATGTTTCAGGTGACAGTCTACGTGATTGGTCCAAAAATGGGCGGGATCGGCCCAATGGGCGTGGTCCCGCCCACATTGACCAAATTTTGAAATTTCGATATCTTGCACAATTTGCTAGCGGGAGTGCTGCAATGTTGTGTATATGTATCTGGTACGTAATTGGTCAAACGTAATTGGTCAAAAAATGGGCGGGATCGGACCCATGTGTGTGGACCCGCCCATATAAGCCAAATTTTGAAATTGATATATCTTGCACAATTTGTTAGCTAGAGTGCTGTAATGTTGTACATATGTATCTGGTGACAGTACACGTGATTGGTCCAAAAATTAGGGGAATCGGACCAATGGGCGTGGCAACGCCCATATAAACCAAATTTTAAAAATGTGGTATCTTGCACAATTTGTTAGCTAGAGTGCTGTTATGTTGTACATATGTATCTGGTGACAGTACACGTGAGTGGTCCAAAAATTGCCGGGAGCGGACCAATGGGCGTGGCACCGCCCATATAAGCCAAATTTTAAAAATGTGATATCTTGCACAATTTGTTAGCGAGAGACCTGGAATTTTCTGTATATATATCCGTTGGCGATCTAGATGATTGGTCCAAAAATGGGCGGGTTCGGACCAATAGGCGTGGCCCCGCCCATATAAGCCAAATTTTGAAATTGATATATTTTGCACAATTTGATAGCGAGAGTGCTGGAATTTTGTGTACATGTATATGGTGGCAATCTACGTGATTGGTCCAAAAATGGGCGGCATCGGAACAATGGGCGTGGCCCCGCCCATATAAGCCAACTTTTGAAATTGAGATATATTGAACAATTTGTTACCGAGAGTGCTGTAATTTCGTGTATATATATCTGGTCGTAGTCTACGTGATTGGTCCAAAAATGGGCAGCATCGAACCAGTGGACGTGGCCACGTCTATATAAGCCAAATTTTGAAATATAAATATCTTGCACAATTTATTATCGAGAGTGCTGCAGTTTTGGGCACATTTATCTGATGACAGTCTACGCGATTCGCCCAAAAATGGGCGGGATCAGACCAATGGACGTGGCCCCGCCTATAGAAGCCAAATTTTGAAATTGAGACACATATCTTGCACAATTTTTAGCGAAAGTGATGTCTGGTGGTAGTCTACGTTATTGGCCAAAAAAGGGTCGGGATCGGATCAATGGCCGGGGCCCCGCCCATATAAACTAAATTTTAAAATTGAGATGTCTTACACATTTTTTTAGCGACAGTTCTGTAATTTTGTGCATATGTATCTGATGATAGTCTACATGAATGGTCAAAAAAGTGGCCGGATCGGATCAATGGGCGTGACCCCTCCCATATAAACCAAATTTTGGAATTGAGATATCATGCACAATTTGTTAGCTATTTCATGTATGCATTTGATGGCAGTCTACGTAATTGGTTCAAAAATGGGCGGAATCGGAAATCTGAAGTCTGGGGCAACGAAGTGGACCGGGTCCAGCTAGTATTAACTAAATACTAGCAAATTCTCACTTGAAATTATGCAAATTCAGCATATTTTGTGCTTACTGCAAGTACATTTTTACTCAAATTTAGGAAAATTTATTAAATTGATGCAAAAAGAAAAGAAAAATTAAATTTTTTCTCGGACTTTTAGTCCCTGTTTTTTTTGCGATTTTTGTTTGCCTTCTCCATCTCTCTCCTCCATTTACATTGTGGAATCTCTTACCACATCCCCTTTGGACTACTCTCTTCTTCTTTATTTTAGGAATAAAATTTTATTATTAGACACGAACAGCCGTATTCATAAAAACTAAACTTAAAACAGCTTTACAAACCTTTGATAAGCAAAATTTGTTAAAACTGTATTCATAACCGATTATTAGCCTAAAACACCTTTTGTAAACCATTGTTAAATGCGTGAATTTTAATATTTGTTCGGCCCTACTTTAAGCGTTCGCTTTTTCTTCGTGTGCATTTGCTTTTTCTTCGTGTGAATTTGCAAAACATTTTTATGGATTTTTTTAATTAAAAGCAAAAATAGTACAAGACTAATTTTGTACATATTTTCTAGAAATGGTATAGGTAAAATAAGAAAAATATAATAAAATACGTAACTGCGGCTTCTAGAACGTGTTTATGTCAAAACGGAATGTACCATTAAATGGGAGGTATATCAAAACGTGGACCGATTTGTCGCATTTTTCCAGGAAGAGTTCAAGGCATTTTGCAACATAAGCTTCCCTATATTGTAAATCGGTATAATAAATGAATTTTCGCATCCTTTTTTCCTATATTGTTTCATAAAAGACTAAAAACTTTTATTGTTTCAAAACCACAACACAAGAAATGCAAATTGTACAAAAATCACTAGTGATATGTAAACAATCAACATGTGTTAAATATTATTCGTTATTCGAATACCTTTTTGTATGTAATAAAAAAATTATCTGAATTCGTCATTTTATTTGATTTTTAGTTGTTATTTTTTTATTTATTGGACAAGTGAACATACATTTTTGTTAATTAATACAGTTGTTTTTAAAATAAACAATAAAATAATTTATATATTCGACTACTCTTACAATTGATAATGGTATTATTGCATCATTAACCCATTAATGCCCAGAACTATTTTTTTGGAGTTTTGAGCTGCAATTTGGTACACGTGGTCCTTAGTGCCACGGATCATACTTTGTTCAGCAACTTTGGGAATAAACGAGGGTAGGCTGGAGTTTGCGACCGGCAAGTTAAGTTGCCATATTACACATATGTAACAAATTGAAAATATTCTGTTTAATGAGGAACACAAAGCTTTATTCAGTGCTAGTATTATTTCAAATCAAATATGTTATGTAAAATAACAGATATTTAGAAAAAATATAAGAATTACTTATTATTGTTTTTCATTAATGGACAAGCTCGAAGTCAGAAGAATTACTACTAACGGAAATTGTTTTTTATTTATTATGATAATTCGAAAAGCATTCGTTAGGGAGAAGGGAAATATTGGTATGGACATTACACTGTTTATATCGGTGGAATTTCGAGTCCCCTTTCATTATTATATGATCCTTTTTGTCAAAGCGGATGTTGTCTGTATCATTTCTTTGACTTTAAAGGAACATGGTCCATTGTCATCTATAATCCAAATAAGGAATACTTTGGCCCTTTTTTCGAAATAGTACTCGTATCCATCCCTGAACACATCAAATATCAATCGCCCATGAGAAAAATGGCCAGCACCACTTTTTGTTCCTATGGTGGTGCGGTAATTTGATAAAAATTGGTCACATAAATCCACACCGCCCATGTGTTTATTATATTGTGTAACAGAGAATGGTATTTTTACATTTATCGGATTTTTTTTTGCTGTCGGGAATATCTATGTCGAAACTGTTCCAATGGGTTCCAGGGAAGTGCAGTTTGTAAGGACAGTCATGCCACCACAAGAAGATTATTCCTGAAAGATATATCATACGTCCACGAGGTTCTTTTTAGCAAATTGAGCATTACTTAAAAAATTCATTTTCTCTGAAACACGATTTTCCTTTCGTTCGTTTTATAAACTTTTGCTTTTGGATTGTGGCTCATTAGTTTCTACAAAGTTTGCCACATAAACATCATTGGCCCCATATTCTGCTTCCGACTAGACAATCTCTCTTCTCTCCAAGCACTTCTACATCAGATTTTTGAAGAAGACCAATTCTTTTAAAATTTCATCAAACGTAAGAGCACGTTTTTGGATACCCAAAGACATTAAAACTTCTATATTTCATATATCTTAGAAAATTTTAACATATATATTTTACTAGCTGGACCCGGTCCACTTCGTTGCCCCAGACTTCAGATTTCCGATCCCGTTAATTTTTGGACTAATTACGTAGACTGACACCAAATATGTATGCACAAAATTACATTGATCTCTCTAACAAATTGCTCAAGATATATCAAACACAAAATTACAGCACTCTCGCTAATAAATTGTGCAAGATATCTCAATCTCAAAATTTGGCTTATATGGGCGGGGCCACGCCCATTGCTCCGATCCCACAAATTTTGCGACTTATCTCGTAGACTGCCACCAGGTACATATACACAAAAATCAGCACTATCGCTAACAAATCATGTAAGCTATATCAATTTCAAAATTTGTGCTGGGCTACGCCCGTTGGTCTGATCCCGCCCATTTTTGGACCAATAACGTAGACTGTCACCGGATACATACATATGCACTAAATTGCAGCACTCTCGCTAATAAATTGTCCAAGATATCTTAATTTCAAAATTTGGCTTATATGGGCGGGGCCACGTCCAATTGTCCGATCCTGCTGTACTGGTGGTAGTCTACCAGTCACGTAGACTACCACCAGCTATATGTACGCAAAATTTCAGCACTCTCGCTAACAAATCGTGTAAGATATCTCAATTTCAAAAGTTGGCTTATATGGGCTGGGCCACGCCCATAGGTCCGATCCCGCCCATTTTTGGACCAATAACGTAGACTGTCACCGGATACATACTTATGCACTAAATTGCAGCACACACGCTTACAAATTGTTCAAGATATCACAATTCTAAAATTTGGCATATATGGGCGGGGCCACGCCCATTGGTTTGATCCCGCCCATTTTTGGAGCAACACGTAGACTGCTACCAGATACATGTACACAAAATTACATCACTCTCGCTAGTAAATTGTGCAAGATACAATTACAAAGTCTGGCTTATATGGGCGGGGCCACGCCCATTGGTACGATGAAGGCCATTTTTGAACCAATTACGCAGACTGCTACTTGATACATATACGGAAATTTTCAGGGGCCACGCCCATTGGTCCGATTCCGCCCATTTTTGGAAAATTCACATAATCTGCTACTAAATGCATACACAAAAAATTTCAGCATGGACCCATATGGGCGGGTCCACGCCCACTTGATATATCGAAAATTAGCACCCCTACACATGTACATTCTGTGAAAATTTCAAGAAGATCGGTTCAGCCGTCTAGACGCCTATACGGTACAAACAAACAAACACACATTCTTCTTTATATGTATAGATTACAACATATATTATTACAATAATATTTTCACAAAACAAATATCTGATAACAAAATACTTCACACAAGTGGCCATTGGCAGCTTAAGTTGACACCACTAAAAAACATATTATTTCTCCAAAAATAAAGCAGAAAATCTAAAACATAACTAAGATCTATTTCTATAAATACAAACACACTTTGTTATAAAAAATATTCACTATAATAGAAAAACTAACATATCTCACACGAAATGGGATTTTTGAAAGAGGTCGAAAATCAGCAGCTTATAAAATTCAAACTCTAAAAGCAAATGACGTGAAATAAACCAAAATAGAAGAGAACAAGTGTCTACTTAATGATAGTACAGTTACATTTCAATTCCTTATTCCCACTTCTTTCTCAGAGTAATATAAAGGTGAAGAAGTCAGCTAGCAACTTAAGTTGCCAATGGGCATTAATGGAGTAAGAGAGAAAATGGTGTGTGAAAAATATGGTGTTGCCAGCATTACATTGTCGAAGTCATTAAAATCGCCCTTATTCCAGTTGGCGTCGTCGACGTCGTCATATCTATGAAGTTCTAGCTTTGTCATCTTTACGTCAAAACGAATGTTTTTGGTATCCATGAACTAACAAAAACCCTTTTTATAACTTGAAAATATTTTAAAAAAATTTCAAAATTTATGAAGTCGTCAATCTAAACAGTTTCGACTAAGAATCGACGTCGACGACGCCAACTGGAATAAGGGCGAATGTTTATTAGTTAAAATGCTGTTTATGAATACGATTTTTAATAATCGTTTATTAGGCCAAAAGTGTTTGTTAACTAATGTGCACTTTAAATCATAATTTGGATTTTGTTATGAATACGGCTGGAAATGTTCAAGATTATGTATATAAAATTTTACCTTCGCTCCGAATGCGATTCGATCCCAGAACCTTTCGTTTTGTGAGCCAACGTTTGACAACTCAGCTACGTAAACACGTACATTTTGATGAAAAATTTGTATTTAAATACATCTACATATCCCAACTTTTTCGAAACAATACATTTTTATGTACACTTGAATTTGAAAAAAGGATTGCCATCATTGAATCATAAATAGAGTTGCCACATAGTATATTTATAGCCGATTTTAATATGAATGACACTTTCATATCAGTCCCAAAAGAGTTTCGTAGGCTGATATATAGTGTGTCTGTCTCACTATCATTTTTAATGTTTCGCCATAAATTTAAGTTTCTACAAGTAACGATTTGCGGAAAAAATAAAAATTGGGGAATGAAAAAGGACGTAAACATTTTTTGCGTTTTTGGGACTACAACATAGTCCGAAAATAGTTAATTTTCCCTTAATTTTAGTACGGGTTTCCTAACTTCGAGTTCAAATTCATGGACTTGAAATAAGGATTCTTGATTATTTTTAGTTAAAATTTTCTAAAACTCATGCTTTTCGTTATTAGTTAATAATTTTCTTATGTCTATGTAGGGTTTCCACAGCATATGTCTAAATTTGATAAATTTATGAATATTCAAACTTTTTTCAAGAAATATTATTTTAATAAAAATATGTTCTCATTTTTAGTTAATAAACTATTCTCCATATCCCCCAAAAAAATTAGTCGTACTAAGTAAAATTTAAAAATTTAAATTTTAAGAAAAAATTAGCTCATTATGAATGAAAACATTGAACTAAATTGGAGTATGCATTTTACTAAAATTTAGGAAACACTTGTTAGAAAGTAAATGGAGTGTCCAATTTGACGTTTTTTTTCTGTGGATGCTCCTAGACGAGGCCTACAATAAACATTTTATAGCTTGAAGAAATCTTAAATAATTTCCGAGATATGTGGATTTTAAATTTGAATTTTTCATTTTTTCGCCGACTTTGCCTTCGAGTTTAGCCAATATCTCAGTCAAAAGTTTACCGATTTTGTTCACGTGTTTCTTTATGGATTGCCAATAATCACAACCAAACATCATGAAAAAAATAATCGAAACGATATCGTCGGCTTAATGCTATTTTGTTCCATACGCCATTTTGTATGATCGGAGAAAAACGCAATTTATTGTTTGACTAAAAACGGGACTGAAGAGTTACACACTTTTTATTCCATAGGGTTCCCAACAGTATTTGTATTATTCCCATGCATTTCTATGCCATTATATTCAAAAATAAGCAAGTTATAACAATTTTTGTACATGGCATTTTGGTCCATATCCACTTTTTTTTAATATTTTTTCGTATTTGTATTACATGGACCACAAAGAAGGTCGGTATGAAAGGAGAGTTAAATCGATTTACCCTACCAATATCTCGAAAACTAGACGAGATAGGAAAAAAATTCTAACTCCAAAAACGCAAAAATGGCGTATGGACCAAAATAGCATTAAGCCGACGAAATGTCAAGAAATAAGAATGCTACGGCCCTATAAAGTCCAATTTTTTAAAAAATTTAATTTTGGAGATTTTTTGGCGAAAAAAGTCCAATTCGTATTTAGGCCTTGCAAAAAAACGGACTAAAAGTAAAAATCCCATTTTTGGGGATTTTTGATGTATTTTTTGGGAATTGAGGGATTTTCCATTAGAAATTTCCACATGTTGCGTTTGATTATTATTTCTAATATCAAAATAATCAACTTTAAAAAAAACTTCATCGAAATATATAAATTTTCAAGAATTTTATGCCGTATTTACGTTTCTGTCTATATGCAAAATCTTTTTTTTTAATTTTTCCCTCCCTTCTTGTACTTATTGGTTATTATATCAGTCAATATGCACTGATTTCTTGTAGATCACATGTTTTTATCAAACAATAATAAAATTTAGTAAGATTTACCTTTCAGAAAATATTGTTTTATGGCACTATTTCTAGGAAACCATTAATCATTGATAGGTATAAAAATATTTGTTGTAATGTTCATTCATATAGTTAATAATGTTCATTTATATATGATTTTTGTAATTTCCCATATTACATGTATCAGGTAGAAATGTCAGGTATATTATTGTTTTTATATAAGTATAGCATCTTCAAGAATGTATATCATTATCAATTTTGCAAGTATGGCGTTAACGTTTAAGAACTCGTCACTATTTTTTATTTTGTGTGAAATCCCATTTCACAGATTTGAGGAAAAAGTCCATAGAATAGTTGAATTTATCGAAGGAACCTATAAAATGAAAGTACTAAAAAGCGAAATCACAAAAATACAAAAATTTGTTAAAACATTTGATGTAAAGTGGACAACGGCAAAATTTCTTGAAAAATATTCAGATTGGCTCGAGAACAACATAGATTTAACAGTTTGTACTTCATCTGTTGGTCCACCCCATAAAACTTACGAAGATGTATCGACAATAACTAAGAAGAGGCGTTTGTCCAATAATCTTTCGGCAATGACTACTGAAGAAGTTACGGATACTTTTAAGGCAATGTTGAAAAAAGAAAAACAACCAACTGATGCTTTAAAAATTGCCGGTGTTCTTCAAAAGGGCATCACCGAAACGTCTAAGGAGAATTGTTGAGAGTATTCCGACACCATCATCTAAGTCCGTTTTTACGGATGAAGAAGCACTTGCTTTTATGCTACAACTGGGACTCAGCAAAGACAACTACAACACACCTAGGAAGGCATTGTCCGAAAAAAGGAGTCGATGTCTTACCTTCATATAACAATATAATATTATTATATATATATTATTCCCTCACCGCTACAAGTTTCACCAATTGGAGTCAGTATTGGTCTTCCTAACCTTCTGGAAAACACAGCATCGAGAACAGTTTCCACTCTTACTACTGAACAGCTGAGTACAATGGATAATTGTGACTGGCATCTTATGTGCAAGTGGGAATGTGATGGCTTATCAACCCTTCCTGAATACAAACAAGTATCAACAAGTCCGAGCGGGACAGATTATAGAAGTGTGTCACGGCATCATTAGTTCCCCTCAGATTAAGAAACAGAGAAGACACGGATTGTGCCTCAACTAGTTTTGATGACATTTGGATAAATTCCAAACTCCAGGATCAAAAAACTTTTGTAGACCAATATGGTATGAGTATACAAAAGAGTCGGCTACCAACACACAAAACCTGGTTGATTATATCGAGAAGGAAATTAAGGAGCTGGAACCCATATCAATAAAAATATTGGACTACGGCTTCACAATCACCTTCATCCTAAATTTCACTATGGTCGATGGGAAAGTTTGCAATGCTGTTACGGGAACATCATCTACGTGGAGATGTACACTACGTGGAGGAAAAAAAAAATTCACGAAATTTATCGAAGAACCCAACAATTAACACATATGCTCTAAAATTTGGAATTTCCCCATTACATGCTCGCATACGGTTTTTAGAACATTTCCTACACATAGCATACGATTTGCATTATTATAGTGCTCCAGAGAATGCAAACAAATTACCGACAAAAAGGAATTAAAAGCATCGAAAGAGTTCCAGAAAAAAAGAATTCAAGAGGAATTTTAGAAAGAGACTGGATTAAATGTCGACAAACCACTAGTGGGATATGGAAATACAAATTATGGTAAGACTGCAAGGCGTACTTCAAGGATTATGAAATCACATCTAAGATCACAGGAATTGATATGGAATTACTGAGAAAAATCAACATAATTCTAATGGCAATCAACAGCAAGAACAAAGTGAATGCAGACAAATTTGGAAAATACTGTCTAGGCATTTCGAAACATCTAATAGAAATGTAGCTATGGAAAGATTTGACTCCAACAGTACATAAAGTATTGCGTCATGGAGATATAATTATTGCATTTCATATTCTCCCTTTGGCGAGCTCACGGAAGAAGCCCAGGAGGCACGAAATCGCGATTTTTGCAATGTTCAGCAATTTCACTCCCGAAAAAGTTCAAGAGAATTTCAAAATGAAGATATATTTGTAAATCTTCTCCTATCTTTCGATCCTGTTCTATCTTTAATAAGAAAAAGATGGATATGTTACCGATCTTTGACTTGTGACAATCCTGAGGAATACAAGGATTTGCCTTATCTCCTAGACATGGATTATTCAGATTATTTTACAGAAATAAAATAATAAAATATATATTACAGAAATAAAATAAGAAAATAAATTATTTTTCTCAAGAAGTTCGCTTACAAAATGGGTATACACAAGTTTAAGGCAACAAGAGTCACACCAACATATTATAAAGGCCGACATCTTTTATCCTTATTCTTCAATTTTATGATTGTTCTTCTTACTAGATTTTATTATTGTTTGATAAAAACATGTGATCTACAAGAAATCAGTGCATATTGACTGATATAATAACCAATAACTACACGAAGATAGGGACAAATTAAAAAAAATATATTGCATATAGACAGAAACGTAAATACGGCATAAAATTCTTAAAAATTTATACATTTCGATAATTTTTTTTTTTCAAAGTTCTTCATTTTGGTATTAGAAATAATAATCAAATGCAACATGTGGAAATTTCTAATGAGAAATCCCTCAATTCCCAAAAACAAATCAAAAATCCCCACAAATGGGATTTTTTACTTTTAGTCCTATATCTTCGATATGAAAAGCCGCGCTCGGGATTCCCTTTGCAGTCGATTTCGTTACACCCTAATACAAAAATTAAAAATTCAAATTTAAAATCCACATATCTCGGAAATTATTCAAGATATGTTCAAGCTATAAAATGTTTATTGTAGGTCTGGTCTAGGAGTACCCACTCAAATCGGACACTCCATTAGAAGCCGATGAAAATTTTGTATACCAGAGGTGGTCAACTTTAGGGCCCTGTAGCTTCGCCCCTGTATCAGATAGGGGCCCAAGTTCCGAACTTAAACTCTCTAACACCTCCTGTATACACACGTAAATTTCATCGCCATATGATAAGTGGTTTTGAAATGGCAGAATTATGTCCATTTTTTTCCATTTTAGCCCACTGTGCGACGTCTTTTTTTCAAAATAAGTTTTTTTTTTGTTATTCTGATATATCTGGATATAGAAATTTAGGGCCCTGTAGCTCCGCCCCTGTATGAGATAGGGGGCCCCAGTTCCGAACTTAAACTCTCTAACACCTCTTGTATACACACCTAAAATTTCATCGCCATACGATAAGTGGTTTTGAAATGGCAGAATTATGTCCATTTTTTCCATTTTAGCCCACTGTGCGACGTCTTTTTTTCGAAATAAGTTTTTTTGTTATTCTGTTATATCTGGCTGTAGAATGCCACAATTACATTTTATTAATCGTGTTTCTGGTCCACATCCAAAAGTAAACTCACTTTATAATACGAAAGAATTTATAAAAAAATAGTAAGTTTGACATTGGAAATTTCCACAACTTTTGTTGTGGTCGCCATCCCATTACGAAAATTCGTATAGTTATGGTAAACAAAATGGACTTCATTTTTGTAGTTTAAAGATATAGAATATCATCCGCGGAAAATACTTAAAATCGACTGGAAAACAAAAGTCAGTAGAAAAAAGGATGAAAATTAAATATTTGCAAAAATTTTTCAATGTACATTTTGTGCACCTCTAAATAGCTGTCATATAAGCTACGGCTCATTTAAATCGGTCCACGTAGTCAGGAGATACAATGGTCAAAATTTCATACTTCGACACCCTGTACTCTCGTTACCTACCACGCTAGGAAGCTGTATTTTTGGCAGACATCATTCCCATAGTACTTCTGTAACCCCACTAAGTTTTAACGAGATCGGAATAAAAAGTGGGCCTTTTGAAGTGTTTTTCCCCATATACGTACTTAATACCTACGCTTACAGCCATACACATGTTTCACATATGAGTCATTCCATGCGAAACGGGACGATTTTTGACATCACTATTTTTGATTGCTTCGAAATTTTGTGTATGCATGATTTACCTAAAAATATCTTATACGTAGTTCAAGAACAAATTTTAAAAAATTTTCTTTAAGAGTTATGAGCAGTTTAAAGTTGACGAAATTACGTTTTTTTCTAAAAGGTGTGTTCATTCTGCTTGTATCTCCTGAAATACGTGACCGATTTTAATGTGCTATACCTTGTTTTGAAGGTAATTTCAACTACTACATCTGACTATACTTTCTATTGCGATTTTCAAAATTATTACACCCTTCGATTTTTTGAAATTTTAATGTCGTGTTCTTAGATGTCTGTGTTAGCTACTGTATGAATTTGGAAGTGGTGAATTGATGGGAACTATTTTTTACGATTTTTTATAAAAAAAACCATTTGCATAATTTCTGTGAATGTGCTTTAAATAATTAACAGAATGATAATTTTTAGTCATTAGTTTATTAAAACAGTAAGAACAATAAAACATGTAAGAAAAGAATGACAATTATTAATAACACTGTGCTAGTCCAAAATTGTGACAGAAAGGAGACCCTATGGATAGACCTATTTCGGCCATGCTGAATCCAGTGGCATTAGCCGTTTTTCTATGTTAGCTCTTGTTTTTGCGATATTCGACTACAAAGTTTGTGGGGAAATCAGAGAGATGACTTATCTCTTTGGTTATTTTGAAGTGGAAGACTTCGGAATATACGCTTCAGTCCAAAGATCGAAATAGAGGGAACATTTAGACAATTATTTTTCTCAAAGCAGTCGTCCACGCTTCTCACCCCCTTACCCCTGAAAAAGTGCAATGAAATCTTATCATATGTTAATAATCATTCATATCGTCAACATTTTTAGTTGGCATCGTTGAGAAAAATATTCCTCGCGAAGAAATACTATAAGTCCTTTCTCAACTTTTTTATGAGAATTAGGCAAATTTCGAGCTATTACATAATTTGTGTATTTTTCTGCTTGCTGCTAGTGTTAATGGAAATTTCAAAGGTAACCAACAAAACCTGCTAAATTGTGAAACCTGTTAATTTTTCATAAATATGTTGAAAGGAGACTCATAGTAATTTTTTGCGAGGAACATTTTTCTCAAAGACACATACTAAAAATGTCGACGATTTGTATGACGTTTGACACATGGTATGATTTGATTGCACTTTTTCGGGGGTAAAGTGGTGAGAAGCGTGGTTGACTATTTTGAGAGAAATAATACTAGAAGGGTTCCCTTTATTTTGTTCTTTGGACTGATGCGCGTTTTCGGAAGTCCTACACTTCAAAATCACCTCCGAGATAACGAACCTCTCTGATTTGTTTGCAAACTTTGTGGTCGAATATCGCGATAACAAGAGCTAACCTAGAAACACGGTTAGCTCCATTGGATTCAGCAAGGTCGAAATAGGTATATCCATAGGGTCTCCTTTCTGTTAAATTTTTAAAGTGTCCATTTCGAGCACAGTGTAATCAGTATACTAATGTAAAAATAAGAACAATAAAAAATGTATTAGAAAGATTCGAATCAAGTATACTATTAACGGTAATAAAAAAGAAAATGGGTATAAAAATAATAATCATGGTACACCGTCTTATCACAGTACTTTTCGGAAGTTGATGATGTCTGAACTCTAATTTTTTTTATCGGACGTGGTAGTTTTGAGTTCAATAAATTACTTTTGTTTTATTATTGCTTTCTTTTTTTTTGAATTGTCGAATTGAAAGTTATTGTACTTTTTTCTACATCAAAAACTGAAATCCTGGTTGCTGTGTTTTTAAGAAAATTTTCATCTCAGAGTATAGTTTAACAAGTATTTTCTTATCTTTTGACTCTTGCTATTGTTTAATGAGTTTTGTTTTTTAAATATCAAGTCATCGCTGATTTTTGCAAATACTTTTGCAAAATTAATAATATTTATTGTTGTAATTGTTATATTAATAAACAAACGGCTAAAAATTATCATTCTGTTAATTATTAAAGCACATTCCCAGAAATTATGCAAATGTTTTTTTTATAAAAAATCGTAAAAAATAGTTCCCATCAATTCTCCACTTCCAAATTCATACAGTAGTTAACAAAGACATCTCAGAACACGACATTAAAATTTCAAAAAAATCGAAGGGTGTAATCACTTTGAAAATCGCAATAGAAAGTATAAAAGGGCAAAAACATTAAAAATTAGTATTTTTGTTGCAGTGCTTACACCAGTTAGTTGTAGTAGTTGAAAATACCTTCAAAACAAGGTATAGCGCATTAAAATCGGTCACGTATTTTAGGAGGTACAAGCTAAAGGATAAACACACCTTTTAGAAAAAAACGTAATTTCGTCAACTTTAAATTGCTCATAACTCTTAAAGAAATTTTTTTAAAATTTCTTCTTGAACTACGTATAATATATTTTTAGGTAAATAATGCATACACAAAATTTCGAAGCAATCAAAAATAGTGATGTCAAAAATCGTCCCGTTTGGCGTGAAATGACTCAATGCCTCTTATTTGTTTCCTTCCATATTCGTTGGTTTCTATTAACCCTTTCAGGTGCCGTGCGGGTCTGTGAATAAATCGTTTATTTACAAATAACACCAGTAACAAAAGGCAGAAAGTCGGGCGGGGCCGACTATATAATACCCTACACCTCCCTAACAATGCGATAAGGGTCATTGCGATAATAATTTGATATATAAGTATATGTGGCTATACAAATCTTAACTGATTATCGCTAAATTAAGCAATATTCGTTCCTAAATTACCAACATCTTTCTGCAAAATTTTGTAATGCTCGGAAGTAAAGTACAACTTCTTTAGCGCTATGATACCAAATCAGGAGGAACATATATATGGAGGTTATATATAAATCGGAACCGATTTTCTCTGAATGCTCATTCATATAATAAGAAACCTCTTTTTGTCGAATTTCGTACTGATCGGATATAAAAGGCTATCTCTACGCCGCTTAAATGTCAAATCGGGTGTAACATATGTATGGGGGCTATATCTAAATCTGAAGAAAGTGATTCTAAGTCGATCGGTATAATAAACGATGGGTGTATTTCATCTCATCTCCTTTTGGGTGTTACAAACAAATGCACGAAATTGTAATACCCTGTACCACAGTGTGGTGTAGGGTATAATAATTTAAAGTGTCGGGAAAAAATAAAGGTTTCGGTGTGAAATATAGATATATACGGATAGGTTTGAAATACTATATATTCGTGTACACCCTACAATCGGTCGACTCGACTTATAATAATACTTTTTAAAAAATATATATTAGTTGTAAAATTTCGATCGTTGCCGAAAAGTAACGTTTTCACAAGGTTTCAAACAATTTTTTTCGGGTACCCTACCGTAGGTCAACCGACATTAATAAAGTAAAATATTGTTTTAACGTGAATTTCCGTTTTTTAAACGGATTTAGTCACGTTTTCGAGTACCCTAAAAGATTCAGTGCTGCTCTGCTTTCACACATTTTTAAACTTTTTCGAGATTCAAACGTGAATTCAGTTCTCTTTTTGCTTTTTAAGTAATTTTTGTTCTTTTTATAACCTCCACCATAGGATGGGGGTGCATTCAGTTTGTCACTCCGTTTGTAACACCTCTAAATATTGATATACCATAAGGTATATATATTCATGATCGTCGTAAAATTCTAATTCTAAATTTAGCCATGACCGTCTGTCCGTCTGTTGTAATCACGCCACAGTCCGTAATAATAGAGCTAGGTTGATCAAATTTGGTATAAAGGTTTAGGTTCAGGTTAAGCGGCCGTTTTTTCCTTCAGCTCACATAGACCAGTTTAGGTCCCTAGTGGTACCACGGGCTAAAATGCCCCTCATCGAAACCAACCTGTTTGATATACAAATTTATCGATAGTACGAATATTGGTACCGGATAGATTTGTTAGACTGCCTAGAAAGTCCGACCCCAGTATGTCCAGTCGTCGTTTACTCAAAGCGGGACAGTCGTACAGCAAGTGCTCAATGCTTCCTCATCTCCACAGCTTCTGCAGAAGTCATTGGTGTCAATACCCAATCTTCTGGCGTGTTCGCCGATCAGGAAGTGTCCCGTCAGAACTGATACTAACGTAGACAATCTTTTCCTTTCAAGTACGAGAAGATATTTTGACCTTCTCAGATCATACCTTGGCCAGATTTGTCTAGCTACCCTGCAGGTGCCGATTTCTGTCCATCTTTCGTTGGACTGGCTGATTGCCTCTTGCCTAAGCCAAAGCTTGCACGTGGAAGGTGGCGCACCAATATATGCAAATTCTTCCAGAATTTGTAAAGTCGTCCCCTTCCTAGCAATTTCATCGGCTTTGCAGTTCCCCGGGATATCCCTATGCCCAGGCACCCATATGAGGTGTATATTAAACTGCTCAGTCATCTCGTTAAGAGATCTGCGGCAGTCTAAGGCTGTTTGTGAATTTAGGGATGTGGCCTCCAGAGAATTGATGGCAGCCTGGCTGTCCGAGTAACCATGTTCCGTCTCAGCCACTTGGCGAATTCCCATAAAGCCATTATTTCGGCTTGATAGACACTGCAGGTATCTGGTAGTCTGTGTATCCAAAATAAGTTCTTCGCAGTGTACCTCGAAGCCAACCTTTTCATCAAGCTTCGAACCATCCGTGTAAAAAGTGGAGATAGTTTCTATTTCCTTGTATTCTGCCAACCTATTCATCCCTGGCTGGTATCGTAGTAATGTTGTTCCTCTAAAAGGTGCGCAGCGTCAATATATAGTCCACTCGGTCGGTTACCATAGCACTACACTTTGATATCCCAATGTGACCGTAGTTCTTATACCTCGCCATTGATAGGCAGTTTAATCTTAGTGCCGCTTTGGTTGCAATTTTCTCGTCACAAAATTAATCGGCAGTATATGGAGAAGGGCTTTTGGACTTAAGACTGTAGTCCTTAACGCTCTGCTTATGCACAGGCAGGTAGTTCTCTACACCTTTGATAGTAGGTTTGTGATGGTTAGTTTGTCAGTTGCCGTACACAATACCACAATGCCGTATAACAGTATACTGATTTATATATCCAATGGACTATTTTAGGAGAGAGGCCCCACCGCGATCCTACAGCCTTCCTGCAGGAATATAGGGCGACGTTGGCCTTCTTCACACGTTCCAGTACGTTAAGTCTGAATGACAGTTTCCTATCTAAAATTATTCCTAAAATTTTGCACTTTCAGAAAAGACTAGATCTTTTCCATTTATCCGAGGAGGAGGGTTCACATTTGGGACATTATTCATCCTTGTAAAGAGAACCAATTCTGTCTTTTTTGGGTTAACACCCAGCTTTTGGCCCATCTAGCCAACTTGTTCAGAGCCACCTGTAGAATGTCTCGGAGAACGTTTTCGAATTTGACACTCACTGCGATTACCACGTCGTCCGCATATGTCACGATCTTGCAGCCACAGCGTTCTAGATCTAGCAGAATTTCATTCACACTAGGTTCCAAATTAGGGGAGACAGTTCGCCTCCTTGTGGGGTCCTTCCGTTTAAAACCTTGTTAGAGTTGTGGACACGCTGCTATGCGCTAATGAAGGTAGAGTTTACCTTAAGATGTGACAGTGCCGCTTTTTTAGATTATTTCCGGGTTTACCCTAATGAAATAATCTAAAAGTCTTTCCAGACCCCTCAATAGGAAGGACGATAGGCTAATTGGTCTGAAGTTATTTGGCCTAGTGTGCGATATCTTTCCCGCTTTGGGTATGAATACAACTTTGGTGTCCCTCCATCTGATACAGCCCACATAAATTTTCTGCAGCCAGGGGATAATGTACTTTAACGATTTCTGCATTTCTGCTGGTGTGATGCCGTCTGGTCCTGGTGACTTGAAGGGCTCAAAGCTGTTAATAGCCCAGCTTATTCTGGATCTCTCAGGCAACAAGCCTGAGTCGCAGTCCGCTCGCATTCTTGTTGGTCCTGTTGATCCTCGGGCTCTGTTGATGAGTTCCCCGGGAAATGTGTGTCGAGCAATACATTTAGCGTGCCTCATCCTGCAAATACCCTACTGTACAAGGTGAAGTGGATAGTATATTCTTCAGCCTTGCGGCGTCGAAGACCTTTTCCACTTCCAAACTCCTTCTTATAGGTCATGAGTTGCCCTTTATATGCATCCCAATCATTAGCGACACCAGTAGATTTCGCCTTGTTGAATATCAAGTCCACCATTGAGGTTTAGTTTTACCCTTGTACCTTGTTTTTGGACAAGCTTCTTCAAAGGAACTATTGAATGATGTGGTGATATGCTCGACCAGATTTTTCAGACCGGCTTTGTCATTCGGTTCATAAAGAAGTTTAGAGTTTTGAGAACCTTTTTAAAATTCTTCTCATACAGGTGCCACTTTGTCTTCCTCACATTTCATGGACAGCAGGTTTAGGCGCTTTTTCAGCGAGTTTGAACTCTATATAATGGTGATCTGAGAATAAGTTCGCCAATACATTCCACCCAATAATTTTGTCTGACAGCCGGTCAGTAGCAAACGTTACGTCTACTACTTCTTGTCTGTCTTTAATTGTAAAGTTCGGTTTATTGCCAATGTTACAAATAGTTAGGTTGGTAGTAAGAATAAAGTCAAGAAGCGAATTACCCCTATTGTTTATATCCGTATTACCTCAGATAGTATGATGAGCGTTCGTGTCTGCGCCAATAATCAGCTCGAGCTCGTCGGACATTGTTTCTTCTACTACTTCCCTGAAGACGGTATTACAGCTTCATAAGGAAAGTAACTGGAGACCACCCAGTATATGCGATTAACGATCTCCACACTAGCAGCTGTTTGTTCTTTACCACTTAAATTAGTCAGGAGAAATATACTTTCTGGCCAAAATGCAGGTTCTTGGAGTGCCTTTACAGTTGGCCACAAGCAGTTTAAAGTTTGGTGTCTTGGTAATGCACACCCGTCTTCCTACTACATAGGTCCTGGATCAGAAGGATGTCTACTGCACCTGTGGACAGGCGCAGCAATCAATCCGCTGAGGCTGCTTTAGCGTGATGGTAATCGACAGATTGACATCCACCAAGTGTTGCCAGGCGAATTTGACCCAAAATCATCAAAAAAAAGGGCCCAAAAATCGTCAAAATTAGTTTTCGAAATCGTCAACACAAAAATATACAGGTTACATACAGCTTTTGTGGTTTTTCTCGTACAAATGGCATGTTTCAGAGACAGATATGTGTTTGCGAGTAAAAGTATTATCAAATGATTATGCGGATCCTCAAAGTTAGCTTAAACAAATTTTTTATTCGATCTCATATTCTTGAACTGCAATAATTATCAATTTATAACTCAATATATTCACATAGAAATATCGCAGTATATTTTTATTTACACCATAGAAGCGACAGACTTCATCCTATTGGGACGAAATTTTACAAATAGAATCATTCACACCAAAAAGGGTCCGGCATAGATCCGTGGTTCTATGTAGACCCAAACATTTTGTTATAGCACCTACCCGATTTTATTTTTCAGCGCCGTAGAAACCACTAATACCTATCGATTGAGTTTAACCAGTACCTTTTTATGGAGTTAGTGACCTCATTGGTCCATATTTTGACAAAGTCCCATACAGAGGTCCCATTCAACTCGACTTTTAGGATCAAAAATTAAATAGTTCAATTTGCGTTGAAAGAATTATATTATGCGATTTATTTGAACTGAAACTATTCGTTGGAATAAATTCCTCCCAAGTCCAAGTTTTGGTGTAGCCTTTAGGTTTAGGTTTAGGTTAGGGTGGCAGCCGTATTTTTTTTACAAGCTCACATAGACCAGTTTAGGTCCCTAGTGTTACCACGGGCTGAAATGCCCCTCATCGAAACCAACCTGTTTGATATATAAATTTATCGATAGTACGAATATCGGTACTGGAAAGATCTGTTAGGCTGCATAGAAAAGCCGACCCCAGTATGTCCAGTCGTCGTTTACTCAGAGCGGGACAGTCGCATAGCAAGTGCTCAATGCTCTCCACTTCTTCCTCATCTCCACAGCTTCTGCAGAAGTCATTAGAGTCAATACCCAATCTTTTGGCGTGTTCGCCGATCAAGCAGTGTCCCGTCAGAACTGATACTAACGTAGACAATCTTTGACTCTCTAGTGCGAGGAGATATTTTGATCTTCTCAGGTCATACCTTAGCCAGAATTGTCTAGCTACTCTGCAGGTGCCGATTTCTGTCCATCTTTCGTTGGACTGCCTGATTGCCTCTTGCCTAAGCCAAAGCTTGCACGTGGATAGTGGCGCACCAATATATGCAAATTCTTCGAGAATCTGTAATGTCGTCCCTTTCCTAGCAAGTTCATCGGCTTTGCAGTTCCCCGGGATATCCCTATGCCCAGGCACCCATATGAGGTGTATAATAAACTGCTCAGCCATCTCGTTAAGAGATCTGCGGCAGTCGAGGGCTGTTTAGGGATGTTGCCTCCGGAGAATTGATGGCAGCCTGGCTGTCCGAGTAAATGACAACGCCAGTGTTGGTTACTATGTTGCGACTCAGCCACTTGGCGATTTCCCATATTGCCATTATTTCGGCTTGATAGACACTGCAGGTATCTGGTAGTCTGTGAGCTATATCCAGACTAAGTTCTTCACAGTGTACTCCGAAGCCAACCTTTTCATCAAGCTTCGAACCATCCGTGTAAAAGTGGAGATGGTTTCTATTACCTGGTATTCTGCCGACCCATTCATCTCTGGCGGGAATCATAGTGATGTAATTTCTCTCGAAGGTGTACACAGTTGGTATATAGTCCACTCTGTCGGTTACCATAGCACTACACTTTGATATCCTCATGTGACCATAGTTCTTGTACCTCCACATTGATAGGCAGTTTAATCTTATTGCCGCTTTGGTTGCAACTTCTCTCGCCACAATATTAATCGGCAGTATATGGGTAGGGCTGTAGTCCTTAAGGCTCCGCTTATGCTCAGGCAGGCAGTTCTCTGAACCTTTGTTAGTAGGTTGGTAATGGTTAGTTTGTCAGTTGCCGTCCACCATACCACAATACCGTATAACAGTATTGGACGAAATACTGCTACAATATCCAGTGGACGATTTTAGGAGAGAGTCCCCACCGCGACCCTACAGCCTTTTTGCAGGAATATAAGGCGACGTTGGCCTTCCTTACACGTTCCAATACGTTAAGTCTAAATAACATTTTCCTATCTAGAATTATTCCTAAAAATTTTGTACTTTCAGAAAAGACTAGATCTGTTCCATTTATCCGAGGTGGAGGGTCCACATGTGGGACATTATTCATCCTAGTAAAGAGAACCAATTCTGTCTTGTTGGGGTTAACGCCCAAACCGCTGCTTCTGGCCCATCTAGCCAACTTGTTCAGAGCCACCTGTAGGATGTCTCTGAGGACGTTTACGAATTTGCCACTCACTGCGATTGCCACGTCGCCCGCATATGCCACGACCTTGCAGCCACAACGTTCTAGATCTAGCAGGATTTCATTCACCGCTAGGTTCCAAATTATTGGAGACAATACTCCTCCTTGCGGGGTCCCTCTGTTTACATACCTTGTTAGAGTTGTGGACCCTAGACATGCTGTTATGCGTCTTCTGGTGAGCAGACTTTGAATTAGTCTAATAAAACTAGTGTTAACTTTTAGATGTGAGAGTGCCGCAATTACCGCATCTGAGTGAATGTTGTTAAAAGCCCCTTCTATGTCAGGAAATGCCACCATAGTGAATTCCTTGAAATGCAGGGACGATTCGATAGTGCTCACAAGTTCGTGCAGGGCTGATTCTGTAGACTTGCCCTTATTGTAAGCATGTTGGTTCCCCGACAGGAGTTTTGTATCCAGGTTTTCCCTAATGAAATGATCTAAAAGTCTTTCCAGACCTTTCAATAGGAAGGAGGATAGGCTAATTGGTCTGAAGTCTTTTGGCCTAGTGTGTGATATCTTTCCCGCTTTAGGTATGAATACCACTTTGGTATCCCTCCATCGATTCGGGACGTATGAAAGCCTACATAAATGTTCTCCAGCCGGGGGATAATGAATGTACTTTAACATTTTCTGCATTTCTGCTGGAGTGATGCCATCTGGTCCAGGTGACTTGAAGGGCTCAAAGCTGTTAGTAGCCCAGCTTATTCTGGATCTCTCAGTCAAGAAGCTAGCGACGCTCGCAGTCCACTCGCACTCTTGTTGGTCCTGCTGATCCTCGGGTTCTGTTACAGAGTTCCCCGGGAAATGTGTGTCGAGCAGTACATTGAGCGACTGCTCGCTGTTTTTGGTCCAGTTATTTGCCTCATCCTGTAAATATCCCACTGGTGTAGCTTTTACTTTAATTAAAATATTCACTACAATTTCCTCAACCGATTTTGTAACTTAATACAATTTCAGAGACTTTTCCTGTTATGCCACTGAATGTAATCGAATCAACCACTTTCAATGATTGATTTTGATTGGTTCAATGATCATCCAAAATATTTGAGACTTTTTCTAACATTTCCACTTTTAATTTTAAAAATATAAATGAGAGTGTACATTATATCTGGAAGTACTTATAATTATAAAAAATCCTTTTTATAGGAAAAAATTTTAAGTTTTCCTTACTTTTTTATATCACAAAAAATCGTCATGTCGGGGAAAAAATCGTCAAATCGTCATGTCCAATTTTTTGGCTCCAAAAATCAAAATTGTACATGACGATTTTTGCACCGAAATGACGATAAATCGTCATTTCTGGCAACACTGCATCCACCCCATCAAGGGTGTTATCGAACCCTTCGTCCGTATCATGGAGGAACATGTCCCCGCCAGATGCATAAAAGAGTCCGGAGACTCCCCTCAGTGTCCGAAGTAGTGCTCATCCTCAGAGAAGGACGTTACAGATCTTCTGTTAGAGGTGGAGTCACCAGAAATAAGCGTCGTGTGTACCTCCGCACTTCTAGAAAATCAACCACGGTCGACGACTCGCCTTCCGCAGTGGGAGCTATATCTTGCTTGTATACCTTCAAGATTATAATCTCGAAACCATATTGCAGGGTTGCACTTGCACGTTGTATATGGGAGGTGGATTCAGCGTTAAGGATCAACTTGACCTGTCGCTTTTTACCATCCGCCTCACCCACATTGCTAATTCTCCAATTATGGGTCGGCAGACCTGGATTGGAATCTTTTTTTTATCTCTAATATGTCAGTCGAGTTGGAGTGTTCTTCTGTAACCCAAGTGATGGCTCTAGGGTGACTAGGGATGTTGTTCTTTTCCACAACATCCAACCGGACACCCGGCCACACCTCGCCAGCTCGACTCAGAGCAGCCTTATATGTACAGATCTGGGCTTTGTGAGTTCCCTGTTGATTTTTCAAAGGCAGAGGTTCATCAGGCGATCTGATTCTTTTGACTTTCTTCGCCTTTAACAGCTGAATTTGTGGCTCTTTCAGCCGACTCATTGGCTTTAGAAGCATATATGACGCCTTTAGCCCAGGCAAGTGACTCTTTTTGTTTTTCGGTAAGAGCCAAAACCTCAATAGTCTCCAACTTCGTCAAAACTCTGAGCGCTATCCGGTGCTCATTGTGCTTCCGTTTTGACGGTCGGACAAGACGTTTTCCCCTCACCGTACCACTTGTTGTGAGTACTGGGGGGAAATTTCTACCCTATGACCATATCGGTCAATGTTTTGATATAACTCCACTATAGAGGTCACTCCAAAATACGGTTGTTGAACCATAGATACCATATTTTTAAAGCAATTTAGCAGAATCTTTGCAGTTTGCATTATATTTTGACAAGAAGCCATTACAGAAATATTTTTACAAATCATATTTTGTTATAGTTATCTAATAGATGTCGCTCCAAAATATACGTATTTAAGCCATAAATACCATATTTTCTAAGCATTTTAACTGAATCTTTGTAGTATATATTTAAGAAGACAAGCATTCATCGCAGTAAAGATTTTTTAAATAAGTTCATATTTTGTTATAGTCAACCTATAGATGTCGCTCCCAAATTTGCATTCTATTTTGGCATGACTTCATCTCAATAAAATGTATACAAATCAGTTTTTATATTGTTGTGGTCCCCGTGCTAATTTAAGCCATAAATACCACATTTTTCAGCGTTCGTTTTTATACCCTACACCACACTGTGATCCAGGATATTATGAGTTTGTGCATTTGTTTGTAACACCCAGAAGGAGAAGAAATTGATCCATCGTTTGTTATACAGATCGACTTGGAATCACTTCCAGAGTCGATTTAACCATGTCCGTCTGTTCGTCCGTCCGTCCGTCCTTCCGTCTGTAGATGTGTCGTTGTAATCAAAGTGCAGGTCGTATTTATGGTCCGATTGTGATGAAATTTAGCACAGTGCTTTTTTTTGGCTCAAGGACGATCCCTATTGAAATCAGTCAAAATTTCTTATTACATGTATGAATACTGCCAAATTCTTATCGCAATGCCCATTTTGGCATTGTTAGAGAGGTGTAGGGTATTATATAGTCGGCCCGCCCGACTTTCTGTCTTTCCTTACTGGTTTTTAATAATTCGCTTAAACAAAAAGGGTCGTTTCATGATTTGCTCCATATCCAAAGATTTGTCCATTAATAGAATTTAATGCAATCAATGGGGGAGGGTATATAAGATTCGACATGGCCGAACTTAACGCTCTTTCTTGTTAGTAATAAAAAATTTCGTTTACGCCTCTTGATTTCTTTATCAGAGCTTCGTACGCTCTTCTAAAATTCAAGACACATTTTAACTAATTGAAAGACAATGACCACGATATATATGGTCTCGAAGTTCGCAGTACAGTACGTGTGGGCTAGGACCCAAGAGACTTTCGAGGCCTGTCTAAATCACTCAAAATTCTCTGCAAATACAAAATCCGAACAGCTCGATTCTGTCCATAGCAAATAGGATGTTTCATATCAATTGTTTATGGATTGCTTTTCGACCATTAATAGGATGTTAGCTCTGCTTCGTATCCGCGCTGGTACTCTTCTCAATCTTCGGTTGGTAGTTCCGTGGTACCCGACTCCGTGCGTTCTAATGCCACCGTAAGTGGGACTCGAAATCCCGTTCATCCCTCATTTAAGGCAGATTCTCCTGCAGCTATCTCCCATAAATCTGATGTAGCGAGAGCTGGTGCGAAGGAAAGCATGCCACTTATGCCGCCTATGAGTGATAGCGTTCATAACCTATCGTTGTCTCCGTGCGATACGGACATACTTGAGGCAGATTTTCTGTCGTGGCCTGCTTTTAGAGATCTCTTTAGTGCGGTTTACATCAATAATTATCGGTTGACAAACGTCAATAGACTATTCCATTTGGTGCCTAACACCAGTTGGGAGGCAAGAGAAATTGTAAATTTCCCCTGACCCATCGTAGTTTTGTTCTGGCTTGAAAAGCACTAAGGGACACGTTCGATAATAGGCGAATACCAGTTCATAACCAACTCAAAACTGTTTTTGGCCTTCCGGTTATCGGTATTGAAACAAGTTCGGGTCTAAAATCAATTCAACGTGGAATTAATGCCTACCTTTCGGCGATGTCCATTTACGACGTCCCCCTCGAGGAATGGTATCCGATTTTGGCGTTCGTCTGCCTTCAGCGATTACCGAATATAACCACAACGCTGTGAAAAATAAATCCGCTCTGTCAATGTGGAAAGATTTGTACCCCTTCTTGAACGAAGGAATATAACTAGGGGTGATTCTAATAAAAAGCCGCATGACACGAAGGTCAAAGCTCACTTCATGGGTGCTAGTTCTCCTGGCTCTTCTTCATCGGGTACTTCCAAGTCGACCTCTAATCACACTTGCCCCATCTGTCCGCTGACAGATTCTCATTTGTTAAAAAACAGCGTTGTTGCCTTAATTGTTTATATCGGCCCCATGAATTTAAAGATCGCACAAGCACACATTTTTGCGCTTTGTGTCAAAAGTTACATCATACGTTGCTTTATCGTGATTTATCTTCGGCTCCGGCTAATACTCAAAGTACTCCTTCCCCCAGAACAAATATAAATTCCGTTTCCAATCCTGAACGTTCGGGTCAAGCCCTTCAGACTTCGAGTTGTGATCAAGGTCCTTCTACACAGAAACAACAGACAGTTTAAAAATGCAAAAAAATGTTTGTATCTGTATGTTAACATTTTTGAAGATGAACAAATATTGCTAATGAAAATTGGAAAATAATTTTCGAAACTATTTCAAAACTAATCAAATGATAAATGTGTCAAAGTCATACATATTTCTTGTAATATTTCACACAATATATACATAAAAAATGTCAATAAAAATTTCAAAATAAATATTGATTGTCGTGCCCTTTCCATCGCAAACAAACGCGTTTTTAATTTACGCTATAGGTATATAAAGAGTGCGTACACAAAAAGACAAGTGTTCAAGAAACAACATAACGGTTAGGTTTGGTTGGATGAGGATGGCACTTGGTGTAATAAGGCCCACAATCAAACGGAAATGTACTTTATCCAGGCTTAGCAGCGTCTCTATATTCATCGTGGACCCTTCATCCCAAAGCGATTTAGTGCGCTAGTAGCCAACTGTTGAATACCATCTTTGATGCCACAAGTTACGCCAACGAGAGGGGTGAGTATACATCTGCCTCAACAATCCTCGAGTACGTGGCCCCTGTTTTTGCGAGTTTATCAGCCGCTTCGTTACCGAATATATCTTTATGGCCAGGTACCCAGCAAAGGGGTATATTATGCTGTTCCTCGAGAACCATAATCTCTCTGTGACAGCGACTGACTACCTTTGACCTTATATTCGTGCTTATGAAAAAGCAAATATCGCTTATGTATATCTGTCTCAACGAAATGAGTTTGGCCGCTTTTGAAATTGCATATATTTCCGCTTGAAATTCGTTACGTTGGCGAAGTGAGACCTCCAAATCAAGCTCACGGCAGAAAATACCACAGCCAGTACCCTTATCCATTTTGGAGCCATCCGTGAACACATTACCTATCCTCACCTTTCTTTCAACCACTCTGCCAAAGTGGGGAATTCGACCCTCAACCCCTTTTCTACTATTTCGTGGCTAATCATGTAGTCACTGTCGGAATAGACCAGGGAACGGTCTAGTAGCCGAATATGTCTAGAATTTGTACCGAGCAAAATGATCTGCGGAGCAAGTCGAATTAGTGCACAGTGGGAGGAATTAAAAAAAGGGAAATAGTTCTGCCGTTTCTTAACCAGTTAGCCGATTGCGACAAAACTTAGCACGTTTGCAGAAGAGGTAATAGAGAAGATACGTTTTACGTTTGGCCCTCCTGTGGTATACAGGGCGGAGCTTCAGGGCCTCAAAGTTGGCCGCCTTGGGTGAACAAAATGTTTAAGCGCGTGTAACTTTCGTTTTTTTGTCCGATTCATAAAATCTTTTTTTTGTGTATTCTACAGGGTTGCGCAGAATGAGCTATATGGTTTAAATGTTTTATAACTTTTTTATTTATGCGATTATAATATTTTTTTTAAATACAGTAGCCTTGAAAAATTATATCCTGTAAGTGATGTCCATTTTCTGCTTCGCACATACGTGCTCTTTTTAGCATATTTTCCATAACTTTTCGCAAAATTTCGGAAAAATTCAACTATTTTTGTACGTTGTTCGATTCATAATTAATTTCCCAAGTCTCATTCAAAAAATGCTGAAAAAACAAAGAAAGAATAATAATTAAAAGAGTTATAAAGAATTCAAACCATATAGCTCATTCTGCGACACCCTGTAGTAACCGCGGTCTACAAAGGTATTTTTGCACCTAACTGTTATCGTGTATAGTTACCGAGATATCTTCTTTTGAAAATTTAATTTTTAATTTTTTCCCCGACCCTGTGTTAGTATTTTGAAAATATCGAAGCAGAATATGAACCGATTTAATCTGCATATACATTAGGTTAGGTTAGGGTGGCAGCCGTTTTTTTTTATACCCTACACCGCACTGTGGTACAGGGTATTATAAGTTTGTTTCACGGCAGATGTTTGTAACACCTGAAAATAACACAGCTAGACCCACCTTAAAGTATACCGATCGACTCAGAATCACTAGCTGAGTCGATTTAACGATGTCCGTCCGTCCGTCTGTCCATGTAAAGTTGTTCGTCGACTACAGGTCGCAATTTCACTCCGATCGTTCTGAAATTTTGCAGTTTAGAGTATTTCGCGGCTGTTAAGATCGCTATTGAATTTGGTTGAAATCGGTTCAGATTTAGATATAGCTCCCATATATATCTTTCGTCCGATTTGGCCCTTTAGTCCTATAGAAGCTGTATTTTACATCCAATCCTTTTGAAATTTAGAATGGTAGAGTATCTTGATCCATGAACCAACATTGCCGAATTTGAAGAAAATCGGTTAAGATTTAGCTATAGCTCCCATATATATGTTTCGTCCGATTTGGCCCTTTAGTCCTATAGAAGCAGTATTTTACATCCGATCGTTTTGAAATTTAGAATGGTAGAGTTTCTTGATCCATGAACCAACATTGCCGAATTTGAAAAAAATCGGTTAAGATTTAGCTATAGCTCCCATATATATGTTTCGTCCCATTTTGCTCTTTAGTCCTGTAGAAGCTGTATTTTACATCCAATCCTTTTGAAATTTAGAATGGTAGAGTTTCTTGATCCATGAACCAACACTACCGAATTTGAAGAAAATCGGTTAAGATTTAGCTATAGCTCCCATATATATGTTTCGTCCGATTTGGCCATTTAGTCCTATAATAGCTGTATTTTACATCCAATCGTTTTGAAATTTAGAATGGTAGAGCTTCTTGATCCATGAACCAACATTGCCGAATTTGAAGAAAATCGGTTAAGATTTAGCTATAGCTCTTATATATATATGTTTCGTCCGATTTTGCTCTTTAGTCCTGAAGAAGCTGTATTTTACATCCAATCATTTTGAAATTTAGAATGGTAGAGTTTCTTGATCCATGAACCAACACTACCGAATTTGAAGAAAATCGGTTAAGATTTAGCTATAGCTCCCATATATATTTTTCGTCCGATTTGGCTCTTTAGATCCAATCGTTTTTATACCCTACACCACACTGTGATACTATTTAAGTATAAAATGTCCCAAAAGTAAATTTATGTAAACAATTTATACATGAATTACAAAATTTATATATCAGAGTTATTCAATATTACGAGAGTGGTGTAGGGTATTATATAGTCGGCACCGCCCGACTTTAGCCTTTCCTTACTGGTTTATTTCTTCAGCTCACATAAATCAGTTTAGGTCCCTAGTGGTACCACGGGCTAAAATGCCCTACATCGAAACCAACCAGTTTGATATACAAATGTATCGGAAAGATCTGTTAGGCTGCCTAGAAAGGCCGACCCCAGTAGGTGCAGTCTTGGTTTACTCAAAGCAGGGCAGTCGCATAGCAAGTGCTCAATGTTCTCCACTTCTTCCTCATCTCCACAGCTTCTGCAGAAGTCATTGGAGTTAATACCCAATCTTCTGGCGTGTTCGCCTATCAGGCAGTGTCCCGTCAGAACTGATACTAACGTAGACAATCTTTTCCTTTCTAGTGCGAGGAGATATTTTGACCTTCTCAGGTCATACTTTGGCCAGATTTGTCTAGCTACCCTGCAGGTGCCGTTGGACTGGCTGATTGCCTCTTGCCTAAGCCAAAGCTTGTACGTGGAAAGTGGCGCACCAATATATGTAAATTATACGAGAATTTGTAAAGTCGTCCCTTTCCCAGCAACTTCATCGGCTTTGCAGTTCCCCGGGATATCCCTATGCCCAGGCACTAGGGTGATCAAAAAACCGATTATTTTGAAAATACGGTTTTCGGTTTCTTCGAAAATTAAGTTAACTCTAAAACCGGTTTTCGGTTTAACCGAAAATAAAAAACCGGTGAACCGGTTGTTTTCGGTTTTTTCTTTTTTAATAAAAATGCATTAATAATGCTTAAAATTTTGTTAGATGACGTGAAATAAGTGTAGTGCAAATTCAATTCGCAACCATATTCCAATTAAATTAAGATTTATTTGAAAATTGTATTGTAAACACTTCATATTTTTATTTATAATATGTAATTGTTCCGATTTCATTTATGATATAATGTTCAATTTTTAAAAAGATTTCTTTAAAAAAAAATGATTATGATTTTTATAAAACTTGACTAATAGTAAAGATCAGCAAAATCTTAGCTTTTACCATCATATGAATGGCTCAAATGGCAAACCGATTATATACATTTATAATATGTAATTGTTCCGATTTCATTTATGATATAATGTTCAATTTTTAAAAAGATTTCTTTAAAAAAAAAATGATTATGATTTTTATAAAACTTGACTAATAGTAAAGATCAGCAAAATCTTAGCTTTTACCATCATATGAATGGCTCAAATGGCAAACCGATTATATACATATATGTATTATCAGTAGTGGATTCTGACTTGAGCATACTATAGAGATGAAAACTTGTCGAAATGTGAAACTGGACATATGTATTTTTATTTATACCTACATTTCAATTAGAAAGGATTGTTAATTAATTTCTATACGGCAATAATCACCTAGACCCTTGATAAAATAGCAGACGAAGTCTATAGGGAAGTTAGCAATGTAAACAGTATAAATGCATACAAAACTGCATTTTGAAATCGATGGATATGCACAAATGATGTCAACGGTTTTTATATTGATGTGTTCAAAATTTTAGGTAGGTTCCTGTTTCAAAAATAATATTTTCATTAGCATTTCATAATGGTTTCAAAAAACCGAAAAGTCGAATAAACCGAGTTGAAAAAACCGACGGTTCAAGTTATTCGAAAATGCAGAAAACCCGAAAACCGATAGGCGGTTTTTTAAGAGAAACCGATTAACCGGTTAACCGGTGCGGTTTTTGATTACCCTACCAGGCACCCATATAAGGTGAATATTAAACCTATCAGCCATCACGTTAAGAGATCTGCGGAAGTCGAGGGCTATTTGTGAATTTAGAGATGTGGCCTCCAGAGAATTGATGGCAACCTGGCTGTCCGAGTAAATGACAACGCCAGTGTTGGTTACTATGTTCCGACTCAGCCACTTGGCGACTTCCCATATTGCTTGATAGACACTGCAGGTATCTGGTAGTCTGTGAGCTATATCCAAATTAAGTTCTTCACAGTGTACTCCGAAGCCAGCCTTTTCATCAAGCTTCGAACCATCCGTATAGAAGTGGAGATGGTTTCTATTTCCGGGTATTCTGCCATCCCATTAATACCTGGCTGGTATCATAGTGATGTAGTTCATTTCAAAGGTGCGCACCGTTGATATATAGTCCACTCGGTCGGTTACCATAGCACTACACTTTGATGTGATCATGTGACCGTAGTTTTTGTACCTCCACATTGATAGGCAGTTTAGTCTTAGTGCCGCTTTGGTTGCAACTTCTCTCGCCACAACATTAATCGGCAGTATATGGAGAAGGGCTTGTAGAGACTCAGTCGCTGTAGTGCTTAACGCTCCGCTTATGCACAGGCAGGCAGTTCTCTGAACCCTTGATAGCAGGTTTGTGATGGTTAGTTTGGCAGTTGCCGTCCACCATACCACAATGCCGTATAACAGTATTGGACGAACCACTGCTATACATATCCAATGGACAATTTAAGGAGAGAGGCCCCACCGCGACCCTACAGCCTTCCTGCAGGAATATAGGGCGATGTTGGCCTTCGTTACACGTTCCAGTACGTTTAGTCTGAATACATTTCTAGATTGGCTATCAAATTTCCTACATGATGAAAAATTTGGTTCGATATACCCAATGGGATAAAAGTTATGGCCACTTGAAGTTATATTTTTTTAAAAAATTCGATTTTTTGTAATTTTTTAGGAAAAAGTATATGTCGTGGAGTTTTAGAAGAAGTTAGTTAACAAAAGTATAACATATTTACTATCATCTGAAAGGAAACTTTTCAGAAAATGTTTGCAAAGAAAGAACGGGTCAACAATATTCACGGGTATTGTTGCTAAGCTTTTCCAATTTGCCCCATTTTTTACACAAGTTTCAAAAGTAAGCCATATTTTCTCCATTCGCAAAGCTAAAATGTTAAAACTTTTGGCATATTTATATGTGGTAAGGTGTTGTTAGTTGAACTGCAAAGGGAATCTGAAAGCCGGCTTTTAGTATAGTAGATATAGAGGAAGATACAAAAAATCATTTTTGGGGATTTTCAAAATTATTGGATTGACTATTGGAAATATAATGAACAAAATTTGCTATATGATGTAAAAAATGTCGGTCAAATAAGATCACTTATACAAAAGTTATGGCCATTTTTTGTACTCAAAAAAGCCCACATTACGCGGAATTTTTAACAAAATTACGTATGATGAAGATAAGAACATGCAGAGAAGCTGAGTGTAAAGAATTCTACGAGAAATCGCGGCCTTATCCAAATTTAATTTCCTAAACATTTCAAATATGGTAGTATTAAATCGAAAAATAATATATGCGATATAGTTAAGAACTTGCAGAAAAGTCGTTACTTCTTTTACAATCATAATACATTTTTCCCAAATGTATTCGATTTTACACATTAATAGAGAAAAAATTACAAAATAATATTTGGGCGTTATGACCGTATCAGACGCGGTCATAAAGCCCAAAAAAAATTGGGCTTTATGTCCCATCTTTTTTGGGCCTTGTGTCCGCACCTAGAGAGGTCATAATACCCAAAACAAAATTGGGTTTTATGATTACACTTAAAGAGGTCATAAGGCCCAAAAAAGAATTTGGGCGTTATTTCCGTTGGGCGTTATGACAGGTCGCCAGCAATGCCCATTTTTCACTGTATTGTAGGTACTATTAAAGCATTACACTGTACAAAATTTTAAGTCTTTGTATGTTCTGGTAATAAAGTTAAAAGCTATTAACTTTGGTTAAATATTGTCCATTTGTGTGGGAGGTACCAAAAGGGGCGTGACAACTTCGCCCATCGATATGATAGTGACTAATAAACTAATACTATATGTACAGTTTCAGAGTATTAAAATGAGTATTTTAGAAGTTATTAAATAATCAATATTTCAATAAATGTTAACCCTTTGTGGGGGAGGTACTAAATATTACCACGTACCAAATTTGAAGTTAATCGGTTACTCTTTTCGAAAGTTATCGTGCGCACCAGCCAGCGTATAAATACTTGAATTTGCGTACAGTGCAATGCTTTGATACTATCTAGAGTCTAGAGAAAAGTGGCCGTTATCGGCACGCCCCTTTTGGTACCCCCCACACAAATGGACCACTTTACACCAACAGTTAACAGCTTATAACTTTAATACCAGTACATACTTTAAAGTTATTAAATCCAATTTAAATTGATAATAATTTAATTAAAACAAAAAAATTATTTACTAATATTTTTTTTAGTAAACTTTCTAACTTGTTTTATTTCTATATATTCCGACTGAACTTTCTAACTTGCTTTATTTCTATATTTTCATAAAACCATCGCTCATGGCGAAACGCCGGGTATAAAACCACTATTTTTATATAAATTCTCACCACATCAATTGTTAGCTGTTTGATAAAATTTGACCTATCCAAGGACTACAATATATATATGGGGTATTTCATGCCAAATCAGTCAATTTTTAAACCAATGTCTTCTGATTGGGATGAGACTTGCACCACGTCTAGTCCTATTGGATAGTAGTTATGGCTCAAACGGCCCTGTTGTCCCATCCATATAACTAATTACCTATTGTATTTAGAACATGTTGGTCAAATTCGACAAAATATTTTTTGTAATTTTTTTATAAATTAACACATTTGACATTTTTGTCATAAACCCATGTTTTTATTTTTTTTTGCTCAAACGAAAGCTTAGGCCTCTTCCTTTAAGAGCTTTGTGGTCTATTAGTGTGATGGGACTTGTTTATTTACATCTCAAAATAAAGATCAACATCCAAAAAAATAGAGGGTGAACCATATATTTTAGCATTACTCGAAAACCATTTATCCTAATTGGTTCATGGAAGCTTTAATGAATCCTAAATTAAGTAGCATTCATCTTCTTCTAATACCGCAATTTGTTTCTTGTACAGGCGGTCGGTTGGAAATAACAGAAGAGGTAATAATTCTTATTCGTTTGGAAGAAGCTATGCCTCTTAGAGAGATTTTTGACCGAATAATCACAGCTAAACCTCGCTGAATGATCGAAGTAGCATCCGTGAAACAGCTGATGACAGCCGAGGAGTTGATCTGTCAAGTAACTGTGTTTACTTCACCGTTTTTAAAAAACTTTGCCTGCTATAATACATAATAGAGGCAAATACGGTTTAGAGCCAGGAGAATATCCTAGTGACAAATCAATAACGATTTTAAGATCGATATAACAAGTAAGAAAGTTTCAGTTGGGTAATCCGACTAAGGTATACCCTCACACTGTGAGTCATGTAATATGGAATATTATACAAATAAATCTGTCAAGTTGTGTGGGAGATACCAGAAGGGGCTTTACAAATACACCTATTTTTCGCTGAACAGTAGATACTTAAAATACATTGCACTGTGCCGAATTATACGCGTTTATGTGCAATGGTATGCAAACTTCATGAACTATTCAATTTTTGTATGATTTGACCATTTCGTGTGGGAGGTACGAAAGGGGGCGAGGTGATAACGCCCATTTTTCATAGGGCTATAGGTACTTTAAAAGCGTTACACTGTGCACAATTGTGTAGTATCTTCGTGGAATGGTACTCGCTCTATAAGCTTTTAACTTTTTGTACAAAATGTTACTTTTGTGCGGGAGGTTCCAAAAGGGGCGTGGCAATAACGCCCATTTTCACTGAACTTCAGGCACTATAACCATTACACTGCACAAAATTTACAGTATTTGTATGCACTGGTATTAAAGTTAAAAGCTGTTAACTTTTGGTGCTAAATAGTCCATTTGTGTGGGGGGTACTAAAAGGGGCGTGTCTATAACCCCCATTTTTTTACTGGACACTGGTATTAAAGTTATAAGATGTTAACTTTTGATGCAAAATGGTCCATTTGTGTGGGATGTACCAAAAGGGGCGTGACAAATTCTACCATTTTTCTTATGGTGGTAGCGACTAATGAAATAATACTATGTGTGGCATTCTAGAAGATTCGAATAAGTAGTATGGAAGTTATTAGACAATCGATATTTCATTAAATGTTAACCCTCAGTGGGGAAGCTACTAGAAGGAGTGGAACTTCGAACTTAGCTGGAGATAAGATAATATTACCACATACCAAATTTTAAGTCAATCGGTTACTCCTTTCTAGAGTTATTGTGCGCATTAGCCAACAGACAGACAGACGGACGGACATTGCATAAAATGACCCAAAACGGATTTCCGCCGAACATAGGTCACTCCTTCGATGTGGTCACTCCTTCGGTGTGTTACACTTTTGGGCCGTAGCAAATGATACTCGTATATACCCTCGTCACACTAAAGTGAGAGTATAAAAACCAACGAAAATACAATAATTATCGGTCATATATAAAATGAGATTATTCTGAAGAAAAAGTTTTTTAATGGCTGTCCGAGTCGAAGGTGTTTTTTCCCATCCATATAGCTATTGTATAGAATATGTTGTACAACGTATCTTCGAAAGCTTTTTTCAATCTTTTTTAGGAAATAATAAAATAGGGTTGCAAATTTTTTTGCAAATCTAAACTCGTTTTGTAATTTTTTGTCAAAAACCAAATTTTTTAATATATTGTTTGCTCAATCGAAAGCTAGGGTCATTTCCTTTAAGAGCTTTGTGGTATATTAGTGGCATGGGACTTGTTCATCTATCGAAATAGAGGTACAGTAACTCGAAATAACGTTTTTTTTAATTTTTATAAAAAGTTTTATTTTTAGGTTTTAGAAACACGTTTACCACTTATGAAATAATACCTAATAAATTGCAAATAAACATAACAAAAACGTTATTTGAAGTTAGTACACCTTTATTTTGACAGATAAAAAAGTCCCATCACACTAATGGACCACAAACCTCTTAGTGGAAAAGACCCAAGCTTTTGTTTGAGCAAAAAAAAAAATTACAATAACAACATGGTTTTTTGACAAAAATGTGAAGACAAGTTTTAATTTCGCAAAAAAACAATTCACAAACAACATTGTTGCAATTTTTTATCTTTTTGAAAAGATTGAAAAAACACTTTCGACAACAAATTTTGTAAATACAATAGGTAACATTATGCAACACAATTTTTGTCGAAAGGCTGTATCCGTCTGTCTGTCTGGTTGGTGCGCACGATAAATTTCGACAGGATTAACCGATTGACTTGAAATTTGGTATATCGTCGGCTTAATGCTATTTTGTTCCATACGCCATTTTGTATGAACGGAGAAAAACGCAATTTATTGTTTGAGTAAAAACGGGACTGAAGAGTTACACACTTTTTATTTCATAGGGTTCCCAACAGTGTTTGTATGATTCTCATGTATTTCTATGGCATTACATCCAAAAACAAGCAAGTTATAACAATTTTTGTACTTGGCATTTTGGTCCATATCCACTTTTATTTTAATATTTTTTTGTGTTTGTAGTACATGGACCACAAAAATTGTCGGTATGGAAGGACACTAATTTACATATTGTGATCGAAAGAACGTATAATATTGAGTAAAAACAAGTAAGAAAGTTTCAGTCGGGTAAACCGACTAAGGTATACCCTCACTTTGTGAGTAATGTAATATATAACATTACACCAATAAATCTGTCAATTTGTGTGGGAGGTACCAGAAGGGGTTTTCCAAATACACATATTTTTCGGTAAACAGTACATTCTTAAATACATTGCATTGTGCTGAACTATAAGCGTTTATGTGCACTGGTATATTAAAGTTACGAGCTATGTAATTTTGGTATGATTTGTACAATTTGTGTGGGAGGTACAAAAAGGGGCGGGGTGATAACGCCCACTTTTTACAGGACTATAGGCACTATAACAGCATTACACTGTACACAATTTCAAGTATTTGTATGCACTGGTATTAAAGTTACAAGCCGTTTACTTTTGGTACGAAACGGTCCATTTGTGTGGGAGGTACCAAAAGGGGCTGTACAATAATGCCCATTTTTTACCGGACTATAGGCGCTACAAAAACATTATTCTGTAGAAAATTTCAAGCATTTTTATGCACTTGTATTAAAGTTATAAGCAGTTTAATTTTGATGCAAAATGGTCCATTTGTGTGGGAGGTACCAAAAGGGGCATGCCAACTTCACCCATTTTTCTCGAGTTAATAGCGACTAATATACTAATATTATGTGCAGAATTTCAAAAGATTCGAATAAGTAGTATAGAAGTTATTAAAGAATCAATATTTCATTAAATTTTAACCCTTTGTGTGGGAGGTACCAGAAGGAGTAGACCAATATGGCCCATCATCGAACTCATCCGGAGATAGATCAAAATATTACCACATACCAAATTTGAAGTCAATCGGTTACTCCTTTCGAGAGTTATCGTGCGCACCAGCCAGCAGACAGACAGACAGACAGACAGACAGACAGACAGACAGACAGACAGACAGACAGACGGACGGACATTGCTCATTCGACTTAAAATGAACGGATTTCCTCCGAACATACTTAGGGTCTTAGATCACTCCTTCGATGTGTTACACTTTTTTCCGTAGCAAATGATATATACCCTCGTCACACTAAAGTGAGGGTATAAATATAGGGCGACAACAAGCAGGAGACATAGAACAAAACTATCTAATGTATTTTCCGTAAATCAGAGTTAAATCGATTTACCCTACCAATATCTCGAAAACTAGACGAGAGAGGAAAAAAGAGATTGCAGATTCTGAAAGAGCATGCTTTAAACCCATAGTATCAACTCCTAACTCAAAAAACACGAAAATGGCGTATGGACCAAAATAGCATTAAGCCGACGATATGTCAATATTTTTTTCTATCTCAGGCTATGGTAAAAGAAGGACTATAGTGGTCCACTCCTTCGAGAACCTCCCCCACAAAGGGTCAAAATTTAGTGAAATATTGATGATCTCATAACTTCTATACTACTACTCAAAATCTTTCACAATTCCACACATAGTGGTGCAGAGTCATAATATTCCTGGACGTTATGACACTATAAAAAGTGTCATAAGGTCCATGGACACTGCGACACTTTCAAAAGTGTCACAATGTCTACAATAGTAGGTGTGGGATAGACCATTTATTTTAAAAAGTTATCCTTGAAGCCGACTTTAATTTTATCGAAATGTCCAAAGCCGGCTACCAAAGTGTTCCGACATGCCGAATCTTATATACAGGGGTTTCCAACAAGAGGTGTTATTTTGAATCACCCGGTAGGTGTCACTTTTGAAGCTTTTATTCTTTGACATTTGACAAGTAGAAACTACGCCATTACTAAAAATGGACCGATACACGATTCAACAACGCATTGAAATTATTAAAATTGTCTACAAAAATGGTGAAAATCTTGCAGTCACAGTCTGGTGAAAATCTCGTAGTCACATCTTGACTGATGAGACCCATTTCCACCTCGGTGGCTACGTCAACAAGCATGTTGACGTTGTCGCATCTGGGGCTCGGAAAACCCAAGAGTTATTGTTAAGAACACCTCCATCCTCAACGTGTGACTGTTTGGTGCGGTTTATGGTCCGGCGGGGTCATTGGACCTTACTTTTTCGAAAATGAGGTTGGATCAACAGTTACGGTGAATGGATTGCGCTATCGAGTGATGATTAATGATTTTTTATGGTCGAGCTTGGATGGTATTGATCTGGACAACGTTTACTTTCAACAAGACGGCGCTACGTGCCACACAAGCAATGAAACCATTGCTGTGTTACGGGAAAAGATTCCGAACCGTGTTATCTCTCGAAGAGGTGATCACAATTGGCCACCGAGATCTTGTGATTTAACACCTTGCGGCTTCTTCCTTTGGGGCCACGTGAAAGATAAGGTCTACGCCAACAGCCCAGCGTCGATTCAAGACCTGAAAGATATAATTCGTGAGGCTATCGAGAACATAGGGCAGCCACTTTGCGATTTGGTTATGGAAAATTTCATGATATGGTCCTGTAAGCGTGGTCGTGGTGGCCATTTGGCTGTTGTGGTTTTTCATTATTAACGGCATACCTTCCTCTTTATTATGAAATAAACATCCGATCATTTATCTCAAAACATTGCATTTTTCTTTGAATACCAAAATAACACCTCTTGTTGGAAAACCCTTTACCCTCCACCATGGATTGCATTCAAATATATTACTGGAAAAATCATTGGATATGCAAATCTTGTAATCAATTTATTAAATCTTGCCAAAATAGAATACAAACTGCAAAGTTTCAGCTAAATTGCTTAGAAAATGTGGTGTTTATGGCTTAAATAAGCGTTTTTGGGAGCGATATCTATAGGTGGTCTATAACAAAATATGAATTGAATAAAACAAAAATTTACTGTGTTGAATTCTTCTGCAAAGATTGGCTTAAAATGCTTAGAAATGTGGTACTTATGGCTCAAAAACCGTATTTTGGAGCGACCTCAATGGGGGAGCTATATCAAAACATTGACCGATCCCAAACGACCTGCAACTATAAGGAGTATTTCTACCAAATTTGATCAACCTAGCTCTATTAATACGGACTGTAGCGTGATTTCAACAGACGGACAAGGCTAAATCGTCTTAGAATTTCACGACGATCATATATATACTTTATGGGGTCGCAGATCAATTTAATAGTATATCCCCATCCAATGGTAGAGTGTATAAAAACTGGTCCAAATACTAAAGGTACCATCCCTGACAAAAAAGGTAAAAAAAGCTTTACCATAAAAAAATTGTTTTTTTTCATAAATTATTACGCCTCAATCTATGCAAAAGAAAAGTTTTAACGTCTCGGATACAAAACAAACAGAATTTTTTTGTGGCATAGTGTAATTAATTATATGGATAGGAAAGCAGGGCCGTTGGACCAAAATGGCAAAATTCTACACCCTCCAAACCGGGCAGTCCTTAGCCGATCTCGTTGAAATTTTGTGTCATAACTACTATCCAATAGGACTAAACTTGGTGCTAGTCCCGGTCAAAAGACATCTGTTTGAAAAAGTTACTCACTTGACATGAAATCAATCATATAAAGGGTGGTTAAATATTATTGATTTTGAATAAAACACAAATTATTTAGGAAATTATTGTCATTTCTTTTTATTATGATATTATTGGTATGGTTCAATTATGTATGGAACAAAATATCGACCAAATGGCCACCGCGACCTCGGCGGCACACCTCCATCCGATGTTCCAAATTTTCAATGACGCTGAGGCATAATTGAGGTTCTATGCCGTTAATGTGCCGAATTATCTCATCCATTAGCTCTTGAATTGTTGCTGGCTTATCGACTTTTCTTTCAAATAACCCCAAAGAAAGAAGTCCAACGGTGTCAAATCACATGATCTTGGCGGCCAATTGACATCGCCACGACGTGAGATAACCCGGCCATTGAATTTGTTGGGCAAGAGAGCCATTGTTTCGTTAGCTGTGTGGCAAGTGGTACCGTCCTGTTGAAACCACATGTTCATATTGTCCACATCCATCCAATTCGGGCCATAAAAAGTTCGTTATCATCTCACGATAGCGAACACCATTCACAGAAACTGCCTGACCGGCCTTATTTCGAAGAAGTATGGCCCGATGACGTCGCCAGCCCATAAACCGCACCAAACGAACTGGGCGAGCATGCAAAGGTGTTATCACATATCCTACAGACCCGGTTTGCTGAAATTGGCGCACAATTCTCCCAATTGTGGACACATTTGGTCGATTATGCTGATCAAAAAAACAGCACGAAGTGCACGAAATGCATTTTGATTTGAACGCCCATTTTCGTAAAAGGCTTAAAAAACTTTAACGCGTTGCTTGATTGTGTATCTTTCCATGGTTCAAATTGAGTTAGTCTGAAATTGAGAAATGTCAAATGAAATTCAGAAAAAAACTTGACGTTTATGTGTGGTTCACATTCAACATCGGCCCTTGCAATTTAACCACCCTTTATAACAACGTAGAAAAATTCTTTGTGGCGGCATCACGCAGGAACTACCGGACCGATTTTAAAAATGTTTCTTTTATATAAAATTTTCTTCGCCACAGATGGTTCTTAAAAAATAAAGAGGACGGCGACAAAAGTAGGCTTCTTTGTCGTGTTGTGGTGCTCGTAGAAGAACGAAATATGGTACATACATTAGTGGGGCTATTATCGATAACATCACGGAGTAGTGGGATTAGCAAGAGTGGGCGCAACATTATTTAAAAATAGAATATCGGGGAAACTATTGACCGTAGAAGAACGGAATTCGGATTGTTAGTTATTGGAGTACATTATAATAATTTCACCAAAGGTGGGTGGGATAAATAAAATGGGCGTGGCAATGTCTAAATATTGAATATCTCGGAAACCATTTATCGTAGAAGAACAAAATTTGTTTTGTATTTTATTGGAGTCAATAATAGTATATTTTTTCCGAAAGTGGGCGTGTAAGAATTAGTGGACATGGCAATATTTAACGTAAGAACACAACTGGGACGGTTGATGAAAGAAATTTGGTATGAATGTTATTCGAGTTAGTATCTGCAATTTCGCCAAAAGGGTCGTGTCGTTGTTTAAGGAGTAGATTCTGAAGAAATAACTTCAACAGATACGAAGTAAATAACTATGATACTAGCGAAGATTTTTAATTTTGGTATGTGTTTTTATGTTTAAAAAGGAGAGTGCCCTTCAAATGATAGGTGTAATCGGCCCTTTGAGCATGGTTGCTTCCATGTCTACATATCGTCGGTGCGCCGAAAAAAACTCTTATGTGTAATTTTTCGAATTTTTTTATTGTCGAATTAGAACGTCCTAGCGGTCAAACGACTACCCACCAAAGTTCCGAAGTTACCAAAAACTCCTATGTGTATCCCTCTATAGCAATTCTCCGACAAAAACTCCTATGTGTTGTAGGCACAGCCTGTCCCAAGGGATAGCCAAGGGATACACCGCCAAATTTTTTCAAAAATATTATACCGAATTTAATAAGATCTGTGAAGAATAGATTAATATCAGCATTTTCTCGAAAAATATCACTCGACGAATAAATTTTGTACAAAAAAAATAGTTCGGAATTATTTTACTATACGAGTATAATGCTATTATCTCGCGAATGAACAGTTCTATGGAAAAGTAGTCAAAGGAAGTTTGGGAGATAAGAGAAAGGCCTACAACTCTTTTTTTAACAAACAAAATTTATAGTAATTTGGCAAGGATTTACAGTGTGTTAAAACTTTTGTATGCTTTTCCCTTTATATGAGGCATTTTTTATGTGATTTGATTAAAGAAAGAGTTGTAGTCGTTTTTAATATCTCCCAAACTTTCTTTGACCACTTTTTCGCAGCTTATTTCAGGGTAGAATACCACAACATAGATCAACAAGACTATTTGTAAGTACGTGGTCTGTTCAATAGAAAAGGTGATTTTTGACAATGAAACATGAAACATATGTTCTTAGTTTTTTTGTGGTTAGTTTAGTTTGTTGTGTGAGACATAACAGTTAGAAGTCGCAAAACGCCGTCCTTTCATGGGTATCTTCAATTTTGGAAACAGGAAAATGTCACAGGGGTCAAAAATGGTGAATACCATGGTTGGGGGTTTTTAAAGAGAAACCGATTAACCAGTGCGGGTTTTGATCACACTGGAGACACCTTTCTGATTTTAAATCCACCAGTTGAATATGATGCTGATACCTTGCATGAACCTAATGGTTCTTTCTTTTCTAAGAAAGGATGTTGCCCTGTCAGAGAGCAGCATATTAATAATGTCGCCTACACCCTCTTGTTGTGCTGCAATTTTTATGGTCAGAATCGAAAACAAAAAGACAAAAACCATCCTTTTAACTCACTAAAAAAAAACTAAAAACAAAGAATACTCCATTGCGCCGTCTAAACAAAGCATCCGTCCAAACTTCATTACAAAAAAGCTAGCACGTACACACACGGTTATTTAGGCTATTCGCTCGACGCTGAAACCCATCTGTTTTGTATGGCAGCGTCCACCCCTTCGATTAAATACAGGGTTGAAATGTTGCATTTTTGCACCGTGCAAGTGCGACATTTTTTACAAAAGAAAATGAAATCCTATCAAAATGCAGCATTTTTGGGTCGAAACGCTGAAAAAATGTAGCATTTTTGGCACAAAAGAAAATACCATAAATCAAATATGATTCCAATTATTTCATGACGTTTTTATTTTTATACCCTACACCACACTGTGGTACAGGGTATTATAACTTTGTGCATTTGTTTGTAACACCCAAAAGGAGAAGAAAAAGACCCATCGTTTATTATACCGATCGACTCAGAATCACATTCTGAGTTGATTTAGCTATGTCCGTCTGTCTGTCCGTCTGTGCATGTATTCTGTAATCAAAGTACAGGTCGCAATTATGGTCCGATCTCGATGAAACTTTACACATATCTTTTTTTTGGCCCAAGGACGATCTCTATTGAATTTGGTTAAAATCGGTTCAGATTTAGATATAGCCCCCATATATATGTTACCCCCGATTTCACATGTAAGCGCTGTAAAAACTGTATTTTATATCCGATCAGTATGTAATTCGTCAGAAAGAGGTTTCTTATTATATGAATGAACACTGTTAAATTTGGAAGAAATCGGTTCAGATTTAGATATAGCCCCCATATATACGTTACCCCCGATTTGACATGTAAGCGCTGTAAAAATGTTATTTTATATCCGATCAGTGCGAAATTCGGCAGAAAGAGGTTTCTTATTACATGAAGGAATACTGCTAAATTCGGAGAAAATCCTATTATAGAATGAACACTTTTAAATGTGGAAGAAATCGGTTCAGATTTAGATATAGCCCCCATATATATGTTACCCCCGATTTAATCTGTAAGCGCTGTAAAAACTGTATTTTATATCCGATCAGTGCGAAATTCGGCAGAAAGAGGTTTCTTATTACATGAAGGAATACTGCCAAATTCGGAGAAAATCGGTTCAGATTTAGATATAGCTCCCATATATATGTTACCCCAGATTTGACATGTAAGCGCTGTAGAGACTGTATTTTATATCCGATCAGTACGAAATTCGACAGAAGGAGGTCTTTTTACATGAATGAGTATTCAGGGAAGATCGGTTCAGATTTATATTAAAGCTCCATATATATGTTCCTTCTGATTTGGTATCAAACCGCTATAGATGTTGTATTTTACTTGCGATCATTAAAATTTTCCAGAAAGATGTTTCTCAATTTAGGAACGAATATTGCTTAATTTAGCGATTATCGTTTCAGAATTAAATAATAAGTTTCTACCCATTTACCAATTGTTCCAAATTATTATGGCAATGACCCTTATCGCTTTGTTAGGGAGGTGTAGGGTATTATATAGTCGGCCCCGCCCGACTTTCTGCCTTTCCTTACTGGTTTTTACATAAAAATATATCGTTTTTTGCCGATTTTTTGAATAAAATATAAAAGAGGAAATGTTCTATTAAACCTAAGTAGTTGAAATTGGTACGGTTGGATTTGTTGCGTAACATAATCATGTTTTTGTAAGCAAAACTAATTTGTAGAGGCCGCTCTAGCCCAGTGAAAGCAATATTTTTTGGAACTTTATACAACAAGGTGAGACTTAATTTTATGTACGAATAAACTCAACTTATTTGGTTAGATACTCCTTTATTCGCAGTGATGCAAAACATCACACGATGTGACAACAATAGAGGCAAAATATCCTCTTCTCTTAATTGATGTCCCACGTTGATTTGTTGGTGGTGCCCCAGTCAGCAGAAAACACTATGAGACTCTTTGGGTGCGATGGTCACGAGGTGAGAGTTCAAACGCAAAGGCTTCAAGTGTAGTTCATTGCTTGAAATACGACTGCTTCGGGTAATTCATAACCATTTGTAAGCGGAACAACCGGAGCAGCACAGCAAGTGCAAACTTATTCGTATTTCCTCCAAACGAACAAGAAGGGGCTGTTCCATGCAAGTAGTCAAAGTCAGAACTGGAGGTAAATAGTTCCTTTGGCGTTAGCTCTTTTTCGGTTTTAGCTGTGGTCGATGCATCCGATATTCGATGGGATGTTGTTGCGGTCGCCGTGGTTGTTGCTGCTGTTATCCGGTTATCTGCACAAGGCGGTGTACTCTGTACAGTAATTTGGCGTGTTATTTATGAATCCAAAATACGGTAATAAATAACCGAATAAACACTTGCGACCTGTCATAACTGGGAAGTGGCTCGGCTTCAATTGTTTGGTTTGCCACGTTCGAGACCAAGCCACTCAGTGTTTGCGCTAAACCATCAAATCGGAACACACACATCCTCCATATGGCATTACATATGGGCATGTGTGTATGTATTTCGGTTAGTTGGATGGTTAACCTGCAATTACGGTTGGTGGTCTTGGTAGCTGCTCTTGGACTCTTGGAGGTGCAGACTTACATACGTCGTCCATTTATTTCATTGTCCGCATGATTGCATGGCCACAACGAGTTTGTATGAGCCCTTTAGCGGCACACACAACCAACCACATCTGTTGGGTATATACAGCGAATCAAAAAAGTTTTGATACAGCGAAATTTTTTACGTTGAGTTGAATTAGGAAATAGACAATTGGAGGTCTCTAGTGCTACCCCGGGCACAGATCCCCTTCACCGGAATCAACATGTTTGATACACAAAGTTATCAATATGTATGTAGGTGTCTTAATGGCAAAAAGTTACTCTCGAAGGTATATGTATTGCCCACTCGGTCAGTTACCACTGTAGTTATTGTACCTCCACATTGATTCTGAACCTCCCTTAAGTGACCGGTGATGGATCGCTTATCAGTTGCCATCCAACACAACACATTTGGTTGGTTTGCGGTTTGGTTAATGGTCAAACCACTGTTTCTGGTCCAACTGTCCAATTTATTCAGTGTCACCTGTATAATGCATCTGAATCTAACAAAATCTGTCCAATTTATTTAGTGTCATCTGTATAATTCATCTGAAACCCCAACGTTCTAGTTCTACCAAAATCCCATTCACCGCTAGATTCCAGATTGTAGAGACAGTACTCCTACCAATGGAGTCCCCTATTTACAAATCTCGTTAGAGTAGTAGCCCCGAGCCATGTTGTTAGTCTTCGGGTGATCAAACGCTGAATTCGTGTAATAAAGATGTACCCAGCAAAATCTTGGTAAGTACATGTCATTACCACTCGAATTACCTTCGGTAAATAAATAACGACTAACAAAATAATGACAAAAATAAGTTATTTCTAGTAATCTAAGTAGAAAATCTTTTTTGAATTTATAGACTCTTCTTTAAATATTAGGACAAATGATATGACCACTTGGAATTATATTTTCAAAAAAATCCGATTTATTGTTATTTTTTTTATTAAGAAAGTATGCGACATATTTCGAGTTTCAGAAGAAGTTAGTTAAAAAAGTATAACTAACATGTTTACTATCATCTTAAAGGAAACTTTTCAGAGAATGTTCTCAAAGAAAGAACGGGTACAAAATATAAACTGGTATTGTTACAAAGCTTCTCCAACTTACACCATTTTTTAAAACAAATTTCAAAAGTAAGTCACATTTTTTCTAATTCCAAAGCCAAAATTTTAAAACTGTTGGCAGATTTTTATGTGGTATGGTGTTGTAAGTTGAACTGCAAAGGGACACCGAATTCCGGCTTTTAGTATAGTAAATATAGGGAAAATCCAAAAAATCCCATTTTTGGGGATTTTCAAAATAATTTTGAAAATTGTGGGATTGACTTTTGGAAATACAATGATTCGCGAATTACATTCGATTTGTGATATCAAGACCTACAAACTACAAATATTTCATTGAAATATGCCAATTTTTAAAAATTTTGTGTGGTTTCAGTACAAAATATAATCCGATTTATCTCTCATCAACTTCACTAAATTGACAACAAAATTTGCTATATGATGTAAAAAATTTCGGTCATGCCCACTTATACAAAAGTTAAGGCTATATGAATTTATATTTTCGAAAATTGGCAATTTTTGTATTTTATTGCGAAAAGGTATATATGTATATATTTAGTAGAGGAGGAGGAAATTATAATAAGAAAGTATAATACATGTATGTAAGTTTTAAAGGACACTTCCTGGAGAATATTTTCGAGAAAAGAACGAGTCAAACATTTGTATACCCTATACCACACTGTGGTACAGGGTATTATAACTTTGTGCATTTGTTTGTAACACCCAAAAGGAGAAGAAATAGACCCATCGTTTATTATACCGATCGACTTATAATCACTTTCTGAGTCGATTTAGCTATGTCCGTCTGTCTGTCTGTCCGTCTGTGCATGTATTCTTGTAATCAAAGTACAGGTCGCAATTATGGTCCGATCTCGACGAAACTTTACACATACCTTTTTTTGGCCTAAGGACGATCCCTATTGAATTTGGTTAAAATCGGTTCAGATTTAGATATAGCCCCCATATATATGTTACCCCCCATTTGAAATGTAAGCGCTATAAAAACTTTATTTTATAACCGATCAGTATGAATTTCGGCAGGAAAAGGTTTCTTATTACATGAAAGAACTCTGTTAAATTTGGAAGAAATCGGTTCAGATTTAGATATAGCCCCCATAAAAACATTACCCCCGATTTGACATATAAGCGCTGTAAAAATGTTATTTTATATCCGATCAGTGCGAAATTCGGCAAAGAGAGGTTTCTTATTACATGAAGGAATACTGCTAAATTCGGAGAAAATCGGTTCAGATTCAGATATAGCCCCCATATATATGTTACCCCCGATTTGACATGTAAGCGCTGTAAAAACTGTATTTTATATCCGATCAGTGCAAAATTTGGCAGAAAGAGGTTTCTTATTACATGAAGGAATACTGCTAAATTCGGAGAAAATCGGTTCAGATTTAGATATAGCCCCCATATATACGTTACACCCGATTTGACTTGTAAGCGCTGTAAAAATGTTATTTTATATCCGATCAGTATGAAATTCGGCAGAAAGAGGTTTCTTATTATATGAATGAACACTGTTAAATTTGGAGGAAATCGGTACAGATTTAGATATAGCCCCCATATATACGTTACCCCCGATTTGACATGTAGGCGCTGTAGAGACTGTATTTTATATGCGATCAGTACGAAATTCGACAGAAGGAGGTCTTTTTACATAAATGAGTATTCAGGGAAGATCGGTTCAGATTTATATTGATTGTTCCTCCTGATTTGGTATCAAACCGCTATAGAAGTTGTATTTTACTTCCGATCATTATAATTTTCCAGAAAGACGTTTCTCAATTTAGGAACGAATATTGCTTAATTTAGCGATTATCGTTTCAGAATTAGATAATATGTTTCTACCCATTTACCAATTATTCCAAATTATTATGGCAATGACCCTTATCGCATTGTTAGGGAGGTGTAGGGTATTATATAGTCGGCCCCGCCCGACTTTCTGCCTTTCCTTACTGGTTATTAATAGTGTTGCCACGATTCTCCAAATTACACAATTTTTTACGAATATTTCAAAACTTGGCCATATTTTCTACAATCGCGAAGCTTGGATATGAAAACCTTTACCTTTTTTATATGTAGTAATGTTTTATACGATAAACTGCAAAAGGAATTTTGAGCTCGGTTTTTTGTATAACAGATTTTGGGGATAAACAAAACAATCAATTTTTGGGGATTATCGAATTTATTTTGGGAATTGTGGGACTTACGTTTACAAATGGGTACAATTTTTTGAAAATAGAATCAATATTTCACTAAATGTTAACCCTTTGTGTGGGAGGTACCAGAAGGAGTGGACCAATATGGTCCATCTTCGAACTTAGCCGGAGATAGAAAAAAATATGACCGCTTACCAAATTTGAAGTCAATTGGTTAATCCTTTCGAGAGTTATCGTGAGCACCAGCCAGCAGACAGACAGACGGACAGACGGTCGACCTGATCACTCCTCCTTCGATGTGTTACACTTTTGGCCCGTAGCAAATGATATATACTGTAAGGGCGCATTTATTCGCGACCTGATTTCTCAAGAATGAATTTATTCAACCTTATACAAAATATACTGTGTAATTTCAATTCGAATTTCATTCGAAAATTTTATATTGATATGTCAAAGGAAAGGAAAAATTTTCTATTAGGGATTGATAGAAAAATAGTTGGGAAGAAAAGACGTGTTGTCGAACAATAAGACGGAATTTTCAAACAAATTGAGAAAGTCAGCTTTTCTGTTACGGATATTACTGCGAACCATTGGCTTATACAATAACCCTATTGTATTATCCGCTAGAATTTGGCTACCGAAACTGGGATACGGATTTGGACAACAATTTGATATTAAGACCGTGAATCCAGCTGGATCCTCCCGACTCCTGTTTTCCTACGCTTATCTTGGAACAACGGATATTTTTTAACTAGTGGATTCCAGGACGGTAACCAGACTATAAGACCAGATGGGGTCTAAGTGGAATTAAAATCGGCAAGACAGAAAACGTGTAGAATTACATTTGTCTGTGATTGATTGGTTGCTTTAATGGACAAATTCTATATATTTCGTGATCTCCGCACCACGCAATTCGCATATCCAGGGTTCTGTAGTCCATGGAATTTATAATTTATTAGAAAATCTGTTGCTGCCATTTGAGCATCAATGTTGATTTCGAATGCGGAGACAAAGTTAAATGGAGTGAATGCATTTTAACATACTGAATTGACTGGAGGATTTAAATCAAAATCACTGTTCGAATGAACGTAGAATAAGTGCACATTTGAAGACAACATATCCATAAATATACTTGATCTTCGTTAAAATTAGGTTAATTCACAATTAATTTACAATTTCATCATACTTGTTTAAATATTATCACTGTATAAATCGCGTTCTACTAACTAATTGATAATCGATACATTTAAATGTTACATTCACTCTCATTCACTTGTTCTATCTCCGGCTAAGTTCGAAGATGGGCCATATTGGTCTACTCCTTCTGGTACCTCCCCCACAAAGGGTTAAAATGTTGTGAAATATTGATTCTTTAATAACTGCTATTATACGTATTTGAATCTTCTGAAATTCCACACATAGTATTAGTTTATTAGTCGCTATCAACTCGAGGAAAATGGGCGAAATTGCCACGCCCGTTTTGGTATCTCCCACACAAATGCACCATTTTGCACTAAAAGTTAAAAGCTTATAACATTAATACCAGTGTTTAGAAATACTTGAAATTTTGTACAGTGTAATGCTTTTATAGTGCCTACAGTCCAGTGAAAAATGGGCGTTATTGCCGCGCCCCTTTTTGTAACTGCCAAACAAATGCACCATTTTGCACCAAAAGTTAACAGCTTATAACATTAATACCAGTGTATAAAAATACTTGAACCTTTGTACAGCGTAATGTTTTTATAGTGCCTACAGTCCATTGAAAAATGGGCGTTATTGTCACGCCCCTTTTGTTACCTCTCCCACAAAGGCACCATTTTGCACTAAAAGTTAACAGTTTATAACATTAATATAAGTGTATACAATTACTTGAAATTTTGTACAGTGTAATGCTTTTATAATGCCTATAGTCCAGTGAAAAATGAGCGTTATCACCACGCCCCTTTTTGTACCTCCCACACAAAATGGCCAAATTATACCACAATTTAATATCTCAACGTTAATATACCAGTCCATATAAACGGTTACAATTCTGCACAGTGCAATGTATTTAAAGTATCTACTGTTCAGCGAAATATAGGTGTATTTCTCAAACCCCTTCTGGTACCTCCCACAAAAATTGACAGAATAATTTGTGTAATATTCAATATTACATTACTCACAAAGTGAGGGTATTACCTTAGTCGGTTTACCCGACTGAAACTTTCTTACTTGTTTTTTGGTATTTCCTTCTTCCTATTCTATCTCATTCTGAATACTTCTTCTCGATTTCTGAAGAGCTACCTTAAACTTTAATTTATGGCAACGTACCCGAACCTATTTCTAATGGCAAAGAACCCTCCCAAAGACTGAGCACAGCTGGGTGACTGAAGGTAGCCACTTCCATGGGAAATAGGCCTGAAATGGTGGGTCGTTACAATACTCTCGTCACACTATCGTGAGGGTATGAATATAACCGAATTATAATAAACAAGATTTCTAAAAATCGCACAATGATTTTTCTAAAACGGTCTATAATGGACCACTGGCTATGTTTGTTCGTAAATAGGAAACCTTAGACTCAATTTCTCAAGACTTCGATACGCTGAATTCGAACCAGCCATCAGAAAAGTCGAATAACTTCGCGTTTTTGATATTTTGAGACAAAGGTGAAAAGAGCTGATATTCAGTTCTCATTACACTATTACTTTTAGCAAAAAATTACTTATATCATATTAAAAGTTATATCTTTAAGTAAAAACATCAATTATTGAAAAGGGGAATATCTTGATATAATTCTAACATATACTGACATTATTGGTCTTTAATAAACTACAGTTTTATATTCTTACATTTCACACTTTTTCCACAGATATAATTATTATAAATTACATTTATAAACTACGAATTAACCGCTATATGACATAAGTAGTTTTTTGGCAAAATTAATTGCCGCGATATAATAATCTCTACACCCAGGAAAATAATTGGTTTGGTATTCTATTGTAACAATAATAAAATAGTACTAGCAACAAAAGTAATTAAATAATTAGTTGAAACAACAAAAATAACATGGATACGATCAAATGAAAATGCTTGCAACTAAATCGATGGTTGTATCAATCGAATTAAGATTGTTTTTTTCATTGACACTCGATTAGTTGTGGTAACCAATTTTTAATATTCATTTTAGTACCATATAATCGATTTTTAGTTGTGACAACCAATGTTTTATTCTTGACAACAGAAATTGTATCAATAGACCAAAGATAATTATCGCAACGAATAATTGCGATAATAACAGAAAAAATATTAATAAATAATCGTTTATTGTTTATCCCAATCATTTCCCAAATTTAGAATAATTAAATGTATTTTGGGAAATACAACCGAAAGATTGGTTGATGATCTTTTGCTGATACATGACAAACAAAAAATAAAATTACTCGACTTAAAAAAATCTTCAACATTTTGTTCAAGAATGGTATGGGTAATCAAAACTAATCTCGTGTGGATAATAATGTGTGGAATGCAGAATATGTTGTGCAAAATGTTTTACATAAATAAAAAATAAAAGCAACAATCATGAAATTGAAAGCACAGGTTTAAACGATATTTGCATAAAAGTTCTGTGTTTTTTTGTGTACTAAAATGTTTGTCAAATATTTCCACATCTCATATAGTGATGAATAGTGATGAATGTGTAATATGGGATTTTTAATTTTGTTATGAATTGTTTTGTTTTTTGTTGAATAAATAAAATAAAAATTAATGAAAACTGTTTTTCATTAATTGGTTGTTTTGACATATTGTCAGAACAACCAATTTTTTTAAAGCAGTTGGTTGTGGCAACTACAACAGATAATTTAAGCCACCATTTTCGTAGTTGGCGCAACCAAATATGATTGTTGTCAAAATGGAAACAGAAGTATACCACAACCAAAATATTGGTTGTCCTGATGGAATCGCATGATAGTAGACAGAACTACAAAATTCGGTTGGCAAATAATTCGGCTGAGGCAACCAAACTGTATTCTGTGTGTACTCAAGAAATAAAAATCAGCTCTTTTCATGTTTCTATCTCAAAACATCAAAAACGCGAAGCTAATTGACAATTATGATGCCAGATTCGAATTCAGCGTATCGAAGTCTTCTGAAATCGAGTTTAAGATTTCCAATCTACGAAAAACGTAGCCTTTATGGTCCGTTTGAGAAATCATTGTGCGATTTTTTATCCCCTCACCTTAGAGAGGAGGGTATGTATCATTTGCTACGAGCCAAAAGTGTAACACATCGAAGTAGTAGTAAGACTATAAGTATGTTCGGCGGATGTCCGTTTTGGGTCATTATAAGTCCTTTGAGCAATGTCCGTCCGTCCGTCGGTCTATCTGTCTGTGTGTCTGTCTGCTGGGTGGTGCGCACGATAACTCTCGAAAGGAGTAACAGATTGACTTCAAATTTGATATGCGGTAATATTTTTCTCTATCTCCGGCTAAGTTCGAAGACAGGTCATATTGGTCAACTCCTTCTAGTTTATTGCGCACTATCATCTCGAGACAAATGGGCAAAGTTGCCACGCCCCTATTGGTACCTCCCACACAAATAGATAATTTTGCACCAAAAATTTACTGCTTATAGCCATAATATCGCTTTATGCAAATACTTGAAATTTTAAGTATAACACAGTACAGTATAATACTTTTATTGCACCAAGAGTCCAGTGAAAAGTGGGTGTTGGTGTAGGGGTGCAAAAGGGGGGTTCGTGTGGTAAAGAAATAAATAAATAAAAACAAACGAATTTTAGTTTTAAATATAAATAGTGGGGGATCTTTATTTGGGGTATTTTCAAATAAACAAGGATTTATTACCGTGTAAGTGGTTGGCGACAAGGCCTGTGTGCGCGAGCGTAGAGCGAAACGACAAGTGGTGAACGCAGAGGCTCGTTACAAGTGTTCGACTACCATAGATTTTGCGAATAGAGAGAGAGAGAGAAAGACCCGAAGATGAGCAAGGCAGCCACACAACAACCACCACCCATAGGCAATCCGCACTCTACACATCCGTATTAAGCGAATTAGGTCTCCGAAGAGAGGTGTAGAGGAGATTCCAGTGATGTCAATACGCAACCGGTATTGATCAGGCTCGGGAAGTTGAGACAATGCTGCGTACGTGAACATTGCCGGCCACCTTGCAACATCCGACGATGTTGTAATATAAAGGAAAGGAAATAATCTACAACTAGGATTAAATTAGTACATAATAAGGAACGTAAATTCAGTTACAAGTGAGCATTTAAAAATTCAATACATATTTCAAGGCTAATTAAGAATTCGCAAATTTATTAATATTGACGAGTTCAATAAATTTCAATTTCAAAATTAGTTTGAGTTCATAAGAACTTCGACAAAAGTGAAGGATGATGGCGCGATCATTATTAGCTGAATAGATTCAGAAACTAGATGCAAACTTCAAGATTTCAAGTGTTTCAAAAAATAAGATTCGAGTTCGAATAAAGACGAGAGCAACAAATTCTAAGGATAATTCCAATTTCATTTATAATCGTACATTTACGCGTTATAAACGTTTGCAAAAAGCGAATGATATGTCAGAAATGTGACCAACAATATTCTGTTGTCGGGTTGAAATGATAACATATTCCAAACGAATTCATATAGATGGTGCGACGAAAAGTACATACGAAGGTTGAGACTAGCAAGTTATAAACAAAACCTACGCGAAATTCGACTACCAGTCCACAGCTGTGCTTGTAGCATGAATTTCACGAAAGGCGGGTGGTAGCGAACCAGTTAGGATGTAACCAAATATTGTGTTCTGAGCCAGTAGTGACTCAAGAACAATCCGCGGTGGTTCACACAGAAGAATTCGCGGATAAAGATCCGCGCCAAGTAGCAAATCTACAGGACCATCATCGAATGAATCAGCCAATCGAAGACTGGGGAGACGAGATCTAAGGATGGTAGCAACAGAAGGTGATGGCAAGTTGCCAGAAATGTTCGGAAGTACGAGGGCTACCGTTTCTAAGACGAGCGATGGACCAACAGGTGAGGAGATTTCAAGAGAGCAAATTTCTCTTGAATTCCCAAGGTGAGTACAGTTCACGCCTGACACACTAGCGTTCGTAGAACGCGTTGAAATTCCCAATCGTTTTCGAAAGCGGTCCGTAATTAAGGACGTCTCGGAAGATGGGTCAATGAGAGCTCGAGCAGGGTACGTAATACCCCGGTGAATGATATTTACGGTGGCGGTCCCCAAGAGCACATTCCTATCCTGGGTGGTATGAAATACCTGGCGATTCATAACGGTGAGATTATCCGCATTTGAAGTGGAAGCTACATTATCTAGATTATGATTAGGAGACGTACCACTAACAACAGGGTTTGAGCTAGGCGACGAAACAGTTGAGGAGGTAGAGCTAGACGACGAACCAGTTAAAGAGGCAGAACGATGACGGCGGTGTAGGAGGGTGTGATGCCTTCCATTACACACATTACAATTATGAGTGCTAGAGCAGTCTTTAACGGAATGACCCCGTGAAAAGCAATTGAGACAACGACCTTGTTTCTTAACTTCAGAAAATTTCTTATCGAAGGGAAACTTCTTGAACCGAGGACATGACAGTAGAGGGTGGATTTCATTGGGGCAAAAACTACAACAATTTTTGTAGGAAGATTTCGAATTTCCTAGAGCCGCCGAATTTGTAAAATCCGTACTGATTTTTCGAGACTTAGGGACTTTTGATGAATCGATGCCCTTGATGTCGCGAAGACACGCCAGAGTTTGAATTCTTTCCGTAAGAAAATAATCTAATGCCTGCCAGGAGGATAACGACGACTTATCCCTGATACTCTGTTCCCATAGAGTTAGGGTGAGCTTTGGCAATCTCTGGATACAAAGAAACACTAATATAGGGTCCCAGTGGACCGTGACAATGTCATATACGGCCATTGCCGATAGACAACCGTTGATACCACGCTGCAAAGTCTTCAAGCCCGAACTTGTCTCACTTTCTAATATTGGAAGGTCAAATAGAAGCTTGAGGTGATTATTCACCAGGATACGCTTGTTATCATACGTATCCTTCAAAGCTTTCCAAGCTAGATCAAAGCTTCGATGGGTGAGGGGAAATTTCTCCACAATTTCTCTGGCCTCACCGCACGTTTTCCGACGCAAATGACAAAGGCGTTCGATATCGCTAAGCCGAGAGTTATTCACATAAACCGCTGTAAATAAATCACGAAACGTGGGCCACGAAAGAAAATCGCCCTCAAAAACGTCAGTGTCACACGGCGGAATCGAAATATTATGCATGACGTCACCAATTGGCTGAATTATGCCCGCATGCCTAGTACTATTTCCCAGATCTAAATTATTCGAAGGATCAACTTGAATACCGATTTCACGAGACGCGTGAGTTGAAGAACTCATATTGTTTACCGGGTCAGTAATGCGCGTGTCCCCGAAAGGTTGTTGTGCCAACGAAACTAATGAACCACTCATATTCGAACTCAGGGACGTTCTACGAGAGCGTGTGAGCATGGACAACTTCCTCTTTATAGCGGCGAGGCATTGTATGTACGTCTGATAAGACACGTCGTACTTGGTGTTCGCCAAGTCCATATCATCTTTCCCCGCGTCAGGAGATGATTGCAAATAGTCCAGACATTTCTGAAACATTTCTCGAGTTGTAGACCACACATTATCTAACTCTGTACTACGAACCTCAAGATCATAAACATCGAGGTCTTCTTCCTTCAGAATACGGAAAGACGAATCAAATTTCAATACAGCCTCCGAAGCGCTGATGAAAAAATCAAGGGGGGTAAGCGGCATTTTGAAGAAGATAAGTAAAAAGTTAACTAATTAAAATTCCCAAGAAATGTTAAACCAATTTCAGAATACCACACGAAATTGAAAATTCAAACGTGTCGCGAAGGCCCTTAAAATGAAATGGTTGTAAATTTTTCAAAAAAATCTATGAAATGGGAAGCGGAAAACGAAATCAAATATGACCAAACGCTCCAAAATAGCAAACAACAAAAGTAAATTTGCGCACAATTAATCAATAACTTCCAAATAAGATAAACAAAATAATAAAATATTCAAAAATTTCCGAGAAAGTCAAAAAGAATATTTTTCTAAAACGTATGTGTGACCAGTTGATCGAGGGTATGGTGCACTACTGCCGAATCGCGACATAGACAATTAAAATGCAAAAACAACACGTTCAAATAGCAAATAAAATTTCAAATATATTTTTTCTAATCAAAAAAAATAAATACAATGTTCTTTTACGTGTATGTGTCAGCAAAACGGGCTGTAGGGTGCACGGAGTCAAATAGTGCCGAATAATGTACTAACTAGTAGTACAACAAACAACAATTATCACCGAAATTAAAAAACTTCAAAAATAATATTTTTGTTTTTTCGCGATCTTTACCCGTGAGCCACAGTACCACAATCAGCCGATCCAAACTATTCACAATGACAATCACAATATTAGTCAGCTGCTTAAGAATACTCACAATCAGAACCACACGGTAGGAATCACGTCAGCTGTTCAATAATACTCACAACAAAGCAGTAAAAGAAGGAGCGAATGGAGCGAGAATAAACATCAACCGATCGATGGTGTTATGTGTGAATGTACGTGTATGTATATGATCGCTGGTAAACAAATAAACGAAATGCAATTGGTGGTGTTCTTACATACTTCGGTTATTGACCGATGCTTCAAATTGGCGCTTAGATGATTACAAACTGCGGACTGCAACGACGTTGTTGCTGTAATCTCAACCAAAGCAGTGGCGATTGAACGAAGAGAAAAATGAAAAAAGGAGAAAACTAAGCAACACCTCTGAATAAAAGGACGATATACACAGTGTATAGAATTGTTAGAAACAATTTGCCAATATCCAATCGAATTCCGACGAATAAATCGATTGATTTGCAACGAAAATTAATTATTTTTATTTATAACACTATACGAACACCGTATATACTAACGAAGTGGCGATAAATTCAAACGATAGTGGACTGTATTTTAAACGGCACGCTCGGTAGGGTGTTTCGAAAACGACCAGTATCACAGAAAAACAATTTATTTTATTTTCTTGTACTTGTTATTGAAAAACAAAAACGAAAACGCGGTGCTCACTTTTTAACTGAGTTTACGTACCTGATGATGAAGATGACGATGATTAGGATGGTGATGAAGTTATTGCGATGATAGTGATGGGGGGTGTGTGATGTCCGTATGCCGACGAATCCCTTCAAAACGAAAAAAAAACCACACGATTAACGATGCTAATTCCAATCCGGCTCGATACGACCAAAATGTTGGTGTAGGGGTGCAAAAGGGGGGTTCGTGTGGTAAAGAAATAAATAAATAAAAACAAACGAATTTTAGTTTTAAATATAAATAGTGGGGGATCTTTATTTGGGGTATTTTCAAATAAACAAGGATTTATTACCGTGTAAGTGGTTGGCGACAAGGCCTGTGTGCGCGAGCGTAGAGCGAAACGACAAGTGGTGAACGCAGAGGCTCGTTACAAGTGTTCGACTACCATAGATTTTGCGAATAGAGAGAGAGAGAGAAAGACCCGAAGATGAGCAAGGCAGCCACACAACAACCACCACCCATAGGCAATCCGCACTCTACACATCCGTATTAAGCGAATTAGGTCTCCGAAGAGAGGTGTAGAGGAGATTCCAGTGATGTCAATACGCAACCGGTATTGATCAGGCTCGGGAAGTTGAGACAATGCTGCGTACGTGAACAGTGGGTGTAATTGACACGCCCCTTTTGGTACCTTCCACACAAATATACTATTTTGCACGAAAAGGTAACAGCTTATATCTTGATTACCGGTGCATACAAAGACTTGAAATTTTGTACAGTCTAATGGTTTTATAGTACCTACAATGGACGTTATAGCCATGCCCCTTTGGTACCTCCTACACAAATATATCATACTAATACTAGTGTACTAGTAAGACTAGTGCCTACAAATACTTAAAATGTTGTACAGTGTACTGTTTTTAAAGTACATATAGTCTGTCGAAAAATGAACGTTATTATCACGCCCCTTTTGGTACCTTCCACACAAAAGTACCATTTTGTACAAAAGTTAACAGCTTATCATACTATCTGGGGTAGTACGGATATAAACAATAGGGGTGATTCGCTTCTTGACTTTATTCTAACTACCAACCTAAGTATTTGTAACATAGGTAATAAACCGACTCTTACAATTAAAGACAGACAGGAAGTACTCGACATAACGTCAATCGCCGCCAGTCGTAGCGTACGGACGTGTTATCGCAGAGCGGATAGTTTTTAACCTATTACGCAATACCTATTCACCTACCTACTACGCAATCACGTGGTTTGTTGTTTTTAAAGTGTAGGTTGAATTGGATGCATCGGTCTCTGGACAGAAATTTCTGAGCTCAGTCTGGAAGGCCTATATCGACGTACCTATTGCGGGCTTATACTGGGTATGGGGGTGTCTCCCCCAACCAATTTAAGATTAAACCAAAAAAGAAGCGAAAAGCGTTGATTCACTCACGAGTCATTTGCCGTTGTTATCGAACAATCATGAGCATGCAACTTCTACGAGCTTTGGTGCCTTGGATCCCGTAGTAGCAAATAAAACAAGAGCACATCCAGCCGCAGGCAAAACAAATGATAAGACAGATGAAACAGAATCCAGCTGGGGCTCTAAGCAACCCCAGCCTTTAAAAGCCAGTGGGGACTCTGACCCTGAATCATCCAATGAAAACAATATCACTATTATTGCTAACTCAAAGAGACTGTCAGGGGCACAAAGAAGGATACTGAATAAGTTGAACCCACGGAACCTATTACGGGATGAACCTGACAATTCTAGCTCCAACACAAACATAGAGGCCGCTAAAAGATTCAGGTCCCCCGAAAAACATAGCGCTGTAAAGGTGACTAAGAAGAGAAAAGGCTCAACATCTTCCAGTATTTCGGAGAAACCTAACGTAACCACACAAAAGAAAGTCTCTAATCGGGGTCCTTCGATCGTGGTCGGTAAAGTTGATCCAGCAACGCAGGTCAAGTCAACCAACTCATCCGTTTAGGATGAGGCTTTAAACAAAAAGACTCTACAGACAGGGAAAAATCAATTAGCCATAATGAAGGGTATGAAGCCACCATCTTATTCTAATATAGCTATACAACATTTTCGAGACGATCTATGCTATGCCATAATTGATAGCAGGTAGACAGCGTTAAAAGCATGTCTAAAATGAAAAAGTTTCTTCATCAAGTACTTATTACGGATATAACAGATGGTATGGTTAAATAAGCGATAAAAAGTTTCTCTCCCTTTAAGGCTGCGGGACCGGATGGAATATTTCCAGCACTTCTGCAGAATGAGGTGGATCTGGTATCAACTCTGGCTGGAGTGTTCACTGCATGCCTAACCCATTCGTATACCCCAAAAAACTGGCAGGAATCAAGGGTGTTCTTCATACCAAAGCCTGGCAAGGCGAGTTATACGACCCCAAAGACTTATCGACCCATTAGCCTAACTTCTTTCCTGTTAAAAACAATGGAGCGAATCATTGATGACATGGTCAAAAGTAAAATGGCGGATGACAGGCTAAAATTCCAACAACACGCCTATGTCAAAGGAAGGTCAGTGGAAACAGCTCTGCATGATGTAGTGCACCACATAGAAGAGTCCTTCAGTAAAGAAATGTATACACTTGCTGTTTGCATAGACATTGAGGGCGCATTCAACAATGTACAGACCGACACACTTATCCAGTCCTTAGACGAGTTTCAGGTTGACCGGGCGCTGAAAAACTGGATCAACAATATGCTAAGGAATAGGTGGATTATTTGTGGGTCATATGACGTAAAAATTAGAGGCAAGGTAAATCGTGGTATACCTCAGGGGGGCATTTTATCGCCTCTTCTATGGGTTACGACGATACACAGTCTCCTAAAAGCCCTCACCAATGAAGGACTTAAACCAGTCTGTTATGCAGACGACGTTGTAATACTTCTAAGGGGCTATCATCCAAATCTATTATGCAGAAGAGCTGAAGAGACACTTAACATAGCATATAACTGGGCACAACCAAGGGGATTAAATGTTAACCCAGACAAAACAGAAATATGTCTATTTACAAGGAAAACGAAGATCCCACACGCTGAAAAAAAATCGCTTCTGTAGTATATTGTCCCAAACATATTCGGCTTGAAACATATATATGTTTAGGGTAGACTCCAAGCATGTAATATTTGGTACATACAAAAATTGTGTATTTGGGAAGATGTTGTTCTAAACAAATATTTGTTTACATCCCAATGTGACTGCTATTTGTGAAACAAATATTTATTTGCATTTAAATATTCATAAAATACATAAATTGTGTCAAATTTTTCAGTAATTCAAAGTTACATTTTTAGAAATTTTCAATGTTCGTAAAAAAATAATAATTGAAATCATATAATCTTGGGTCAATATAAAGTACTTAGAGAATTGACAACTAATGATGGCTTGGCTATATCTAAATCCGGACCGATTTTCTCCGAATTTGGCAGTATTCCTTCATGTAATAGGAAACCTTTTTCTGCTGAATTTCGTACTGATCGGATATAAAATACAGTTTCTACAGCGCTTACATGTCAAATCGGGGGTAACATGTATATGGGGGCTATATCTAAATCTGAACCGACTTCCCCCAAATTTTATATTGTCTCTAAGCGCATCACGAGACTACTCTCTGTCAATTTGTGTACAAGTGGGTTAAAAAATGTTGTATGCCAAATCGGAGGTACATATATATGGGAGCTATATGTAAATCTGAACCGATTTTAACCAAATTCAATAGGGATCGTCCTTGGGCCTAAAGAAAGATATGTGCCGAGTTTCGTTGAGATAGGACCATAACCGCGACATGTAATTTGATTACAAGAATACATCTACAGACAGACGGACATAGCTAAATCGACTCAGAAAGTGATTACAAGTCGATCGGTATAATAAACAATGGGTCTATCTCTTCTCCTTTTGGGTGTTACAAACAACTGCACAAAGTCATAATACCCTGTACCACAGTGTGGTGTAGGGTATAAAAAGTAAAATACTTGGGAGTAATCTTGGATCAGAAACTGTACTGGAAAGATCATCTTGAAGAAAGAGTTCCAAAGCCCACAGATGTTGGTAGTTGTGCAGAAGAGCTATGGGTTCAAAATGGGGACTACGTCCAAATATGACTCACTGGCTTTACATGAGCCTGTGTAGTGTGGTGGACATCAATGGACAAGAAGTGCAACGTAATACCTTTGCAAAAAATTCAACGTATGTGCTGTCTAGGCATAAGCGGGGCTTTTAGAACTGCGCCAACAAAATCGTTGGAGACTATACTGCACATCCAACCAATAGACATCCGTATAAAGTATGAGGCAGCCCTCACAGCAAGACGTCTACAAGTGATGGGTGAATGGATAAATCGAGTCCACAAGTCGTACCATCAGAAGATTTTAGAATCTCTAGTTCGTCACATTCAAACGCCAGAAATTTCAGACCGCATTCCTAAAGTGCGGCTTACAGCTACCTGTGATTCGTTTGTGCCAGACAGACGCTCCTGGGAAAATGGAACTTTGGCCCATGTGCCAGTGATGCTACACGGATGAGTCCAATCGAGGAGGAAGGACGGGTCTGGGACTTTTTATTGATGAACCAGAAGTCGAACTTCACTTCCGCCTACCTGACCATAACACGGTATTTCAAGCAGAAGTTCGAGCAATCACGGAGTGTGTGAACTAGCTCAGTAACACCAAAAAGCATAACTATGCCAACATCTTCACAGATTAACAAATAGCGATTAAAGCAATAACATTGGAAAGGATCAAATCCAGAACTGTGTTTGACTGTAAAAGCACGATAAATGATTACTCAGTCCATGGTCAATGCGTATTTGCTGGGTACCAGGACACAAGTGATTGGAAATTAACGGGCAAACAGCCTGGCTTCAAAGGACAGAGAACTTCGAGTAATAAACTTGGAAAATTGGAAACCTTTCGAAGCCACGAAGAATGAGTTGACTCACTGGGCAGTGATGGCTCACAAAACTGTGTGGAATAGCGCAACAGTAGGAGCAACTGCAAAGATACTGTGGGGTGACCCAAATCCCAGAAGTTTTCTGAAACTAAACAAAATCGATATTAGTGAGATGATGACCGGATAGCGCTCAGAGTTTTGACGAAGTTTGAGGTTTCGGCTCTTACCGAAACACAAAAAGAGTCACTTATGTAGGCTGTATCAGGCTTTCATACGTCCCGAATCGATGGAGGGATACCAAAGTGGTATTCATACCTAAAGCGGGAAAGATATCACACACTAGGCCAAAAGACTTCAGACCAATTAGCCTATCCTCGTTCTTATTGAAAGGTCTGGAAAGACTTTTAGATCATTTCATTAGGGAAAACCTGGATACAAAACTCCTGTCGGGGAACCAACATGCTTACAACAAGGGCAAGTCTACTGAATCAGCCCTGCACGAACTTGTGAGCACTATCGAATCGTCCCTGCATTTCAAGGAATTCACCATGGTGACATTTCTTGACATAGAAGGGGCTTTTAACAACATTCATTCCGATGCGGTAATTGCGGCACTCTCACATCTAAAAGTTAACACTAGTTTGATTAGACTAATTCAAAGTCTGCTCACCAGAAGACGCATAACAGCATGTCTAGGGTCCACAACTCTAACAAGGTATGTAAACAGAGGGACCCCGCAAGGAGGAGTATTGTCTCCACTAATTTGGAACCTAGCGGTGAATGAAATCCTGCTAGACCTAGAACGTTGTGGCTGCAAGGTCGTGGCATATGCGGACGACGTGGCAATCGCAGTGAGTGGCAAATTCGTAAACGTCATCAGAGACATCCTACAGGTGGCTCTGAACAAGTTGGCTAGATGGGCCAGAAGCAGCGGTTTGGGCGTTAACCCCAACAAGACAGAATTGGTTCTCTTTACTAGGATGAATAATGTCCCACATGTGGACCCTCCACCTCGGATAAATGGAACAGATCTAGTCTTTTCTGAAAGTGCAAAATTTTTAGGAATAATTCTAGATAGGAAAATGTTATTTAGACTTAACGTATTGGAACGTGTAAGGAAGGCCAACGTCGCCTTATATTCCTGCAAAAAGGCTGTAGGGTCGCGGTGGGGACTCTCTCCTAAAATCGTCCACTGGATATATATAGCAGTAGTTCGTCCAATACTGTTATACGGTATTGTGGTATGGTGGACGGCAACTGACAAACTAACCATTACCAACCTACTAACAAAGGTTGAGAGAACTGCCTGCCTGAGCATAAGCGGAGCCTTAAGGACTACAGCGACCGAGTCTCTACAAGCCCTACTCCATATACTGCCGATTAATATTGTGGCGAGAGAAGTTGCAACCAAAGCGGCAATAAGATTAAACTGCCTATCAATGTGGAGGTACAAGAACTATGGTCACATGAGGATATCAAAGTGTAGTGCTATGGTAACCGACCGAGTGGACTATATACCAACAGTGTACACCTTCGAGAGAAATTACATCACTATGATTCCCGCCAGAGATGAATGGGTCGGCAGAATACCAGGTAATATAAACCATCTCCACTTTTACACGGATGGTTCGAAGCTTGATGAAAAGGTTGGCTTCGGAGTACACTGTGAAGAACTTAGTCTGGATATAGCTCACAGACTACCAGATACCTGCAGTGTCTATCAAGCCGAAATAATGGCAATATGGGAAGTCGCCAAGTGGCTGAGTCGCAACATAGTAACCAACAATGGCGTTGTCATTTACTCGGACAGCCAGGCTGCCATCAATTCTCTGGAGGCAACATCCCTAAATTCACAAACAGCCCTCGACTGCCGCAGATCTCTTAACGAGATGGCTGAGCAGTTTAATATACACCTCATATGGGTGCCTGGGCATAGGGATATCCCGGGGAACTGCAAAGCCGATGAACTTGCTAGGAAAGGGACGACATTACAAATTCTCGAAGAATTTGCATATATTGGTGCGCCACTATCCACGTGCAAGCTTTGGCTTAGGCAAGAGGCAATCAGGCAGTCCAACGATAGATGGACAGAAATCGGCACCTGCAGGGTAGCTAGACAAATCTGGCCAAGGTATGACCTGAGAAGGTCAAAATATCTCCTCGCACTAGAGAGGAAACGATTGTCTACGTTAGTACAGGTTCTGACGGGACACTGCTTGATCGGCGAACACGCCAAAAGATTGGGTATTGACTCCAATTTGTTTAGGCAGCCTAACAGATCTTTCCAGTACTGATATTCGTACTATCGATAAATTTATATATCAAACAGGTTGGTTTCGATGAGGGGCATTTCAGCCCGTGGTAACACTAGGGACCTAAACTGGTCTATGTGAGCTTGTAAAAAAATACGGCTGCCACCCTAACCTAAACCTAAACCTACCTGGGCTAAAGGCGTCATAGATGCTTCTAAGGCCAATCAGCCGGATGAAAGAGCCACAAATTCAGCTGTGTTAACGGCTAATAGAGTCAAAAGAATCAGATCACTTGATGAACCCCTGCCTTTGAAAAAGGCAAGAGGCCCTAATGTCACCATCAACAGGACACTCACCAAGCCCTTCAATGAAGTGGCGAAGGAGAGTCTAGTGATGGCCGTTATGGACAGAAGTAGTGAGGATGGATCCATCCTCAAGGGAAAATGGAGCCATGTGCAATCAGCCATTATGCCTCATTACCTCGATGTCCGTAGAGAAATGCCGGGCAAACCACCAATCTGCAACGATGCAGGATGGCATCAGGGGAGAGTAAAGCTCTTATATTTCGGACACGGGGACACGCTTCTCGATGATACGGACGAAGAGTTCGATAACACCCTTGTCGGGGTGGATGTTAATCTGTCAACTACCAATGATGGTAAGAATTCTTCAGATTAACCTCCATCACGCTAAAGCAGACTCAGCGGCTCTATTGCTGCGCCTGTCCACAGGTGCAGTAGACATCGTCCTGATACAGAAGCCCTTCACAGTGGGTGGAAGGGTGTGCGGTATCAGGACACCCTACTTTAAACTGCTTGTGGCCAACTGTGAAGGCACTCCTAGAACCTGCATTTTGGCCAGGAAAGAGTTAAGTATCTTTCTCCTGGCTAATTTAAGTGGTAAAGACCAAACATCTCCTAGTGTGGATATCGGCAGTCGCATATATTGGGTGGTCTCCAATTACTCTATTCAGGGAAGTAGTAGAAGAAGCAACGTCTGACGAGGTCGAGCTGATTATTGGCGCAGACACGAACGCTCATCATACTATCTGGGGTAGTACGGATATGAACAATAGGGGTGATTCGCATCTTGACTTTATTCTAACCACCAACCTAAGTATTTGTAACATAGGTAATAAACCGACTTTTACAATTGAAGGCAGACAACAAGTACTAGACGTAACGTTTGCTACTGACCCAGTGTTACCAGATGAATTTGGCCGAAAATCGTCAAAATGGGGGCACAAAAATCGTCAAATCATCAAAATAAATTTTCGAAATCGTCAAAAAATCGTCGCCGAAAAAATTTAGCAGTTACATACGGCTTTTTAGTTTTTTATGGCGAAGTTGTTTTAATGTGTACTCTCCAATTATTTTAATGTTCTCAAAATGAACTTAAATATTATTTTTTGAGCCGATTTCACATTCTTGAACCGAAATAATAATTTGGTTAAAATATATTTTTTACATGCCATTTTATTAGGACTGAAAATAGTCCATATTTCAATACACTCCTCATAGAAGGATCCCAATAGATTTAATTTTTTTACTTCAACCGATAGGGACGAAATTTTACAAAATGCAAAGAACCATTCACGCCAGCAGGGCCCAGCGTAGATCGAAAGTTTTATGCAGGTTCCACTAGATTCGACTTCTTAACACAATACAACCACAAGTATTAATTTTAACATTTGTGAATATTGTTGTTATTTATTGTCGGTCTGTGTTTTTTGTTATTCATTCGGAATTTATTTGGTTTAAGATCATATGTTTCAGTTACTTTCTGTCTATTGCAAAAAAGTAATAGAAACAAATGCAAAAATTGTTAGAGAGTTTTAATTGCTTGGTAGAATTGACTGCAGTTTCGATAGATACCAGAGTACAATAGCAATAATGTATGTCTTTAACTTAAATCAGCTGAAGTACTTATGGAAGTAGTAAATTGTATGTAACAAGAACTACTAACCAAACCCGTATTTTGCAGAACTAAGTCAAAACATACTAAAACTCGAATACCAATTCATTTTTGTTTTTTGCAAATAAATTCTGCCTGAATAACATAAAACACATACCAACAATAAGTAACAATAACACATTATTATGTTAAAATTTGGAAAATTTTATTGTACCCAGGACCATTTTCATTGCCCTATATTTTGACAAAGTCCCGTACAAAGCCTCCATACAATTTGACTTTTCGGCCTCAAAGAATAAAAATTTCTAGCAATTGAGTGAATGATAATTTGGGATTAACAAAATTATCATTCGATGGAATAATGTCCTCCTACGTCATTGACATAGCCCATCATCCATAATATTTGATAATTTTTCTAACATTTCTAATTTTAATTTTTAAAATATAAATGGGAGCCTAAATTGTAGTTATAAAAAATCCATAATATAAGAAAAATATGTTGTTTTCTTTATTTTTTCATATCATAAAAAATCGTTATTTCGAGGGAAAAATCGTCAAATCGTTATGTTCTATTTTGTGGCTCTAAAAATCGTCAAGATGATAAATCGTCATTTCTGGCAACACTGTACTGACCGGCTGTCAGACAAACTCGCTGAAAAAGCGCCTGAATCTGCCGTCCACAGAAATGTGAGAAAGACAAAGTGGCACATGTATGAGAAGAATTTTAAGAAAGTACTCAACTCCAAACTTCAGTACGAACCGAATGACAAAGCCGGTCTGGATAATCTGGTCGAGCATATCACCACATCATTCAGTAATTCCCTTGAAGAAGCCTGGCCAAAAACAAGGTACAATGTCCACCAATGGTGGACATCTGAGCTAACGGCTATGAAAAAGACCCGCAACAAGATATTCAACAAGGCTAAACCTACTGGGGTTGCTAATGTTTGGGATGCCTATAAAGAGCAACTCAAGATCTATAAGAAGGAGCTTAGAAAGGCGCAAAGACGCTCTTGGTATACCTTCTGTGGCGAAGTGTAAAAGGTCTCCGACGCCGCAAGGCTGAGGAAAATACTATCAGCTTCACCCTGTACAGTGGGTTACTTGCAGGATGAGGCAAATAATTGGACAAAAAACAGCTAGCAGTCGCTCAATGTACTGCTCGACACACATTTCCCGGGGAACTCTCTAACAGAACCAGAGGATCAGCAGGACCAACAAGAGTGCGAGTGGACTGCAAGCGTCGCTTGTTTACCAGAATAAGCTGGGCTATTAATAGCTTTGAGCCCTTCAAGTCACCTGGGCCAGACGGCATCACTCCAGCAGAAATGCAGAAAATGTTGAAGTACATTATCATTTATGTAGGCTGTAACAGGCTTCCATACATCCCAAATCGATGGAGAGATACCAAAGTGATATTAATACCTAAAGCGGGGAAGATATCACACACTAGGCCAAAAGACTTCAGACCAATTAGCCTATCCTCCTTCCTCTTGAAAGGTCTGGAAAGACTGTTAGATTATTTCATTACGGAAAACCTGGATACAAAACTCCTGTCGGTGAACCAACATGCTTACAATAAGGGGAAGTCTACAGAATCAGCCCTGCACGAACTTGTGAGCACTATCGAATCGTCCCTGCATTTCAAGGAATTCACCATGGTGGCATTTCCTGACATAGAAGAGGCTTTTAACAACATTCACTCAGATGCGGTAATTGCGGCACTGTCACATCTAAAAGTTAACTCTAGTTTGATTAGACTAATTCAAAGTCTGCTCAACAGAAGACGCATAACAGCATGTCTTGGGTCCACAACTCTAACAAGGTTTGTAAACAGAGGGACCCCACAAGGAGGAGTACTGTCTCCACTAATTTGGAACCTAGCGGTGAATGAAATCCTGCTAGATCTAGAACGTTGTGGCTGCAAGGTCGTGGCATATGCGGACGACGTGACAATTCGAAAACGTCCTCCGAGACATTCTACAGGTGACTCTGAACAAACTGGCTAGATGGGCCAGAAGCAGCGGTTTGGGCGTAAACCCAAACAAGACAGAGTTGGTTCCCTTTACTAGGATGAATAAAGTCCACATGTGGACCCTCCACCTCGGATAAATGGAACAGATCTAGTCTTTCCTGAAAGTGCAACATTTTTAGGAATAATTCTAGATAGAAAACTGTTATTTGGTCTTAACGTATTGGAACGTGTAAGGAAGGCTAACGTCGCCTTATATTTCTGCAACAAGGCTGTAGGGTCGCGGTGGGGCCTCTCTCCTAAAATCGTCCACTGGATATGGTTTAGGTTAGTTCGTCCTATACTGCTATACGGCATTGTGGTATGGTGGACGGCAACTGACAAACTAACCATCACCAACCTACTAACAAAAGCTCAGAGAACAGCCTGCCTGAGCATAAGCGGAGCCTTAAGGACTACAGCGAACGAGTCTCTACAAGCCCTACTCCATATACTGCCGATTAATATTGTGGAGAGAGAAGTTGCAACCAAAGCGGCAATAAGATTAAACTGCCTATCAATGTGGAGGTACGAAAACTACGGTCACTTGAGGATATCAAAGTGTAGTGCTATGGTAACCGACCGAGTGGACTATATATCAACTGTGTACACCTTCGAGAGAAATTACATCAATATGATTCCCGCCAGAGATGAATGGGTTGGAAGAATACCAGGTAATAGAAACCATCTCCACTTTTACACGGATGGTTCGAAGCTTGATGAAAAGGTTGGCTTCGGAGTACACTGTGCAGAACTTAGTTTGGATATAGGTCACAGACTACCAGATACCTGCAGTCTCTACACGCTGAAAAAAATCGCTTCTGTAGTATATTGTCCCAAACATATTCGGCTTGAAACATACATATATTTAGGGGACACTATAAACATATAATATTTGGTACACACAACAATTATATATTTGGGAAAATGTTCTAAACAAATCTTTGTCGACATCCCAATATGTGTTTATTTTGGACTATTTTTTCCGAAACAAATATTTATTTGCATTTAAGTATTCAGAAAATACATAAATTGTGTTAAATTTTTCAGTAATTTAAAATGATTGATTTAAATCATAAGTTAATGCTGCATTTGTTATCATAACTGTGACGTTCAAACCAATGAAACCAAAAAAAATTTAAACTGAAATTCGAAAAATTCAACATGTTTCGAAAATGTTTTTTAAATAAAATATATTTGGAGAAATTCCTAAACAAAAATTGGCGTTGTCATTTACTCGGACAGCCCGGCTGTCATCAATTCTCTGGAGGCAACATCCCTAAATTCACAAACAGCCCTCGACTGCCTCAGATCTCTTAACGAGATGGCTGAGCTGTTTAATATACACCTCATTTGGGTGCCTCGGCATAGGGATATCCCAGGGAACTGCAAAGCCGATGAACTTGCTAGGAAAGGGACGACATTAAAAATTCTCGAAGAATTTGCATATAATGGTGCGGCACTAGCCACGTGCAAGCTTTGGCTTAGGCAATCAGGCAGTCCAACGAAAGATGGACAGAAATCGGCACCTGCAGAGTAGCTAAACAAATCTGGCCAAGGTATGACCTGAGAAGATCAAAATATCTCTTCGCACTAGAGAGGCAAAGATTGTCTACGATAGCATCAGTTCTGACGGGACACTGCTTGATCGGCGAACACGCCAAAAGATTCGTCTGCAGAAGGAGATGAGGAAGGAGTGGAGAGCATTGAGCACTTGCTATGCGACTGCCCCGCTCTGAGTAAACGACGACTGGACATACTGAGGTCGGCCTATCTAGGCAGCCTAACAGATCTTTCCAGTACCGATATTCGTACTATCGATAAATTTGTATATCAAACAGGTTGGTTTCGATGGGGGGCATTTCAGCCCGTGGTAACACTAGGGACCTAAACTGGTCTATGTGAGCTTGTATGAAAAAAAATACGGCTACCACCCTAACCTAAACCTAAGGTACACCCTCATTTTGTGAGTAATGTAATATGGAATAATACGCGAATTAATGTGTCAGTATGTGTGGGAGGTGCCTATTTTTCGCTGAACAGTAGATACTTTAAATCAGGCTTGTGCGCCAGGGGGGGGGGGGGGGAGGTTTGAACCACCAAACCGAAATGATTTGGAATTAAACTTTTTTGCTACTAGTTCAATGGTTAAAATGTGTTTCTTGTTCCAAAAAGTAAATCAAAGACTACAAATTTAACCTTCCTGTTTACTTTAAATGTTTATGTCTAAAATGTAGCATATGATGACAGAAATAATTTAGAAATAGTAAGTCAAAGCCTGTACTATCCAGAAAATTTTACTGGTATCAAGACCATTTACTAATTAGAAAAAAGCGCTTGAAGTATTTCGCTACCACTCATCACTCGAATACCATAGAAACAGTGTATTGAAAGCTGAAATGCGATCTAAGTAAATGCGATCTAAGTATATCAGCTCAAATTCAAAATGCTGTCAATTTTAGAGCCTTGAATAGTCACTTGACAAATTCACCACGTTACGCAATTTGTTTAAGCAATCGTGTTCAAAATGAAATTAATAGTATTTGTCAAGCTTTATACACACGATTGATAGATCTAACAATATTGTCAGGAAAATGGCGAAAAATTTCAACCCTGTGAACTTACAACCGCATGAACATCCAATTTTTTTCTTGCAACGTTGACAGAAAAGTCATTGCAAGACAATAATATTGGTAGACATCTGGCAATAGTGTAAACACACATCGTTGCCATTGCGAGATAATTTGCAGACACTTTTGATTGTCAGATGTGCTAAGGTTATGCATGTGACAATGGCGCCATTGTCAGAGAAACATTTTATTGGCAACTCTTGCAATCGTCTGAAATGGCAATTCACCTTTGCCTAACAATCTGTCATTGTCCGTACATTTGCAGCACTGTAACAAGTTTGATATCGTTGTCCGATCTGACAATCGTGTATACATATCTTCACACTCTTATACACAGACAACTTATTGAGAGAATCAATCACCCCTATCGCGAATTAATGTCCCCTTAAAATGTGTTCACTTTCCACAAAATTCCAATCGGCAATATTGTTCCCTGAATAATTCCCTTCTTAGAAAAAATTCCCCCTATTATGAATTCCCCCGTGAATGATTTTTTTGTGTGGAATTTTTCCCATTTCACTTCGATTTGTTCACTTTATTTGTGCTGTCGAAGAATATACTCGTCATGAAAATGTTTATTTTTGACTTAAAATATTGAATACAACTATACTAATTGTTGGTATGATATATGTGTGCTTTTTTGGAATAACAGCACATTTCAAAAAATCAAAATGTTCGGAAGAGCCCAAATACTTTTTCGCTCGCAGTACATTTGATACTAAATGTTCGAATTTTACAGTTGGAAATGGTTACCAAAAATTGATTAGCTGAACATATTTGTGCTAAAATCCCGAAATCGATATATTCTGACATAGGTTACAGGTGCTTATTTCTCTTTGGCGCAACGATGTTCACGCGTGTCCCATCAATACATTCCAGGACACAGGGTATTCCAAATTTAGTGTAAAACCAGTAAGGAAAGGCTAAAGTCGGGCGGTGCCGACTATATAATACCCTACACCACTCTCGTAATATTGAATAACTCTGATATATAAATTTTGTAATTCATGTATAAATTGTTTACATAAATTTACTTTTGGGACATTTTATACTTAAATAATATCCTGTACCACAGTGTGGTGTAGGGTATAAAATCGATTGGATCTAAAGAGCCAAATCGGATGAAACATATATATGGGAGCTATAGCTAAAACTTTGCCGATTTTCTTCAAATTCGGCTATGTTGGTTCATGGATCAAGAAACTCTACCATTCTAAATTCCAAAATGATTGGATGTAAAATATAGCTTCTATAGAACTAAAGGGCCAAATCGGACGAAACATATATATGGGAGCTATAGGTAAATCTTAACCGATTTTCTTCAAATTCGGTAGTGTTGGTTCATGGATCAAGAAACTCTACCATTCTAAATTTCAAAACGATTGGATGTAAAATACAGCTTTTATAGGACTAAAGGGCCAAATCGGACGAAACATATGTATGGGAGCTATAGCTAAATCTTAACTGATTTTCTTCAAATTCGGTAGTGTTTGTTCATGGATCAAGAAACTCTACCATTCTAAATTTCAAAATGATTGGATGTAAAATACAGCTTTTATAGGACTAAATGGCCAAATCGGACGAAACATGTATATGGGAGCTATACCTAAATCTTAAGCGATTTTCTTCAAATTCGGCAATGTTGGTTCATGGATCAAGAAACTCTACCATTCTAAATTTCAAAACGATCGGATGTAAAATACAGCTTCTATACGACTAAAGGGCCAAATCGGACGAAACATATATATGGGAGCTATAGCTAAATCTTAACCGATTTTCTTCAAATTCGGCAATGTTGGTTCATGGATCAAGAAACTCTACCATTCTAAATTTCAAAACGATTGGATGTAAAATACAGCTTCTATAGGACTAAAGGGCCAAATCGGACGAAAGATATATATGGGAGCTATATCTAAATCTGAACCGATTTCAACCAAATTCAATAGCGATCTTAACAGCCGCGAAATACTCTAAACTGAACGATCGGAGTGAAATTGCGACCTGTAGTCGACGAACAACCTTACATGGACAGACGGACGGACGGACGGACAGACATCGTTAAATCGACTCAGCTAGTGATTCTGAGTCGATCGGTATACTTTAAGGTGGGTCTAGCTGTGTTATTTTCAGGTGTTACAAACATCTGCCGTGAAACAAACTTATAATACCCTGTACCACAGTGTGGTGTAGGGTATAAAAACGTGCGATATAACTCTCCCTTCCTCTACAAATTCTCGATTCTCTATTGTAATCAAAACTTCGGTAAGTACTTCGCTGAAGAGTGACTGTGCCGACTTCATGATCTCTGCCAAATCCTTTCTAATATCCAACGTCTGCAAAGAACGGTAGACATGCACTGAGTTTACAATTAGAGGAATCGCAAGTGATTTTTTTGCAGACGGCAGATTTTAATATTTTTATCCTTAACTTGAAAAAATCTTTTCAACACTTCTTCTTGTTTTTTACGCTCACTGTGCACTGATAATTAAGTAATTTTGAACAGCTGTTCATTTTCGATACATCATTACCGATTCGAAGTGAACAAACTGTTCCCTATTATTCACGATAGCATTTTCCACTTCCTGTGAAGGGAATACATTTAGGGAACAAATATTCCACGTATTATTCGCGATAGGGGTGAATAATTTCAAAGCTTTCACTATCATGGCGGACGAATTAGCTGATATTTCAGGGGCTGAGCAAGTTTGTTTATCCGGTAGCTTAATGAAAACGATGAGCGATATAAAATTTGCGAAGATTTGGAGAGTTTCGTCCCAACAAAACAGTTCGATGAAAAAGGTTTGGCTGAAGTATTTCTAAATTTCCACGGAACGTCTGGTATTGATTGTTTAGTTTAAGAAAGAAAAATGCCATACTAAATCCAAGTAAAAATTCTTAAAAAAGTTCTCAAAATTCTTCAAATTCAGTGTTATTAAGCACGATACAATAACTATAATATTCCTAAGATCAATATCAAGGAAGTTATGAGGAAAAAACTAATGAAATTCCTGCCGTCCGCAACGCATGAAATGCCCATATGTGTGCAACCATATCCAATTGATTTCCCGTTTAAGCAGTATTTACGTAGTCTGATTTTTTTTTATTTAAGTTTTTTGAAGTTGTTATAAATTCATGTTCGTTTTGTTGATGCTATTCCTTATATGTTTGATATTTAAATCGAATAATTACAGCTAAACTTTTACTTTTGCTGTCAAGCAATTGTATTTTGACATACCATTTTAAAAAAATTGATTTCTTTGCAATACAGAGGCAAAAATGGTATAATTAAAATAAATGGTATATAGGAATGAAACGAACAAAAGTATAAGAAGTCAAGTATGATCAGGCTTAAATCAAGTATTGACGAGGCTTAAACTGATCAGGCGTAAATCTAGAATTATCAGGCTTAATCAAAATTTTTTCACAGTCCCATAAAATTCTTAAATCAATCGCCTTATACTTGAAACAAGAATATTTCGGCTTAAAATCAAGCCTAATCTGGCTTAATGAGCGCTAATATTGAGAATTCTGGACTTAAAAATCCGTACTTCATTCAAGAATTTTGTACTTGGTTTAAGAAAAACCGTACTTTTGAAACCTCCTCGGCTTGATTCAAGCACGGATTACTCAATTTTTTCTTTCTGTGTATATACACTCGTCACACTAAAGTGAGGGTATACAAAGAAAGCAAAATGACGGCGAATTGAATTTTAGTCAATGTAAAGTCGCACTCTTTTAGAGCAAATAGAAGAACGACGTCGATATCAGTTAGGGCTATCCTTATGTTCGTATGTGATTCGAACCCTTGTTTTGCAACTGCGCGATTATTATTCGATTTCTTTCTTTTATTCAAAATGTTTGCTCTTCGAAGTATTAAATACCCAATAATGTATGTTAAAAATAAATTTCAATGAAACATATAAGAAATTATAATTTAATTTACAATCGTTATTATGGCCAGAAGAGAATTGTACTATTTTATTTGGCCAAGAACAATTCGAAGTCATATATAAGGAACATTTATTACTAATAGTGGATATTAATCCTAAGAATTTAAAAACAAACAAGTAAGAAAGTTTCAGTCGGGTAAACCGACTAAGGTATACCCTCACTTTGTAATGTAATATACGAGGTATGTTCAAAAAATATCGGGAATTTTTAATTTCCGCGGGCTACGTGTATTTGATTTTTGATATTTTTGTAGCGTTATGTTGGTACTCATGTCCCTTACTTATGCTGACAAGGTCGGCTATTTTGAATGTTTAGCTAATTTTTGACAGCTGTTGTGCTTGGATGTATTTTAACTTGCCTTCGATTTTTATCTATTTCAGAAAATGGATCAAAGAATCTGCATCAAATTTTGTGTGAAAAACAAAATAAAGTGCGCTGACGCATTCCGAATGTTGACTGTGGCATATGGTGAAGCTACCTTGGACCAAAGCAACGTTTGTCGGTGGTACAAAATGTTCTTAGAGGGCCGAGAAGATGCGAAGGACGAACAGCGTGCCGGACGCCCGAGCTCACAGTTTTCTTTGATTGCAGGTGCGTGGTGCAGTATGAGTTCATGCCACAGGGTAGTACGGTCAATAAAGAATATTAAGTTATACCAGAAGGAGTGGACCAATATGGCCCATCTTCGAACTTAGCCGGAGATAGAAAAATATTACCGTATACCAAATTTGAAGTCAATTGGTTACTATTTTCGAGAGTTATCGTGCGCACCAGCCAGCAGACAGACTGACGGACGGACATTTCGCATTCGACTTAAAATTGCCCAAAACGAATATCAGCCGAACATACTTAGGGTCTTAGATCACTCCTTCGATATGTTACACTTTTGGCCCGTAGCAAATGATACACCCAGGAAAATAATTGGTTGGAATTCGATTGTAACAATAAAAAAATAGTACTAGCAACAAAAAGTATATTGCCTACAAAGTCTGTCGGTTGTATTTATAAATAACTAGTTGAAACAACAAAAATAACATGGATACCATCAAATGAAAATGCTTGCAACTAAATCGATGGTTGTATCAATCGAATTAAGATTGTTTTTTTCATTGACACTCGGTTAGTTGTGGTAACCAATTTTAAATTTTCATTATAGTACCATATGATCGATTTTTAGTTGGGACAACCAATGTTTTATTCTTGACAACAGAAATTGTATCAATAGACCAAAGATTATTATTATTATATTATTATTATCATTATATTATCGCAACGAATAATTGGTTACTACAACAGAAAAAATATTAATAAATTATCGTTTATTGGTTATCCCAATCATTTCCCAAATTTTGAATAATTAAATGTATTTTGGGAAGTACAACCGAAAGATTGGTTGCTGTTATTTTGCTGATAAATGAAAAACAAAAAATAAAATTACTCGACATAAAAAAATCTTCAACATATTGTTCAAAAATGGTATAGGTAATCAAAAATAATCTCGTGTGGATAAGAATGTGTGCAATGCAGAATATGTTGTGCAAAATGTTTTACATAAATAAAAAATAAAAGCAACAATCATGAAATTGAAAGCACAGGTTTAAGCGATATTTGCATAAAAGTTTTGTGTTTTTTTCGTGTTCTAAAATGTTTGTCAAATATTTCCACATCTCATACAGTGATGCATAGTGATGAATTTTTAATTTTGTTATGAATTGTTTTGTTTTTTGTTCAATAAATTAAATTAAAAATTAATGAAAACTGTTTTTAATTAATTGTCGGTAGTATATGACAGACAAATTGTCAGAACAACCAATTTTTTAAAACAGTTGGTTGTGGCAACTACAACAGATAATTTAAGCCGCCATTTTCGTAGTTGGCGCAACCAAATATGATTGTTGTCAACATGGAAACAGAAGTATACCACAACCAAAATATTGGTTGTCCTGATGGAATCGCATGATAGTAGACAGAACTACAAAATTCGGTTGGCAAATAATTCGATTGAGGCAACCAAACTGTATTCTGTGTGTATATACCCTGGTATCACTAAAGTGAGGGTATAAAAAGACTGGTATTTTTATGTTATACTCGTACATATTTCTTGTTTATGTTGTTAAAACTTAAATGTTATAAACATTATTTAAGCGTTTAATAAATAAATTTAATTTAAAGATATTTTAATGGTGATTTTTAAATATACTTTACGGTTAATATTGATACAACCATCGAGATTTTGTTACTTTCTCACAGCGATTTTTGATTATATTTATATTTTTTGGTAGTGAGTTGTAGTGGTTTGTGCACTGTTGTTCCGTAGTGATTTTTGCCTCCATAGAGTTGGGAACACTGTTCATAAGGCACGTAACTGGAGACCACCCAATATATGCGATTACCGATCTCCAGACTAGCAGCTGTTTGGTCTTTACTACTTAAATTAGCCTGGAGAAGTATACTTAGACCCTTCCTGGCCAAAAAGAGTTCTTGGAGTGCCTTCAGAGTTGGCCACAAGCAGTTTAAAGTTGGGCGTCCTGATACCGCACACCCTTCCTCCTACAACGTAGGGCTCCCGTATCACGACGACGTCTACTGTACCCGTGGACAGGCGCAGCATAGAGCCGCTGACTGCTTTAGCGCGACATTTCTCTACGGATATCGAGGTAATGAGGCATAATGGCTGATTGCACATGGCTTCATTTGTCGTTTAGGATGGATTAATCCTCAGTACTTCTGTCTATAACAGTCATCAATAGACTCTTCTTCGCCACTTCATTGAAGGGCTTGGTGAGTATCCTGTTGATGGTGACATTAGGGCCTCTTGCCTTTTTCGAAGGCAGGGGCTCATCAGGTGATCTGATTTTTTTGACTTTATAAGCCATAAACACAACTGAATTTGTGGCTCTTCCAGCCGACTCATTGGCTTCAGAGGCATCAATGACGCCCTTAGCCCAGGTAAGTGACTCTTTTTGTTTTTCGGTAAGAGCTGAAATATCAACAGCCTCCAACTTCGTCAAAACTCTGAGCGCTATACGGTGCTCATTGTGTTTCCTTTTCGACGGTCGGTAATTTTCTGGGGGTAATGTTCACCATTTTTGTTGTGGTCGGCTTTGGCCAAGACCTACGGACGGACAGTCGGATGATTGGGGAACTCCGCTCCTTAGGTTTTACTATCCGCTCTGTGATAATCAGCAACGACACTCATACTACCCAAAGTATATAAAAAATAGGCGTTATTGCCACACCCCTATTGGTACCTCCCAAACAAAATGGTAAAAATATAAAATTGATTTTTTTGAATTTTCCCTACTTTTACAATATGGGTCATAATCTATACATGTATCCATATTTTTTTGAAATAGACATTGTCTTCTTCTTTAGGAAGCTAGTTTCTAAAAAATGGAACAAACAATTTTAGTCGATTTTTCAATATTTTTACGGTTTTTTTTCTTTCATTGAACATGAAGGCTTCCCCGTCAAGCGGTGGTATTTTTTTGTCTGTATTAGCCCGTAATAGGTACTAAAATGTAGATCTTCCAATCTTCTTACAGATTTTTTTTTTGTGATTGCGTAATAGTTTTTAAGTATCCGCTCCGAGATAAACACGTTCGTTCACTACGACTGATCAGCAACTATTGTCGACGACGGTGTACATTAGAAAACTATGGGGCCCTTCCCTCCAAACATGTTAGATTAGCCCAAGTATGCACAATGAGATTACGGGCTGGGAAAAGAAAACGAAATGCCGGGAGCAAGTGTTGATGTACTCGCGAGTCATGTTTCTTTGTTATCCAATAATCGTGAGCTAGTAAGTTCTATGGGTTTTGGTGCCTCGGATTTCCTTTACAATGTAAATCGAATGACCTCTACTGTTTTCCGCAAAACTTTTGATGAGGTTGGCGGATAATTTGGAATGTTTAGAAATTAAAAATACAATGTCCCTTAAAACATGCCAAGTCGACGTAGCATCGATATGTAATCGGGTTGGGTAGTATGGAAAGGTGTATTATTTTAGAAAGTGATTTTCGAGTTAAATCTCCTTGTTGATTAGACTTTTCCAACTCGCTCATTTCGACATTGCAAATATTACAATGAATCGTAATACAATGACAGGGTGCTGTACGCTTGAACATCTATCTGATTGAATGCCATTACATGGACAACGCCACACGTAAAGATCTGGCCACAGTCGTAGCGGTGACCGTAAAGAGATTGCTTTCGAATGGAACACGCTCGTAAAAAACCGTCTGACGGACAGGGATGTGCAAGAGACAGGATGTGTAGTTGGGCGACCATGTTCTTCTTTGGCATTTGTGTTTATGGCTTGTGTGCCAATTGAATTTCTGCAACAATGTTTCAGAGGTGCACAAAATTAATTGCTGATGAATGTCAAATTTCTGGAGAGTGACCCAATGCAAGTGCATTATGCGCTCGCACATAAATACGCGTATGTTCATGGATGGGGACGTCTCGTAGTCAATATGGGCACGGGAAACTCCTCCCCCACCCATGGCGTTGTCAGTGTGGTTGAGTGTGTCTTTCTGTCTGTCTATCTGTCGTCGGACGCAATCTTTACATTTACATGAACCGCTGCTCGTTATTCCTTTCGTTGCTGTTACTTTTTGATTGTTGCTTGCTGTTGTCGTTGTTGCCAATAATCGCATTTTGCTTGTAGTTCAGCTCAGCTCAGTCAGTTCAAAGTCACTGGCAACAAGCACCCGACACCCGAAGCTCGACGCTGCGTCGAATGAATGAATGGCGGAGAGAAGAAGAAATGAATCATTGGGTGCTCTTGTTGCTTTGCTGCTGCTGCAGTCACCGGTGTCGTGGCAGCAACAGCTGCGCTCTTTTGGCTTCTTTGGCGACAGCACCTCACGACGACAGCTACGAATACGGCACAAATAAACTTAAAATGTTGCAGGGAATGGGATACTCATTAAAAACGCCATAAGCATAATAAACCGAAGAGCAAACATCGATTACACATTATTTATGGGGCTTCACCTAACAATGTTTTTGCTGCTTGACATTCGTCTGTCTGTTCGTCTGGATTCTCCGCAGCCCGCTGACGTTATTCTCGTTTCGCTGCGTGTTTTATTTAACATGTCAGCGTCACTGATGGAATTTTTAAAAAAAATCTATTCGAAATGTAGTAAGCCAGTTACAAAATTGTTCCAAATCGAAACTAATTGTATCAAAATAGGACATGTAAAGAAAGCCTAAAGTTGGTCGGAGTCTATTATACAACACACTACACCACTAGTATGGTTGGCCGTACGTAGGCCCAAACGGGTATTTGGTATCCTATCGAAACAATACCGCATACTGTTGTTTATGGTTTGTCAATGGAACCATTTTTCCTTTGATCACTTTTGCCTCAGAGTCAATTTTGACCGTTGACTTCCCATATTTCGTTTCCTGCATCCATATTATGCCTATTTCTTCTTGCGACGACGAAGACTCCTCAAAACCATGAAACTTTTCGTGTATTTTTATTCACAATCAAAAAAGTTATGGAGGTTTAAAAAAAATAGGTCACCCTACTCAGGGACTGATCTAGGGGGTCTGGCGCACCGGAGCATGTAATTATTTTGCGCCCCCACGTAGTGAAACATGTAAAAATTTTATAATAACATAATAATCCAAAACTAAAAAAAAATAAATGTAGTTTTTAACAATTACACGTTTTGGGACATTAAAATTCCGTTTTTCCAGGGTAGCTCTTATTTTTGCGATATTCGACCACAATGTTTGCAAGGGAATCAAAGAGGTACTTATCTCGGAGGTCTTTTGAAGTGGAGGACTTCGGAATACACACTTCAGTCCAAGGAGCGAAATAAAGGGAAACCTATGAGAATTATTTCTCTCAAGACAGTTAACCACGCTTCTCACCCCCTTACCAATGGAAAATTGCAATCAAAATTATCATATGTCAATCGTCATACAAATCGACGTTGGTGTCTTTAAGAAATATATTCTTCGCGAAAAAAATACTATGAGTCCCTTTTCAACATTTTTATGAGAAAAAATCAGATTTCGAGTTATTACATAATTTCGGTATTTTTCTGCTCAAAGCAGAAAATATTTATTGATATTTGTTCTTGACTTAAATGTTTGTAAATAATTTTTGGGTTAGTGTTTTTGAAGATTACAAAGCTAACTAACAAAACCTACTATATTATGAAACCTGTTGATTGTCCATAAATATGTTGAAAGGAGACGTATAGTATTTTTTCGCGAGGAATATGTTTCTCAAAGACACCAACTAAAAATGTTGTCGATTTGTATGACTTTTGGCATATGATACGATTTCATATTACATTTACCCCCTTAAATTTTTTAGTGGTAAGGGGGTCAGAAGCGTAATTTTAAGTAAATTTTCTTAATTTGAAGTACAAAATGTACTTATTTTTAAGACTAAGGACGTCTTTGGAACAATTCTTTAATTTTATGACAATTTTTTTTTTCAGTGTGAACCCTGTGAACAATTCTTCAACGGTCTAACATTATACGATATACGTAAATATTTATGGTATTGTCATTCAAATCTGCACGTAATATTTGAAAACATGTTGAAAAATAAATAAATCTTGTACATATCTTGTATATCTTGTACATATAGCCAAAATTGCATTACATCAAAAATTGCCAAAATGATTTTGATAGCAACAAATCACTTTGTTGTTATTGGTAAGTCATTATTAATAAGCCGAAAGTAATGCAGCGAATAACGAGATGTCATTATGTGGTAATGCAGGGAATAATGACAGGTACTTACCAAGATTTTGCTGGGAAGCGCTGGCTTCTGACTGAAACTGGTACCGCTGTGAGTTGGGAACTCAATTGAACTTGATGATGTTTTCATAATTATGCTGTTAGCAATACTTGGACATTGGGGAACTTTTGTCATTTTGGCATTTTGTCCGAATGTTCAACTGGCAAGGTGATAGATTTAACATCGGCGTGGTTCCAGCGAATGCTCCTTCCTACTCCATTACGACTACTTAGACAAAAATAGTAGTCTGTATCATGAGTAGATGGTAGCCTCCAAATCATTGGTATTCCAAATTGCAGGTGATGCCTAAAAGTGAGACGTTTTATTACAGAAACAGTGTCATACATTAATCGAAAAGTACTTACCGCATACTCTCCAACGAGTAAGATTTGCGTTCGGTCAGATTTTTAACTGGTATACCAAAATATTGTACACAAATTGCTTCTAATGTTTTACATAACGGTCGTCGATTTTTTTTAAATGCAAATTTTCCGCAGTTATTTAGAAATTGTTGGGATCATTTACACATTGAAAAGTTCTTTGCATTATACTCATTGTATCATAATTTTTACAAAATCGAATTATTACTTTAAAAAGTTGAATTACTAATGAAACAAAATTCATTCATGGATGCGACTTTAAAGAAAATAGGTACGTAGATTACAATGCCTGTATATAAAATATCTTTTGCTTCTAACATAGAAACCTACATTTTGTTTCGTGGGGTTATATAATTTTAATATGTACGACAGCGAATTCCTAGGGATTCCATTAATGCCCTAAAAAGGGATAACTGAACGGAAACCTTATAAAAAATTAAAAAAAAAACAAATTATGTTTATTGCCTTTCTACCTCTGTAGATCTCATCCAATGTAATTCTCACACGCAAAGAAAAAATTATACATACAATTTTATGGATAGATACGAACGATCGACAATTTTATGACATTTTATGCTCCTAACATAAAAGTGTTGCAAAATGCCTCACTTATAAGTCAATAAGCAATAAACAAAGTAAAAACATTATTCGGAAACGGAAACATGTGAAACACCATTTTTTTTTAATTTTCCTTACTTCTACAAAAAGTTCTATAATTTCTTCATTTATCTATCGATTTTTTAAAATAAGCTTTGTTTTTTCGTTAGATTTTTGCAATTTTTTCTTATTTTTGTGTTTTTGTCGTGCGGAAAAAATCGTTTTTTTGACAAAAGATTCTATTTTTTTCTAAAAGTTTTATCGACAGCTACTAAATTACTTTTTATACCCTACACCACACTGTGGTACAGGGTATTATGACTTTGTGCATTTGTTTGTAACACCCAAAAGGAGAAGAGATATACCCATTGTTTATTATACCGATCGACTTGTAATCACTTTCTGAGTCGATTTAGCTATGTCCGTCTGTCTGTCCGTCTGTCTGTCTGTAGATGTATTCTTGTAATCAAAGTACAGGTCGCAATTATGGTCCGATCTCAACGAAACTTTGCACATATCTTTTTTTAGGCCCAAGGACGATCCCTATTGAATTTGGTTAAAATCGGTTCAGATTTACATATAGCTCCCATATATATGTACATCCGATTTGGCATATATGCTCTGTATAAGCAACATTTTGCAACCGATTTGTACAAAAATTGACAGAGAGTAGTCTCGTGATACACTTAGATACAATACAAAATTTGGGGGAAATCGGTTCAGATTTAGATATAGCCCCCATATATATGTTGCCCCCGATTTGACATGTAAGCGCTGTAGAAACTGCATTTTATATCCAATCAGTACGAAATTCGGCAGAAAGAGGTTTTTTATTACATGAAGGAATACTGCCAAATTCGGAGAAAATCGGTTCCGATTTAGATACATGTGGGCTATATCTAAATCGGAACCGATTTTCTATATGCTACCCCCGATTTGAAATTCAATAGCTGTAGAAACTGTATTTTATATCCGATCACAGCGAAATTCGGCAGAAAGAGGTTTCTTATTACTTGCCAAATTTGGAGAAAATCGGTTCAGATTTAGATATAGCCCCCATATATATATTAGCACTGATTTGACATTCAAGCGCTGTAGAGACTGTATTTTACATCCGATCAGTACGAAATTTGACAGAAAGAGGTTTCTATTTTACATGAATGAGTATTCAGGGAAAATCGATTCAGATGTATATATAACCTCCATATATATGTTCCTCCTGATTTGATTACAAAGCGCTATAGAAGTTGTACTTTACTTCCGGTCATTACAAAATTCTCCAGAAAGATGTTTCTCAATTTAGGAACGAATATTGCTTAATTTAGCGATTATCGGTTCAGAATTAGATATATCCACATATATATGTTCTTACCCATTTACCAATTATTCCAAATTATTATCGCAATAACCCTTATCGCATTGTTAGAGAGGTGTAGGGTGTTATATAGTCGGCCCCGCCCGACTTTCTGCCTTTCCTTACTGGTTATACGTGAAAATGACATTAATAACACTTGTAGCCCTGATCATTTCCTTTTAAAGGGAATATTGACCAAATACTAAAGGTACAATCCGTGAAAAATCGAGTTCATTATTAATTTTTTAAAAAAATATTTTTTTTCGTGTTTAGGGCTCCATATTACACCATAAAAATATATGCACAGCCCTGCGACAATAATGTTGTCGCATAGGGTAATCAACCCTTTGTGTTGGATGAAGTAGAAGGAGTCGACCAATATGGCCCATCTTCGAGATAGAAAAAATATTATCTAAATCTGAATAGATTTTTCTCAAAATTTAGTATTGTCTCTAAGTGTATCAAGAGACAGGAGACTTGTTTATACAGTGCATATGGCAATTTCCGCGGGTCGCGAACCTACGTTCATACGCTTTTGATGTACAAAAAATATAGAAAAAAAATTGTCCTCGCATTTTTTTTTTGGTGATTTGATAGCATGTTGGTAGCTCTATGTTAGGTGCAAAAGATGGGTTTCATCGAGTTTAAGTTTTCATAATGATAGCAATAAACATGTGGTCACGAACGTACGCGAAATAGAAGTCAACTTTGGCTGAATCTAATAACATGCAAAAATCTGCGAAAAGGAACGGAATATTCTAAAGCTATTAATTTATTTTAAAAGCGGATTAATGTAGCTTTCTATCGAGTATTTACACAATAAATTATATCTATTGGTTTTTTTCTAATTGGATTAGGTGCCGGTCGCGAACGTACGATTTTTCCATCTGTTTTAACCGTTAAATTAATCGTTAATTAAACTTTTTTTTGGTCTCCTTGCATTTTTCTCTTCTTAATTGATTGTAATAGAGAAATTTTGTAGAAAGAGTGCAAGCATTACATATGTTTTTATATGTAAAATAATTAAATATAAAAATGTCTGTAAAAGTAGCTTAAAATGGAAAAAATTAAATTTTTCAGTTTTTAGGCAAATTTTCTCATGAAAAGAACTGAGATATAATATGAAACCGTTATATTTTAAAAATTTACACATTTTGTATTAATTTTTTTATAATTATTCACAATAAAATACGACGATTACCAACATTTTATTTTTCGGCCCTGGTTGACCATTCCGCGGAAATGCCCATATATGTCAAGACGGAGGTACTTCTAAAGGTACAATCCATGAAAAATCGAGTTAATTACTAATTTTTTAAAAAAATATTTTTTTTCTTGTTTAGGACTCCATATTACATCATAAAAATATATGCACAGCCCTGCGACAAAAATGTTGTCGCATAGTGTAATCAACCCTTTGTGTTGGATGAAGTAGAAGGAGTGAACCAATATGGCCAATTTTCGAACTTAGCCTGAGATAGGAAAAAATATGATCTAAATCTGAATAGATTTTCTCAAAATGTAGTATTGTCTCTAAGTGTATCAAGAGACAGGAGACTTGTTTATACAGTGCATATATGTCAAGACGGAGGTATTTTTATATAGGAGCTATATATATGTAAATCTGAACTGATTTTGACCAATTCGGCTCCTTGGGCCAAAAAAGAGCATTGTGCTAAATTTCACAGAATCGGACCATAAATGCGACCTAGCCTATATACATTAATCTACAGACGGAGAGATGGACATCACTCAGGAATTGATTCCAGGTCGATCGGTATAATAAACGATGGGTCTATCTCTTCTCATTTTGGGTGTTACAAACAAATGCATAAAGTCAAAATACCCTGTACCACAGTGTGGTGTCGGGTATAAAACGATATATTGGGAGAACCATTGCACCAATAGTCTTGCAAATATGTATGTCTGCATTACGCGGAAATCGACATGACCCAATAGAGAATGGGTGATGTACGGCATGTTGGCGTTGCCCCGCCCATACGACTCCATTATTAAAACATAATACAGTAAGAATAATGTCATTAATCGACTTGAACATTTGAGAGCCGTTATAGGATCAGTGGACATGCCCTACAAATGCCCCCACACCGCTCTATTTATACCCTACACCACACTGTGGTACAGGGTATTATGACTTTGTGCATTTGTTTGTAACACCCAAAAGGAGAAGAGATAGACCCATTGTTTATTATACCGATCGACTTGTAATCACTTTCTGAGTCGATTTAGCTATGTCCGTCTGTCTGTCCGTCTGTCCGTCTGTCTGTCTGTAGATGTATTCTTGTAATCAAAGTACAGGTCGCAATTATGGTCCGATCTCAACGAAACTTTGCACATATCCTTTTTTAGGCCCAAGGACGATCCCTATTGAATTTGGTTAAAATCGGTTCAGATTTACATATAGCTCCCATATATATGTACCTCCGATTTGGCATATATGCTCTGTATAAGCAACATTTTGCAACCGATTTGTACAAAAATTGACAGAGAGTAGTCTCGTGATACACTTAGATACAATACAAAATTTGGGGGAAATCGGTTCAGATTTAGATATAGTCCCCATATATATGTTGCCCCCGATTTGACATGTAAGCGCTGTAGAAACTGCATTTTATATCCAATCAGTACGAAATTCGGCAGAAAGAGGTTTTTTATTACATGAAGGAATACTGCCAAATTCGGAGAAAATCGGTTCCGATTTAGATACATGGGGGCTATATCTAAATCGGAACCGATTTTCTATATGTTACCCCCGATTTGAAATTCAATAGCTGTAGAAACTGTATTTTATATCCGATCACAGCGAAATTCGGCAGAAAGAGGTTTCTTATTACTTGCCAAATTTGGAGAAAATCGGTTCAGATTTAGATATAGCCCCCATATATATGTTAGCACTGATTTGACATTCAAGCGCTGTAGAGACTGTATTTTATATCCGATCAGTACGAAATTTGACAGAAAGAGGTTTCTATTTTACATGAATGAGTATTCAGGGAAAATCGATTGAGATGTATATATAACCTCCATATATACAGGGTTGCCCATATTCGACGGACCCATGTTTTTTTTAAAAAAAATCAAAGAAAAAAATAAAAATTTGGCGGTTGGCAATCTTAATCATTTAATTTGTTCCAAGTAGATTTGTTTACATCAATTTTTGAATGTGATATCTCTCAAATGGCCGCCTCTGGCGTTGATGGCGTATTGTGCCCTTTTTGCATCATTTTCCATCGTTTTCGCCAACATTTCGGCCGGAATAGCGGCTATTTCTTCACGAATGTTGTCCTTGAGCTCTTCTACGGTCCTTGGCTTGTTAACGTAAACCTTTGACTTCAAATATCCCCACAAGAAGAAGTCAGGCGGCGTCAAATCGGGCGAACGCGGTGGCCAGTCCAAATCACCACTTTTCGACATCAAACGGCCCGGAAACAAATTCTTCAGAAAATCGATTGTTATGCGACTTGTGTGCGGTGGAGCGCCGTCTTGTTGAAACCAGAACTGCCTCATACGCTTTCGACGAATAATTGGCATCACAAAATTGGTCATCATGTCGCGATAACGCTCCTGGTTGATGGTAACAGCATGGCCATTTTCGTTTTGGAAGAAAAACGGCCCAATGACCGTTTTCGCACTAACGCCGCACCAAACTGTGACTTTTTCGTCATGAAGAGGCAATTCTTGAATCTCCTGAGGATTTTCAGTGGCGTAAATACGGCAATTTTGCTTATTTACGGTCCCATTCAATGTGAAATGGGCTTCATCGGACATGAGTTTTGAGTTGAGTTTTGAGTTTTCACAATTGACTTCTTCTGTTGAATGTAAATTTCAACTATTTCAGAGCGCTCGCGTGGCGTGTATTGTTCCATGGTAAAAATCTGCTTGGACTGACGCTTCAAACGCGGTATGTCATTAAGCGATCTGACATCTCTGTCAAAAGTTATGGCGTTGCCAGATGGGTCCGTCGAATATGGGCAACCCTGTATGTTCCTCCTGATTTGGTTACAAAGCGCTATAGAAGTTGTACTTTACTTCCGGTCATTACAAAATTCTCCAGAAAGATGTTTCTCAATTTAGGAACGAATATTGCTTAATTTAGCGATTATCGGTTCAGAATTAGATATATCCACATATATATGTTCTTACCCATTTACCAATTATTCCAAATTATTATCGCAATAACCCTTATCGCATTGTTAGAGAGGTGTAGGGTGTTATATAGTCGGCCCCGCCCGACTTTCTGCCTTTCCTTACTGGTTTTGAAATCGCTATGTGTAGAGTGCCGTCTTAAAGTCTTAAAATTGCTTGTGGGTGTATTTGACTTTAACATGTTTTCGTATACATATGAGGAATTTTGTTAAAGTGAGGACTTCTGAGCTTTGACACGGTAGTTTGTCCTTCAATATTCGTCATTTGAACAAAAAGCGATCGTCTTTTTATTTCTTTAGAGTTATATTTGGGGATAGCTATGTTCTTATGCCACATATCATATGGTAATTTGTCACTGGAAAGACGGCAGCGGGTACAGCTAGTTCATATTTTTTAAGAAATGAAAACTAACTCAAAAAATTACGTTAGTACATATTTTAGGGTGATTTTTCATTTACAAAAATGATTTTGACGAAAATCTAATAACACTGTGCTCGAAATGGACGCATTAAAATGTAACAGAAGGAGACCCTATACCACCCACGTTTTTCACTCCCTTTCCAGTTAACTGTCCCTGTTTTTTCCGTACTGAATGACGAAAAGAAACGAAGTATGTACGAAAGCTTGTTCGAGTACATTAAAGACAATGTTTTTATTATCGATACCTCCACTCTAAAACATGCTAAGTCGACTTAGCATAGTTTTAGGGAGATTGCATTTTTAATTTCTTAATATTCCAAATTATATTCTGGCAAAATTTGGTGTTTATCCGTCAACCCAATCAGAAGTTATTCACAGAACAGTACCAGTCAGTCGATTTGCGTTATAAAGGAATCCCACACAAATTTAAAAAAATCATCAAACTTTGATCGCCTCTCCTGAAAAACTACCTTTTTGCACTTAGCATAGTTTAGAATGGAGGTATCGATATGAATCCCGCAGCAATTATTACTGACTACGAGCAGGGGATGCGAAGAGCTCTCCAAGCGAATGCAAAGACTGTTGGTTGCTGATAAGTACTACTTTCTGATAATAAATTATTATTATAAAGAAATCGAAAATTTGTTCTAAAAAATTTCAAATAATTTTTGACGTATTTTGAAAATCTGTGGCTTAGGAAGGTTCTTATTCATATTAATTTAGGTTAGGTTGAAGAGAGGAGACGTTTAAACGTCTCATGTCCATGGACATACACTTAAGCCAGTGGTTCGGCCTGTTGTGCGCTCCTTATTTATGATCTTTTTATACCTCACGAGTTACAGAAAATCGCTACTAGACACGAATTTTCTCAGTATCTTCCAGTCATATTCTCTGAGATGAGTCAAGTCTAGTAATATGTCGGACCCGAAATGTTGGGATCTTGCATGTGTGAAAGCCTGGCAGTGACACAGAAAATGTTCCATCGTTTCGATGTTTTCTCTGCATGCCCTGCATTCGTCGTTTCCTGCTTATTTAAATGTATGTAATGTATTATAATTTGTGGCAAAAAACAGCAGCCACATTTCTATCTCCACTGATATTCAAAAACAAAGGAATTTGTATGGATATGATACCCACGGAAACAAACTCTGAGAAAAGATTGGAAGAGCAAGCATTTGAAAAGTTGTAAAGCACAGTTATCATCTACGGCAGTGCGAATAATCGCCCAAGTGAAAATCGGCAAAATTATTTGGGCGTTTATTAATTTCCATGAAAAATCAAAAATAAATATTGAAAAATCGGCCACACAGTAATGAACTGAGGCCCAAATCTGAAATGAAAGATCGCACTTTTTGGGCTTTTGTTCATTTTGTTAAATTCGAAATGTCCAAAGCCAATTACGCAAAACTACATGTTTCTCGGTGACAGGAAATCGGCCGTGGATAAATATTTTCTACTCTGGGATATGTCCAAAAACGGCTACGTGGATCAGAGTTCACTTTTAAGCGATTTTCACTTAGGGGCATACCCAAATTCATGTTTTAATTTAGTAACAAAAAAATTAGGTGAAATTTCGTTTGATGTTTTGGGGACATAAATTTTAGAAATTTTATATGTTTGTAAAGTAAGAATAAAATTTAAATCGTATAATATTTCGTAACTATAAACTGTATTAATAGATTGACAAAAAGTGATGAATTGGAATATTTATAAATTAAAAATTAGTGCTGCAAAACCAAATCGAATACGGCTTATAATATTTTTAACTATAAAGTATAACACGAAATCAACAAAAAAATTTAACTTAAATTTGTCAAAAGTTTAAACTAAAAAGTCGGCAACGTTTTTAAAATCCTTTTTAAATAAAAGATATTTGGAAAACTCCTTAAACAATAACTTTGTTTGTGGGCAACCACATATTTTATTTGTGAAAGTCAGTTTGCAAATACATTTTGTTCTAATAAATTATGGGGGGGGGGGTGTAACGTTAATTCGTGCAAAAAAGGTTTTATGATTTTTTTGTGACGAAACAGTTAAATTTTTTGGATTGAAGCCAATGGTACACTAAAGTATAACTTTTAAAGTTTATTGTGTAAAATTTTCATAAAAAAATTTGTAAACGACAGCATTTATCTCGAAAACAAGTAAGAAAGTTTCAGTCGGGTAAACCGACTAAGGTATACCCTCACTTTGTGAGTAATGTAATACTGAATATTACTCGAATTATCCTGTCAATTTGTGTGGGAGGTACCAGAAGGGGTTTATCAAATACACCTTCTTTTCGCTGAACATTAGATACTTTAAATTCATTGCACTGTGCCGACTTATAAGCATTTATGTGCACTGGTTTAAACGTTATGAGACATTAAATTGTGGTATGATTTGGGCATTTTGTGTGGGAGGTACAAAGAGGGGCGTGGCAATAACGCCCATTTTTCACAGGGCTATAGACACTATAAAAACATTACACTGTACAAAATTTCAAGTATTTTTATACACTGGTTTTAATGTTATAAGCTGTTAACTTTTGGTGCAAAAAGGTACCTTTGTGTGGGAGGTACCAAAAGGGGCGTGACAACAACACCCATTTTTCCCTGGACTGTAGGCAATATAAAAGCATAACACTGTACAAAATTTCAAGTATTTTTATACACTGTTATTAATGTTATAAGCTGTTAACTTTTGGTGCAAAATGGTGCATTTGTGTGGGAGGTACCAAAAGGGACGTGGCGACTTCGCCCATTTTTCTCGAGTTGATAACGACTAATAAGCTAATACTATGTGTGGAATTTCAAAAGATTCCAATAAGTAGTATAGCAGTTATTAAATAATCAATATTTCACAACATTTTAACCCTTTGTGGGGGAGGTACTAGAAGGAGTGGACCAACATGGCCCATCTTCGAACTTAGCCGGAGATAGAAAAAAATATTACCACATACCAAATTTGAGGTCAATCGGTTACTCCTTTCGAGAGTTATCGTGCGCACCAGCCAGCAGACAGACAGACAGACAGACAGACATACAGACGGACGGACATTGCTCATTCGACTTAAAATGACCCAAAACGGATTTCCTCCGAACATAATTGGGGTCTTAGGTCACTCCTTCGACGTGTTACACTTTTTTCCGTAGCAAATGATATATACCCTCGTCACACTAAAGTGAGGGTATAAAAAAGTTGAAAAATGGTTTGTTAGATAATTGTTATAGACAGGTAACGCTGTCGAATTTTATTTCGAAATTTATATTTTTTAATAAAAGTGAGACACAGAAAATGTTCCATCGTTTCGATGTTTTCTCTGCATGCCCTGCATTCGTCGTTTCCTGCCCGTTAGAACACTCATCATCTTACTAATATCGATCTTGTTTAGTTTCAGAAGACTTCTTGTTTTCTTTTCATTTGGGTCACCCCACAGTATCTTTGCAGTTGCTCCTACTGTTGCGCTATTCCACACAGTTTTATGAACGTTAACAAGTAAGAACGTTTCAGTCGGGTAATCCAAGTGAGGTATACCCTCATTTATTACGAATTAATTTGTCAATCTGTGTGGGAGGTTCCAGAAGGGGTTTAACAAATACACTTATTTTTTAAACACATTGCACTGTGTCGAACTACAAGCGTATAGGTGCACTAATATATAAGTATTAACGTTATGAGCTATTCAATTTTGGCATAATTTGATCATTTTATGTGGGAGGTACAAAACGGGGCGTGGTGGTAACGCCCATTTTTCACTGGACTGTAGGCGCTATAAAAGCATTATCCTGTGCAAATTTGCAAGTATTTTTATGCACTGGTATTAATGTTATAAGCTGTTAACTTTTTGTACAAAATTGTCCCTTTGTGCGGGAGTTACCAAAAGGGGCGGGACCAGACAGACAGATGGACGGACATTGCTCAAATGACTTAAAATCGCTCAAAACGGATTTCCGCAGAACATACTTGGGGTCTTAGGTCACTCCTTCGATGTGTTACACTTTTTGTCCGTAGCAAATGATATATACCCTCGGCACACTAAAGTGAGGGTATAAAAATAATATGGTCCAAATATTAAAGGTACCTCCCAAAAAAATCTGAAATTAAAAAAAATTACCATAAAAATTTGTAATATTTATACCATAACATTAGTGTAACTTGGGTATATATCATTTGACCAAAGACAGCAAGTATGTTCGGCGAAAATCCTTTTTTTTTTGGGTCATAGTAAGTCATTTGAGCAATGTCCGTCCGTCCATCTGTCTGGCTGTTGCGCACGATAACTCTCGGAAGATGTAACCGAATTAAAATTTAGTATGTGGTAATATGTTTGTCTATCATAGGCTAAGTTCCAAGATGGCCCATAACAATTCATAATTTGCCGTAGTGGCAATGTATTTAAAGTACCTACTGTTACACGGAGGAAAATCGTCGTTTTTGATATGTTTGAAACGAAAGAAAATATACTTGGAAACGATTTTTTTAAATATTATATATTTGTTAACAAATAAATTTTATTTGAAAATCAAAAAATTTTGTTTGGAACGCATATATTAATATATTAGAACATAATTTATTTGCAAACTGAATTTCACAAATAAAATATGTGTTTACACACAAACAAAGTTTTTGTTTAAGAAGATTTCCAAATATGTTTTATTTAAAAAGATTTTTAAAACATTACTGACTTTTTCGAATTTTAGTTAGTTTTTCCTAGTTTTCGTGTTAAACTTTATAGCTAAAAATTTCCTTATTTATAAATATTCCTATTCATCACTTTTTGTCAATCTATCAATGTCGTTTATATTTACGAAAGATTGTTCGATTTAAGTTTTGATTAAATTTTACAAACATATAAAATTTATAAAAAAAAATTGCTCTTTGAAAATCTGAAAAACAGAAAACTTGTCTTTGAGTTAAGGCATTTAATACATTACCAAAATAAATAATTACAAAAGAATCCTTGTTTCGGAAATACTAGTTCCAAATAAAAAATATTTGAATGGGAGCATATTTTTGTTTAGAACAATATCCTCTCAAGCATATAATATTTGTGTGTGTAAAATATTATATATTTCGAGTGTACCCTAAACATATGTTTATTTCAAGCCGAATATGTTTGGGACAATATACTACAGAAGCGATGTTTTTTCAGCGTGTAAGCGAAAAATAGGTGTATTTGGTACCTGCCACACAAATGGACAGATTATTTCGTGTAATATTACATTACTCAAAAAGTGAGGGTATACCTTAGTGGTTTTACCCGAGTGAACTTGTTTTTTCGTGTTTAGGACACCATAACACACCAGAAAATGTTATATGCAGCCTTTCGACAATTTTGTAGACTAGTGTTACTAGTAAGATATTTTAAGTATGTTAGTTATTTCGTTTCACTCCGTTTGTTATACCCCTAAGTATTGCTCTGGGACCCCATAAAGTTTGTATATTCATCATCGTCTTAAAATTCGAAGACGATTTGGCCATGTCCGCCCGTCTGTTGTAATCATACATCAATCTAAAGGGTCCGCCATCTAACGTTTTTTTTCAACTAGTGCTTATTTCGTGAATGTTAACACTTAGATCATGTCTGATTTGACAGATAATTAGTTTTATCCTTCCGCTGAACGAATATGGTTGTGTATACGCTTGAACAACGCTGGGAGCGATCGACTTACAGAAGATGCCGATTTTGCCAAAAAAAAATCATCTTTTCAGATGAAGCTCATTTTGATCTTGGCGGGTATGTAAACAAGCATAATTGTCGCATTTCCGTATTCAAAGAAAAATTCAATTTTTTTGAGATAAATCATCGGATGTTTATTTCATAATAAAGAGGAAGGTTTGCCGTTAATAATGAAAAACAACATCAGCCAAATGGCCACCACACTTACAGGACCATATCCTTTTCATGAAATTTTCCATAACCAAATCGCAAAGTGGCTGCCCTGTGTCCTCGATAGCCTCACGGATTCTATCTTTGAGGTCTTGAATCGAGGCTGGGCTGTTGGCGTAGACCTTATCTTTCACGTGGCCCTAAATGAAGAGGTAGCAAGGTGTTAAATCACAAGATCTCGGTGGCCGATTGTGATCACCTCTTCGAGAGATAACACGGTCCGGAAACTTTTCCCGTACCAATGGTTTCGTTGCTTGTGTGGCACGTAGCGCCGTCTTGTTGAAAGTAAACGTTGTCCAGATCAATACTATCCAACTCCGACCATAACAAATCGTTAATCATCTCTCGATAGCGCAATCAATCCATTCACCGTAACTGTTGATCCAACCTCATTTTCGAAAAAGTAAGGTCCAATGACCCCGCCGGACCATAAACCGCACCAAACAGTCACACATTGAGGATGGAGAGGCTTCTCAACAATAACTCTTGAGTTTTCCGAGCCCCAGATGCGACAATTTTGTTTGTTGACGTAGCCACCGAGGTGGGAATGGGCCTCATCAGTAAAGATGATTTTTCGATGATTTTCGATTTTTCAAATTTTAATAACTTCAGTGCATTGTTGAATCGTGTACCGTTCCATTTTCAGTAATGGCGTAGTTTCTACTTGTCAAATGTCAAAGAATAAAAGCTTCAAAAGTGACAGCAACCGAAATAACGGGTGATTCAAAATAACACCTCTTGTTGGAAAACCCGTTACTGATATTTCTGAAATATGGATTTATTTGTATTTTGGCGATGTATCAATGCCTCAATTTAAAGGAAAGTTTTATGTTTTCCAGAAGTTGAAGGTGCATTTTTTTATAAATTTTATATAATAAATTGCATTGATGGATTGAAAAATGTGACGAATTATAATATTTATAAAGTAAAAATTTGGTCTGTAAAACAAAAGTTAGTGCTGCTTATGACATTTTTAACTAAGAATTATAACAGGAAATCTTGGAAGATTTTAAAGTAAATTTCGAAAAAGTCAAAAAAAGCTTTAAAAATCTTTTTTAAACAAAATATATTGATAAACTTCTTAAGCGATAACATTGTTTGTGTGTAAAGACATATTTTATTTGTGAAAGTCAGTTCGAAAATATATTTTGTTCTAATATATGCGTTCCAAATTAAATTTCTTGGTTTTCAAATAAAATATCTAATATTTAAAAAGTTTGGAAGTAAATATATTTTCTTTCAATTCAAACATATGAAAAATAACGATTTTCCCCCGTGTAGGTTTATGCGATTTAAATTACACCCCTCGCATAGCAATAAATTGCATTAAAGGATTGACCTCAAATAATGATTTGTAATATTTAGAAATGTATACTGTGTATAGAAAGTTAAAACTCACAATCAATGAACAATTTAATTCGAAAAAGTGTTAAACATTTTGAAAATCTTTGTCAAATAAAATATGTTTGGAGATATTCCCAAACAATATTTTTATTTGAGAAAATTTTTTCGCACATATACAGTGGTTTTCCGATTTAACGAACATTCGTTTCTACGAACATCGCTTTTAATGAACTGGCTAACAGGCTAATTGTTTCTATTGAGTACCTTATATAGCGAACAAGAATTATATTTTACACTCGATTTAACGAACATATAAAAATCATAGCATTTGAATGAAAATGGAATGATCTTTATCAAAAATAACTACAAATATAAAAGGTACCGTTATATGAATCGCGTTTTTGTACCCGACAACACATTGCGGTACAGGATATATTAATTTGTGCATTTGTTTGTAACGCCATAAAAGAGAAGATATAGGCCCATTGTTTACTATACCTATCGGCATAGAATCCGTTTCTTAGTCGATTTAGGCATATCCATCTATCCATGTATTCTTGTGAACAAAGTGCAGGTTGCGAATATGACAGATGGTTCCAAACTCAATAACCAAGCTTTGGTGTCTTCTCTAAGGAACTTGAGCTATCACTTGCAAAAAGACAGCCTGATCACTGTGATGTTTACCAGGCAGAAATCTTAGCTATTAAATAGGTAGCGGAATGAAATTCGGTGTAAATAGTTTCTCTGATAGCTATCTGAACCTGATAGCCTGACTACATATAGTCGGGCTGCTATCAAGTTCCTGGAAACTTTATTCCTGAATTGAAAAACTGCCCTCCGCAGTCGCAGATCTCTTAATGAGATGGCTTAACAGTTCAATATTCAACTGACATGGGTGCCGAGCCACAGGGAGAGACCAGGGAACTGCAAGGCAGATGTATTTGCAAGACTAGGAAGTACCTTACACGCTCCAGGGGAACTGGAATGTGTGGGCATGACTCTAGCGATCTACAAGCTCTTCTTGAGAGATAGTGCACTTACGGCAACAAAATACAGGTGGTCCCTAATCAGGAACTGCATACATTCCAAGCTGATGTGGCCCGGCCTAGACTCAAAACGCACCAACCCACAGCTGTCGTTGTCAAGACCGGATGTCTAACTTATCGTGTCTGTCACGTCGGATCTCTGTTTTATTGGACGGGACGAAAAAAGGTTGAAGGTATTGCATAATGACTTTTGCAGAGGCTGTGGAGACGGAGATCAGGATGAATCAATTGAACACCTTCTGTATCTGTGCCCCGCTCTCTCTAGAAGACGGCATGCAACATTGGGCTCTTATTTCCTTGGGGAGTTAGCTAACTTGGCAGACGTGGCAATCCGTCAACTTTTGAGCTTTTTAAGGCAATCGAATTGGTTCAACGGGAGGGGCTAGGGATAACTTATGTTATCCCTTACGTCCCTGTGGTAACACAATGGACCGTATAGTCTATGTTAGTCTGTTTTACAGGCTGTTACTCTTAACCTAACCTAACGGTTACTATGATGTCACTTCTTGCCGATATAAAGAACACATTTTTCAATAAATGTAAGCATTTTTAATTAATATAGCACATAATCGTCCCTGGTATAAATGGTCCACATTGACCCATGTTTTGATATAGCCCCCATATAAAAGTCCTTTACCGCTGTCACTTCTTCACACTCTAGACAACAAAACCTATACAACAAATCCTAACCGATGTGCCTGGATTTTAGAAATTTGCTCCATTGAACCTTCAATAACTCATAGTGTAATAATGGTTTAATATAGCTCTTACATATTTCTCCGTGCATTGGTTGTCAAAGAATGGTGGAAGCTATTATACAGTCGGCTCTGCCGACTTTAGTCTTTCATTACAGTACAGTAAATACTACTTGTATGAGATATGTTCAATAAAATACATTTTAAAAACAATATTTGTTGTCTTCATAATAAACTGTATGCCAAAACAAAGTCTCTGAAGTTAGTACTGCATGTAACGAACTGAAAAAGTTTAACGAACAGGCCTGACAACATACAGTTTCGTTAAATCGGAAAACTATGTATTTTGAGGTAGAATACGAGTATTAATATATGCGTTGCAGATAAAGTTTATTGGTTTTCAATATAACTTACTTATTTGTAAAAAAATGTAAAATTTTTAAAAATTTCTTTTTCAAATATATTTTCATTCTATTCAAACATATCAAAAACTGTAATTTTTCCCGTGTATAGCCAAATTTCAAGAACCGGATTATAGTCACTGTAAGCCAAGCACAAATGAGAATAAGACATATGAGTACATACGAGTAGGTACCTTCCGTCTGTCACCGATAAATGTTTCAATTTTAAAACAATTTGCAATTATTTCAATTGCGGTTTAAAAACGATCTGTTAATGCCGTCTAAAATTGGTGCACGAATAAACAGTGCTGAACACGAACAGTGTTGAGCGACGCCCTGGCAATGTGTGGCATCCACAGCTGTTTGCGGGAAATTATCCATGAAAATGCAAGTGCTACTCATGGACATACGTGTGTATAAGTCGTATGTACATCCAACATTCAATCGATCAACCGTTTATTATGGTTTATTAATACTTGCAAATTATAATTATTCATATTGTTATTGCGGTTTGGCCACTCACCAGGGCTTCTGCTTGGCTAGCTTCTGTGCTCCACCCTTATTTTGTTGCTGTTGGCTACCGCTGTCGCTGCAGCTATTCTTGTGGCCAAATGTATGAAAAGAAGAAGGACCAGTGGAGCGGAGAAAGGAGAGCATGGTCATGAAAACGGAAACAATAGACTCTGCAGACATCTGGCATATGTCAGGACAGACAAAAGAAATACTCGTACCAAACCAGACACTTATGGTTGGTCACAATAATGTAAGTGTATGTATTTATTTACTTCAACTCCTTATATATGTATAAGTATAGATGTCATCCCTTTGTTTGTAACACGGGGATACAAATACATACTACATAATTATAGGAAATATATATTTAAATGTTTTTAGAAGTTTTTTGTTAATGATCGATTTAATTTTTATTTAGATTTATTTATTGAATGTTTTCACATTCGAATTGTTCAGCTTTTCGATCAACTCTTCCTTTCGAAAGAGAGGTTTTTTTGTGGTGTATTGGAAAAGATAAGACACTGCGCTCTGAAAGCCATGTAAACACATACCCTTATACGTATTTCAATCCTGTGCGGGGATATCATCAGAGGGTCTTATACATGACACAGTGTGAGCTTGTAGTTGTGGCGATCATCACTTGTATATATACCAATCTACAAAGAAATTTGCATATGGGAATTATATATACCTACGAAGAAAGCGTACAAGTCACACAGCCAAAGCTTTAAGCGAGACTTAAATTCACCATTTTCACCACCCATGTGACTGGTAAGGGTTGTCAGTTCGACACAGTTGTCTCTACACCAATCGCCAGGTAGATGGCGTGGATTCTGAGATTAGTTGGACGATTAGAAAGACTTTACTACATTTCAGTAAGCATCGTATTTTTTGTTTGAATATCAAATATTTTATGTTATTATTTAGAATTCATTAACACTGCGTGTTGAATATGAGCAGCTTCTTTCTAATTGTATTTAGGCGGGCTGATCCTTATTATTTAAATGTTTTTAGAAGTTTTTTGTTAATGATCGATTTAATTTTTATTTAGATTTATTTATTGAATGTTTTCACGAAAGGAAGAGTTGATCGAAAAGCTGAACAATTCCAATGTGAAAACATTCAATAAATAAATCTAAAGGAAATATATATATATATATGTATATAATACCCAGCTGAGGAAACTATTAGGGCTTATCCAAAGAGGCCTCCAGATCCAGAACAAATCCGAAGGAATGTTTGTATTGGAACCGATTTGGCCTATTTTCAGCAGGAGTGATTTTAGACACTATACTTATCCCGCATATGGTAAAGGGGCAAACTAACTATAAACTGCTAATTTCAGCTGGATTGATTGTAAAATGTGGCTTATAGCCAAAAATAACTCAAATCTGATGGAACCTATATATTGGGGCATTTTAAAAATTTCCCGGATATATCCCATTTTGAATAGGGATCGTCCCTAGCCCAAGTGATTTCATACACTTGCGACATGCAGTTTTATCAAAAGAATATACGAGTAGACAGACTCTTTGTCGATCGTTATAATACACAATGGATCATTCTGTTATCTTTTTGGGTGTGAAAAAAAGGTGCACAAAGTCATAATAAAATATTTTCCAAAGCGAAAAATCTTTCGACGGATTGACAATGATGGGACATATAATTACACTATGCAACAACATTTTTGTCGAAGGGCTGCATAACAAACATATTACAACACGAAAAAAATATTTTAAAAAATGTTATGGTAAATTTTTTGTTTCAATTTTTCTTTAAAATTCCAATTTTCTTGAAAGGTGCCCTTAATATTTGGACCAAAAGTCTATGCTCAATAATGACGGGAAACGCGTTAAATTAAAGGAAATTATGAGGACCACAAATGTTAGTAACGACACTTTCATGTGGAAATATAAGTTTAGTAACTGTCGTTAAAACAATTAGAAAAAATTTAATTTTTGAAAGCTACCAACCTAACTGAGGAAACAATGCCTATTTAAAGAAAATCTATGGATAAATGTAGAAATTATAACACTTTTGGTAGAAATAAGAGAATTTCATCAAAAATCGGTTTTTATATTGTGAACAGGGGTATAAATCAGATGCTGCCAACCAAAAGTGTAACACATCGATGGAGTGACCTAACAGGCTCCAAGAATATTTAGCGGAAATCCGTTTTAAGTCCTTTTAGCAGTGTCCGTAAGCCTGCCCGTCTGGTTGGTGCTCACGATAACTTTCGAAGGCACTATGGGCAATTTTCCTAATTTTCTGGCCAAAACCCAATTTTAGTCCAAATCCAAAAAAAAAAATAATATGGTTTGAAAGAAGACACTTTGGGGTTTAAAACAGCATATTTAGTTTTTTCGTAAATTGTTTGACCTTTTGTAAATCATCTGTCAAAGTTGAATTTTATTTTTGGTATTAAAAATTACAGTTCCCTTTTCGGATTTGTAAAAATATGGAAGGGAAAGCTAATGACATGTAATCATTTCAAGTTTTGTGTTTTTTTTTACTTTTGACATTAGATAGATCCAATAATTTTTGTTAAAGAAATGCAGTAAGAAATGTATTTTTTTTGTTTGACTTAAACTTTTCTAGAACATTAAGTTTAAAGAATCCTCCAAAAAGATAGGGGTGCAGAATTTAATATAATAATTATTATTTAAAATAATAATTATTTTTTCTTAGGTGACTATAGCATCCAATTTATTAATCTGTTTAATATTTGGAAAAAGAATATATAGCGTGATCCTTTTCGAGGTTCCCTACTTTTTTTAAAGAAAAAAACACAGAAAATTCAAATTGAATGCACCCAGGAAAATAATTGGTTGGAATTCGATTGTAACAATAAACAAGTAAAAGCGTTAAGTTCGGCCATGCCGAATCTTATATACCCTCCACCATGGATAGCATGTGACCTCACAAAATAACTCAAAAATGAATAAAATAAGACCGAAAAACAATAAAATATAGTAGATGAGAACAGTAGGAAACATATAGTAGATGAGAACAGTAGGAATCACATCAAGTTAGATGCTATATATGGGGGCTATATCAAAACATTGACCGATATGGTCCATTTGCAATCCCAAACAGCCTGCAACTATAAGAACTATTTATACCAAATTTGATCAACCTAGCTCTATTACTGCGGACTGTAGCGTGATTACCACAGACGGACGGACGGACAGACGGACATGGCTAAATCGTCGTAGAATTTTACGACGATTAAGAATATATATACTTTATGGGGTCTCAGACCAATATTTATAGGTGTTACAAACGGAGTGACAAAATGAATGTACCCCCCATCCTATGGTGGAGGGTATAAAAATAGTACTAGCAACAAAAAGAATATTGCCTACATCGTCTGTCGGTTGTATTTATATAAAATTAGTTGAAATAACAAAAATAACATGGATACGATCAAATAAAAATGCCTGCAACTAAATCGATGGTTGTATCAATCGAATTAAGATTTTTTTTTATTGACACTCGGTAAGTTGTGGTAACCAAATTTAAGTTTTCATTATAGTATCATATGATCGATTTTTATTTGTGACAACCAATGTTTTATTCTTGACAACAGAAATTGTATCAATAGACCAAAGATTATTATCGCATCGAATAATTGGTTACTACAACAGAAAAAATATTAATAAATAATCGTTTTTGGTTATCCCAATCATTTCCCAAATTTAGAATTTAGTATTTTGGGAAATACAACCGAAAGATTGGTTGCTGTTCTTTTGCTGACAAAAAAAAAATAAAATTACTCGACAAAAAAATCTTCAATTACTCGACAAAAATATATCATTTGAACGATCATTCTTCGGCATTTATTTTTTGAAGATTATTTCTATCAAATGTTGGCCGCGGCTACGTCTCAGATGGTCCATCCGTTGAGTCCAATCTTCGATGACTCGATTATGTTGGCCATAAGTTGAGCGAAGTGCACGAAACACATTCCTCACAGAACGTGAATTTTCGTAATAAAGTTGAACGATTTGTAAACGCTGTTCCGGCGTAAGTCTTTCCATGATGAAATGCCAAACAATACTTAACAAAAATAACATGACTGCATGACACGACTCACACGTGATCTGTCAAAAAAAGGATATTGAAAAAAGTATTTCTACTTGAATCACCCGTTATATATACATACATTTGAGACGAAATTGTATTAAATATTAGAACTATTGCGAATATTTATAACGCATATTTAATAAATACATTTAAAAGCAATCCAATTAGCAATGTCCGTCCGTCTGTCTGTCTGTCTGCTGGCTGGTGCGCACGGTAACTCTAGAAAGGAGTAACCGATTGACTTCAAATTTGGTATGTGGTAAAATTTTCTTCTATCTCCGGCTAAGTTCGAAGATGGGCCATATTGTTCCACTGGTTTGTTGGTCCTAGTACCTCCCCCACAAAGGGTTAACATTTAGTAAAATATTGATTATTTAATAACATCTATACTACTTATTTGAATCCTCTGAAATTCTACACATAGTATTAGATTATTAGTCACTATTACCTTTAGAAAAATAGGCGAAGTTGCTACGCGCCTTCTGGTACCTCCCACACAAATGGACAATTTTGAACCAAAAGTTAATAGCTTGTAACTTTATTACCAGCGCATACCAAGACTTGACATTTTGTACAGTGTAATGCTTTTATTGTACCTAGAGTCCAGAGAAAAGTGACAGTTATTGGGACCCCCCTTTTGGTACCTCTCACACAAATGAACCATTTTGTACCAAAAGTAAACAGATTTTAACTTTAATACCAGTACATTAGGGCGGGTCGATTTAAAAATCGCCCATTGCTCAGTGAAAATCGTATTCTAGGGATCAAAATAAGAAACTTTGCCGAAGGAACCATACCTCTAAAACGAATTCTGATGTCCCGGAAAAAATCCCACTTTGACCCATTTAGAGTGCTCCAATCGAGTCCAAATGTATGGCCGACCCCCACTCAGTGAAGTGCACAGTGAAAATCGTATTCTAGGGATCAAAATAAGAAACTTTGCCGAAGGAACCATACCTCTAAAACGAATTCTGATGTCCCGGAAAAAATCCCACTTTGACCCATTTAGAGTGCTCCAATCGAGGCCAAATGTATGGAACCCCCAGGGGGTTCCAGGGTGTGTGCCACTGGCATGGGTGGGTCGGGCCTCCAAAGTTAGTCGGGGTCGGTCATACATTTGGACTCGATTGGAGCACTCTAAATGGGTCAAAGTGGGATTTTTTCCGGGACATCAGAATTCGTTTTAGAGGTATGGTTCCTTCGGCAAAGTTTCTTATTTTGATCCCTAGAATACGATTTTCACTGAGCAATGGCGACTTTTTTTGCCTCCCCACAAATCGACCCGGCCTACAATACATACTTTAGAGTTATTAAATGCAATTTAAATTGATAATAATTTAATTAAAACAAAAAAATAAATAAATTTACTAATATTTTCTTGGGACTCAAGGTGAGGGGACTCATAAGTCGGTTTACCCGACTAAACTTTCTTACATGTTTTATTTACTGTATCTTGTACAGTATTGTATTTTAACAAAGGGGATATATTCCAAGAAATAGCACTACGCAGATGTAAGTGTGCTCCAAATTTGTGACCAAATAAATAAATACTATCATAATGCATTTTTAAAGTGCATGGGGTTGGCGTTGTAATTTCCCCACGACTTTCAATTCTTACTGAAAGTATTCTTTATATGCGGCTGACATTGTGTACAAATTTTAGATCGATAGCTCAACGTTCAGAGGTTTAGGTCATCAAATCTAGAAAATTACCCATAGTGTACAGGATAAACCGACTGATTTATAAGTAAGAAAGTTCAGTTTTTTTAATTAAACTATTATAAATCAACTAAACTATTATATGTCAACTATTATCAATCATTTATATAATCCATTTGTTGGGAAAATACCAATAGGAGGTGCCAATGACGCCCATATTACACTGGACAGTATACTATAAAAGCATTGCACTGTACAAAATTTCAAGTATTTGTATTCAATGGTATTAAAGTTATAAACTGTTAAGTTTTTGTGCAGAATGGTTCATTTGTTTGGGAGGTACCAAAAGGGACGTGCCAGTGACGCCCATTTTTCACTGGACTGTGGGTATTATAAAAGCATTACACTGTACGAAATTTCGACTTTTTTAAGCACTGGAATTAATGTTATAAGCTATTGGCTTTTGGTACAAAATGGTCCAATTGTGTGGGAGGTACAAGAAGTGGCGTGCCAATAACGCCCACTTTTCTCTGCACTCTTGGTACTATAAAAACTTTACACTGTACAAATTTTCAAGTACTTGTATGAACTGATATTAAAGCTATAAGCAGTTTACTTTTGGTGCAAAATGGTCCATTTGTGTGAGAGGTACCAAAAGGGGCGTGGCAACTTCGGCCATTTTTCACTGGACTTTAGGCGCTATAAAAGCATTACCCTGAGCAAAGTGGACCATTTTGCACAAGAAGATAACGGCTTATAAGCAGGGCTGCGGAGTCGAGCCAAACTATTCGACTCCGACTCCAGCTCCGACTCCGGCAGTTAAATAATATAAATTTCTGAAATTATATATCTACTTAGACGTGAGTTCATGTTTTTGAAAATAAGATATAGCTTTGTTAAAAAACTGAAATAATTGGTATTTCTTGTAAGCTGCAACTAATATGACAATTCTTTCAACATGAAATCATAATAAAATTTTCATCAATAACTGTCTCTGTTTTAATATTCCGCAATTTTTTTAAATTATTTTCGCTTTAAGCAACCTGTTCATTCGTTAGTTATTATACCCTACACCAAACTATGTTACAGGGGGGTTTAAAATTAGTTTTTTTTGGCAGATTTGTAAACAATACTGCAGCTAGACCCACCTTAAAATATACCGTTCTACTCAGAATCACTAGCTGTCCGTCTGTCCATCTTAAGTTGTTCGTTAAGTACAGGTCGAAATTTCACTACGATCCTGCTAAAATTTGGCAATGAGGACTCTTTCACACCAGGGATTAAACCTATTGGAATTGGTCATAATCGGTTTTGATCGAAATTGTCCCCATGTATAAATGTTTCTATAGAAAATTCTGTTTAGATTCAGATTTATAAGATACTCCGACTCTACAGCCCTGCTTATAACTTTGATTCCTTAATTTCCAAAATTGCCAAATTGGCATTGTTTCCTTCGCTAGGATGCTAGCTTTAAAAAAAAATGGAACAACTCTTTGTGCATTTTTTTCTATTTGTTATGTTTTCTTTTTGTGTGAACAAAAAATTAAGTTTTTGAAAAAATTTTTGTTTTTTTCTAATTGTTTTAACGACAGTTGGGTCAGTATATTTAATATCGACCTATGTAGTTTATTGTTGGCTAAAATGTTTATAAGCAGTTACAAATAGTAAAAAAAGATCTCGCTATCACTTTTTTTTCAAATTTTATGGGTTTTTACCGACAGAGGCAGGGCCGTGCGCAGGATTTCGTTTTTTGGGGGGTGGGGGTTTTCACATGTGGTACCCATTTTTTTTTATTAAAAATCAGTGGTTGAAATTTTTAATACCTTTTCCAATATCCTTTTTTTGACAGATCACATGTGAGACTTACGCCTGAACAACGTTTACGCGTGTCATTCGCCAGTTATCAGTCGAAATGCTCGAACGAGTCATCGAAAATTGGACTCAACGGATGGACCATCTGGGACGTAGCCGCGGCCAACATTTGATAGACATAATTTTCAAAAATTAAATGCCAAAGAACGTTTTTTCAAATGATAATAAACATACCCCATTCAATTTGAATTTTATGTGTTTTATATTTAAAAAAGTAGGGAACCTCGAAATGGATCTCCCTATATATAGCTGAGAAGGCACTTAACATAGCATATAGCTGGGCACAACCAAGGGGATTAAATGTTAACCCAGAAAAAACAGAAATATGTCTATTTACAAGGAAAACGAAGATCCATCCTATTACCGTGCCTCGATTTCTGGATAAGAATATTGCCATATCTAAAAGGTAAAATACTTGCGAGTAATCTTGGATCAGAAACTGATTTGGAATGATCATATTGAAGAAAGTGTTACCAAGGCCCACAGATGTTGGTCGTTGTGCAGATGAGCTATAGGTTCAAAATGGGGAATACGTCCAAATACAACTCACTGGCTTTAGATGAGCATGACAAGACCAATAATCACCTACACCTGTGTAGTGTGGTGGACATCAATGGTAAAGAAGTGCAACGTAATACCATTGCGAAAAATTCAACGTATGTACTGTCTAGGCATAAGCGGGGCATTTCGAACTGCACCAACAAAAGCGTTGGAGACTATGTATACTGCAAATTCAACCAATAGACATCCGTATAAAGTATGAGGCAGCCCCCACAGCAAGACGTCTACAAGTGATGGGTGAATGGATAAACCGAGACCACAAGTCGTACCATCAGAAGATTTTAGAATCTCTAGTTGGTCACATTCAAACGCCAGAAATCTCCGACCGCATTCCTGAAGTGCGGCTTATAGCTACCTGTTATTCGTTTGTGCCAGACAGACGCTCCTGGGAAAATGGAACTTTGGCCAATGTGCTGTGGGAAGCAGCTGCTACACGGATGGGTCCAAGCGAGGAGGAAGGACGGGTGTGGGACTTTTTTTTATTGATGGACCTGAAGTCGAAATTCACTTCCGCCTCCCTGACCATAACACGGCATTTCAAGCAGAAGTTCGAACAATCACAAAGTTTGTGAACTGGCTTAGTAACACGACAAAGCCTAAATATGCCAACATCTTCACAAATATCCAATTGGCGATTAAAGCAATAACATCGGAAAGGGTAAAATCCAGAACTGTGTTGGACTGTAAAAGAACGATAAATGATTACTAAGCCCATGCGTATTTGCAGTTATGGCTCATAAAACTGTGTGGAATAGCGTAGGAGCAACTGCAAAGATACTGTGGGATGACCCAAATGAAAAGGAAACAAGAAGTTTTCTTCATCGCATAGGACCAGCAGGAAACGACGAATGCAGGGAAAAATCGAAACGATGGAACATTTTCTGTGTCACTGCCCGGCTTTCATACATGCAAGATCCCAACTTTTCGGCTCCGACATATTACCAGACTTGACTCATCTCAGAGGATATGACTGGAAGATATAGAGAAAATTCGTGTCTAGTAGGTAGGTATAAAGAAATCATAAATAAGGAGCGCACAACAGGCCGAATCACTGGCTTAAGTGTATGTCCATGGACATGAGACGTTTAAACATCTCCTCTCTTCAACCTAACCTAACCTATATATATATATATGCATATTCATTAATATTAATCATCAAAGAACTGTCAAGCAAAATTGATGAATAGTTTTCAAATAATTGTTTACAACATTCTTCATTTAGTATTGATCGTTTAGATGGAAAAATACATTGGAAATTTAACAGAATTGCACAGCGTTTGAAACAGCGATCTTCGAGATCAGTGATGAATAAATCTATATATGTAATATAGATCGAAATATTATGATATTCTTCAAAATTTGTTGCATCAACATTGCAATGATGACTTTGTCGGGCCGAAATCCTAAGTTTCTTGATATCAATGTCCTGTTCTTCACAAAAAATTTTAACAGACGATGTCCATCAATTCCCTTTTACCATTTTCAGCCAGATGGACGGCTTGAGCTAAATCTTGATTTTCACTTTGAATGACACGACTTGATGATAATGCCAAGCAGTAAACTGAATGAACCATCAACAACTGAAATGCAGAAGTTGTAGTTTTCTGATCAGACCAGGTGGAGTAAATTTATTCCAAACCCTCGATAACGGTTACTTGTAGGTGAAGATATATTTCAACAGACTTATGTTGTTCTGCCCATAGAGTTGCGCAATACCGCTTTAATTTTGTTTTTATCATCACAGAGTTTCCTGTTGTTAGAAATTGCATCTTAGAGAGCTATTTGCCTTTTAGGATATGAAGTTCTCTAATTCCAATTTGAATCCGTTATCGCCCGATACCTTAGCAAGGCTCTAAAAATGCCACAATTTTAAATAGTTTCATTTGAATCGATTATGCCTGTTTCACAACTTCCTCTTAGTGCTAAGCCTTGTCGACCACAAAGGACGACCGTTTGAACTCTTGCTTCCAAATCCTTCTACTTGCGCGAACTGCTTTTCACGAATTTGTAATTATTTATCGATGGACGCTGTGGTTTGTTTATCTAAATTAGATATCATTAGGCGTGTTTTCGTTACACCATAGGTGCTTAATTTGTATTGGGAGCTAAGCACTTGTAAGCATTATTAGTTCCCGATACAGTTTGGTGCTTGTGTTCCTGTCTTAATCGAGTATGGTATTGCCAGATTGGAGAGATTGTTGTCAATTATTGTGAATTAATGGGAAGAAGAAGAACAAAAATGGAAAAATATTTTTATATTTGCAAAAAAATTTAAACAATTGAACATAGAAATTTATGTAAATGTTAAATAAAATGTTTTATAAATAAATTTTACGAATTTTTTTGTCTGTTTCGCACTGTTCTTTCTTCGCAACTCATGACTCCATTGTTACCAGATAGGGGAAATCCGCCACTAATGCGCTAGTTAGTGGAAGTCAGTTGTTTTCGTTGCAAAGTGCTAAACTAAAAAAGCTAGCTTGTAACGAAAACATGCCTATTTCAGCTTTGAATACACCGCTTCTATGCTATTTGAGTTATGAGTGGTGGCGAAATACTTCAAGCGCTTTTTTCAAATTCGTAAATAGTCTTGATACCAAATTTCCTAATTTTGTTATGCATTTCTGTATCCCTAGGAGCCAATAATACAAACATTTTAGCGAAAGCATCGACTTGATTCGCGGAGTACACCAACCATTTATATTTATGTAACCAAGAAAGTTGGCGAGTCACTGGAAAACTATAATTATCTGGAGGAATCCAGATTTTTTCTTGAATACCTTTTGTCGATTGTCTCCGAAGCTGACTTGGTCACGAATAAACCCAAATCATATATTGATACTACGTTTTGGTTACTGGAAGCTGTAGAGTTGTAGTTTTTGAGATAAAGCCCTAAACAAAACAGACAAATTTTCCGGAGAGTATAGGCTTTGCCTTACTTTTAATAAATTATATCTGTCATCATATGCTAAAATTTACTACATTTTAGATATAAACCTTTAAAGTAAACAACGGTTCAATTTTTAGTCTTTGATTTACTTCTTGGAACAAAGAACACATTTTAACCATTAAAACTAGTAGTAAAAATTGTAATTCCAAATCAATTTGGAATTATTTTAACCCTTTGTGAGGGAGGTACTAGAAGGAGTGAACCAATATGGCCCATCTTCGAACTAAGCCTGAGATAGAAGAAAGTATTATCCCGTTCCAAATTTATAGTCAATCCGCTACTCATTTCGAGAATTATCGTGCGCTCCAGCCAGACATACAGACGGACGGACATTGCTCAAATGGCTTATAACAAATTAACTTGGGGCCTTAGGTCACTCCTTCGATGTGTTACACTTTTTGTCCATAGCAAATGATATATACCCTTGTCACAGTAAAGTGAGGGTATACATAATGAAAAAACTGAGTTTTTAGGTTTTACGAACGGCTGAACCGATTTTGCAGAGTTTACTTTGTTTTAAAGAGGACACGATGCGCCATAAATATTTCGACAAGTCGGTCATAAATTTCTCAACACCAGTGTTTGACCTACCTTTCGATTTAGGTCAATACTTCTGAATGGATGGTGGAAATTCCTTGGAGTTTCCCATCCATAAAGTTAATGACAGTGAATAATATTGATTTCAGTGGAGCCATACAAATTGTTCCTTAATAAAAATTAGGGAATTTCCGTTTGTAACACCACTAAATATTGATCTGAGACCCCATAAATTATAAATATTATTAATCATCTTAAAATTCTAAGACGATTTAGCCCTGTCCGTCCGTCTGTTGTAATCACGTTACAATCAATAATACTTGAGCTAGGTGGCTGAAATTTGGTACATATACGTAGTATATTCAAAAAAATTTGCGAATTTTGTAATTTTTCAAAAAGTATTTATTTATTCATGAATATCTATTTTGTCCCCTTCAAAGTAATTCCCCTCGGGTATAATACACTTCTGCCAAAAGTTGTTTCCAATCCTCGAAGCACTTCAAATAATAATTTTTTGTGATCTTGTTCAGCTTCTCCTTCGATGCCGTCTTTATCTCCTCAATCGTGGTGTAGCGTCGTCCTTTCATGGGCCTTTTCAGTTTTGGGAACAAAAAATAGTCACAGGGGGCTAGGTCAGGGGAATACGGTGGCTGCGGCACCATTACTGTGTTGTTTTTGGCCAAATATTCGGTGCAAAAGCCAGTTTTTGTTCTTCCACAAATCCGGGCGTTTTTAGCGGAGTACATTACCGTTTTCTCAAAAAACGGTAAATGATTTTAGACGTATCTGACACAATGCCAAAAAAAGTACATTACCGTTTTCTCAAAAAACGGTAAATGATTTTAGACGTATCTGACACAATGCCAAAAAAATTCACCAAGAGACGTAAGTGCAATATGTCAATAATAATTCGTTTTCCCGAAATGTTTGTTCATTATTGCAAAAAGTTATGGAGTACTTGCTAGACCCAGCCCACTCGTTGCCCATTTTTGGACCGATTGCGGTCGAAACGGGATCACGGTCCAGTCCCAATCATCAGATAACGGCAGTAGGAATCTCGTTAATCCATTTTTAGGAAGGAACAATAGGAATCACTATTATTGGGCGGGGCCACGCCTCCTCAATCAATAACCTATGTCACCCGCTAGGATAATCTGAAAATTCCCTGAAAACTTCATCAATGTCGGTCCGACCATTTTGGAGTCCATACGTAACAACAAACACATCCATTTATATATAGATTCCGTATACTAATGATTAAAAAATAAATTATTAGGATGAATATAAAAGTATAATTAATTATATCCCGATTATAAATATATAATAAAAACGTGATGTATTTCGATTGAGAGATGGCATTCCGTCTCTTGGAATGGCATTTTAATATCCTAACGAATAGAGTGCCCATTTGAAAACAATGTAATAACAATAACGCCTATTTTTTAATATATCATGGGAACTATAAAAGTATTACACTTCATAAAATGTCAAGTATTTATATGAACTGGAATCATAGTTATCAGCCGTTACATTTGTCTGTAAAATGATCCATTTGTTTGGGAGATGCCAAAAGGGACGTCGCAAGTTGGGTTATTTTTCTCAAGATGATTTCGATGAAGAAACTAATACTATATGTGGAATTGTGGAAGATTGTGGCATGGGGGTGGTACTCGAAGGAGTGGACCAGCCTCCTGTGATAGAAAAAAATAACACAAAATGTGATGTCAAAAGGATACTCCTGTCAAATGTTATCGTGCGCACCAGCCAGACAGACAGACGGACTTTCATTGATCAAATGACTTAAAATGGCCCAAAATGGATAGTGTCATTGGAATGCTTCGATTTTTTAAATTTAAAAAAAAAATGTCCATGCAAGCTTTTATCCATTCGAAGTATAGGGTTTACAAAAGTAACGCTCTATGTTCAAATTATAAATTCGAAATTAATAATTTAACTTATACCAAGAAATGTATCACATATTCAAAATATCGGAACACGTAGATTTTTGTAAATCTCTTTCGCTTTAACTAGTGTTCATTTTATTTAACACTAGTTATAACCCGGTGCGCTCCGCAGACCCATCCTTTATTTATTTTTGTTTAGGGTACCGTAAAATAATTACATTTCTTTCTTTCAAATACACATGATTATGTCATATGACGAAAATTAAGTAAATTCGGATCTTTTTCTACACTTAAGTACGAAAAATCCCCTACAATTTCATATTTATATTCCAAAAGTTATATTGTTACAGTATTTATCCCTTTTCCGTAATGTGTCTCTAAATGCCATTAAACCATACCATATCCAACATAGTTTTGTCCCACTACACAATATTTATAATTTTTCCACCTTTTTTGCCTAAAAAACTCCTTGTGTCTAATCTACGTTCCAATGGCTACCCTCAAGCTAAATTAGACGATTCAAGCTCTTGCCATTTGGACTTTGGTGCCATATTTATCCCTTTTTGTCCCAATGTGCGCGTAAATTTTTTAATTTCGAAAAATTGTGATTCATACCGAATCTTCGCCCTAGGCGCTACCCTCACACGAAATGTTGCAATTCTAGGTCAAGCCGTTTGGATTTGGCTGTGATACCATATTTTTTCTTTTCTGACCCATTGTGCGCCCAAAATTTCGAGAAACCCTTCCATATTGCACGTCTATATAGTCTGTGTGTCTGTCTGCTGGCTGGTGCGCACGATAACTCTCGAAAGGAGTTACCGATTGACTTCAAATTTGGTATGCGGATTTTGCTCTATCTCCGGCTAAGCTCGAAGATGGGCCATATTGGTCCACTCCTTCTAGTACCTCCCCACAAACGGTTAACTTTTAGTGAAATATTGATTCTTTAATACCTTCTATACTACTTACTCGAATCTTCTGAAATTTCACACATAGTATTAGTTTCTTAGTCACTAACACGTCAAGAAAAATGGGCGAAGTGGCCACTCCCTATTTGGTACCTCCCACACAAATGGACCATTTTGCACCAAAAGTTAACTGCTTATGGCTTTAATATCAGTTAATGCAAATACTTGAAATTTTGTACAGTGTAATGCTTCTATAGTACCTAGAGTAGACCATTTATTATTTTTTCGGTACTGATTTCCGGGCCGAAAAAGTTTCCATTTGACCTACAAACCTCCAAAAAAAAAATTTGGTGCCGATTGGATAACGCTAAGATCTGCCCAAAGTTGTTTGAAAACACAAAACTCACTTTACATGAACAAAATTTGGGTTTTTATCAAATGTCACATGTTCAAGTAATTAAAAAATATTTTATTACCATGAAAAGTTTTTAAATGATCTTTGAATACAATTTTCTTTCTTACAAGTCGTAAACAATCAAAATCGACCGAGAAACGAAAAAGCTACAGCCGTTTTCCTTTGAATTTTACGTCATGACAGGGCATGCATGCACACCGACATGGCCTCTATGCAATCACAATAAAAAATAGATCATGCTTGTGCATGCATGAAAAAAACAGCGGATTTGCATGATAGTTGATTTTTCGCATCAGTCTGACATTTTTCTACTGGTCAAATAAGAAAACATTAGCAGAACTTTGCAGCGCGCTATACGGCCATGCAACAGGGTCGTTTACAGAACGCGCTCTGCCTCCAGCCTAAGTGAATTGAGAAAGGGACAGCTTCGCACAAAATTTAATTTTAGTCATATTCTTATTTGTCTCCAGACCGACCACATCCAAAATGGTTACTAGATCCAGTGATAAATTTCGCACCGTAGAATCAGTTGGGCATGTATCACATACAATATCTGGAGCCAAACTGCCGTCAAATAGACAGATATTTCATGATGTGATAACTGTAATGTATAATGCTGCGACGCCTCTGACCACTGTGTGGCCTTCGGTAGCTTAGTGGTTAGTGCGTTAGACTTGGATCCCGAAGGTGCTGGGTTCAACTCCCAGCCATGGCACCGGAAAAATTTAACATCAACATTTCATGTTTTCATCATAATTCGAGTTTCTGCAACAAAAAATAACTCACCGGGCGCACTACCACTACAACAACATCTGATCACACAAGTCAACAGGGAAGCTAAAAATAGACATAACACCATGACGACTATTAACAGATATGCAGCGCTTCTAGTGGAGAATAGAAACGGCAACACTCAAATAACATCCATTCCCTGATATTAACAGACGAATGTTAATTTACAACCGGACAACATTGAGTGGATGAAAACAACATAAGGTTCCCGCGATAATCGGATATATGCCGGAACGAAGTCTGTAATAGAAATAGACTTAAGGATTATCAACTCAGCGTCTCCAAGCTGCTACAACAACAACAACCACTGTTGGTGAGCTTGTGATTAATCGATCTACACATCAAAATTTTTGGGCGCCCCCAAAATCCCGGCTGGTACACAGAGCCGAAAATACAATGATTTTTTTAACCATGTGTCTGGTTAAATTTTTCATGGTAAATGTTTGATTACGAAGACAAAAATAACCTTATATAAGTTCAAATGTACATGAAAAATGGTTAAGTTAACATTATATATGGTTGGTTTTTTTGAAAGAGAGGCAGAAAAATGTGCGAGATAAACAACAATTCGGCTCTGTTGTGGTCGACGTTTTTCAACTGCTTTGTGTTAGACGAAGTTGAGTATTAAGTTAAACGAAGTTGAAACGAATGCGACTGTCGTCATAAGAGAATTTATCTCGCTCATTCAAAACACCACCAAATGCCAGCTTCGGTGCTTGATCGAGTGCGAGGGTTCAGTTGGTGTTGAATAGTCGATGGGACTAGTGCTGTTGTCGGAAGCTGTTGGTATAGAGGTAAGTAGTAAAACATTTTGTAAAGAACTACATTCATAAGTATGTATGTACATATGTGTATTTAAAAAGTGAAATAATAAAATATGTGTGTTAAAAATGTTAATAGTGTTTTGTGCCTGTTTAACTATAGTAAAGGCGTGATTATGCCATTAAAATTGTGAAATTCAGTGGTTAAGAGTGGAAAAAAATATGTACACGCTGTCGCATTAACTGAGCATGAAAAAACAACCGACAACAATGTATGTACGTAAGTATATGCAGCAGCAAGCAAACATACGGAGAGAAGTGATGTGTACGTGTGGGTATGTGTTCATCTTGTCTTTTCGTTTGAACACTTGTGGCTGCTACGCCGTACATACATACGTTAGTTTTTTTTGTTGTGCGATGTTAAATGTACATACATACTTGTTAGAAGTGCTTTCGTAATACCTACATACATACATATAAACGATGTTTTTGTTTTTTCTTTTCAGTTGTTTCTTTTTCTGTGGCTTGCGGCTGCTTGTGCTGGGAGTCCGGCCTTGAATCTGTTGGTAAGTTGTGCCAATACTAGAAACTGTTGATAAGCTGTACCAATACTAGTTGTAGTGTGCGTAGTAATTACAGGAAAAGTGGTATGCATGCATACATTTGTTTTTTTATACCCTCACTTTAGTAATACGAGGGTATATATCATTTGCAACGGGCCAAAAGTGTAACACATTGAAGGAGTGATCTAAGACCCTAAGTATGTTCAGCGAATATTAGTTTTGGGACATTTTAAGTCGAATGAGATATGTCCGTCCGTCTGTCTGCTGGCTAGAGCGTACGATAACTCTCGAAAAGAGTAACCGATTCACTTCAAATTTGGTATACGGTAATATTTTTTTCTATCTCCGGTTAAGTTCAAAGATGGGCCATAATGGTCCATTCCTTCTGGTACCTCCCACACAAAGGGTTAACATTTAGTGAAATATTGATTCTTTAATAACAACTAGACCTTGGTCGGTTTACCCGACTGAAACTTTCTTACTTGTTTTTAATATACAATTCAGTGCACTTCCTTGAAGTATCATCCATTGACTTACCCAATCCTTGATTTTTATATCTATTCCGATTATGATTTTGGTGGGACATCGGCTTTCTATCAGATTGCCTTTGTTATTAATCTCCTCTCTCCTATAAGTTTGCCGTAAGATCGGACTAAGCTCAGTACCCCAAACTAAGTGCCTAACCGTCCTGGGCCCTTAATAATCGAAAGATTCAGGGAGTTTACGTGGACGGCACCTTTTGAGCGGGGACTGATCACATGTTGGTCAAGCACAGAAACGTAGGCACTTAACTTATAGTCACAGAGCAGATTATTCCATCAGATCAGCCCATCGGTAAATGCTTATGCTCTTTGAACTACAGAATTTAGGTAAAAAGTCAAAAGATCTTAGAATTGCACCCTTTTTTACATTTATACTTATATTTTCTAACTTTTTTGTTTTTTATTTTCTTTTCAGGTGTTTCTTATATGTATGTATAAGAATATATAAATAATAAATAAATGAACACATATTTTGTAAATAAAATAAAAATGCGAAAGTTAAATTTTTCTTGTTTTATTTAATATAAATATTCAAAATTATTGAAACAACTATGTTTCTGGTTACATGAAGTAACCACTAAATAGTTAAATTAACATTAAAAATGTTTTCAATAACAATCTTCATAGTTAATAATATTAACAATTTCATTGTTAAATTGAACATGCATTGTTTCAATAAAATAACTATGAAAAGTTAATATTAACAATTTTCATGGTTAAAAAATTCAAAAATGCATTGTTAAAGTAACAATTATTATTATAATATTAACAATTTTCATGGTTAAAAAATTCAACCATGGAATAGTTAAATTAAATATTATTATTGTTAAATACCAGTCAACAAGAAAATGTTCAAATTAACCTTATATAACGTAGACTCCAAATCATGTTTATTTATGGTTAAGTTAACCTTATATAAGGTTAATTTTTGGCTCAGTGTACTGGAGAAAAAATGGCCAAAGTCGTTCATGATACACTCATCAAATACAGGTCAAAACACTGGATCGTGCATTTTGTTGCACACCAAATTAGATCGAAAATTAATCAAGTTCCCATGTTCTCATCACATGATGGAGATAGTATTGAAACATGTGTTTGAGGTTAAACTTCGGCGACTTGTGGTCCTGAAGTGCCTATTTTTAATCGTTTTGCTGCCGTTTGGATAAGTCTCGACCACAAATCGTTTAAAAACGGACTCGAAGATCCAACTGTACGCTCAAAAATAAGTAATGCTGACTGCGAAGTCATTAAGAAATTCTGCATTAAACAGCTAAATGAAACATAAATCCGAGCTGATTACAAGGAACTATTACAATTAACAATAATGTTTCTTGGTGGTGTCGGCACCAACATACCACGCAAGGTTTATGGGAAAAGGCATTTATGCCTTAAAAATATACCTATTTCGAGAGCAGTTTGCATTGACAAAACGAGAGTCCAGTGGGCTACGGAATATATGTATTTTTCTCGTGCGGCTGTATGTCAAAGCGTGGTTTACATGCACAAATGCCATACGAGCACGAAATCAAGATATACACTTGTTGAAAGACTCCATCGCATACGCAGAAATCGACCGAGATGTGTCTGAAGCTGTTTTGAAGAAATGGAAAAATCATTTGTGGTATTTGGCCCCAGAATCAATGGCTTTGGCATTTTTCGATTCGGATGATTCACTCGAAGAGAAACGAAAAATGGTTAGGCATCTTCAAACAATCAGCAGAACCCGTCGTAAATCTGGAAAACGATCGAAAATTCTCCGACCCGAAACTATTGCTGTGTAATAATTTGAGCGATTTCGTCTCATACAAAACCAAACATTTTTTCGGTGCTTTTGGATTGAGTACTGAATTTTTAAAGCATGACCCATCCATTTGGGAAGTAAACGAAGATTATCAAGATGCTCTCGATGTTTGTCGTAATCTGTTTGTTGTTAACGACACTGCTGAACGCGGTGTACAATTTATGAATGATTACAACAGAATACTTACGAAGGACGAAGAACAAAATCAATTTATATTACAGTGCATTGAATAATATCGTAGAAAATGTCCCTCACATAACAAGTCAGATCTAATATAATATTGAAGTAATTGTATTTTTTGTTTTTTTTTTTTCACCGATCTTAATATTTAAAAACTATTTATTAATTAATAATACAAAGAAATGTAATTTTACTTACTTAAACATACGATTTTTTAATAAAAAAATATTTCCCCTATAAAGTGTGTTCTAAATTTTGAATGAACTTTATCCGATCGGCACAAAAATTTTTATGGATGTCTTGTAGGCCAAATGGAAACTTTTTCGGTCCGGAAATCAAAGATCGCAGCAACTTTCACTTTGTAATAATATGTGCTATAAACGGTCTAACCTAGAGTCTGGAGAAAAGTGTTGTTATCGGCACGCCTCTTTTGGTACCTCCCACACAAATGGAGCATTTTGTAATAAAATTCAAAAAGTTAATTAAAACAAAAAAATAAATAAATTTACGAATATTTGTTTGGGACTCAAGGTGAGGGGACTCATAAGTCGGTTCACCCGACTGAACTTTCTTACTTGTTTCTTTTTTCTATATTTTCAAAATGTTAAAAAGCTGCAAGTTAATGCAAAAACATTGAGTTTTCATTATTTTGTTACATTCAGAGTACATTTCCAGTGAGAAATGTGAGTAAATTGTATAAAAAACATTAAAAGGTTTACAAATTTCCCGGTTTTGAAACGTTTTATATTTGTTCCCAACAAATAGTTTTTATAACATTAATATACATACCATATCGGAGCGATAGTAATCAACAAAACACTGGTAGCAAAAGGATTCATACATAGAAAAAACGTCAAAAATTGCCAGACCAGTCTTAGTATTTCATCCATAACATTTACAAAAATTGAGTCTCCAAAAATCCAATTACTGTTTTTGATTTGTGAGAGTCTGGCACATATTCGAAAAATTTTTCTTTACGACAAATTGGGCGTTGGGAAAAAGTTAGAGAGCAATTACAAATTTCGTGAAACCTAAAAACTATTTTTTTTAATTTTTTCTACAATTAAAATACCCATAAATTTGTTTAACTGTTTATAAACATGTTAGCCAAAAATGAACTACATAGGTCGATATCAAATATTTTCACCATAAGTAACATCTAATTTTGCGCGAAAAACGAAATATGAACTTTCACCAATTCCTAAAATATTGGTAACCATTAATCTAAGGGCATGGCTTCATTTAAGGTCATTCTACATTACACAATTATTTCACTAACGACGATTTAACGGTTCATTAACTTTTGAAAATCTATAGGCCGAACGTGAGTTATATATTTTAGTTGACAAGTTTACATTTCCTGATTGTTTTTGGTACAATTTATGATTTTTGCTTATATTTTACAACTAAAGATAAACACTTTCATAAAGTTGTTAATTGTGAATGGCAAAAAAATTGCGGAAGCAAGTGAAATATGCTGATGTTTTTTTTTTCATTTGGTATACTTTCGGTAAGGGTTTAGTTACGAATGCTGTGGGATGCAGTCTAAATTTTTTTTATTTTTTGCTCACCTTGTTAGGTTTCACTTGCGAAAATGTTGGCTACCAAGACTTGCCTATTGATTGCTTTTCTTCAAATATTTTTAGGAAATATTCGGATTGAGCGATGGAAAATTTTGTTGATAACAAGTTCAGCGGTTTGTCATTCTGTTCTGGAAAAATTTGGACTAAACATTAGTCACAAAAGTGAACAAAAAAATAACAAAATTCTTTACAAAACATTCAAAAGATTTCAGATAATTGCGATTTTTAATAAATATTAAAAAAAATTACTACATAGTTTTTAAAAAACGTTGAAAAGAAATATTTTTGAGCTAAACCGATCGAAAACATGCGAATCAAAACATTCGGAAACTATAAACAATTTTTTTCGCGCTTAACGTGTGCTTTTTCCCACAGTGTGACAGGACAAACACAATGGTCAGAATTGGTCTCCGGTTTAACATTAGTTCTCTACTTGTTCTTTAACCTAACCTAACCTAATATATTGTTCTACAAGATTTTACGATTTCAATAAATATTATGAATATTATGTTGTGAAATACTAATTCACGTCACAAACTTATGTACGTAAGAAGATTTTTTTAATGTTTTATATTATTTTATTCAAATGAGTACACTTGCGTAGTTCAATCCGGAATTGATTATGTAAATACTTCCATTTCTCTTTTTTAATCTTCCTATAAAAAAATTAAATATGCATTTTTAATAAACGTGACTATTTATACCCTCACCTGAGAGAGGAGTGTATATATCATTTACTACGATCCAAAAGTGTAACACATCAAAGGAGTAACCCCATGTTTCTTTGACGGAAATTCGATTTGTGTCATTTTAAGTCATTTGAAGTTTGGGACACGTTATCTCCTAGTGTGTACTATTTGTTTGATGTCTATATTTGTCCAAATTCGTTATGGCTCTTGTTTTACAGCGTCCGAAAGTTGGTCGAATCTATACTTTTTTCTTAAAGGATACTGAATTATTACTAAAGTAACATTAATTCGTGCAAAAAAGCAAATTTTTATGATTTTTTTTGTGACGAAACGGTTAAAATATTTTGATTGAAGCAAATGGTACATTAAAGAAAAAATATTAAAAAATATGGCAACGACAGCATTTATGCGGAAGAGTCTCGAAAAAAGTTGAATTGCGGCGACCCTCATAACTCTTTAACGGATCATCTGATATTAAAAACATAAATTTATTTAGTTAGCTAATCGGCCAGGCAACGCTGTCGAGTTTTTTCGAAATTTAATTTTTAAAATTTTTGGAAACATTTTGAAGAGAAAAATTCGATTTTTGCGAGAAAAAGTCGACTAATTGGTTATTGTTAAATAATACAAATAAAAAAATGTATAAAAAACTCGATAGCGTTACCTCGTAAATTATGTACAGAAATAGTGTAAACATTTCAAAAGGATCGGTTCTGTAGTTTTTGTGTTATGAGGGACACCGTCTTGGAAAACATGGGTTGTAGGAAACACGCTTTAAAGTTTTTCTGATGTACTGAGTGTTATATGAGGCGCGGTTGCTTAGACTGATGTATCTACGTTAGTTTTGCTCCGATTCACCTCGAATTTTCACACAATATTCTTGAATGATTCTCTATTCAGAAAAAAATGCAACAAAAAAGTAAAATATGTTTCGATTTAAAACTATACTATGTTGTAATCCCTTGGGGTTAAAACAAATGATATGCAAACCTGCCAATTTGGGAACTGTTTCACAGAGGATGATTGATATGTATTCAATTTTCAAGGCGGACGAAAAAATGTGCTCAAATTGCAGATTGAAATTTTTAGAAGAGCAAAAGCAAAATGAGAATTTTGACGGAAATTTTAGTGAGAGTGAGGCGGATCTTTTACCTAAAGAAGAAATATTAATGCATATAAATAAGTGGTTGATTTTAATTGGAGAGCCAAAAATATTTCGATGTAAATTGGAAAATATGAAAAATGTTATATTAAAAAAAGTATACGGATATGACGAAAGTTCAAATTTATCCATTTTGAAAGAAGTATGTGACGAAAATGATACCGATATTGTTAAAAACTTGTGCGTAAAAGTTTTAAGCCGTTCATTCTCGAACAGGGAAATAAAGAACAACATACCGGATATATCTTTGTATTCAATTAAAAAGCTAAATTTTCTACTGACTGATATTCAATCATCGAGTAAACGAAGTTGATACGCCCGCGAATAGTATAAATGAGATTGTAAAAACTTTTTATTGCAATGAAGAGTACAGCCGAATTATGCCTGGTAAAAAAGATTTAATCTAAAAGAAAGAAAAATCTAAGGCCGAAACAGTGCGTTCTATCTGGAAGCAGTGGTACCCACTCCGTAGTTGTATGTGTAATAGATCGAAATGTAAAATTAATTGTTGTATGTTTGGGAGGCCCAATTGTAATTTCATCAGAGCGATTTCGGCGTCATTACGGGCGCTGGCAACTTGTTCAATGATATCTTCATCACTTAATTCTCCAAAGCTGTTCACATCAATGAAATGGTCGATTTTGTTTCCTAGCTTTTCGAAAACAATTGAAAATAGTTTCTGGAGAAAATTCACAGTTTAAGTGCATACATTTTTTTTTGCCACAATGCTCTTGCGATAGTTTCGTTTAAAAGATCGAAACCGCAAGGCAATTTCTGAATCAATATTGTTGTTATGGGCTGACAAAAAGACGATATTTAAATTCCACATTATTGAAGCAGTAACTACTTTGACAGGCAAGGCAACCCATCTTTCCAGCCAACCATTCTTTGTTACAAATTCACCATTGAGCTTTTCTGCAAAAAATTTAGCCTTTTCCAGCAAATAGAGCTCAGTGAATGTGGCTTGTTTTGATTTTATATCTTTAAACACGCAAGAAGAGAATTTTAAACTTCTTTGCTGCAATATTTTTTCATTCGCTTATTGGATATATTTTTATTTTGTTGCTTAACCGAACTAATGGTGCCCTTACTCTTAATAATTTGAATAAGTGTGAATGGACTGCAGTTAAACTCCTAAAACATAAAATTGCTTCTGGGTGACCCAGACTTAAATTTCTATAGGATTTCCAGTATGTCTAGAAAAGTGTGGCAAACTTACTCCAGTACAAAAAAATCACAGTAATTCATTATTTTTGATAATTACTATCTTCGCTGATATTATTTTTTCAGGGTAACTCTGATCGGAGATTAATTTTCGTTTTTCATTCCGTTTGTTTTAAGGGGGTTGATGTTAATGCGTGCAAAAAAAGGCACATTGTTATGATTTTTTCTTGACGAAACAGTTAAAATATTTTCATTAATGCCAATGGTACATTAAAGTATAACTTTCGAAGTATATTGTGTAAAGTTTTCATGGAGTAATATTAAAAAATGTGGCAACGACAGCAATTATTCGGAAGCGTCTCGAAAAAAGTGCACCCTTCATAACCAGATGCCGAGAAAATAAAAAAAAATAATTATTTTCGTTATATAATTGTTATCCCCAGTCGTCGAGTTTTTTTTCGAAATTTAAATTTTGCGAACACCGATTCATCCCAAATTTTCACACAACATTTCTGAAAGGTTCTCCATTTAGAATATCGAATGAAAAAGGATTGCTAAAACAAGTTTATAAATAAGTAACGACGTAACGTTGTCCAAATGCATGAATTTTTAACAATTATAAAAAAGTTTCAATTAAGCGTTACTTCACCACTTTTATGGATCCTAGTAGTAAACAAAATCTTATCCAGACCTTATGGACTCATCGGGAATTAGGGTATGTGTCTATGCCGACGATATCGTTGCATTGTCCATAGGTAAATTTTTACCAACGGTATCCGAAATCTTGGAGGATTCTCTAAGAGATATTTCAAACTGGGTAATAGGCTGTGGTTTGAATATTAACCCTACGAAGACGCATCTGGTACTATTCACTTATAGAAATAACCTACCACAATATAGATTACCGAAACTCCAGGGAACTACAATTCAACTGTCCAACTCTGCAAAATTTTTAGGTGTCATTTTGGACCGAAAATAAAGCTGGATAACAAATAAAGAGGCTCGTATCAATAAAGCTTGCGCTGTCTTTTGCTCATAACAGAAGTTCATAGGCCCCAGATGGAGGTTAAACCCTAAGCTTTTTCGTTGGCGTTACTCAGCTGTGGTCAGGCCTGTTCTGACATATGACTAAGTAAGGTAAACAAAGTTGTACTTAGCTACCTGACAGGTGCGATGAAATCCACTCCCGTGAGATCATTAGAAAGAATAACAGGTATTCAACCAATTGATATTTTTGTAACAGATAGTACGAAACTTAGGCTGACACGACCAGCTCAGCAGCACCATTTTCTAGGTACCAATTCTAGACATACTCGGCTAGCAGACCGTTCACTGGTCTATTCGGACTCTGACTACACGACTAGCTACGGTACAGTAAGAACAAGGGATACAAATCGAATTCCCGACTCTGGCAGAATGGTTGAAAAGAAACGTAAGGTTCCACGAAATAAATGCGTTCACGGATGGCTCCAAATTGAATGAGGGTACTGGCCCTGTGCTTAATTTGGAGGTCTCTCTTCGCCTACGTAACGAATGCAGTATCTTTCAGGCGTAAATTTCGTTGAGGCAGATATACACAAGCGATATTTCCTTTTATAGACAGTCAGGCGGCTTTAAAGGCTCTCATAAGCACGAATACAAGGTCAAAGGTAGTCAGCAGAGAGCTTATGGTTGGACGAATTAAAAGGATTGGATCTACTTAAACTACTAAAATTCAGCAAGGCATCATATCCTAACTCTAGACTCAACAGAGGGATTGTAGTAGAAGAACTATGAGGAACAACGATGAATCATGTATGGTCTCAGTGGGCGCTTAGTTTCATTCGCCAAGTGCTATCCACATCCAACCTAACCTGACTTATGACAGCACTGCGTTTTGAAAAATGGATTATATCGGATAAGTGGGATTGCACTGCCCATTAGAACCCATCATTGAAAACGATAAAAGCAATATGAGTGGATCAACAAAATATTGGCGATATTGGATCAGTGGGGGAACCATTGTACAAACCGGCTTGAGATTTGGCATGTATGCATTTGAACTGAAAACGAAGTATCTACAGAACCAATTCACCGCTTATATATGTATGGGGGATTTCATGACAAGTGAGTGCATTTTTAAACTGATGGTTTGTGATCGGGATGTAACTTGCACCAAGTTAAGTCCTATTAGATAGTAGTTATGACACACAATTTTAACGAGTTTGGCTAAGGTCTGTCCAGTTGGAGGCTTTTGAAGAGTTTTCGATAGATTTTTCTTCAATCTTTTTGTGAAACTAAAACTTTTTTTGAAATTCTAAAACCATACTTTTTATATTTTTTGCTCAAACGAAAGCTTAGGTCATTTTCTTTAAGAGCTTTGTGGTCTATTAGTGGGATGTGTCTTTATTATATATGAAAATAAATATAAATATCTGAAAAATACATGTGTTTTGGCATCGAGAACGACTTATCCTAGTTGGCCCATGAAAGCATTAAGAATCCCAAATTAAGTACCATTCACCTTCTTCTAATATATTTTTTTCATCCTAACATCGGTTTCACAGATATTTCGAAGATATTTCTCAATATATTTCGAAAAATCCCAAATCTAGGTCAAAACAAGTTATTCAAATAGACGTAACGTAAGACAAACGTTATGAGCATTCGAATTCAAGCACTTTTGGATATTTGTTGCCCAATTTCTAATATACTTAACAATTCCACAAACTTTCATTTCTATCCATGAAAGCAATTTTCATGGTCACTGAACGTGATTCTCGTTTATACTCATATACGAGTACATATCGCGTCCTAGGAATGTAAAGGCGCTAAGTCCAATATTGCAAATTTTACAGGAGAGGCAAAATACTTACTGTATATGTACGAGTATGTTTTTATAAAGGGTATATGGACTTAGCGCTTTTACGAGTCTGCTTTTAAAGATGACAAAGCATAATTTTTTTGACTTTTTGTTTCCAAACCGATGCATAGCCAACTTATCTTGCGTTCCGCTTCAAAAAAATACATTTAGAAAAAAATGGACTTAGTGCCTTTTCTTCCTTAGGTCGCGATATTGTTTTGCACTCATACACATTTTGTTAGATAGATACATACAAGGACGGACATACACACATGGTTTAATATAATCAGGTAGTAACCGATTGTCGATCGGTATACTTTAAGGACTATCTGCAATATTCTGTTTGTAACACCTCTTTGAATGGGCCCTAATCATCACACTGTAATCTAAAATTAAATATAAAAACTATTTTGTGTTTTTCAGCCATTGACCAAAACATATGATTTCTTCCCTTAATTCACACAAAATCAAACCAAGCTTTATGTAATTTTAATACAGTAAAATTGGATAAGTGCTTTGAGCTATTCTATCGACTAAGGTATTTCATAAAATTATTTAACTCTCATTAGTTAAATAATAAAAAAGCTCACCACTGTATAGGACATTATTGGCCTAATTAAGAGCAATTTTAGTGATATGAAATGAGTCATAAATTTTCCGCTGGGTACTGTACCCACGAAGAGGACAAGGCTAGACATAGCCAACAAGTACGAATACGAGTGAGGGAAAACTATTTAAAAACTTTAATTTCTGCTTGAGGGTAGCTAACATTTAGAATAAAAAGCCATGGAATCCTAACTATGCAAAGTGGAATAGAATGTTTTTGTTTCCATTTACAAATTTGCATTTGTAATGAATGGCCGTTCGCTCCTCCATTCGTTGCAACCCCATCATATCACCAAAAGAAGAACAAAAACGAGCGAAAGGAAAACATGAAGCATTTCCTTTTATCGAAACGAACAACGACCCCATTCCCGGCAAAAATGCCGGCACAAACCACACATGTTCAGATGTCTTCGCCCATGTGGGACGTGGATAGTGCAGGGCTGGATAATGGACAATGGTGGCACAACACGACCTACCGAACAAAGCAGTAGGATAGCGAGTACACACCCCAGTTACAGTAACCAATAAAAACAGTTGAAGCTCGAAGGGTGACTTTGTTCCCGATGAGTCCGCATAAGCTTATAACCATGACGCTGAGGGGTAATTCAATTAAGGACATCGACGAAGACAAAAACCACCGAAATCGAAGGTACACAACGAAAACTTCTAAGCAAACATGGTGGCCGATGATGGTCTTCGACGCGGTGGACAAGGGTGTAATTACCATTCACACTGTAAGCACTTGGAACACACCTTTCTATGGCTATGTGGTATACTCGTATACATGTACTCACACTCACTCAGGTACTGGGAACACATGACAAAAACATTCGGAAGAATAAGTTTTTTTCTATTATCTGGGACGGCGCCATTATCGTCATGCGTTTTGTTTGGAATCCTAATTCTCTATGTCCATTCCACAGAAAAAACGGAAACCGCCACTAACCCTTGCGTTCGAACGGCGGCCATGAATAATGGCGAACTTTTCCCATTCACATGAGGAGTTCTTCGAGAAATTTAGCTAATCTAAGGAATGTGTGCTGTCTTCAATAATGATTAACAATTCTAGAATTCTATAGAATAGTAATAAATAATTTATGTATGTATGTATATTCAAAAGTAGCGTGGAAAACTTAAAGAAGGAGTCTTTATACACACTGACAAAGAAACAAATTTAGTGACCATATCCAAAGAGCATTCGTACTAGCAGTTATGTACTCGTATTACTCGTAGTAGGTAGAATTATATACAACACATCAAATAAATACTGTCTTATTCTATGACTTTGACTCGACGTTTTTAATTACGAAAAAAGAAATAATTTGTTGTTAGGCCCTTTTGAATTTCGTTAATAAATTCGCCTTTCTTGATGGTAGGGCCGCTAACAATTTCTCAGGAAGTGTATTATGCAGCTATGAACAAATGGAATGAATTACCTATTAATAATTCAATTCTGGATTGTTTGTTTATTGGCCCTCTTTCGTTTCTGATGACGATATATTTGTATTATAACAATGTCACATTCGATGTTATTAAATATAAAATAAATTATGTGAACTAGATTAATTCAATACATTGAAATCGCATAAATTTAAGATGAGGTTAAATAAAATATTTAATTCACATAAGGCAGAGATGGGAAAAAAGTACATTCTAACTAAGTATCAACATAAGTTGTTATACCGCACACCACTCTGTGGTCTAGGGTATTATGAGTTTGTGCATTTGTTTGTTACACCCAAAATGAGAGATATACCCATCGTTTATTATACCGATCGACTTAGAATCACTTCCTGAGTCGATTTAAACATGCCCGTCTGTCCTTCGGCAGATGTACGTTGAAATCAAAGTGCAGGTGTGGTCGCATCGTAATGATAGTACGATGCTACCAGTACTCTTTTTTGGCCCAAGGATGATCCCTATTGAAACTGGTGAAAATCGAACCTCCGATTTGGCAACTAATCGATATAGAAATTGTATTTTAGATGTGATCATTACCACATTCGGCATAAAAGAATAAAAATTGTAGTTTTAAAGAAATCGGTTCAGATTTAGCTATAGCCTCCATATATATTTGACTCCGATTTGGCATCTAAGTGATATATAATTCGAATTTAACATCTGAGCATTGCCATGTTTGGCACAAAGGAGTTCATTGATCCGAGAACGAATACTGTAAAATTTTAAACAAATCGGTTCAGATTTAGATGTAGCCTCCCATTATACGTTCCTTCTGATTGGGCATAGACGTACTACAAAAACTTTATTTTACATCCGATCATTATAAACTTTGTCAAAGAGAAGTTCCTTGACATAGAAACGAAGATTGCTATGTTTAATAAAAATCTGTTGGGATTTCTATCTGAATCAATGTGCTATAGAAGCTTTATTTAACATCCGAGATTATGAGATTTGGCAGATTGGAGCTTATTGATCGCAGAACGAACGATGCAAAATTTCGAGATGGAATGGGCTCACATTTAGATATTGTCAACATATTACAAATTTATCTTTCAATGTTGTGTATTCTGATAGCAAGGTGGTGTGGGGTATCATTTAGTCGGCCCCGCCCGACTTTAGTCTTTCCTTACTAGTTTTTATACGGATTTTCCCAATTAGTCCTATACCCTACACCACACTGTGGTACAGGATATTATAACTTTGTACATTTGTTGTTAATACCCAAAAGGAGAAGAAATAGGCCCATCATTTATTATACAGATCGACTTAGAAACACTTTCTGAGTTGATTTAGCTATGTCCGTCTGTCTGCATATGTATTCTTGTAATCAAAGAATAGATCGCAATTATGGTTCGATCTCAACGTAACTTTGCACATATCACACCTGTTCCACAAAAGGGTAACAACTCGAAATTTTTAAATTTAGTTTTTTGCAAGAAAACAACGTACAATGGCAATTTCTACCCACTGCAAAAAATGTCCGTTGATTTTTCTTCTTTTTCATAATAAAAAACCGTTATGACTCTCTCTGTGTTTACAGAATAACGTATTTAGATTCAACTAAAGAGTTACATTTTGAATTGTCTCCAAGTGTTTAAGCAAATGGGACCGTTTATTTATCATCTAAAGAGTAATATTTTTAGTTGTGCCCTTTTCAACTTATAATCCGAATAAGATTTTTCAGTTAAAAAGGTACAACTCAAAAAAATACCACTATTTATATACAAACTTTTTCATGAAAAGAGTAACAACTCAAAAAAGTTGTTATTTTTCTAAAATCAATAAAAAAACAAAAAGGAAAATAGCGTTATTATTTTTTTCTATGATATTTTATTGCAACGACATATTCTTTTTTTGTAATATACCATTAATATTAACGGAAACAGTTTTTGGCCTCTACTGAAATTTTTTAAATTTTTGAGTTGTTACCCTTTTGTGGAACAGGTGCGATATTTTTATTTTAGCTCCACGACGATTCCTTCTGATATCCCTATTGAAATCGGTTCAGAGTTATATATATTTAGCTCCCATATATAGGCACCTCCGATTTGACATATATGGACTGTATAAGCAGCAGGAAAAGGCACCCCAAATTGAAAATTAAGGTAAACCCCAAAATTAAGGCCCATTTTCGTTACAAAAATTTATTAGAAATTTAAGCCCTATCAAGAATGCATGAAATGAAAATACACCCCACAAAAACTAAAAAATGTTCTCTTTGCAAATATGGGGAATACGAGTAATACACGAAAGCGAATCCTCTTTCAAATTGCAAATCTTTCCTATGCGGTCGGCCTACGACCTTCGGCCAATATTTAAGACATTTTTCGCGTAGATGCTCCCGTCTTTAAATTCATACATGAAAATGAGGCCCAAAAAGCAGCCAAAATATGAAATGAGTCCCCCAAAACGTTGTTGTTGTATTTTTTGGGGGTCCATATTCATACAATTATTGGGTTGTATTTTAATGGGGCCCATCTTCATTTCACCTAAAAATTGACAGAGATGTCTCTTCATACACTTAGAGACAATATTAAATTTAAAGAAAATATGTTCAGATTTAGATATAGCCCCCATATACTCGTATATGTTCCAACCGATTTGGACTTTTAGCGCTACAAAAGCTGCATTGAACTTTCAATCATTTTGAAATTTATCAGTCTAGAGTTTCCTCGTGCAAGAAACCACATTGCCAAATTTGAAGGAAATTGATTCACATTTAGATTATGTTCCTTCTGATTTGGCACTTAAGCACTATAAAAGCCATATTTTATATCCCATTAGTATTTTATTAACATATTCATCTCCTCCTTGGACTAATCTATCACGCGGCGGTAGCGCTAAGTAATTTCTTAACTGAAACGAAACATATTTTTCCCAATTATTATTTCAATGACTCTTTGTATTGGGTATTTTTGACTCTACTGCAAATTTCATAACGATCAAACTTATCTAAAATAGCGTGATGCAGAGTTTAAATGTTGGAAAAATAGTAAGAAAAAGGTCCAAGGTCCGGGCAAACCAACTACAGAATACAGAACACCAATCTGACAATATTTATATTTTCGGCGTATGATATTTAAATTCAGGCGAATCTGCCGGGTGAGAAAAACTGTACAACTCATAGTACCTGGACGCGTTTGAAAATATAAAATCATGGATCGATATTTGGTGTCTCAGCCAAATGGCTTAAAAAATGTGGCTTTAGATAAATATACGTATCAATTTGAATATTTAAGAATGACCTCTGCAGCAGATCTATATCAGAACTTGTACTGATTTAATCAGGGCATGATCTAGGGGGTCTGGCTCCTCGAGGCTAAAATTTATTTTTCGCCCCACGTAGGCAAAGTGTACAAAAAATGTTTAAACTTTACTCGTATACTATGAAATCCAAAACTAAATAACAATAAATTCAGTTTTAAACAAATACAAATACATTTGGGGAAGTATAATTCCTTTACCAAATGATCTAAAGGGGTTTCCAATAAGAGGTGTTATTTTGCTGTTCAAAGAGATACATTTTTGAGATAAATGATCGGATGTTTATTTCATAATAAAGAGGAAGGTATGCCGTTAATAATGAAGAACAACATCAGCCAAATGGCCACCACGACCACGCTTACAGGACTATACCCTTTTCATGAAAATTTCCATAACCAAATCGCAAAGTGGCTGTCCTATGTCCTCGATAGGCTCACGAATTCTATCTTTGAGGTCTTGAATCGACGCTGGGCTGTTGGCGAAGACCTTATCTTTCACGTGGCCCCAAAGGAAGAATTCGCAAGGTGTTAAATCACAAGATCTCGGTGGCCAATTGTGATCACCTCTTCGAGAGATAACATGGTCCGGAAACTTTTCCCGTAACAGAGCAATGGATTCGTTGCTTGTGTGGCACGTAGCGCCGTCTTGTTTAAAGTAAACGTTGTCCAGATCAATACCATTCAACTCCGACCATAAAAATCATTAATCATCTCTCGATAGCGCAATACATTCACCGTAACTGTTGATCCAACCTCATTTTCGAAAAAGTAAGGTCAAATGACCCCGCCGGACCATAAACCGCACAAAACAGTCACACGATGAGGATGGAGAGGCTTCTCAACAATAACTCTTGGGTTTTCCGAGCCCCAGATGCGACAATTTTGCTTGTTGACGTAGCCACCGAGGTGGAAGATTTTTCGATGGAATTCCGGATCATTTCCATGCTTTTCAAGGACCCAATCAGAAAAGACACGACGTTGTTGATGATCGGCCGGCTTGAGTTCTTGTGTTAACTGAACTTTATAAGCTTTAAGACCCAAGTCTTTATGCAAGATACGGTGTAATGACGTTTGTGGAATGCCCAATTCCAAAGAACGACGAGGAATGGACAAACCAGGGTTTTCTTCAACACTTTGGGCTACAGCAGAAATATTCTCAGTTGTTCTTGAGCGACCTGCACGGGTTTTATACTTCACATCACTAACTTTTCCCAACAGCTCGAATTTTTCCACCAATTTCTGTACTGCGGTCCGACAAGGTGCTTCACGACGACCCAAAAACGCTTTAGTTTTGAGAACTGTGACTGCAAGATTTTCACCATATTTGTAGTGAATTTTAATAATTTCAATGCGTTGTTGAATCGTGTATCGTTCCATTTTTAGTAATGGCGTAGTTTCTACTTGTCAAATGTCAAAGAATAAAAGCTTCAAAAATGACAGCTTCCGAAATACCGGATTATTCAAAATAACACCTCTTGTTGGAAGACCCTGTATGATAAAACCACATTTCACAAGCCATTTTGGTCCATTTAAAGAATTAAAATAAAAAACAACCAACGCTCTCCCTTATAGAATATCCAATATCTAGAAAAAAGTTCTGATGTGATGGTCATCAACGAGATAATAGAAGAAGAGTCTCCATTTCATTCACCTCACTGAAAATGTGAATTCCACCTCATATGCAGAACTTGAGTTCACGGCGTTTTGAAAAAATGTCCTTTCTATATTTTGCATGTTTTTCTTGCACTTTTCCACATTTACCAAAAAAAAACGCAAAAAAACACATTATATAATCAATTTTCTTTATTCGCCTTTGTTCACCATTTCGTCGCCGTGAACTCAACTTCGTTCATGAATTTTCGCCGTGGTTACTCTTATTCTAGAACCTCTAGATGTAACATCTAGTTATAGTTTTTTCAGATTTTTGATTTATAAATAGTTTTGATAAAGTGCGGTTTGCATTTCGGTTTGACGACAAGCCGATCATAAAATAACTCGCTTAGTATTCCCTACTTGTAATCCTTTCAGAATATTGAAAACAATTACAGATGTTTTCAAAGTGTAAGAAACATATGTAATGTGTTCTGAGCGGCACCTCATTTGTTGAAATGTATAGTTTTTTATACCCTCACTTTAGTGTGACGAGGGTATATATCATTTGCTACGAAAAAAAGTGTAACACATCGAAGGAGTGATCTAAGACCCTTAGTATGTTCGGCGGATATTCGTTTTGGGTCATTTTAAGTCGAATGAGCAATGTCCGTCCGTCTGTCTGTCTGTCTGCTGGCTGGTGCGCACGATAACTCTCGAAAGAAGTAAGCGATTGACTTCAAATTTGGTACGTGGTAATATTTTTTTCTATCTCCGGCTAAGTTCGAAGATGGGCCATATTGGTCCACTCCTTCTAGTACCTCCCCCACAAAGTGTTAAAATGTTGTGAAATATTGAATCTTTAATAACTGCTATACTACTTATTCGAATCTTCTGAAATTCCACACATAGCATTAGCTTATTAGTCGCTATCAACTCGAGAAAAATGGGCCATGTTGCTACGCCCCTTTTGCTACCTTCCACACAAATGCACCATTTTGCACCAAAAGTTAACAGCTTATAACATTAATACCAGTGCAAAAAAATACTTGCAATTTTGTACAGTGTAATGCTTTCATAGTGCCTACAGTCCAGTGAAAAATGGGTGTCATATTCACGCCCCTTTTGGTACCTCTTACACAAAGGTACCATTTTGCACCAAAAGATAACAGCTTATAACATTAATACCAGTGTATAAAAGCACTTGAAATTTTGTACAGTGTAATGCTTTTATAGTGTCTTTTGCACTGTGAAAAATGGGCGCTATTGCCACGCCCCTTTTTGTACCTCCCACACAAAGGTACCATTTTGCACAAAAAGTTAAGAGCTCACAGCATGAGTACCAATGCACGAAAATGCAACAACATTTTGCACATTGTAACGCTTTTGAAGTCCCTATAGCCCTGTAAAAAATGGCCGTTATCACCACGCCCCTTTTTGGTACCTCCCACACAAAATGGCCAAATCATACCAAATTTAATATGTCATAACGTTAATATACCAGTGCAAAAAACGCTTATAATTCGGCGCAGTGCAATGTATTTAAAGAATCTACTATTCAGAGAAAAATAGGTGTATTTGTTAAAAACATTCTGGTACCTCCCATACAAATTGACAGAATAATTCGTTTAATATTCCATATTACATTACTCACAAAGTGAGGGTATACCTTAGTCGGTTTACCCGACTGAAACTTTCTTACTTGTTTAGTACCCCATAACATACATTTGAAATATCAGAAAGAATAAAAATATATAGGCCCCAACTGCTTTGACAATTGATCAAATTCATCGAATCTTGGTAGTTAGCCACGCTCTTACCATTATATGAGCACACCTTCTTCATAATAACTCCCAGGGGCGTCTCAGTAGCCAAGAAAATCAAATGCACTATTGTACGTTTATCATAACATATGATCTATGTTCCAAGTTTCGATGCAATCTCTTTAGCTGTTTAGTAATGTAAGCAGGAAGCATAATACGAACTTGAAAAATTTTGATCACGTTCATATTGACGACAATCTGACTTAGATTAAATTGTTGTTTGATATGTAAGCACGCTAATTGGTAAGAGATATATTTCGATAACACTTAAAAAAATTGGCGGTTTTGGCTCCGCTTTGACTCTTTGGTGGACATTGAATAGCTGCTTTTGCATCTCCTCGTATATCAGAATTTACACATAAATTTGTAAGAGCATAGGGCTCTGAAGGGACTAAAACAATACTCAAGTTTTTGATAAGGCAAGAGCTGAACGCGAACCGAAAACATATTTTGTGAATAGCCAGCATGTTCAAAATGCCACCTTTCCAAAAATCACTTGGCGAAAAATGTTAAATAAAAGTAGCCTACGTTAATTCCAGCATTGACCTTTGCGTTCACCAAGTTTCAAGAAAATTGGTCCAACCCTTTAGGCGTGATGCTATAACAATGAAATTATAATAATATCGAATTAGAAAGTCCTATCAGTCATACCACACACTGTAAATCTTTACCAAAGTATTATACAATTTGTTGTTGCATGTTACTTTGTCCGCTTTTTCCTAGGACTGACCGTGCGCGCGATTTATATAGTAAAATGATTCTGAACTTAAATGTTTTTTGTTCGAAATTTATTCATCGCGGGATGTTTATCGTTGATATGCCAATCTATTCATCTGAGGTCATAGAATGCAAATATATTAATCTTATTAAATTAGCTTTAATATTTTTGTACAAATTTGGCGGGGTTAGTAGAATTTATGATTTACAGAAAAATCGCAGTAAAATAATATTGCAAACTAGCTGGACCCGGTCCACTTCGTTGCCCCAGATTGAGATTTCCCATCCCGTCAATTTTTGAACCAATCACGAATCCTGCCACCAAATACATACACACAAAATTACAGCACTCTCGGGAACAAACAAATTGTTCAAGATATCTCCATTCTTGGCTCATATGGGTGAGGCCACACCCATTGGCCCGATCCCACCACTAACGTAGACTGCCAACAGATACATATACACAAAATTACAGCGCTCTCGCTAACAAATTGTGCAAAATATACCAATTTCAAAATTTGGCTCATATGGGCGGGGTCACGCCCGTTGGTCCGATCCTCACCGTTTTTTTGACCAATCACGTAGACTGCCTCAATATATATATGCACAAAATTACAGCACTCTCTAGATTGCCAAAGATACATATACACAAAATTCCAGCACTCTCGCTCACAAATTATTCAAGGTATCTCAATTTCCAAATTTGGTTTTTATGGGTGGGGCCACGCTCACTGGTCCAATCCCCCTATTTTTGGACCAATCACATTGACTTTCAGCTACTTCCAGTTGGACCCCAGAAAGCCCAGGATTGGTGGCCCATCACGGTCTGGTCACAATCATGAACAGTAGGAATCTCTTTAATATATTCGTAGGTACGGACAGTAGGAATCACTCAAAACAAATGATAACTCCAAATTGGCTTATATGGGCGGAGCCACGCCCTCTCAGTCTAGATCTTATATAGCCTATGTCACCCGCTAGGCTTTTCTGAAAATTTCATCAAAATCGGTCCAGCCGTTTTGGAGTCCATACGTTACATACATACACACATCCAATTTTATATATATAGATATCGCGTACTTTATAAAATCAATTACAAATGTTCATATTTATGGGGTTTTATATTATAGTATACAATTTCTGCGATTCAGTTTAATTTTTTTAAGTTAGGTTAACTGCATATATCTTTAATACCAGTGCATATATATATATATATATATATATAGAGGTATTACCAAAAATATTACGCCCCGGGGCTTCACCCCGTATGGTAGATCAGAAACTGGATTTGGTACAGATTTGTTGTGAAGAATTTACGTAGATATGAAACGCAAACTGCAAAATTTGAGGCATCTCGTTTGGAAGATGTGGTATATATCTGAAAATAATGAAGTCATGTAGCCCCATTTGTCCTAAACTGACCCTTCAAAATTCAAAATTGTGTTCTGCTTTGTAAAGAATGTCGATAATTTTCCTTTACAAACTATGAATTATATTGAAATCACAAAATACTCACACAAATCAAAAATGCCTTTGTTGGAAACTGAAGAAAACACAAGATTCAAATTTATATTAACAGCTTAAATTTAATAAGACTAAATGATTAAACCCAGAAATCCACAGACGCAAACACAATATAAAGATTTTTTTTATACAAAAAAAAAAACAATTAAGAAAGTTCAGTCGGGTAAACCGACTCAACCCTCACCATCAGTCCCAAAAAAATATTCGTAAATTTATTTTTTTAATTAAATTATTACCAATTTAAGTTGCATTTAATAACTTTAATCGTTACTGATCAGTCGTAGTGAACGGACGTGTTTATCATACAGCGGATAGTTAAAAACTATATCGCAAGACCTTTTTCGCAAACGCAAAAAATATCTGTACAAAGTCTGGAAGGCCTACATAGTAGTACCTTTTACGGGCTAATACAGACAAAAAATAAATAAATTCGCTTGACGGGGATGCCTCCATGTTCCGATGGACCGGGGCTCCCCAATTGTCAGACCGTCCGTTCGTTGGTCTTGGCCAAAGCCGACCACATAAAAAATGGTGAAAATTTCCACCCAGTACTCACAACAAGTGGTACGGTGAGGGGCACAATGACCACCGGATAGCGCTCAGAGTTTTCACGAAGTTGAAGGCTGTTGAGGTTTCGGCTCTTACCGAAAAACAAAAAGAGTCACTCACCTGGGCTAGAGGCGTCATAGATGCTTCTAAAGTCAATCAGTCGGCTGAAAGCGCCACAAATTCAGCTGTCTTAACGGCCATACAGTCAAATGAATCAGATCACCTGATAAACCCCTGCCTTCGAAAAAGTCCTAATGTCACTATCAACCGGACAATCACCAAGCCCTTCAATGAAGTGGCAACGGAGATTCTAGTGACGGCTGTTATAGACAGAAGTAGTGAGGATGGATCAATCATCAAGGCACAAATGGAGCCATGTAAGACTATGGAGCCATGTACAATCAGCCATGTACAATCAGCCATTATGGAGCCATGTACAATCAGCCATTATGGCTCATTACCTCGATGTCCGAAGAGAAATGCAGGGCAAACCACCAATCTACAACGATGCAGTTGGAGAATTAGCAAAGTGGGTGATGCGGATGGTAACGCTGAATCCACCTCCCATATACAACGTACAAGTGGAACTCTGCTATATGGTTTCGAGACTATAGTCTTGAAGTTATACAAGCTGGATATAGCTCCCACTGCGCAAGGCGAGTCGTCTACGGTGGCTGATACACGGCTTTCTGGAAGTGCGGATGTACCCACGACCATTTTTTCTGGTGACTGAACTCTCACAGATCTGTAACGTCCTTTTCTGAAGACGAAAGCACTACTTCGGACACTAAGGGGCTGAGGAAAGTCTCCGGACTCTTTGACGCATCTGGCGGGGACATGCTGCTTGATGATACGGACGAAGAGTTCGATAACACCCTTGTCTAGGTGGATGTTAATCTGTCAAGTAGCCTCAGCGGCTCTATTGCTTCGCCTGTCCACAGGTGCAGTAGACATCGTCCTGATACAGGAGCCCTACGCAGTGGGAGGAAGGGTGTGCGGTATCAGGACTTTAAACTGCTTGTAGCCAACTGTAAGGCACTCCAAGAACCTGCATTTTGACCAGGAAAGATCTAAGTATCTTTCTCCTGGCTAATTTAAGTGGTAAAGACCAAACATCTGCTAGTCTGGAGATCGGTAATCGCATATATTGGGTGGTCTCCAGTTACTTGCCTTATGAAGCTGTAGTACCGACAGCTCTCTTCAGGGATGTAGAAGAAGCAATGTCTGACGAGTTCGAGCTGATTATTGGCGCAGACACGAAAGCTATCTGGGATAGTACAGATATAAACAATGCAAATATTATTTTTAATTTTATTATATTTTTTAATGACAATGTGCTTGCTATGTACCACTTTGAAATCACCTCCTCAAGATCTCCTGAAATCGCTTGTAAATTATAAAATCGAATGTGTTTGTCTCGATAGAGACAGCGTTTTTCACCTTATGATAAAAAAAATCTTAAAATGATGCATATGGAGGTGTGTTCAGTATAATCCGCACTTTATAAATACATTGGTATCATTGTCCGGTCAGCTCTATTTCGCCAGTTATTGTAAAAACATACCATCAAAAAAAAATTAAATTCTAATAATAGGAAAATGTTGGGCAGTTTTATAGATTACAAAAATTTGCAATATGGTGATACTGCAAATATCACGTACATTCTAAAATGACGTACAATTACTCATATTTATTGGAAATTGTGTTACATTTTTAAATTTCCGCGTTTTTTTTTTGTATATATAGTTCATTGTAACTAACATTTTTTTAACTGTTTTCACGATATCTCGTGAAGCGAAACAGATATGATTTTGATCTCTTCACAGTTGAGTAGAGACGATGATCATGAACAAAACACATTTAACAGTTTTTGGCGTCATGCTAGTCAAACTTTTTAACCCTTGAGGTACGCTCTGCACATGTGGACCCTCCTCCTCGGATAAATGGAACAGATCTAGTCTTTTCTGAAACTGCGAAATTTTTAGTAATAATTCTAAATAGGAAACGAACTGGAACGTGTAAGGAAGGCCAACGTCGTCTTTTATTCCGAAAGCTTGATAAAAAGTTTGGCTTCGGAGTACACTGTGAAGAACTTAGTTTGGTAGTAGTTCGTCCAATACTGTTATGCGGCATTGTGGTATGGTGGACCGCAACTGACAAACTAACCATCACCAACATACTAACAAAGGTTCAGAGAACAGCCAACCTACTAACAAAGATTCAGAGAACATAAGCGGAGCCTTAAGGACTACAGCGACCGCGTCTCTACAAGCCCTACTTCATATACTGCCGATTAATATTGTGGCGAGGGAAGTAGCAACCAAAGCGGCAATAAGATTAAACTACCTATCAAAGACTACGGTCACATGAGGATATAAAAGTGTATTGCTATGGTAACCGACCGAGTGGACTATATACCAACTGTGTACACCTTCGAGAGAAATTACATCACTATGATTCCCGCCAGAGATGAATGGGTTGGCAGAATACCAGGTAATAGAAACCATCTTCACTTTTACACGGATGGTTCGAAGCTTGTTGAAAACGTTGGCTTCGGAGTACAGTGTGAAGAACTTAGTTTGGATATAGCTCAGAGACTACCAGATTCCTGTAGTGTCTATCAAGCCGATATAATGGCAATATGGGAAGTCGCCAAGTGGCTGAGTCGCAACGTAGTAACCAACACTGGCGTTGTCATTTACTCGGACGGACAGGCTGTCATCAATTCTCTGGAGGCCATATCCCGAAATTCACAAACAGCCCTCGACTGCCGCAGATATCTTAACGAGATGGCTGAGCAGTTTTTTTACGCCTCATAAGGGTGCCTGGGCATACGGATATTCCGATGAACTTGCTAGGAAAGGGGCGACATTACAAATTCTCAAAGAATTTGCATATATTTGTGCACCACTATCCACGTGCAGGCTTAGGCTAGAGGCAATCAGGCTGTCCAACGAAAGATGGACAAAAATCGGCACCTGAAGGGTAGCTAGACAAATCTGGCCAAGGTATGACCTGAGAAGGTCAAAATATCACCTCGCACTAGAGAGGAAAAGATTGTCTACGTTAGTATCAGCTATGACGGGATACTGCCTGATCGATTAACACGCCAGAAGATTGTGTATTGACTCCGATGACTTCTGCAGAAGCTGTGGGGATGAGGAAGAAGTGGAGAGCATTGAACACTTGCTATCAAAATATGTAATGGTATTAATGTTGTAAGCCATTAACTTTTGTGCAAAATGGTCCATTTGTGTGGGAGGTACCTAAAGGGGAGTGCCCATAACGCTCACTTTTGTCTGGACTCTAAGTCCTATAAGAGCAATACACTGTACAAAATGTCAAGCATTGGTATACACTTAAAGTTATAAGCTGTTAACTTTTTGAGCAGAATGGTCTCTTTTTGTGGGAGGTACCAAAAAGGTCGTGCCAATAGCGTCCACTTTTCTCTGGAATCTAGGTACTATAAAAGCATTACACTGTACAAAATTTGGTGTTAACTTTTGGTGCAAAATGTTTGTGTGGGAGGTACCAAAACAGGCGTGGCAACTTCGCCCATTTTTCTGGAGGTGTTGGCGACTAATAAAGTAATACTATGTGTGGAATTATAGAACTTATTAAAGAATAATTATTTCACTAAATGTTAACCCTTTGTGGGAGATAAACGAAAATATTACCGAATACCAAATTTGAAGTCAATCGGTTAAACAGTTATCGTGCGCACCAGCCAGCAGACATTGCTCAAATAACTTAAAATGGCCCAAAACTAATTTCCGCCAAACATACTTGGGGTCTTAGTTCACTCCTTCGATGTGTTACACTTTTGCTTATAGCAAATGATATATACCCTCCTCTCTGTGGTGAGACAATAACAACGGGGCTGAACACCGTCTTAAAATGGTCAGGGTCCGTTTAGAACGGGTTTTGATTTCGTTTGTAAAATTATTACACTCCGCAAATGCGAAAATATCGCATTTTCCACACTCAGCCCAGTCCACGGTGTGGAGTGTTGCACTGTCAAAAAGCAGACTTCAGAACCAAAGCTAAATGAAAGCGTACATTCTTAATGCACTACCAAATGGCTGCGCCATAATGTAGGTATGGATTTTATTCACCGCACGATTTTTGTTGGATTGTTCGCATGCAAAATGCGAAATTAGCAGTGGGTGCAGGGGGAATTTTTAAGATGTCGCAACATGATGTGCTGACATTATTTTTCAGAACCGAAATCACCATATGTAACTCTTAAAGCACACCTTTTGACAATATTTTCCTATTTCCTCAGATTTAAGACATTAATAATCTGAAAAATTTATTTTTTCGCCAACTATAAAATATTTTATTTTGATGTTTCCCTATGCGGGATTGATCTGTTATTGATGTTATTTTATGGTTTTTCTCACTGTGGAGTTGAGCTGAAGATCAAATAATTCCTTCAAAGTGAAGGAAGGTATTTTTGAATAGTCAAGTGAAAAAGAAAACGACCTTGAAATCCAACATCAACCAATGCATGACGTTTCGTTGGTGGTTAGTCAACTCTTCGGATGCAGTAATGTTGTTTTTGGCCAGCGGTCAACATGTCATTACTTCTATTTATACGAAAGTTATTCCAAATTTACATATAGGAATTGTTTTTCAAGTAAGAGTAATTTCAAGTCAATCGCCTGCCGCCGTGTTATTTTTCCCTCGACAATTCTAAGTTATTTATTTTGAGCAGAGAATCGATGTGTAACTTTATTTTGAAAGCGGGGAAGGTAACCCAAAAAAAAATTCGATTGACATGTAACGATATAGCACCTCCTCGATTTGACTTCTTAACACCATAGAGAAAACAAATTTTAACTGATCGGACTAAAAATTGGTAACTGGGGTTTACTTATACCCGGAACCTTTCAAACCGACAACGGTAGTCATGTTTCGATACAGTCCCCATACAAAGGACCTTCTAGATTTGACTTCTTAACTCAACAAAAACCACAAATTTCAACGAATTGGGCTGTTTGTACTTGTTTTGAGGATGTATTTCTTATAATAAAGTACATTACGCAATAAAACTTATTATGTTTGGCCTTCGTTGGCGTAAATTTAAGTATGACACGTGCTTATTTGTATTAAAATATCTTAAAACTAAAAACATTTACGTATTTAAATTTAAAATGTCTGTCTTGAAAATAGGATGTCCTGGTAATTTATTTGGGGCATAAAAGGATTCAATACTCGTACAGTTCATAAAATATGTATTGAAAATTAATCACTTTGTAATTATTCTAATGTCACTCATACTAAAAAATCATTACCTTTAAAACCACTGAAGCCATATCAATATTATGATGATCTGGTATACAATAATATGATCTTGTATACAAGTAACCACGATAAATTCAAAACACAACACATCGTTTTTGTAAATATTGGGGTTCTTATATTTTATATTAGAAAGTCAAAAAATTTATAATACATATTACCGATAACTACAACATTTGTCTTCAAATAAATTTCTTCGCGCGATTTAAAATTAAAAATATTTATTATTAAACTTATTCAGCAATTCATAGTAATTTGAATTAATAGTTGGAATCGTATAATCTTGGATAGCAATAAATTACTTGAAGGATTGACAACAAATGATGACTTTGAATTGATACGATTTGATCACTACACGCCGCAAAAATCGGTTCTGTGGTATACTGCCCCAAACATATTCAGCCTGTAATATACATACATATGTTTAGGGTACACTCCAGTTGGTTCGGTTAGTGTTAAGAGGTTAGATGGCCCCAGAACATTATGATTAGTAAAATCAATTTTAGTTTTTATCTTGGTTTTATTAAGAAATAACGCACGAAAATGTTATTTGCGAAAAAAGATATTTTTTGGTTTGTCAATAGTAAATGAGGAAATGACAGTCAAATCCAATCGTTGTTAGTAATTTATTCGTTTCGTACTGTGTGCACCGCCAATAGTTGCTTACCGTTAGTTTCGGCCGAGCAGTGGAGCGGAACGGGTATGAAGTGAATAGACAAAAGTGCGATTTACCACCGAAAGACTGGCGGGAGAGGGGCCGTGTGAGAAATATTAAAATGGCAGACTGAGCCCCAGCAATTATGATTAATAATCGCTGGCGGCAACTACACGACCAATGTCCACACGGCTATTCACAACCAGGCGGGGAAGTTGGAAAAGTGGTCATGGTTACTTACTGAATGATTAATGAATACTCGAACAGCACCACCTACGAGTGCCGCAGTTATTCTTACACGTACACGTCCCGCAATTTTGAATGATTTGCATTATTAAATGATTAACATTTCACAATGACGACAGAGCACAGCCAGCGTTTGTTCACAAGGCCAGAGGGAAGGAGTGGTGTGTGCGTTAGAGTTGGCAGGTGCAAGTGTCCATCGGTGCCACTGTCCATTCAACCTACTATTCATTCAACCATCCATCCATCAGTTTCACCCTTCCTTATTAAGATTTAAATTAATTCACAAAACGATGCGGAGAGGAAAACACTCGATCGGCCGACAAACCGACTAAATGCTACAACACATATCGGTTCTTATGATAACGAACGAAATAAACGAAAGACATTCCAGGGAAAGGGTTATGCAGCCGCCGCCACCGACACCGCCGCCTAAACCATTATCGAAATGTGTGCCTTTCGTTCGTTGCTGTTCGTTGTTATCTCGTGGGCCTGCCTGCGAGCAATCTGTTTTGAAGGAACATCCAGCCATTGTCAGACTCTGGGTGCATTTCATTTGTTTGCTTCACATTCCACATACCATACCCCTTCATCAATTCATCAAAAATGCATTTTTGATTGGCAGGACGAGGGGCGAGGACAAGCACCTCACCTGAAAAGGGATACATGGTGTTGGAGTAGGTTCGAAAATTAGAGTAGCGCCAAACTGCGACGGCGGTCATAGCAGAGGAATGCCTGCACTAGTATATCGATCGCTTCTAACCAATCAACGGAAGTGAACTTACATAAGTGGCCGCCGCCTGTGGAACACCGACCCCGACAGGTGATTGTTGATGGACAGATGAATATGCCTGTACTAGAAGCATCGGATCTGTGATCACGGAGAAGAGCTAGGGGAGATACTCCTCTGCTGAATAACTATTAACTAATATTCGTTTGCGGCTTTATTTCTGATCAGCAGCAATTGATCGCGTGCCACAAATAGCTCCCAGCCAACCAACATACATACATAGTGCCCGCCTCGAAGTCGGATATTCCAGCACAAATTATTCAAATTATGGATTATTCATTTCATAAATAAGAAAAACAATAAAAAATAGTAGGGAATGGAATGATTGTGACCATCTTTCATTCCCTACAGTCAGTGCCAGCTTACTAATGCATTGCACTGCACTGCATTCTCGTGTGAGTGTAGATCACATCACTCCGCTCTGTGACGTTCTGTGGTGGCGTTCTCCAGTGCCTTTGAAATCCTAACATCACCTGCTTGATGAATCTTTTGTGTTTTTGTCTTACATATGCTACAGGTCGTAGGACTATTTGGCAGTGTGTGTTGCGTGATCAAAACATTTGCTTCCTGATTGCAGCGTGTGAAGAACGACTAAGCTCAGCCGCCAATGTGGTTGAGTTGGATATGTTCTCTCGGTTGTTGCAACAAAATTACAGGGTATGCCCATTCATTGTAACCGAGCTCATTCCCGACGCTTAACCCTGTGCGGTGCATTGGATGTTGGCAATCGGCACAGCAACTGGGAATCTGGCGAAGGTGTGACACAAGTATCTTGCGGTGTAGGGCTTTCGTGTTCGGTCGAACCAAGCAGTGCGTAGTCTCTAATACTCTCTGATTGACATGATTTCCTGTCACAGAGGTTTTGATTTTATATTCGAAACAAGCAATGTAACGTGGCTGTCGCCGCCCCCATCGGCACTTGTGTGTGTGTTTTCAAAAACAAATTAAAATACAAAGGGAAACAACGATTCCTGACTATTCGGAAAATTAAATAATGTAAATCCAATAATAATTATCCTGGCAGAGTAATAACACTGAATGTATTCCAATCGTAATACATAACGATACCTTAGTCGGCTTATGATATTTTTAAAAAGATTGTATTTTATTAATATTATAATAAATATTTAATGTATGTGTAATGTAATTGGTATTAGTAGACGTCATATGATCAACAGTATAAATTCCATACAAATTTAAAAAATTAAAAGCATTTCCGGAAGATTTATGGTTTTTGACATACCTTGGAATGTAGGTCTCGGTCCGAGCAGCAACTCAAAGTTAATTTTTTAGACCAATCTTTGTAAAAATAATAAATAATAACACTGTGCTAGTTCAAAAATGTAACAAATTGCATTGATGGTTTGACAAAATGTGATGTATTCAAATATTTATAAATTAACCAGTAAGGAAAGGCAGAAAGTCGGGCGGGGCCGGCTATATAATACCCTACACAATGCAATAAGGGTCATTGCGATAATAATTTGGAATAATTGGTAAATGGGAAGGAACATAGTATCTAATTCTGAACCGATAATCGCTAAATTAAGCAATATTCGTTCCTAAATTGAGTAACATATTTCTGGAAAATTTTAATGATGGGAAGTAAAGTACACCTTCTATAGTGCTTTGATACCTAATCAGGAGGAACATATATATGGAGGTTATATATAAATCAGAACCGATTTTCCCTGAATACTCATTCATGTAAAAATACCTCTTTCTGTCGAATTTCGTACTGATTGGATATAAAATACAGTCTCTACAGCGCTTACATGTCAAATCGGGGATTACATATATATGGGGGCTGTATCTAAATCTGAACTGATTTCCTCAAAATAATAATATGAAACCTCTTTCTGCCGAATTTCATAATGATCGGATATAAGATAAAGTTTTTACAGCGCTTACATGACAAATCGGGGCTAACATATATACGGGGGCTATATCTAAATCTGAACCGATTTTAACCAAATTCAATAGGGATATGTGTAAAGTTTCGTCGAGATCGGACCATAATTGTGACCTGTACTTTGATTACAAAATACATGCACAGACAGACAGACAGACGGACATGGCTAAATCAACTCAGAAAGTGATTCTAAGTCTATCGGTATAATAAACAATGGGTCTATTTCTTCTCCTTTTGGGTGTTACAAACAAATGCACAAAGTTATAATACCCTGTACCACAGTGTGGTGTAGGGTATAAAAATACTTTTTAAGGTGTTTTTATCATTATTTGTAGAGGTAAAATAGATAACCCATAACATTCATTTATAAACATATGTTAATTCATAAATACATTTATAAATATAAAAAATGTTTAACAAAATGTTATTAAATATTATGTAATTTGATTTGTTATTTCTACTATTAAAAGTTTGACTGGAAAAAATGTAGCGTTCGTCACGTAGCGTGCGTCACATAGAATTCACGGCTTTTGATAAAAAACTACAACAATTTTTGGCTGCAAATATTTTTTTAGAATTCTCTTATATTCATCTTTCTTATAGGTATTTCATTTTGGGTGCTTTATTATGCAAAATTTTCTAAAAATTACGAAAACATATATGTATAAACATTTGTGCGCAACCATATTCAATTGGTTTCTCGTTCAAACAGTGTTTGTAAACACATTGCTTGACGAATAATTATAGCTAAACTTTTACTTTTGCTGTCAAGGAATTGTATTTAGACATACTATTTTTTAAAAATTGCATTCTTTGGAATGCAGATGGTATATATGTATGTATAAAACGAACGAAAGCACAATAAATCAAGTATGATCAGGCTTAAATCAAGTATTATCAGGCTTAAATCAAGTATTGGGCAGCCTTAATTCAATCAAAATTTTCTTCATTGAAGCCCGTTTCGCACTCAAATCAATCCCTAAAAATCTTAAATAAATCGCTTTATGCTTGAAATGAGAATATTTCGGCTAAAATCAAGCCTAATCAGGCTTAATGAGCGCTACGATTAAAAATTCAGGGCTTTAAAATCCGTACTTGATTCAAGTATTTTGTACTTGGTTTAAGAAAAACAGTACTTACCGCACTTTTGAAACCGCTACGGCTTGATTCAAGTATGATCAGGCTTAAATCAAGTATTATCAGGCCTAAATCAAGTATTCGGCAGCCTTAATTCAATCAAAATTTTCTTCATTGAAGCCCGTTTCGCAATCAAATCAATCCCTACAAAAATCTTAAATCAATCGCTTTATGCTTGAAATTAGAATATTTCGGCATAAAATCAAGCCTAATCAGGCTTAATGAAAAAAATTTGAGTATTTATTCACTCTGAAAATAATCGCATCTGTAGTATATTGTCCCAAATATTAGGTACATTCGAAATGTATAATATTTGGAACACACAAATATTATATTTTTGGGAAGTTGATGTTCTACACACAGAAAACAGTCTGGTTGCCTCAACCGAATTATTTGCCAACCGAATTTTGGTAGTTCTGTCTACTGTCATGCGATTCCATTAGGACCACCATCATTTTGGTTGTGGTGTACTTCTGCTTACATGTTGACAACAATCATATTTGGTTGCGCCAACTACGAAAATGGTAGCCAAATTTATCTTTTGTATGTTGCCCCAACAATTTTTTTTTAAAAATTGATTGTTCTGACTAACAAGTTATGGACTACCGACAATTTATTAAAAACAGTTTTCATTAATTTTTATTTTATTTATGGCACAATAAATCAAACAATTTATAACAAAATTAAAAATTCCATATTACAAATTCATCACTATTATGAGATGTGGAAATATTTGACACAAATTTTAGTACACGAGAGTACAATGTGAAAATATCGCTTAACCTCGTGCTTTCATGATTGTTGCTTTTATTTTCTATTTATGTAATTTCACAACATATTCTGTATTCCACACATTATTATCCACACGAAATTTTATTTGACTACATATACCGTTCTTGAACAAAATGTTGAAGATTTATTTATGTCGAATAATTTTATTTTTTCTATGTCATGTATCAACAAAAGAACAGCAACCAAGTTTTCGGTTGTATTTCCCAAAATATTTTTAATTATTCTAAATTTGGAAAATAATTGGGATAACAAAAAAACGATTATTTATTAATATTTTTTCTGCTGTAGTAACCAATTATTCGTTGCAATAATAATTTTTGGTCTATTGATACAATTTCTATTGTCAAGAATAAAACATTAGTTGTCACTACCATACATCGATCATATGGTACTTATTGTTACTATCGAATACCAACAAATTATTTTTATGGGTATAAGCAAATCCTTGTCCTAATATTTTTTCGAAACAAATATTTATTTGCATTCAAAAATTCAGAAAATATTCGTATATCGATTGTATGCCAATTTTTAAGATTTTCAGTAATTTAATTTGAAATTTGAAATTGTAAATGTTAGTAATGTTAGTCTTTGGTTGTTTTAAGTTTTTCAGTAATTCAAAGTTAATGTATATATAGCATTAATGTATATATAATAATAGCATTACACTGTATAAAATTGCAAGATTTTTATGCACTGGTATTAAAGTTAAAAGCAGTTAACTTTGGTGCAAAATGGTCCATTTGTGTGTACCGTAAGGGGCGTGTTGATAACGCCCACTGTAGGTACTATAAAAGCATTACAGTGTAAAAATTTCAAGTGTTTGTATGAAATCAAATAAAAATCAACAAAATTTATTTAGAACGCATATATTAATATATTACAACAAAATATATTTGCAAATTAATTTTCTCAAATAAAATATGTGTTTATATGTATACGAATGAAATTATTGTTTAGGAATTTCTTCGAATACATTTTGTAAAAAAACCTTTTCAAAACGTTGCAGATTTTTCGAATTTATTTTTTTTTCATTGATTTACACTTGGGTGATGACGGAACTGTTTCTTTTCACTAGAAGAAATAAAATTCCGAACTATCAGCTCCCTACACTACAGGGAAAGGTACTTGAACTGTCGAAAGAAGCTAAGTACTTAGGCATCACCCTAGACTCTAAGCTGTCCTGGAAAAGGAATTTGGAGGAAAGGGGTAAGAAAGCGCTATGCGCCTTTTATGCCTGCAGGAAAATGTTTGGACGCAAATGGGGTTTGCAACCGAAAATGATACACTGGATGTATACATCGATCATCAGACCGATACTCACTTACGGATCAGTTGTATGGTGGAAATCGGTAATGAAGAAATCACATCTCTCGCACCTAGCCAAAGTGCAAAGACTGATTTGCGTCGGGATAACGGGCGCCCTCAGATCTGCTCCACAAATGGCATTGGAGGCGATGCTGAACCTTCAACCAATCGATATATACATAAAGTGTACCGCAGCGAAAGTGACCCTTCGGCTAAGGGAATCAGGAATAGCCATCAATACCACACAAGGACATGGCTCAATCCTGGAAAACATGGGTATAACAGACAAAATCAATTGGACAACGGACTACTTGACACCACGAACAATTCGAGATAGAAATTTTAAAGTAACTTTTCCTAGCCGTGAAGATTGGACATCAAATAGCGTTATAGAGGACGATGAGATCTCAATTTTCACGGACGGATCGAAAATGGAGACGGGCACGGGTTCGGGAGTATTTTCCGACACCCTCAATCTCAGAATATCCACCAGACTCCCAGATGAATGCACGGTCTTCCAGGCAGAGATCTATGCCATTAACATTGCCGCGAATCAGATTTTGGAACGGGATATTTCTCCGAAAAAATTCAAGATCTACGTCGACAGCATGGCAGCTCTCAAGGCCTTGAGCTCTAGAAATATTAAATCACGCTGCACAATGGACTGCTTTCTAGCCTTAAACCATATTCAGACGCACGAAATCACGCTCTGCTGGGTGCCAGGACATAGCAACATACAAGGCAACGAATTAGCAGACGAATGTGCCAGGATAGGATCAGGTGCGCGAAACGAAACCGCGACTCTGGACGTGCAAATTCCGTTCGTGGAACTTAAAAACGAAATCGACGAACGCGGAGCAACACTAACCAGATCGAGGTGGGATACAGTACAAAACTGCAGGACTGCACGAACCCTTTGGCCATCCATTGATGTGAACCGTACCAAAGAATTGCTGTCCTTCAGGAAGACCACACTTAGCATCCTCACAGGAGTCATCACAGGGCACTGCGTGATAGGCAATATGGCTGCACGCATGAAGCTTCCTTATGAAGACTTCTGTAGAAGTTGCTTAGATGAAGAAGAGGAGGAGTCAGTAAAGCACCTGCTATGCTCATGCAAAGGACTGCAAGAGTACCGTTTAGCCTTTTTAGGGCACAGACTCTTTGTAAACCTAGACGATCTAGCAGATGCACCGCTCAAATCCCTTCTCAAATTCATCAGTAAATCCCTCTGGTTTATTAAAGCCACGAGGACAAACGAGAATAATTAGATCTTCTTCTTCCCCTTCCTAAATCGCCCCTCCCTCTTCCGAAACCTTTTCTCCATCTTCCTAGTCTGTCAACCTCCAATTATTTCTTCTATCCTTCCTTTCTACCAATGGGAAACACAATGGACCGAATTGTCGGCCCCGAGTGAACTCGTCAGTTGTATTCTGACGGGCGTCCCTTTCAACCTAACCTAACCTACACTTGGGTGATTCCAACAGAACGGGTGTGACATGGTTGCTGAGTATTTTCCTGATTTTGATCTATATAATTTATAACGACAATTCACAAAGGGTGGTTTATGTAGATATTCTTTAGTGTTACCTACTAACATGCAAGGAAATTAAATGGTATTTATAATAACAAAAATATGATTGATATATCAGCGTAACGGGTGTGACCTTTAACGAAATTTAAGGGCGTTAACCCGTTAGTTTCCAGAAATTTTGTAGATAAATGCGATTTAACAAACTTTTCTAGAAAAATGCAAGTTTACAATATTTCTAGAAATTTATAATAAATTTGAATAAATTTTCTGGAAAAATGCAAAGTTTTTTTTGTAAAAAATATTGAATACTGATGAAATTTTCAATCAATTTTTATTAAATTCTCTAGAAAAATTTAATTTCACCGAAACATTAATAGGAATTGTAGATTTTATTTAAAAATTCTGTATGTTCCACGCATTCACAGAGTATTTAAGAGATAAGGGTATCTATCAAATGCCGGACTCCCTATAATATTGAAATTGCCATACTTTCGTTTAAATGATATAGTACCACCATTTTAGTCTTTGATCTTAGTGTATGATATAAATTTTCAATGCATTGTATCAAAAATTCTTCTTATAATTATCAAGTTGTTGTTGTTTTAAATTATATGTGAATTTGGATGTTTTGCTATATTTGCAAAACAATGCGGTATGTAAACTCATTTTATTTTATATCCGATCAGTGCGAAATACGGCAAAAAGAAGTTTCTTTCTACATGAAGGAATACTGCCAAATTCGGAGAAAATCGGTTCAGATTTAAATATAGTCCCCATATATATGTTACCCCCTATTTGACATGTAAGCGCTGTAGAGACTGTATTTTATATCCGATCAGTGCGAAATTCGGAAGAAAGAGGTTTCTTATTACTCGAAGGAATACTGCCAAATTTGGAGAAAATCGGTTACGATTTAGATATAGCCCCCATATAGACTTGTAAGCGCTGTAGATATGTAACCCCCGATTTGACATGTAAGCGCTGTAGAGACAGTATTTTATATCCGATCAGTACGAAATTCGACAGAAAGAGGTCTTTTACATGAAATTCAGGGAAAATCGGTTCAGATTTATATATAACCTCCATATATATGTTCCTCCTGATTTGGTATCAAAGCACTATGAAATTTTAATGATCGGAAGTAAAGTACACCTTCTACTTTACTTCCGATCATTAAAATTTTCCAGAAAGATGTTTCTCAATTTAGGAACGAATATTGCTTAATTTAGCGATTATCGGTTCAGAATTAGATAATATGTTCCTGCCCATTTACCAATTATTCCAAATTATTATCGCAATGACCCTAATTGCATTGTTAGGGAGGTGTAGGGTATTATATAGTCGGCCCCGCCCGACTTTCTGCCTTTCCTTACTGTTTTTTTCATATTTTTTATTTTGGCCATTTTGTTTGGGAGGTACCAAAAGGGACGTGGCAATACCTCCGAGCAAGAAAAAGCATTACACTACAAAAAATTGTAAGTATTTGTATTGACTGGAATCAAAGTTATAAGCTTTAACTATTTGTGCAAAATGGTCCATTTGTATGGGAGGTACCAAAAGAGGAGTGGAAACTTCGCCCATTTTTCCAAAGGTGGTAGCGACTAAGAAACTAATACTATATGTGAAATTGCGGATGATTCCGATAAGTAGTATAGATGTTATTTAATAATGTTTATTTAATAATCTATATTCCACTAAATGTTGACCCTTTGTGGGGGAGGTACTTGAAGGAGTTTACCAACATTGTCTATCTTTGATCTTCTGAGATAGAAAAAATATTTGTTGAGATTCTCTTAGTTATACCAAAAGGGATATAATTTCTAAATTTATCCGTAGATCAATTAGGCTCTGTTTTCTTCGTTAAGATTCTAGCTTTCAAATAATGAAACAAACAAATTTGTATACCCTCACTTTAGTGATACGAGGGTATATATGATTTGCTACGTGCCAAAAGTGTAACAAATCGAAGGGGTGATCTAAGCCCTAAGTATGTTCGGCGGATATTCGTTTGGGTCATTTTAAGTCGAATGAGAAATGTCCGTCCGTCCGTCTGCCTGTCTGCTGGCTGGTGCGCACGATAACTCTCGAAAGGAGTAACCGATTGACTTCAAATTTGGTAAACGGTAATATTTTTATCCATCTCCGGCTAAGTTCGAGGATGGGCCATATTGGTCCACTCCTTCTGGTACTTCCCACACAAAGGGTTAACATTTACATTGATTCTTTAATAACATCTATACTACTAACTAGATACTTCTGAAATTCCACACATTGTATTATTTTATTAGCCGCTATCACCGCGAAAAAATTGCCGAATTTGCCACGCCCCTTTTTGTACCTCCCACACAAATGGACCATTTTGCATCAAACAATTTTGTACAGTATAATGGGCATTATTGTACAGCCCCTTTTGGTACCTCCCACACAAATGGACCGTTTAATACCAAAACTTAACGGCTTATAACATTAATACCAGTGCATACAAATACATAAAATTTTGCACAGTGTAATGTTTTTTATAGTGCCTACAGTCTTGTGAAAAGTGGGCGTTATCACCACGCCCCTTAATGAATAACTCGTAAGGTAAATATACCAGTGCACATAAACGCTTATAGTTCGGCACAGAGCAATGTATTTAAAGAAAATACTGCTTACTGAAAAAAGGGATATTAGTTACACGCCTTCTAGTACCTCCCACACAAATTAACAGATTAATTCGTTATATATTACATTACTCACAAAGTGAGGGTATATATTACATTACTCACAAAGTGAGGGTATACCTTAGTCGGTTTACCCGACTGAAACTTTCTTACTTATTTTACTATTTTTTTTTTGTACCAGAAATTTTTTTTCAAAAAATCTAATTTTATCTAAGCGTTTCAACGACAGTTACTTAACTTCTGTTAAGCATTTTTAGCCCTCATAATTTCCTTGAGTTTAGATGGCATCCCGGCTTTATCGAACTGGTACTTAAAAAATATGGTCCAAATACTAAAGGCATATTCCAAGAAAATCGGAAAAAATGTTATACACAGCCCTTCGACAAATATGTTGTTGCATAGTGTTATTAGTCGTTACGTAAATTCATATAATGTAACGGGTGATCCAAGTATAGATACTTTTTTCAATAGCTTTTTTTGACAGATCACGTGTGAGTCGTGTCATGCTGTCATGTTATTTTTGTTAAGTATTGTTTGGCATTTAATCATGGAAAGACTTACGCCTGAACAACGTTTACAAATCGTTCAACTTTATTACGAAAATTCACGTTCTGTGATCGACTTAGAATCACTTTCTGAGTCGATTTAGCTATGTCCGTCTGTCTGTCTGTCCGCCTGTCTGTCTGTCCGACTGTGCATGTATTCTTGTAATCAAAGTACAGGTCGCAATTATGGTCCGATCTCGACGAAACATTACACATATCTTTTTTTTGGCCCAAGGACGATCCCTATTGAATTTGGTTAAAATCGGTTCAGATTTAGATATAGCCCCCATATATATGTTAGCCCCGATTTGATATGTAAGCGCTGTAAAAACTTTATTTTATGTCCGATCAGTATGAAATTTGGCAGGAAAAGGTTTCTTATTACATGAATGAACTCTGTTAAATTTGGAAGAAATCGGTTCTGATTTAGATATAGGCCCCATATATACATTACCCCCGATTTGACATATAAGCGCTGTAAAAATGTTATTTTATATCCGATCAGTGCGAAATTCGGCAAAGAGAGGTTTCTTATTACATGAAGGAATACTGCTAAATTCGGAGGAAATCGGTTCAGATTCAGATATAGCCCCCATATATATGTTAACCCCGTTTTGACATGTAAGCGCTGTAAAAACTGTATTTTATATCCGATCAGTGCAAAATTTGCCAGAAAGAGGTTTCTTATTACATGAAGGAATACTGCTAAATTCGGAGAAAATCGGTTCAGATTTAGATATAGCCCCAAAATATACACGTTACCCCCGATTTGACTTGTAAGTGCTGTAAAAATGTTATTTTATATCCGATCAGTATGAAATTCGGCAGAAAGAGGTTTCTTATTATATGAATGAACACTGTTAAATTTGGAAGAAATCAGTTCAGATTTAGATATAGCCCCCATATATACGTTACCCCCGATTTGACATGTAGGCGCTGTAGAGACTGTATTTTATATGCGATCAGTACGAAATTCGACAGAAGGAGGTCTTTTTACATGAATGAGTATTCAGGGAAGATCGGTTCAGATTTATATTGATTGTTCCTCCTGATTTGGTATCAAACCGGTATAGAAGTTGTATTTTACTTCCGATCATTAAAATTTTCCAGAAAGATGTTTCTCAATTTAGGAACGAATATTGCTTAATTTAGCGATTATCGTTTCAGAATTAGATATGTTTCTACCCATTTACCAATTATTCCAAATTATTATGGCAATGACCCTTATCGCATTGTTAGGGAGGTGTGGGGTATTATATAGTCGGCCCCGCCCGACTTTCTGCCTTTCCTTACTGGTTTTTTTTTAAAAAGTAGGGAACCTCGAAATGGATCACGCTTTATTTGGACAACCAAAAGATATTATTAAGATTTTGCTTTCAATATATTTTCTTTTAAGTTTTTCAACGTGTACGGGTTTCAAACAGTGAACATTGGATATGCAATCAAAAATATGCCGCATTTAAATCAAGAGCGATACTTCACATTTACAAATTAAATTTTTAATAAAGGGGTTTCCAACAAGAGGTGTTATTTTGGTGTTCATAGAAAAATGCCTTTTTTTTGAGATAAATGGTCGGATGTTTATTTCATAATGAAGAGGACGGTATGCCGTTAATAATGAAAAACAACATCAGCCAAATGGTCACCACGACCACGCTTATAGGACCATATCCTTTTCATGAAATTTTCCATAACCAAATCGAAAAGTTGCTGGCCTATGTCCTCGATAGCCTCACGAAGCCTATCTTTTAGGTCTTGAATCGACGCTGGGCTGTTAGCGTAGACCTTATCTTTCACGTGGCCCCAAAGGAAGAAGTCGCAAGGTGTTAAATCACAAGATCTCGGTGGCCAATTGTGATCACCTCTTCCAGAGATAACATGGTCCGGAAACTTTTCCCGTAATAGAGCAATGGATTCGTTGCTTGTGTGGCACGTAGCGCCGTCTTGTTTAAAGTAAACGTTGTCCAGATCAATACCATCCAACTCCTACCATAAAAAATTATTAATCGTCTCTCGATAGCGCAATCAATTCACCGTAACTGTTGATCCAACCTAATTTTCGAAAAAGTAAGGTCAAATGACCCCGCCGGACCATAAACCGCACCTAACAGTCACACGTGGAGGATGGAGAGGTTTCTCAACAATAACTCTTCGCGTTTCCGAGCCCCAGATGCGACAATTTTGCTTGTTGACGTAGCCACCGAGGTGGAAATGGGCCTCATCAGTCAAGATGATTTTTCGATGATTTTCGATTTTTTGAATTTTAGTAACTTCAATGCTTCGTTGAATCTTGTATCGTTCCATTTTTAGTAATGGCGTAGTTTCTACTTGTCAAATGTCAAAGAATAAAAGCTTCAAAAGTGACAGCTACCGAAATACCGGGTAATTCAAAATAACACCTCTTGTTGGAAAACCCTGTAATTTCAATCGCTAGTCGGCTTGTATTAAAATGGAATTTAATGCAGTAGTACAGATTATGATTATGTATTTGATATCTTTATTGAAGAACGGGGAAGCTGAATGGGGTGCAGGTAGTTCTGTAGAATGGTGAACCCTAGATCAGAAAAAACAAGTTACTCCAGCTATTTCATAACTCCACCGCGCATTTCACAAAAAATCAATTCGTATTCTGACGGGCCGAAAGAAAGGAAAGTACATCACAAACGTTGACGGTGACAATTAGTAATTTATGTGTTACCCATTAGTCTTCGAACAACCATTTTGTTGTTTCCATTGTAAGGAACGCATTAGATATATTTACGTATCAGCAGTAATAACTTTGAAATGAAATAAATCTCAAATCTATCACCAATTGATGGACATCCATCCATCCATAGTCCGGATTGCGATGAGAAGTTTTAGGTGCTACCTACCTAGGTGTTCATGTATGATTTACGGGGCCGCTGTCTTAAGATGAGACAAATCCAAATGAGGGCAATTATTCATCCAGAGTTCAACAATGTCACGAATTCGTTAGAGGCCAACATAAAAAGAGGACTGTGAAAAGAAACACGTCCGTTGTGCAGCACAGATACACGGCCGGAGGAATACGTTGCAACCAAATGCTTTTTGTCAAATGTCACTCGGCTCCGATAAGGTGTTATTGAATCATCTCAACGCACAATAGACATTTTTCTTAACGATTGAATTTGTAGCAGCAACGGAGTGCCACGGAGTCTGTCTGATGTGGCCCAGGTAGCCGAACGGAATGTGGCCATCAAAGGCCAAATCCAATCGACAGTAGGAAATGGGAAAAGTGAATACGCGCGGCTTGTATTTGTTGTCGGTTGTTAGAGATGCATGTTTCCTTAGCCAAACCAGCACTTGATGGAGTTGCAGGTCTTAATGAGCACATGGACCGAAGATGGATATGATAAAGGAATGCCTGTGCAAACACATGAATGGGATGGGTTAGGGTATTTGGCACCAGCAGCAAGAGCACATCACAACACCAACTCCAACCAGCGACAAGCGTGTGTTAGTAGAGCATAAAATATTTTGACAAATAGCAGGCACTTAATCAAATATATCGCAAAACAAAAAGGATCAATAAATCAAGGTTCGCCCTTTGCACCTTCAGCTCGCTCCGTCAGGTCCATGGGGAGGGTTTCAACCACCGCAGCATCTACCTGGCTGCATGTGAACGATGCCTATTACACCGCACTTGTTATCATCGGACGCATCCACATAATCATCATAACGAGTGATGTTGGATGGTGGGAATACCCATAACATTGGGGCAAATCAGTGAAGATGATAGTGTAAATTGTCGCTGATGTTGTGTGTGATAATACTGATGGCGGTGGTGATAGGACGGAGCATTGCTACGGACATTATGTAGACACCCGCTGCCACTGCGAATGATTAAGTTTTTATCTTCGAGGATTCGCAGCACTTGATATCCTTTATGTGTGTGTACGATTGTATGCTTATAAAACATTACATGCATGTGCGTGTGGGAATGTGGAACACATATGGTGTTTTATTTTGTGCCAAAATTAATACATTTTCCTGCCTTTCGCACCAAACGCCTTTTTGTTTTAGTTTGTGAAAAAATGCTGCATCGCGAAATGGTTTCATTTTCTTTTTGTCGCACGGCACAAAAATGCTACATTTTTAGCCCTGTATTCAATCAAAGGGGAAAACGTTGTTCTGCCAAACACATGTTTTCAATGTCAATCTGGAAAAATGTTGTTCTGGAAAAATGTTGCCATGCCAGAGAACAATATTTTAAAAATGCTGCCTACACCCTCTTGAAATGTTGCATTTTTTATAGTCAGAATCTAATACAAAAATGGCATAGAGATACAATCCAATAGAAAACATAATTTGCCCTCCAAATAAACATATTCGAATAAATTTATTGTTTTTGCAATAAAAACTCAAGTTATAGGTCAAGTCATAAGGAAGAAAGTCCAAATTCGTTTAATAGGTGGAAATGGGCTGACGCCAATTTATATTTTTCTCTCCTTTTAAGAAATTTTCGGTTAGCAGAGGCGTTATGCGTAATATGGCACTGTGGTACAGGCTTTTATACGCTTGCTTTGGGTCAGATGTCTGTAACGTTTAAATACTGCATCTAGTACCACCATAAAGCATACGGATTAACTCAAAGGTTAGGTTAGGTGGCAGCCGCTTATGCCAGTTCACATAGACCAATGTCGGTTGCTAGTGTTACCACGGGCTGAAATGCCCCTCATCGAAACCAGCCTGTTTAACATACAAATTTATCGATAGTACGAATATCGGTACCGGAAAGATCTGTTAGGCTGCCTAGAAAGCCTGACCCCAGTATGTCCAGTCGTCGTTTACTCAAAGCGGGACAGTCACATAGCAAGTGCTCAATGCTCTCCACTTCTTCCTCATCTCCACAGCTTCTGCAGAAGTCATACCTAATACTAACGTCAGAACTGATACTAACGTACACAATCTTTTCCTCTCTAGTGCAAGGAGATATTTTGATCTTCTCAGGCCATACCGTGGCCAAATTTGTCTAGGTACCCTGCTGGTGCCGATTTCTGTCCATCTTTCGTTGATTGTTTCTTGCCTTTCTGCACGTGGATAGTGGTGCACCAATATATTCAAATTCTTCGTGAATTTGTAATGTGGTCCCTTTCCTAGCAAGTTCTTCAGCTTTGCAGTTCCCCGGGATATCCGTATGCCTAGATACCCTTATGTGGTGAATGTTAAACTGCTCAGCCATCTCGTCAAGAGATCTGCAGCAGTCCAGGCCTGTTCGTGAATTTAGGAATGTGGCCTCCAGAGAATTGATGGCAGCCTGACTGTCCGCGTAAATGACAAGGCCAGTGTTGGTAACTATGTTGCAACTCAGCCACTTAGCGATTTCCTTTGTGCAATTATTTTGACTTGATAGACAGTGCAGGTATCGGACAGTCTGTGGGCTATATCAAGACTTAGTTCCCTATAGTGGACTCCGAGGTCAACTGTATCATCAAGCTTCGAACCATCTGTGTAGAAGTGGAGATGGTTTATGTTTACAGATATTCTGCCAGCGCATTCCTCTCTGACACGTATCCTAGTAGTGATGTTGCTTTCGAAGAAGTACACCGTTGGTACACACAGTCGGTTAACATAACACTGCATTGTGATATCCTTATGTGGCCGTAGTTCTTATACCATCACAATGATAAACAGTACAATCGTAATGTCGCGTTGTTGGCAACCTCTCTCGCCACAATATCAATGTGGAGTAGGACTTGTAGAGACACAGTCGCTATAGTCTTTAATGCTCCACTTATGCATATGGGGGCAGTTCTCTGAACCTTTGAGAACCTTCATTAGTTGCCGTCCTCCACACGACAATGCCGTACAACTGTAATGGGCGCACTACTGTTGTAAATATCCAATGGAATGGACGATTTTAGGCAAGAGGTCCAACGTAGCCCTACAGTCTTCCTGCGGGAATATAATGCGACGTTGGCTTTCCTAACACGTTCTAGTACATAAAATCGGAATGACATATAGATACGAAATCTATAATAATTCCCAGATATTTTGCACTTTCAGAAAAGATAAGCTCTGTTCCACATGTGGGACCTTATTCTTCCTAGTAAAGAGAACCAATTATGTCTTGTTTGGGTTAACGCCCAAGCCTGCTTCTGGCACATCTAGCCAACTTGCTCAGAATATCTCTGAGGATGCTGGGGTATTTACCAGATATTGCACTGAAAATATTATCTTCGTGAATATCACGAAATGTTTCTATATATTACGAAATCTTACTGATTTTCTCAGCCAAAGAAATGTGTCATATGATAAAGGGTTTTCCAATAAGAGTGACATGATTTCTTTGAAACAATCACACTTATTGTTAATGAAATTCAAAAGTTTTTTATTTAATGTGAAGTACAATCGGTACAATTAAGTTCTAAATAAAACGTCATTCAAATGGCCTCCACGACTTCTTCTGCAGGAACGAATTCAATGAACCCAATTTTCGAGCTCTTTTTCCACTAAATCAAGTCGTATGTCATGAATGGCACGTTCAATATTGACTTGTAAAGCTTGAAGAGAGTCTGGTTTATTTCGAAAGACCAATGACTTCAAATAACCCCACAAGTCTAATGGTGTTAAATCACAACTTCTTGGAGGCCATTCAATATCACAATTTCTTGAAATAATCAAATCTCCAAACTTTTCTCGCAACAATTCAATTGTTTCATTTGCTGTGTGGCACGTCTTGTTGGAACCAAATGTTGTCAAGATCAACTTATTCCAATTTCGGCCAAAAAAAGTTGGTTATCATCGATCTATACCGCTCTCCATTGACAGTAACAGTATTACTAACTTCATTTCGAAAAAGTACGGACCGTACGGACCACCTGACCAAAAACCACACCAAACTGTCAATTTAGGTGAATGTAATGGTTTTTCATGAATAATTTGTGGATTTTCTTCGCACCAGAATCGACATTTTTGTTTATTTACCGCACCACTCAGATGAAAGTGAGCCTCATCGGAGAAGATGATTTTCTAAAAAAAAGTTATAGTTTTCAAGTTGTTCCAAGGCTAAATCAGCAAATTCACGACGTTTTCGGTGGTCCAATGGCTTCAGTTCTTGAGTGAGAACAATTTTATACGGATGCAAACCCAAATCCTTTCTCAAAATCCGACAGGTTGTGGTTTGAGACAGTCCCAATTGATGAGAACGTCTTGGAATCGACAAATTGTGGTCTTCAGCAACACTTGCCTGAACGGCAGCAATATTTGCATTACTTCGAGCGGTTCTTTGTCTTATTGACACTTGAACATTTTGTAAAGAAAATGTATGTAAGATCAAAATTTTCAACAATTCGACGAATAGCGAGCACACGAGGAGGATTATTACGACCATAAAATCGAAAATCGCACAAAAAGTTGCAGTTGGAGAACGATTATTTTGATAATAAAATTGAATAATTTGTAAACGTTGTTCTTGCGTATATCACACTACTGAATACAATGAAAAACAAATGACAGATCATGACATATTACAAATGGCCTAAACGTCACTTCAAAATCATATCATCCCTATTGGAAAACCCGCTATATGAAAATATCTTATATTTTTGTCAGTATTTTATTATGTTTCAAAATCGTTGCACAATGGTCTCGATGAGCACTTTTCTTGGCCAAAATTAATTAAATCAAAATATTTTTTTTTGTGATTTCTAATTACAATTTAGTTTTATAAAATTAAATAAACGTTTATTACCGCGATTCATGGCATATTGGAGAAAAAAAAACAAATATAACTATTATTAAAATTGCATTATAAATCTGAAAGGCACATAATTTTAAATAAAATTGCAAAGCATATATTAGATATATGTATACAAGAATTTGAAGAGAAATAGCACTACACCTTAGAATAATTTATTTATAATTAATTTCCATCTAAATTATATTCGCTCTCCATAAAAAAATTTTCATCATCTTCTTCTAGTTCATCGGTTCTTATTTCTTCACCCGAACTTTCGTTATTGTCTTCATGCGGTTCTGGTAAAGTTGTTTCCTTGAGACCTTCACAGGTTAATAGTTCGATTACTTCTGCCGGAAGCGATAATCGTTTTCGTTGGTGGACTCGAGTATTTAAACGTAGAGATGAAATTTTTGGATCGGATGTGTCAAGCGCTTTACAAAATACATCGGACAGGTTGTCAATACGACTCGTTTTTCACGCGTGATATAGTCTATCGGCTTTATATATCTTGTTTCATGATTCAGCTGCATCTTCTGCAAAACAGCCCACAGGAAGTGCTGTATTCTTCATTATGTCTTTGGAGTGAATAACCACTTTGTGAACTGTAGGTGTCATTGGTATCCAAGGATACTTGCTTTGAATATATTCAGCTGTATGAAAACAATATTTTTCAAATTTTTCCAAATCCAAAGGTAATTGAGATGATAGGCATATTAAAACAATCTTTAATCGTAATATTAATTCTTCGTAAATTTCTGAAATTTCTGCAAACTTCTTATGCTCCGAAAATGCCCTACGTGAGGTATTACCGTCGTTAGTGGTACCACATCCACCTATTTTAGGAATATCGACACGTAGGCCGAGTTCTGTCCAAAGGAGCTTTGAATTCTTGTTTTCCTTTTTTTACGGCATCCTTATCATCATCATATCTTATCTACCATTTTTTAATATCGTTTTTACAAGCCAGGTGCAATAGGAACTCGAAAAATCGAATCCAACAATGCATAGGCATAGGCCATAATTTATGTTGCCTTCGATTGGATGATATTTTTTGGAATACAAATTTTTAATATTCATAAAATCCTTTGATGTTGAGCCACATATTGGACAAGCTTGAGTTGATTTAGTTCTAGTCAGAACATTCAACACCTTTCCATCGATAACCGTCAGGTACAATCTAAAAGTTATTTCCACAAACTTATTTGTATCGATTTGTATTTTTAGCTTTTCCAGTTTCATAATCTGATTTTTCAAATTAGATTCTTCTTTTAAAATAACTTCTTTAGTTTCCTTTACAAATTCTATCTTCAAAGGCCGACAAAACCTAGTTGACTGTGGTGTCCGATTATTCCAAAGAATTCTTCCTGATGTGTCGTGGGATGTGATTGGATGCTGGTTGCCTTGCTTATACAGAGATTGCCCAGTACTGCTATCAAATCCGTAGCTCAGAATCAGTTCAGCTGATATGAAATTGTTTTTATTAGAATTCATAATTGATGCAATAACTTCTTTTTGCAACTCAACTATTCTTTCTCCAGTGTGCGATAGAAGCATTTGTAATGGCACTTTGGCAATTCGATCATTAATAATGATACCACTTGGTCTACAATTTGTTTTCATTTCTATTACTTTCATATAAGAATGAAATGTATTTGCGTTTCTTTGTATACCTTCCATACGAATGCTGCAGTATTGCTTTTTCGAAAAATTGTTTTCAAGAAGAAACGCTAATGCTTCCTACCCCGAAAGTGGAGTAGTTGTTTTTGGTTCCTTTCCTGATTTTTGTTTGGCTTTCTATTGATTCCTTAAGAACCACTGCCAAATCTGTTCTTCCTTGCTTACGAGCTGACACTGATGCCGCATGAACTAACAAGTCAGTTTCAATGTTTTTATCAGAAGAAATCTCAGCAGCTTTCCTTCTCTTACTCCGATCCGATTTAATTGTGTACTAGCGGACCTGGGGCACTTCGTTGCCCCAGACTTCAGATTTCCGAACCCGTCCATTTATCAAAACATGGCTCATGTAGATAGGGACAGTAGAAATCTCGTTAATCTATTCGTAGGTATGGACAGTTGCTTATATCGGCGAGGCCACGCCCATTGATCCGATTCCTCCCATTTTTGGACCAATCACGTAGACTACCACCAGATACATATGCACAAAATTACAGCATTCTCTCTAACAAATTGTGCAAGATATCTCAATTTCTAAATTTAGCTTGTATGGGCGGGGCCACGCCCTTTCGTCCGATTCCGCCCATTTTTAGACCTTTCACGTAGACTGCCACCACATACATATGTACAAAAATACAGCACTCTCGCTAACAAATTGTGCAAGATATCTCAATTTTAAAATTTGGTCTATGGACCAAACACATAGACTGCTACGAGATATATATACACAAAATTCCAGCACTCTTGATATATCGAAAATTCAAGTACCCTATTTTCACCACGCCCCACACATGTACATTGTGTGAAAATTTCAAGAAGATGTGTCCACCCGTTTAGACGTCTATACGGCACAAACAAACCAAAAAACACACATTCTACTTTATATATACATACACGCTGAAAAAATCGGCTCTGTAGTATATTGTCCCAAACATATTCTGCTTGAAACATAAATATTTTTAGGGTGCACTCCAAATATATAATATTTAACACAAACAAATATTATATGTTTGGCAGGATGTTGTTCTAAACAAAACTATGTTTACATCCTAATATTTTTTATTTGGATATGTTATTTCCCAAACAAAGATCTATTTGCTTGTTTTAAAGGTAATTTTTAGAAATTTTTAATGTTAGTAAAATTTCTTTATAATTGAAAATAATGACTTGGAATAGTTAGAAAATAAAAATAAGTGGTTTCAAATAGAAATTAATGTAAGTATGCCATTTTTAATAGGAATGTATAATTCGAAAACAAGAAAAAAAATAAAACTATAATTCGAAAAATTCAGCAAAGTTTTGAAAATCTTTTTTTTAATAAAATATATTTGGAAATATTCATAAACAATAATTTTATTTGTATTGTATTTGCTCGAAAATATATAATATTTAAAAATTTCTGTTCCAAGTATATTTTCATTCTATTCAAACTTATCAAAAAAGGCGATTTTGCCCCGTGTATAGACTAGCTGAACACGGTCCACTTCGTTGCCCCGGCTTTTAAATTTCCGATCCCGTCTAATTTTGGAAAAATCACGTGGACTACCACTCAATACATATACACAAAATTACAGATTATATTATTAGACCAATTATATTTTTAGACCAATCACTTAGACTAGCACCAGATACATTGCATAAAACTACAGCACTCTCGGCAATAAATTGTGCAAATATCTCAATTTAAAAATTTGGCTTATATATGCGGGGCCACGCCCATTGGTCCGATCCCTGCAATTTTTGGAACAATCACGTGGACCACCACCAGATACATATGTATACAATGACAGAACTCTTACTAATAAATTGTGCAACTCAATTCAAAATTTCTCTTATATGGGCGGGGCCACGCCCATTGGATCCCGCCCATTTTTGGAACAATCACGTAGGCTGCCACCAGATACATAGGCACATAATTACGGAACCCGCGCTAACAAATTGTGCAAAATATGTCAATTTCCAAATTTGGCTTTTATTGGCGGGGCCACGCCCATTGTTCCGATCCTGAAAATTTTTGGAACAACCAAGTAGGCTGCCACCAGATACATATGCACAAAATTTTATCACTCTCGCTAATAAATTGTGCAAGATATCTCAATTTCAAAATGTGGCTTATATGTGCGGGGCCACGCCCATTGTTCCGATCCCGCCCATTTTTGGAACAATCACGTAGGCTGCCACCAGATACATGTACACATAATTACTGAACGCGCGCTAACAAATTGTGCAAAATACCTCAATTTCAAAATGTGGCTTATATGGGCGGGGCCACGCCCATTGGTCTGATCCCACCCATTTTTGGAACAATCACGTAGGCCGCCAACGGATCCCTGCCGTTTTTGGGACAATCACGTGGACCACCTCCAGATAAATATGTACAAAATTTCATCACTCTGGCTAATAATGTGTGCACGATATCTCAATTTCAAAATTTAGCTTATATGGGCGGGACCACGCCCATTGGTCCGATCCCGCCCATTTTTGGACCAATTACCTAGAATGCCACCAGATGCATATACACAACATTACAGCACTCTCGCTAGCAAACTGTGCAAGATATCTAAATTTCAAAATTTGGTCTATGTGGGCGGGACCACGCCCATTGGCCCGATCCCGCCCATTTTTGGACCAATCACGTAGACTGCCGCCAGATACATATACACTAAACTACAGAACTCTCGCTAATAAATTGTGGAAAATATTTCAATTTTCAAATTTGGCTTATACCGTCGCTTGGATGACCAACTGCAATAAATGACATTTTCAAAATTGTTTAGGAGAGCAGTTTTTCTGTTTTTGAGGCAATGTCCGTTCTTCGCCACGGCGTAATATTTATTATATTTCCAGTTTGCTTTTCTTATTGTGTATGTACTTAACTCCATATTTTTCAATATTATTAACAAAAAAATAAAAAAAAATTATTTATAATGCATGTTTTTCATAAACAATGCAGATACGTCACTTTGTGGGGAAAAAAAATTATACTTAATGTCAGTTACGACTGATCACCGCCCAGCCCAAACGGCTAAAGCTAGAGTCATGAAATTTGGTAGGATGGTAGTCCTTGCTATATAGACGTGCAATATGGAAGGGTTTTTCAAAATTTCGGGCGCACAATGGGTCAAGAAAGAAAAAAATATGGTATCACATCCAAATCCAAACGGCCGGAGCTAGAATTGCAACATTTCGTGTGAGGGTAGCGCCTAGGGCGAAGATTCGGTATGAATCACAATTTTTCGAAATTACAAAATTTACGCGCACATTGGGACAAAAAGGGATAAATATGGCACCAAAGCCAAGTCCAAATAGCAAGAGCTTGAATCGTCTAATTTGTCTTGAGGGTAGCCATTGGAACGTAGACTAGACACAAGGAGTTTTTTAGGCAAAAATGGTGGAAAAATGATAAATATTGTGCAGTGGGACAAAACTATGTTGGATATGGTACAGTGGGGTAAAAAGTGCTAAATATGGTACAGTGGGGGAAAAATTTAAATATGGCACAGTGGGGCAAAAAGTGTTAAATATGGCACAGTGGGGCCAAAAATTTTAAATATGGTACAGTGGGGGAAAAAAATTAAATTTGTGCAGTGGGTCAAAAATGTGTTAAATATGGCATAGTGGGACAAAAAGGGTTAAATATGGTACCGTAATGTAAAAATGGTAAAATATGGTACGATATGGCAAAACGGGTTAAATATGGTAGAGTAGGGTTAAGGGTGCGAATTTAGCTTTTGGAATATACATTAGGTTTTTTCTTAACACATACTTATAGTGGCACTGTAATGCAAAAACGATTAAATGGTGTACAGTTGTGGTTTAATGGCATTTAGAGGCACATTAGATTATCCTAGCGGGTGACATAGGCTATATTAGTTATTTATTGAGGAGGCGTGGCCCGCGCAAGTAAGCCAATTTGGAGTTATTATTTTCTTAGTGATTCCTACTGTTCCTACCTACGAATGTATTATCGAGATTCCTACTTTCGTTATCTGATGATTGGGACTGGACCGTGATCCCGTTTCGAACGCAATCGGTCCAAAAATGGGCAACGAGTGGGCTGGGTCCAGCAAGTACTCCATAACATTTTGCAATAATGAACAAACATTTCGGGAAAACGAAATATTAAGTGACATATTGCACTTACGTCTCTTGGTGAAACATTTTTTTGGCATTGTGTCAGTTACGTCTAAAATTATTTACCGTTTTTTGAGAAAACGGTAATATATATATGCACAAAATTTATACACAAGTTGTACTTTGACTAAACAAATCGAATGGCGGCCTTAACTCAATTTCTGAAAAATGGTCAGTTACGTCGGTTGGTCATCCAAGCGACGATATGAGCGGGGCCACGCCCATTGGTCCGATTCCGCCCATTTTTGCAAAATTCACATGATTTGTCACTAAATGCATACAAACAAAATTTCAGCACTCTAGCTAAAAAAAATTCTCAATATAAAAATTTGACCCATATGGGCGGGTCCACGCCCACTTGATATATCGAAAATTGAGGTACCCTATTTTCACCATCCCCCACACATGTACATTCTGTTCAAGAAGATCCGTCCAGCCGTTTAGGCGTCTATACGGAACATACAGACACTCTCTTTTATATATGTATATAGATGAGGGCGCCCTGCTCCTGAGGTACTTGCTTCTGATATACTTCCAGGAATTGTTCCTCTATTATTCTTATGGAATCCTGAGTCTAAAGATAGCCAAACTGCATGTTTCGCTTGAAACTTGGCCAGCATTCTGTGGCACTTTTCCCACATAGATGAAAGAGTTCTGCAAAATATTCGAACTTTGCCTTTCAAAGAGTGCTCAAATTCATCTGAATTACTTTGTTTGCAAAAAATGCAAAATAAGGTCATGCCCCTTTTCTTTTGTGTGCTCCCGTAGCTAAATATTGACAAGCTCGGAATTTTTAAAGAAGGAATCGTCTGAAAAAAAAATATTTCGTAAAAAGTGCAAAAAAGGCAAGTCAGGATTTAAAACACATGACGTCACAATCTAATATTTTTTTTTAATCTTAGGTCTAGGAAATGCTATCGAAATTGTGTAGGCCACTATTAAGTAAATATTTAAAGAAAACTCAATAATTTCATACGTTGTGTACAACAACCTGTTTTTTTAAATCAATGTCTTTTTTTTCATATATTTTATTTTTAAATAGTTAAAGTACTCACTTTCACCTTTGTTTTCCATTATTTACAATGTTTGTAACATTGTCCATTAAACCACACGAAACAATATAAAAACACAAAAATAGAGCGCACGCAATTCTTTTTTCAACTGTTCAAAAATATGCCAACTTTGATGGTACTCTGTCTAACGGTAAATTGTTATTTACTCATATGTCATTCATATTTTGTCGCAGATTGCAATGAGAAAAAGACAATATGAAAGATTCAGAAAAATTGAATTTTGGCCAAGTAAGCTGGGCATTGAGACCATAGTGCGTTGGTTTGTTTTAGGGATGTAACGAAAGACACTTTAGCGAAAGCGAATATTGAAATATATTTCTTGCGAATGCGAAAGCGAATAGTAAAATATGCATTTTTGCGAAAGCGAATAATAGTTTGACCTTTTAGTACCAGCAAATATAAGGAACTGAACCGATACTTTTCCAGGATATTCAAGTATTAAGAATGTTTTCCATATTTTCACCTCCTGTTACCACAAGGACAAACATATTTTTTCAACTGTTTTGAAGAGATGTGGTAGAGGTTTTCATTGGAATTAATATCTTCAAATTGTGTGAAGGGAATAAGGAGATTTAAAACTTTTTACAAATGGAAGCGAATACTGAAATATATTTTTCGAAAGCGAATGTTCGCATATGCGAACGCGAATATTCGTTACATCCCTGGTTTGTTTGTATGTTTGTTCCATCATCACGCCTAAACGGCTGAACCGATTCTCTTGAAACTTGGTGGACTCATAGACTAATGCCTGGGGAGTGCCATAGGCTACTTTGATTTTTCAATTTTCCCCCAAGTGATTTTCGAGCATTTGACCGCTGAGGCTCCTGTTAGAGCTAGAAAGCTGAAATTTTGCACACGTATAGACAGGAGTGTTGTAAAGGGTCCGCCAAATATTTTTTTTTTTTGAAAACATCGCGCAAAACTTCGAGTGTAGCTTCGGCTGTGTGGCACGTTGCGCCGTCCCATTGAAACCAAATGTTGCCAATATCCTCCTCTTCAATTTTTGTGAACAAAAATTCGTTCAACATGGCCCGATAACGATCGCCATTGACTGTAACGGCCACTCCTTGCTCATGGCCCAATTATGCCTCTGGACCAAAATCCGCACCAAACAGTGACTCGTTTTGGGTGTATCGGCTTTTCAATGTATGCGTGCGGGTTTTCTGTGCCCCAAATGCGACAATTTTGCTTGTATACATACCCGCCAAGATCAAAATGAGCTTCATCTGAAAAGATGATTTTTTTTGGCAAAATCGCCATCTTCTGTAAGTCGATCGCATTCATGCGTATTTTTCAAAGTTCAAGCGTATACACAACCATATTCGTTCAGCGGAAGGATAAAAAAAACGTTAGATAGTTACCATAATTTGTCAGTAGGTATATAAATATTAAAAACATCATTTCCGAAAACATTTATTTAATTTAAGTTTGTTTATCCGAGGAAGCACTGGAAGCCAATCTTAAAATTATCCATACCAGCATAATATATATATTATAAACCACTGCCTACCCACGTACTCATTTTTCGGTCTGTGTTCAGTTATCCTACACATATATGTGTACCTACACATATATGTGCATAAAGCAATTTTCAAGGAAATGCGTCTTTCGTCCTGAGGACAAGAGGGATACAAAAACCGCGAGAAAAAATGTTTAGAAGTCTTTTCGAAATGTATCGCTCGCTAATCACAACTGTAATATATTTAACAAAAAAAAATTAGTTATCTTTTTAGTTTGGTTAATATTTATGCACGTGATTAGATTTTGAATTATGTGATATGATTTCTATTATTATGACTAAACAGAATATCTCGAAATTTGGAACATACATAGCATATTAAGCGCTTGCTTCTCCGCCACGCGTCTGTTGAACTCTTGACCACTGACCCCAAACAATATATATATTTGAAAGATTGCACTCATATCGTACAGTTAAGGGCGAGCCTGTAATATGTTTTCATATTTACATAATGTTTTATTGTGGTCGGTGAACTATTAACCAAAACAATTGTCAATCTTTCTAAAGTCATTTAAGAGCTAAGTATCTATAAATTAATGTATATATACTGATCTTCAAGGAGATGAGAAATCAACTATTTTATGTCCCATCGTAATATGGAACGTAAATAATATTGTATAAGTATTATATAAAATGTTGTACTTACATATCGTCGGTGCGCCGACAAAAACTCCTATGTGTTTCGAATTTTTTTATTGTTGAAATGCAATGTCCTTGCTGTCATACGACTAACCACGAAAGCATTTTGCGCTATCTTCATCGGTTCCGAAGTTACCTAAAACTCCTATGTGTCTCCCTCTATACAAATGCTCCAACAAAAACCCCTATGTGTTGTCGGCACAGCAGTCCCAAAGGATAGAAGGTTGACTTAGATTCACGCCAAAAATCGGCTAATGAGGTTTTGTTCAGAATAATCCCCTCTATTCGACAATGAATAGATCAAAATTGGATCTGCTTTCATTAGCGAGTTATCGCGAAAACAGTACTTTTCTCAAAACAAACATAATAGCTTTGATTTGTAATGAAAAACGTGGAAATTTGGAATTGTAACAATTTTCTTTAAATATAATGATTTGTAAGACGTTTTGTAACGTCCGCGATATTTGCAATGTTTATACCCTACACGACACTGTGGTACAGGGTATTATGACTTTGTGCATTTGTTTGTAACACCCAAAAGGATAAGAGATAGACCCATTGTTTATTATACCGATCGACTTGTAATCACTTTCTGAGTCGATTTAGCTATGTCCGTCTGTCTGTCTGTCTGTAGATGTATTCTTGTAATCAAAGTACAGGTCGCAATTATGGTCCAGTCTCAACGAAACTTTGCACATAACTTTCTTTAGGCCCAAGGACGATCCCTATTGAATTTGGTTAACATCGGTTCAGATTTACTTATAGCTCCCATATATATGTACCTCCGATTTGGCATATATGCACTGTATAAGCAACATTTTTGAACCGATGTGTACAAAAATTGACAGAGAGTAGTCTTATGATACACTTAGAGACAATACAAAATTTGAGGGAAAACGGTTCAGATTTAGATATAGCCCACATGTATATGATACCCCCGATTTGACATGTAAGCGCTGTAGAAACTGTATTTTATATCCGATCAGTACGAAATACAACAGAGAGTTTTCTTATTACATGTATGAACACTGGCTAATTCGGGGAAAATCGGTTCAGATTTAAACATAGTCCCAATATACGAGTATTTGTTACACCCGATTTGACATGTAACCGCTGTAGAAACCGTATTTTGTATACGATAAGTACGAAATCCGGCAGAAAGGGTTTCTTATTATATGAATGAAAACTACCAAATTCGGGGAAATTCTGCTCAAAGTTAGATATAGCCCCCATACTTATATATATATGTTCCACCCGATTTGACATTAAGCGCTGTAGAAACCGTATTTTATATCCGATCAGTAAGAAATTCAAAAGATAAAGTTTTCTTATTATATGAATGAACACAGCCAAATTCTTATCGCAATGCCCATTTTCGCATTGTTAGGGAGGTGTAGGGTAGTATATAGTCGGCCCCGCCCGACTATCTGTTTTATATTGCGAATTTGAGTAATCCATAAAATCGACTTACACCGCCAAATTTTTCCACAACAATTATACCGAATTTAATAAGATTAATATATTTGCATTCAATGATCTCTGAGAAATATATTTATATCAGCATTTCCGCGAAAAATAACCCTCGACGAATAAATTTTGTACCAAAAAAATAAGTTCGAAATTATTTTACTATATAATGCTATTATCCCGCATATGGACAGTTCTAAGGAAAAGTGGTCAAAGGAAGTTTGGGAGATAAGCGAAAGGCCTACAACTCTTTCTTTAACATATAATACTCGTATTCTATGCGATTGGCATGATAAACGATGTGTCTATCTCCTCTCTTTTTAGGCGTTACAAACAAAGTCATAACACCTGGTACCACAGTGTGCTGTATGTTTTCTGCACAAGCAACACTTTTACAGACATCGTACGCCGATGTCACCTGAAAAAAGGGACGCTTGGCAAACTGTGAAAAATTGTGTTGTAGGTAAATTTTCGAAAAAAGTTAAGCATGTTTTCCAAAACATAAATGTTAAAAATAAAACAAGTATACCCTCCACCATGAGAGAGCATTTCTACAGGGATCAAGTTAACCAGAATTGGTTAGCCAGACCGGACTGTAAAATCGCTAGGTCTCTCTGGCCTCTTATGTCACAAACCAGAGCAAGGGACTTGCTGAACCTCACAAAGATGGATTTACGCCTGTTAGTGGGCGTTTTCACAGGCCACTGTAACGTTAGAGCATTTACATCAAAGTGGCAACGGGACACCGAAGACTACTGTCGTCTCTACACAGACGAAGAGGAACTTGAAACGATCGATCACCTTCTTTGCCAATGTGCTTTTCTTTCTAGAAGAAGACACTGCTATCTAGGTGACTTTACGATCGAAGATCTCGAAGCTCTGTCATCGCAAAAGATCGTCAACATCCTCAATTATATTAGTTGCCTGAAGTGGCTGGAGATGATAACCGCTCATCCATCTGCCTAAACGGCATTGTCTATTGCAGGAACTTCTCTGCCCTCTCCTCATTTAATACAACATTTCTTTTTTCCGCTCTTCTCACTTCTTATTGGGACCCCCATCCACCCCCTCTGATTACTCAATCTATAATTCTTTATGGGCCTAACACAATGGACGTTTAGGACTCCGAGTGGAGTAGTGCACGCCAATTGGTAGTGCACTACGCGTCCTTTAACCTAACCTATACCCTCCTCCATGGATCGCACGTGAATGGTGATGGCTACTAACAAACTAATTATACCAAATTTCCGCGCAGTTCGTTGAAATTTGAGGTTTTTGTAGCGTTACGAAGTCAAATCTAGAGGGACCTTTGTATAGATGCTATATCAGAACATGGACCTTATGACTACCGTTGTTTGTGTGAATATTTCCGGGATAAATAAACCCCAGCTACCAATTTTCAGCCCGATCAGTCGCGGGATGTTTATGGCGTAAATGCTGGTGCATTTATTGTAATAAATTATAGAATGAAAATATATTAAATTCGCAAAAATATTTTTGTAAAAATTTAGCGGTGTAAGTCGAATTTTTGGATTACAAAAATTTCGCTATAGAATAATATTGTAAATATCGCTGACGTTACAAAGCGTCTTATAAATGTTAATATTATTAATATCTATGGGAAATTATGTTACAGTTTTAAATGTCCGCGATTCAATGTAATTGAGTTCGGTTTTTTGTTTAAAAATTGTTTTTATCGCGAAAAGGAAGCCGATCAGATTTTCATCTCTTCTTATCTGAGTAGAGGGGATGATTCTGTATAAAAACTCATTACCCGTTTTTGGCCACAATTCAAGCCAACTTTCGATTTCTTGAGGTATGCTGTGAACATTCAAATATCAAAACTCCTATGTGTAATTTTTTGGTTTTATAAATATTTAAAATGCTCCAAACAAAATATCCTATATGTCGATTTTTTTGAAAACCATTTACCACGTCATGGCCTTTTCACATATACGATTTTTGTCATGATATTTTTATCGCGATTGACGGAATAGCAACGTTTTTTGTCTCTCCTGAAAACTAGTAAAAAATATATAGGAGTTTTCGCTGATATACTCGTATAGTTACGAGTGTGGCTCAGATTAACGAAAGTTGAACAGTTGGGATCAAAATAAGATAATTCTGTCTGGTATTTAAAGCGGCGATGGACAACTAGCAACAAGGTTACTGGTTTAAACCATGTGAACTATAACCTTTTCTACGCTAACACAGGTACTCGTCCAAGGACTTTTATTTTGTGCCATAAAAATATTTTCTCTCCAGAGTTGTCAACATCGGACGCAACGGTGCTGAGGCAAGGTAATGGAAATATGTACCTGGCGTCAATATATCTGCCATTCGATGCGCCGACATTGCCATCTTCGTCGGAATTAAAACGTCTGGTGAGGGAATCCAAACACACAAGTAATGAGTTATTAGCTGGGTGTGACGCCAACTCCCATCATATCGATTGGGATAGTACTAACACCAATAAAAGGGGACATGTCCTTATCGAATTTTTGAATACAAATGACCTCATAACTCTTAACATAGGAAACACTACAACCTTTGTTAACAAAAGTTAGGGAAGAAGTATTCGATATAGCGATATGTTCAGAAAATCTTATTGATGAGATCCATGAGTGGAGGGTTGCGGATGAACACTCCTATTCGGACCACCGTTATATAAGGTTTAAAATTGCACGGCCACCGCCAAACCCAATAAGTTTCCGTAATAAGGCTAAGACCGACTGGACTAATTTCGGAAATCTACTTAGAAATCGATTGGGGCAGCCTACACGCGAGTATCTATGTGCAGAAGACATTGATATCAATGTGAAGAAGATTACCGAGGCTCTTGTAAAATCATTCGAAGATAGTTGCCCACTTCGAGAAAGGAAGTCTGCCTTTGAGAAACCCTGGATGACAGGAAAAATTCGCTCGATTGGCAAAGATGTCCGCATACTTTACAACAGAGCTCGACGTAAAAACCAATCAGTATATTGGGACGACTACCACAGAAGACTCAAAGAATACAATAAAATCATTCGATCGGCGAGGGTTTTCTGTGAACAGGATCGGCGAGACTTTTCTGAAAACTCATGTCCAAACCGAAACACTGCTGGATGAAACGGGTAAAAGGATGGAAACTATAGAGGATACCGTAAGGCTCTTAATGAAAACTCATTTTCCGACCGGTAATGCTGGACCAACAGAGGAAGAGTTACAGAATGAAAATGTATTGCATCAAGTACCTATTACGGATATAACAGATGGTATGGTTAAAGAAGCGATAAAAAGTGTCTCTCCCTTTAAGGCTGCGGGTCCGGATGGAATATTTCCAGCACTTCTGCAGAATGAGGTGGATCTGGTATCAACTCATCTGGCTGGAGTGTTCACTGCATGCCTTACCCATTCTTATACACCAAAAAACTGGCAGGAATCAAGGGTAGTCTTCATACCAAAGCCTGGCAAGGCGAGTTATACGACCCCAAAGGCTTATCGACCCATTAGCCTAACTTCTTTCCTGTTAAAAACAATGGAGCATTGATAACATGGTCAAAAGTAAAATAGGGGATGACAGGCTATAAATTCAAACAACGCGCCTATGTCAAAGGAAGATCAGTGGAAACCGCTCTGCGTGAAGTAGTGCACCACATAAAAGAGTCCTTCAGTAAATAAATGTATACACTTGCTGTTTGCATAGACATTGAGGGCGCATTTAACAATGTACAGACCGATACACTTATCCAGTCCTTAGACGAGTTTCGGGTTGACCGGGCGTTGATAAACTGGATCAACAATATGCTAAGGAATAGGTGGATTATTTGTGGGTCATATGACGTAAAAATTAGAGACAAGGGAAATCGTGGTATACCTCAGGGGGGCATTTTATCGCCTCTTCCATGGGTTACGACGATACACAGTCTCCTAAAAGCCCTCACCAATGAAGGACTTAAACCAGTCTGTTATGCAGACGACGTTGTTATACTTCTAAGGGGCTTTCATCCAAATATATTATGCAGAAGAGCTGAGGAGGCACTTAACATAGCATCTAACTGGGCACAACCAAGGGGAATAAATGTTAACGCAGACGAAACAGAAATATGTCTATTTAAAAGGGAAACGAAGATCCCACGTTTTACCCGGCCTCGATTCCTGAATAAGACAATTGCTATAACTAAAAAGGTAAAATACTTGGGAGTAATCTTGGATCGGAAACTGTGCTGGAAAGATCATCTTGAAGAAAGAGTTACAAAGGCCCACAGATGTTGGTCATTGTGTTCTGCTATAGGTTTAAAATGGGGACTACGTCCAAATATGACACACTGGCTTTACATGAGCGTGATTGGACCAATAATCACTTACGCCTGTGTAGTGAGGTGGACATCAATGGACAAGAAGTGCAACGTAATACTTTTGCAAAAATTCAACGTATGTCCTGTCTAGGCATAAGCGGGGCATTTAGAACTGCACCAACAAAAGCGTTGAAGACTATACTGCACATCCAACCAATAGATATCCGTATAAAGTATGAGGCAGCCCTCACAGCAAGACGTCTACAAGTAATGGGTGAATGGATAAATCGAGACCAAAAGTCGAACCATAAGAAGATATTACAATCACTTGTAGGTCATATTCAAACAACAGAAATCTCCGACCGCATTCATGAAGTGCGGCTTACAGCTACCTGTGATTCGTTCGTGCCAGACAGACGCTCCTGGAAAAACGGAACACTAGCTCATGTGCCAGTGGGAATCAGCTGCAACACGGATGGGTCCAGGTGAGGAGGAAGGACTGGTCCGGGACTTTTTTTATTGATGAACCAGAAGTCGAACTTTACTTCCGCCTCTCAGACCATAATACAGTATTTTAAACAAAAGTTCGAGCAATCACGGAGTGTGTTAACTGGCTCAGTAATACCACAAAGCCTAAATATGCAAACATCTTCACTAATAGCCAAATGGCGATCAAAGCAATATCATCGGAAAAGGTCAAATCCAGAACTGTGACTGTAAAAGAACGTAAATAATTACTCAGTCCATGGTCAACTGCGTATTTTCTGGGTACCGCGACACGACGGAGTGATTGGAAATGAACGAGCAAACAGCTTGGCTTCAAAGGGCAGAGAACTTCGAGTAATAAACTTAGAAAATTGGAAACCTTTTGAAGCCATAAACAAAATTGGAAACCTTTCGAAGCCACGAAGGATGATTTGAAGCACTGGGTAGTGATGGCTCACAAAACTGTGTGGAATAGAGCAACTGTAGGAGCAACTGCAAAGATACTGTGGGGTGACCCAAATGAGAGAAAACAAATAGTTTTCTGAAACTAAACAAGATCGAGATTAGTAAGATGATGAGTGTTCTAACGGGACACTCAAGCTTACAGTCACAGAAAACGACGAGTGCAGGGTATGCAGGGAAAACATCGAAACGATGGAACATTTCTGTGTCACTGCCCAGCTTTCGCACATGCAAGATCCCGATATTTCGGTTCCGACATATTGCCAGACTTGGCTCATCTCAGAGGATACGACTGGAAGATAGTGAAAAAAATCGTGTCTAGTACCGATTTTCTGTAACCCGTGGGGAATAAAAATCGTAAATAAGGAGCGCACAACAGGCCGAACCACTGGCTTAAGTGTATGTCCATGGACATGAGACATTTAAACATCTCCTCTCTTCAACCTAACCTAACCTATATGTAAATCTCAACCAATTTTCTCTAAACTCGGCAATCTGTATCCCTATATCAAAAAACTCCACCGCGCTAAATTTCAAAATGATTGGATGTGAAATACAGATTTTGTAGATCTAAAAGGCTAAATCGGAAGGATTATATGTATGGGGGCTATATTTAAATCTGATTTTGACCAATTCAGCAAGATCGGAATGAAATTGCGACCTGTACTTAAAGAACATCATAAGAAGGACAGACGGACGGACAGACATGTTTAAATCGGCTCAACTAGTAATTTTGAGTCGATCGGTGTATTTAAATATTTCGCGAAAAGTGAGTGTAAACAAATGTTGGAGGTATGTTAGTATTTTTTTATGGAAAGTCCGCGGAAAATGCTTTAAAAATAGCCTGAAAAACTAGTACAAAGACAAAATTTTAATTTGTCTGAACTTTGATGTTCGCGATTTCATTTAAGAGTTAATATTGTTTGTCAGTACTGCGTAGGGCAATATTTGTTTCAAAATTGAGGAAGGTCTAATTTTTGGTGTCTGAAAGAAATAACTACCAATATAAATATTTGAATGTATTCATATGCAAATACTATGAATTTGTATAGATTTTGGGAATAAGCTCACCCCCATTTCCCAAACATTTTTTATTTACTTAAAAAACCATCGGATCTATTTATGCAGTTTGGATCGTCAACTCAATGACAAATGTATCAACCATTTGGATATGCATACATACAGAAGCAATGTATTAATTTTTCAAAGGTTCGCTTTTTGGTTGATCATAAAATACCTTATTCCAAAAAAAAATGGAAGATTTTTTGTAAATATGTCAAAACATCTCCTTTGCCGGAGAATGACATTCATGCGACGCCACACAGTGGTTCAGAATCAAGATCCATCGGCCAACATTCAATAACTTTTGTTCTAGTAAACATTTTTGAGTTCTCTAAAAACAAGGATCCAGGGATTATTTTGAGATATTAACATTGAAAATCGGGCATTCGGGTATCTTAGACATTTTTTTTGGATTTAAACGACAAGTAAAGTTTTTATTTTTTGTTTTTACGCATTTGCCCATAATGCGCAAAAAAAATTTCATTACAAATTGTGATTTATAACTTAGGTTGAAGGATTCCCCGTTTTTGCAGGGTAACTTTTGCCAAATTGCACCCTTGAAAGATAGGACAAGAAAAGGCCGAGCAAATTTCCTTTATCCTCAACTTTAACGTTATGCTAATCGGAGTTCGTTTGACATTGCTATGCCCAAAAAACGCTTAATAATACCTGATTTTGCAGACAAATCGAATTACTGCAGGAAACCTGCACACCGGTAGTATTACAATTCATTCAGGAATAAACATTGACTATGTTTTACTGTTCGTATACCTGAATATCGAATAAAACTAGCTCAGTGGTTTTTAAGTTGGTGGATTTTTCTCCACTTTTAATTAGTAGATAAGAAAATAATAAAGTTAAGACATCACAATTTGTAATAAAAAAGTTTGAGGCAAAAGCTTTTAAAATGTATGAGAAACAGTTTAACAAAACTCGACAAAGAAATTGCGTTTTTTTTCAATTTTCGAAATCTGAAAGGTGCGAAAATCTGTAATACGAAACAAATTAAAATTTTTCTGGCGCATTATGAGCAAATACGTAAAAACATGTAAAAAAACATAAAAACAAAAAAATAAAAATGTTACTTTTCGTTTAAATCCAAAAATAAGAAAAGTAGTAAACTTTGGCCAAATTTCTAAGATATACCCGATTTTCAATGTTAATATCTCAACATAATCCTTGTATCCTTGTCTAATTTCGGGATTTTACAGAACTCAAAAATGTTTACCAGAACAAAAGTTATTTTGGCCGATAGATTTTGATTCTGAACCACTGTGCGCCGATTATTTGAATTCAATCGGCTCAGCCGCCGCCGATAATTTGTTCACCTTAATTGCCTGGGAGGAAAACAATTATCCCTTTTACGTCCGGTTGACGAAAGAGGATCTAACTGAACGACAGCCAGTCACTCACTTTCTCATGAAATAGCGATCCACCAATTTCTGAGTTTTCGTACGTATAGCCGTATTGTGAATGACTGAAATTTTTAACAGGAAAGCGGTTATTTCCAAATCCTGAAATTTATTGTAGTAAAAGAGTGTCTGTCGCGATTCCATTTTCAATAAAGCGTGAAATCAGCATTTTTATCACTTAATTATTAGCATATCTCAATAACGCGAATATATATTGAATTGAATATTTGATTAAATCCTTCGAGATCGGGTCCACTACCTGCTGGCTAGGATTCGATTTGACCAGTGCAATATCGTAGATCAGTGCAAAAAATCCGACATCGATTTTTTTCGAAATATTTTTTTGTTGTTCTGGTGTTTATGACTACAGAATGCCACCATTAAATTTTATTAATCGTGTTGCTGGTCCACATTCTAAAGTAAACACACTTTAAAATAAGAAAAAATTATAAAAAACTAGCATTTAATTAGCCGGTGTTGTCCGGGTAGTCTTTTAACAGTTCCATCCAAACTTCGTAGGCTTTATGATATTCAATTAAAAAATTCGATTAAAAGGCAAAGTCAAAACAGTAAAATGTTGATGCTGATCAAAATTCTAGTATAAAAATCCTGAGCTCTGACTACCACAAAAATTAACAATGCAAAATTTCTTATTTTAAGTTATTGGTATATGTTTATTTGCTGTAGGAGTAAAAGCTGACATTTGCCACAGAATACACATTTTAAATTTTCCGATTTTACGTTAGTTTCAGTAACCATGAAGTCACATATTCTATTTTATCTCGTTTGATCGGTGCGACCAAAAAGCGAAAACCTAATGTGGGCTATGGAAACAGAAAATTTTATTGTTGAAACAAGATCAGGACCCAAAAACAAAACAAGAAATTTGGATAAAAAATATATGTATATAAGTATTTAAAATCGTTGGTTCACAAATAGCTTTTTCTGTTTGATCATAGGCCGATCATACAACATCTAATTCAAAATAATGGCAAAAGCTCAAACGGTATGAACATATTTTTGATCGTGTTGTTGTTGTTGTTTGTTGTTGGTCTGTGCTTTTTTTATTCGCTCAGAATAAATTCGGATTAAAGCCATATATATGTTTCAGTTACTTTATGTCTATTGCAAAAATGTAATAGAAACAAATACAATTGATAGAGAAATTGCAAATGCGCTGATCACAAACTGCAAAATAAAATCTTTGAATGTATCCTAGCCAGCACATAACATAGATTGTTTTGACTTAATCGACCCTTTAAATATCAGAAAGAATTATATTATTTTGGTCCCATCAGTTTAGATTAATCTGAGTAGGGCATTGTTCCCGACACACTTAACTATATGTGTGCAAACTTTCTCCATAATACCTCTCAGAGATCATTAGCTACTATTTATTGCATACTTCAAACAATGATAGGTTTAGTTTTCGATTTAATCTGGTTAGTTGTTACAGTAGATATGACTCCAGGTTGGACATAAAATAGTTGATATCGCATCTCCTTGTAGATCAGTATACATATATACATCAATTTATATATACTTAGCTCCTAAGTGACATTATAAAAATTTAAAATTGTTGTGGTCAGCACTGAACTGACCACAGTTAAAATCGTGTGAATATGAATAGCATATTCCAGCCACGCCCTTACCAGTATGTTTGTAAACTTTCAGATTAATACTTTTACATGGACTCAGTGGTTAGAGGTCAAGAGCTATGTTTCAAATTTCGATATAATTAGTCATGATAATAGAAATCATATCACATAATTCAACACCTGATCACGTGCATACATATTGACCACACTGTATGAGAAGAATTGCAAGAAAGTCCTCAACTCCAAACTTCTGTACGAACCGAATGACAAAGCCGGTCTGGATAATCCGGTCGAGCATATCACCACATCATTCAATAGTTCCCTTGAAGAAGCCTGTCCAAAAACAAGGTACAAGGGTAAAACTAAACCCCAATGGTGGACTTCTGAACTAACGGTTATGAAAAAGACCTGCAACAAGCTATTCAAAAGGCTAAATCTACCGGGGTCGATAATGTTTGGGATGCCTATAAAGAGCAAATCAAGATCTATAAGAAGGAACTTAGGATGGCGCAAAGATGCTCTTGGTATACCTTCTGTGGCGAAGTGGAAAAGGTCTCCGACGCCACAAGGCTGAGGAAAATACTATCAACTTCACCTTGTACACTGGTTTACGTGCAGGATAAGGCAAATAACTGGACAAAAAACAGCGAGCAGTCGCTGAATGTACACACACCGGGGAACTCACCAACAGAACCCGAAGATCAGCAGGACCAACAAGAATGCGAGCGTTGCTAGCTTGTTGACTGCGAGATCCAGAATAAGCTGGGCTATAAACAGCTTTGATCCCTTCAAGTCACCTGGACCAGACGGCATCACTCCAGCAGAAATGCAGAAAATGTTAAAGTCCATTATCCCCTGGCTGGAGAAAATTTATGTAGGCTGTATCAGGCTTTCATACATCCCGAATCGGTGGAGGGATTCCAAAGTGGTATTCATACCTAAAGCGGTGAAGATATCACACACTAGGCCAAAAGACTTCAGACCAATTAGCCTATCCTCCTTTCTATTGAAAGGCCTGGAAAGACTTTTAGATTATTTTATTAGGGAAAACCTGAATACAAAACTCCTGTCGGTAAACCAATATACTAACAATAAGGGGAAGTCTACAGAATCAGCCCTGCACGAACTTGTGAGCACTATCGAATCGTCGCTACATTTCAAGGAATTCACCATGGTGGCATTTCTTGACATAGATGGCCTTTAAAAACATTCACTCAGATGCAGTAATTGCGGCACTGTCATATCTTAATGTAAACTCTAGCTTGATTAGACTTATACACAGCCTGCTCAACAGAAGGCGCATAACAGCGTGTCTTGGGTCCACAACTCTAACAAGGTTTGTAAACAGAGGGACTCCACAAGGAGGAGTACTGTCTCCACTAATTTGGAACCTAGCGGTGAATGAAATCCTTCTAGATTTAGAACGTTGTCGCTGCAATGTCGTGGTATATGCGGACGACGTGGCAATCGCAGTGAGTGGCAAATTCGTAAACGTCCTCAGAGACATCCTACAGTGGTTTGGGCGTTAACCCAAACAAGACAGAATTGGTTCTCTTTACTAGGATGAATAATGTCCCACATGTGGACCCTCCACCTCGGTTAAATGGAACAGATCTAGTCTTTTCTGAAAGTGCAAAATTTTTGGGAATAATTCTAAGATAGGAAGACGTAACTTATTGGAACGTGTAAGGAAGGCCAACGTCGCCTTATACTCCTGCAAAAAGGCTGTAGGGTCGCGGTGGGGCCTCTCTCTTAAAATCGTCCACTGGATATATATGTGTAGCAGTAGTTCGTCCAATACTGTTATACGGCATTGTGGTATAGGGGACGGCAACTGACAAACTAACCATCAGCAACCTACTAACAAAGTTTCAGAGAACTGCCTGCCTGTGCATAAGCGGAGCCTTAAGGACTACAGCGACTGAGTCTCTACAAGCCCTAATCCACATACTGCCGATTAATATTGTGGCGACAGAAGTTGCAACCAGAGCGGCAATAAGATTAAACTACCTATCAATGTGGAGGTACAAGAACTACGGTCACATGAGGATACTAAATACCAACTGTGTACACCTTCGAGAGAAATTACACCACCATGATTCCCACCAGAGATGAATGGGTTGGCAGGCTTGATGAAAAGGTTGGCTTCGGAGTACACTGTGAAGAACTTAGTTTGGATATAGCTCACAGACTACCAGATGCAAAGCCGATGAACTTGCTAGGAAAGGGACGGCATTAAAAATTCTCGAAGAATTTGCATATATTGGTGCGCCACTATCCACGTGCAAGCTTTGGCTTAGGCAAGAGGCAATCAGGCAGTCCAACGGAAGATGAACGGAAATCGGCACCTGCAGGCTAGCTAGATAAATCAGGCCAAGGTATGACCTGAGAAGATCAAAATATATCTTCGCACTAGAGAGGCAAAGACTGTTTTAAAAAAAGGGGTGGAATACATATATGCAAAATTATGAAATTGAGATATCTTCCACAATTTGTTAGCGAGAGTGCTGTAATTTTGTACATAAGTATCTGGTGGTAGTGTACGTGATTGGTCAACGTGACTGGTCCAAAAATGGGCGGGATAGGACCAATGGGGGCCCGCCCATATGAACCAATTTTTAAAATTGCAAAATTTGTTAGTGAGAGTGCTGTAATTTAGTGTATATTTGTATATATCTGGGACCAGTCAACGTGATTGGTTTAAGAATGTACAAGTTTTAAAATTGAACAATTTGTGTTGTTGTTATTTATTGTTGGTCTGTGCTTTTGTTATTCAGTCAGAATTTATTTGGTTTGAGACCATATGTTCCATTTACTTTCTGTCTATTCCAAGAAAGTAATAGAAACAAATACAAAAATTGGTAGAGAGTTTTAATTGCTTGGTAGAATTGACTGCAGTTTCGATAGACACCACTCTATCATCTTCAGAATTCAGTAGCAATAGTGTATGTCTTTAACTTAAATCAGCTGAAATACTTGAGGAAGCAGTAAATTGAATTTAACAAGAACTGCTAGCGAGAGTGCTGTAATTTTGTGTATATGGGCATTTCTCCAATGTCGAATGCGACATTCCTACGCATTCAGAGTGAAAAAAACATATGCCAAAACATTATTTCATTTTGACAAAAGGCGAAACTTATAGCTCTCGATTAGCACTATAATTGGTGCTAAGGTTGATTTTGCCCAATTGTTCGTTTTCAAGATAATTACAAAAAACCAGGCCATTCGCACGCGACAAAAACAGAAGTCGTTTTCAAAGCACACCAATCAAACACTGATTTCAGGGAAACCTGAAGGAATATTTTAATGCGACTAATTTTAAAATTATGACATTTTAAAAATGATGACATTTTAAAATTAGTTTATATATCTTAATAATGTTTTTTATTTTATTCAAAAATATTAAGTAGTTTATTTTTTATTTAATTTTAATCACATTCGCACGCGACTTTTCGCATGCGACATTTTATTCCATCGTTCTTTTTATGTTTATTTTTTTACTTGTTATGCAACTAGACATCAAAAGGTTGATTATAAATGATTTTTAATATATTCAATATATTTATTTTCAAAACAAAAAAAATATTTTTCTTATATCCCTTAAATATAAATCAAATGTTTACAACATAAATTTTGCAATTATTCGAATTTGCACACGAATATTTTAAAATGTGATGAATAAATGTAGTTTTTGGGAAAATTAGTTAAATTTGATAGATTCCCTATAAAAAAATAGTAAAACAACATACTTTTATAGACTTTCAATTTTTTGGCTGCGGTTGACATCTCGTTGGAAATGCCCAAAAATTTACGGGATCCGAAAGCTGAAGTCCGGGGCAACGAAGTATAACCGGTTCCAGCTAGTCTATATATAGAAAATTTTTGCGTGACTGACCGATCATCTCCCAGTCCAAACTCCTTGGAACGTAGACGTTCAATAGGACGGAATTTTTCGAAATTCGTACTTTTAGCGTCACATTGGCGCAAAAGGTTATAAATATGGTACCACCACCAAATCTAAACGGAATGAGCTAAAATCGTGAAATTTGGTGTGAGGGTAGCTCTTATGAGGTAGACTCAGGAATTGATAGGACTTTTCGCAATTCAAACATTTGCCAACAGAGTGTGTAAAGACCACAGCCAAATCCAAATGGCAAGAGCCAGGATCGTGAAATTTGCTGTGAGCGTAGCCCTTGGGACTTAAACTAGAAAAGGGAGTAATTTTTATACCCTACACCACACTGTGGTACAGGGTATTATAAGTTTGTTTCACGGCAGATGTTTGTAACACCTTAAAATAACACAGCTAGACCCACCTTAAAGTACACCGATCGACTCAGAATCACTAGCTGAGTCGATTTAACGATGTCCGTCCGTGCGTCCGTCTGTCCATGTAAAGTTGTTCGTCGACTACAGGTCGCAATTTCACTCCGATCGTTCTGAAATTTTGCAGTTTAGAGTATTTCGCGGCTGTTAAGGTCGCTATTGAATTTGGTTGAAATCGGTTCAGATTTAGATATAGCTCCCATATATATCTTTCGTCCGATTTGGCCCTTTAGTCCTATAGAAGCTGTATTTTACATCCAATCGTTTTGAAATGTAGAATGGTAGAGTTTCTTGATCCATGAACCAACATTGCCGAATTTGAAGAAAATCGGTTAAGATTTAGCTATAGCTCCCATATATATGTTTCGTCCGATTTGGCCCTTTAGTCCTATAGAAGCTGTATTTTACATCCGATCGTTTTGAAATTTAGAATGGTAGAGTTTCTTGATCCATGAACCAACACTACCAAATTTGAAGAAAATCGGTTCAGATTTAGATATAGCTCCCATATATATCTTTCGTCCGATTTGGCCCTTTAGTCCTATAGAAGCTGTATTTTACATCCGATCGTTTTGAAATTTAGAATGGTAGAGTTTCTTGATCCATGAACCAACACTACCAAATTTGAAGAAAATCGGTTCAGATTTAGATATAGCTCCCATATATATCTTTCGTCCGATTTGGCCCTTTAGTCCTATAGAAGCTGTATTTTACATCCAATCGTTTTGAAATTTAGAATGGTAGAGTTTCTTGATCCGTGAACCAACATTGCCGAATTTGAAGAAAATCGGTTAAGATTTAGCTATAGCTCCCATATATATGTTTCATCCGATTTGGCTCTTTAGATCCAATCGTTTTTATACCCTACACCACACTGTGGTACAGGGTATTTTTTAAGTATAAAATGTCCAAAATAAATTTATGTAAACAATTTATACATGAATTACAAAATTTATATATCAGAGTTATTCAATATTACGAGAGTGGTGTAGGGTATTATATAGTCGGCTCCGCCCGACTTTAGCATTTCCTTACTGGTTTTAAAATTGTATAGGCTCAGTAGGACAGAAAGGGATAAATATGGTACCATCGCCAAATTTAATGCCTAGAGTTAGAATCATGAAAATTTAAGCGAGGGACTTTCTGTCCTTTGGGCAACTGATCGGGGTAGTCAGTTTTTTTCGATATTCGTACTTTCCTGGGCACAGTGGGGCAAAAAGTGTATAATATGGTACAGAGGGTTACTAAATATGGTGAATATTGCTAAATATTGCTTTTGGAGAATAAACTAGAAATCGGAAGCGTTTTTAGAAATTATAACTTTAAGAGCCACAGTGTGACAGAACGAATTAGATATGGTGCATGGGGCAAAAAAGGAACAATCTGCCAAAATTGAAACTTAAACATGAGATATGAAGAGTTTTTATGCGTTTAGGAAAGCGGTTAAATAATTTACAGTGGAAAAAACTGGTACAGTGGGGAAAATATGGTTAAATATGGTTCAGTGGGGGGAAAAGGGTTAAGTATGGTAGCGTGGAAACAAATTTAAATATGGTACAGTGAGACAAAAATATAGTGTAATATGATATAGTGGGGCAAACATTTTTAAATATGATACAGTGAGACAAAGGGTTAAATGTGGCACAGTGGTGCAAAAAGTGTTAACTATGGTACAGTGTGGCAAAAATAGTTATATATGGTAAAGTGGGGCAAAAAGCGTTGACTGTGGAACAGAGGGGCAAAAATATATAAACTATGATACACTGGGGCAAAAAGGATTAAATAAGATACAGTGGACAAAAAGTGTTAACTGTGGAACAGTGAGACAAAGGGTTGAATATGGCCCAGTGGGACAAAAAGGATTAACTATGGTACAGTAGACACAAATAGTTACATACGATATCGTGGGACCAAATGGGTTAAATATGGTACAGCGGTTCAAAAAATGTGTTAACTATGGTACAGTGATGTAAAAATGGTTAAATACATATATTGTACAGTAGGACAAAAAGGTGTTAAATATGATTTACTGGGCATAAAAGAGGTAAATATGGTACAGAGAGTCAAAAAGCGTACATTTTGTACAGAGAGTCAAAAAGCTTACATTTAGTACAGTGGGCAAAAATGTGGATGCAGGGAGAGAGGGTAACTCCTGGAACATAAATATGAGGTATGAGGAGTTTTTTAAAGATTTATGATTTTAGGAGCACTATGGTGCAAAAAGGTTAACGTTATGGTGAAAATGGGGGAAGCTAAATTTGTTTAATATGGTACAGTGACGCAAAAAAAGTGTTTAATACGGCAGTGTGGCAAAATTGTTAAATGTGTCCCAGATATGTATAAAATTTCGTACTTGAGAAGCACAGTATAATAAAGTTTTAAATATGGTACAGTTGTGCACAAAGTGTTGAATGGTAGAGACAGGGGATAAAAATGGTTAAATACGGCCTAAGGCTGCGAATCTAGATCTTCGAATATAAACTATGATTTTATCCTAAATACATTATTTAAGTGGCACTGTGGGTCAAAAACTTAAAAATAAATACTGTACAGTCGTGCAAAATTGGTTAATTATGACACATTAGGGCAAAAGGGTTTAGTGTGTTATAATTCACTTCAGCTTTTTAAATTCGTACCTTTATAGACACGGTGGAACAAACAGGGTGTGAATTATCCAAAAAAAATAGTTTTTCGACATTCAGAGGTACAGTGGGGTAAGGAATAAATATTGTTCCATGATGTCTTGGAACATAACCAAGATATATTGTACAATTTGTTAGCGGGAGTTCTGTAATTTTGTGTATATGTACATATGTATATGGTGGCGGTCTATGTGACTACCCAGTAAATAATTATTTCCGACGTGTCGGACGTCGGCAAATTCTCGTAAGCCGAATTGTCTAAATTTTCTTTAGACATTTAAACGCTTCTCTGAACAATATAGGTTAGACAATTCTACACATTCACTAAAATTCCATACGAGATTTACACTACATTTCTGCACATTCTCGGAAGGGATTTTTTGTTTCTTTTCTTAATCGAGAATTATGCGACATTTCTGCACATTCTCGGAAGGGATTCTTTGTTTCTTTTCTTAATCGAGAATTATGCGACGTTTCTGCACATTCTCGAAAGGGATTTTATGTTTTTTTCTTGATCGACAATTATTCGACGTTTCTGCACATTATCGAAAGTGTTTATTGTTTTTTTTTCTTTATCGAGAATTATACGACGTTTTTGCACATTCTCGTATAGTGTTTTTTTCTTTTCGGAATTGAATTTTAGTCTTGTTTTATTTCAGTAACCATGTGCCAATAATTCGATTCCCGCAAAATAGCTAACTGTTAATTTTCATGGAATAGCAAGAACTGGTTCTTGTTGTTTTGCATACATTCTTTTGTTTGTTTTCTTACATCACCTCTCATTTTAAACTGTGCCACAAAACAATCAACACGTCGCGGATAAGCATTTAATTTATTTATTTATTATAATTAATTATTTTATTTATTTATTCAGAAAAGTCGAACCATTAGTCAGAAACCGGTCGGACAAATTTCGATTTTTGATTAGACTTCATTCCGAAATTGGTCCGACAAATCGGAAAAAAATGTCGGAGATGTCGGACCAAATTCGGATTTTTGGTTAGACTTCCTTCCGAAATTGGTCCGACAAATCGAACATATTCAGAAAAATGTAGGAGAAGTCGGACCAAATTCGGATGTTTTGTTAGACATCCTTCCGAAATAGGTCCGAAAAATCGAACAGATAGTCAGAAAAATGTAGGAGAAGTCGGACCAAATTCGGATGTTTAGTTAGACATCTTTCCGAAATTAGTCCGACAAATCGGACAAATTTCCATTAACCGGTGGGAAATCGGACCATTTTCTTAGACTTAAGGCCTACCTAATTGAAACTTGTCGAAAAATCCTTCCGAATTTCCCTCCGATTTTTCTTCAGATTTCTGACAGAGATGTGTCCGACAACTCTGCAGAATCATCCGAATTTCCAAAGACAAAAGTTACCGAAGTCGTGTCAACCGCTCACACGGTTTTCTGAAAAATTTCGAAACAAAGTCGGCATCAGAATCGGCTACTTGTGCAGAGTTTCTGACCGAATTCGGAAGAAGTTGTTTGCTGGGTAGTTGGTTTGTTTGTATGTACCGTATAGACGTCTAAACGGCTCAACCGATCTTCTTGAAATAAGCCAAATTTTTAAATTGAGATATCTTGCACAATTTGTTAGCGAGAATGCTGTATTTTTGTGTGTATGTATTCCAGGGATTACCAAAATTTTTTTGCTTGGGTTTAGTGAGTAAGGGAGAGTAAACAAATTGAGAGAATTTATCTTTTTTACAGCCATAGCAAAATATTAGTAACAGACACCGTTCTGATATTCATACAAAATGAAGAAAATAATAAAGATAATCAAATACATCTGGTTAGAAATGGTTTAAAATTTATACCTTTGCTAACCAGGTGTATTTGACAGCAGTTTCTTCAATTCAATTCGATAAGTCCATTTATTACCTTAATTTACAAACAATTAAGGTAATACCCTTTAATATTAAATTACCCTTAAATATAGCAAAATAAACAGTATCCAACTTTTTATTGGGCCTAAAAAGTCTAAAATGCCGCTCGATTTTTGTTTAAATAACACATACAAATACATTAAGTCTATTTTTTACGTTAATTTACATATTTTGTGCCATTTAATATCAAAATAACATTAAAAATAGCAAAATAAATTTTGTATAACATATAAGGCATTGGATGTTACCAAAAGAATTTTTGACCACATAATATCTTTTGAGTGTCATCATTAAGTTTTTTCTGTTAACCTGAAAAGAAATCGTGGCATCCGCTGGACATGTACACTTGTCGAAGTCTCATCGACGACTAAATGAAAGAGCACAAGAATATGTGTGAGCAGTGTTAAGGCCCAGTTAGGCAAACTTAACCGTAACGCCCCCGTAGCGTAACGAATCAGCTGATTCAATCTGTCATATGGAAGTCGGTGTAAACGAGTAGCCAACGGAAACGAAACGTAAACGGACGCCTGAATCTGTTGAAATCAGAATTGGACGTTCCGTTTACGTACAATTTGACAACAGCTGATACTACATGTTGTTTACAATTACAATTGTATGTTCACCGAGAAAAGTAAAGAATATAATTTATTATTTATTTGTTGTTTAAAAGTGCAAATAAACATGAAAGACGAATACTCGATTTCATTGGTGCAGTCGCACGAGTATTTATACAATAAATATAATCCAGCATATAGGATATCTGAAAAAAAGCGAGAAGCTTGGAAGCAAATTGGCAAGGAGCTGGGCGTCACAGGTGAGTTTTATGAAGATCGCGGCTGACTCCATTAAAAATTAAATTTATAATTTGCTTCAGGATTCTTTTGGTGACAGTACGAGACAATCATTGCGCCAAGCTTCTTCATTGTGGGTCAATTTGACAGCAATATAAGCGTCTCTACAAACGTGGACTTATTTATAGATAGAGATTGGATTGGATTTGGCTGAGTCCCTCTTCAATGGAAATATACATAAGTAAAAGTATTAATAAAACACAGAATATTTAAGATATGGAGTTCAAATTTATTACAGGTGTAGTGCAAATGTTACATTTTAAGAATGAAATTCAATTTCGGAACGTTGGCAATTTCGCGTTGGATGTTGTCTCTGAGCTCGTCTATTCTTGTTGACTTATAACAAGGATATTCCTCAGGGAAAACGCCGCATCGCCAATAAAAAAATGAGGATAGGCTTCAGAGGATGCTGACGATAATGGTTTACTAGGAGGTACAGGTACTGTACCCAAAATAACTGACTGGCCAAACGGAGAGTACTGGAATATAGCTGTATTTAATTTAAATTAAGAAACGGAAATTGTTTGTATTAAAATAGATTAAATCGACCAAAGCAAGCGCCACAAAACTTCACTGTATTCTAGAACAATATTTCGCATTGTTGTTTTCCCCAGCCTGTGACTCCATGCAATCGATTGTATGGAGCAACCGTGACCCAAATATTTACAAGTTTAAAGAATAGAATGTAATATTACCCAACTTGGAATCATAGGATAAAACAATATTTGACATACCGTGGTGTTATTGCTAGTCTTTCTGCCGGTCTAATCCGTTGCTTTGGCGTAGTTAACTCAGTAATTGTTTATAGGACGTCCACCCCATCTACTAATCCGACGATATTTTCTTTATTTACTTTAATTGTAAATTCTGCACAGATTTAAAAAACACAAATTTATAAACAATCTTTTTAACTTCATTTTTAATAAACAAAAACAAATCGCGGCTTTTTTGTTTACTTATGTGTTGTTGTTGTCAGAACATATGACTCGTTATCTCAACGTTGACTAATCGCTCAAACGGGCAACGTTACGGCAACGGTAAAGATAAATTGCGGTTACGTATGCCTAACCCGGCCTTTACTGTTGGCTACTAAAGCAGTGTTGCCACTGCAAAAAATTTTTTCCGACCAAAATTTTCTCTAAAACCGACCAAAATTCCTTGTAGCCGACCAAATTTATAAAATTAAAGTAGTTGCTATCTTGTAAAGTTTGGTGACATTTTCAGATTAATTGACATAAAAATATGCTCGTTATAATAGAAAATAAAAAATATGTAAACAAGATATAAAAATACTGAAAAGTATTTTAAAACAAGTTATAATGTGGCCCGCCTGAAATGTATATACCCAACATCATGGTTCGCATTCACTGTTATAATAGGAAAAATATCAGGAATGTCTCGTTTAAATGATAGGAATATGGCCAAATCTTAATATATCCTCATTCAGTAAAATCATTGTTTTTGATATTTTTGTATTTTAACTTATACTTTTGCCCCACCGTTTATAAACCCCAAGAACATTGCTCTGATATATCCCACTAATATTGATAAAAGTAAAATACGAACATCGAATGAGCCATACTTTACACATCAACACTATTCAACTGCTTTTGTTCCTTATTAATCTAATATTTACTATTAGCTTACGAAAAAATAAATAAAACTCCGCAATTATGGTGAGATTTATCAACCAAATTTTCAGTTTAAATCCGATATGGGAATACAGAACAGGAGTGAAAGCAACAATTCTTTTCCCAGGGCCGATATTTTAGACAACTACAAACAACATTTGTCGAACCTGAAATAAATATTTTCAAACTAATTTTTATTACAATATATTCGTCTACAATTTCAATCGATACTGCTTCCCGTGATCAAAAAATTTGGGATTCACCATCGACATTTGAGAGTATTCCAAACGGTGAATGGCTTTGACTTTCAGTAATTTACTTTGATATTAGACTTCAAATTATTCTGTATTATAATACAAATTAAATATTCTAGGATAAAACCGACCAAAATGCAATTGGTCCGACCATCCGACCAAATATAAAAATTTCAAATTCATCCGACCAAATTTGGTCGGAAATAACCAAAGCGGCAACGCTGTACTAAAGTTGCAATTTGCAACTTTTTTAGCGGCAGAGACTTTTTTGCAACTTTTTTTTAATAATAATTTTCTAGGAAACCGTAGACACAACAAACCGTTTTGAGTAAATTATAGGTAAATATAGTTATTATGAGTTCAAGATTTTTGATAAATGATGGTATACAAACAATGCTCGGTATAACGAATTATAAATATTCTGTCAGGCCTGTTCTATAAACAAACAAACATTTTAAATCGAAAAATTTATTTAAAAAAATATTAAATTCCCTAAATTGTAGCATTTGTCAGTCAGTCAGTTTTTATACATGTTGTGCTCCTAATTCCAAGAATCATTAATAAAGACACGATCTGTTTCCATGCATAGGTGAATTATTTTGGGGGTTTGAAACTATTGTTAATATACATTTTAGACAAAATTTGCATTGTTAATATACATTTTAGACAAAATGTACTTAAAATTTTGCTATCATTAAAAAGGAATTTAGCAATACAAAAATATAATGATCGCCTTTGATTTGTAATTGTAACAGAGATAAAGAAATTCAATTTAAAAAATCACAAGGGATACAAATTTCAAATATGGTACACCAAAGACAATATAATTTAAGAAGACATTCCTTCCTGTAGCGAGTAATTGTCAGTTACGAACGAATAGGAATTTGATTCCAACGAGTGAGGTTTTTCGCGGATTTTCAGACACTTTTTCCCGAATTTTTTGTAATTGTCACAATTAAAAAATTTATATTAATTCATAAGTGCAAAAAAGTTCAATTAATGATCGCGGAATACTGTTTTTCGCGTGTTGCAATTTATTCCTATTGGTTCGTAACTGATAGGCCTGACTTCTTATATTCTATTTGTCTTTGTGGTACACAACTCAAAAAGAAAAAAATTTCGATGAAGCTGTTATTTTCTTGTATATTTTACTTTGTGCTTACGACCGACCTTTACCAGAAAAAGATTTCCAACTTAATCAATATTTATGAAATTCAATAAATATCAAGAGTAATTAATATGCCAACACATATTTTAAGCAATGTGCTGGGTTTAATTAAAGCAAATTCTGTAGGTACGAATACAAATATTATGCTATCAAAAATCATTCTGTTAACTCATGTAATTACAACAAATTTACTTGTTTTTCACATAAAACTATTTCTTATTATTTTCATTATGGTTTTTTTAAGTAAAATTTTTTGTGCGACTTTATTTTTCAAAAAAGGCTTTTTGTGCAACCTTTTTCAATTTTTTAACGGTAACGCTGTGTGTGAGCCGGTGGATGCAAAGCATCGCACCAATCATCTTAGAGTTTTGTGCCAGAATATTTCAATGCAATATTGTATAAGCGGCCACATGATGTCATTATTGACAACAAAATATCTGCAGAACCATTTCACCACTAATTTTCAAATTTGTTTTGGGTGTATTTGACAGAAATATTCACAACACAAACAATAAATGGGCCATACTAGATCAGTGAAATCAAAACATCTGGAAAACAATATCCACAAGTGACTTTAAATGTAGTATGTACACAGAAAGAAAAACGCCATACTAAATTCAAGTAAAAAATTCTTAATTTAAGCCGAAATCGTACTTAAAAATTTAAGTACGTTCGTACTAAGTTTTTCTTAAAACAAGTGTAAACCGGCACAATCAAAAATCAACCACTGAAAGGCTTACAATAAGTATATAATGCTTTAAAATCCAGTTAACACTTCTTGAAAAAGGATATTAAGCCTAATTTGGCTTAAAGTAAGAATAAAAAGCTTACTTTAATCTCTGAAAGACAGAACCATTATAGAGCACAATAAAATTACCCTCTCAACCACTCTCGTTTAAGTGGCTGATTTTGGCTGACGCAACATCAAACACACGCGCATATAAATCGACGAGATGTACATATATGTATAAACATTTGTGCGCAACCATATCCAATTCGTTTCTCGTTCAAGCAGTGTTTGCAAATACATTACTTGGCGTGACTTTTTTTATTTAAGTTGTTAATAATTCTCGTTCGTTTCGTTGATGCAATTCCTTATATGTTTCATATTTAAATCGAATAATTACAGCAAAACTTTCACTTTTGCTGTCAAGCAATTGCAGTTTGACATAGCATTTTAAAAAATTCCATTCTTTGTAATACAGTGGCAAATATGGTATTTAAGTGGTATATAGGTATAAAACGAACGAAAGCACAATAAATCAAGTATGATCAGGCTTAAATCAAGTATTATCAGGCTTAATTCAATCAAAATGTTCTTCATTGACGCCAGTTCCGCACTCAAATCAGTCCCATAAAATTCTTAAATCAATCGCTTTATGCTTGAAATAAGAATATTTCGGCTTAAAATCAAGCCTAATCAGGCTTAATAAGCGCTAAGATTAAGAATTCAGGGCTTTAAAATCCGTACTCGATTCAAGTATTTTGTACTTGGTTTAAGAAAAACAGCACTTACCGTACTTTTGACGCCGCTACGGCTTGATTCAAGTACGGATTACTCAATTTTTTCTTTCTGTGTATGTATTTGACACCAATATGTAAGACCCTAACTACTGAGATTTGGGGCAACAAAGTGGACCGGGTCCAGCTAGCTAATTATATTTATATATGTATGTGTAGACGCGACAAAGGAAATTCAAGTGAGTGCACGGGCAAAAGTGCCATTTTTGATATGTTTGAATCAAAGGAAAAAATATTTGGAATACAATTTTTTTAATTTTATATATTTCTGAGCAAATAAATTTTATTTGAAAATCAATAAAATTTGTTGGGGACGAATATATTAATATATTACGAGTACAACAGAATATATTTGCAAACTAATTTCCTCAAATAAAATATGTGTTCATACGAGTACACAAATAAAATTATTGAATATGAATTTCTCCAAACATATTTTGTTTAAAAAGGATTTTTAAAACGTTTTAGATTTTTCATTTCATTTGTAATATTTCATTGGTTTTGAATTATACCTTACAATTGAAAATGACACAAGAATCAGTTATATTTTTAATTTCTATTTATTCCAAGTCATATTATATCATTATGCAAGATTATACGATTTCAATTATAATGGAATTTTACGAAAATTTACAATTTCCGAAAAAATTAACACTGAGTTAGTGAAAAACATAGAACATGTCTTAAAATTAAGGTATTGATATCTTTTTTTGAATACTTACATGCAAATAAATATCTGTATCGTAAATAATAATGCCAAATAAAAAATATAAGGACGGAAACAAAGATTTGTTTACAACAACATCTACCCAAATATATAATTTTTGTGTATGCCGAATATAATATATTAGAGTGTACCGTAATCATTTGTTTATTTCAAGCATTATTCATGTTTGGGACAATATACTACAGAAGCGATTTTTTTTTCAGCGTGTGCTTTTGACATTTTTGTTAGCTTAGATGACACAAAGAAAAGTTTGTGGATTTGCATTGAAATGCTTACTTTTCCACGCATAGATTTACGTTCGTTTTAATGTTCTAGTTCCTATTAGTGGGTCGCAAATCAAAGGATCGACATCGTTGATCAGGCGGTAAATTTGAATTTTCAACTATTTTCTCTAACTATTTTTGTCGTAAAATAAGCCCTCATCAGTTATCAATTACGCGGTAAAAATATATATTGTACTCTTGATATGGACATTCAGTTTCCTGCGTTTTTCTAATAGAAGTTTTAACAACATTACACTTTGGAACGAGATTATGCATAGAACGCGTGTATAAAGTAAAGCTGAATTGGCTATATTTATGGTATACGACTATAAAACAAGTAAGAAAGTTTCAGTCGGGTAAACCGACTAAGGTATACCCTCACTTTGTGAGTAATGTAATATGGAATATTAAACGAATTATTCTGTCAATTTGTATGGGAGGTACCAGAATGTTTTTAACAAATACACCTATTTTTCTCTGAATAGTAGATTCTTTAAATACATTGCACTGCGCCGAATTATAACCGTTTTTTGCACTGGTATATTAACGTTATGAGATATTAAATTTGGTATGATTTGGCCATTTTGTGTGGGAGGTACAAAAAGGGACGTGGTGATAACGGCCATTTTTTACAGGGCTATAGGGACTTCCAAAGCGTTACACTGTGCAAAATGTTGTTGCATTTTCGTGCATTGGTACTCATGCTGTGAGCTCTTAACTTTTTGTGCAAAATGGTACCTTTGTGTGGGAGGTACAAAAAGGGGCGTGGCAATAGCGCCCATTTTTCACAGTGCAAAAGACACTATAAAAGCATTACACTGTACAAAATTTCAAGTGCTTTTATACACTGGTATTAATGTTATAAGCTGTTATCTTTTGGTGCAAAATGGTACCTTTGTGTAAGAGGTACCAAAAGGGGCGTGAATATGACACCCATTTTTCACTGGACTGTAGGCACTATGAAAGCATTACACTGTACAAAATTTCAAGTATTTTTATGCACTGGTATTAATGTTATAAGCTGTTAACTTTTGGTGCAAAATGGTGCATTTGTGTGGGGGGTACCAAAAGGGGCGTAGCAACATGGCCCATTTTTCTCGAGTTGATAGCGACTAATAAACTAACGCTATGTGTGGAATTTCAGGAGATTCGAGTAAGTAGTATAGCAGTTATTAAAGATTCAATATTTCACAACATTTTAACACTTTGTGGGGGAGGTACTAGAAGGAGTGGACCAATATGGCCTTATATGGAACTTAGCAGGAGATAGAAAAAAATATTACCACGTACCAAATTTGAAGTCAATCGGTTACTCCTTTCGAGAGTTATCGTGCGCACCAGCCAGCAGACAGACAGACACACAGACAGACAGATAGATAGACAGACAGACGGGCGGACATTGCTCATTCGACTTAAAATGACCCAAAACGAATATCCGCCGAACATACTTAGGGTCTTAGATCACTCCTTCGATGTGTTACACTTTTTTTCGTAGCAAATGATATATACCCTCGTCACACTAAAGTGAGGGTATAAATATAAGCGAATTATAAAAAACAAGACTTAAACAATCGGACAATGATTTTTCTAAAACGGTCTATAATGGACCACAGGCTATGTTCGTTCGTAGATAGGAATTCTTAAGGTAAGTACAGACGATTTGCTGATCGGACAACATTGCCAGAAAAATGGCGAAAAAATTCAACCCTGTGAATTTACAACCGTGTGAACATACAATTTTTCTTTTGCAACGTTAGCAGAAAAGTCGTTGCGAGATAATTTGCTGATTGTTATATGTGCGAAGTTTATGCATGTGACAACGGCGCCATTGCCAGAAAAACATTTTATTTGCAACACAGTATATAATGTATTTTTATTGGCAATCCTGCATATAAATATTTACAAGATATATTGTAAATATATGTAATTGTAATGTTTTCTTGCAATCGTCTGAACTGTCAATTCACCTTTGCCTAGCAATCTGACATTGTCCGTATATTTTCAGAACTTTAACAGGGTTGATAACGTTTGCCGATCTGGCAATCGTCTATACTCAGCTTTAGAGTCGATTTCAGAAGACTTCGACACTCTGAACTCAGTTATGCAATCAGAATTGTCAAATAAAATCGCGTTTTTGATATTTTGAAATATAAACGCGTAAAAGAGCCGATATATCTTTATCCTTTCGTTTCCAAAGTAACTCGTGCATTAAAAAAGGCAAGACCAATCAGATATTCAAAAAATTCCAGCAACAGAAATATTTTTAACAGCTCATACTGTTTTCTTTATGCATTATAAGAAACATTCAAATACATCAGCTACGAGGTATGTTCAAAAATATCGCGAATTTTGTATTTTTTCAAAAAGTATTTATTTATTCATGAATATCTATTTTGCCCCCTTCAAAGTAATTCCCCTCGGATATAATACACTTCTGCCAAAAGTTTTTTCCAATCTTCGAAGCACTTCAAATAATCATTTTTTGTGATCTTGTTCAGCTCCTCCTTCGATGCCGTCTTTATCTCCTCAATCGTGGCGTAGCGTCGTCCTTTCATGGGCCTTTTCAGTTTTGGGAACAAAAAATAGTCACAGGGGGCTAGGTCAGGGGAAAACGGTGGCTGCGGCACCATTACTGTGTTGTTTTTGGCCAAATATTCGCGCACAAGCAACGATGTGTGTGCAGGGGCGTTATCATGGTGCAAAAGGCAGTTTTTGTTCTTCCACAAATCCGGGCGTTTTTGGCGGATTGCTTCGCGCAATTTGCGCATAACTTGCAGGTAATATTCTTTATTGACCGTACTACCCTGTGGCAAGAACTCATAATGCATCACACCCCTGCAATCAAAGAAAACTGTGAGCTCGGGCGTCCGGCACGCTGTTCGTCCTTCGCATCTTCTCGGCCCTCTAAGAACATTTTGTACCAACGATAAACGTTGCTTTGGTCCAAGGTAGCTTCACCATATGCCACATTCAGCTTCACCATGGCCGACCTTGTCAGCATAAGTAAGGGACATGAGTACCAACATAACGCACCAAAAATATCAAAAATCAAATACACGTAGCCCGCGGAAATTAAAAATTCGCGATATTTTTTGAACATACCTTGTATATCTCTTTGGAATATATATTTATTGACTCAACAGTTTCCCAGATTACGCTTTCGAATTTTCTTGAAAATTGCATAATTACCCAGGAGTGTTGAACCAACATCAAACACACATACAACTTGATGAGCTGTATATGCGTAAAGATTGTACGCAACGAGATCCAATTAGTTATTCGTACAAGCGTGTTTGTGAATACATTACTTGGCGCGATTATTATGTAGTTCAAAAAACAGATGTACATAACACGTCTTCTTCATTCCGAAGAAGCTACTACTTATAGGGCTGACTTCCAAACCAAATAATAACAGCTAAACTTTTCTTTTTGCTGTCAAATAACCGGAAAAGCGCATTAAAAAGAGATAACTCAAATAACCCAACAAGCATCCAAGCGTTAATCAATGTAAAAAGAGGCGTTAGAAGAGAGTGCTAACAATATCGTTCCTAGCACTGAGAGAAAGGCTAAAAAAATTGCCAGAAGAGACTGAAATCTGCTCTTAAATCAGCTGAGGAAAGTGATTTAAAACTCGCCCCAGTAGGCGAGTTGGTAGCGTACTCGCCTATGAGTTTGGGGGTCGTGGGTTCGATTCCCACCAGAGGCTCTGGTCTGTCGCTGCAAACATTTAGCCATATGGTCTTTGTTACCCGGCCTTTCCCTGGACCTTTAAATTAGAATATAAATTTACTTTGTATTGTAATTCATATAAATAAATAAATAAAAATAAAATAAAAAAAAATATTTGTAATCTTCGGATCCAACTCAGATAACCGATTTTAAATTAGAAGGCCACAAACAATGTGCGAAGCTCTGTTGCAGATGAATCCGCAATTCGCATTGAAAATTGGAACTGGGCAAAAAACACCGAGAAGAAAATAAATGCATTCGCAAACTACCTCGAGTCCGTTTTTACACCCAACAGTGGTACATCTGAAATATATCCGCCCGTGATAGATATAATTGCTCTCCCAATCTATTCGCCCGTGAATAATTCATTGCCCAATCTATCCTCCCGAGATACATGATATAATTCCCCGCCCAATCTATCTGCCGCTGATAGACGACATACTTCCTTACCCAATCTACCCGCCCGTGATAGATGATATAATTCCTCGCCCAATCTATCAGCCCGTGATAGATAATATAATTCATTGCCAAATCAAGCTTAGAATAACGGATGTTCAAAAATCTGTCAATAATCTAAAATTAAAGAAATCGGCCGGATGGTATAACAGCGAAAATGATGAAAGAGCTCAGCCTTGAAAATAGTGCTATTTTTATTCAATGTTATTCTGTGTTTTGGTTACTTGGAAAAGGTCAGAAATCGTGATGATACCGAAACCAGGCAAAGATCTAACTCATGTAAAATCCTATCGCCCTGAAAGTCTACTATCGATACTTTCAAAAATGTCTCAGTCCAATCTTATGAAGAAAATCATTCCTCATATAATTTCTAACAATATTATACATGAACATCAATTTGTCTTTCGAAAATTCCATAATACTATAGAACAGGTACACCGTATCGTAACCTACATCAGAAGAGTTTTTGAGAAAAAAGAATACTCTTCGGCGCTGTTATAGATATTTCCCAAGCATTTCACAAAGTCTGGCACAAAGGACTTTTGTACAGAATATGCGACATTCTGCCATTAAACACTCACGAACTGTTCAGCAGTTATTTAACAAACCGGTCTTTCCAAGTTAAATCAAATGAAATTTTGTTAGCCCTAAGAAAATAAATGCTGGTGACCCACAGGGTAGCATTCTTGGGCCTATAAAGTAAGTTATTTTTATGGCAGATATGCTTTACCAACACCTCTACCTTTGCGGACGATACTGTTTTTGTCAGTACTCACAAAAGCCCATCACTTGCGTTCGATCAACTGCAGTCTCATGCCTGAATCCTAGAAGAATGGTTAAAAAAATTAAGAATAATGGGAAATATTCAAGTTTTTACCCTACGAAGGGATACAAGTCCTCCAATTTCTATATTCAATTCACTGATTCCCCAAAAGAATCATGTAAAATATCTTGGAATCCATTTCGATCGTCGCTTGACGTGGTCTACCTCTACCAAAGGTCTACTCTAGATCAAGAGCGGTATTAATGCCCATTTAGACATATGGTATCCAGCTCTGGGGTGCAGCGTGCGCTTCTAATGTACGTAAATTACAAAGAAAACATTGGAATGTTCTCCGGTTAATTACAGATGCACCTTGGTATATAAGAAACGCTAACATCCATAATGACCTCAACATGCCAACAGTGAAAGATGAAATTGAAAAATATTGTCGGTGTTATGTGGGCAAACTATTGAATCATCCAAACATCCTGGCTCGAGAACTACTAAATTTGGATGTAATACACGCCTTAGAACGAGAGATACGCTGGACTTGTTTTTAAATTAAAACTAAACATAAACAAAAACAACATTAAATTATTAATTCTTAAATTTGAAATGTTAACCTTTTGTTAAAGTAAAAAATCGTGTAAATTCTCAATGGATTATTTGCATTGGCAACAACCCTGAAAATAGTATATTATGTTAAGGTTTTTTCACTTATTGTCAGTTTCATTGTTTAATAATGAGAGATTCGATAAAAAATGTCACGAATTGGAAGAAAAAAATAATTGCTGTTTTCCATACCATTTCGGAAAAAACTTTGCATTTTACAGTACGATAGCTGCACAAATGGTATCAAATCAAAATGATTTAAGGCCAAAATAAAATGAAGGAAAACACAATAAATCAAGTAAATTTCTGATCAGGCTTAATATAAAGAATTGATCAGGTTTAAATCAAGTATAGACCATGCTTAAATAGAGTAGAGATCAGGGATAGTCCAATCCAAATATTCTAGATTGAGGCTCGTCTCGCCCTCAAAACGATCCCAATAAATCCTTATATATAAAGATATGAAACATTCTGCCCTCCTAGTTATTAATTTTATGACAAACATCTCTGACGTTTATATCAAATACATCAGCTTTATCTCTTTGGAATATATATTTTTTGACTCAACTGTTTCCCAGATTACGCTTTCGAATTTTCTTGAAAACAGCATATTTACCCAAGAGTGTTGAACCAACATCGAACACACATGAAACTTGACGCGCTGTATATGCGTAAAGATTGTACGCAACGAGATCCAATTAGTTATTCGTACAACGTGTTTGTGAATACATTACTTGGCGCGATTATTATTTAGTTCAAACAACAGATGTAGATAACACTTCTTCTTCATTCCGAAGAAGCTACTACTTATAGGGCTAACTTCCAAACCAAATAATAACAGCTAAACTTTTCTTTTTGCTGTCAAATAATCGAAAAAGCGCATTAAAAAGAGATAACTCAAATATCCCAACAAGCATCCAAGCGTTAATCAATGTAAAAAGAGGCGTTAGAAGAGAGTGCTAACAATATCGCTCCCAGCACTGAGAAAAAGGCTAAGTAAGATAAACGTATACACAAAGCATAATTTTATAAATACACCCTTAAAGTATGTAGACTGACAGAAAAAATTTAAGGAAGTTTAAGCGGCCTCAAGTACACACTCAACCTCAGAATCAAAGACGAATAAAAATAAAGTTACTCCTTCGATGCGTTACACTTTTTCCGTATAATATGGTATATTCCCTACTACCCTGTAGGGTGAGAGTATATTATATGATTTTCGCGAGTTATGTGCCCCGGGGGAAAAACATGAATTGTCCAAAAAATATTTGAAAAAAAAGCTATCAAAAATTTCAGTCTTGTATACCGACTATGTATCTTCTCTCTGTTAGTTGCGTTATATGTAAGAGTGTTAGTTTGTGGGAGCCACACTGATAGAAAAAGCTTCGTCATGACGACGAATTTGTACATCATCACGATTTTTTTTCGTCAAAAGTCAGCTAACGTACGGAATAATACTCTTGATGAATATGTTCGTCACCATGACGAATCTCTGTTTCCAAAAACTTTCGTCCTCAGGATGATCACATTTCATCCCTACGATGAATCGACTTCATTACCACGACGAATCCCTTTCATCACCACGACGAATCCCTTTCATCACCACGATGAACACCATTCATCCCTACGATGAATCATGTTCATCACCACGATGAATCCCATTCATCACCACGATGAATAACATTCATCACAACGACGAATCCCATTTATCACCAGGACGAATCCCATTCATCACCACGACGAATTCATGCCCCGACTATTTAAATTTTAAAAATTTCAATAAATATTCTTCTGGTTTTAGACCATTAAAAACGGTATGGAAAATAAAATCACTTGACAGCTTTGCTAGGTTCAGTTGTGATTATTCGCTTATCAGGTAAGGCTTAAAGGAAACGAACCAGAAGTATTCATTACTTCTCATTTTTTAAATCAAAAATAATCTCATCGAGTAATGTATTTGCCAACAGACGAATACCATTCATCACCACGACGAATACAATTCATCACCACGACGAATACAATTCATCACCACGACGAATACAATTCATCACCACGACGAACTCCATTCATCATCACGACGAATCCCATTCATCACCACGACGAACTCCATTCATCACCATTATTCGATTTTTTAAATTAAACTTTTACAACAAATTATTTACCTAAGGTAATCAGAACGCATGTAGAACAGTACAATTAAGCACAAACTATAAATTGATTGCCTCGTTTTATCATATTTTCAGCAAAATGGTCAATAAAATCATTTCGTCGGTTTTTCTATCAGTGCAGGAAGGTAACTTAAATACGGGTTATAAAAATATTAAGATGTTTTCGACAGAAGTCATGGGAACATCATGAATCAGTCAGTTTGTGTGTTGGTACCAGGAAGGGCTCGACAAAATGCGAATACTTTGAAGACATTGCTCTACTCTGTGTTGTAGGTGATTTGTGGCCTAATTTTACCAAATTTCTTTTGAGGAAGTTACTAAAAGGGCTTGGCAATAACTCTAATTTTTCACCGCACTATAGTAATATGACATTTCACACAAATTCAAGTATTTCTATGTACTGTTGTTACCCGGATACCCTTTTTTTAAAAATGGTTACTTTGTGTGTGAAGTAAAAAATCTATTTCAATGTGTGAGCTTACAGAAGATTCGGGAAGTTCGTACAGAAACTTTTAGAGAATCACTAAAATTAACCCTTTGTGGGGTAAGTGATAGAAGAAGTGAACCATTACAGCACGCCGTTGAACAGAGATAAATAAATTGTGGTGTTACTACTTAGGTCATTCCTTAAATGTGTTATATTTTTGGTCCTCCTCCACTAAAATGTATCTCCAGAGAAATGTCGGAAATTGCCATGTCCCTAAGTGATGTCCCTTTAGTGATACGAGGCTATATATCATTTGCTACGAGCCAAAAGTGTAACACATCGAAGGAGTGACCTAAGACCCTAAGTATGTTCGGCGGATATCCGTTTTGGGTCATTTTAAGTCGAATGATCAATGTCCGTCCGTCTGTCTGTCTGCTGGCTGGTGCGCACGATAACCCTTGAAAGGAGAAACGAATTGACTTCAAATTTTGTATGTGGTAATACTTTTCTCTATCTCAGGCTAATTTCGAAGGTGCGCCATACTGGTCCACTCCTTCTAGTACCTTCCCACAAAGGGTTAACATTTATTGAAATTTTGATTCTTTGATAACTCCCAGCAAAAAATAAAAGAAGTACTTCCAAAAGAATAACAATATAAGTACTTCCAAATCATAAGTATGAACATTTTTTCGGCATTTAATGAAGTTCTGCTAAATAACTAACCAAAATGTAATTTCGGAATATAAATTATTAACCATAGAATGCGTAATTCCAAAACGATTGGATGTAAAATAAAGCTTCTGAAGTGATAAAAGGAACATATATATGAGGGCTATGAAATATATGTGAAATACTGTTTCTATAGTGCTAAAGGGAAGAAATATATATTTATATAGCGGCTATATCAGAATTAGTGAATGGTCCTGGAAGCTAGTCAGTCGACTTTCGACTTTTTCATCAACCAAATTTCGTTTCAGTCGACTAGGTCGATTAATCGGACCTAAAAGTCGACTTTTTCATATTCGATTAAAATAACAAAAAGTCATTTCAAAGTATGCTGATTTTCTTCGAAATATGTTAAATTGTGGAACTGTAGTACATTGGATTGCGATAAAAACTGAATTCATTAATAACACTTTATACTTTCCAAAAATGTTGATATATCGTCACCAGAAATGCCCAAGAGCATAACCTTCATAAAATGAAAATTCGTTTTTCGTCCAAAAACCACGATTTTATTGAAGAAACAAGTAAGAAAGTTTCAGTCGGGTAAACCGACTAAGGTATACCCTCACTTTGTGAGTAATGTAATATTGAATTTTACACAAATTATTCTGTCAATTTTTGTGGGAGTTACCAGAAGGGGTTTAAGAAATACACCTATATTTCGCTGAACAGTAGATACTTTAAATACATTGCACTGTGCCGAATTGTAACCGTTTATATGGACTGGAATATTAACGTTGAGATATTAAATTGTGGTATAATTTGGCCATTTTGTGTGGGAGGTACAAAAAGGGGCGTGGTGATAACGCTCATTTTTCACTGGACTATAGGCACTATAAAAGCATTACACTGTACAAAATTTCAAGTATTTCTAAGCACTGGTATTAACTTTTAGTGCAAAATGGTGCATTTGTGTGGGATGTACCAAAAGGGGAGTGGCAATTTCGCCCATTTTCCTCGAGCTGATAGCGACTAACAAACTAATACTATGTGTGGAATTTCAGAAGATTCGAATACGTATAATAACAGTTATTAAAGAATCAATATTTCACAACATTTTAACCCTTTGTGGGGGAGGTACCAGAAGGAGTGAACCAATATGGCCCATCTTCGAACTTAGCCGGAGATAGAACAAAATATTACCACGTACGAAATTTGAAGTCAATCGGTTACTCCTTTCGAGAGTTATCGTGCGCACCAGCCAGCAGACAGACTGACAGACAGACAGACAGACAGACGGACGGACATTGCTCATTCAACTTAAAATGACCCAAAACGGATTTCCGCCGAACATTTAGGTCACTCCTTCGATGTGTTACACTTTTTTATGTAGCAAATGATATATACCCTCGTCACACTAAAGTGAGGGTATAAAAAAACGTAACATCAAGTGCTCGTTTTTGATAAAGCACAAAAGGCATAACCCACATTGTATTAAACAGAACGTACTGTATCCATCTATTTAACCTTTGAAGTTGTTCTCTTGTTGCTGTTTTGATTTTTGTCAATCGTATTTGACAGCTATTTTAGATGCAAAATTCTATATATAAATTTGGCCTTTATCTGAATAGTATCCATTTTTTTATCAAATTTCGCAGTGTTCATGATTCTCTAAACTAATCTTCGCCAAATTTAATAATGATCTGAAGTAAAACATGAAAACACATTTTTTCCAACCTTGCTAGTGACCGTTTATTCTCGGATTAAAAAATCCTTTGTGCAAAATATAGTACATTTGACTAAAATATGACTTCTATTGAGCGTTGATGCCAAATCGGAAGGAACACATCCATGCGACTATGTGGGTTATATGTAAATTTGAACCGATATTGTTCACACAGATATTAACTGTTAAAATAAGATACTCTTTACCAAAGGTATAAGCTAAATCGAAGGTACATTCCATTCATATACGAGTATATTAAGATATCTGGTTCAAAACTGATATGCAAATAGTTGAGACATTTTTGATCGTTCGCCGTAGACGAAAGAAAATAAATTACAGAAACAGGCCCTATATCTAAATACGGATTGTCTTTCAATTTCAATACCAATTGTCTTGTCCCAAAATAAAGATATGTTCAAAATTTCTTTGAGATCGGACTATATTTGTGACCTGCAAGAATGCATACACAGACTGACATAGCTAAATCGGTTCAGATGGTTCTATATATCTCTTCTCATTTTGGTTGTTAGAAACAAATTCATAAAATTATAACAAATTGGTGTAGGTTATAATTAAATAATTTTAAAAGAAATTATGGTAATTAAATATAACATTCCGTACTTACTGTACCACACTGTGGTACTTTACTACTATCTGAACCGGGAAAATACATAGAGCCACACAAATGTGCTATGAATAACAGTGTAAAATAAAAATACTTTTTTATTAGTGAGAATGTTGATCTTTTGCGAAAATGTTACTAGAAGTTACACTATGGGGTCATTCGGTCGCACTTTTCAAGAGCCAGCTACACCATACAGATTACAAACATCGTTAAATGTCGTTTATCTCTTTGGCCAATAATATATTATTTATACGTTCCCTTCCCAACCAATGTCAACATTTGTATTACTTTAAAATGAGAGATCTCTGGACCCAAAGATGTTAATAAGAATGCCATACATACATTCATCAAATAAATACAACACCAAAAAAGCAAATCTTACAGTGCTTTAAAAGGGGTTGTGCAAAAGTGGTGACAAAGAAGTACTTCCACGGCGCGACAACCCCTTGTTAAATTCATTGGTGAAAATCCAAATTAGAACAACTTCCGGATCATAAGTTGGGGATTTTTATTGCTTCTTTGGCTGCTGTTTTTTGCTGGGTTCTATATTACATATTCGAATCTTCTGAAATTTTGCACATTGTAATAATTTATTAGTCGCTATCAAAAGTGGACCATTTTGCACCAAAAGATAACTGCTTATAACTTTAATATCACTTCATACAAATACTTGAAATTTTGTACAGTGTAATGCTTTTATAGTACCTAGAGCAGTGTTGCCAGACGAATTTGGGCCAAAATCGTCAAAATGGGGTCATACAAATCGTCAAAATTACTTTCCGAAATCGTCAAAAAATGGTCATTCCATAAATCTACTATTTACCTACAGATTTTGAGCCATTTAGGTTAAGGAAGCACTTCAATTACATATACATACGTGATGTTGAGAACAGTTCTCTCTATGTATTTCATATTTAAATTAACATCATTTAACTGAACGATTAAAATTTATTGTTGATAGGGATAATAGCTTATATTCAAAAACGGCTATAAATAAGGAGAGCGAAAAAGCTCTTCAAATACCACATGGCTTTGCAAATACAGCTTCTCTAATCTGTCAAAAAAAACTGCTATAAAGTTGCATATGGATTTATTATGAACATAGCCATTTTCGTAAAACAGACCTTTTTGTTTGAAATTTAAATATTTTTGAAAAAACAAATTCTTAAAAATTCAAATATAAGAGGCATTTTTTATACAAAAATTTAACAATTTCAAATTTCTCAATTTCTGCATTTTATGACGACTCTTATGGTGATTTCGTTTGTGTAAACAAATGTAAAATTTTGTCTACATTTTACACTGAAACCACATTTTTAGGTTCGTTTGTAAAAATGATGCAGCCGTATGAACGGGTTTTGATTTCGTTTGTAAAATTATTACACTCCGCAAATGCGAAAATATCGCATTTTCCACATTCAGCCCAGTCCACGGTGTGGAGTGTTGCACCGTCAAAAAGCAAACTTCAGAACCAAACCTAATTGAAAGCGTACATTCTTAATGCACTATCAAATGGTTGCGTCATAATGTAGGTATGGGTTTTACTCACCGCACGATTTTTGTTCGATTGTTCGCAAGCAAAATTAGCAGTGGGTGCGGGGGGAATTTTTAAAATGTCGCAACATGATGTGGTGATATTATTTTTCAGAAACGAAATCACCATTAGTAAAATTATTTTTTCTCTTGTTTTAGGACGTACAATTTTATTGTATTACTAGCTTACCCGGTGCGCTTCGCAGCCCCCATCTTTTATCTATTTTCTGTTTAGGGTACTGTAAAATAGCTATACCTCTTTCTTTCAAAATGACATGATTATTACATATGGTGCAAAATGAAGAAGATTTGATTACTTTTATATATAAAATACGAACCCTCGTTTCATTTCTAGTTTATGTTCACCACTTTACAATATTTATCCCTTTTCCCACAGTACCTCTGGACGTTGAAAAACTATTTTTTTTTGGTTCATACGTTAGCAACTTTCCCCTTGTTTATGTTCCAATACCTACATTCACACCCTGGTACAATATAAAACCATGTTTGTCCCACTGTGTCTATAAAGGTACGAATTTAAAAATCTAAAGTAAATCGCTCCATTGTACCACATTTAACCTTAAGTGTGTTATAATTAACCACTTTGCACGATTGTACAATATTTTAAAATGATAATTGATATTTCAAGATCCAAATTCGCAAGATTAGGCCGTATTTTAACATTTTTGTCACCTATCTGTGCCATTTATTTAACAATTTCTTAGCTTTGGTTTATGCTGTAAGAGCAACATTTGCACTCAGGGACCACATTCAACACCTTTTGCACCATATGAATCACTTTTTATTACACTGTGATTCTAAAGTGCGAATTTTTATACATATCTTTTTTTCCCCACTTACCACATTTAACCATTTTACCGTATTTAACTATATTTAACCATTTTTGCCCCACTGTACCATAGTTAACACATTTTTGCCCCACTGTACCATAGTTAACACATTTTTGCCCACTGTTCCATAGTAAACGCTTTTTGCCCCACTGTACCATACTTAACCCATTTTGTTCAACGTTACCATATTTTACTATTTGTGCCCACTGTAACCATTTTTGTCATACTGTACCATAATTAACCATTTGTGTCCCACTGTACCATTCTAACACATATTTTTCCCCACTGTTCCATAGTTAAAGCTTTTTGCCCCACTGTACCATATTCAACTAATTGTGCCCCACTGCACTATAGTTAACTCTTTTTGCCCCACTGTATCATATTAAACCCTTTGTTTCAGTTTTTGCCCCACAGTACCATATTTAAACCTCTTTGCTCCACTGTACAATATTTAACACAGTTATGCCCCACTGTACTATATAGTTAACCATTTTTGTCACACTGTACCATATTTAACTCTTTTTGCCCCACTGTATCATAGTAAATAAATTTTTGCCCCACTGTTCCATAGTTAACGCTTTTTGCCCCACTTTACCATTTTTAACCCATTTTGTTACACGTTACCATATTTTACTTTTTGTGCCCACTGTAACCATTTTTGTCATACTGTACCATATATAACTATTTATGTCCCACTGTACCATAGCTAACACATTTTTCCCACTGTTCCATTGTTAAAGCTTTTTGCCCCACTCTGTCATATTTAACGCTTTGTCTTACTGTACCATATTTAACAGTTTTTGCCCCACTGTACCATATTTAACCCTCTGTGCTCCACTGTACAATATTTAACACAGTTATGCCCCAATGTACTGTATAGTTACCCATTTTTGTCACACTGTACCATATTTAACCCTTTTTGCCCCACTGTGTCATAGTAAATACATTTTTGCCCCACTGTTCAACATTTAACGCTTTTTGCCCCCCTGTACCATTTTTAACCCATTAGTCCCACTTCACCATATACATATAACTATTTTTAACCCACTGTACCTTAGTTAACCCTTTTTGCACAACTGTGCCCCATTCAACTCTTTATCTCACTGTACAAAATGTTTACCCACTGTACCATATTTAACAAATTTTTATCTCACTGTACCGTACTCGTATTTAAAATGTGTCTCCACGCTAGTGTACTTAAACCTTTTCCCCGACTTAACATATTTAATCATATTTTCTCCACTCCACTATTTAATCGTTTTTGACCACTGTGCTCCTAAAACCATATAAACTCTTCATATCTCATTCTTAAGTTCCAATTTTGTGCCTCCTAAAGTTAGAATTACTAAAAATCACGTCCAATCTCCAGTTTATGTTCCAAAAGTTACCCTGGAACCATTGATCCATGTTTGACATTTTTAAGCCACTGTACTATATTTTACACTTTTTGCCCCACTGTGCCCCGAAAACTACGAATACAAAAAAAAAACGTAATACCCCGATCAGTTGTCATAAAGACACCCCTCGCTTCAACTTTCACCATTCTAATATTAGGCTTTAAATTTGGCGGTGGTACCATATTTATACCTTTCTGTCCCACTGTGCCTCTAAATTTTTAAAAAAATCACTCCTTGTTCTTGTTTACGTCCTAAGAGCTACTCTCACACCAAATTTCACGATTCTAGGTCTTGCCATTTGGATTTGGCTGTTGTACCACATTTTTCCCTTTTTACCCCACTGTGTACGTAAATGTTCGAATTTCGAAAAATCCTGTGAATTTCAGAGTCTACCTCATAAGAGCTACCCTCACACCAAATTTCACGATTCTAGCTCTTGCCATTTGAATTTGGCTGTTGTACTACATTTATCCCATTTTTCCCTTTTTACCCCACTGTGTGCGTAAATTTTCGAATTACGAAAAATCCTGCCAATTTCAGAGTTTACCTCATAAGGGCTACCATCACACAATATTTCACGATTCTAGCTCTTGCCATTTGGATTTGGCTGATGTACCACATGTATCACTTTTTACCCCACTGTGTGCGTAAATGTTCGAATTTCGAAAAATCCTGCCAATTTCTGAGTCTACGTCCTAAGGGCTACCCTCATACCAAATTTCAAGATTCTAGCTCATTTCGTTTAGATTTGGCGGTGGTACCATATTTATCCCTTTTTGCCCCATTGTGCGGCTAATAGTACGAATTTCGAAAAATCCCGCCTTATTGCTCGTCTACGTCCCAAGGACTACCCTCCCACCAAATTTCATGATTCTAGCTTCAGCCGTTTGGCCTGGGCGATGATCAGTCAGTCAATCAGTCAGTCAGTCAGTCAGTCAGCCAGTCACGCAACAATTTTATATATATAGATATATATGATGAAAACTTTGCGAGCTCATTCTAAACATAATAAAGGGTCCGCCAAATAACTTTTTTTTGATAATGCTATCAAAAAAACTACTGAATATTTTCTCAAATTTCTTTTTTTATTTGAAAGTACAATCCTTCCGGTTAATAATGGAAAATAATTTCATTCCAATTGCTGCATCGGCTGGCCATGCAGTAGCCTACACGATCGGTCCAATTTTTAAGCACATTATCGATTGTGTGCAGCTGTATTTCAACAATGGCTTCACGAATATTGTCATTTAAAGCGTCAATTGTCTCTGGCTTGTCGGCGTAACACTTATCTTTGAGGGCACCCCACAAATAATAGTCCAACGATGTCAAATCGCAGCTCCGAGGTGGCCAAACGACATCAGCTCTGCGGCTGATAATGCGATCTTCAAAAACAGGGCGCGAAACATCGAGTGTAGCTTCGGCTGTGTGGCACGTAGCGCCGTCCTGTTGAAACCAAATGTTTCCAATATCCTCCTCTTCATTTTTGTGTGAACAAAAATTCGTTCAACATGGCCCATTGACTGTAACGGCCACTCCTTGCTCATTTTCGAAGAAAAATGGACCAATTATGCCTCTGGACCAAAATCCGCACCAAACAGTGACTCGTTTTGGGTGTATCGGCTTTCCAATTAGGCGGCTTTTGACTTTGTAATAATTCGAAACAAATGATCAGAATAAGATAGCCAACAACAAAAATGCTGAAACAGGTCATGGAATATTTTTCATTACAAATAATAGAAGAGTATATCGTCAAACTCACGTTTTCGAAAAAAAAATAGATCCGGTTGACTATAATTTTTAAATAATATCGATGTCGTAAAATGAGACGATTTCGCTCACTTACTTCAAGACTGCCATAACTCAAAATTGAAAATTTTGAATATGTGTAACTATAAGTCCGTTTAAAAAGAGAAGTAACATAAAATACGATTTTTAAAAACGATGAAAAAGTCATTTACGTATAAACTAAATTTCTTTGAGATTAATTTATGGATATTTGTAAAATTCCCATTTCTGTAAGCCAACCTCAAAAATTTTAAATTTTGAGTTATGACAGTCTTGAAGTAAGTGAGCGATTTGATAATTTTGTTTGTTTAAATCACGCACAGTCCGCAATTTTGATCATTTCCGAATAACATCAGTCATAGATCCCATTTATGGCATAACCCTTAATTTACTTAAAATTTTTCATTTGTCTACCGATTTTGCCTTCCTAAAATATCCTGTAATGTCATAGCATGCGATCAATATACGAGATGCAGTGGGCGTTATTGTCACTCCCCACAAGCTGACAGCGTAAAACTTTAATACCAGTGCATACAAATACTTAAAATGGTGTAATGGTGTAATGGTTTTCTAGTATCAACAGTCTACTGAAAATTGGCGTTATTGCCATACCCGTTTTGGTACCTCCTACACAAAGGCACCATTTACTTTTTACAGCTTAATACTTTAATGTTAGTGCATATAAATACTTAAAATTCTGTACTGTTTTGTGTAATGTTTTTATAGGCGTTATGATCACGCTCCTTTTGGTAACTCGCTTAACGGCTTATATCGTGAATACCAATGCATATAAATACGCAAATTTTTTGCACAGTGTAAAGTTTATAAAATTCCTACGGTCCTGTTAAAGACCAGAACTATCACCGCCCCCATTTTAGTAGCTCCCATACAAAAAAATAGCCAAGACATACATACCATAACTAAATAGCAGATAATACTCGTATTAGTGCATATACCGGACACATATTTACATTGCTCACAAAGTGAGGGCATACCTTAGTCGGTTTACCCGACTGTAATTTCGTACTTGTCTTATTTGGCGTTCGGAATCCACATTCCGCTTTTCATCTAATCATTCGACAAACAATAGCTTTAGGCTCTTTTTAAAAAATGTTTACCGATATTTAGATTAATAGCTCTGAAGGAACTTTTAAAAGTTAGAATTGATAATCATTTTTCGCGCATATAAGTAAAGGCTGGTCTAACCATAATGCACGATGGTAATTGCGAGTCACACTTTAACGTCAAGATTTTTGCCCAACTTAATTTGACATTTCTTTGTTTCAGTGTTTGAAATTCAACCATGGAGAGGTACACAATTGAGCAGCGCGTTAAGATTGTTGAAGCCTTCTACGAAATGGGCTTTCAAATCATCTTTTGATCAGCATAATCAACCAAATATGTCCGCAATCGGAAGAATTGTGCGCAAATTTCAGCAAACCGGGTCTGTAGGAGATGTGAAAACACATGCTTGCATGCTTTCCCAGTTCGTTCTGCGAAAACATTTATGCTATTCGCGATAGTGTGGCAGAAGAGCCGTTAACCTCGACTCGTCGTCGTGCCCAACAATCACGAGATGATAACGGACTTCTTGTGGCCAGAAATTGAAGATATGGACCTGCACGATATGTGGTTCCAACAGAATGTGCCACATAGCCAACGAAACAATGGCTCTTGTAAGCGAGAAATTCAATGGCCGTGTTATCTGACATCGTGGCGATGTTAATTGGCCGCTACGATCATGTGATTCGACACCGTTGGACTTCTTTCTTTGGGGATATTTAAAAGACAAAGTGTACGTCAATAAGGCAAGAGCTAGAAGATGAGGTAGTTCGGCACATTAGCGACACTGAACATCAATTATGTCTCAGAGTCATTGAAAATATGGACCATCGGATAGGGGTATGCTACCCAAGCCTTGTCGGTCGATATTTTGTTTCACACATAATTCTTTTAGATCTAGAGCCTCATCGCTCAAGTGGTCGAAAATAACTTGGCGGAAAATCGAAAATCAAAGTAGACTATTTCAATTTCCGGATATTGGTCTATCTGTTCGCCATGTTTCAAGAAAATGATGCTGGTATAAACAAACAAACGAAATTTCTTTGAGCGTAAGTATGTGTTTATGTATGTATGTCCATGCAAACGTGTGTAAACAGCGTATTAAGTGTCAATTAATCTCGTCATCATAATACTCGTACTAACTCAACACTCAGCCTCAGACGTGGTGAATGTGCAGCTTTAAATTTGACAAGAGTTGACATTGACATGAATAACGAAAATGATGGCAATCATTGGAAGATAGACTACCTGACATTTTTCACTTCTTACGTGATGCCATTAGGGGTATCGTGTGTGTTTTCCGGATTAATGGCATGTTTGTTCATACATACGACAAGTGTTCGGAAACTAAATACATACTCGTACATGGCGTATTATCTAATCGAACATTTATCACTCATAATCATAATCGTTCTGTGTTGTCAGTGTGAAAACCAATTAGTTTTATTCGTTAAGCGTCAACAGGATTTCGATATTTTTAAATGTAGGAATTCCAAGAATCGGAAATCCATTGAATTTTCTCAACACATCCTGCACAAGCACTAGAACCAAAGTGTATTTTGTAATCAGAATCAACTTTTGATAAAACTAGCATTACACCAAAAAAATATATTGTTGTTGTTAATAACTGTCCGCTGAGTTGTTTGTAGTATTTTGCCTTTAAATTCAGCAGTTTTTCAATAACAAACAAAATGGTGAAAAGTTAGTAGTTGCTAAAAAATCTCTGTTAATAAACACGAGGAAATTAAAAACGGCATTTCTCCGAGGATGTGTTTTTTCGAAAGTTTAGGTTAGGGTGGCAGCCTTTTTTATCAGCTCACATAGACCAGTTTAGGTCCCTAGAGTTACCTCGGGCTCCTGTTTGATCGAAACCAACCTGTTTAACATACAAAGTTATCGATAATACGAATATAGATAGTACCGGAATGATCTGTTAGAGTGCCTAGAAAGGCCGTCCCCAGTATATCCAGACGTCATTTATTCAAATCGGGACAGTCACACAACAGGTGCTCAATGCTCTCGACTCCTTCCTCATCTTCACAGCTTCTAAAGAAGTCATTGGAGTCAATACCCAACCGATCAGGCAGTGTCATGTCAGAACTGATACCAACGTAGAGAATCGTTTCCTCTCTAGTGCGAGGACCTTCTCAGGTTATATCTTGGCCAGATTTGTGCCTATTTCCGTCCATCTTTCGTTGCACTACCTGATTACCTCTTGCCTTGAATTGTATAAGTTATGTCATCCCTTTCCTAGCAAGTTTATCGGATTTGCAGTTCTCCGGGATATCCCTATGCCCAGTCATCTGGTTAAGAGATCTGCGGCAGTCGAGGGCTGTTTGTGAATTTAGGGATGTGGCCTCCAGAGAATTGATGGCAGCCTGGCTGTCCGAGTTAATGACAATACCAGTGTTGGTTACTATGTTGCGACTCAGCCACTTGGCGAATTCCCATATTGCCATTATTTCGTTTTGATAGGCACTGCAGGTATCTGGTAGTCCGTGAGCTATATCCAGACTAAGTTCTTTACAGTGTACTCCGATGCCAACCTTTTAATCGAGCTTCGAACCATCAGTATAGAAGGTTTCTATTTGGAGAAGGTTTCTATTTCCTGGTATTCTGCCAACCCATTCCTCTCGGGCTGGTATCATAGTGATGTAGTTCCTCTCGAAAGTGTACACCGTCGGTTGCAACTTCCCTCGCCATAATATTAATCTGCAGTATATGGAGTAGGACTTGTAGAGACTCAATCGCTGTAGTCCTTAAGGCTCCGCTTATGCATTGGCAAGTAGTTCTTTGAACCTTTGATAATTATAATAGGTTGGTCATGGTTAGTTTGTCAGTTACCCTCCAGGATACCACAATGCCGTATAATAGTATTGGATGAACTACTGCTACAGCCTTCCTGCATAAATATAAAGCGACGCACTATGGGCGGAAATGGGAAATTGTGGCCAAAATGCTGTAAAATCTACAAAAATGCTTGGATTTGAAGTATTTATACCACGTAAAATTTTTTTAATTTTCTATTTTTATTTGAAAAATTTTAATAATTTAAAAAAAACGTGGTAAAATTATCGCAAAATGCACAGTTATTATGGTTTTATTATTTTATCGTAAAGTCTGATCGGTCATGAATAAAATAAGACCAGAACTTGCCTCGCGACGTTGACAAGTTATAAGAAACGTAATGTTAAAATATACAAATTTTCTGCCTACAAAAGGACTATATTTCCATGTAAATTTTAATAACGGAAACAACTAAAAATTTCAAGAGTCTATATATGATTTCAGGGTCCACATGTAGGTCCTTATTCATCTTAGTAAAGATAACCAATTCTGTCTTATTTGACAAAACGCTCTTTTTAGCCCATCTAGCCAACTTGTTCAGATCTAGATCTAGCAGGATTTCATTCACTCCTAGGTTCAAAATTAGTGAAGACAGTACTTCTCCTTGTGGAGTCCCATATTGTCAGCATGTTGGTTCCCCTACAGGTGTTTTGTATCCAGGTTTTCCCTAATGGTAGAATCTAAAATCTTTCCAGACCTTTGAATAGGCGGAAAGATAGGCTAATTGGTCTGAAGTAGTTTGGCCTAGTGCGTGATATCTTTCCGCTTTGGGTATGAATACCACTGTGGTATCCCTCCATCGATTCGGGATGTACCATTGTTACAGATACTTAGGTTGTTAGTTAGAATAAAGTCAAGAAGCGAATCACCCCTATTGTTTATATCCGTACTACCCAGATAGTATGATGAGCGTTCGTGTCTGCGCCAATAATCAGCTCGACCTCGTCAGACGTTGCTTCTTGTACTACTTCCCTGAATAGAGCAGACGGTCCTACAGCTTCATAAGGCACGTAACTGGAGACCACCCAATATATGCGATTACCGATCTCCAGACTAGCAGATGTTTGGTCTTTACCTCTTAAATTAGCCAGGAGAAAGATATTTAGATCTTTCCTGGTTAAAATTCAGGTTCTTGGAGTGCCTTAACAGTTGACCACAAGCAGTTTAAAGTTGGGTGTCCTGATACCGCTCACCCTTCCTCCCACGGCGTAGGGCTTCTGTATCAGGACGATGTTTACTGCACCTGTGGACAGGCGCAGCAATAGCGCCGCTGAGGCTGCATTAGCGTGATGAAGGTTACTCTGTAGAATTCTTACCATCATTGGTAATTGACTGATTAACATTCACCCCGACAAGGGTGTTATCGTACTCTTCGTCCGTATCAATGAGAAGCGTGTCCCCGCCAGATGCGTCAAAGAGTCCGGAGACTCCCCTCAGTCCTCTGTGTCAGAAGTAGAGCTTTCGTCCTCAGAGAAAGACGTTAGAGATCTTCTGTTAGAGTTGGGTCACCAGAAGTATTGGGCGTGGGTACCTCCGCACTTCCAGAAAGCCGTGTATCAACCATGATGGACGACTCAACTTCCCAAATGAAAGCTATATTCTGCTTGAATACCTTCAAGACTATAGTCTCGAAGCCATATTTTAGGGCTACACTTTCACTTTTATATTGGAGGTGGATTCAGCGTTAAGCATCAAATTTACCTGCCGCTTTTTACCATCCGCCTCACCCACCTTGCTGATTTTCAAATTATGGGCCGGCAGACCAGGATTGGAATCTTTTATTATTTCTAATATGTCAGCCGGGTTGGAGGGCTCTTCTGTAAAAGCAGCCTTATACAATCTACTGATCTGTCATCACCGAAATATAAGAGCTTTACTCTCCCCTGATGCCATCCTGCATCGTTGCAGATTGGTGGTTTGCCCGGCATTTCTCTACGGACATCGATATAATAAGCCATAATGACTGATTGCACATGGCTCCATTTGTCCTTGAGGATAGATCCATCTTCATTACTACTGTCTATAACAGCCATCACTAGACTCTCCTTCGCCACTTCATTGAAGGGCTTGGTGAGTGTCCTGTTGATGGTGACATTAGGGCCTCTTGCTTTTTTCGAAAGCAGGGGTTCATCAGGTGATCTGATTCTTTTGATTTTATTAGCAGCTAACACAGCTGAATTTGTTACTCTTTCAGCCGGCTCATTGGCCTTAGAAGCATCTATGACGCCTTTAGCCCAGGTAAGTGACTCTTTGTTTTTCGGTAAGAGCCGAAACCTCAAAAGCCTCCAAGTTCGCCAAAACTCTGAACGCTATTCGGTGCTCATTGTGCTTCCGTTTTGATGGTCGGACATGAAGTTTTCCCCTCACCGTACCACCTGTTGTGAGTACTGGGGGGAAATTTTCACCATTTTTGGTGTGGTCGGCTTTGGCCAAGACCAACGGACGGACAGTAGGACGATTGGGGAACCCCGCTCCATAGAACACGAAGGCATCTCCGTCAAGGAATTTATTTATTTTTTGTCTGTATTGGTACTACGATGTAGGCCTTCCAGATTTTGTACAGATTTTATCTGCGATTGTGTAATAGGTACTGCGTAATAGGTTTTAACTTCCCGCTCTGTGATAAACACGTCCGTTCACTACGACTGATCAGCAACGAAAGAAAGAAACAAGTAAGAAAGTTTCAGTCGGGTAAACCGACTAAGGTATACCCTCACTTTGTGAGTAATGTAATATTGAATATTACTCGAATTATTCTGTCAATTTGTGTGGGAGGTACCAGAAGGGGTTTATCAAATACACCTTTTTTTTGCTGAACATTAGATACTTTAAATTTATTGCACTGTGCCGACTTATAAGCAGTTATGTGCACTGGTATAAACGTTATGAGACATTAAATTGTGGTATGCTTTGGGCATTTTGTGTGGGAGGTACAAAGAGGGGCGTGGCAATAACGCCCATTTTTCACAGGGCTATAGACACTATAAAAACATTACACTGTACAAAATCTCAAGTATTTTATACACTGGTTTTAATGTTATAAGCTGTTAACTTTTGGTGCAAAAAGGTACCTTTATGTGGGAGGTACCAAAAGGGGCGTGACAACAACACCCATTTTTCCCTGGACTGTAGGCAATATAAAAGCATAATACTGTACAAAATTTCAAGTATTTTTATACACTGTTATTAATGATATAAGCTGTTAACTTTTGGTGCAAAATGGTGCATTTGTGTGGGAGGTACCAAAAGGGACGTGGCTACTTCGCCCATTTTTCTCGAGTTGATAACGACTAATAAGCTAATACTATGTGTGGAATTTCAAAAGATTCGAATACGTTGTATAGCAGTTATTAAAGAATCAATATTTCACAACATTTTAACCCTTTGTGAGGAAGGTACTAGAAGGAGTGGACCAATATGGCCCATCTTAGAACTTAGCCGGAGATAGAAAAAAATATTACCACATACCAAATTTGAGGTCAATCGGTTACTCCTTTCGAGAGTTATCGTGCGCACCAGCCAGCAGACACACAGACAGACAGACAGACAGACAGACATACAGACGGACGGACATTGCTCATTCGACTTAAAATGACCCAAAACGGATTTCCTCCGAACATACTTGGGGTCTTAGGTCACTCCTTCGACGTGTTACACTTTTTTCCGTAGCAAATGATATATACCCTCGTCACACTAAAGTGAGGGTATAAAAAAGTCATAAAAGATTCAAGCCAAGCGTCGATAAATAAATATTATAATTGTATTTAATTACTGGTATTGAATACCTACTCTTATGTGATTTTAAAAAAGCAACATTTTCTTTTAAATTTATAAGTAGAAATATTATTTAAAGAATTTATTTTTTTTCCGCCGGAGTCGGACTCAAATCATATTAAAACCCGGGTGTCGGATTTGAGTAGTTTCGACTCGACTACAGCCCTGGCAACATGTTTATTTTTGGAAACATATATTGGCACTACGGGTGCCGTATTCGGTGCTGTGACATATGAAAACCAAATCTGACATGGAGAGTGCAGACATTCATAAGGGCATCCAAATGGCAGCCAGGCGTATTAGTCAGACGGCGACGTAAGGGATCCGGAGAACACTGGATTTCAAAAGTATTCATGAGAAATAAGTACACTTTTGCGACAATTAACGAATATGTAGGAGAGGAGAAAGAGAACAGCAAGAGGAGTAACACTGTTTCAAACATGGTCTAGTTTTCTGGTCTCATCCTCCAATAGCACTATGCAACAACATTTGTGTGTCCTAACCCCGAAAAAAATATTTAAAAACAAATTGTGGAACATTTTTTTTTAAATTCCCATTTTTTCGAAGATGCTTTAATATTTGGATCGTAGAATTTTTGCAAATAGGCATTGTTTTCTTCGTTAGGATACTAGCTTTTAACAAATGGAACATAACATTTTATTGCGATTTTTTATGTTTTTTTCGAGCCAGAAAAAAACGATTTTTTTGTAAAAAAAAATTCTAATTGTTTTAACAACAGTTATTAAACTACCGTTTCTAGGTGGAAGTGACGTTTCCAGAATTTCTTGCCCTCATAATTTCCTTAATTTAAATATGGTCCAAATACTAGAGGAATCTAAACAAAAAAAGTTTTTAGGTCTCGGACAAAAATTTTTTTGTTGCATAGTATAACCTAACCTATCCTAGGTGTTGTGTCTGCTTTTTCAACCTATTTGTTGGGAATAATTTCCGCGGACATAACCCCTAATACATTTTTGGAGACACCACCCTCACAATCGATCGATTTATGTCATAGCAACGCCCATTTTGCACTGGACTGTAGGTACTAACGGGTGATCGAAGTAGATATACTTTTTTCAATAGCTTTTTTTTGACAGATCATGTGTGATTCGTGTCATGCTGTCATGTTATTTTTGTTAAGTATTGTTTAGCATTTCATCATGGAAAGACTTACGCCTGAACAACGTTTACAACGTTTTGACAAGAAATTGACAGATTAATTAGTGTAATGTTATAACGGGTGATTCAAGTTGAGATACTTTTTTCAATAGCCTTTTTTGACAGATCACGTGTGAGTCGTGTCATGCTGTCATTGTTATTTTTGTTAAGTATTATTTGGCATTTCATCATGGAAAGATTTACGCCTCAACAACGTTTACGCGTGTCATTCGCCATTTACCAGTCGAAATGCTCGAACGAGTCATCGAAAATTGGACTCAACGGATGGACCATCTGAGACGTAGCCGCGGCCAACATTTGATAGACATAATCTTCAAAAAATAAATGCCATTCATCCCCTTTCATCCTGAAATGAAAATATTACATAATTTTTGAAATTATTGTCCGATTTGAACAAAAATTGGCATGTTTGTGTATAATAAATAGAAAGTTATCTCAAAGTATACGTACAACGCCCATATATCCTGAAACAAAAAATCGCATATTTTCTGAAATTGTTGCCAGAGTTGGACCAAATGTGAAAGTGTTTATGTTCGAGGTAGAGTTTTTTATGAAAATTTCATGACATTTTCCCAAAGGATACTCCCCCAGATATCCTTGAAATTAATTTGGTATTAATGTTTGCCTAAAACTAGTAAGAAAGTTCAGTCGGGTAACTGACTTACGAATCCCCTCACCTTCAGTCCCAAAAAATATTCGTAAATGTATTTTTTTTTTGGTTTAATTAAACTATTGTCAATTTGAATTGCATTTAATAAATTTGAAATATGCATTGGTTTTAAAGATATAAGCTGTTAACCTTTGGTGCAAAATAGTCCATTTGAGTGGGAAGTACCAAAGGGGCGTGGCAACTTCGCCAATTTTTCTCGAGGTGATGGCGACTAATAGACTTATACTATGTCTGGAATATCAGAAGATTCGATAAATGTTAACACTTTGTTGGAGAGGTACTAGAAGAAGTGGACCAATATGGCCCATCTGCGAAATTAGCCTGAGATGGAGAAAAATATTACCGCATACCACATTTGAAGTAGCTGCAGTCAGCTGCAGTTGATATTTATATATCGCACCTGTTCCACAAAAGGGTAACAACTCAAAATTTAAAAATTTTCAGTAGAGCCCAACAACTGTTTCCGTTAATATTAATGGTATATTACAAAAAAAGAATATGTCGTTGCAATAAAATATCATAGAAAAAGATAATAACGCTATTTTCCTTTTTGTTTTTTTATTGATTTTAGAAAAATAACAACTTTTTTGAATTGTTACTCTTTTCATGAAAAAAGTTTGTATAACTGAACTTTTTAACTGAAAAATCGTACTCGGATTATAAGTTGAAAAGGGCACAACTAAAAATATTACTCTTTAGATGACAAATCAACGGTCCCATTTGCTTAAACACAATTCAAATGTAACAATTCAAAATGTAACTCTTTAGTTGAATCTAAAGACGTTATTCTGTAAACACAGAGAGAGTCTAACGGTTTTTTATTATGAAAAAGAAGAAAAATCAACGGACATTTTTTGCAGTGGGTAGAAATTGCCATTGTACGTTGTTTTCTTGCAAAAAAAGCCAAATTTAAACATTTTGAGTTGTTACCCTTTTGTGGAACAGGTGCGATATATGTAAATAAATTTTTTTAGCAACAAAATATGAAAAAATTGCGAAGGTCTTTTGAGATATATTTTTTAATTGTCCACTAAACTTGTAATTTGTGTTCAACACAGCACTTTGTTTTCCATTTATTTATTTGCTAACGGTACTTATCATATGAACGAATTTTATGAATTAGAAACAGTGTTGCGAGATTAAGTACTAGCATCACAATTTATACCGACAGTTACTCTAAATATTTGAATTCACACTCACTTTACAGAGAAAATATGACATTGCTAAGAACTACCAACTTTGAGATATAATAACATAAAAACTGGTTGGCGAATCAAAGTAAAACTTTATATTTTATCTAATTGAAGTGTTTACTATTAAACTAATTCAATTTTGTCTCAAAATTGTAATTTTTAAGAAATTCTAAAAATAATCAAACACTGATGTGGGAATATTTGTTATGTTCAAAGAGAAATTTCTTTGCTTAGGCACTATCAGTCCTCAGACATGTTTTCGTAAATTCAAAATGCAATAGAATATATGACATTTTTAAAAACGGGAATAGTATTGCGGTTCATGAACAGATAAATTATGCTAACCCAAACATGTCCCATAATATTTCTTGGAAAAGTGCATTGGATTCCATCTAGGATCCGTCTGTTCATTTATGCAGACATCTGAAAGAGCAGAGAGCATGCTTGAGCACACTTCCAAATGACTCCGAATGTTTCAAACGTTAAGAACCCCCACTTGGCCACTCCATTCGCTATCGAATTTTTCACAAGAAATTCTCGATTGCAAATGAGTCTTAAATATATCAGCGCTCACTCATTGTGTGGTAAAAAAATGTTCGATACCGAAGGTTACCTATTTTAGGTTACCGCGAAAAATTAGTTTTTCATTACAAACTATTCTCTGGTTTGGCTGTAATCTGCGATATAAATTTGCAAATGATATATTTTTCTAAAACTATTTTTCCCAATATTTCTGATTTTGCTATGCATTCACACGTTTGTGAATGTAAAAGTGGGTATGAACATAGAAAATAAAATAAAATAAAAAATATTTCAAAAAAGTAACAGCATAAAGACGTGGGTTGAACTGGTCGAGGGAAAAAATGATCTGACCGTATCGCAATTAAGATATGTTATTCCTCCAGAATATCAATATTTATAACCTACACCACACTGTGGTACAGGGTAGTATAACTTTGTGCATTTGTTTGTAACACCCAAAAGGAGAAGAAATAGACCCATCGTTTATTATACCGATCGTCTCAGAATCACTTTCTGAGTTGATTTAACTGTATTTTATATCCGATCAGTACGAAATTCGGCAGAAAAAGGTTTCTTATTACATGAATGAACTCTCCTAAACAATTGTTTGTTCTGACCAAAAGAAATTTCAGTCGTCGTAAACGAGAATTGTAGTTGTCTAATATTTCGTTTCGCAGAAACGAATTTTTTTCTTGACGACTCTCCTTCCGCAGTGGGAGCTATATCCTGCTTGTATACCTTCAAGACTATAGTCTCGAAACCATATTGCAGGGTGGCACTTGCACGTTGTACATGTGAGGTGGATTCAGCGTTAAGGATCAAATTGGCCTGGCTCTTTTTACCATCCGCTACCCCCACCTTGCAAATTCTCCAATTATGGGTCGGCAGACCAGGATTGGAATCTTTTATTATAGCTTATATGTCAGCCGAGTTGGCGGTCTCTTCTGTAACCCAGGTGATGGCTCCAGGGTGACTAGGGATGTTGGTTTTATGATAACTTAAAGCAGGAGAAGATAAACTAATAGTGAAAACGTTACAATCTCCATATCATCAATTTATTTTACTTCTACCATTTATGTTATGTTGTTGTATGTTGAATTGTATAAAAATTACATTAAAAAACGTTAAAGAGTTTACAATAAATCTTAAGTATGTTTTTGTGCTATAGTGGTATCTGCCAATTTGAACTTTTATAGTGCTCATATTTAAAATGTAAAAGTGTCTATGAATCATAAAAGCGCGATTAATATGTAAGTAGTAATTTTGGAATTTTGAAAACTTTCTAATCGTAGCAATTAGTAATCATCTTTAGATTACTCTGATTACTAATTACTCTTCAAACTAGGGAAAAACTGTTTTTTCGCTCTCCTGAAAAATTGTGTTTTTGTTCAAAGACATTTTTGAATATAAGCCCTCGATATATATTATTAATCGTCGTAAAATTCTAATCGAATGAGCCATGTCCGTCTATTTTAATCACGTTACAATATATTGAGCTAAATTGCTGAAATTTGTTACATACATATACTTCCTATGTATGTATGGTGTTGCAAATAATATGCAATATCGGTAAATTTTTTGATATAGGCTCCATATACAAGTACATATATCATCTCTCCGCTTTGGCTTCTTAACGTCAGGGATACCACAAATTTCAACTAATCGTGCTGAAAATTGGTAACATTTATATACCTATACTGAGAACCCTTCACACGAACATCGGCCGTAATTGGTCAATGTTTTGATATAGCTCCCACAAACCACAAATATCTACGAGTCGGGCTGAAATGTAGTAAAGAGCATTTCCATGTTAAGTGATCAAAGTATTTGTGGCTATACTAAATGCTATTAACAACCCATGCAAAAAAAAAATAAAAAGGAAGCCTACTAAGAAAATTTTATAATGTTCGAGATTGTGAATTTTGAGGAATACTGGGTTTATATATACTCGTATATATTATAACTCTAAAAGCTATAACTCTTAATGGTAAATAGAAAAAGATTTTTTTCTATTTTTTTTAAAAATGATTATTAAAATTAAATTCTTTAAAAAAAAACCCTTTTATTTTTAAACTTTAAGTTCTTCAAAAATTTTTTAAAATCTGTAAAAGTTATGTACTTTTTATAACATCATAAATCTACTCCATAATTTTAACAATATATACATTTTACGTGCAGTTACAAAGAGTACACAAAATTTTAAACCACTTACAGATTTTAGAGACGTTGGTGACGGATAAAAGGTTTTATGTCTTCATATCGCTAAAAAAAAAATTATTTGTTTTCGATGCCGTGGTCCAAATAACAGCAGAAGTACCATAAAACCTATTTACAATGTACTCTATCCCAGCAAAAACAGAGCATCCAAAGAAGCAATAAAAATCCCCAACTTATGATCCGGAAGTTGTTCTAATTTGGATTTTCACCAATGAATTTAACAAGGGGTTGTCGCGCCGGGGAAGTACTTCTTTGTCACCACTTTTGCAGAACTCCTTTTAAAGCACTGTAAGATTTGCTTTTTTGGTGTTGTATTTATTTGATGAATGTATGTCGTTTTTATTAACATCTTTGGGTCTAGAGATCTTTTATTTTAAAGGAATACAAATGTTGACATAAGGAAGGGAATTAATAATATACTATTGGCCAAAGAGATAAACGATCATATATATGAATGTATGTTTAGGACATTTGAAGATGTTTGTAATCTGTATGGTGTAGCTGGATCTTTAAAAGTGTGACAGAATGACCCCATAGTGTAACTTCTTGTAATATTTTCGCAAATGATCAACATTGTCACTAATAAAAAAGTATTTTTGTTTTACACTGTAATACATAGCACATTTGTGCGGCGCTATGTATTTTCCGCAGCCCCGGTTCAGAGAGTAGTAAAGTTCAACAGTGTGGTACAGTATGTATGGTATGGTATATTTAATTACCATAATTTCTTTTAAAATTATTTAACTATAACCTACACCACACTGTAGTACAATTTATTATAATTTTATGTATATATAGAACCATCGTTTGTTATACCGATCGACTTAGAATCACTTTCTGAACCGATTTAGCTATGTCAGTCTGTGCATGCATTCTTGTAATCAATGTGCAGGTCACAAATATAGACCGATCTCAAAGAAATTTTGCACAAATCTTTATTTTGGGACAAGACAATTCGTATTGAAATTGAAAGACAATCCGCCTGTTTCTGTAACTTATTTTCTTTCGTCTACTGCGAACGATCAAAATTCTCTCAACTATTTAAATATCAGTTTAGAACCAGATATCTTAATATATATGAATGTACCTTCGATATAGCTTATACCCTCTATAGAAGATATAATTTCCTTTCGATATGCATGAAATTTGGTAAAGGGTATATTATTTTAATAGTTAATATCTGTGTGAACAATATCGGTTCAAATTAACATATAGCCCCACATACTCGCATGGATGTGTTCCTTCCGATTTAGCATCTAAGCTCCATAGAAGTCATATTACATTTGACTAAAAATTTACTATATTTTGCACAAAGGATTTTTTAATCAGAGAATAAACCATCACTAGCAAGGTTGGAAAAATGTGTTTTCATGTTTTACTTCAGATCATTATTAAATTTGGCAGAGATTAGTTTATAAAATCATGAACACTGCGAAATTTGATAAAAAAAAATGGATACCATATACAATTTTGCATCTAAAATAGCTGTCAAACACGATTGACAAAAATCAAAACAGCAACAAGAGAACAACTTCAAAGGTTAAATAGATGAATACAGTACGTTATGTTTAATACAATGTGGGCTACGTCTTCTGTGCTTTATCAAAAACGATTTTTGGACGAAAAACCAATTTTCATTGTTTGAGAGTTACGCTCTTAGGCATTTCTGGTGACGATATATCAACATTTTTGGAAAGTATTAAGTGTTATTAATAAATTCCGTTTTTAGCGCAATCCAATGTACCAAAATTCCACAATTTAACATATTTCGAAGAAAATCAGCATACCTTGAAATTACTTTATGTTATTTTAATCGACTATAAAAAAGTCCACTTTTAGGTCCGATTAATCGACCTAGTCGATTGAAACGAAATTTGGTTGATGAAAAATTCGAAAGTCGACTAGCTTCCAGAACCATCCACTAATTCTGATATAGCCGCCATATAAATATATATTTCTCCCCTTTAGCACTATAGAAGCAGTATTTTACATATATTTCATAGCCCTCATATCTATGTTCCTTCCGATCTGGACTTTTATCACTTCAGAGGATTTATTTTACATCCAATCTTTTTGAAATTATGCATTCTTGGGTTAATAATTTATATTCCGAAATTACATTTTGGTTAGTTACTTAGAAGAACTTCATTAAATGCCGAAAAAATGTTCATACTTATGATTTGGAAGTACTTATAATGTTATTCTTTTGGAAGTACTTCTTTTATTTTTTGCTGGGATGTAATGCCTAATCCAGCATTAGCATCAAATACAAAAGCCAACTTCAACTTTCAAGCACTTCATTTAAGAAAAGCTATGAAAAATTTAAAATTTGTCTACTTTTTGCAAAGATCGTCCTTGCGCTACCTTAAGTAAAGAACTGTTGGCGTCATGGCACAACTTTTGCCAGTCAAAGTGATTAAAAATTTTTGCGTTTCAATCCGGCCTATTGAGCATTTTAGAAAATACTGGGACAAACCTGTCATAAAGATTTAATTATTTCTCGATAAAGACAGGACATCGTGGAACTTGGCTATATTTTAGAGGACAATTCGGCCTAAAATAAAATTTAAAAACCAGTAAGGAAAGGCTAAAGTCGGGCGGGGCCGACTATATAATACCCTACACCACTCTCGTAATATTGAATAACTCTGAAATATAAATTTTGTAATTCATGTATAAATTGTTTACATAAATTTACTTTTGAGTTATTTTATACTTAAATAATACCCTGTACCACAGTGTGGTGTAGGGTATAAAAACGATTGGATGTAAAATACAGCTTCTACAGGACTAAAGAGCCAAATCGGATGAAACATATATATGGGAGCTATAGCTAAATCTTAACCGATTTTCTTCAAATTCGGCAATGTTGTTTCGTGGATCAAGAAACTCTACCATTCTAAATTTCAAAACGATTGGATGTAAAAGACAGCTTCTGTAGAACTAAAGGGCCAAATCGGACGAAACATATATATGGGAGCTATAGCTAAATCTTAACAGATTTTCTTCAAATTCGGTAGTGTTGGTTCATGGATCAAGAAACTCTACCATTCTAAATTTCAAAACGATTGGATGTAAAATACAGCTTTTATAGGACTAAAGGGCCAAATCGGACGAGACATATATATGGGAGCTATAGCTAATTCTTAACCGATTTACTTCAAATTCGGTAGTGTTGGTTCATGGATCAATAAACTCTACCATTCTAAATTTCAAAAGGATTGGATGTAAAATACAGCTTCTATAGAACTAAAGGCCAAATCGGACGAAACATATATATGGGAGCTATAGCTAAATCTTAACCGATTTTCTTCAAATTCGGTAGTGTTGGTTCATGGATCAAGAAACTCTACCATTCTAAATTTCAAAGTGATTGTATGTAAAATACAGCTTCTTCAGGACTAAAGAGCAAAATCGGACGAAACATATATATGGGAGCTATAGCTAAATCTTAACCGATTTTCTTCAAATTCGGCAATGTTGGTTCATGGATCAAGAAACTCTACCGTTCTAAATTTCAAAACGATTGGATGTACAATACAGCTTTTATTGGACTAAATGGCCAAATCGGACGAAACATATATATGGGAGCTATAGCTAAATCTTAACCGATTTTCTTCAAATTCGGTAGTGTTGGTTCATGGATCAAGAAACTCTACCATTCTAAATTTTAAAATGATTGGATGTAAAATACAGCTTCTACAGGACTAAAGAGCAAAATCGGACGAAACATATATATGGGAGCTATAGCTAAATCTTAACCGATTTTCTTCAAATTCGGCAATGTTGGTTCATGGATCAAGACACTCTACCATTCTAAATTTCAAAACGATCGGATGTAAAATACAGCTTCTATAGGACTAAAGGGCAAAATCGGACGAAACATATATATGGGAGCTATAGCTAAATCTTAACCGATTTTCTTCAAATGCGGCAATGTTGTTTCATGGATCAAGAAACCGATCGACTCAGAATCACTAGCTGAGTCGATTTAACGATGTCCGTCCGTCCGTCTGTCCATGTAAAGTTGTTCGTCGACTACAGGTCGCAATTTCACTCCGATCGTTCTGAAATTTTGCACTTTAGAGTATTTCGCAGCTGCCAAGATCGCTATTGAATTTGGTTGAAATCGGTTCAGATTTAGATATAGCTCCCATATATATCTTTCGTCCGATTTGGCCCTTTAGTCCTATAGAAGCTGTATTTTACATCCAATCGTTTTGAAATTTAGAATGGTAGAGTTTCTTGATACATGAACCAACACTACCGAATTTGAAGAAAAACGGGTAAGATTTAGCTATAGCTCCCATATATATGTTTCGTCCGATTTTGCTCTTTAGTCCCGTAGAAGCTGTATTTTACATCCAATCATTTTGAAATTTAGAATGGTAGAGTTTCTTGATCCGTGAACCAACACTACAGAATTTGAAAAAAATCGGTTAAGATTTAGCTATAGCTCCCATATATATGTTTCGTCCGATTTGGCCCTTTAGTTCTATAGAAGCTGTATTTAACATCCAATCGTTTTGAAATTTAGAATGCAAGAGTTTCTTGATCCATGAATCAACACTACCGAATTTGGAGAAAATCGGTTAAGATTTAGCTATAGCTCCCATATATATGTTTCGTCCGATTTTGCTCTTTAGTCATGTAGAAGCTGTATTTTACATCCAATCATTTTAAATTTTAGAATGGTAGAGTTTCTTGATCCATGAACCAACACTACCGAATTTGAAGAAAATCGGTTAAGATTTCGCTATAGCTCCCATATATATGTTTCGTCCGATTTGGCCCTTTAGTTCTACAGAAGCTGTATTTTACATCCAATCTTTCTGAAATTTAGAATGGTAGAATTTCTTGATCCATGAACCAACACTACCGAATTTGAAGAAAATCAGTTGAGATTTAGCTATAGCTCCCATATATATGTTTCGTCCGATTTGGCCCTTTAGTTCTATAGAAGCTATATTTTACATCCAATCGTTTTGAAATTTAGAATGGTAGACTTTCTTGATCCATGAAGCAACATTGCCGAATTTGAAGAAAATCGGTTAAGATTTAGCTATAGCTCGCATATATATGTGTCATCCGATTTGGCTCTTTTTATCCAATCGTTTTTATACCCTACACCACACTGTGGTACATGGTATTATTATACAATACACCACTCTGTGGTATAGGGTATTATAAGTTTGTTTCACGGCAGATGTTTGTAACACCTGAAAATAACAGAGCTAGACCCACCTTAAAGTATACCGATCGACTCAGAATCACTAGCTGAGTCGATTTAACGATGTCCGTCCGTCCGTCCGTCTGTCCATGTAAAGTTGTTCGTCGACTACAGGTCGCAATTTCACTCCGATCGTTCTGAAATTTTGCAGTTTAGAGTATTTCGCAGCTGTTAAAATCGCTATTGAATTGCGTTGAAATCGGTTCAGATTTAGATATAGCTCCCATATATATCTTTCGTCCGATTTGGCCCTTTAGTCCTATAGAAGCTGTATTTTACATCCAATCGTTTTGAAATTTAGAATGGTAGAGTTTCTTGATCCATGAACCAACACTACCGAATTTGAAGCAAATCGGTTAAGATTTAGCTATAGCTCCCATATATATGTTTCGTCCGATTTGGCTCTTTGGTCCTATAGAAGCTGTTTTTTACATCCAATCGTTTTGAAATCTAGAATGGTAGAGTTTCTTGATCCATGAACCAACATTGCCGAATTTGAAGAAAATCGGTTAAAATTTAGCTATAGCTCCCATATATATGTTTCGTCCGATTTTGCTCTTTAGTCCTGTAGAAGCTGTATTTCACATCCAATCATTTTGAAATTTAGAATGGTAGAGTTTCTTGATTCACGAACCAACACTACCGAATTTGAAGAAAATCGGTTAAGATTTAGCTATAGCTCCCATATATATGTTTCATCCGATTTGGCTCTTTAGATCCAATCGTTTTTATACCCTACACCACACTGTGGTACAGGGTATTATTTAAGTATAAAATGTCCCAAAAGTAAATTTATGTAAACAATTTATACATTACGAGAGTGGTGTAGGGTATTATATAGTCGGCCCCGCCCGACTTTAACATTTCCTTACTGGTTTTTTTACTACTTTTCATTAAAAGTGCAAATAAAGGAAATGCTCTAATATTACTTTATTTGTAACCGAAACCATTCACATGAAATCCATGGTGGAGGATATATAAGATTCGGCAAGACTGAACTTATCTTACTTAATAATGTCAGAAAATTGACGGAAAAATGCAACCCTGTGAACGTACAACCGTGTGAACATACAATTTTTGTCTTGCAGCGTTTACAGAAAAGTCATTGAGAGATAATTTGCAGATTTTTAGATGTGCGGTTTTTATGCATGTGACAACTGCGCCATTGTCAGAAAAACATTTTATTTTTATTGGCATATAAATATTTACAAAATATATTGTAAATATATGAAATTGTAAGAATTCCTTACAATCGTCTGAACTGTCAAGTCACCTTTGCCTAACAATCTGTCATTGTCTGTACATTTGTAGCACTTTAACAGGGTTAATATCGTTTTCCGATCTGCAAACGTCTATGCGTAGTTTTATTCGCAATGACGAAGGCTCATATTGCTGCAAATTCTCTAGTAACACTACGCAACAAAAAAAAATTTTTTTGTGTCCTAGACCTAAAAATTATTTTTATACCCTACACCACACTGTGGTACAGGGTATTATAAGTTTGTTTCACCGCAGATGTTTGTAACACCTGAAAATAACACAGCTAGACCCACCCTAAAGTATACCGATCGACTCAGAACCACTAGCTGAGTCGATTTAACGATGTCCGTCCGTCCGTCTGTCCATGTTTCGTCCGATTTGGCCATTTAGTCCTATAAAAGCTGTATTTTACATCCAATCGTTTTGAAATTTAGAATGGTAGAGTTAATTGATCCATGAACCAACATTGCCAAATTTGAAGAAAATCGGTTAAGATTTAGCTATAGCTCCCATATATATGTTTCGTCCGATTTTGCAGAAGCTGTATTTTACATCCAATCATTTTGAAATTTAGAATGGTAGAGTTTCTTGATCCATGAACCAATACTACCGAAATTGAAGAAAATCTGTTAAGATTTAGCTATAGCTCCCATATATATGTTTCGTCCGATTTGGCCCTTTAGTTCTATAGAAGCTGTATTTTACATCCAATCGTTTTGAAATTTAGAATGGTAGAGTTTATTGTTCCATGAACCAACACTACCGAATTTGAAGAAAATCGGTTAAGATTTAGCTATAACTCCCATATACATGTTTCGTCCGGTTTGGCCCTTTAGTTCTATAGAAGCTGTATTTTACATCCAATCGTTTTGAAATTTAGAATGGTAGAGTTTCTTGATTCACGAACCAACATTGCCGAATTTGAAGAAAATCGGTAAAGATTTAGCTATAGCTCCCATATATATGTTTCATCCGATTTGGCTCTTTAGATCCAATCGTTTTTATACCCTACACCACACTGTGGTACAGGGTATTATTTAAGTATAAAATGTCCCAAAAGTAAATTTATGTAAACAATTTATACATGAATTACAAAATTTATATATCAGAGTTATTCAATATTACGAGAGTGGTGTAGGGTATTATATAGTCGGCACCGCCCGACTTTAGCCTTTCCTTACTGGTTTTGTATAGATTGTGGCATACTGTTATATAAAATCAAAACCAAAAATTTTTTATGGATAAATTTTTTTTTTTAAAAGTTGGTTCATGGATCAAGAAACTCTACCATTCTAAATTTCAAAACGATTGGATGTAAAATACAGCTTCTATAGGACTAAAAGGCCAAATCGGACGAAAGACATATATGGTATCTTTCTATCTAAATCTGAACCGATTTCAACAAAATTCAATGGCGATCTTAACAGCCGCGAAATACTCTAAACTGCAAAATTTCAGAACGATCGGAGTGAAATTGCGACCTGTAGTTTAGGTTAGGGTGGCAGCCGTATTTTTTATACAAGCTCACATAGACCAGTTTAGGTCCCTAGTGTTACCACGGGCTGAAATGCCCCTCATCGAAACCAACATGTTTGATATACAAATTTGTCGATATTACGAATATGGGTACTGCAAAGATCTGTTAGGCTGCCTAGAAAAGCCGACCCCAGTATTTCCAGTCGTCGTTTACTCAGAGCGGGACAGTCGCATAGCAAGTGCTCAATGCTCTCCACTTCTTCCTCATCTCCACAGCTTCTGCAGAAGTCATTAGAGTCAATACCCAATCTTTTGGCGTGTTCGCCGATCAAGCGGTGTCCCGTCAGAACTGATACTAACGTAGACAATCTTTGCCTCTCTAGTGCGAGGAGATATTTTGATCTTCTCAGGTCATACCTTGGCCAGATTTGTCTAGCTACTCTGCAGGTGCCGATTTCTGTCCATCTTTCGTTGGACTGTCTGATTGCCTCTTGCCTAAGCCAAAGCTTGCACGTGGATAGTGGCGCACCAATATATGCAAATTCTTCGAGAATTTGTAATGTCGTCCCTTTCCTAGCAAGTTCATCGGCTTTGCAGTTCCCCGGGATATCCCTATGCCCAGGCACCCATATGAGGTGTATGTTAAACTGCTCAGCCATCTCGTTAAGAGATCTGCGGCAATCGAGGGATGTTTGTGAATTTAGGGATGTTGCCTCCAGAGAATTGATGGCAGCCTGGCTGTCCGAGTAAATGACAACGCCAGTGTTGGTTACTATGTTGCGACTCAGCCACTTGGCTACTTCCCATATTGCCAATATTTCGGCTTGATAGACACTGCAGGTATCTGGTAGTCTGTGAGCTATATCCAATTTAAGCTCTGCACAGTGTACAACGAAGCCAACCTTTTCATCAAGCTTCGAACCATCCGTGTAAAAGTGGAGATGGTTTCTATTACCTGGTTTTCTTCCAATCCATTCATCTCTCGCGGGAATCATAGTGATGTAATTTCTCTCGAAGGTGTCCACTCGGTCGGTTACCATAGCACTACATTTTGATATTCTCATGTGACCGTAGTTTTTGTACCTCCACATTGATAGGCAGTTTAATCTTATTGCCCCTTTGGTTGAAACTTCTCTCGCCACAATATTAATCGGCAGTATATGGAGTAGGGCTTGTACACTGAGCCAAAAATTAACCTTATATAAGGTTAACTTAACCATAAATAAACATGATTTGGAGTCTACGTTATATAAGGTTAATTTGAACATTTTCTTGTTGACTGGTATTTAACAATAATAATATTTAATTTAACTATTCCATGGTTGAATTTTTTAACCATGAAAATTGTTACAATTATAATAATAATTGTTACTTTAACAATGCATTTTTGAATTTTTTAACCATGAAAATTGTTAATATTAACATTTCATAGTTAATTTATTGAAACAATGAATGTTCAATTTAACAATGAAATTGTTAATATTATTAACTATGAAGATTGTTATTGAAACCTTTTTTATTGTTAATTTCACTATTTAGTGGTTACTTCATGTAACCAGAAACATAGTTGTTTCAATAATTTTTAATATTTATATCAAATAAAACAAGAAAAATTTAACTTTCGCATTTTTATTTTTTATTTTATTTACAAAATATATGTTAATATATATATGTATAAGAAACACCTGAAAAGAAAAAAAACAAAAAGGTTTGAAAATATAAGTATAAATGTAAAAAAGGGTGCAATTCTAAGAAGATCTTTTGACTTTTTACCTAAATTCTGTAGTTCAAAGAGCATAAGCTTTTACCGATGGGCTGATCTGATGGAAAAATCTGCTCTGTGACTATAAGTTAAGTGCCTACGTTTCTGTGCTTGACCAACATGTGATCAGTCCCCGCTCAAAAGGTGCCGTCCACGTAAACTCCCTGAATCTTTCGATTATTAAGGGCCCAGGACGGTTAGGCACTTAGTTTGGGGTACTGAGCTTAGTCCGATCTTAAGGCAAACTTATAGGAGAGAGGAGATTAATAACAAAGGCAATCTGATAGAAAGCCGATGTCCCACCAAAAACATTATCGGAATAGATATAAAAATCAAGGATTGGGTAAGTCAATGGATGATACTTCAAGGAAGTGCACTGAATTGTATATTAAAAACAAGTAAGAAAGTTTCAGTCGGGTAAACCGACCAAGGTATAGTTGTTATTAAAGAATCAATATTTCACTAAATGTTAACCCTTTGTGTGGGAGGTACCAGAAGGAATGGACCAATATGGCCCATCTTTGAACTTAACCGGAGATAGAAAAAAATATTACCGTATACCAAATTTCAAGTGAATCGGTTACTCTTTTCGAGAGTTATCGTGCGCACTAGCCAGCAGACAGACGGACGGACATATCTCATTCGACTTAAAATGACCCATAACTAATATGCGCTGAACATACTTATGGTCTTAGATCACTCCTTCAATGTGTTACACTTTTGGCCCGTTGCAAATGATATATACCCTCGTATTACTAAAGTGAGGGTATAAAAAAACAAATATATGCATGCATACCACTTTTCCTGTAATTACTTCGCACACTACAACTAGTATTGATACAGCTTATCAACAGTTTCTAGTATTGGCACAACTTACCAACAGATTCAAGGCCGGACTCCCAGCGCAAGCCACAGAAAAAGAAACAACTGAAAAGAAAAAAACAAAAACATCGTTTATATGTATGTATGTAGGTATTACGAAAGCACTTCTAACAACATATGTATGTATGTACATTTAACAGTATCAACATCGCACAACAAAAAAACTAACGTATGTATGTACGGCGTAGCAGCCACAAGTGTTCAAACGAAAAGACAAGATGAACACATACCCACACGTACACATCACTTCTCTCCGTATGTTTGCTTGCTTACGTACATACATTGTTGTTTTTTCATGCTCAGTTAATGCGACAGCGAGTACATATTTTTTTCCACTCTTAACCACTGAATTTCACAATTGTAATGGCATAATCACAAAAAATAATATTAATATTACATTCGCCTTTACTATAATTAAACAGGCACAAAACACTATTAACATTTTTAACACATATATTTTATTATTTCACTTCTTAAATACACATATGTACATACATACTTATGAATGTAGTTCTTTACAAAATGTTTTACTACTTACCTCTATACCAACAGCTTCCGACAACAGCACTAGTCCCATCGACTATTCAACACCAACTGAACTCCCGCACTCGATCAAGCACCGAAGCTGGCATTTGGTGGTGTTTTCAATGAGCGAGATAAATTCTCTTATGACGACAGTCGCATTCGTTTCAACTTCGTTTAACCTAATACTCAACTTCGTCTAACACAAAGCAGTTGAAAAACGTCGACCACAACAGAGCCGAATTGTTGTTTATCTCGCACATTTTTCTGCCTCTCTTTCAAAAAAACCAACCATATATAATGTTAACTTAACCATTTTTCATGTACATTTGAACTTATATAAGGTTATTTTTGTCTTCGTAATCAAACATTTACCATGAAAAATTTAACCAGACACATGGTTAAAAAAATCATTGTATTTTCGGCTCTGTGTAGAGACTCGGTCGCTGTAGTCCTTAAGGCTCCGCTTATGCTCAGGCAGGCAGTTCTCTGAACCTTTGTTAGTAGGTTGGTGATGGTTAGTTTGTCAGTTGCCGTCCACCATACCACAATGCCGTATAGCAGTATAGGACGAACTGCTGCTATATATATCCAGTGGACGATTTTAGGAGAGAGGCCCCACCGCGACCCTATAGCCTTTTTGCAGGAATATAAGGCAGGAGTTTGTATCCAGGTTTGCCCTAATGAAATAATCTAAAAGTCTTTTCAGACCTTTCAATAGGAAGGAGGATAGGCTAATTGGTCTGAAGTATTTTGGCCTAGTGTGTGATATCTTCCCCGCTTTTGGTATGAATACCACTTTGGTATCCCTCCATCGATTTATGTAGGCTGATACAGCCTACATAAATTTTCTCCAGCCAGGGGATAATGTATTTCAACATTTTCTGCATTTCTGCTGGAGTGATGCCGTCTGGTCCAGGTGACTTGAAGGGCTCAAAGCTATTAATAGCCCAGCTTATTCTGGATCTCTCAGTCAACAAGCTAGCGACGCTCGCAGTCCACTCGCACTCTTGTTGGTCCTGCTGATCCTCTGGTTCTGTTAGAGAATTCCCCGGGAAATGTGTGTCGAGCAGTACATTGAGCGACTGCTAGCTGTTTTTGGTCCAATTATTTGCCTCATCCTGCAAGTAACCCACTGTACAGGGTGAAGCTGATAATATTTTCCTCAGCCTTGCGGCGTCGGAGACCTTTTCCACTTCGCCACAGAAGGTATACCAAGAGCGTCTTTGCGCCTTTCTAAGCTCCTTCTTATAGATCTTGAGTTGCTCTTTATAGGCATCCCAAACATTAGCGACCCCTGTAGATTTAGCCTTGTTGAATAGCTTGTTGCAGGTCTTTTTCATAGCCGTTAGCTCAGAAGTCCACCATTGGGGTTTAGTTTTACCCTTTTACCTTGTTTTTGGACAGGCTTCTTCAAGGGAACTATTGAATGATGTGGTGATATGCTCGACCAGATGATCCAGACCGGCTTTGTCATTCGGTTCGTACAGAAGTTTGGAGTTGAGGACTTTCTTGAAATTCTTTTCATACAGGTGCCACTTTGTCTTTCTCACATTTCTGTGGACGGCAGGTTCAGGCGCTTTTTCTGCGAGTTTGAACACAATATAATGGTGATCTGAGAATGAGTGGTCGGCCAGTACATTCCACCCAATAATTTTGTCTGACAGCCGGTCAGTAGCAAACGTTACGTCGAGTACTTCTTGTCTGTCTTTAATTGTAAAGGTCGGTTTATTACCTATGTTACAAATACTTAGGTTGGTAGTTAGAATAAAGTCAAGAAGCGAATCACCCCTATTGTTTATATCCGTACTACCCCAGATAGTATGATGAGCGTTCGTGTCTGCGCCAACAATCAGCTCGACCTCGTCAGATGTTGCTTCTTCTACTACTTCCCTGAATAGAGCAGTCGGTACTACAGCTTCATAAGGCAAGTAACTGGAGACCACCCAATATATGCGATTACCGATCTCCAGACTAGCAGATGTTTGGTCTTTACCACTTAAATTAGCCAGGAGAAAGATACTTAGGTCTTTCCTTGCCAAAATGCAGGTTCTTGGAGTGCCTTCACAGTTGGCCACAAGCAGTTTAAAGTTGGGTGTCCTGATACCGCACACCCTTCCTCCCACTGCGTAGGGCTCCTGTATCAGGACGATGTCTACTGCACCTGTGGACAGGCGCAATAGAGCCGCTGAGGCTGCTTTAGCGTGATGGAGGTTAATCTGTAAAATTCTCACCATCATTGGTAATTGACAGATTAACTTCCACCCCGACAAGAGTGTTATCGAACTCTTCGTCCGTATCATCGAGAAGCGTGTCCCCGCCAGATGCGTCAAAGAGTCCGGAGACTCCCCTCAGCCCCTCTGTGTCAGAAGTAGAGCTTTCGTCCTCAGAGTAGGACGTTACAGATCTTCTGTTAGAGTTGGAGTCACCCGAAATAATGGGCGTGGATACCTCCGCACTTCCAGAAAGCTGTGTATCAACCGCGGGGACGACTTACCTTCCGCAGTGGGAACTATATCCTGCTTGTATACCTTCAAGACTATAGTCTCGAAGCCATACTGTAGGGTTGCACTTGCACGTTGTATATGGGAGGTGGATTCAGCGTTAAGGATCAAATTGACCTGCCGCTTTTTACCATCCGCCTCACCCACCTTGCTGATTCTCCAATTATTTCTAATATGTCAGCCGGGTTCTTCTGTAACCCAGGTGATGGCTCTAGGGTGACTAGGGATGTTGTTTTTTCGACAATATCCAACTGGTCACCCGGCCACACCTCACCCGCTCGACTCAGAGCAGCCTTATACAGGTCTACTGATCTGGCATCACCGAAATGTAAGAGCTTTACTCTCCCCTGATGCCATCCTGCATCGTTGCAGATTGGTGGTGTGCCCGGCATCTCTCTACTGACATCGAGGTAATGAGCCATAATGGCTGATTGCACATGGCTCCATTTGTGTTTGAGGATGGATCCATCCTCACTACTTCTGTCTATAACGGCCATCACTAGGCTTTCCTTCGCCACTTCATTGAAGGGCTTGGTGAGTGTCCTGTTGATAGTGACATTTGGGCCTCTTGCCTTTTTCGAGGACAGGGGTTCATCAGGTGATCTGATTCTTTTGACTTTATTAGCCGTTAACACAGCTGCATTTGTGGCTCTTTCAGCCGGCTGATTGGCCTTAGAAGCATCTAAGACGCCTTTAGCCCAGGTAAGTGACTCTTTTTGTTTTTCGGTAAGAGCCGAAACCTCAACAGCCTCCAACTTCGTCAGAACTCTGAGCGCTATCCGGTGCTCATTGTGTTTCCGTTTTGACGGTCGGACATGACGTTTTCCACTCACCGTACCACCTGTTGTGAGTACTGGGGGGAAATTTTCACCATGTTTGGTGTGGTCGGCTTTGGCCAAGACCAACGGACGGACAGTAGGACGATTGGGGAACCCCGCTCCATCGGAACGCGAAGGCATCCCCCCCAATGAATTTTTTTTCTGTATTAGCCCGTAATAGGTACTACGATGTAGGCCTTCCAGACTTTGTACAGATTTTGTTTTGTTTTTGCAATTGCGTAATAGGTACTGCGTAATAGATTTTAACTATCCGCTCTGTAGTCGACGAACAACTTTACATGGACAGACGGACGGACGGACAGACATCGTTAAATCGACTCAGCTAGTGATTCTGAGTCGATCGGTATACTTTAAGGTGGGTCTAGCTGTGTTATTTTCAGGTGTTACAAACATCTGCCGTGAAACAAACTTATAATACCCTGTACCACAGTGTGGTGTAGGGTATAAATACTAATATCGTAGAAGGTACCCTTTGTATTTGCACCATCATTTTTGGAGTATATGCCCGATCAGGTCGACTTATACGTTAAATTGAAGCTATTAATGTGGGCTACCAATGTTGGAAACATCTCTTTCTCTTAAAAACAGTGGTTTAGTAACAGTCATTAAACAATTGGAAAAAGTAGATTTTTTAAAAAAAAAATAAAATTTTCCTGGGACGAAAAAAAACATAAAAAATGGAAAAAAATATTTTATTTTTTAAAAGTTTGCATCCTGGCGAAGAAAATAATGCCTATTTGAAAAAATCTATGAATAAATGTAGAAATTATAGCCTTTTTGGTAGAGGTAAGAGAATTTCAAAAAATCTTTTTTTTTTAATTTCTGTTTAAATAGCGATTTTATTTGTTACTTTTATTTATATTATGTGCATTTGAGTTTATTTACATGTACAAGTTTCATTAGAAGTAATTGTGAGTTCTTTGTTGACGTTTGTAGATTTCGGAATCGGTTTCTCTAATGAGGAACCAAATATAATCTCCCATCATTCTTTCATCCCAGTGCCCTTGGTAACGCCGCTCGATGGACTTCATTTCTTGGTGAAACCTTTCCCCATGTTCGTCGCTTACGTCGCCAAGATTCTCGGGGAAAAAGTTTAAATGAGAATGCAAGAAATGAATTTTGAGGGACATATTTACACCTGTTGGAATACATAAACCGAAAAAGAAGTTAGAAGAATACATACATATGTGTTATATACATAAATATAGAAAAATATATTTCTTACCAATTTTTTTTATAATTTTTTAACAAATCATTAATCATTGTTTCATATTGCGGTCTTTTATTGGATCCAAGGAAATTTGAAACTACAAGCTAACCGTCATTCTTTTGAATTGTATGTTTGATTAAGTTCCTCGAACAATCCGGGAATGTCCTTGCTAAAACATATGTTATCCACCGTTGTATAAAACTGTTTGTAAGGTATATCACGGACTCTATAATATGATATGTTAACGTCTGGGACTAAGGTACATAAGTTGCAGTACCTGTAGCTGACATATAGTTTGCTTCGAACGTAGAAACCCAATACATATAATTTTACTACCTTATAAATAAAAAACCACAAATATTGTTGAATGACCCTCTACCTGAGCGGATCTCATCCAATATAGCTCTCACATTGCATATCATGTTTTATGAAGGGTTACGAACGGCCATAAAATCTCGTCCTCTCTATAATTTTATAATGTCTGACGTCAATCCTCATAAAATAAAATGCAAGTGCAATGTATAATAGCAATATATAAATAAAATAATAACAAAATATGTAAAATATTTTTTTTCGATTTTTTATGGTTTTTTTGTACCAGGAAAAAGTGTTTTTTTTAAATCATTTTTTTCTCATATTTTTGACGACTGTTACTAAACCAAAGATTCTACGTCAAAGCAATATTCGCAGCATATGTGGCCCTTTAATTTGAGACATAACACGGCTCAATCAGGCCAGTCCAAATACTGAATGCTGAATGTACTTTCCAAGAAAGCTGGAATTTAAAAGAAAATTAAAAAAAAATTACCATAAAATTTTTTAATTTTATTTTGTTTTTGCGACACCTAATTGCACCAGAAACTGTTATCCACATCCCTTGGACAAAAATTTTGTTGCATAGTGTAATCGTCCAATAATTTTTCTTCGCGAATTTTTTGCTTTAAGCGAACCTTAGATGTTTTCGAAATTTTGGTCAGGTGGGAAGACACGATGTGATGACCGCCAACAAACCCCATCCCAGTCCGTTGCAGATAAATACAAAATTTATTGCTTAATTTAGCTCGAAGCAAAAGACGAATGATCTTGAGAATGTGGCAACCGAAATGGATTAGGGCACTGAAGCCGTTCGCACTAGTGGTCGTAGTCGTCTCCTTTGTAGTCTATTTCGTTATTTATGTATTTATTATTTTACTTAACTTTTTGCACATATCTTCGCTTGGATGACCAACCGCAGTAACTGACATTTTCAGAATTGTTCAGGAGAGCAGTTTTTCTGTTTTTGAGACAATGTCCATTCTTCCCCACGGCGTAATATTTATTATATTTCCAGTTTGCTTTTCTCATTGTGTACTTAACTCCATCTTTTTTAATATTATTAACAAAAAAATAAAAAAAATTAATTATAATGCATGTTTTTCATAAACAATGCAGATACGTCACTTTGTGGGGAAAAAATTATACTTAATGTCAGTTACGACTGATCACCGCCCAGCCCAAACGGCTAAAGCTATAGTCATGAAATTTGGTAGGATGGTAGTCCTTGCTATATAGACGTGCAATATGGAATGGTTTTTCGAAATTTTGGGCGCACAATAGGTCAAAAAAGAAAAAATATGGTATCACAGCCAAATCCAAACTTCTGGAGATAGAATTGCAACATTTCGTTTGAGTGTAGCGTCTAGGGCGAACATTCGGTATGAATCACATTTTTCGAAATTAAAAAATTTACGCGCACATTGGAACAAAAAGGGATAAATGTGGCACCCAAGCCAAGTCCAAATGGCAAGAGCTTGAATCGTATAATTTGGCTTTAGGGTAGTCATTGGAACGTAGGAGTTTTTTAGGCAAAAATGGTGGAAAAATGATAAAAATTGTGCAGTGGGACAAAACGATGTTGGATATGGTACAGTGGGGCAGAATGTGCTAAATATGGTACAATGGGGGAAAAATTAAATTTGTGCAGTAAATATGGTACAGTGGGACAAAATGTTTTAAATATGGTACAGTTGGGGAAATATTTTAAATTTGTGCGGTGGGTCAAAAATGTGTTAAATATGGCACAGTGGGGCAAAAAGGGTTAAATATTGTACCGTAGTACAAAAATGGTAAAATATGGTACGATATAGCAAAAAGGGTTAAATATGGTAGAGTAGGGCTAAGGGTGCGAATTTAGCTTTTGGAATATACAGTATGTTTTTCTCTTAATATAGCGTGATCCATTTCGAGGTTCCCTACTTTTTAAAGAAACAAACACAGAAAGTTCAAATTGAATGGGGAATGTTTTTTGAAGATTATGTCTATCAAATGTTGGCCGCGGCTACGTCTCAGATGGTCCATCCGTTGAGTCCAATTTTCGATGACTCGTTCGAGCATTTCGGCTGGTAACTGGCGAATGACAAGCGTGATGTTTTGCACCAAGACCTGAATCGAAGCGGGTTTGTCCGCATAAACTTTAGACTTTACATATCCCCACAGGAAAAAGTCTAACGGTGTGATATCACACGATCTTGATGGCCAATCGACCGGCCCAAAACGTGAAATTATCTGCTCACCGAAGTTTTCTCTCAATAAATCTATTGATTGATGCGATCTGTGGGAAGTGGCGTCGTCTTGTTGAAACCAAATGTCGCCGAGATCACGAGCTTCAATATCAGGCATCAAATTACGTTCTCACCGGCATAATTTTTGAAGAAATATGGACCGATGATTCCGGTACGTCGGATCGGGAATCGGTCAATGGCAAAAAGATAGCTCTTAATGAGAGCTAAAATATTGCTCATGGGTGTCAAGGTCGTTGGTCTACTAAAAAGTTATTTTTTTTGGATTTAAAAAAAGTGGGCTTAGCGCAATTGGCGAACGATTATTTTGATAATAAAACTGAACAATCTGTAAACGTTGTTCAGGCGTAAGTCTTTCCATGATGAAATGCCAAAATACTTAACAAAAATAACATGACAGCATGACACGACTCACACGTGATCTGTCAAAAAAAGCTATTGAAAAAAGTATCTCTACTTAGATCACCCTATACATACTTATAGTGGCACTGTGATTCAAAAAACGATTAAATGGAGTACAGTTGTGGTTTAATGGCATTTAGAGGCACATTACGGAAAAGGGATAAATACTGTAACAATATAACTTTTGGAATATAAATAAGAAATTGTAGGAGATTTTTCGTATTTTAGTGTAGAAAAAGATCCGAATTTGCTTTATTTTCGTCATATGAAATAATCATATGTATTTGAAAGAAAGAAATGTAACTATTTTACGGTACCCTAAACAAAAATAAATAAAGAATGGGTCTGCGAAGCGCACCGGATTATAACTAGTCTATATATCTATCTATCTATATATATAAAAGAGAGTGTCTGTTTGTGGGTTTGTTTGTGGGTTTGTTTGTATGTTTGTTTGTATGTTTGTTTGTTCCGTATAGACGTCTAAACGGCTAGACCGATCATCTTGAAATTTTCACAGAATGTACATGTGTAGGGAGTGCTGAAAATAGGGCACTTCAATTTTCGATATATCAAGTGGGCGTGGACCCGGCCATATGGGTCCAATTTTGATATTGAGAAAAATTTTTAGCTAGAGTGCTGAAATTTTGTGTGTATGCATTTAGTGGCAGATTATGTGAATTTTCCAAAAATGGGCGGAATCGGACCAATGGGCGTGGCCCCGCCCATATAAGCCAAATTTTGAAATTGAGATATTTTGCACAATTTATTAGAGAGAGTTCTGTAGATTAGTGTATATGTATCTGGTGACAGTCTACGTGATTGGTCCAAAAAAGGGAGGGATCGGGCCAATTTATGTTAGCGAGATTGCTGAAATTTTGCGTATATATATCTGGTAGCAGTATTCGTGATTGGTTGAAAAATGGGCGGGATCGGAACAATGGGCGTGGCCCGGCCCATATAGACCAAATTTTGAAATTGAGATATCTTGCACAATTTATAAGCGATAGTGCTGTAATTTTGTCTATATGTGTCTGGAGGCTGTCTACGTGATTGACACAAAAATTGGCGGAATAGGACCAGTGGGTGTAGCCCAGCCCGTATAAGCCAATATTTTAAATTGATGTGTCTTGCACAATTTGTTAGCGAGAGTGCTGTAATTTTGTATATATGTATCTGGTGGCAGTTTAGGTTATATATCCAACAATGGACGGGATCGGGAAATGGGCGAGTTCGTACCAATGGGCTTGGCCCCGCCCATATAGGTAAAATTTTGAAATTGAGATATCTACCAGAATTTGTTAGCGAGATTGCTGTAATTTTGTGTATATTTATCTGGTGACAGGCTACGTGATTGGTAAAAAAAATGGAGGGATTGGACCAATGGTAGTGACCCCGCCCATATGAGCCATGTTTTGAAATTGGCATATCTTGAGAAATTTGTTAGAGAGATTGCTGAGTTTTGTGTATATATATTTGGCGGCAGTCTACGTTACTACTCCAAAAATGGACGGCATCGGAAATCTCAATCTGGGGCAACGAAGTGGACCGGGTCCAGCTAGTATTAAATAAAATGAACACTAGTTAAAACGAAAGAGATTTACAAAAATCTACATATTCCGATATTTTGAATATGTGGTATATTTCGATTCAAACACATCAGAAAATACGATTTTGCCTCGTGTAGACAAACGTGAATTTCAACATAGTCCGGTTTTTATACCCCCACTATTGTGAACGATTTGCGGGCGAAAAGTGTAGCACATCGATGAAGTGACCTAAGAGACAACAATAATGTTTGGCGGAAATCCATTTTGGGCCATTTTAAGTCATTTGAGCAATGTCAGTCCGTCTGTCTGTCCGGCTGGTGCGCACGATAACTTTTGATAGGAGTATCCTTTTGACTTCACTTTTTGTGTTATTTTTTCTATTCGTTAGGATATTAAAATGCCATTCCAAGAGACGGAAAGCCATCTCTCAATCGAAAATACATCACGTTTTCATTACATATTTATAATCGGGATATAATTAATTATACTTTTATATTAATACTAATAATTTATTTTTTAATCATTAGTACGTAGTAGTTAGTAGTAGTTAGTATAGTCGAATATGGGCAACCCTGTATACGGAATCTATATATATATATGGTTGTGTTTGTTCTTAAGTATGGACTCCAAAACGGCTGGACCGATGTTGATGAAGTTTTCAGGGAATCTTCAGATTATCCTAGTGGGTGACATAGGCTATATTAGTTATTGATTGAGGAGGCGTGGCCCCGCCCAAATAAGCCAATTTGGAGTTATTATTTTCTTAGTGATTCCTAATGTTCCTACCTACGAATGGATTATCGAGATTCCTACTGTCGTTATCTGATGATTGGGGCTGGACCGTGATCCCGTTTCCACCGCAATCGGTCCAAAAATGGGCAACGAGTGGCCTTATGAACAAACTTTTCTGGAAAACGAAATATTAAGTGACATATTGCACTTACGTCTCTTGGTGAAAATATTTTTGGCATTGTGTCAGATACGTCTAACATCATTTACCGTTTTTTGAAAAAAACGGTAATATACATATATATGCACAAAATTTATACACAGGTTGTACTTTGACTAGACAAATCGAATGGTGGCTCAATTGCTGAAAAATGGTCAGTTACGTCGTTTGGTCATCCAAGCGACGATAAGCATGTGTTCTTTCGGCTCTGTAAAATGAAGTGCCTGAGTTGCCATGAACCATAAAAAATACCCTGTATTAAGAAAAATCCCTTTCCAAGCCGACTATAAAATTCCTACACTTCCTTAGCAATTCGCATTCACATTGCGATAATAATTTGGAATAATTCGATCAGTTTCTGCTTAGAAATTACTTATATCCACCGCCACATAAAGGCTTATTTCAGGGAGTAGTTGAATATGTTGATCATAATATCGAAAACATATTGTTGGGTGGAATATATGTATATAAATCTGAACAATTTCTTTTTCATTTCTGTACCAAGTAACTCCTGTCTGCTAAACTTCGTAACGATAGGATGTAAAATAAAATGTCTATAGGATTTTCGTACCAAATCTAAAGGAATGTATTTATATAGAGGGGCTACATTTAAAACTGAACCGATTTTCTTATTTTTTGACAATGCTTATTTTTGGATCAAAAATGCCTTTGTGTAAAATTATGCATTTCTTAGTAAATGCAAAATCGGGAGAAGCAAATATATTGGGGCTGCATCAAAATTTGAACCGATTTCCTTAAAGTTAGGCAGTGTGTATATTTTTATAAAGAAACTCAATCACGCCAAATTCATAATTATCGGTTATGAAGTACGGCTTCTATATCGCCTATAGGCCCATTCCAAATGGACATAAATACTAGTATATATGAGGGCTGTTGAAGTGACAACATCTGCTACAAAAGCATCCCAAGATATCATGTTTTGTCGTCAGCAGCTGAACCTATATTATTCATATTCGACAAAGATATTTAATGGCCAAATAAGATACACTTAAACAAAATTATGAATATCGGAATGATATTATTGCTCTTATAGAGGACATAAGCTAAATCGGAGGTACATAAATATATATGGGGACTATATCTGAATCTAAACAGATTTTCACAATTTGTAATATGGTGTATCCAAGTAGAAAGAAACACATGTATGCCAAATTTCAGAACGATCGAAACCAAAAAAATCAAATAGTATGGTACATATATACATATATTTGGGAGCTATATCTAAATCAGAACCAATTTTGACAATTTACAATAGGGTTTGTCCTCGAACGAACGTATGTATCAGATTTCATAAAGATTGGTGACAAAATATGGAATCCAGGGTTGGAAAAGTAGAATCGGGTGCGACATACGTATGTATGTGAGCTATACATATATATATGGGTCTATCTCACCTCCTTTTGGGTGTAACAAACAAATGCACCCTGCACCATACCGTGTACCGGAGTGTGGAGTAGAGTGTAAAAATGATTATTGCGCCAATGAATTGTGTTAGAAAAATTATGCCAATATGTGTTTATTGTGCGTGTTTTCTTTACTACTCGTACACTGAGGAAAATCGCCATTTATATGTTTAAATTGAAAGAAATTATATTTGGAATCAAAATTTTTAAATATTATATATATTTTAACAAATAAATTTTATTTGATAATCAGGAAATTTTGTTTGGAACGCATATATTAATATATTTGCGAACTGACTTTCACAAATAAAATATGTGTTTAAACACAACCAAAGTTATTGTTTAAGAAGTTTTCAAAAAATATATTTTATTTAAAAAGATTTTTAAAACTTTGCTGTCTTTTTCGAATTTTAGTTAAAATTTGTTCGTGGTATATTTTATATTTATAGTTAAAAATGTCATAATTAAAAATGTCATTTTTGGTTTTGCAGCACTAATTTTTATTTTATAAACTAGCTGAGCCCGGGGCGCTTCGCTGCCCATGTCAAAATTCGCGCTGTAGAAACTGTATTTTATATCCGATCAGTACGAAATTCGGCAGAAAGAGGTTTGTTATTACATGAAGGAATACTGCCAAATTCGGAGAAAATCGGTTCAGATTTAGATATAGTCCCCATATATATGTTACCCCCGATTTGAAATTCAAGCGCTGTAGAAACTGTATTTTATATCCGATCAGTAAGAAATTCGGCAGAAAGAGTTTTCTTATTACATGAAGGAATGCCGCAAAATTCGGAGAAAATCAGTTCAGATTTAGATATAGCCCCCATATATATATGTTACCCCCAATTTGATATGTAAGCGCTGTAGAGACTGTGACTGTGTTTTCGATTCAGATTTATATATAACCTCCATATATATGTTCCTCCAGATTTGGTTACAAAGCGCTATAGAAGTTGTACTTTACTTCCGATCATTACAAAGTTCTCCAGAAAGATTTTTCTCAATTTAGGAACGAATATTGCTTAATTTTGCGATTATCGGTTCAAAATACATTTACCAATTATTCCAAATTATTATCGCAATGACCCTTATTGCATTGTTAGGGAGGTGTAGGGTATTATATAGTCGGCCCCGCCCGACTTTCTGCCTTTCCTTACTGGTATTAGTAATAAATTCACTGAATGAAAAAATACCGAATTCAGTGGAAAGTCCAGAAAATAGAAATGTATACTTATAAAATTTCCAAATTCTTGTTTCATTGATATTGCATCACATTATCATATTGCGATTGTATTGGAGTGAGCAGCTGTAATTATCGCATACCGAGCATTTTTGTTGATGTATTTCCTATATAATACTTGCAAGATATATCAAAATATGGGCTGGGCCACGCCCACTGGTCCTATTCCGCCCATTTGAAAGCCAATCACGTAGACTGCTACCAGATACATATACGCAAAATTTCAACACTCTCGCTAACAAAAGAGATAATTCAATTTCAAAATTTGGCTTATATGGGCGGTGGCCCGCCCATTGGTCAGATCCCGCCAATTTTTGGACCAATCACGTGGTCTGTCACCAGATACATATCTACAACATGACAGCACTCTAGATAAAAAATTGTGCAAGTTATATCAATTTCAAAATTTGGCTTATAAGGGCGGGGCCACGCCCATTGGTCCGATCCCGCCCATTTTCTGACCAATTACGTAGAATGCCACCAGATACATATACACAACATTGCAGCACTCCCGATAGCAATTTGTGCAAGATATAAAAATTTCAAAATTTGGTCATTGTGGGCGGGGCCACGCCTATTGGTGCGAACCCGCCCATTTTTGGACCAATCACGTAGATCGCCAACGGATATATATACACAAAATTCCAGGTCTCTCGCTAACAAATTTTGCAAGATATCACATTTGCCACGCCCATTGGTCCGATCCCGCCCATTTTCTGACCAATTACGTAGAATGCCACCAGATACATATACGCAACATTGCAGCACTCCCGCTAGCAAATTGTGCAAGATATCAAAATTTTGTCTATGTGGGCGGGGCCACGCCCATTGGTCCGATCCCGCCCACTTTTGGACCAATCACGTAGACTGCCACCGTTTATATATACACAAAATTCCAGCACTCTCGCTAACAAATTGTGCAAAATATCTCAATTTCAAAATTTGGCTTATATGGGCGGGGCCACGCCCATTGGTCCGATTCCGCCCATTTTTGGAAAATTCACATAATCTGCCATTAAATGCATACAAACAAAATTTCAGCACTATACCTATAATAGGAGCAGAAATATCGGATTTTTAACCTGCGATTTGTATGGGAGGTACCACGCCCCTTTGTCCAATTAATTTTTTTTTTTATATAAACCATCTCGTGAAAATTTAGAATCGAATAAAAAAAAAATCATCCAAATCGCTCCAGCTGTTCTGACGTGATGCCATTACACAGATGGACCGTTTCATTTTTATATATATAGATAGATAATCCAATTCATCACTTTTTGTCAATCCATCAATGCAATAAATAGTTACGAATCTAATCTAATCTAATTTTACACACATATGAAATTTCTAAAAAAATGCACTTTGAACTTCTGAAAAACAGATAACTTGCCTTTAAATTAAAACCTTGATACTTAAATACAAATTAATCTTTGTTTCGACAATATTAGTTCCAAATAAAAAAATACGCGAATGAAAACATACTTTTGTTTGGAACAACATCCTCCCAAACATTTAATATTTATGCGTGTCAAATATTATATATTTGAAGTGTGTTCTAAACATATGTATGTTTCCAGCAGAATATATTTGGGACACTATACTACAGAGGCGAGTTTTTTCTGCGTGTAGATAGTGTTTTTTGTTTAGCAGTTTGGAAACAACTATTCCCAACAACTGCCACAATTCCAATAACTGGCACCAATGCACAGTGTGTTATTTCATCAATCTGTTAAGTCGAAAAAAATGTTTACTGAATATCACAATCTTTATATATGTCATTAAAAGAGGTCCACTATTACAGAAATAAGAAAACACAATAACTTACTGTTATTAAGATAACGGTAAATGAAAGTGAGATATTATCGTAGGTAGAAAAGCAATCTATACATTTTAGTGTGTGAGAACATTTTTCTTAGCTCGATTGAAAAAAAATGCTGGAAATTTAAAAATTAGATCTATTTTAATAAATGTTGTGCATTTCATTACTTCGAATCATTTTAATTAGAGCTATTTTGTTCATTTTAAACAGTGAGTATTTGAACTCCCTTTAAAATCCAATTCGTTATAAAGAGAAGGACATAACAAAATTTCAACTCAAAACACCTCGTCCAAACTTTCAGGTTTTTAAATTAGTGTGTAGGTTGAGAAGAGGAGGCGGTGAAATTCCACCTCATGTCCTTGGACATACATGTAAGCCAGTATTCGGCCTGTTGTGCGCTCTAATTGTTATTTTTTAGAAAGGTCGGTAAGCTATTTTAGGAACTCTGTACTGTCGACATAGTCCTTAATCTTCTTCCAGTCTACGCCCCTAAGTTGGGTCAAGTCTGGTATAGCATCATTTCCTAAGAAACGTGATCTGTTGTTGGCGAACGCTGGGCAGTGGCAGAGGAAATGCTCCAACGTTTCGTCATCCTCCCCGCATGCCCTACATATGCTGTGATCTACAACTCCTATCCTATGTAGGTGTGCTTGTAAGCTTGTGTGTCCTATAAGGACACCCATGATCTTACTAATTTCTACCTTGCTCAGTCTCAGTAAGGTCTTGGCCTTGTCCTCGTTTGGGTCACCCCACAAGACCTTCGTTGTCTTCCCAACGTTTTCACTATTCCATAGCGTGATATGGGCGTTCTTCGCCCATATTTGTAGTTCAGAACGCATAACTCTGAAGGGTTTTGGGTTCTCTAATGTTGTTGTTTGCAAGTCTCTGGCTCTAGATGCCAAGGCGTTTGCTTTCTCGTTACCCCTTACTTCGCAATGGCCAGGCACCCATATGATGCATATAGTGCCGTATTCGGAGTAGGCGTTAATCGCCATTTTACAATCTAAAACGGTCCTCGACCTCACCGTTCTAGACGTTATCGCCCTAATAGCCATTTGGCTATCTGTGAAAATATTCACTTTTGTTGGTCTTGTGTTAGTCCCAAGCCAGCTCACACATTCTGTAATTGCTCGGACTTCCGCCTGCAGGACTGTGTTATGGTCTGGCAGACGGAATAAGAGTTCGGTTTCCGGTTCCTCGATGTAAAGTCCTAGCCCCGTTCTCTCCCCTAGTTTCGATCCATCTGTATAACAGCAATTTCCAGATATTGTCTGTACTACGGTTCCATCAATCCAGGATTGTCTGTCTGGTATCATGGTCTCACACTCAGCAACCATTGATCTTTCAGGTATTCTGTCGGATACTGATGATATGTCAGTTAAATCCACCGTCACTACCTCAGCTATCTTTTGATGATATGACATGTGATCGCTTTCGATCCATTCGCCCATCACTTTGAGCCTCGTCGCCGTGAGGGCAGCTTCATATCTAATCTGTATTTCTATTGGTTGGATATTCAAGATCGTCTCCAATGCCCTACTGGATGTGGTCCTCATTGTCCCGCTTATGCCGAGACAACACATTCGTTGGACCTTTTGTAATATCATTATGTTGCACTTATTCTTCATTGATGTCCACCACACTACTGATGCGTAAGTCAAAATAGGTCTGATTACGCTCTTGTAGAGCCATTGTGTCATACTTGGATTAAGGCCCCATTTTGAGCTAATGGCTCTTCTACATAGTGCCCAGCATATGTGAGCCTTGTTTGCTCGTTCTTCTATGTGGCACTTCCAATTTAGTTTCCTGTCCAGGATTACACCTAAGTATTTAACCCTGTTGCAAACTGGAATTGTTTTGTTTAGGAAATGTGGGTCATCATACTGACCAATCTTCGTTTTCCTTGTGAACAGACATATCTCTGTCTTTTCTGGGTTTACATTTAGACCTCTCGGTCGAGCCCAGTCATATGCAATTTTTAGAGCCGTTTCGGCCCTTCTACAAAGTTGATTAGGATTCTTCCCCCTCAGAAGTATTATAACTTCGTCTGCGTAACAGACAGGTTTAAGTCCTTCATCCGTTAGTATCCTTAGGAGACTATTTATAGTAGTGACCCATAGGAGTGGTGATAATATACCGCCCTGTGGTGTTCCCTGTGCTACTCTGTCTCTTATTTTTATGTCGTGGGACCCGCAATTTATCCATCTATTCCTTAGCATGTGGCTTATCCAGTCTCGGAGAGCCCGGTCCACCTGAAACTGGTCTAAGGATTGTATGAGTGTGTCGGTCCGTACATTATTGAACGCCCCTTCAATGTCTATACATACCGCAAGTGTATACATCTTTCCATTGAAGGATTCTTCTATGTTGTGTACTACATCGTGTAGGGCGGTGTCCATCGATCGCCCTTTAACATAGGCATGTTGTCTAAATTTTAGCATTTCGCCTGGTATCTTACTTTTAATCATGGTATCCACTATACGCTCCATGGTTTTGAGTAAGAACGATGTTAGGCTTATTGGTCTATAAGCCTTAGGTGTTGCATAACTTGCCTTGCCGGGTTTAGGTATGAAAACTACCCTTGCCTCCTGCCAGGCTTTCGGTGTGTATGCGAATTTTAGACATGCGGCTAGATGAGTTGATATGTAATCCACCTCCATCTGTAGTAGTGCCGGAAATATTCCATCAGGTCCTGGTGCCTTAAATGGTGAAAAGCTTCTTACGGCTTCTTTGACCATATGGTCTGTAATGATATAACTTAGTTGTTCCTCATTTTCACTGTAGTTCGGTATATCAGTCTGGCCCGTCGTACCTTGCGGAAAATGGGTGTTCATCAAAAGTCTTACCATCTCTTCGGTTGAGTCCACTCTTCTGCCCATATCGTCTACCATTGTTTCGGTTTGGGTATGGGTTTTTGAGAGGAACTTTTTAATATTAGAAACATCGTTAACGCTATCGACCTGTTCGCAGAATAGCTTCCAGGAGTTTCGTTTTGCTGTTCTTGTGATTTTGTTATATTCTTTGAGTCTTCTATGGTAGTCGTCCCAGTATACTGGAGATTTTTTACGGCGTGCCCTATTGTAAAGTCTTCGGACCTCTTTCCCAATGTTGCGAATCTCCCCGGTCATCCAAGGCTTCTCTTGGGCTGATTTCCTTTCTCGAAGCGGACAGCTATCTTCGAAAGACCTTACTAATATATCCGTAATGTAATCAACATTAGTGTCAATATCCTCAACACTTAGGCACTCAAAAAGTCCATGCCCTAGTCTTTCTCTAATTAGCTTCCCGAATTTTGTCCATTTAGTTTTGGCCTTATTTCTGAAACTTATTGGGTATACTACAAAAAAATCTTGCTCATATTTGCACAATTTTTAAATATTTGCCTTAATTTAAGAATGACCCTGGAAATACCTTAAAAACTTTGGTTGATCTATGAATTTAAACACAGTGCGGCGAAAATATACTATATATATATACTTTAGACGTGGTAAATTGTTCTGCAACTAATTAATTTTATACACGTCAATCAAAGTTGAAGCATACGCTACAAGAACTAGAAAAATGCTCTTTGTGTTTTCACCTAAATTTTTTTTAATGTTTTTAGTTAATACTAATACTAATATCAATTTAATATGCTTTTTCTATACAAAAAAAACTAAAACAAAAAAACTATCCAAAAAAATTGCAATGGCGTCGCACACTGCTCTGCCCCATTGACAAACAACTATAAAAATGTATTGGCTCACATATTCGTAAAATTGGTACTCATAATATCTAAACAACTCATTTAAGATAAATAATAACAATATTTTTTGATATAGATCTTGTTGACACCACGAGAGGGCGCCAAAGACAATGGTTGTATTGTCTTTGTGCAAATCGACCAAAAAATAAACTACCTAAATGTACGTTGTAAAATAGCTGTATAAAATTCGTTTAATAAGGAATTTAATCAAAGCATTTTGTATATAGAATTTAATCGAATTCCAATACCAAGTCGTCAGAAAATTGCCGTCAGACTATTCAAAATTAATTTGGAAAATTCGTATTTTTTGTTTAAGTGAAAAGAGTTTACTAGTTTACTTGGAATGAAAAAAAAAACTTTGGAAAAAATCCCTAAAATTGTATTTTTTAATACAATCGATAGCTCACATCTAAATGTGGCTATATAAAAAACCCAATTTTCCAGGAGAGCAAAAAAACTGTTTTGTTGTGACATTATTTAATTCCCACAGAATTTTGTTCTACCATATGTTCTACATATTGCCACTATGTTCTACAAACAACCAGTAAGGAAAGGCAGAAAGTCGGGCGGGGCCGACTATATAATACCCTACACCTCCCTAACAATGCGATAAGGGTCATTGCCATAATAATTTGGAATAATTGGTAAATGGGTAGAAACATATTATCTAATTCTGAAACGATAATCGCTAAATTAAGCAATATTCGTTCCTAAATTGAGAAACATCTTTCTGGAAAATTTTAATGATCGGAAGTAAAATACAACTTCTATAGCGGTTTGATACCAAATCAGGAGGAACAATCAATATAAATCTGAACCGATCTACTCTGAATACTCACTCATGTAAAAAGACCTCCTTCTGTCGAATTTCGTACTGATCGCATATAAAATACAGTCTCTACAGCGCCTACATGTCAAATCGGGGGTAACGTATATATGGGGGCTATATCTAAATCTGAACCGATTTCTCCAAATTTAACAGTGTTCATTCATATAATAAGAAACCTCTTTCTGCCGAATTTCATACTGATCGGATATAAAATAACATTTTTACAGCGTTTACAAGTCAAATCGGGGGTAACGTATATATGGGGGCTATATCTAAATCTGAACCGATTTCTTCCAAATTTAACAGTGTTCATTCATATAATAAGAAACCTCTTTCTGCCGAATTTCATACTGATCGGATATAAAATAACATTTTTACAGCGCTTACAAGTCAAATCGGGGGTAACGTATATATGGGGGCTATATCTAAATCTGAACCGATTTTCTCCGAATTTAGCAGTATTCCTTCATGTAATAAGGAACCTCTTTCTGCCAAATTTTGCACTGATCGGATATAAAATACAGTTTTTACAGCGCTTACATGTCAAATCGGGGGTAACAGATATATGGGGGCTATATCTAAATCTGAACCGATTTTCTCCGAATTTAGCAGTATTCCTTCATGTAATAAGAAACCTCTCTTTGCCGAATTTCGCACTGATCGGATATAAAATAACATTTTTACAGCGCTTATATGTCAAATCGGGGGTAATGTATATATGGGGGCTATATCTAAATCTGAACCGATTTCTTTCAAATTTAACAGTGTTCATTCATATAATAAGAAACCTCTTTCTGCCGAATTTCATACTGATCGGATATAAAATAAAGTTTTTACAGCGCTTACATGTCAAATCGGGGCTAACATATATATGGGGGCTATATCTAAATCTGAACCGATTTTAACCAAATTCAATAGGGATCGTCCTTGGGCCAAAAAAAAGATTTGTGTAAAGTTTCGTTAAGATCGGACCATAATTGCGACCTGTACTTTGATTACAAGAATACATGCACAGACGGACACACGGACAGACAGACGGACAGACAGACAGACGGACAGACGGACATAGCTAAATCAACTCAGAAAGTGATTCTAAGTCGATCGGTATAATAAACGATGGGTCTATTTCCTCTCTTTTTGGGTGTTACAAACAAATGCACAAAGTTATAATACCCTGTACCACAGTGTGGTGTAGGGTATAATAACATTTTTACAGCGCTTATATGTTAAATCGGGGGTAATGTATATATGGCGGCTATATCTAAATCTGAACCGATTTCTTCCAAATTTAACAGAGTTCATTCATGTAATAAGAAACCTTTTCCTGCCGAATTTCATACTGATCGGATATAAAATAAAGTTTTTACAGCGCTTTCATGTCAAATCGGGGCTAACATATATATGGGGGCTATATCTAAATCTGAACCGATTTTAACCAAATTCAATAGGGATCGTCCTTGGGCCAAAAGAAAGATATGTGTAAAGTTTCGTCGAGATCGGACCATAATTGCGACCTGTACTTTGATTACAAGAATACATGCACAGACGGACAGACAGACGGACGGACATAGCTAAATCGACTCAGAAAGTGATTCTAAGTCGATCGGTATAATAAACGATGGGTCTATTTCTTCTCCTTTTGGGTGTTACGAACAAATGCACAAAGTTATAATACCCTGTACCACAGTGTGGTGTAGGGTATAAAAACAATTGAATATAATCCATTTAAATTTATATGTGTGTTTTTTTCATAGAATCAAGAACTGTTTTTTCATAGAATCAAGAACTTTTGGTAGTACAACTAATTATGTTTGGTCTTAAAATAAGCACGTTGGTGTAAATATAAGAATAACGTGTGCTTATTTGTAGTAAAATATCATAAAATGTAAAACATTATAGTATTCAAATCTAAAATGTCTGCCCTTAATATAAGCATATACTGGTAATTAATTTATACATGGTTAACAATTAAAAAAATATGTGTGAAATATTCCTTATATTGTACATAGAAAAAATGATAGAAAAAGCTTCGCCATCACGACAAATTGTACATCATCACGATTATTTTTTCGTCAAAAGTCAGCTAACGTACGGAATAATACTCTTGATGGACGAATGCCATTCATCACCACGATGCATCCCATTCATTCCCATGATGAATCCCATTCATTCCCACGATGAATTTGGATCACCTGCATGGCTTTGTATTAAATAAAACAAACTAGTTTTAGTGGAATAATTTAATGAATTTTTTTGTAAAAGACACATACAAATATAATTTAATTAACTAAATTTTATGTTATTATATAACAATATTTTATATAATTTCCAATTTTATTATTATACTTGTTACCTTCTTCAGCCCAGTTATGCTTTAGAAAAGTACAACCTCCTTCGCTTGTCGCAAATATTTTTCGGGTTGTTAAATAATCACAATTTTTCTCCCACTTTTCATCGCATTGCAACATTGCAGAGGCATTGCTATGAATGACACTGAAGTCACGATCGATCTGTAAAACATTTATCAATATTGAAACAGGAATTGAATTTTATTAAAAAATAATTTTGAGGTATATACTTACAATTTGAATCCATTTGAACCTTTCTACTGGGGCTACATGCAGCTCATGTTGCTGCTCTTCTGCTGAATGAATGTCAAATTTTAAAGTTTGAGCTAGTATATGCCCCTCCGTTTCTGGAATTGGAAAAGAAATGCTAGGTATAAATAAAAATGGAATTTTTGAGGAAAAAATTATTCTTACTTAATAAATTATTAAAATTTTCTTTGTCTTTTCTTATTAGCAAATTATGATGTTGCTGCGAACACATATGCCTGGTAAAAGAAGAGCCATTCTTATAAATTCTACCACAATATCTGTATCTTCATGCTTAAGTAAATAATAGTGATAGATAACAATTTCATATATTTACAATATATTTTGTAAATATTTATATGCAGGGTTGCCAATAAAAATATTTTATTGACAGTGTTGCCAATAAAATGTTTCTTTAACAATGGCGTCATTGTCACATGCATAAACTTCGCACATCTAACAATCTGCAAAATATTTCACAAAGACTTTTCTGCCAGCTATGCAAGACAAAAATTTTATTTTCACACGGTTCACAGGGTTGCATTTTTCCGCCATTTTTCTGACAATATTGACATATCTGGCAATCGTGTGTACATAGTTTTACAAACTAATTAAGATGAACAAATAAATAAATATCATAATCAACCAACCATACAATGCGAATGACAAAAAAGAACTATCAAACGACGAACAACCACGTTGCTCACACTTTGCTTAACCTACTCTTCTTAAACCAGTCGCATTTTTTCCGCCTCACACTTCTTCCTTCCACTTCTTGGAGCTGCCTACAAGTTTAAAACAAAACATTCCGCTAATTCCGCTAAATGCAAGCAAGAGTAAAAAAAGAAAAGGGGAATAAATCGATCATTCTCATGAATGGATAATCCTATTAACGAACAGTGTTCGTCTCTAATTATGAGATTTTTTAAATTTAACTTTACAACAAATTATTTAACTAAAATAATCAAACGCATATATTTAGAACAGTACAATTAAGCAAAAACTTTAAATGTATTGCTTCGTTTTATCATATTTTCAGCAAAATGGTTAAATAAGTCTTTTCATCGAGGGTATTAAACCCTATCGTTCCCTCGACGAATTTCGAAATCACCAAAAACATGGCTTGAAGATCGTGTTCGATCTATTGACGTACAAAAACATCTCATGTACGAAACTTATTCGTCATGTTGACGGACGGTTTTTCTATCAGTGCAGTTGAATGTTGTTGAAAAAACAACATCCCTAAGCATTTTTCTCTTAACTAATTTCAGTGTTAAAAACCAAACAGCTGCTGGGCTAGAGATAGAGGTAATCGTATATACTGGGTGGTCTCCAGTTACTTGCATCGTCTGATGAGTGCGAGCAGCAAATTGGCGCAGACACGAATGCTCATCATCCTACCTGAGATAGCACTAATACAAACAGTAGAGGTGAGTCACGTCTTGACATTATTCTAACTACTAATCTAACTATTTGTAACATAGACAAGGCTAGGAAAGGCTAAAGTCGGGCGGGGCCGACTATATAATACCCTACACCACTCTCGTAATATTGAACAACTCTGATATATAAATTTTGTAATTCATGTATAAATTGTTTACATAAATTTACTTTTGGGACATTTTATAATTAAATAATACCCTGTACCACAGTGTGGTGTAGGGTATAATTAGAAACAATTCTTTAATTCAGTCTTAATTTTTTATACCCTACACCACACTGTGGTACAGGGTATTATAAGTTTGTTTCACGGCAGATGTTTGTAACACCTGAAAATAACACAGCTAGACCCACCTTAAAGTATACCGATCGACTCAGAATCACTAGCTGAGTCGATTTAACGATGTCCGTCCGTCCGCCTGTCCATGTAAAGTTGTTCGTCGACTACAGGTCGCAACTTCACTCCGATCGTTCTGAAATTTTGCAGTTTAGAGTATTTCGCGGCTGTTAAGATCTCTATTGAATTTGGTTGAAATCGGTTCAGATTTAGATATAGCTCCCATATATATCTTTCGCCTGTATTTTACATCCAATCGTTTTGAAATTTAGAATGGTAGAGTTTCTTGATCCATGAACTAACTTTGCCGAATTTGAAGAAAATCGGTTAAGATTTAGCTATAGCTCCCATATATATGTTTCGTCCGATTTGGCCCTTTAGTCCTATAGAACCTGTATTTTACATCCGATCCTTTTGAAATTTAGAGTTTGTTGATCCATGAACCAACATTGCCGAATTTGAAGAAAATCGGTTAAGATTTAGCTATAGCTCCCATATATATGTTTCGTCCGATTTTGCTCTTTAGTCCTGAAGAAGCTGTATTTTACATCCAATCATTTTGAAATTTAGAATGGTAGAGTTTCTTGATCCATGAACCAACACTACCGAATTTGAAGAAAATCGGTTAAGAGTTAGCTATAGCTCCCATATATATGTTTCGTCCGATTTGGCCCTTTAGTTCTATAGAAGCTGTATTTTACATCCAATCGTTTTGAAATTTAGAATGGTAGAGTTTCTTGATCCATGAACCAACATTGCCGAATTTGAAGAAAATCGGTAAAGATTTAGCTATAGCTCCCATATATATGTTTCATCCGATTTGGCTCTTTAGATCCAATCGTTTTTATACCCTACACCACACTGTGGTACAGGGTATTATTTAATTATAAAATGTCCCAAAAGTAAATTTATGTAAACAATTTATACATGAATTACAAAATTTATATATCAGAGTTGTTCAATATTACGAGAGTGGTGTAGGGTATTATATAGTCGGCCCCGCCCGACTTTAGCCTTTCCTTACGGGTTTAAGATCTTTTTTTAATCACAATACAATTTAATCTTAGATATATAGATACCTAGCTGGACCCGGTCCACTTCGTTGCCCCAGATTTCAGATTTCCGATCCCGTCCATTTTTGTATTAATAACGTAGACTGCTGCCAAATACATATACACAAAACTCAGCTATCTCTCTAACAAATTTCTCAAGATATATCAATTGCAAAACATAGCTCATGTGGGCGGGGTCACTACCATTGGTCCAATCCCTCCAATTTTTTTTTACCAATCACGTAGCCTGTCGCCAGATAAATATACACAAAATTACAGCAATCTCGCTATCAAATTGTGCTAGATATCTCAATTTCAAAATTTTACCTATATGGGCGGGGCCAAGCTTGCCCATTTTCCGATCCCGTCCATTCTTGGACAAATAACCTAAACTGCCACCAGATACATATACACAAAATTACAGCACTCTCGCTAACATATTGTGCAAGACACATCAATTTACAATATTAGCTTATACGGGCTGGGCTTAACCCACTGCTCCTATTCCGCCAATTTTGGTGTCAATCACGTAGACAGCCTCCAGACACATATACACAAAATTACAGCACTATCGCTTATATGTGCAAGATATCTCAATTTCAAAATTTGTATACAAAATTTCAGCACTCTCGCTAACAAATTGTGTAAAATATTTTACTTTCAAAATTTGGCCTATATGGACGGTCCGATCCCGCCCATTTTTCTACCATTCGCGTAGACTGTCACCAGATACATACATATACGTAAAATGTCAGCACTCTTGCTAACAAATTGTGTAAGATATCTCAATTTCAAAATTTCGCACGCCCATTTTTTGACCAATCGCGCATAATGCCACCAGATGCATATCTACAAAATTACACAACTCTAGCTAGTGAATTGTGGAAAATATTTTAATTTCAAAATTTGGCTTATATGGGCGGGGCCACGCCCATAGATCCGATTCCGCCCATTTTTTGAAAATTCACATAATCTGCCACTAAATGCATACACAAAAAATTTCAGCACACTTGCTAAAAATTTTTCTCAATATCAAAATTGGACCCATATGGGCGGATCCACGCCCACTTGATATATTGAAAATTTAAGCACCCCCTACACATGTACATTCTGTGAAAATTTCAAGATGATCGGTCCAGCCGTTTAGACGTCTATACGGAACAAACAAATATACAAATACAAATACATATACAGGTACATATACATATACAAGTACATATACACTCAGAAAAGAAACACTTTAAACTCACTTTAAATCCAGTACAAGGGACTTTAAAATTAAAAATGTTCATGTATGAAAACCAGCCGTATTGAAAAATATTTAATTTTAAAGTTTACGCTTTAAAATGTAAATTGTTAATGTTAGCACTTTGAATATTAAAGTGAAAACTTTACATTTTAATATGCGCATTCTCGAATACAATTCAAACACTTTTGATTTTAAAGTTCACACTTTTAACCCAATTTAAAAATGTTTGTATTTAAATTAAAAGTTAACACATTCAATCTCGAATTAAAAGCCTTAGCTTTTATTTTAATAGTGAACACTTTCAAATGCAATTTAAAAGTGTTATAAAACAAATAGGTAACAAGAACGTAAATAATTTCATTAGAACGTAAATTATTTCATTTTCGAGATGTTATATTATCAAAATATATTTTTGCATCTTTATGTTTTGCCTCGAAACGCATCGCCCAGACAAACTGAAGAGGACCACATTTCTCAATTGCGTGAGGGTAGTGCACCAAAAAATTATGCTTAGGTTTCAGATCATCGTAAAGTAGAATATATAAAGTAGAATAGCAGTTAATAAAATTTGTTTACATTTATTTTGTTCGCATTGAAGTATATCTCTATTTGACAATAAATGCATGTGTTTTAAATGTCTTATTAGCACATCAACATTATTAAATAACTGAAAACATCTGAAACATTTATACATTATGACAATCGAAAAATTTACAAAATTTAATTTTGTTCATTCATGTGTGTTAACAATGAAGTAAGATTTGAACTTTTTAAATCAAATTTTGAAACTAATTCATAAAAATGATTTTGGATAAACATCCATGGCATTTCGCAGATCTTAGGATATTTAAGATTATGAAAGATTTTAAAGCATATGTCCAAACTTTCAATAAAATAATTTAGTTTGTACAAAGTTTCGTCAAAGTAAATATAAAAGGTTTTAAGATCGTCCACAGAGTCTGCTACCACAATTATAAACGACTGTACAGTCAATTTATTATATTAGTATTTACCGATAAGTTATTTTATTCGTCTTGAGTAATCGCTAATTGTTGTTAACTGCAATACGAAGCTTTCATTAGCATCTTTAATGGTGTCTTTCTTGTTTGTATTTCCATCTGCACTAAATCTTGCTGAAGGCAGCAGAACTGAGTTGAGAAGAATTATAAAAATGTAGTCTTGACAATCTGAAAACAAATATTACTCACCAATTTTTTTCGTCGTTTTTGCTTGGTTCAGAAGATCTATTGATTGCTATCTTGGTTTTACAATTATCCCACTTTGTTTTTAAAAGATTATCTTTTTGTGGACAAAACAAATTGAAATCTAGATTAATCTAAACAAAAATATAAAAATTTGTATATCCTTGAATTTTGTGTTAAAGTTCTTTTTAAATACCAGAAATGGTGCTCTGGAGTCTTTTAAAATTGGCCACTCCTGCAAACAATCAGAATTTGAGCGCTTTGCCAAATCCTTCATCCGAAATGTAAATGATTTTTACCATTTGTCAATAACCTCATCCTAATTACTGGCATCTTTTTGAAGCGAAGTTTTTAAACATAACGACAGCGTTTCGTCAACTTCAAAATTTTCTTCCACTAATGGATCACGTACTTCAGTCGAAAGAGATCTTTCAGCAATGGACTTCTAATCTTTGTCTTTAAGTTAAAATATTTGGAATAGAGATTGCGGGATGGGTTTTTTTTCTTTGACGAGGAATGTAGTAATAATCCTGAAAGAAATCAGTTTATTATATGTTATTTTTAATATATCGTTTTTAATAATACCTGTGACTCCTTTTCTTTGGGAAATAAAACAATTATTTCTTCCACAATACTAGCAAAGTGTTCCGGTCTAAGCTTTGCCTTTGTTAACATGACATCTGCTAAAATTATTTTAATGAGGTCATCGCGTTGCTTATCCGTAAAACATGCCCTTTCCTCATAATATTGAATAAGTTGTTTTCCGGCTGAGTTATTCTTTAGAAATGTTGAAAGAGCTGCAATGCAGTGTACAATTAAATTTAATACAAAACTTTTTACTGTATATTCTTACCTGTGATCCAAATGCGATTCTTATTGAATTATTTGAAGAACAAGGTGAATCGTTGTGTGTGTTGTATAATTTTACCCTGACTGGTCATTCTTGTATCTTGTTCACACTTCTAAATTCACTTTAATATAACGAAATCACACAAATGCCGCTAACGGTACAATTTAAAGTCGAACTTTTAAAATAAACTTAAACACTTAGAAAATAAAAATATTTACGTTGCGTTTTAAAGTGTTCACGTTTAGTTCCAACAAAGACACTTTGAGTTTAAAAGTTAACACTTTTAATACAAAATGTACACTTTTAATGTCAAAGTGAACACTTTTATTAATAATCTGACGCTTTATATTTTAAAGTGACTACTTTAAAATTAAAGTTAGCACTTTTTACTCAAAGCTAAAACTATCAATATTAAGGTGGACACTTTAAATTAGAAAGTGACACTTTGATTTGTAAAGTGAACACTTTAAATGTAAACGTTAACACTTTTCTGCAAATTGATCACTTTACATTTTAAAGTTAACACTTTGAAAATAAAAGTTTTAATTTTATTTTTTAAAGTTTAAAAATTTTAAATTAAATGGAATCACTTTTAATACAATTTTAAAAGTGTTTCTTTATAAATAATATATTTTACTTTAAAATATAAAGTTTGTCATTATAAAATAAAGTCAACATTTTTAAATTTAAGAATTTTACATTAAAAACAAAAAACAACGATCTCGAACTCAATAGTCAAAAACAAAACTATGAAAAGTCACAACAGATCGAATAACAAAAAACAAAAACAATGACAAAAAATTTAACTTTTAAATTAAGAGTAAACACTTTAAAAACTTAAAATTAGCACTTTTACAAAATAGTTTTTTTTTGTGCACCCCATAAGAACCTATAGACTGAGGCACTTTAAATAAAATTTGAAAGTGTTCACATTTAATTTTAAAGCGCACTTTTTTTCTCAGTGTACAAACAAACCCACAAACAGACACTCCCTTTTATATATATAGATTTTTGACTTACCACAAATAGTGGAGATTATTATTTAAAATCATTTCTTTACATGGCATTATGCTGTTAACAGTATTTATTTCACCAAAAAGAGTTAATTGTTAAATTAGAGAAAGTTTAGTGTCGCTAAGGCGGACTAAAATCCGTTGCTGAACATTCGCAGTGAACGGACGTGTTTATCACATAGCGGATAGTTACCAGTACCTATTACGCAATAGCAAAAATCTGTACGAAGTCCGTAAGGCCTACATCGTAGTACCTATTACGGTCTAATACAGACAAAATAAAAATAAATTCTCTTGACAGGGATGCTTTCGTGTTCCGATGGAGCGCGGTTCCCCAATCGTCCGACTGTCCGTCCGTTGGTCTTGGCCAAAGCCGACCACACCAAAAATGGTGAAAATCTCCCCCAAGTAGTCACAACAGGTGGTGAGGGGAAAACGTCATGTCCGACCGTCAAAACGGAAGCACAATGAGCATCGTGTAGCGCTCAGAGTTTTGACGAAGTTGGAGGCTGTTGAGGTTTCGGCTCTTTCCGAAAAACAAAAAGAGTCACTTAGAGTCTTTCCGAAAAACAAAAGAGTCCCCGAAAAAGGCAAGAGGACCTAATGTCACCATCAACAGGACACTCACCAAGCCCTTCAATGAAGTGGCGAAGGAGAGTTTAGTGATGGCTGTTATAGACAGAAGTAGTGAGGATGGATCCATCCTCAAGGACAAATGGAGTCATGTACAATCAGCCATTATGGCTCATTACCTCGATGTCCGTAGAGAAATGCCGGGCAAACCACCAATCTGCAACGATGCAGGATGGCATCAGGGGAGAGTAAAGCTCTTATATTTCGGTGATGCCAGATCAGTAGACCTGTATAAGGCTGCTCTGAGTCGAGCGGGTGACGTGTGGCCGGGTGCCCAGTTGGATGTTGTCGAAAAAAACAACATCCCTAGTCACCCTAGAGCGATCACCTGGGTTACAGAAGAGCCCTCCAACCCGGCTGACATCTTAGAAATAATAAAAGATTCCAATCCTGGTCTGCCGGCCCATAATTGGAGAATCAGCAAGGTGGGTGAGGCGGATGGTAAAAAGCGGCAGGTCAATCTTATCCTAAACGCTGAATCCACCTCCCATATACAGAGTGCGAGTGCAACCCTACAATATGGCTTCGAGACTATAGTCTTGAAGATATACAAGCAGGATATAGCTCCCACTGCAGAAGGTGAGTCGTCCACCGTGGCACTTTCTGGAAGTGCGGAGGTACCCACGCCTTTTATTTCTGGTGACTCCAACAGAGAATGAAGCCGAGCCAAAATTCACATACGGCGGCTTTATAATAGACATTTTAACATTTAACATTTAAGATAATAGTTGAAAAGTTAAGCTCTGGTATTTTTTCTTAAATAATAGATGTTTTTAAGTTAATAGTAAGACATTGTGAGGTGAAAAAATCATCGATTCCATGCCGCTAGGAGGCTCTATGATATACTCTATTTTCAAATTATGCTAAAGCTATGTATAGGCGATTGTCAGATCGGACAAAATTATCCTGTTAATACCTATTAAAGTGCCGCAAATGTACGGATAATGACAGATTGTTAGGCAAAGGTGAAGACGATTGCAAGAAAACCCTTGCAATTTCATATATTTTGTAAATATTTATATGCAGGATTGCCAATAAAAATATTTTATAGACAGTGGCCAAAAAAATGTTTTTCTGACAATGGCGCCGTTGTCACGTGTACACTTGTGGGCATACAAATAAGTCACATGAACTGTTTCATTTAATTTAAAGGAAAAACTATAATTTAGTTAAAGCTAACCAAAATAACCCTTTATTTATTTGAATAACATATTTTTAAGTAATTTAAGTACATTTCGGCACATCAGTTTGGCATTGTTTTAGTTAGAGCTAAGCATTGGTTAGGTGTTATTTTATTCCATTCCTATTGAATAATCTTCCACAAATCCTCCTTTTTAGTTGGTTTTTTTTGCTGCTACTATACTTTTTATAATTCCCCATAGATTTTCTATGGGGTTTATATCGGGGCTTTGCGCTGGCCACTCAAGAACTCTTATTTTTTTCTCGTCTAGCCAAGACTTAACGACCCGAGATTTATGTTTTGGGTCATTGTCGTGCTGGAATATCCAGGCTAATGGCAAATCTTCAGCATATTCGGTATCAAGATGGTTCTGTAAGATGTCTTTATACATTTCACCTGTCATTTTGCCTTCAATTTTCACAATGGGACCAACGCCAAATGATGAAAAGCACCCCCAAACCATTACCGACGACCCATTTGATTTTCGTCTAGCAATGCGTCCATGCAGGTTTTTTTCAGTCAGACGTCTCCTGACGGTCCTTGCTGATATTTGGACATTGTGTTCTGACTCCATTTGCGACCTTATCTGCGTAGGTGGTCAGGAAGGGGTCAGCTTTACTCATTCTAGCCATGAGCCTGTCTTCTGCGGCAGACGTTTTTCGTGGCAAATTATCAAACGTTTTCCATTTATTGTAATGTTGAATTGCGTTGACTATTTTACCACGCGATAATGAAAGTGATTTTACCACTTCGGAAACACAACCCAAATTTTCGTAGCACTTCCAAATCAACTGCCTTTCCGCTGGCGTAGAACTTTTATTTTTACCCATTATTTAAAAAACTGCGGTCGTAGAAGCTCTAAAAATTTAGGAACACACTTTTTCATAATCAATAACACTGATAAATAAACTATTTTACCTCTCAAAACTGTAATGACTTAATTATGTGTCCACGCTAAATCCAAACACTGCACTGGCCGATAGTTTACAAATTGAAACATAAATAAGTTTAATTTTTATATTCTTACAATGAGAAATAACGGGACAACTTTCTTGGAATGATCGCAAAGCATAGAACAACAAAGTACCGTTGTAATTACACTTAGACAAATTTTTAGCGTAGTGACTTAATTGTGTGTCCACTGTATAAACTTCGCACATATTACAATCTGCAAAGTATCACGGTTGTACGTTCACAGGGTTGAATTTTTCCGCCATTCGTCTATACATAGCTTAAGTCGAAACAGCTTGTTTCCAGGAGAGGCGAATCGACGTTTTAGTGAAATTTTAAATTTGTGTGGAATTACCTTGTGGTGTAAATAGAATGACCTCTACTGTTTTGAGCTTAACTTTATTGGTTCTTTAGAATGGAGGTATTAATTTATATGTTATACTATTTTTTAATACTCCATTGATTTTTTTCAGAAAATATTTTTATCTCTATATGTATGTACATAATCTAATAATAAATAAAAAATTTTATTATTTCCTTTAAAAAAGAATTTTTATAATTATTTTTCTATTACTATCAATATTATGATTTTTAAGACATGTTAAGCTCCCGCTTGTGACAATAAACGAATCAAAACGAAAATCAGTCACTTCCATATCGTCCACCCAATAAATGAATAGTGTATAATTTATTTGTCGTTTCGAGCAAAGACAAATAGAATATATGAAGACATTCCTTCAGGCCGAAACGTCAAAATCTATCAGTTACGAACGAATGGAATGAACTGTAACACGCGAAAAAACAGTATTCCGCGAACATTGATTGAACTTTTTTTGCACTTATCGATTAATATTAATTTTTTTATTGTGACAATTACAATAAATTCGGGAAAAACGGTCTGAAAATCCGCGAAAAACCTTACTCGTTGGAATCAAATTCCTATTCGTTCGTAACTGACAATTACTCGCTACAGGAAGGAATGTCTTCTTATATTCTATTTGTCTTTGGTTTCGAGAAAATCATATTTGAAGTTTTTGTGAAATTGAAACTCGATATTATTATTTATTAATGAACAATTTCAAACACACAATAACCCAATTTGTGGAAGTAGTAGTAGGAATATCTGGTGAAAACCAGATATACAACCAATTGCGTAGATTCTTAGAATGCAATAAAAAATAATAGTGTATATGCGTACCCATTATTCTTCTATTAAGGGGACGATATATCTGCTATATAGCTATTTGCTTATCAAAAATGTAAATTGTATCTATCCATATTTTAAAGTTTTTGTATGGAACGGCGGCTGTGTTTCAGCCGAAAAGATCGGCGGTGGCTTCGGCTGTTGAAAAAAGGTCGGCGGCGGCTAAAATCGGCGGCTCGGCTCGGCGGCTTCATACTCTGGACTCCAACTCTAACAGAAGATCTATAACGTCCTTCTCTGAGGACAAAAGCTCTACTTCATGCTTCTCGACGATACGGACGAAGAGTTCGATAACACCCTTGTCGGGGTGGATGTTAATCTGTCAATTACCAATGATGGTAATAATTCTGCAGATTAACCTCCATCACGCTTAAGCAGCCTCAGCGGCTCTATTGCTGCGCCTGTCCACAGGCGCAGTAGATATCGTCCTGATACAGGAGCCCTACGTAGTGGGAGGAAGGATGTGCGGTATTAGGACACCCAACTTTAAACTGCTTGTGGCCAACTGTGAAGGCACTCCAAGAACCTGCATTTTGGAAAAATCTATGTATCTTTCTCCTGACTAATTTAAGTGGTAAAGACCACACAGCTGCTAGCCTCGAGATCGGTAATCGCATATATTGGGTGGTCTCCAGCTACTTGCCTTATGAATCTGTAGTACCGACTGCTCTATTCAGGGAAGTAGTAGAAGAAGCAACGTTCAGCAACGCTCATCATACTATCTGGGGTAGTACGGATATAAACAATAGGGGTGATTCGCTTCTTGACTTTATTCTAACTACCAACCTTAGTATTTGTAACATAGGTAATAAACCAACCTTTACAATTAAAGACAGACAAGAAGTACTCGACGTAACGTTTGCTACTGACCGGCTGTCAGACAAAATTATTGGGTGGAATGTACTGGACGACCACTCATTCTCAGATCACCATTATATTGAGTTCAAACTCGCGGAAAAAGCGCCTAAACTTGCCGTCCACAGAAATGTAAGGAAGACAAAGTGGCACCTGTATGAGAAGAATTTCAAGAAAGTCCTCAACTCTAAACTTCTGTACGAACCGAATGACAAAGCCGGTCTGGATAATCTCGTCGATCATATCACCATATCATTCAATAGATCCCTTGAAGAAGCCTGTCCAAAAACAAGGTACAAGGGTAAAATTATACCCCAATTGTGGACTTCTGAGCTAACGGCTATGAAAAAGACCTGCAACAAGCTATTCAATAAGGCTAAATCTACTGGGGTCGCTAATGATTGGGATGCCTATAAAGAGCAACTCAAGATCTATAAGAAGGAGCATATAAAGGCGCAAAGGCGCTCCTGGTATACCTTCTGTGGTGAAGTGGAAAAGGTCTCCGACGCCGCTAGGCTGAGGCAGATATTATCTGCTTCACCCTGTACAGTGGGATATTTACAGGATGAGGCAAATAACTGGACCAAAAACAGCGAGCAGTCGCTCAATGTACTGCTCGACACACATTTCCCGGGGAACTCTGTAACAGAACCCGAGGATCAGCAGAACCAACAAGAGTGCGAGCGTCACTAGCTTCTTGTCTGAGAGATCCAGAATAAGCTGGGCTATTAATAGCTTTGAGCCCTTCAAGTCACCTGGACCAGATGGCATCACTCCAGCAGAAAATGTTAAAGTACATTATCCCCTGGCTGGAGAAAATTTATGTAGGCTGCATCAGGCTTTCATACGTCCCGAATCGATTGAGGGATACCAAAGTGGTATTCATACCTAAAGCGGGAAAGATATCACACACTAGGCCAAAAGACTTCAGACCAATTAGCCTATCCTCCTTCCTATTGAAAGGTCTGGAAAGACTTTTAAATCATTTCATTAGGGAAAACCTGGATACAAACCTCCTGTCGGGGAACCAACATGCTTACAATAAGGGCAAGTCTACAGAATCAGCCCTGCACGAACTTGTGAGCACTATCGAATCGTCCCTGCATTTCAAGGAATTCACCATGGTGGCATTTCTTGACATAGAAGGGGCTTTTAGCAACATTCACTCAGATGCGGTAACTGCGGCACTCTCACATCTAAAAGTTAACACTAGTTTGATTAGACTAATTCGAAGTCTGCTCACCAGAAGACGCATAACAGCATGTCTAGGGTCCACAACTCTAACAAGGTTTGTAAACAGAGGGACCCCGCAAGGAGGAGTACTGTCTCCACTAATTTGGAACCTAGCGGTGAATGAAATCCTGCTAGATCTAGAACGTTGTGGCTGCAAGGTCGTGGCATATGCGGACGACGTGGCAATCGCAGTGAGTGGCAAATTCGTAAACGTCCTCAGAGACACAAGTGGCTCTGAACAAGTTGGCTAGATGGGCCAGAAGCAGCGGTTTGGGCGTTAACCCCAACAAGATAGAATTGGTTATCTTTACTAGGATGAATAATGTCCCACATGTGGACCCTCCACCTCGGATAAATGGAACAGATCTAGTCTTTTCTGAAAGTGCAAAATTTTTAGGAATAATTCCAGATATGAAAATGTTATTTAGACTTCACGTATTGGAACGTGTAAGGAAGGCCAACGTCGCCTTATATTCCTGCAAAAAGGCTGTAGGGTCGCGGTGGGGCCTCTCTCCTAAAATCGTCCTCTGGATATATATAGCAGTAGTTCGTCCAATACTGTTATAGGGTATTGTGGTATGGTGGACGGCAACTGACAAACTAACCATCACCAACCTACTAACAAAGGTTCAGAACTGCCTGCCAGAGCATAAGCGGAGCCTTAAGGACTACAGCGACCGAGACTCTACAAGCCCTACTCCATATACTGCCGATTAATATTGTGGCGAGAGAAGTTGCAACCAAAGCGGCAATAAGATTAAACTGCCTATCAATGTGGAGGTACAAGAACTATGGTCACATGAGGATATCAAAGTGTAGTGCTATGGTAACCGACCGAGTGGACTATATACCAACTGTGTACAACTTCGAGAGAAATTACATCAATATGATTTCCGCCAGAGATGAATGGGTCGGCAGAATACCAGGTAATAGAAACCATCTCCACTTTTACACGGATGGTTCGAAGCTTGATGAAAAGGTTGGCTTCGGAGTACACTGTGAAGAACTTAGTCTGGATATAGCTCACAGACTACCAAATACCTGCAGTGTCTATCAAGCCGAAATAATGGCAATATGGGAAGTCGCCAGTGGCTGAGTCGCAACATAGTAACCAACACTGGCGTTGTCATTTACTCGGACAGCCAGGCTGCCATCAATTCTCTGGAGGCAACATCCCTAAATTCACAAACAGCCCTCGACTGCCGCAGATCTCTTAACGAGACGGCTGAACAGTTTAATATACACCTCATATGGGTGCCTGGGCATAGGGATATCCCGGGGAACTGCAAAGCCGATGAACTTGCTGGGAAAGGGACGACATTACAAATTCTCGAAGAATTTGCATATATTGGCGCGCCACTATCCACGTGCAAGATTTGGCTTAGGCAAGAGGCAATCAGGCAGTCCAACGAAAGATGGACAGAAATCGGCACCTGCAGGGTAGCTAGACAAATCTGGCCAAGGTATGACCTGAGAAGGTCAAAATATCTCCTCGCACTAGAGAGGAAACAATTGTCTACGTTAGTAAAGGTTCTGACGGGACACTGCTTGATCGGCGAAAACGCCAAAAGATTGGGTATTGACTCCAATGACTTCTGCCGAAGATGTGGAGATGAGGAAGAAGTGGAGAGCATTGAGCACTTGCTTTGCGACTGTCCCGCTTTGAGTACACGACGACTGGACATACTGGGGTCGGCCTTTTTTAGGCAGCCTAACAGATCTTTCCAGTACTGATATTCGTACTGTCGATAAATTTATATATCAAACAGGTTGGTTTAGATGAGGGGCATTTCAGCCCGTGGTGACTCTAGGGACCTAAACTGGTCTATGTGAGCTTGTAAAAAAATACGGCTGCCTTAGGGTGGCCTACTCCAATGCTTCACGAACATCTTCATTAGAAAAAATACTTTGACACCACTTGATGCTGAAAAACATCTGTTTTGTAGGGAGCGCCCCCCCTTTGATTTAATACAGGGCTCAAAATGTAGCATTTTTGCACAGTGCGAGTGGTTATTCACTTGATGCTGAAAAACATCTGTTTTGTAGGGCAACGCTCCCCCTTTGATTTAATACAGGGCTCAAAATGTAGAAGTTTTGTACAGTGCGAGTGCGACACTTTTTACAATTTTTGTCACAAACGAAAACAAAGAAGCATTTTTAAGGCGAAAGGCAGAATAAATGTTGAATTTTTTGGCACAAAAGAAAACGCCATTATCTTTTATTTTAATTAATGTTTATGATGAAAATGTAGATAAAATTAAATTTTAAATGAAAACCCTGTTTTTAATTTTTGTTGCAGTTCTTATTTATGAATTGTATTTTAAATAAACTCAATAAATATTTTAAAGTACATAAAACTGTAGAACCATATTTAACCATATTTTAATTATAAATCATAAGTTCTGCAAAACAATCCACGGCTTTTTTAAATATTCACCGTACTTGGAGATACGCCACTTTCAAAACAAACGTTTTTGTAGTTTTGTTTGCTAAAAAAACTCAAAATTTTAAAATATCGTCGTAAATCGTAAATTGTACTAAGATATTTCAATGTAAGTATTATATGTCAAAGATTGAAATATATCTCTTACTTTTACCAGTTTCTTACTGTGAAATGATAAAATTAATTTTAATACTTTTCGTATATAAATCATTCTGTTTGATTTCTTTTCTGATTTGGATATATGAAAAATGCAGTGGGGAATGAAATTTCGAAGTTTTGCAGCAAATAAGTGAGCATCCAAACTATATTATATTCAAATCTATTTATCTAACAATTATTTTGTACAATCTCTATTAAAAATCCAAAAAATTTAAAAAACTGTAGTTAAATCCATGTATGCCTAATTACCAGTATATTCTTATATCAAGGACAGACATTTAAAATTGTATGATATTTTACTACAAATAAGCACACGACATACTTAAATTTACGCCAAAACGTGCTTATTTTAAGATCAAAAATAATTAGTTTTATTACCCAATGTGCTTGATTCTATGAAAGGCATCCTCAAAACAAGTACTTTTCATGTCCTTAAATTAACTATAAAACATTCTCATTTTTATAGCGATTGTCTTTGGCTCAAAATCATTGCTGAAATCTTAAATTTTTACGACAAATTCCTTGATTTTCAGTACGCCTTTTTTAGTGCATATTAAATTTTCAAGGCAATGCGTCATATGGCCTGAGACAGATTAAATAGATTATATCGAAATTTTAAATATACATAGCATATTAAGCATTTGTTTCTCCGACACGCATTTGGCGACCTCTTGATAACTGACCCTACAATAAAAAAAAATAGTAATAAAATTAATGACGACACATTCATAAAATGAGTATGCGACCTCGGCATCAATTCAATCCCAATTTTCATAAAAATAATAAAAATTTACATGTTTTTTACGAAATTTTCCATAATTTAAAGTTTTTTCAATTTGAATTAATGACTATCTAATCATTAGTTTTGTGTACGCGCTTCTTTAAATGTACGCCTTTAAATTGAAGAAACTAATCATAATTTTTGTGACAATCCGCTTTATTTTAAGTAATATTTCAATAGTTTTAAGGATTTTCTGCATTAAAACTATGATGTAGACATGTCATAGTTTTAATGCCGAATCGGACTTAATTAAAAGTGTGAGATGTTTGAGTAATAAATTTAAGGCTATGCTCCCCTCAAAGGAAAGACTGTCTTGGTAATAAATTTTATGACAATTGTCGTTATTTTAAAGAATACATACGAGAGAACTGTACAATCTCTCTCGCTCGGAGAATCAGTTTTGTTTGTTAATGTGTAACTCAATAATTGTTATGGTGATGCGAGAGCTCTTCTACTCTCTGAAAATAGAAAATAATTCTGTTGTTCGTTTTCTTTAAAATCGTCAGTTATTTACAAGGATGTCTGTGAACGCGGATTGTGAAAAAAGGAGATTGCGGCGAATGTGTAAGTATACGTGTATACATACGTGCATATTGCACCGACAATTATTTTATTATGGGCTGTTAACAGTTATTTTTGCAAAAGCATAGTAACAACAACAAAAGCAACCGTCGGGTACATGTGTGTATGTATGTGGTTATGCCGTCGGCGTCACCATCGATCTCGGTGATAAGAGAGTGCGTGCGTCATAGTTATTTTAGCTGCATGTTATTTATGGTGATGTACATACGTTTTTATAGTAGATCTTTTTAGTAAGTCCTGTGAAGAGATTTGTGCAAACACTAAAAAATGTACGACAAAAATGTGAGTAATATGTCGATTTTGTAATACTGAAAGAGACAATAGGAAAATGTGTAGATACGTGAAATATAATATTATAACCCTTAAATAAACAACTTATTGGCAATTACAAAATTAACAAAATACAACACAATTTAATTTAAAGTATATATTTATTAAAAATAACTGCTAACAGCGCATAATGCAGAAATGTAAAATTATTGTGTTATTAATATGTAATACACAAAACTATCTTTTTATACCCTACACCACACTGTGGTACAGGGTATTATAACTTTGTGCATTTGTTTGTAACGCCCAAAAGGAGAAGAAATAGACCCATCGTTTATTATACCGATCGACTTAGAATCACTTTCTGAGTCGATTTAGCTATGTCCGTCTGTCCGTCTGTCTGTCTGTCTGTCTGTCCGTCTGTCTGTCTGTCTGTCTGTCCGTCTGTGCATGTATTCTTGTAATCAAAGTACAGGTCGCAATTATGGTCCGATCTCGACGAAACTTTACACATATCTTATTTTTGGCCCAAGGACGATCCCTATTGAATTTGGTTAAAATCGGTTCAGATTTAGATATAGCCCCCATATATATGTTAGCCCCGATTTGACATGTAAGCGCTGTAAAAACTTTATTTTATACCCGATCAGTGCGAAATTCGGCAAAGAGAGGTTTCTTATTACATGAAGGAATACTGCTAAATTCGGAGAAAATCGGTTCAGATTTAGATATAGCCCCCATATATACTTTACCCCCGATTTGACATATAAGCGCTGTAAAAACTGTATTTTATATCCGATCAGTGCAAAATTTGGCAGAAAGAGGTTTCTTATTACATAAAGGAATACTGCTAAATTTGGAGAAAATCGGTTCAGATTTAGATATAGCCCCCATATATACGTTACCCCCGATTTGACTTGTAAGCGCTGTAAAAATGTTATTTTATATCCGATCTGTATGAGATTCGGCAGAAAGAGGTTTCTTATTATATGAATGAACACTGTTAAATTTGGAAGAAATCGGTTCAGATTTGGATATAGCCCCCATATATACGTTACCCCCGATTTGACATGTAGGCGCTGTAGAGACTGTATTCGACAGAAGGAGGTCTTTTTACATGAATGAGTATTCAGGGAAGATCGGTTCAGATTTATATTGACTGTTCCTCCTGATTTGGATCAAACCGCTATAGAAGTTGTATTTTACTTCCGATCATTAAAATTTTCGAGAAAGATGTTTCTCAATTTAGGAACGAATATTGCTTAATTTAGCGATTATCGTTTCAGAATTAGATAATATGTTTCTACACATTTACCAATTATTCCAAATTATTATGGCAATGACCCTTATCGCATTGTTAGTGAGGTGTAGGGTATTATATAGTCGGCCCCGCCCGACTTTCTGCCTTTCCTTACTGGTTTTTATTTGCCCTCCCGACAACGCATACCAATTTTCAGCAAATATCAATTCTTTTAACATGGAATCATGACAAAATTGTCAACAAATATCGTCTCTTCGCTACTGGCAACCAGTTTGTCTGTTAGGTGTTATACCCTACACCACACTATGGCACAGGGGGTTATAAGTTTTTTTTCAGCTTTGTAAAAAATACTACAGCTAGACACACCTTAAAATATACCTTTCTACTCAGAATTTAGTAGGGTCGTGTTTATTTATACAAGAACGCACACGAGTATTGTCGAATTTGAACTAATTATTTTTAGATTTTGATTTATAAGGTAATTACCTCATATTTATATTTACTATATCTGAGCTTATTCTGTTCTAACGAGGTGGTGTACGGTATCATATAGTTGGCTTCGGCCGTCCTTTGCCTTTCCTTACTGGTTTTTTTAGTAAAACAATTTTAGAATGGATCGTTTGGGAAAAGACTGACAAATTCTACCAAATATTTCGTAAGTATTATATATGAACGGTTGAAATATTTCTCTTAGTTTTCAGTGTTTAACAATTGTGGTACGATAAAATGTATGTGTATTTTTTATATTTGATTTCTTTTCAGAAAAAATTTACTTATTTTAATTTAAGATCGCGCAATATTTGAAGATAAATGTTATGGATATATGAAAAATGCAGTGCTGAATGCCATTTATAAATTACAACAAATAAGTGAGCATACACCTACACGGGAATGTTTGAATTTGAAGAAAATATATTTGGAAAAAAAAGGTGTAAGTATTTTGTATTTGTGAACGTATTTGGAACGTATACATTAATATATTAGAACAAAATATATTTGCGAACTGACTTTCACAAATAATATATGTATTTTCACACAAACAAAGTTATTGTTAAAGGAGTTTTCCAAATATATTTTATTTAAAAAGATTTTTAAAACTTTTTGACTTTTTCGAATTTTAGTTTAATTTTTTCCTAAATTTCGTGTTATACACTAAATTGTTTTAAATAAAACTCGAGCTCGAGGTCTTGGTTTTTATAAATTTATTTTCTTTTATTCAATATTTCGCCTTTCATCGAAAGGCATCATCAGGCTGAAAGTGTTCCAAGGTAAAAGAAAACATACAAACATTGGAAGTTTACGTATTATGTTGTTGTACACTCATGAGAAATCAAATAATTGTATGAGTATGAGTATTGATCTGACGTCGTTGTCGTCTGTTGTCATACTAACTATTCTCTATTGTACTTTGTTTATTTTTCTAATAAGATGCCTGTAGTTATGTGCCAAATTCTCCGTGTCAGTTTTGTAGTTCATTCGTTTGGTTATTGTGTGTTTATGATATGCAGCATCTCCAGTGTGAGTCGCTTGTTGTAGTTACTCTCACACTGTAGTACTCGTACTCTCTCAAGATCGGGGTGATGTTGTTCTGCTGCACAATGGAGTGCTGTTTTTCCAGTTGCATTTTTAAGTCTTAGTTTTATATCGGATTTGTGTCCTGATAATCGTGTTCTGAGTTTATTTTTTGTCGTGCCGATGTAATGTTTATCACATTTTTCTTCTCCGTTTCCGTTACATTTTATGCTGTATATAAAGTTTGATTTGTCCATGTCGTCAATTTTAGATTTAAGAGTTGTATATAGTTTGTGTAAAGTGTTGGTTGTTTTTGGTGCAATTGTAAAATTATTGTTATCGATACATTTTGAATTAAGAAATCGTTCCGTCAATTTGGGGATATATAACACCGATTTATATTTCCTGGGTTCTCTCACTTCGCTTTGTTGATTCCTGTGTTTATTTATTAATGTTTCTATAGTATCTTTGGGGAAGCTATTTTTTAATAGGACATCCCGTATCTTTTGTAAGTTTTCAGTGTAAACATTTTCATCACTGATCTCTAATACTCTGTTTATAAAATTTGACGCTGTGTTAAAAATTACTCTTTTCGGATGTTTTGAGTAGAAGTTCACTAATCTGCCAGATGCTGTGGGTTTCTGGTACCAATTTAATTTGATTTTGTTATTTTCTCTTATAATTAGTATATCCAGATAAGGTAGTCTTCCATTCTCTTCATGTTCTAGAGTAAATTTGATGTGTTGGTTGAAGCCATTGAATGTCGTCAGTATGTTGTTTATTGCACATGTTTTTATAATCCCAAAAAGGTCGTCTACGTATTTGGTCAGAATCTTAGGTCTAATATCACAGTGTTCAATTGATCTATCCAATAGCTCCTCCATCACAATGTCGGCTACTATCGGAGACGCTGAAGATCCCATATGTAAACCTTTTCTTTGTTGGTAAAAACTGTGAAAACTGTGTATATCTGAAGTACCGATTGTCTGTTATGCAAAATTTTAAAATCCTTATAAATAAATTCTTTGGTATTGTGGTATGTTTCTCGAGGTACATCCATTTATTTTCAATTGTTTTTATGGCAAAATCTACTGGAATGCTGGGAAATAGGGAAACAACATCGAAGGAGACTATTGTTTCATCATCATCTAGAGTTACGTTTTGTATGACTTCTTTGAATTGTTTTGAGTTTTTAACATTGTATTTAGATTTTACCGTTAATTTTGTAAGGATTAATGTTATGTACTTACATAAATGGGTCGATGGTGCGTCAATCGAGGAACATATAGGGCGTAGGGGGTATTCTTGTTTGTGGATCTTTGGTAGGCCATAAATCCTGGGTGCAATTGCAGTTTCCGTCTTCATCTTTTTCCTTTCAACTTCGTTTATGACATTGTGTTTAAAGAGTTCATCCACGAGTTCATTGTTCATTTTTTGAAGCTTATTAGTTGGATCCGTTTTTAGTTTTCTGTACGTCATTATGTCGTTCACAATCTTGTCCATTCGCTCATCATATTCTGATTTTTCCATTGCTACGGTTACATTTCCTTTGTCTGCTTCCAACAGTGTGATGTTTTTGTTTTTGTTTAAAAATTTTTTGGTTTGTTCCACGGTGCGTAAACAATATTTGTCTCTGTGTGACAATTGTTGTTTGTTTGTTTGTGATTTTCTATCATCGATGTAAATTTGTTTCTCGCTGTCTCTTGTTCTTCTCTGTCGTTGATTGTTTTTATACATTCCTCTCCATCGGCTATGTATTTGAGCAAGGGGAAATCCTCTCTGGTATGTGGTACTGCAAATTTCTTACCATGCGAGAGGAGCCATGTTATCTCATTCGCAATTTCAGTTTTGCTTAGATTGACGAACCAATTCTCATTGCACTTTATGTCCAACATACTTCTTTGTTGTTCATCTAGGGCTTTGAATTTCTTGTTGTGTTTTTTTTTCAGAACAACATTTTCAGAACAACGTCATCCGATCTTGAGAGAGTACGAGTACTACAGTGTGAGAGTAACTACAACAAGCGACTCACACTGGAGATGCTGCATATCATAAACACACCAACAACCAAACGAATGAACTACAAAACTGACACGGAGAATTTGGCACATAACTACAGGCATCTTATTAGAAAAATAAACAAAGTACAATAGAGACAATAGAACAGACGACAACGACGTCAGATCAATACTCATACTCATACAATTATTTAATTTCTCGTGAGTGTACAACAACATAATAAGTAAACTTCCAATGTTTGTATGTTTTCTTTTACTTTGGAAAACCTTCACCCTGATGATGCCTTTCGATGAATGGCGAAATATTGAATAAAAGAAAATAAATTTATAAAAACCAAGACCTCGAGCTCGAGTTTTATTTAAAACAATTTAATTAAATAACAATAAAGGTCGAATAAACGAAGATTACTCAAATTCGTGTTATACTTTATAGTTAAACCTGTTGTTAGATTAGGCCCATTCGGTCCAATTTTCGCATCGTCTCCTTTGTAAACGGTAATATATATATGCCTTTTAATTTGGTCCAAGGGATATTTTTGTTTTTTTGACATCAAAATAAGCCTTTATTATTCAAAAATAATATGTAAATATGATTCTTTCCTTTCACGAAGAATTGAATAAAAATAAATATAAAATATTGGGTTAAATATTCGTTTTGTATGAAATTTAATATGGACCAAATGGTCTCTTAATCTAGGATTTGTGCATATTTTCCAGTCTTCCATTAAGAATGTCATAAGCTGCATTAACTAATTATTATTTAATAAATATTCCTATTCATCTCTTTTTGACAATCCATCAAAGCAATTTATATCTACCAAAAATTATACGATTTAAATTTGAATCGAATTTTACAAACATATTAAATTTGTTTGCACATTGAACATCTGAAAAACAGAAAACTTGCATCTAAATTAAGGCACTGACAAATTACCAAAAAATACTTAAATACAATTAAATCATTGTTTCGGAAATATTACTTCCAAATAAAAAATATTAAGATGGAATCACAGTTTGGAACAATATCCTCCCAAACGTATAATATTTGTGTGTGTCAAATATTATATAGGTATTTAGAGTGTACCCTGAACATATGTACGTTTCAAGCTGAATATGTTTGGAGCAATATACTGCAGAAGCAATTTTTCAGCGTGTATACAATTTTATAATATTTTTATTTTAATTTCAGCCAAATTCAATGTTCACAATCATTAAAGGTTCCAACGAAAATTGTTGACGGATTTTTGGGGAACATATAGAAAGGTGAATCCACTATAACTTTACAAATCGCTAACAAATATACGAAACTTCAAATATTTCGATGGTGTGTTGGCTGGTTTATCTTTATACATACAATTAAAATACGGTTTTAGATTATAAAATGTTGAAAGTTATCCGTACTATGTACGAGTATTATACATTTATTGTATTTTCTAATATTAAAATAACAAAACCAATTTTTAGAAAAAGGAAGTGTTGTGTCTTGTATACAAGAATCATATATTCTATGAATATTGAAATGGTTTCTGTGGCTTTAAAACAATTGATTCTTTAGTATGAGTGGCATTAGAATAAAAACAATGTAAGGAATTTTCCCTACATATTTTAAAAAACTTTATTTATGCTTTGAATTAATTACCAGTATATGCTTATATGAAGGACATACATTTTAAAATTTAATACGATAATGTTTAAAATTTTATGATATTATAATAAACATAAGCACGAGTCATACTTCAATTTACGCCAAAACGTGATTATTTTAAGACCAAACTTAATTAGTTGTATTACAAAATGTTCTTGATTCTATGACATGCATCATCAAAACAAGTAATATTCATGTCTTTGAATTAAATATAAAACATTCTTTGTCTTTGGCTCGAAATCATTGCCGAAATCTTAAACTTTACGACAAATTCTTTGATTTTCAGTACGCTTTTTTTTAGTGCATGTAAAAATATTAATATGAAAGTTTTCACAAATACAGTTTGTGACTGAATACGCTATTCACATTAACACGATCTGAACTGTGGCCAGTGCTGCAGCGACCCAAACTATTTTCAATCGTTCAAAAGTCACTTATGCGCTAAGAATATATAAATTATACTGATTTTCAAGAATATGCGAAATCCACTATTTTATGCCAGCCTGGGGTAAAATCTACTATAACAAATTAAATCGATACATTGAACGTAGATATAATCGTATAATAAGCCGTTTGATTTTCCGAGATACGTCTTGACCTCTCGGAGGTATTATGCAGAACGTTAGTAAGACTATGACTGGAATAATACAATACTCAGATTAACGAAATTTGAATATTTGGGACCAAAAACATATAATTTTTTCTGATACTTAAAGTGTCGTTTAAGATCTAAAAACTTATATGACGTGCTGTTTAGGATACACATGAATGTTACAAAATATTTTTGTGACCAGCGTCCCAACATACCAAATAATAGAACAATATTATAACAAGTAAGAACGTTTCATTCGGGTAAACCAACTACGGTATACCCTCACTTGTGAGTAACGTAATAGATATCATAAAACTAATTAATTTGTCAATTTGTGTAGGAGGTACCAGAAGGGGCTTAAGAAATATACCAATTTGCGGTAAACAGTATTTTCTTTAAATACATTGCATTGTTCCGAACTATATAACAGGTGGCGCAAAAGTAATCCTCCTATCAGAAAATGCTATAAATTTTGCGATTGGCCCCTAATGCCTAATGTTGACATTTGTGTTGTAAACACATGCGAAATACACGTTAATAAACAATGTTACGCTACACTGCTCCAGAACGCGGAATATTGCTGACTATTTATTTGACCAATAATCGGTCGGTGACTTTGGCACAAAAAACATCGAAAGGTTACTTTTGCGCCACCTTTTATAAGGGTAAATATCAAAATTTTTTAATTTTGCAGTAAATTTTTTTTCAAGATTTTTTTGGCGAGCACATCAACGGCTTTTACAACAGACGAAGATAAAAATATAAACATGCAAAAACCGTTGTTGTGAATAAATTTCATCAAAGGCCGCGAAAGTTATGGCGGTTCCTAATTGAAATTTAAAAAAAATTGTATAAAATGCAATTTTCAGCCGAATTCGGAAAACTAAAATTACCATCATAGAACACTAGCATTTCTATCAACCTATGTACTTATACTACATAGAAAAGTTTTTAAAAATCCAAAAATCGACCAGGTAAAATTTTCATACGAACATTATTTTTGTGGAAATATAATTTTTGCAATGTGCATAATTTGAACAATCATCAAAATAAAATGACGGCCCTCAGATTTCGGAATAGAGCGTTAAAAATCCTTTTATTTCATATACACTTCCGCCATATCTGTACCCCGCACTGGGTGTGCCTTGACGATCATTGCTGAGACAAAAGTGTCACGTTCTTCGCGTACAAGACCACAATCTTCAAATAAGTATCCATGATTGTTAAGTGCACCACAGCAGTACTCCCGAAGAACATAGAAATGAATTTCAGACGTTTATACTATTAAAATTGCCGAGGACAAAATTTGCAATTTTTGCAAAAATGGAAAAAAGTGAATAATATTTCGGCGATTCATTATTTTTTAACGGCCCCCTGATTTTTGGATTCACCAGGTCAAAAGCCATCTGGGATAATTAATTCAGCTCAACCTATACATAACTGTCGATGTGCTCCGCGAAATACACTATCAAAAAAAAATTCACGCAAGTTTAACAAAGGTTTGGGAAGCTATAGCGGTGGTTCCATTAAGAGCACATCAACGACACCTATATATATTTATAGGTATTTCAAGCCGCTATAACCGCTTCTTTAGTGTTATTTCATTATATCGCGGGCCGCGCTGACCGCAGTCAAAAAACAAAGAACGCTTGAAATCGCATTTCAACAAGTTATGAGCTATAATTTTTTGCGGAAAGATCTCACATGAACAGTGCTAACGAAACATTCTTCCTCCATGTGTCCCTCGTGTTTTTTGTAACTGACCAGTAATTTCAGAATAAATAGTTTGGCCACAACTTATAAAAGAATGGATACAGATATGAACATTTCTAGGACTTTTTTAACAATTTTGAAATGTATGTGCTTATAACTTCTAAAGTTTTTTAGATAATAACAAACTTTTTTGGGAAAAAACTTTTATGTTTGTGGTTTATCTAATTCCATCAGCTTATGCACCGAAATCTGCACACAAAGTGAGAAAAGGGTAAAACAACATACATTACCCCTGTGTTAAAAATTTTTGATATTTGCCCATAAGCGTTTATGTGCACTGGTATATTACCGTTGCGAGCTATTCAATTTTGGTATGATTTGGTCATTTTTGTGGGAGGTACAAAAAGGGGCGTGGTGATAACGCCCACTTTTCACAGAACTGTAGGCACTATAACAGCATTACACGATTTCAAGTATTTGTATAAGTAATATAGATGTTATTAAAGAAAGAATCAAAATCTGGTACCTCCCTTTGAGTGGGAGATACCAGAAGGAGTGGACCAATATGGCCCATCTTCGAACTTAGCCGGAGATAGAAACAAATATTACCGTATATCAAATTTGAAGTCAATCGGTTACTCCTTTCGAGAGTTATCGTGCGCATCAGACAGCAGACAGACAGACGGACATTTGTCATTCGACTTAAAATGACCCAAAACTAATATCCGCCGAATATATTTAGGGTCTTAGATCCTCGTTCGATGTGTTACACTTTTGGCCCGTAGCAAATGATATATGCCCTCGTATCACTAAAGTGGGGGTATAAAAATACTGGATTCACAATCAGTTTTAAAAACGCTTGAGGAACTCTTATGATACACAATTTTTTCTAAGTATGCACACGAAAACTATCAACAAGTACCGCTATGCTTGAGAAACTCTTGTTATACAGAACAGTTAGGTAAGAAATCTGTCAACAAATTAATCGGCACTTGTTGACAATTCAATGTTCAATTTCAAAAAAAATATTATTATATATACAATACAATATACCGGGCTTTCCAATAGGGACATAACAATTTATGTCCCTATATGTCAACGCACCCTCAATTATCTTTAATGATTCAGTGTGAAAACGTTAGTCGAAGTCAACATTTTCATCATGGTAAAGTTCACTTACGTGCAATGTTTGGAAATCATTAAAAACCAGTAAGGAAAGGCTATAGTCGGCCACTCTCGTAATATTGAACAACTCTGATATATAAATTTTGTAATTCATGTATAAATTGTTTACATAAATTTACTTTTGGGACATTTTATACTTAAATAATACTCTGTACCACAGCGTGGAGTAGGGTATAAAAACGATTGGATCTAAAGAGCCAAATCGGACGAAACATACATATGGGAGCTATAGCTAAATCTTAACCGATTTTCTTCAAATTCGGTAGTGTTGGTTCATGGATCAAGAAACTCTACCGTTCTAAATTTCAAAAGGATTGGATGTAAAATACAGCTTCTACAGGACAAAAGAGCAAAATCGGACGAAACATATATATGGGAGCTATAGCTAAATCTTAACCGATTTTCTTCAAATTCGGCAATGTTGGTTCATGGATCAAGAAACTCTACCATTCTAAATTTCAAAACGATCGGATGTAAAATACAGCTTCTATAGGACTAAAGGGCCAAATCGGACGAAACATATATATGGGAGCTAAAGCTAAATCTTAACCGATTTTCTTCAAATTCGGCAATGTTGGTTCATGGATCAAGAAACTCTACCATTCTAAATTTCAAAACGATCGGATGTAAAATACAGCTTCTATAGGACTAAAGGGCCAAATCGGACGAAAGATATATATGGGAGCTATATCTAAATCTAAACCGATTTCAACCAAATTCAATAGCGATCTTAAGAGCCGCGAAATACTCTAAACTGCAAAATTTCAGAACGATCGGAGTGAAATTGCGACCTGTAGTCGACGAACAACTTTTGGTTGAAATCGGTTCAGATTTAAATATAGCTCCCATATATATCTTTCGTCCGATTTGGCCCTTTAGTCCTATAGAAGCTGTATTTTACATCCAATCGTTTTGAAATTTAGAATGGTAGAGTTTCTTGATCCATGAACCAACATTGCCGAATTTGAAGAAAATCGGTTAAGATTTAGCTATAGCTCCCATATATATGTTTCGTCCGATTTGGCCCTTTAGTCCTATAGAAGCTGTATTTTACATCCGATCGTTTTGAAATTTAGAATGGTAGATCCATGAACCAACATTGCCGAATTTGAAGAAAATCGGTTAAGATTTAGCTATAGCTCCCATATATATGTTTCGTCCGATTTTGCTCTTTAGTCCTGTAGAAGCTGTATTTTACATCCAATAATTTTGAAATTTAGACTGGTAGAGTTTCTTGATCCATGAACCAACACTACCGAATTTGAAGAAAATCGGTTAAGATTTAGCTATAGCTCCCATATATATGTTTCGTCCGATTTGGACCCTTAGTCCTTCAAAAGCTGTATTTTACATCCAATCGTTTTGAAATTTAGAATGGTAGAGTTTCTTGATCCATGAACCAACATTGCCGAATTTGAAGAAAATCGGTTAAGATTGAGCTATAGCTCCCATATATATGTTTCGTCCGATTTTGCTCTTTAGTCCTGAAGAAGCTGTATTTTACATCCAATCATTTTGAAATTTAGAATGGTAGAGTTTCTTGATCCATGAACCAACACTACCGAATTTGAAGAAAATCGGTTAAGATTTAGCTATAGCTCCCATATATATGTTTCGTCCGATTTGGCCCTTTAGTTCTATAGAAGCTGTTTATACCCTACACCACACTGTGGTACAGGGTATTATAAGTTTGTTTCACGGCAGATGTTTGTAACACCTTAAAATAACACAGCTAGACCCACCTTAAAGTATACCGATCGACTCAGAATCACTAGCTGAGTCGATTTAACGATGTCCGTCCGTCCGTCCGTCCGTCCGTCCGTCCGTCCATGTAAAGTTGTTCGTCGACTACAGGTCGCAATTTCACTCCGATCGTTCTGAAATTTTGCAGTTTAGAGTATTTCGCGGCAGTTAAGATCGCTATTGAATTTGGTTGAAATCGGTTCAGATTTAGATATAGCTCCCATATATATCTTTCGTCCGATTTGGCCCTTTAGTCCTATAGAAGCTGTATTTTACATCCGATCGTTTTGAAATTTAGAATGGTAGAGTTTCTTGATCCATAAACCAACATCGCTGAATTTGAAAAAAATCGGTTAAGATTTAGCTATAGCTCCCATATATATGTTTCGTCCGATTTGCCCCTTTAGTCCTATAGAAGCTGTATTTTACATCCGATCGTTTTGAAATTTAGAATGGTAGAGTTTCTTGATCCATGAACCAACATTGCCGAATTTGAAGAAAATCGGTTCAGATTTAGATATAGCTCCCATATATATCTTTCGTCCGATATGGTCCTTTAGTCCTATAGAAGCTGTATTTTACATCCGATCGTTTTGAAATTTAGAATGGTAGAGATTCTTGATCCATGAACCAACATTGCCGAATTTGAAGAAAATCGGTTAAAATTTAGCTATAGCTCCCATATATATGTTTCGTCCGATTTGGCCCTGTAGTCCTATAGAAGCTGTATTTTACATCCGATCGTTTTGAAATTTAGAATGGTAGAGTTTCTTGATCCATGAACCAACATTGCCGAATTTGACGAAAATCGGTGCAGATTTAGATATAGCTCCCATATATATCTTTCGTCCGATTTGGTCCTTTAGTCCTATAGAAGCTGTATTTTACATCCGATCGTTTTGAAATTTAGAATGGTAGAGTTTCTTGATCCATGAACCAACATTGCCAAATTTGAAGAAAATCGGTTAAGATTTAGCTATAGCTCCCATATATATGTTTCGTCCGATTTGGCCCTTTAGTCCTATATAAGCTGTATTTTACATCCAATCGTTTTGAAATTTAGAATGGTAGAGTTTCTTGATCCATGAACCAACATTGCCGATTTTGAAGAAAATCGGTTAAGATTTAGCTATAGCTCCCATATATATGTTTCGTCCGATTTGGCCCTTTAGTCCTATAAAAGCTGTATTTTACATCCAATCGTGTTGAAATTTAGAATGGTAGAGTTTCTTGATCCATGAACCAACACTACCGAATTTGAAGAAAATCGGTTAAGATTTAGCTATAGCTCCCATATATATGTTTCATCCGATTTGGCTCTTTAGATCCAATCGTTTTTATACCCTACACCACACTGTGGTAAAGGGTATTATTAAAGTATAAAATGTCCCAAAAGTAAATTTATGTAAACAATTTATACATGAATTACAAAATTTATATATCAGAGTTATTCAATATTACGAGAGTGGTGTAGGGTATTATATAGTCGGCACCGCCCGACTTTAGCCTTTCCTTACTGGTTTTTACATCCAATCGTTTTGAAATTTAGAATGGTAGAGTTTCTTGATCCATGAACCAACATTGCCGAATTTTAAGAAAATTGGTTAAGATTTAGCTATAGCTCCCATATATATGTTTCGTCCGATTTGGCCCTTTAGTTCTATAGAAGTTGTTTTTTACATCCAATCGTTTTGAAATTTAGAATGGTAGAGTTTCTTGATCCATGAACCAACACTGCCGAATTTGAAGAAAATCGGTTAAGATTTAGCTATAGTTCCCATATATATGTTTCATCCGATTTGCCTCTTTAGATCCAATCGTTTTTTTACCCTACACCACACTGTGGTACAGGGTATTATTTAAATACAAAATGTCCCAAAAGTAAATTTATGTAAACAATTTATACATGAATTACAAAATTTATATATCAGAGTTATATAACGAGAGTGGTGTAGGGTATTATATAGTCGGCCCCGCCCGACTTTAGCCTTTCCTTACTGGTTTATTTTTATACCCGAATAACCATGTTTTGATATAGCCCCTATACAAAGGTCCCCCTAGATTTGACTTCGCGTAATGAGTATATTTATACACGGAGGAAAATCTCCATTTTTGATATGTTTGAATTGAAAGAAAATATATTTGGAAACGATTTTTTTAAATACTATATATTTGTTAACAAACAAATTTTATTTGAAAATCATGAAACATTGTTTGGAACGCATATATTAATATATTAGAACAATATATATTTGCGCACTGACTTTCACAAATAAAATATGTATTTACCCACAAACAATCGTTGCTGATCATTCGCAGTGAACGGTTTATCACATAGCGGATAGTTACCAGTACCTATTACGCAATAGCAAAAATCTGTACAAAGTCTGTAAGGCCTACATCGTAGTACCTATTACGGTCTAATACAGACAAAATTAAAATAAATTCTCTTGACGGGGATGCCTTCGTGTTCCGATGGAGCTCGGTTCCCCAATCGTCCGACTGTCCGTCCGTTGGTCTTGGCCAAAGCCGACCACACCAAAAATGGTGAAAATCTCCCCCAAGTACTCACAACAGGTGGTGCGGTGAGGGGAAAACGTCATGTCCGACCGTCAAAACGGAAGCACAATGAGCATCGTGTAGCGCTCAGAGTTTTGACGAAGTTGGAGGCTGTTGAGGTTTCGGCTCTTACCGAAAAACAAAAAGAGTCACTTACCTGGGCTAAAGGCGTCATAGATGCTTCTAAGGCCAATGAGTCGGCTGAAAGAGCCACAAATTCAGCTGTGTTAACGGCTAATAAAGTAAAACGAATCAGATCACCTGATGAACCCCTGCCTTCGAAAAAGGCAAGAGGCCTTAATGTCACCATCAACAGGACACTCACCAAGCCCTTCAATGAAGTGGCGAAGGAGAGTCTAGTGATGGCTGTTATAGACAGAAGTAGTGAGGATGGATCCATCCTCAAGGACAAATGGAGTCATGTACAATCAGCCATTATGGCTCATTACCTCGATGTCCGTAGAGAAATGCCGGGCAAACCACCAATCTGCAACGATGCAGGATGGCATCAGGGGAGAGTAAAGCTCTTATATTTCGGTGATGCCAGATCAGTAGACCTTTATAAGGCTGCTCTGAGTCGAGCGGGTGAGGTGTGGCCGGGTGCCCAGTTGGATGTTGTCGAAAAAAACAACATCCCTAGTCACCCTAGAGCCATCACCTGGGTTACAGAAGAGCCCTCCAACCCGGCTGACATCTTAGAAATAATAAAAGATTCCAATCCTGGTCTGCCGGCCCATAATTGGAGAATCAGCAAGAAGGGTGAGGCGATTTCGATTTAATTAAATTTTACAAAGATATAAAATTTATAAAAAAAATGCTCTTTGAACATCTGAAAAACAGAAAACTTGTCTTTAAGTTAAGGCATTGATACATTGCCAAAATATATAACTACAAAATACTATTCCAAATAAAAAAATATTAGAATGGGAACATATTTTTGTTTAGAACAATATCCTTCTAAACATATAATATTTGTGTATGTCAAATATTATATGTTTGGAGTGTACCCTAAACATATGTATAATTCAAGCCGAATATGTTTGGGACAATATACTACAGAAGCGATTTTTTTTCAGCGTGTACCGAAACCATTTACGTGGTGCAGGGTATATAAGATTCGGCATGGTCGAACTTAATCCATCTTTACTTTCTAGTTTTTATTATGTGCAATTAATGCGCTAAAACATGACATTTAATTTCAAATAAATAATTTTACCTATCAGATATGCACAAATGTTAACAACTTTCATCTAAATAAAAAAAAATTAAGTTTAAATAAATAAAAATTTGATTTTTATAGGTACAATTTTATTTCTTACTTAACTGCAATGTCATGCCGATTAGCAGGTGCCGAATATAGCAAAATGTATGCCGACCATTGTTGCCAGACGAATTTGACTGAAAATCGTCAAAATGGGGCACAAAAATCGTCTAAATAAATTTTCGAAATTGTCAAAAAATCTTCAACACAAAAACCGAACAGAAGGACATGTTTCAGATATAGATATGTACGAGTTTTCTATTATATTTCTATTTATATTTCGGGTTCTGGCAATACTAGTGTTGCCAGATGCAAACTGGAACCTCTACTGGAAAGTTTGACATTTTTTAGCATAACTTCAGTCAGGACGTTTTGTTATTTTAGCGCCAATTGTATTGTTTACATTGTCTTTCAAGACAAGCCAAATCCAACAAAAGTTGTTCGTAAAAGAAGCGCATCGAAGCAAATGATCTCGTTTTTTTGGTATAACCGGTCATGTGGCCACAGTGCCTTTAGTGGAATGTAGAGCGGTCAATTCTGAACAATTCTGTGAATGTATTCTTGTAATCAAAGTACAGGTCGCAATTATGGTCCGATCTGGACGAAACTTTACACATATCTTTCTTTTGGCCCAAGGACGATGCCTATTGAATTTGGTTAAAATCGGTTCAGATTTAGATATAGCCCCATATATATGTTAGCCCCGATTTGACATGTAAGCGCTGTAAAAACTTTATTATACCCTACACCACACTGTGGTACAGGGTATTATAACTTTGTGCATTTGTTTGTAACACCCAAAAGGAGAAGAAATAGACCCATCGTTTATTATACCGATCGACTTAGAATCACTTTCTGAGTTGATTTAGCTATGTCCGTCTGTGCATGTATTCTTGTAATCAAAGTACAGGTCGCAATTATGGTCCGATCTCGACGAAACTTTACACATATCTTTTTTTTGACCCAAGGACGATCCCTATTGAATTTGGTTAAAATCTGTTCAGATTTAGATAGAGCCCCCATATATATGTTAGCCCCAATTTGACATGTAAGCGCTGTAAAAACTTTATTTTATATCCGATCAGTATGAAATTCGGCAGAAATAGGTTTCTTATTATATGAATGATCACTGTTAAATTTGGAAGAAATCGGTTCAGATTTAGATATAGCCCCCATATATACGTTACCTCCGATTTGACATGTAAGCGCTGTAAAAATGTTATTATACCCTACACCACACTGTGGTACAGGGTATTATAACTTTGTGCATTTGTTTGTAACACCCAAAAGGAGAAGAAATAGACCCATCGTTTATTATACCGATCGACTTAGAATCACTTTCTGAGTCGATTTAGCTATGTCCGTCTGTCTGTCTGTCTGTCTGTCCGTCTGTCTGTCCGTCTGTCTGTCTGTGCATGTATTCTTGTAATCAAAGTACAGGTCGCAATTATGGTCCGATCTCGACGAAACTTTACACATATCTTATTTTTGGCCCAAGGACGATCCCTATTGAATTTGGTTAAAATCGGTTCAGATTTAGATATATCCCCCATATATATGTTAGCCCCGATTTGACATGTAAGCGCTGTAAAAACTTTATTTTATACCCGATCAGTATGAAATTCGGCAGGAAGAGGTTTCTTATTACATGAATGAACTCTGTTAAATTTGGAAGAAATCGGTTCAGATTTAGATATAGCCCCCATATATACATTACCCCCGATTTGACATATAAGCGCTGTAAAAATGTTATTTTATATCCGATCAGTGCGAAATTCGGCAAAGAGAGGTTTCTTATTACATGAAGGAATACTGCTAAATTCGGAGACAATCGGTTCAGATTCAGATATAGCCCCCATATATATGTTACCCCCGATTTGACATGTAAGCGCTGTAAAAACTGTATTTTATATCCGATCAGTGCAAAATTTGGCAGAAAGAGGTTTCTTATTACATAAAGGAATACTGCTAAATTTGGAGAAAATCGGTTCAGATTTAGATATAGCCCCCATATATACGTTACCCCCGATTTGACTTGTAAGCGCTGTAAAAATTTTATTTTATATCCGATCAGTATGAAATTCTGCAGAAAGAGGTTTCTTATTATATGAATGAACACTGTTAAATTTGGAAGCAATCGGTTCAGATTTAGATATAGCCCCCATATATACGTTACCCCCGATTTGACATGTATGCGCTGTAAAAACTGTATTTTATATACGATCAGTATGAAATTCGGCAGGAAGAGGTTTCCTATTATTTGAATAAACACTGTTAAATTTGGAAGAAATCGGTTCAGATTTAGATATAGCCCCCATATATACGTTACTCCCGATATGACCAAATTATTATGGCAATGACCCTTATCGCATTGTTAGGGAGGTGTAGGGTATTATATAGTCGGCCCCGCCCGACTTTCTGCCTTTCCTTACTGGTTTTATATCCGATCAGTGCGAAATTCGGCAAAGAGAGGTTTCTTATTACATGAAGGAATATTGCTAAATTCGGAGAAAATCGGTTCAGATTTAGATATAGCCCCCATATATAAGTTACCCCCGATTTGACATGTAAGAGCTGTAAAAACGTTATTTTATATCCGATCAGTGCGAAATTCGGCAGAAAGAGGTTTCTTATTACATGAAGGAATACTGCCAAATTCGGAGAAAATCGGTTCGGATTTAGATACAGCCCCCATATATATGTTACCCCGATTTCACATGTAAGCGCTGTAAAAACTGTATTTTACATCCGATCAGTATGAAATTCGTCAGAAAGAGGTTTCCCATTATATGAATGAACACTTTTAAATTTGGAAGAAATCGGTTCAGATTTAGATATAGCCCCCATATATACGTTACCCCCGATTTGAAGTGTAAGAGCTGTAAAAATGTTATTTTATATCCGATCAGTATGAAATTCGGCAGAAAGAGGTTTCCCATTATATGAATGAACACTTTTAAATTTGGAAGAAATCGGTTCAGATTTAGATATAGCCCCCATATATATGTTACCCCCGATTTGACCTGTAAGCGCTGTAAAAACTGTATTTTATATCCGATCTGTGCGAAATTCGGCAGAAAGAGGTTTCTTATTACATGAAGGAATACTGCCAAATTCGGAGAAAATCGGTTTAGATTTAGATATAGCTCCCATATATATGGTATTTTATATCCGATCAGTACGAAATTCGACAGAAGGAGGTCTTTTTACATGAATGAGTATTCAGGGAAGATCGGTTCAGATTTATATTAAAGCTCCATATATATGTATGTTCCTCCTGATTTGGTATCAAAGCGCTATAGGTGCTGTACTTTACTTCCTATCATTAAAATTTTCCAGAAAGATGTTTCAATTTAGGAACGAATATTGCTAAATTTTGCGATTATCGGTTCAGAATTAGATAATATATTCCTACCCATTTACCAATTATTCCAAATTATTACCGCAATGACCCTTATCGCATTGTTAGGGAGGTGTAGGGTATTATATAGTCGGGCCCGCCCGACTTTCTGCCTTTCCTTACTGGTTTTAATATGGAAACAGTATAGAAATAATAAATTTCGGTATTTAATTAATATTGAATTCTTATAGATCAATATTGTCGTCTTATTGAAACATTGTGGAAATGTTATTGAAGTAATATTTTTTATTTTAGAAATAAATTGAAACAATGTTGATTTAAGAATGAAACAATTTAAAAAGAAGGTTATTCAACATTGATTTAATTTTGAAGCATTATGAAATCTAAAATTCACTCTATTGATACCAGGTTAAAAAATATAATTTAATATAAATAAATAATTTACAAATCTCCGTGAAAAGAGCTGGGAACCATGAGACCTAAGGTAGATGTTCTGATAGTTGGTTTCTTCAACAATTACGTACTTATAGATGAGTTCATCCCGATCACAGTTCTGGAAGCCCTGCTTAGTAGCATACACGTCTAATAGCGCTCTTCCCTTAGAAGTTTCTGCCAACAGAGTTGGAGAATCCTAAAAACATAGAAAATAGATTAATTTGTTTTTAAATATGGGTTTAACTACCTTTTTGAGACTGTCATTCGAATATGATATTTCGACTACAGGGGATGTCGCTGAAGATGTCCTATTAAGACTGCTGTCTTGCCCCTCTTCTTACTTCATACTTGAGTGAGTCTGCGTCATCTTCAATTCTAAACTGAAAATATATAAAAACAAAAAAAAAATATTTTACTTCAAGATCGACTAGGTAGATTAAGGGACAACACCCACCTTTTCCTTTGTCCAGTTTTTAAAGGCGTCCACAACGCACACAATTTTACAACCTAATAAAGAGGGAGTCAGCTGAATTGGTTTACATATTCATTTACAGGTTTGCCATATAGATTTTAAAATGTTTCTTATTAATTCAATATTTTGCAATGTAAATTTCTACTAAATTAAGAAATTAATAAAATAAAAATCTTAAAATAATACGTTCCAAATTTAAAACAACGTTGATTCAATACATCCCACGAAATTAATAGAAACTACATTAATTAAAAGTTGCAAATTATTGATTTATGTATTTCAATATAATTTTATTGATTTAACATGATTCGTTCATATTTTTAAGCTGCTGCTTTTCCCTGAGTGTAGTTTTATATAAATCCATACGAAGGTTCCATTAGATTTAACTTCTTGAAGTATTACAAACGAGAAGTAGCAGGCTCAATTTTTATACCCTACGCCACACTGCGGTACAGGGTATTATATGTTTGTTTCACGGCAGATGTTTGTAACACCTTAAAATAACACAGCTAGACCCACCTTAAAGTATACCGATCGACTCAGAATCACTAGCTGAGTCGATTTAACGATGTCCGTCCGTCCGTCCGTCTGTCCATGTAAAGTTGTTCGTCGACTACAGGTCGCAATTTTACTCCGATCGTTCTAAAATTTTGCAGTTTAGAGTATTTCGCGGCTGTTAAGATCGCTATTGAATTTGGTTGAAATCGGTTCAGATTTAGATATAGCTCCCATATATATCTTTCGTCCGATTTGGCCCTTTAGTCCTATAGAAGCTGTATTTTACATCCGATCGTTTTGAAATTTAGAATGGTAGAGTTTCTTGATCCATGAACCAACATTGCCGAATTTGAAGAAAATCGGTTAAGATTTAGCTATAGCTCCCATATATATGTTTCGTCCGATTTGGCCCTTTAGTCCTATAGAAGCTGTATTTTACATCCGATCGTTTTGAAATTTAGAATGGTAGAGTTTCTTGATCCATGAACCAACATTGCCGAATTTGAAGAAAATCGGTTAAGATTTAGCTATAGCTCCCATATATATGTTTCGTCCGATTTTGCTCTTTAGTCCTGTGGAAGCTGTATTTTACATCCAATCATTTTGAAATTTAGAATGGTAGAGTTTCTTGATCCATGAACCAACACTACCGAATTTGAAGAAAATCGGTTAAGATTTAGCTATAGCTCCCATATATATGTTTCGTCCGATTTGGCCCTTTAGTCCTATAGAAGCTGTATTTTACATCCGATCGTTTTGAAATTTAGAATGGTAGAGTTTCTTGATCCATGAACCAACATTGCCGAATTTGAAGAAAATCGGTTAAGATTTAGCTATAGCTCCCATATATATGTTTCGTCCGATTTTGCTCTTTAGTCCTGTAGAAGCTGTATTTTACATCCAATCATTTTGAAATTTAGAATGGTAGAGTTTCTTGATCCATGAACCAACACTACCGAATTTGAAGAAAATCGGTTAAGATTTAGCTATAGCTCCCATATATATGTTTCGTCCGATTTGGTCATTTAGTCCTATAAAAGCTTTATTTTACATCCAATCGTTTTGAAATTTAGAATGGTAGAGTTTCTTGATCCTTGAACCAACATTGCCGAATTTGAAGGAAATCGGTTATGATTTAGCTATAGCTCCCATATATATGTTTCGTCCGATTTGGCCCTTTAGTCCTATAGAAGCTGTATTTTACATCCGATCGTTTTGAAATTTAGAATGGTAGTGTTTCTTGATCCATGAACCAACATTGCCGAATTTGAAGAAAATCGGTTAAGATTTAGCTATAGCTCCCATACATATGTTTCGTCCGATTTTGCTCTTTAGTCCTGTAGAAGCTGTATTTTACATCCAATCATTTTGAAATTTAGAATGGTAGAGTTTCTTGATCCATGAACCAACACTACCGAATTTGAAGAAAATCGGTTAAGATTTAGCTATAGCTCCCATATATATGTTTCATCCGATTTGGCTCTTTAGATCCAATCGTTTTTATACCCTACACCACACTGTGGTACAGGGTATTATTTAGGTATATAATGTCCCAAAAGTAAATTTATGTAAACAATTTATACATGAATTACAAAATTTATATATCAGAGTTATTCAATATTACGAGAATGGTGTAGGGTATTATATAGTCGGCCCGCCCGACTTTAGCCTTTCCTTACTGGTTAAAATATGTATTTAATTTTTTCTAGAAAAATACACAGGATTAATGGTGAACATTATTTAGAAAACACATAAACGATTGGAATGAAGTTTGGGTTTACTTTTACCTATAATCATTTATACGAGTACTCTCATCATTGGCCAATAATTTGGTATATCTTCCACGATTTGACTTTTTAGCGCCTTAGAAACCACAAATACCAATCGATTGGGCTAAAATTCGGCAATTTTTATTCAGTCAGATTTTACTCGTTACGAGACCATACGTTTCAATAGTCCCATTCAAAGATCCCATCCTACTTCTTGGACACAAAGGAAATAATGACTACCAATTTGGCTTAAAATGTTAAATTTCAACTGTGATTAATTTAAGTAATTTATTTTAACTTAAACTATTCGTTGGAATACTGACTTTACTTAAAATATTCACTGCACTTTCCTCTACCAATTCTGAAACTTAACAAAACTTCAAATATTTTGTTATGTCATTGAATGCAATCCATAATATTTGAAAAATTTTCTACCATTTCTGGTTTTAATTTTAAAAAGCTAAATAGGAGTCTAATTATATAAAAAAAATACTTAATATAAGAAAGATTTGTGAAGTTTTCCTTACTTTTTTCATATCATCAAAATCGTCATTTCGGGACAAAAATCATCAAATCGTCATGTCCTATTTGTTGGATCTAAAAATCAACGACAAGTAACACTGATGCCGACTACTGGCAAATACGATGAATTTTACTAAATGTGTTAATAAATCAAAATAATTGTAATATGTTATTTAAAATGTTTATTAATCCTAAAACAATAACACTTGTTGAAGTGAAATAAATAGTTGCACATTGACAGTAGGAAGGACATCAGTTACAAAATGAAAAAAAAAAAAAATAAACTGCCGACTAATGGTTCACATACTCTATTCCCAAATAAATAATATTTGCATGCGCTAAATATTTAGAGGGTACCCTAAACATAAATATATAGTACATATATATGATTCAAGCTCAATATGTCTGAGTTAATTTACTAGAGAAACCATTTGTTTTCAGTGGGTACCCAGCTAACCAAATGATACGACATTGGCTGATATCCGAAAAGTCTGCACATTCTCTAAACTCTTCAGACAAATTCGTAACGACTTCGTCCAGATTCTGTACGTCGATGTGTTTTCCTTGATTTATTTGTGTATACCTCTTGTTGGTTTTTACAATTCTGGATTTGTTACAACAGTCTGAATTTTGCAGACATCAAGTCGGAACAAACTCGAATGAACGATCGAACTCAAGCTCGACGCGTCGAATTTCCCCCGAATTTTGTTCAGGGGAGGCCTCAGTCGGGCCTTTTGACTTTTTTCGTTGCCAAAATCATAACTTCTGAACTAGTAAAGATATTTACAAAATTGTAAACGTCTTGTAAAGAAGACATCGTAGTTTTGGAATGAGAGTGGTCATTTGTTGCTACAACCGCGATAAGTTGTAAAACAGTTCTAATATGGATTTTCTTTATTTTGAAAAATTTCTGTTCCATCTAAAATAACATATATTCATATATCCTTTCAAATAGTTTGATTTTTAAATATGTATTTTTCATTACTAATTTTCTTCAATATTGCCAAAGTCATTTGAATAACACTGGATAACAATTTCGAACTTTTTCCAAAATAACGACAATGGATTCTGTGTGAAGGATTCCGGGTATAAATAATCCCCAAAGCTAACGTATATTTCAAATTGATAGGTTGTATAGTCTGTCTATAACTCAATTTTAAAACATTACATATCATTCACTGTTTTCTTTTTTCTTCAAAGTTAAGTAAATAATCATATTTGAAGGATCCTGGTGGTTTGTGGTTCATAGAAAGTTCTCTATCGAATGGCATCATCAATTTTACCACAAGCTTTTATAAAATTTTTGATTTTTGCCACGGGTTTCGAGCAAAGGCACCACAGTGCGTCGGTCAGACTTGGTGTCAACCACTTCAAACGTTTTTGGTAACGATGTCGGATCCGAAATCTGATGTTTTTTCCGACTGTCGTACCGACTTCTGAACATTTGGTTTGCTGGGTAAATTCACGCATTGTTATTGAATTTGATTGTGAGCTATCGCTCAAATATAAATTTTCGGAAGTAGTGAATGTTTAAAATGTTCAGAATTCGGTCCGAAGTCGGTGAGACAATCGGATAAATCATCCGATTTCCTATCGGATGTCAGACCGATATCGGTACCAAAAAAAACATGAAGTGGTTGTCATATTGTCGGAACGACACGTCTGAGGGAAGTCTGTCCATTTTCTACCGTCTTCTGGACTAAATTTCAGGGAAATTCTGAAGGGAGATTTGACGTGTCGTGCAAAATCGGACCGAATTCTTGGCAAATGTCATACAAAAATCGGATGTTTTAGCCGTCGGATCGGTCCGATTGCTGACCGAACATAAAAGATTCAGATGTTTTAGCCGACAAATCGGATCGAATTCTTAACATATCGACGGGTCAAATTCTGACCAAATACATATATGTATTACTTAATCTGAAGTAAGGGTTTAGAAAACCTACAGTTTCTGAGTATTTTTGTTATTCTATTACTTAAGGGAAATGTCAATTTGTACCTTGAATTTTTATTTCATGAAACTTTTTCTACCCCGTAAGGTTCTCTTCGCCCTTCGACAACAAACACGTGTCGCAAGTCTCATGTCGAAGGGACAAGTCGCACCGTGTAAAGCGGATCTTAAAATAAAAAATAAATGTAACGCTTTCAAGAAAAATGAATTCAGGCATTCGTTTCTCGTCTCTTATTTATATTTCCCACTGCCAAATCTATAATAATACAAACAATTTGTAACCAAATTAACGTGGCACATAAATAATAAAACCTTGAAGAAGTCGTACAAAAGATAACTTATTCACTATTTGTTAATAATTGATCTTGACTTCACGAAATAATTTTAAAACTAACAAAAATGAGAACAAACGGTACAAAAACCAAACTATAACAAAGTAACGGTATCACACAAAATTCTTCAAAAAAACATCAGATACGAGTATTGAGTTCCGAAATCGTTCTAATTTTGTACCGAAACGTCGGAACCAAAAATACATAATTCTATTAGACGTGTCGAACTGAATTCTGTCCGAAGTCGGTAAGAATTGTCGTAAGCGATCCGACTTTGTGCAGACATGATGTCAGAAAAATTCGAAGCATTTTGTTAGCTGGGTACACATGTTCGCCTATCCTCTGCATCAATGTATAGTGATCCAAGAATCACATTCACTGCTTCCGTGTAAAACGGCTGCTAATTGTTGCATGACTGTGCGGACATTCATGTGATCGTATGTACGACCGATAGGGTGCCTCCCAGAATAATCTAATTACGGCCACCATTACGACAATTACCTTCGGTTCAGCTGTGAACTGAGGGTAGCAGAAGCAGCAAGAATAAAAGATCGACAGTCGACCACAATCCCATCGACTTTCTTTTAGGGAGTTCCAACTAATGTTCATATGTATACTCGTATGTATACTCGCATGTAACTTACCTGTCATCCATTGAATGTATTCCGCTCCGTCTGAGTGGTTTCCCACCGACTTGCTTGGATTTAGCCAAAAATTAATAAGCATTTTGTTTTGCGGTAAGAAGCATTTGAGACAGCAATTATCAGATTCATTCACCCTTGTACAATTTCTTTCTTTCTCCAGTTTGTGTTTTTCTTTTCATTTTTTGGGCTCGGTGTTCTTCGCTTTCCCTTCCATTCTCATTGAGGCTGTCGGTGTGGTTATTACTTGAACCGTTTATAATTTTATGGTTAACATATTCTCGGGCAAAACGACACAAATGTGGCCAGAAGTGTTAATACCAAGAGTTTGGAGTTTGCATACTATTGTTCATCGCAGACCCATAACTTCCTGGAGCCGCAGCAAAGTGGTGCCTCTCCATTTGTGTGCGTGTGTGTTTTTAAAGAATATTACCAACAATACTTCGGGAGGAAAGCAAACGAGGCCATCGAGACGAAGGTCTTTCGGCTTTGTTATCTGTATACTCTGATCAATTGTGATCCTACAATACATTCAGTGTCCATCCGTCCTGTTAAAAAAATTAAAGGAAATGTATGAATTCACGATGCGAAACTATCAAATAAAATTCGAATGCCCTTTACCACTTCTCGATGAAATACAGATAAAACGACAAATCGCTACATCCATTCTAAACTATGCTAAGTGCAAAAACGTAGTTTTTCAGGAGAGGCGATCAAAGTTTGATGATTTTTTTTAAATTTGTATGGAATTTCTCTTTTATGCAAATCGAATGACTTGCACTGTTTAGTGAATAACTTTTGATTGCGTTGACGGATAAACACCATCATATTCCAAAATATAAACGTGCTAAGTCGACTTAACTTTGATCGCCTCTCCTGAAAATTTAAATCATAAAATATGAAATTAATAAAACTATGTGTGCAGCAAAATGTATCCTCGACGAAAAGAGATTATTCCTCATAATTTCGACCTGCTAAATCGAAGGCCATGAACCGTTTTTTTCCAGTGATATAGCGCTTAAATATCAATAATCGCCTGATTAAATCGAAATACACAAGTGAAGTAATCGGATGTTTTTGGACTTAGCAAATTGGCTTATTATGATTTTAAATATACCCTACACCACACTCTGGTACAGGGTAGACCCACCTTAAAGTATACCGATCGACTCAGAATCACTAGCTGAGTCGATTTAACGATGTCTGTCCGTCCGTCTGTCCATGTAAAGTTGTTCGTCGACTACAGGTCGCAATTTCACTCCGATCGTTCTGAAATTTTGCAGTTTAGAGTATTTCGCGGCTGTTAAGGTCGCTATTGAATTTGGTTGAAATCGGTTCAGATTTAGATATAGCTCCCATATATATCTTTCGTCCGATTTGGCCCTTTAGTCCTATAGAAGCTGTATTTTACATCCATTCGTTTTGAAATTTAGAATGGTAGTGTTTCTTGATCCATGAACCAACATTGCCGAATTTGAAGAAAATCGGTTAAGATTTAGCTATAGCTCCCATATATATGTTTCGTCCGATTTTGGTCTTTAGTCCTGTAGAAGCTGTATTTTACATCCAATCATTTTGAAATTAAGAATGGTAGAGTTTCTTGATCCATGAACCAACACTACCGAATTTGAAGAAAATCGGTTAAGATTTAGCTATAGCTCCCATATATATGTTTCGTCCGATTTGGCCCTTTAGTTCTATAGAAGCTATATTTTACATCCAATCGTTTTGAAATTTAGAATGGTAGAGTTTCTTGATTCATGAACAAACATTGCCGAATTTGAAGAAAATCGGTAAAGATTTAGCTATAGCTCCCATATATATGTTTCATCCGATTTGGCTCATTAGATCCAATCGTTTTTATACCCTACACCACACTGCGGTACAGGGTATTATTTAGGTATAAAATGTCCCAAAAGTAAATTTATGTAAACAATTTATACATGAATTACAAAACTTATATATCAGAGTTATTCAATATTACGAGAGTGGTGTAGGGTATTATATAGTCGGCACCGCCCGACTTTAGCCTTTCCTTACTGGTTTTTTTTCTTAGACTTACCATATTTTTTTATAAACCGATCTTTATTGTTTTTTTTTAAATACATATTAAAAAAGTTGCTGGGGAGGAAGGATGATTTTCTCTCGGCCAACTAAGAGGTCGTCAATGATATTATTTTCCCCCAACGTACATATTTGCTCCCTTGACCACTCTTTTCTCACCAAGTGGTGTGTTTTGTCTCTTGTACTGTCCTATATGCGATCTGATTATTTTAGTTTAAAAATTTTTTGTAAAAGTTTAATGTAAAAAATCGAATAATTAATGACGAACACCGTTCGTCAATAAGATTATCCATTCATCATGAGAATGATCGACTTATTCACCCTCATGCTACATACACACGATACAACCGTCGTATCAACGTTTTGCAGCAACGTGATTCGTTTGGGCTACGAAACACGTTGCTGCAATGGGCTACACACGTAGCAACATCTGCCTCAACTTGGCTGTGTTGCTACAACGGTTGAATCGTGTGTAACTAGCATTACGGCAACGATAACGCCTACAGCAAAACAAAGTAAGACATGCGACGTTGTTATGTTTGTCCATGCGTGTGCTCCAGGCAGCACCGATTGGCTCAAACCAGGGATGTAACGAATATTCGCATTCGCATATGCGAACGCGAATTATTCGCATCGTTTTAACATTCGCTTTCGCAATAACCATCTTTGGATTATTCCCTTTCGCAAAAATATATTTCAGTATTCGCTTCCAATTGTTAAAAGTGTTATATCTTCTTATTCGCTTCACACATTTTGAAGACATTAATACCAATGAAAACCTCTTCCACTTCTCTTCAAAACTGTTGAAAAATATGCTTGTCCTTGTGGTAACAGGAGGTAAAAATATGGAAAAATTCTTAATATGTACTTGAATATCCTGGAAAAGTAGCAATTCCTTAATTTTGTTGTTGGGTCAAACTATTATTCGCTTTCGCAAGAAATATATATCAATATTCGCTTTCGCTGTCGCTATAGTCACTTTCGTTACATCCCTAGTTCAAACACATTGCACTGGCACGGCGCAACTGATGTTGAGTTTAACAAAACATCAAACACATGCATACATACATGCAGCTCGACGAGCTTTATAAGTGTGAAACATTTGTGCAAGTGGTCTGTTGGCAAATACATTACTTGATGTGATTATTTTTGATTTAAAATAGCAGAAGTAATGAGTACTTCTCGTTCGTTTGATTTCGGTCTTTCCTGATAAGAACTGCGTTTCGAACAGAATAATCACAACTGAACCTAGCAAAGCTGTGAAGTGATTTTATTTTCCATACCGTTTTTAATGGTCTAAAACCAGAAGAATATTTATTGAAATTTATAAAATTTAAATAGTCGCGGCATGAATTCGTCGTGGTGATGAATGGGATTCGTCGTGATGATGAATGGGGTTCGTCGTGGTGATGAAAGGAGTTCGTCGTGGTGAAGAATTGAGTTCGTCGTGGTGATAAATAGAGTACGTCGTGATGATGAATCAGATTCGTCGTGGTGATGAATGGAATTCGTCGTGGTGATGAACTCGATTCATCGTAGTGATGAATGGTGTTCATCGTAGTGATGAATGGGATTCGTCGTGGTAATGAACTCGATTCATCGCAGGGATGAAATTTGATCATCCTGAGGACGAAAGTTTTTGGAAACAGAGATTCGACATGACGAAGCTTTTTCTATCATTGTGTTATATTCTTCTTTCATTTTAGTCGAGTGAGTAATTGATATTGAACCATATTTGTTGCTATTGTGTTCAAGTGTTAGGAAGTCAAATTTTTCAAAGTATTACAATAGAGATTAAAGGGGATATACTCGTTCTCACAATAATCAGGTATATTGCGAAACGTTGGCATCGGTACTTCCTCTGAGTGATGAACTTGCAGATGCTGAATCAGTATAAGTCCTCTTGCTACGATTGTTTCAGTTGGTACCAGTAAATAGTAGTCGTAAATGTTCTATACTCGACCTGATGTGGGGTCCAGGTTTTATCTTGATCACTAAGCATAACACCAAAATATATTATCTAAAACACAATACGTTTTAGGTTAACTTTTTAGTAATGTTGCTTGCTTGCTTTTATTCGGTCTGCAAATCTTTTTAGGTTAACTTGTAAACGTAAATAATAATAATTATAATAGCGCAGATTTCACACAGTAGATCTGGTAGAGAAAAACTGATTTCATATTTAGATTCAGCGGCCCAATAAAAAATAAAATAAGTTCCAAAATCGTTGGTACCAAAACAATTTTTGTTGTGAACCCCAGCATAATTATTATAATCATAATTATCCATTTTGAGACAGAATTATTATTGTTTGTTCGAAGGCAAAGGTAAGTATAAATAAAGAAAACAAATCTAATATGGCCCATCAAAATGGGCAAAACGCTATATATTGGATGCGGGCTTTTTCTGTACAAAGTCTCGTCCTCCAGATGTGACCACTTCTCCTCTCCAGAAATTCCCACCAACCCGGTCCATTCTTAGAATTGTGTATTTGGGAGCCTGCACGCTGAAAAAAATCGCTTCTGTAGTATATTGTCCCAAACATATTCGGCTTGAAACATATATATGTTTAGGGAACACTCTAAACATATAATACTGAGTACACACAAAAAGTATATATTTGGGAAAATGTTATTCTAAACAAATCTTTGTTTTCATCCCAATATGTTTTTATTTGGGACTATCATTTCCGAAACAAATATTTATTTGCACTTAAGAATTCAGAAAATACGTTAAAACGTTGTTTTAAATTTGTTACTAATTCAAAAAATATTTTAATGTTTGTAAAAATAATCTATATATATAAAAATGGTGTGAAAAATGTATAGTAATTCATCAATTGAGAACGGCTGGACCGATTTGGCTCAATTTTTTTTTTAGTTGTTCGTATTTGCCAGGAGAAGGTTGTTACGAAAGAAAATTTTGGGAAACCCCTCCGGAAAAGTCGGAAAATTGGGAAAATCGAAAAATGCTATTTCTTGCGAGATTCCTACTGTTCCTATCTACTGCTCTCTTTTTCAATCCAAATTTTTTTATTAATTTTCTATTAAACAAAAAAGTTTTCTATTAAACATATGTACGAGTATGTGCTATTTTTCTTGCTGCAATTCATTCGAGTTTTGCGTATTGTTACACTGATTTCGCGTATCACATCGGCAAACGGTACAAGCATTACGATCAATTAAAATTCAACGCGATATTTATCAATTCGAACATTTTTTCAGATAATAAGATTGAGTATAAGAGGTAAGGTTATCTTATTGGATTGCGGGCATTGCAAAATCATAATTTGGGATGAATGCACGATGGCGCATAAACGAGCTCTGGAGGCAGTTGACCGAACGATGAAGGACTTACGACGTGATTTGAGACAATTTGGTGAGTCTATGATATTGCTGCCCGGAGATTTTCGTCAAACGCTTCCCGTCATCCCGAAATCTACTGCCGATGAAATTAATGCATGCCTGAAATCGTGGTCTTTGTGGCGGCATGTCAAGAAGTTGAAATTGACCACGAACATGAGAGTCGCGTTGCAGAACGACTCATCGGCTCTTGAATTCTCGAAACAACTGTTGGCGCTTGGCAATGGCCAAATTACTGTTGATGTTTCCACTGGATTGATATTAATCCCGGCAAATTTTTACGAGTTCACATCGTCGAAGGAGGAACTCATCACAAAAGTGTTTCCAAATCTCGATTAGATTAGTGAATGGGCAATATTAGCAGCGAAGAATAAGGACGTCGATAGCATGAATTTTATTATTCAAAGTAAAATCGACGTCGCTTGATGTGCCAGGAGCTCCGCCGCATAATTTACAGCTGAAGGTGGAATCGATCATAATCATGTTGAGGAATCTGAATCATCCGAAATTGTGCATAGTTCGCGGTTGTCCATTATGAAACTGATGGACAATGTGATTCAGGCGACGATCATCAAGGGAAAATTCAAGAGAAAGTCCTTATCCCACGAATTCCGATTATTCCAACTGATTTTTCATTCCAATTCAAGCGGATTCAGTTCCCTGTACGATTGGCTTTTGCGATGACAATCAATAAATCTCAAGACCAATCGTAGGAAGTCTGTGGAATTAATCTCGAATTTCCCTGTTTTTCGCACGGTCATCTGTACGTTGCCTGTCTTCCTTCTTCGTTGTTTGTTGTTTATCACATCGCTCTCTACTGATTTCGATTCCTTTTAAACAAATCGCATTAAAATTTTAACTATCTGTGTTATATTATCACTCTGGAGTTTATCTGAAGGCGTTAAATTGGGGCGAGTCGAAGTTCGCCGGGTCCGCTAGTAAATAATAATAATTGATATCGTATTACTTGGAGGATTGACAAGATATGATGACTTGGAATACTAACTCAGAAATTTTAAATTATTGGTTTAAACAGAAGTTAATTATACATATGGTATAGTAACTTGGAGGTACAATACGAAACTGAGGAAAAATTTAAAATGAAATTTTAAAAAGTCGGCAAAAGTTTTGAAAATCTTTTTTAAATAAAATATATTTTGATAAATTCCTAAACAATATCTTTATTTGTATTTAAACACATATTTTATTTGAGAAATTTAGTTTGCAAATATATTTTGTTATAATATATTAATATATACGATCCAAATATATTTTATTGATTTTCAAATAAAATTTATTTGCTCAGAAATATATAATATTTAAAAATTTGTATTACAAATATATTTCTTTTAGATTCAAACATATCAAAAAAGGGGATTTTGCCCCGTGTGAAATTGTTTTGACTAGAGCTTCTTTCAGTATGCGGGCATTGTCGGTGCAAAGTCCCATCTTCCAGATGTGGCCACTGCTCCTTTCCAGAAATTCCAATCAAAATGACAATATTACTGAGCCTGAAATTGTTTTGAACAAAGCGCTATATATGAATCGATAGACCCTCCATTAAGCTTCTTTCAGTATGTGGGCTTTGTCGGTATAAAGTCCTATCTTCCAGATTTGACCACTGCCCATCCCCATTATTTAAAAATAATAGAATTTAAATGCCCCCCTGCTCGTTGATGCATGTGCGGCATATTAACAAAATTACTGCTTGGAGAGTTGAGACAGAAATAGCCGCAATTGTTTCCCGAATGGATTGCTTTAGTTCATTCAAATTTGTTGGTTTTGCTTTGTAGACTTTCTGTTTGCAATAACCCCACAAGAAAGTCAGGTGCAGTAAGGTCAGGCGACCTGGGGAGCAACAGGATGTGGAGTTTCTGGATGTCACCTTATTGGGAAATTTTCGTCGCAATTCTGTAAAAACAGGCCGGGCTATGTAAGGAGTTGCACCATCTTGCTGAAACCATTTTTGTTAAATCTAAAAATCAATCTGCAAAATTGAAAACAAATTAACCAGATTCATTAAATAGAAAAAAAGTTTTTTGAGTTTCTTAATGAGCAATATTCATCAGCCACCCTGTACCTTCCCTAGAGCTTCTTCAGTAAACGGTCTTTGTCGGAACAAAGTCCCATCTTCCATATACGGCCACTGCTCTCCAGAAATTTCCATCGAAATGGGCTATATTTGGAAACAGATTTGGAAAAAACGCTATATATTGGTCGATAGACCTTCCCAAGAGCTTCTTTCAGTATGCGGGCTTTGTTGGTGCCACTACTCCTCTCCAGAAATTCTCATAAAAATGGGCCATACTTGGAATGGCGTATTTGGGAGCCTGAAATTGATTCGAGCAAAGCGCTGTATTTGGATTGATAGACCCTCCCAAGGGCTTCTTTCAGTATGCGGACTTTGTCAGTACATAATCCGCATACGGATTTATCTTTACACATACTCGTATTGTACATTTATATTTCTAAATCCAGTCGTTGTTGTTGAGATGAGGATCCTTCATTAAAAGAACATCCTGTTCTGGATAGTTCCGTTTCCATCTAGTCCCCAACTACCTGGGATTTATATCAGAACTATCTCTGATAGACAACCTATCTTAGGAAGTTTATCCTTGCATTACCTCACGTGAATTTATGTGGTGATGTTGGATTTTATTCCTAGGAGGGCCGCCTGCATATCCACGAATATTCCAATACACTCTTTCATTGTAATAGCTTTTTAGATGTTTTTTTATGGCCACAACCCCCGCTTGAAATATTCGGCAATACTCATGAAGTTTGAAGGAGAGTGTTGTGTTCGCTTCTTTGGAAAAGGCAACTGAACCAACTCCACAACTCATTTTGGAGCCGTCCGAGTACACCTCGCTGCCGTATCCCTGCAACGGACTCCCGCTATCCCATTACGAGAGTGCAGTAGTCTGATGTAGTTTTTATTTACCTGGGGAATTTGTGAAGGATTCGAGAATGTCCGTATGTTTATCTGTACTAATTCCTAAGGCGAGTAATCGTTATGTATTATGGGCCGCACTTGCTGTTATATGAGTAGATCTACTTTTGACAGTATGTGCCTCATTGGGTTTAGGGCTTCTGTAGGGCAAGTACGCAATTCCCCTGTCACTTCGATTCATGCTGATCCTTTTGCTCTACAAAAAATCGCCATTTTTGATATGTTTTAATTGAAAGAAAATATATTTCGAAACAACATTTTTAAGTATTATATATTTGTGAATTTTATTTGAAAATCAAGAAGTTTTACAAATATATTTTATTTTAAAACGGTTTTTATAACTTTCTTACTTTTTTGAGCTTTAGTTTAAATTTTTCCTAGATTTCGTGTTATACCAAAACTTGCCTTTAAATTAAGTCATTTGTACATTGGCAAAAGAAATAAATACAAATAAATCTTTGTTTCGGAAATATTAGTTCCATATAAAAAAATATTAGCGAGCGTCCCAGTAGTTAAGTAAGGAACGTGCTCCCCTATGAGTTTGGGGGTTGTGGGTTCAATTTCCACCGGAGGCTCTGGTCTGCCGCCACAGAAATCTAGTCACATGCTATTTGTAACCCGTATTTTCACTGAATTGAGCATGTGTTAGACCTCACTACTGATGAGTAAAAGGATTAATCGAGACCACAAGTCGTAACATCAGAAAATATTAGAATCACTGGTCAGCCACATTCACACATCGCAAATCTCCGTATTTCTGAAGTACGGCTTGTCGCAAACTGTGAATCACTTGTACCAGACAGACATTCCAGGTTGAATGGAACACTAGTGCATGTGCTCGTGATGATACACGGATGGCTTCAAATTAATGGGAACAAGTGGACTGGGACTTTTCATTGAGGAACCCGAGGGCAGAATTTAACTTTCGTATCCCTGACCACAACACGGTATTTCAAGCGGAAGTTCAAAAAAACATGGAGTTTGTGAAATGCTCAGTTTCTGAGGAAGAAACTTTAAAATAAGAAGAAGTGAGCCAAATGATCTGAAATCGAGTAGTTTATAGAATCTCAGCAAGACCGAGGTTAGTAAGATAACGAGTGTGCTATCGGTATACCCAAGCTTACAATCACATCTGTACTGCATAGGATGTGCTTGTAAGCTGGTGTAGTTGAAAAGTAATACTTTTTAGAGGCAAGTCACAGGTTTTGTGCGAAATTGGTTTGAAATCGCATTTCATTCATTTCACGACAAACCGAACACCTTTCTTGGGTCACCATTCCCGATATCAAAATAAATTTGCATATCGACGGCTTATATTCAAAAATGGCTATTAACAAAAACACAACTTTTCAGGAGAACGAAAAAACAGTTTTTTCCTTAGTTTTAGGAGTAATTATTAATTATTCTTCTACAGCGTATTCTAAAGGTGATTACTAATTGATCCAATTTCATAGCCAGGTTCATAGCCACTTTTACATTTTAAATATGAGCATTATGAAAGTTCAAATAAGCAGATAGCCATTATTTTGCACAAAAACATTAAAAAGAGTTATTGTTAACTCGTTAACGTTTTTTAATGAAATTGTGCAAAATTTTATACAATTTAACATGCAACAATCCTATTAATAATAGAAAATCGTTTGGTTGTTTGCTGATTCCTTCATCACGCCCAAACAGGGTTACCATATACTTTTATCGGAAGGGAGGACTGGAGGATATGGCAGAAAAGGAGGATATTTGTGATATTTACAAATATAACTTGGAACTTTCGGAGGACATCCAAAATACAGCAATGGAATAGGATGAGCATTTTACTATGATCAGAAACTAAACTTTAAACCCGTAAGGAAGGTCTACAGTTGGGCAGAGCCGACTATGTGTCACCACCCTATTCGAACAGAATAAGAAGAAATATTGTCAAGTTTTATAAATGTTATTTTTATAATCCCTAGCGTAGGCACCCGCTGGAACACGCTGTTATACAGATGATGCGAAACTAGGCGAAAGGACGGTGCTGGGACTTTATATCGAAGCACCGGAAACCGAACTTCTATTCCGCATACCAGACCATAATACGGTCTTAAAGGCAGGACTGTGGAGTCGAGCCAAAACCACTCAACTCCCGGAGTAGGATTTTAAAATGATTCGACTCCGGCAGTTAAATAAGATACATTTTTGAAATTATATTCTAATAAGACGTGAGTTAATTTTATTGAAAACACAAAAACAGTAGGTATTCAATACCTACTTATTATCATTTATTTATCTATGTTTGACTTGCAATAAATAGTAGGGTACAATTTTTTGAAAAAAGCCTAAAAAAATCTTTTGTCGAATTTAGTGATAAAAATTGGTATGCGTTGTCGGGAGGGCAAATAAAAAATACAATTTGAGTTGTTTTACAAAATTTTAATTTTCGCGGAAGATATGACCTAATAAGACCGCTCATGCCACATTTATGTTTTTTAATTTTCTGGTGATCTGCTGAACGGATTACGCTGAATTTTTGCATGTACATAAAGCGTAGATGCTACATATAACTAGTAATTTATATTTTGCAAAACGATTTCGGATGCTGGAAAAATTTTAAATTTGCACAGAGATTTGCATTTTTTGCAACTTTCTCTATCTGCGTTTTGAAATATTTTGTATCTTAAATTCTGTACATTTTGTTGTTATATATATTCAAAAATAAAAAGTTTGTACTCTTGATACGGACATTTAGATTTCCGTGTTTTTCTAATATCACTTCATACCACATTTTATAAGTCGTAAAAGTCGTAAAAGCATTATAAGTCGTAAACGTCTATTATGATTGAATGTATTTTTTAGATTTGATATAAAAATGCACCCACATTATAAGGACCAGCTTTAAAAGACGCCATTTTAAATTTCTAAAGAATGGGCTTTAAATGACCGCTGTTAATGACAATTTCAATTAAATGACAATTTCAACTGAATTTGGTATGTCGAATCTCACCTCTACATATATTGTTGAAAAATTTGGGGTTCGGGAGTTATATCGATCCAGATTAGAACTAAGAACATAGTTCATTAAAAAAGGAACTTTTAGTTCGGTAGGTTTAGTTTTATTTGGAAATATTATTTTTTGTAACAGTTACAAATGTTTGGCTATTAGATTCGGAAAATATGTTGCACTTAAGGGTATTTCTGGAGGATGGATAAAAAGCGTAATATTGACGATTGTTTTCACTGAATGTGAACTTCCGTCGTCGAATAATCAAACTCAATTTTCTTAAAAAAGGTTGAACCCAATTTAACAGCCTTTTAGGAGTGCATACATCTCTATCCGGTAAAGCATCTCGGAAAGCCTGTCTCTTTACTGTGCCGCCAATTCCGTCACACGCGCCTTTGCAATGTGAGGAAGCAAATAAATGCCACTCAGCTTTTACCTCAAAATCGTTTTCGTGGTTACTCAAATTTAAAAAGTTGTATTTGTTTTTGTACTGTGAGGCGGCTCCGCCCGAAAAATATATTACTTACTGTATATTTCCTGCATCAATTTTTTTCTTTAAATGGGTTATTAATTGCCTATTAAAATAACGTACCGAACATGCATCAGGGAGCAGATATTCAGAAATCATAACAAAATTTAAATTTTTTATAATTCCATGGTCATTATAATATATTACATACACGGGGCAAAATCGTCTTTTTTGATGTGTTTGAATCGAAAGGAAATATATTTGTAACACAAATTTTTAAATATTATATATTTTTGAGCAAGTAAATTTTATTTGAAAATCAATAAAATATATTTGGAACGCTTATATTAATATATTACAACAAAATATATTTGCAAACTAAATTTCTCAAATAAAATATGTGTTTAAATACAAATAAAATTATTGTTTAGGAATTTATTCAAATATATTTTATTTAAAAAAATTTTCAAAAATTTTGCTGGATTTTTAGAATTTCAGTTTAAATTTTCCCTTAGTTTCGAATTGTACCTCCCAGTTACAATACCATATGCAGCATTAACTTCTGTTTAAACCAATCATTTCATTTCTGAGTTAGTATTCCAATCCTCCAAGTAATTTATATTGATCTAAGATTATACGATTTCTATTATTATTTATTATTATTTTTACGAACACTAAAAATTTCTAAAAAACTTTGAATTAGTAAAAAATCAACACAATTAACGTATTTTCTGAATTCTTTTGTGCAAATAAATATTTGTTTCGGATATACTTGTCCCAAAATAAAAACATATTGGGATGTAAACAAAGATTTGTTTAGAATAACATTTTCCCAAATATATATTTTTTGTGTGTACCCAATATTATATGTTTAGAGTGTACCCTAAACATATATATGTTTCAAGCCGAATATGTTTGAGACAATATACTACAGAAGCGATTTTTTTTCAGCGTGTAGGGTGGCTAGTTTATTTGCCCAATGCTGTGATTGTATGGCTTTTTGTATCTGGCAGGTATAATTTTCTACAAAATCTAATGAAACAATAAATTCTCCTTCTGCTATTGAGTTCTTTACTTTAGAGAAAATGCAGCTTGTTTTCTTGCCACAAAATCGTGTTTTAAGGTTTCCGGCATACATAACCCCCGAACGCGAAATTTTTTAACAATATAGAGGTGAGATTCGATTTCAGCGTTCCGAATTCAGTTAAAATTGAGTCTAATATATATGGCGTAAGATTAATTTTATCCAGCGGTCATTTAATGTCCATGCTTTAGAACAGCGATGGGCACACCATACTTCTACAAAATGTTTATGTATTTGTGAGAAGTGTTAACACTCTCTTTATGCACTGCGAGAAATGGTATTTGCATTTTCCTAACATATCTATGTTGGGTAAGATAATAAATAAAGTGGACAACGAACATCATTAAGTAGATTTGTGGTTATTATACGCGTACATAAAGAAATCGAACTTTAAATATGTTATGATTAGCCACATACATACATATTTATTATGCTATGTAAAGTAATCAATCAAATTTTCCAATAAAAGTACTGCATACTCGTATTGATTATGCCATATTCTTTATTTAATTCTTTATTTTTTCTATTAAACGTTTTCGAATGTCCAACTTTTTTTTGGTTAGTATATTTAGGTGTTTATACAAATTTTATTAAAAAATCGTTAAAGATAATAATATATACATTTAAAATTATTTTAAAAAATTCGTTAGTTTATTTAATTTTGAAAAAAGAAAATAATATATACATTTCTGCAGTAACATAATAAATAATTTAAACTTGTATTTAGAAATGTTTATAAATTCTTCTGTAAAAATACAATACATACTAAACTTTATTCCTATACTTGAAGTATGTATTGTAATCATTGTATCATCCATTTTTTCTTTATGTGCACGCCAAGCAACAAGCGACGACACAACCTCGTCGATCGAATGTCCAAGCGCGACTGAATGATAGTGAACTCTCATTCAATGTGTGTGCTCATGTACACGTGAGAGGAAAAACCCCGGGTAGTGCTTTTGCCCATCGCTGCTTTAGAAATTAAAATTGCGTTTTTTTTAATGCTGGTCCTTATAATTTGGGTGCATTTTTATATCAAATCTAAAAAAAAATTCAATCATAATAGACGTTTACGACTTATAATGCTGCCGATAAAGTAAAATGCGGTTTGAAGTGATATTAGAAAAACACGGAAATCTAAATGTCCGTATCAAGATTTTTTATTCTTGAATATATATAACAACAAAAAAACAAAAATGTGGCATGAGCGGACTTATTAGGACATATCTCCGCGAAAATGAAAATTTTGCAAAACTACTTGTTGACGCGAGTTCAACAGCTTTTCATAAGGAAACCATCCCCTTGCTTTGAATGCTTTCGTTCTCGAAACACTCATTTTTATTTATAAGAAAACTGCTCAAGAAGAGCTTCATTCTCTTAATGTATTTGTTTATCTCTCACTCTTGAGGAGCATCAGCTGTATTTACTTTACTATTGTTTCATCTTCACATGCATTATTTACCTTAAGTCTTTTAATTCTACATATTTATTAGAATAGTTCACGAAGAACTGTAACCAAATACATTATTTATTTTTATGTATTTTCAAACTATCGGACATCATAGTTTTCATAAAATATGATTTTTAGTTTTTAAGTTAGTTAAGGTTTTACATTTAAAGGAGTTGGTCGTGTGGACCGCTCCAACTAAGTATAAGCTTTGATCTCAAAGGAGAAGGTTGCAAACCCTCTCCTAATAAAATCATACTCTTGAAGATAGAACAGTTGTCGTTTCTTTTTACAAAAAAAGGCAACGGCTTCGCGCTACATGTTCGACAATTGTAGCCAAGCCAACTATCAATCACCCCAGTTCGAATACTGGATTTAACACTACTCAAATTGTATTTTTTATTTGCCCTCCCGACAACGCATACCAATTTTTATCACTAAATTCGACAAAAGATTTTTTTAGTCATTTTTCAAAAAAATTTACCCAGTACACGGAGAAAAATCGTCATTTTTGATATGTTTGAAACGAAAGAAAATATACTTGGAAACTATTTTTTTAAATATTATATATTTGTTAACAAATAAATTTTATTTGAAAATCAAGAAATTTAGTTTGGAACGCATATATTAATATATTAGAACATAATTTATTTGCAAACTGAATTTCACAAATAAAATATGTGTTTACACACAAACAAAGTTATTGTTTAAGAAGATTTCCAAATATGTTTTATTTAAAAAGATTTTAAAACATTACTGACTTATTCGAATTTTAGTTAGCTTTTCCTAGTTTTCGTGTTACACTTTATAGCTAAAAATGCCCTTATTTAAAAATATTGCTATTCATCACTTTTTGTCAATCCATCAATGTCGTTAATATTTACGAAAGATTGTTCCATTTAAGTTTTGATTAAATTTTACAAACATATAAAATTTATAAAAAAATTGCTCTTTGAAAATCTGAATAACAGAAAACTTGTCTTTAAGTTAAGGCATTTAATACATTACCAAATAAATAATTACAAATGAATCCTTGTTTCGGAAATACTAGTTCCAAATAAAAAATATTTGAATGGGAGCATATTTTTGTTTAGAACAATATCCTCACAAACATACAATATTTGTGTGTGTAAAATATTATATATTTGGAGGGTACCCTAAACATATGTTTATTTCAAGCCGAATATGTTTGGGACAATATACTACAGAAGCGATTTTTTTTCAGCGTGTAGGCAATTCTTTTAACATGGAATCAGGACAAAATTTTCAGCAAATATCAATTCTTTTAACATGGAATCATGACAAAATTTTCAACAAATATCGTCTCTTCGCTACTGGCAACCAGTTTGTCTTTTAGTTATTATACCCTACACCACACTATGGCACAGGGGGTTATAAGTTTGTTTTTTGCAGCTTTGTAAAAAATACTACAGCTAGACACACCTTAAAATATACCTTTCTACTCAGAATCACTAGCTGTCCGTCTGTCTGTCCATCTTAAGTTGTTTGTTAAGTTCAGGTCGAAATTTCACTCCAATCCTGCTGAAATTTGGCAATAAAAACTATTTCACACTAGGGAGGAAACCTGTTGGAATTGGTCAAAATCGGTTCATATCGACATTGCCCCCAGATTGTATTTTACTTTTAATCATTTTAAAATTTAGTAGGGTCGACTTTATTTATACAAGAACGCATACGAGTATTGTCGAATTTGAACTAATTATTTTTAGATTTAGATTTATAAGGTAATTACCTCATATTTATATTTACTATATCTGAGCTTATTCTGCTCTAACGAGGTGGTGTACGGTATCATATAGTTGGCTTCGGCCGTCCTTTGCCTTTCCTTACTGGTTTTTTATCCACTTATATAATCAGAGCTTTCCTTACACTGTCTTTATATAAAAAGTCGATAGTGTGGCTGACTTTATAGAAATTTTGGACATACAAAAATATTTCGTAAAAAGCTTCGAAAGTTTTCTCCTTCTTTTGTACCAAAATTTTTCCCAAACAATTTTTGAGTGAAAAAGTTCTATCACATAAATGTTACACTTTGCACAATCCATCTCGAAGTCGACCATAATTTCTCGACTCCGGACTCCGACTCCAGGCAAATTACCCCGACTCCACAGCCCTGCCTACAGGCGCAAGTCCGAGCAATTACAGAGTGTGTGAGCTGGCTTAGCGCTAACACAAAAACAACAAATGTAAATATTTTTACACATAGCTAAATTACTACTCGTATCAAGGCAATAACGACTAGAACAGTCAAGGACAGTTTTAGATTGTAAAATGGAGATTAACGAATACCCTGAATACGACACAATACGCATTATATGGGTGCCTCGTCATCACGGAGTAACAGGAAATGAGAAATCAAACGCCTTGGCATCACGAGCCAGGGACTTGCAAACAACAAACCTAGAGAATGCAAAACCTTTCGGAGCTACGCGTTCTGAACTGAAAATATGGACGAATAACACCCATATCACGCTATGGAATTGTGAAACCATTGGGGAAACAACAAGAATTTTGTGGAGTGACCGAAAAGAGGACAAGACCAAAAATGAAATTGAGCAAAATAGAGGCCAGTAATATCATGGGTATCCTTACAGGGCACACAGACTTACTAGCGCATCTGCATAAAATAGGAGTGGTGGGCAGCAGCGTCTGCAGCGAATGCGGGGAGCAAGACGAAACATTGGAGCAATTCCTCTGCCAGTGCCCAGCGTTCGCAACAATAGATCTCGTTTCATGCGAAATGACTCTTTACCAGACTTGACCCGACTTAGGGGCGTATACTGGAAAAGAATTAAGGAATATGTCGACAGTACAGAGATCCTAAAAAGCTTACTCAGGCGTAATTCATGAAACTCATGTCCAAGGACATGAGGCTGAGAAATATGCCTCCTCTTCTCAACCTAATCTACCCTACGAGTATTCTATTTTTATAATGATACTGATTTGCCCAACAATTTATATTTAATAGCAGAGGTACATATATATGGGGGCTATATCTAAATCTGAAGAGATTGTATTAAAATTTGGCAAAGCTTGTTCTTGGGAGCTACATCTTAATCTGAACCGATTTACACCAAATTCGACAATCTTGGATCAAGAAACTCCATTCTGCTTAATGCTTCAAAGTGGTTGGATATAAAAAATATGTAGCGCTAACAGACCAATTCGGAAAGAAAATGTATATGGGCCCTATATCCTAATCCTTAGCCCTTATTTAACTATATCGTGAAGAGTGAAATTCCGACCTGTACTGAATGGATAGACAGACGGACGGACATGGTTACAACGACTCATCAGTCGATTCTGAGTCGATCGGTATACTTTAAAATGAGGCTAGCTCCATAATTTGTAGTTGTTACAAACATCTGTCTCGAAACAAACTTATAATAAACAAGTGAACCGGCGTTAATTTCAGCCGCGTCAATCTTATATATATACCCTCCAACACGGATAGCATGTCAATTGTTTTGGGTGTAAAAATAGTTTTAGAAAAAAAATTTCGTTTCCAAATTTATATGACAGATGACCTCCAAATCGGATTCTCTGCTCAAAATAAAACATTTTATAGTTGGCGAAAAAAATACAAAATGTATGTATTTTCGGAACGCGTGGACGGATTTTTTTGACACCAACCTAAAATCCTGTGCAAATTATAGTTTTGTAGCCCCATAAAATCTAAACGAACGCTGAAAATTGTAAGACGTTGTTCAGCCCAGTTCTTTTTTAAAAAATATTTATTATAATATTCCTGACATGCTAATATTGCATTTGTTATATTTTAAAAACGCGTTTGTAAAATTAGAGCTCTTCTTAAGGGTCTTGACTAGGATATAGTAGATATATGCGAAAATTCGCCAATATTTGCATATATCGTTATATATTTTTCCTCTAAAGTTTTAATTTGCATACTGGACCAGGAAAACACCAACATCTATATATATGAAATATATATAGGCACATACTCCTATCTAGTCCTGTAAATTTTAATCTGGCGTTTTCTCCAGTTTATATATAACAGCATTTTTACTTCAAAATGTCAGAAATATATATTTTTTTATTGGAACGCTTCTCTCTATTTTGTGATTTCAATATTTTCCATAGTTTTTAAAGGAAAATTATTGGCATTTTTTAGTAAATATTGTTTTAACAGAGAATGAGGCTGAACACCACCTTGAAATTTGTAGGGTCAGTTTAGGACTACATGGAGCTACATGACTATATTTTTCTCAGAATTTTAAGTGTGTGTCATTGATGTGCAGGATGCAAAATAAAATTAAATAGGCAACTGGTGCATTTAAAACCTTAAATTAACCATCATTAACATATGTTCTTGAATGTACAGTTTACGACCTTACAAACGAGCCTTTATTTGCAAAATTGCGTCCACGCGTTTCCATAATACTTAAATTCCAAAATACAGGTTTTCTGATGTTTTCCCAAATTTTTCAGATGCTTATGTAAGAGGTATGTTAAAAAATATCGCGAATTTTGTATTTTTCAAAAAGTATTTATTTATTCATGAATATCTATTTTGTCCCCTTCAAAGTAATTCCCCTCGGATATAATACACTTCTGCCAACATTTTTTCCAAACCTCGAAGCACTTCAAATAATCATTTTTTGTGATCTTGTTCAGCTCCTCCTTTGATGCCGTCTTTATCTCCTCAATCGTGGCGTAGCGTCGTCCTTTCATGGGCCTTTTCAGTTTTGTGAACAAAAAATAGTCACAGGGGGCTAGGTCAGGGGAATACGGTGACTGCGGCCCCATTACTGTGTTGTGTTTGGCCAAATATTCGCGAACAAGCAACGATATGTGTGCAGGGGCGTTATCATGGTGCAAAAGCCAGTTTTTGTTCTTCCACAAATCCGGGCATTTTTGGCGGATTAAAATTTGCGCATAACTTGCAGGTAATATTCTTTATTGACCGTACTACCCTGTGGGAAGAACTCATAATGCACCACGCCCCTGCAATCAAAGAAAACTGTGAAAACAGGGCGTCCGGCACGCTGTCCTCTAAGAACATTTTGTACCACCGATAAACGTTGCTTTGGTCCAAGGTAGCTTCACCATATGCCACAGTCAACATTCGGAATGCGTCAGCGCACTTTATTTTGTTTTTCACACAAAATTTTATGCAGATTCTTTGATCCATTTTCTGAAATAAATAAAAATCGAAGACAAGTTAAAACACATCCAAACACACAGCTGTCAAAAATCTGGTATCTGGGAGCAGTCAACGTGATAGGTTCAAAAATGAGCGGGATTGGACCAATGGGCGTGGCCCCGCCCAAGTGAGACAAGTTTTGAAATTTATATATCTTTAACAATTTGTTAGCAGGAGTACTGTAATTTTGTGTATATGTATTTGGTGACAGTCTACGTGACTGATCCAAAAATGGTTGGATCGCAAATCTGAAATCTGGGGCAACGAAGTGGACCGGGTCCAGCTAGTATCTATATATATAAAAGGGAGTGTGTGTTTGTTTTTTGGTTTGTTTGTTTGAACCGTACAGACGACTAAACGGCTGGACCGATCTTCTTGAAATTTTCACAGAATGTACATTTGTATGGGGTGGTGAAACTATGGTACTTGAATTTTCGATATATCAAGTGGGCGTGGCTCTGCCCATTATTTGTTAGCGAGAGTGCTGCAATTTTGTGTATATGTATCTGGTGGTAGTCTACGTGATTGGTCCAAAAATGGGCGGGATCAGACTAATGGGCGTGGCCCCACCCATATAAGCCAAATTTTGATATTGAGATATCTTGCACAATATGTTAGCGAGAGTGCTGCATTTTGGTGTATGTATATCTGGTGGTAGCCTGCGTGATTAGCCCAAAAATGGGCCGGACCAATGGGCATGGCCCCGTCTATTTAAGCTAAATTTTGAAATTGAGATATATTGCACAATTTCTTGGCGATAGTGCTGTAATTCTGTGTATATGTATATGGTGACAGTCTACGTTATTGGTCCAAAAATGGGCGGAATGGAACTAATGGGCGTGGTCCCATGTGAACAAAGTTTTTAAATTGAGATATCTTCAACAATTTGTTAGCGAGAGTGTTGTAATTTTGTGTATATGAATTTGAACGCTGTCTACGTTACTGGCCCAAAAATTAAGGGATCGCAAATCTGAAATCTGGGGAAACGATGTGGACCAGGTCCAGCTAATATATTATATAATTTTTCGTTCAATAACTTGAAATAGAGTGCCAAGTGAGGAAGTTACAGGAATAAAGAAATAAACTAACAAATATCCTAGATGCAAAAATAAATGGTAAGTGTTTTCTCTAAAAGTATTTTGTAATATAAAATTCAATAAAATATAAAATGTTCATTATAATTTTAATAATAAATTTTAATTTTTCCTTTCAGATTTGGAAAACGAGGTAAAAAATTTGCGTGGACAAATAAGAACTCAAAATGACACACTTGCTGTATTATCTTTACCTTTTTATACGCGCACTTTAGTGATACGAGGGTATATATCATTTGTTACGGGCCAAAAGTGTAACACATCGAAAGAGTGCTCTAAGACCCTAAGTATGTTCGGCGGATATACGTTTTGGGTAATTTTAAGTCGAATGAGAAATGTCCGTCCGTCCGTCTGTCTGTCTATCTGCTGGCTGGCGCGCACGATAACTCTCGAAAGGAGTAACCGATTGACTTCAAATTGCGGTAATATTTTTTTCTATCTCCGGCTAAGTTCGAAGATGGGCCATATTGGTCCACTCCTTCTGGTTAACATTTAGTGAAATATTGATTCTTTAATAACTTCTATACTGCTTATTAAAATCTTCTGAAATTCCACACATTGTATTATTTTATTAGTCGCTATAACCTCGAGAAAAATGGGCGAAGTTGCCACGCCCCTTTTGGTACCTCCCACACAAATGGACCATTTTGCATCAAAATTGAACTGCTTATAACTTCAAAACAGGTGCATAAAAATATTTGAAATTTTATACAGTATAATGTTTTTGAAGCGCTTATAGTCCAGTAAAAATTGGCATTATTGTGCAGCCCCTTTTGGTACCTCCCACACAAGTGAACCGTTTCACACCAAAAGTTATCGGCTTATAACTTTAACACCAGCGCATACATGAATAATACTTGAAATTTTGTACATTATAATGCTGTTATAGTGCTGTTATTGTGCCTACAGTCCTGTGAAAATTGGGCGTTATCACCACCCCCCTTTTTGTACCTCCCACATAAAATGACCAAATCATACCAAAATTGTATATCTTGTAACGTTAATATACCAGTGCACATAAACGCTTATAGTTCGGCACAGTGCAATGTATTTAATGAATCTACTGTTTACCGAAAAATAGACGTATTTGTTAAACCCCTTCTGGTACTTCCCACACAATTTGCCAGATTAAGTAGTGTAATGTTATATACAAGGTGGCGCAAAAGTAATCCTCCTATCAGAAAATGCTATAAATTTTGCGATTGACCCCTAATGTCAGTTCTGTTTTGACATTTGTGTAGTAAACACATGCGAAATACACGTTAATAAACAATGTTACGCTACACTGCTCCAGAACGCGGAATATTGCTGACTATTTATTTGACCAATAATCGGTCGGTGAATTTGGCACAACGTGAATTTCGTCGCAGATTTCCTGGCCGTCCAACGCCTACTTGAAACACTGCGACGTTTAGCCGCTCGCCTCGAAGAGACTGGCACAACACGAGATGCTGCCAGGCGTGGCAGACCCCGGAGTAGCCGTTCTGCAGAGAATATTGCTGCTGTAATAATCCACAAGAAGAATCAACGTTTTTAATTTTTTTTTTAAATTACAGCCAAAAAACATCGAAAGGTTACTTTTGCGCCACCTTGTACCTACAAAATGGGGGTATACCTTATTCGGTTTACCCGACTGAAACTTTCTTAGTTGTTTTATATTATCTTAAAATACATTCCGATTACTTTCGTCTATCATTAGTACACAACAACATGAACTTACACTTCATGACATGTATGTAGACTTCGGATTATATGCAATTGCATATTTTTTTGCAGATTGATAGAAAAATTCTGATTGGACCAAAATTCGTTTCAAAGAAAAAGGAATAAAAAAACAGGTGCATATTTTTCATTTTTTTTGTCATATTTGCATATTTGTGATATGTAAAAAAAAATGCGAAATTTTTTAAGGATACGTCAATACTATTTAAAAAATCATGACACAAAAATTAATGATTTCAAAAATCATCCAAAAAAAGTGCCTAAATATATGGAAAGTATGTGGTAATTCCAAAGGAAACCGAGCCACTCTGAATATATTTGAATTTAGATTTGAATGAAATGTTGCACGCGTATACTAAAAGACAATACTGAATTATGGCCAAATTCAAAACAGTTTAGTTTTTATAGGTTGCCAAATTGGTCATCTAAATTTTTTTTTAAAAAATTTAGCTATTTTGAAGTCGATATAACTTTTTAACTGAATATCACATTTGAGTGATACAGAATATATTAGTTAATAATATATTGGACTCTTTGTACTATTAGGGGACTGCAAATCACGGAGGCGGCAATGTAATCGTCTGTGGATGATTTTCCGGTAACGTGGTTGGACCCCTCTATACAACAAACGGAATTATGTACAGGTTTATGTACTGTGGATTCTGGGAGAATGCCATGTTTCCCTTTGCTGAGTGGAAAAATGCTTTATTGCAGCAATTTCAACACGACAATGATTGAGTGAAAGGAAAGGGTTAACTTTATGGAGTGGCCAGCTCAACCGTAGACTTGAATCCCATTGAAAATCTTTGGGAAATTGTCAACAAAGAGATAATTCGAGAATGTGCAGGTGGAGACAAAAATAAGCTATTTCATGCTATTGCAGATGCTTGGAACTACATAGATACAAAGATAACAACCAATCTTATTTATTCAAAGCAAGAAGGGGCAACGCCGTCCTTGATAATAAATGTTTTTCCACAAACTTAGTAGTAAATGCATAGTCCAATCGGTTTTGTCGTGCGAATTGATGCAATTTCTTAGATAATAAGTACAATTTTTGGAATATATCATTGATAGTTTTCAGATGTTGGCGATTGAACAGACGTATGAAGTAAGTCCAATATGTATTGTCCGATACTGTAAGTACCATTTGCAAGATTTTAACACCCTCTTTAAGAATTATAAATTAAGTAACCAATGTTTGTGTATTAAGGACGAAAATGTCCTTAATCCTTGATTATTCTGAAAAGTGCTAATGATAACCCTGGAAAGGAGTGACCGAATGACTTAAAATTTCGTACGTGGTAATATTTTATTCAAACCCAGTTTATGTTTGATGGACAACCATATTGGTACCTCCCCCACAAATGGTTAACATTTTGGGTCATGTTTAAACTGTTATAACTTCTATACTACTCATGGGAATTCTGTAAAATTGCATACATAGTAATCATTTGACCGTCTCTATAACCTGGACAAAAAAAAAGAAAATGCTACGCCCCTTTTGATACCCCCACACACAAAGTGACCAATTGGTATAAAAAGTTAACAGCTTATAAAATTATTACCTGTGCATACAAATACTTGAAATTTTGTGCGGAGTAATGTTTTCATAGTACCTACAGTCCAGTACAAAGTGGGGGTTTTTGCCACGCCACATTCTAGTACCTCTCAAACAAATGGTTACAATTTTGTGAAATGTTAAAAATGAGAAACTCAATGAAGAAAATATATAAATAAGAGCAAAATAAAATACAACCTTAAAATTTAAAAATTATGTAACTGCCACAAAAATAACGAAATTGTTAAGACTTCATTTCATACAAAATAAGAATCTTTTCATAAAGTTTATGAACATATTTTTACGAAGCTTTTATGATGATTTCTTAAGAAACTCCTTTGTTAAATATTCTTCATCATATGCATGAAATTTACGAAAATCTTCGTAAATAATATGAAGAATGTATGAAGAATATAGTGTCTCAAAAATTCAATTATTTTTGTACGTTGTTCGATTCATAATTAATTCCCCAAGTCTCCTTCACAAAATGCTGAAAAAAAAAACAAAGAAAGAATAATAATTAAAAAAGTTATAAAGAATTCAAACCATATAGCTCATTCTGCACCACCCTGTATATATGGGCGCTATATCTAAATCTGAACCGATTTCCTTAAAATTCGGCATCGTGGGTCCTTGGATCAAAGAACTCCACCGTACTTAGCTTCAAAAAGATTGAATGTGAAATACAGCTTATATAGCGCTAAAAGACCAAATCGGTAGCAGAATATACTTATAAATGAGGGCTAGAACCGATTTTCTTAAAATTTGAAAATGTGCGCGATTTGTTACTGAATGATGTATAAATACTCTTGCGTACTTAAATTGCCTACTTTTTTAGTTTAAGGTCTTTTGGCCAGTAAAATAGGTCATTTGTCCCATAGTGCACTCCCTTAACTGTATGTGTGCATACTTTCAAATTAATACTATTACTTGGGATCAGTGTTCAAGAGGTCACCAAACGTTGTGTAGAAACAAACGCTAAAAAAATGTGCTATGTATGTTCCAAATTTCTCTATATAATCTGTTTAGTCATGATAATAGAAATCATATCTCATAATTAAAAACCTGAACACGTTCATACATTGCACGTTGACCAGAATCTCATGTCGGGCGACGCATTTTCTTGAAGATTTAAATGTATGGCCATACCCAGTGGTAAAATCAGGACAATCAGGGCAAGCTATCATTCAATCTTTATTTCCTTTTTTCATTGAGTGACATTGTAAGGCCAACCATGCACCTCCTGCTAAAAAACGTACCTAACAGGGGTTTGTCGAATGAAGGTCTGATATAGAGCTTCGGACGGAAGGTATTAAGAAAGCTTTCGAAATGAAGGTATGATTTAGAGCTTCGAAAGGAAGGTTTTATGCAGAGCTTCCAAAGGAAGTCTTGATGTAGAGTTTCGAAAGGAAAGCCAAAAGAAGGAATTCAAAACGCATATCATATCATTAGACCTCGGATTTTTGCATATCTTTCAAATACACTACGCAAGAAAAATTTTTTTTTTGTGTCCTAGACCTAAAAATTATTTTTTTGTATAGATTGTGGCATACTGTTATATAAAATCAAAACCAAACATTTTTTATGGATGAATTTTTTAAAAAAAAAAAAATTTATTAAAAATGCTGTTATCGTCGAAGGTACCCTTAGTATTTGCAATCAGGTGCATATACTATCAGGTCGACTTATGCATTAAATTGAAGCTATTAATGTGGGCAACCAATGTTGGAAATATCTCTTTCACTTAGCAACAGTGGTTTAGTAACATTCATTAAACAAATTGGAAAAAGTCGATTTTTTCAACAAAAAAAATCCTGGGACAAAAAAAACATTAAAAAATAGAAAAAAAATTATTTTGTTTTTTAAAAGTTTGCATCCTAGCGAAGAAAATAATGCCTATTTGAAAAAAATCTATGGGTAAATGTAGAAATTATAGCCCTTTTGGTAGAGGTAAGAGAAATTCAAAAATCCTTTTTTTTTTTAATTTCTGTTTAAATAGCGACTTTATTTATTACTTTTATTTATATTATGTACATTTGAGTTTATTTACATGAACGAGTTTCATTAGAAGTAGTTTTGAGTTCTTTGTTGACGTTTGAAGATTTCGGAATCGGTTTCTCTAATGAGGAATCAAATATAATCTCCCATCATTCTTTCATCCCAGTGCCCTTGGTAACGCCGCTCGATGGACTTCAATTCTTGGTGAAACCTTTCGCCAGGTTTGTTACTTACTTCGCCAAGATTCTCGGGGAAAAAGTTTAAATGAGAATGAAAGAAATTCATTTTGAGGGACATATTTACACCTGTTAGAATACATAAAGCGAAAAATAGTTGGAAGAATACATACATATGTTTTATATACATAAATATACAAAAATATATTTCTAACAAATTTTTTCATAATTTTTTAACAAATCATTAATCATTGTTTCATATTGCGGGCTTTTATTGGATCCAAGGAAATTTGAAACTACAAGCTTAAACGACCTCCATGCTGCAATTTCATCCGACGTCAAATATGATTCGAAATTCACATCTTTAATCACTTTCCTTATTTTAGGCCCATCAAAAACTCCTTCTTCGATTTTTTGATAAGAAAGACTTTTAAATAAACTTTTTAAATATGAGAGTGAATTGCCATCTTTCCTTATGGCTTTTACAAAATTTTTAATGAGCCCCAGCTTAATACAAAGTGCAAGTGCAACCCTGCAATATGGTTTCGAGACTATAGTCTTGAAGGTATACAAGCAGGATATAGCTCCCACTGCGGAAGGCGAGTCGTCGACCGTGGCTGATACAAGGCTTTCTGGAAGTGCGGAGGTCCACACAACCATTATTTCTGGTGACTCTAACAGAAGATCTGTAACGTCATTCTCTGAGGATGAAAACACTACTTCGGATACTGAGGGGCTGAGGGAAGTCTCCGGACTCTTTGACGCATCTGGCGGGGACATGCTCCCCGATGATACGGACGAAGAGTTCGATAACACCCTTGTCGGGGTGGATGTCAATCTGTCGATTACCAATGATGGTAAGAATTCTACAGATTAACCTCCATTACGCTAAAGCAGCTTCAGCGGCTGTATTGCTGCGCCTGTCCACAGGTGCGGTAGACATCGTCCTGATCTAGGAGCCCTATGTGAAGGAGGACGGGTGTGCGGTATCAAGACATCAAACTTTAAACTGCTTGTGGTCAACTGTGAAGGCACTCCAAGAACCTGCATTTTGGCCAGAAAAGATCTAAGTATTTTTCTCCTGACTAATATAAGTTGTAAAGACCAAACAGCTGCTAGTCTGGAAATTGGAAATCGCATATACTGGGTGGTCTCCAGTTACTTTCCTTTCCTTATGACGCTGCAATATCGACAGCTCTCTTCAGGGAAGTAGTAGAAGAAGCAGCGTCTGACGAGCTCGAGCTGATTATTGGCGCAGACACGAACGCTCATCATACTATCTGGGGTAGTACGAATATAAACAATAGGGGTGATTCGCTTCTTGACTTTATTATAACTACCAACCTAACTATTTGTAACATTGGCAATAAACCGACCTTTACAATTAAAGACAGACAAGAAGTACTGGACGACCACTCATTCTCAGATCACCATTATGTAGAGTTCAAACTCCCCGAAAAAGCGCCTAAACATGCTGTCCACAGAAATGTGAGGAAGGCAAAGTGGCAACTGTATGAGAAGAATTTTAAAAAGGTTCTCAACTCTAAACTTCTTTATGAACCGAATGACAAAGCCGGTCTGGATAATCTGGTCGAGCATATCACCACACCATTCAATAGTTCCCTTGAAGAAGCCTGTCCAAAAACAAGGTACAAGGGTAAAACTAAACCCCAATGGTGGACTTCTGAGCTAACGGCAAGGAAAAAGACCTGCAACAAGATATTCAACAAGGCGAAATCTACTGGAGCCTTTAATGATTGGGATGCATATAAAGGGCAACTCAAGATCTATAAGAAGGAGCTGAGGAAGGCGCAAAGACGCTCTTGGCATTTCTTCTGTGGCGAATTGGAAAAGGTCTCCGACGCCGCAAGGCTGAGGAAGGTAATATCCGCGTCTCCTTGTACAGTGGGGTATTTGCGAACGTCGCTAGCTTGTTGACTGAGAGATCTAGAATAAGCTGGGATATAAACAGCTTTAAGCCCTTCAAGTCACCTGGACCAGACGGCATCACTTCAGCAGAAATGCTGAAAATTTTAAAGTACATTATCCCCTGGCTGCAGAAAATTTATGTAGGCTGTATTAGGCTTTCATCCATCCCGAATCGATGGAGGGATACCAAAGTGGTATTCATACCCAAAGCGGGGAAGATATCGCACACTAGGCCAAAAGAATTCAGACCAATTAGCCTATCCTCTTTCCTATTAAAAAATCTGGAAAGACTTTTAGATTATTTCATTAGGCTAAACCTGGATACAAAACTCCTGTCGCGGAACCAACATGCTTACAATAAGGGAAAGTCTACAGAATCAGCCCTGCACGAACTTGTGAGCACTATCGAATCGTCCCTACATTTCAAAGAATTCACCATGATGGCGTTTCTTGACATAGAAGTGGCTTTTAACAACATAAACCCAGATGCGGTAATCGCGGCATTGTCACATCTAAAGGTGAACTCTAGCTGGATTGGACTAATTCAAAGACTACTCAACAGAAGACGAATAACAGCATGTCTAGGGTCCACATCTCTAACAAGGTTTGTAAACAGAGGGACCCCAATAGCAGGAGTACTTTCTCCACTAATTTGGAACCTAGCGGTGAATGAAATCCTGCCAGATCTAGAACGTTGTGGCTGCAAGGTCGTGGCATATGCGGACGACCTGGCAATCGCAGTGAGTGGCAAATTCGAAAACATCGTCCGAGATATTCTACAGGTGGCTCTGAACAAGTTGGCTAGATGGCCAGAAGCAGCGGTTTGGGTGTTAACCCAAACAAGACAGAATTGGTTCTCTTTACTAGGATGAATAATGTCCCTCATGTGGACCCTCCTCCTCGGATAAATGGAACAGATCTAGTCTTTTCTGAAAGTGCAAAATTTTTAGAAATAATTTTGGATAGGAAACTATCATTCAGACTAAACGTACTGGAACGTGTAAAGAAGGCCATCATCGCCCTATATTCCTGCAGGAAGTCTGTAGGGTCGCGGTGGGGCCTCTCTCCTAAAATTGTCCATTGGATATATATAGCAGTGGTTCGTCCAATACTGTTATACGGCATTGTGGTATGGTGGACGGCAACTGACAAACTAACCATCACGAACCTGCTATCAAGGGTTCATAGAACTGCCTGCCTCTGCATAAGCGGAGCGTTAAGGACTACAGCGACTGAGTATCTACAAGCCCTTCTTCATATACTGCCGATTAATGTTGTGGCGAGAGAAGTTGCAACCAAAGCGGCGCTAAGATAAAACTGCCTATCAATGTGGAGGTACTAGAACTACGGTCACATGAGGATATCAAAGTGTAGTGCTATGGTAACCGACCGAGTGGGCTATATGTCAACGGTGCGCAACTTTCAGAGGAACTACATCACTATGATACCAGCCAGGGATGAATGGGATGGCAGAATACCCGGAAATAGAAACCATATCCACTTCTATACGGATGGTGCGAAGCTTGATGGAAATGTTGGCTTCGGAGTACACTGTGCAGAGCTTAGATTGGATATAGCTCACAGTCTACCAGATACCTGCAGTGTCTATCAAGGCGATATAATGGCTATATGGGAAGTAGACAAGTGGCTGAGTCGCAACATAGTAACCAACACTGGCGTTGTCATTTACTCGGACAGCCAGGCTGCCATCAATTCTCTGGAGGCCACATCCCTAAATTCACATATAGCCCTCGACTGCCGCAGATCTCTTAACGAGATGGCTGAGCAGTTTAATGTACACCTTATATGGGTGCCTGGGCATAGGGATATCCCGGGGAACTGCAAAACCGATGAACTTGCTGGGAAAGGGACAACTTTACAAATTCTCGAAGTATTTGCACATATTGGTGGTCCACTATCCACGTGCAAGCTTTGGCTTAGGCAAGAGGCAATCAGGCAGTCCAACGACAGATGGACACAAATCGGCACCTGTAGGGTAGCTAGACAAATCTGGCCAAGGTATGACCTGAGAAGGTCAAAATATCTCCTCGCACTGGAAAGGAAAAGATTATCTACGTTAGTACCAGTTCTGATGGCATACTGCCTGATCGGCGAACACGCCAGAAGATTGGGTATTAACTCCAATGACTTCTGCAGAAGCTGTGGAGGTGACGAAGAAGTGGAGAGCATTGAGCACTTGCTATGCGAATGTCCCGCTTTGAGTAAACGACGACTGGACCTACTGGGGTCGGCCTTTCTAGGCAGCCTAACAGATCTTTCCAGTACCAATATTCGTGCTATCGACACATTTATATATCCAACAGATTGGTTTCGATGAAGGGCATTTTAGCCCGTGGTACCACTAGGGACCTAAAGTGGTCTATGTGATCGCTAGTATTAACCCTTTGATGAACTTTCAAAATAATTCAGTATGTTGCCAATTGTTTAGTCCATTGGCAGAAATGATAAAACTTTAAATACCAAAAACATGTACAAAAATGTTATATTTGATATAATGAATGTAGATAACATATCTTTTTTACAATCAAAATGAATTTGAGCACAAGTACATTGAATTTTAAAATACTTCAAAATGAGTTAAAATATTTTCTGGGGATTTCGGGGATAAAAATAAACATTTGGGGATTCGACACCAAACAAGCTGGCAAACTGAATTACGTCAGTTGGTTGGACGTTCGCCCAAATGACGACACAGAAATTATGTCAAATCATTAAAAAGCAACAAATCACATGGCAGTGATGGTATTAAAACTTTAGTGCTAAAGAATATGACAAGCGTATTTTTCATTTATTTGTCAAAAGTAAAATGTGGTTATTTGCCAAATAAATTCATACACGCTAAAGTAATTCCGATTCTAAATCAAGGAAAAGAGGCAAAATTAGCTGCATGTTATCGACTTATTAGCATCCCAGCAAAATCTTAGTAAGTACCTGTCATTATTCCCTGCATTACCAAATAATGACATCTCATTATTCGCTGCATTACTTTAGGCTTATTAATAATGACTTACCAATAATAACAGAAATAAGTGATTTTTTGTTATCAAAATCATTTTGACAAATTTTAATATAATGCAATTTTGGCTATATGTGGGTTATTGTACAAGATTTATTTATATTTCAACATGTTTTCAATACCAGAAATTCGAATCTGGCATGAGGAAATTGTTTGTTTCGAGAAATATGCGCGACAATAGGCAAAAAATCATTTTAAATGGCCATTTCTACATATCTACTACTTATTTTATAACTTATTGGTAATGCGTTATTCAAGTACATAAAATCGAGCTACAAATAAGTACTTATTATGCTACTTTATTGTATGCTTTTGGGAAGTACTTTCCTTCAATGACATCCCCATGTTAAAATAATGAGAAAAGTGGCTAAATAATAAGTACTTACCATTTCCGAACTTTGCTTACTCGTCGGATTATTTGGTAATGAGAAATTTTGCTGGGATGCTCAATACTATTGACAAAATATTTAAAAAAAAGTATTTTAAAACGACTATTGTAAATTAACAATATTAATCAAATTATAAATAACCCAGCAAAATTTCTCATTACCAAATAATCCGAGGAGTAAGCAAAGTTCAATAATTGTAAGTACTTATTATTTAGCCACTTTTCTCATTATTTTAACATGGGGATGTCATTGGAGGAAAGTACTTCCCAAAAGCATACAATAAAGTAGCATAATAAGTACTTATTTGTAGCATGGGCATACCACATAAATATGTGCTTATATTTTCACGATTTTAAGTACTTGAATAATGCATTACCAATAAGTTGTAAAATAGCCAGTAGATCTATTTATGCAGAAATGGCCATTTAAAGTGTTTTTTGCATATTTCGCGCATGTTTCTCGGAACAAACATTTTCTTCATGCCAGATTCTAATTTCTGAAACCAAACCCCCATGTGAACATTTCTTCAATGGTCTAACATCATATGATATACATAAATATTTTTCATTCAAATCTGCACGAATTATTTGAGAACATGTTGAAAAATAAATAAATCGTATACAATGACCCATATATAGCCAAAATTGCATTATATGTATTTAAAAATGTCAAAATGTTTTTAATACCACATTTCACTTATTTCTGTTATTATTGGTAAGTCATTATTAATAAGCCGAAAGTAATGCAGCGAATAATGAGAAGTCATTATTTAGTAATACAGGGAATAATGACAGGTACTTACCAAGATTTTGCTGGGAAGTAATAATTTGGATTCCGAGAGGGACATTCCACCGTTCACCAAACAAAACCAGTAAGGAAAGACAGAAAGTCGGGCTAGGCCGACTACATAATACCGTACACCACCCTAATAATGCAAAAATGAACATTGCAATAAGAATTTGGTAGTTTTCATTCATGTAATAAGAAAACTCTCTCTGCCGAATTTCGTACTTATCGGATATAAAATACGGTTTCTACAGCGCTTATATATCAAATCGGGTGTAACATATATATAGGTTAGGTTAGGTTGAATAGAGGAGACGTTTAAACGTCTCATGTCCATAAACATACACTTAAGCCAGTGGTTCGGCCTGCTGTGCGCTCATAAATATAACTTTATTTTATATATTGGGACTATTTGGTAGTGTTCATACAGGTAATAGGAAAACTCTCTCTATTGAATTTCGTACTGATCGGATATAACTAGGTTTAGGTTTAGGTTAGGGTGGCAGTCGTATTTTTTATACAAGCTCACATAGACCATCGAAACCAACCTGTTTGATATACAAATTTATCGATAGTACGAATATCGGTACTGGAAAGATCTGTTAGGCTGCCTAGAAAAGCCGACCCCAGTCGCATAGCAAGTGCTCAATGCTCTCCACTTCTTCCTCATCACCACAGCTTCTGCAGAAGTCATTAGAGTCAATACCCAATCTTTTGGCGTGTTCGCCGATCAAGCAGTGTCCCGTCAGAACTGCTACTAACGTAGACAATCTTTGCCTCTCTAGTGCGAGGAGATATTTTTATCTTCTCAAGTCATACCTTGGCCAGATTTGTCTAGCTACCCTACAGGTGCCGATTTGTGTCCATCTGTCGTTGGACTGCCTGATTGCCTCTTGCCTAAGCCAAAGCTTGCACGTGGATAGTGGCGCACCAATATATGCAAATTCTTCGAGAATTTGTAATGTCGTCCCTTTCCTAGCAAGTTCATCGGCTTTGCAGATCCCCGGGATATCCCTATGCCCAGGCACCCATATGAGCTGTATATTAAACTGCTCAGCCATCTCGTTAAGAGGTCTGCGGCAGTCGAGGGCTGTTTGTGAATTTAGGGATGTGTACTCCGAAGCCAACCTTTTCATCAAGCTTCGAACCATCCGTGTAAATGTGGAGATGTTTTCTATTACCTGGTATTCTTCCAACCCATTCATCTCTGGCGGGAATCATAGTGATGTAATTTCTCTCGAAGGTGTACACCGTTGGTATATAGTCCACTCGGTCGGTTACCATAGCACTACACTTTGATATCCTCATGTGACCGTAGTTTTTGTACTTCCACATTGATAGGCAGTTTAATCTTATTGCCGCTTTGGTTGCAACTTCTCTCGCCACAATATTAATCGGCAGTATATGGAGTAGGGCTTGTACAGACTCGGTCGCTGTAGTCCTTAAGGCTCCGCTTATGCTCAGGCAGGCTGTTCTCTGAACCTTTGTTAGTAGGTTGGTGACGGTTAGTTTGTCAGTTGCCGCCCACCATACCACAATGCCGTATAGCAGTATAGGACGAACTACTGCTATATATATATCCAGTGGACGATTTTAGGAGAGGCCCCATCGCGACCCTACAGCCTTTTTGCAGGAATATAAGGCGACGTTGGCCTTCCTTACACGTTCCAATACGTTAAGTCTAAATAACAGTTTTCTATCTAGAATTATTCCTAAAAATTTTGCACTTTCAGAACAGACTAGATCTGTTCCATTTATCCGAGGTGGAGGGTGCACATGAGTGACTTTATTCATCCTAGTAAAGAGAACCAATTCTGTCTTGTTTGGGTTTATGCCCAAACCGCTGATTCTGGCCCATCTAGCCAATTTGTTAAGAGCCACCTGTAGAATGTCTCGGAGGACGTTTTCGAATTTGCCACTCACTGCGATTGCCACGTCGTCCGCATATGCCACGACCTTGCAGCCACAACGTTCTAGATCTAGCAGTATTTCATTCACCGCTAGGTTTCAAATTAGTGGAGACAGTACTTCTCCTTGTGGGGTCCCTCTGTTTACAAATCTTGTTAGAGTTGTGGACCCAAGACATGCTGTTATGCGACTTTGAATTAGTCTAATCAAACTAGAGTTAACTTTTAGATGTGACAGTGCCGCAATTACTGCATCTGAGTGAATGTTGTTAAAAGCCCCTTCTATGTCAAGAAATGCCACCATGGTGAATTCCTTTAAATGCAGGGACGATTCGATAGTGCTCACAAGTTCGTGCAGGACTGATTCTGTAGACTTCCCCTTATTGTAAGCATGTTGGTTCACCGACAGGAGTTTTGTATCCACGTTTTCCCTAATGAAATAATCTAAAAGTCTTTCCAGACCTTTCAATAGGAAGGAGGATAGGCTAATTTGTCTGAAGTCTTTTGGCCTAGTGTGTGATATCTTCCCCACTTTTGGTATGAATACCACTTTGGTATCCCTCCATCGATTCGGGATGTATGAAAGCCTGATACAGTCTATATAAATTTTCTCCAGCCAGGGGATAATGTATTTCAACATTTTCTGCATTTCTGCTGGAGTGATGCCGTCTGGTCCAGGTGACTTGAAGGGCTCAAAGCTATTAATAGCCCAGCTTATTCTGGATCTCTCAGTCAACAAGCTAGCGACGCTCGCAGTCCACTCGCACTCTTGTTGATCCTGCTGATCCTCTGGTTCTGTTAGAGAGTTCCCCGGGAAATGTGTGTCGAGCAGTACATTGAGCGACTGCTCGCTGTTTTTGGTCCAATTATTTGCCTCATCCTGCAAGTAACCCACTGTACAGGGTGAAGCTGATAATATCTGCCTCAGCCTAGCGGCGTCGGAGACCTTTTCCACTTCGCCACAGAAGGTATACCAAGAGCGTCTTTGCGCCTTTCTAAGCTCCTTCTTATAGATCTTGAGTTGCTCTTTATAGGCATCCCAAACATTAGCGACCCCTGTAGATTAAGCCTTGTTGAATAGCTTGTTTCAGGTATTTTTCATAGCCGTCAGCTTAGAAGTCCACCATTGGGGTTTAGTTTTACCCTTGTACCTTGTTTTTGGACAGGCTTCTTCAAGGGAACTATTGAATGATGTGGTGATATGCTCGACCAGATTATCCAGACCGGCAATGTCATTCGGTTCGTACAGAAGTTTGGAGTTGAGGACTTTCATGAAATTCTTTTCATACAGGTGCCACTTTGTCTTTCTCACTTTTCTGTGGACGGCGGGTTCAGGCGCTTTTTCAGCGAGTTTGAACTCAATATAATGGTGATCCGAGCGGCCCAGTAGGCGAGTTGGTAGCGTACTCGCCTATGAGTTTGGGGGTCGTGGGTTCGATTCCCACCAGAGGCTCTGGTCTGTCGCTGCAAAATTCAGCCATATGGTCTTTGTAACGCGGCCTTTCCCTGGACCTTAAAATTAGAATATAAATTTACTTTGTATTGTAATTCATATAAATAAATAAATAATGGTGATCTGAGAATGAGTGGTCGTCCAGTACATTCCACCCACTAATTTTGTCTGACAGCCGGTCAGTAGCAAACGTTACGTCTAGTACTTCTTGTCTGTCTTTAATTGTAAAGGTCGGCTTATTACCTATGTTACAAATACTTAGGTTGGTAGTTAGAATAAAGTTAAGAAGCGAATCACACCTATTGTTTGTATCCGTACTACCCCAGATAGTATGATGAGCGTTCGTGTCTGCGCCAAAAATCAGCTAAACCTCGTCAGACGTTGCTTCTTCTACTACTTCCCTGAATAGAGCAGTCGGTACTACAGCTTCATAAGGCAAGTAACTGGAGACCACCCAGTATATGCGATTACCGATCTCCAGACTAGCAGATGTTTGGTCTTTACCACTTAAATTAGCCAGGAGAAAGATACTAAGATCTTTCCTGGCAAAAATGCAGGTTCTTGGAGTGCCTTCACAGTTGGCCACAAGCAGTTTAAAGTTGGGTGTCCTGATACCGCACACCCTTCCTCTCACTGCGTAGGTCTCCTGTATCAGGACGATGTCTACTGCACCTGTGGACAGGCGCAGCAATAGAGCCGCTGAGGCTGCTTTAGCGTGATGGAGGTTAATCTGTAAAATTCTTACCATCATTGGTAATTGACAGATTAACATCCACCCCGACAAGGGTGTTATCGAACTCTTCGTCCGTATCATCGAGAAGCGTGTCCCCGCCAGATGCGTCAAAGAGTCCGGAGACTCCCCTCAGCCCCTCTGTGTCAGAAGTAGAGCTTTCGTCCTCAGAGTAGGACGTTACAGATCTTCTGTTAGAGTTGGAGACACCCGAAATAATGGGCGTGGATACCTCCGCACTTCCAGAAAGCTGTGTATCAACCACGGTGGACGACTTACCTTCCGCAGTGGGAACTATATCCTGCTTGTATACCTTCAAGACTATAGTCTCGAAGCCATACTGTAGGGTTGCACTTACACGTTGTATATGGGAGGTGGATTCAGCGTTAAGGATCAAATTGACCTGCCGCTTTTTACCATCCACCTCACCCACCTTGCTGATTCTCCAATTATGGGCGGGCAGACCAGGATTGGAATCTTTTATTATTTCTAATATGTCAGCCGGGTTGGAGGGCTCTTCTGTAACCCAGGTGATGGCTCTAGGGTGACTAAGGATGTTGTTTTTTTCGACAACATCCAACTGGGCACCCGGCCACACCTCACCCGCTCGACTCAGAGCAGCCTTATACAGGTTTACTGATCTGGGATCACCGAAATATAAGAGCTTTACTCTCCCCTGATGCCATCCTGCATCGTTGCAGATTGGTGGTGTGCCCGGCATTTCTCTACGGACATCGAGGTAATGAGCCATAATGGCTGATTGCACATGGCTCCATTTGTCCTTGAGGATGGATCTATCCTCACTACTTCTGTCTATAACGGCCATCACTAGACTCTCCTTCGCCACTTCATTGAGGTGCTTGGTGAGTGTCCTGTTGGTGGTGACATTAGGGCCTCTTGCCTTTTTCGAAGGCAGGGGTTCATCAGGTGATCTGATTCGTTTTACTTTATTAGCCGTTAACACAGCTGAATTTGTGGCTCTTTCAGCCGGCTGATTGGCATTAGAAGCATCTATGACGCCTTTAGCATAGGTAAGTGACTCTTTTTGTTTTTCGGTAAGAGCCGAAACCTCAACAGCCTCCAACTTCGTCAAAACTCGGAGCGCTATCCGGTGCTCATTGTGCTTCCGTTTTGACGGTCGGACATGACGTTTTCCCCTCACCGTACCACCTGTTGTGAGTACTGGGGGGAATTTTTCACCATGTTTGGTGTGGTCGGCTTTGGCCAAGACCAACGGACGGACAGTAGGACGATTGGGGAACCCCGCTCCATCGGAACGCGAAGGCATCCCCGTCAATGATTTTTTAGTCTGTATTAGCCCCTAATAGGTACTACGATGTAGGCCTTCCAGACTTTGTACAGATTTTTGTTTTGTTTTTGCGATTGCGTAATAGGTACTGCGTAATAGATTTTAACTATCCGCTCTGTGCTAAACACGTCCGTTCACTACGGCTGATCAGCAACGACTCTCGGATATAACTAAAATACGATTTCTATAGCGCTTACATGTCAAATCAAACGATGTCAAACCGAACACCTTTTTTGGGTCACCATTCCCGATTTCAAAATTAATTTGCATATCGATTCTCTGCTCAATACAAAATATTTTATAGTTGGCGAAAAAAATTTTCCTGATGTTATTAGCATCTGGAATCTGAGAAAATAGGAAAATATTCTCAGAGGGCGTACGTTTCGACTTCTGTATTTTCGGAACGCGTGGCCGGATTTTTACAAAAGAAGGCTCATTTTAAAGGTCGTAAATTATATTTTTCATAGCAGCAATTTATGTTCGCTTCGTCAACGTTTTTGAGTGCATCCGATGCATCTGGAAATTTAATTTGCATTTTACACATCAATGACACCAACTTAAAATTCTGTGAAAAATATAGATTTGAGGATGGTGTTCAGCCCCGTTCTTTTTTTAGAAAAATATTTATTAAGAATTCTTGAGATGTGATCATTGCATTTGTTATATTTTAAAACGCGTTTGTAGATTTATGCAAATTAGAGCTCTTCTTGAAGGTCTTGTCTAGGACATCCTCGATATATGCGAAAATTAGGCAATATTTGAATATATCGTTATTTGCATACTGGACCAGGAAAACACCAACATAGATATGTGAACTATATATAGGCATGGGCCCCTATCTAATCTGAGCTGATCTTATAAATTTTAATCTGGTGTTTTCTTCGGTTTGTCAACACCAGAAATGGAAATTATTTTTTATTGAAATGATTTTGTCTATTTTGTAATTTCAATATTTATCATAGTTTATACAGGAAACTCATTGGATTTTTTTGTAAATATTGTTTTAAAAACGAACGAGACTGAACACCATCTTGAAATTTGTAGGGTCAGGTAAGGACAGATGAGGCTACATGACTATATTTTTCTCAGAATATTAAGTTGGTGTCATTGATGTGCAAGATGCAAAATAAAGTTGCATATGCAACTGATGCATTTAAAAACTTTGAATTAACCAGCATTAATATATGTACGTACTTGAAAGTACAAGTCAAGACCTTACGAACGAGCCATCATTTGTAAAATTCCGCCCACGCGTTTGCATAATACATAACTTCCAAAATACACCTTTTCAGATATTTTCCCAAATTTTTCAGATTTCAGATGCAGATCTGAAAAGAAATTTTGGTTTTTTTCTCACCAACTACAAGATGATTAATTTCCATATTAATACTCATATACAAATTTTCAAGACAATCGTCAATGTCGACAAGATTTTTTCCAAAAATCGTTCGGTTTGATATGGAATGAGAGATATTTGGGGGCTATATCTAAATCTGAAAGGATTTTCCCCAAATTTGGTAGTGTCACTCATGTAATAAGAAAATTCTCTCTGCCGAATTTCGTACTGATCGGAAATAAAATACGGGTTCCACAGCACTTATATGTCAAATCGGGCGTAAGATATATATGGGGACTACATCCAAATCTAATCCGATTTTCCCCGAATTTTGGCAGTGCTCATTCATGTAATAAGAGAACTGAGTACTGATCTGATATAAAATACAGTTTCTATAGCTCTTACATGCCAAATCGCTGAAAACATATATATGGGGGCTATATCTAAATCTGAACCGATTTTGACCAATAGGGATCGTGATCAGAAGACTTCATCACTAAACTTCATCAGAATCGGACCATAAATACGACCTGCACTTTGATCACAAGAATACATGGACAGACAGACAGACGGACATGCCTAAATCGACTCAAAAAGTGATTCTTTGTCGATCGGTATAACAAACTATGGTTCTATATATACAAATATATATTTCTCCATCAAAATAATATGTTTTTTTTATTCGTTAATATCATTGTTCCTTTTATAAAAAATATATTTTATATCCGATCAGTACGAAATTCGGCAGTGAGAGTCTTCTTATTATATGTATGAACACTGCTAAATTCTTATTGCAATGCCCATATTCACATTGTTACTGAGGTGTAGGGTATTATATAGTCGGCCCCGCCCGAATTTCTGTTTAATTATGAATATACATTTTGTCCCCATCAAAGTAATCTCACACATATACAATACTCTCCTTTTAGCGCTTTTTCCACTTCTGATATGCGATTTTTTGTATGGCTTGGGGTTATCTCCTCAATCGTCGCAAATCTTTCTCCATTCATTTGTAAGCGTATTTTTAGATCTTGGAACAGAAAACAGTCGAATGAATCGATTATGAAACCACCGAGCTCATGCGACAGTTGTTTGGTCAAAATTTGGCCATTTCCTAAAAAACTCATTTGCTTAATGTTTCATGTCAAAACATTTGCAAAATTTCATGAAACGACATTCTCCATTATCTTTACTGCTTTAACGCCTCCATCGGTCATTGATGTTCTGAGCCATCAAGGGCGCGAAGTTCCGTCTGTGATAACAATAACACTATATGTATGTGCAAAATGCACTTTAAAAATGCATCCTCGATGAAAACAACTTACCCCACGCTAAATCGAACGGCATTAACCGATTTTTCTTGTGACATCACGTTTTTGAGATATGTAGCCACAAAGTTTGCTGGGTAAACAAAGAGGTTTGTAAATTCAAACACAATTTTAGTATAGAAGGCTTAGAAATAGGTGTTCCACGTCAAAAAATAAAATAGAGGAGACACTTTAAGAAGTATTTCTCTCAAAACGACCGATTACCCCTCTCATCCGTTTGCCCCTGAAAAACTCCCTCCAAAAATAATGATATATCAAATGTCATATAAATCGGTGGATTTTTTGGGTAATGTATTCGACAAAAATATTCCTTGTAAAAAATCAATATTGGTTCCCCCAATACTCTTTAATGACAACCCAGTGTTTTTTTAAATATATCGTATTTATATGACATCTTTAAACAATTAAGAACAAAGGTACTTTTTAAGACCACACAGAACTAAATAGATGACCAATAATTCCGATTTTAAAAAACCATTTTATTGCCATAAAATGTACTGAGGGGAACTATAGTGATTTTTTACTAGGAATCTTTTTGTCGAATACACTAGCCAACAAATCCATCGATTTCTACTACTTTTGATACAAAATCTTTTTTGTAGGGAGATTTTCGAGGGTAAGGTGTTGAGGTGGGGTGTCGGGTGTCGTGGGAGAAATACTTCTTTAAGTGTATCCTTTCTTTCATTCTTTGTCATGGAACACCTATTCCGAGGTTTTTTATACTAAAATTGTGTTTTAAATTACTAACCTCTTTGTTTACCCAGCAAACTTTGTGGCTAAATATCTCGAAAACGCGATGGCACAGAAAAAAACGGCTTAAGGCATTCGAATTAGCGGGTCACAAATATGCGGAGTACATTGTCCTCATCGAGGATACATTTTTGTGCACACACAGTGTAATTGTTTGCTCAAAGTAGACTCGCTAAATGCTGCGGACATAATTAATTTTCTCAAAATGAATACAGCTTCTTTAATCCATCTTACGATAGCTAAATGTCGCCTAGCACACCGAATGATGTCTAACCTTTATATTTGTGAAAAAACTAATCAAAACCTCAAAATGCATCACAATGCCAACATATGATGGAGATATTTGCACCAACATAAAAAAATGGAGAAACGAAATGTTTAAATTCACTTTTTCGTAAAAAAAATCCTAAGTTTATCCATTTGGGTAAAAATATGACTATGATGAAATATGAATATGATCCGATTTTGATACCTTCATATAGGTGATGATTCTGAACAAAACCTCATTAGCCGCTTTTGGCGTAAAGCGCGTTTGGTACTAGCACTACTGATAAGATTTCCGCCACGCCAGCAGCTATCGATACATGTCGATATAGGTTCCATAATAGTGAAACGGTTGAAGCAAACAAAATGCATTTTTCCAAAAACACACTTTTTATTGTATTTTGTTATAACGGGTCATCCAAGTAGAGATACTTTTTCCAATAGCCTTTTTTTTGACAGATCACGTGTAAGTTGTGTCATGCTCTCATGTTATTTTTGTTAAGTACTGTTTGGCATTTCATCATGGAAAGACTTACGCCTGAAAAACGTTTACAAATCGTTCAACTTTATTACGAAAATTCCCGTTCTGTGAAGAATGTGGTTCGTGCACTTCGCTCAACTTATGGTCAACATAATCGGCGTACTGAGCGTACTATTCGCAACACTATCACCCATCTTGAGACCCAGCATTCATTATTGGATAATATTCGACCGAATAGACCACGTCCAGCAAGTGTGAAGAAAATGTTAGACTTTTTCCTGTGGGGATATGTAAAGTCTAAAGTTTATGCGGACAAACCCGCGTCGATTCAGGCCTTGGAGCAAAACATCACGCGTGTCATTCGTCAGCTACCAGTCGAAATGCTCGAACGAGTCATCGAAAATTGGACTCAACGGATGGACCATCTGAGACGTAGCCGCGGCCAACATTTGATAGACATAATCTTCAAAAATAAATGCCAAAGAATGTTCTTTCAAATGATAATAAACATTCCCCATTCAATTTGAATTTTCTGTGTTTTTATACCCTACACCACACTGTGGTACAGGGTATTATAACTTTGTGCATTTGTTTGTAACACCCAAAAGGAGAAGAAATAGACCCATCGTTTATTATACCGATCGACTTAGAATCACTTTCTGAGTTGATTTAGCTATGTCCGTCTGTCCGTCTGTGCATGTACAAGGTGGCGCAAAAGTAACCTTTCGATGTTTTTTGGCTGTAATTTAAAAAAAATTAAAAACGTTGATTCTTCTTGTGGATTATTTTTATTTGGTCTTTTAATTTTTTTTACATCAAGTCGAGAATATGATGTCATGTAAATGGCCGCCGCCACAGTTGATTGTCATTTGAGCCCTTTTTATGGCATTTTCCATCACTTTGGCCAAAACTTCCGGCGATAGGTCCTCACATTCTTGACGGATATTGTCTTTAAGAGCTGCAAGAGTCTGAGACTTGTTGACATAAACCCGCGACTTCAAAAAGCCCCACAAAAAGAAGTCTGGAGCGGTCAAATCAGGCGATCTTGCTGGCCAGTGCAAATCGCCAAAACGGGAGATTAGGCGCCCGGGAAATGCATCCTTCAGCATATCGGTTGTGGCACGTGCAGTGTGTGCCGTTGCACCGTCCTGTTGGAACCACATGTTTTCCAATCCCAATTCATCAAGTTGCGGCAAAAAGAACTCGTTGATCATTGCTCTGTAGCGCTCACCATTCACAGTAACCGTTTGGCCCGCGACGTCTTCGCAGAAAAAAGGTCCGATGACTCCTCCAGCGAAAACAGCACACCATACAGTGACTTTGAGCGGGTGTAATGGCTCTTCGTGGGTTACACGCGGATTTTCAGTGCCCCAGAAGCGTAAATTTTGCTTATTTACGTACCCGCTAAGATGGAAATGGGCCTCATCACTCATGATTATTTTTGATGAAAAATCATCTTCCTCTTGGTGGTGATTAAGGATGGCTTGAGCGTATGTTAGACGCGATTAGCGGTCAGCGGCTAACAGCTGATGCACCGTCTGGACTTTGTACGGAAACATCTTCAAATCTTGTACCAAAATTCGCTGTAGAGACCGTCGACTGATACCCATTTGCGTGGCACGTCGTCTGGTCGATGTCGACGGCGTTTCCATGACATCCTCGGCTACAGCAGCAATATTCTCTGCAGAACGGCTACTCCGGGGTCTGCCACGCCTGGCAGCATCTCGTGTTGTGCCAGTCTCTTCGAGGCGAGCGGCTAAACGTAGCAGTGTTTCACCAGTAGGCGTTGGACGGCCAGGAAATCTGCGACGAAATTCACGTTGTGCCAAAGTCACCGACTGATTATTGGTCAAATAAATAGTCAGCAATATTCCGCGTTCTGGAGCAGTGTAGCGTAACATTGTTTATTAACGTGTATTTCGCATGTGTTTACTACACAAATGTCAAAACAGAACTGACATTAGGGGCCAATAGCAAAATTTATAGCATTTTCTGATAGGAGGATTACTTTTGCGCCACCTTGTATTCTTGTAATCAAAGTACAGGTCGCAATTATGGTCCGATCTCGACGAAACTTTACACATATCTTTTTTTTGGCCCAAGGACGATCGCTATTGAATTTGGTTAAAATCGGTTCAGATTTAGATATAGCCCCCATATATATGTTAGCCCCGATTTGACATGTAAGCACTATAAAAACTTCATTTTATATCCGATCAGTATGAAATTCGGCAGAAAGAGGTTTCTTATTATATGGATGAACACTGTTAAATTTGGAAGAAATCGGTTCAGATTTAGATATAGCCCCCATATATACGTTACCCCCGATTTGACATGTAAGCGCTGTAAAAATGTTATTTTATATCCAATCAGTATGAAATTCGGCAGAAAGAGGTTTCTTATTATATGGATGAACACTTTTAAATTTGGAAGAAATCGGTTCAGATTTAGATATAGCCCCCATATATACGTTACCCCCGATTTGACATGTGAGCGCTGTAAAAATGTTATTTTATATCCGATCAGTGCGAAATTCGGCAGAAAGAGGTTTCTTATTACATGAAGGAATAATGCCAAATTCGGAGAAAATCGGTTCAGATTTAGATATAGCTCCCATATATATGTTACCCCCGATTTGACATGTAAGCGCTGTAGAGACTGTATTTTATATCCGATCAGTACGAAATTCGACAGAAGGAGGTCTTTTTACATGAATAAGAATTCAGGGAAGATGGGTTCAGATTTATATTAAAGCTCCATATATATGTTCCTCCTGATTTGGTATCAAACCGCTATAGAATTTGTATTTTACTTCCGATCATTAAAATTTTCCAGAAAGATGCTTCTCACTTTAGGAACGAATATTGCTTAATTTAGCGATTATCGTTTCAGAATTAGATAATATGTTTCTACCCATTTACCAATTATTCCAAATTATTATGGCAATGACCCTTATAGCATTGTTAGGGAGGTGTAGGGTATTATATAGTCGGCCCCGCCCGACTTTCTGCCTTTCCTTACTGGTTTTTCTTTACAAAAGTAGGGAACCTCGAAATGGATAACGCTATACTACATGCGACCCAAATATACTTTAATGATTTACAAACAAAATTAATCTGCAGCAAAATAATGTAAAAAAAATATTTATTAATAAATCTAATACGTACATATCGTCATCAGAAGCGAAAAGGGGCGTAAAAACATGAAAAATGGAAATTCAGTTTTTGATGGATTTCGGTGCACTGCATCAAAATACATATCCTGACAAATTTTTAGCGGCGTAATATTAAAAATGGCGATTGTATTAACAAAATTCAAAAGGGCCTAACAACAAATTATTTCTTTTTTCATAGTTAAAAAATCCTTTTTCACGCAATTTTCACAAAACAGTTATAAATCATGTTTGTGTGATTTTATATATGCATCAATATGTTTAGATATTATCCTGAAACTCCCGTTTTTCTAACGACATCACTTTTCATTTTATTTAGTTTTTGCTTCTCCTGTAACATTTTCAAATATGTTGATAGGCGCTTCTTCGTTTCTGATGACGATATATATTATTTCAAACAAAACATATGAAAAAAGTTGATTGTTCTCTGTTTAAAGATATGTAATTGGCTGTTTCCCCATGTTCTCTGAGTCAAGGCGAGCCGCATCACTAAAACAACGTAGATTTTATACAATAATAGGATGTTAGAAAAAAACAATCGAAATGGCTCACAAGTTAGTGTGGGCCCTTGTATTTGTACATAGGTTTACATTCACACTGATGAAATTGGAGTGAATGTCGTGACTTTAATTAAGTACATAATTACTAATTATTATTGGAGGGATAAGCGCTCTTATATGTACTCATACCACAACATATCCCGCACACATTCACTCAAACACATATGTACGTACGAGCATACTTACTGTCTCATTCATAGAAAATATGGGATAATTGTGGCTGTGGATAGAATTATTTTTTGGGACAAAAAGCCCAAAATTAATTGGAATTAGGCGAAAATTGTTTTCGTTTTGACTGCGGCTATATTGGGGTCTGTTCAACTCGTTCCGACGTCAACATGCACGGTACGCATGCGTGAGTAAATTGGGATCTCGTGAGAGCGATCATTCGTTTGATTGAGCCGCCATATGATAAGTTGTGAACGAAACAGAAAAGAACCGTATTGTCTGTTGGCTTCATCCGTGGACATTGACGTGGGCATATCAGGGAAACCAAGTGTCATCAACCCATCACTGAGATAGGCATACACACTCACATACACACCACACATTTCAGTAAATTTGGCCATAACGAAGTAGTGACCAACATACATTTGTACATCCGAATCGAACGAATTAATTTACGCTTTCCATAAGAATACCTATTTACTGTCAGCGCTAAAAAGAATACCCAAAAGATGTTACTAACAGATATTTATAGAAGGAAATTGCGAAAATAATGTACAATAAAAGTTTTAAAATTTATTTTTTTTTGATATATGCAGAATAATATCCTGTAATATATCCAGCCCGTTAAAAATGTGCTCTTCTCGACACAGCCGCAGGATTTGTTCAGTGGAACCAATCCATTGAGCGAGAAATTAAACACAATTCCAGGTACTAATTCTCTTTCGCTTTCCTAATCGGTTCTTTTTTATAAAGCGATGAGACATACTAAGCCGAAACGGGTGTTTTTTTTACTCTTCTCAAAGGATGAGGTGCCGGTGCCACGTTAACAACAGAGCTCAGGCTCGATGTCTTTAGCCACCAACACAGATTGTGAAGAAGTGGAATGTTTTCCATTCAGAGGTTGAACGTGAGGATACTTTCTTTGTGGTGGGCCGGGACCATCTCTCCATTGTCAGTCTGGTCAAGACGAAGGGTATGGCTTTCTACGTGTCCACAACTATCTTCTGTGAAATGTAAATGTGAGTCGATTAACCACCGGATGTTAAATAAAGCTTTGATACCAAATCGGAAGCAGTATACGTGAGGGGTATAAAAATTTGAAGTGATTTTCTTCAAACATTTGAAACCAAATCGGAAGGAACGTATATACATAGAGGGGCTTACTTAAAATCTGAACCGACTCCTTTAAAATTACAGTTTTAATTCCTGGACAAATGATCTCTATTATGCCAAATTTGGTATAATATGATTTCTATAGCGCTTAGATGCCAAATTATTGATAAATATTTCTTTTTAAACATAGAAATCTTCGTTTCTGAGTTTAAAAACTCAACATTTTTTAATAATCGGATGTAAAGTAATGCAGCGTATTCTCGATGTGCATTCCAAATATATGGGTAATCTGTAAAGTAGATCGGCGGGAAAATGGGAAAAGAAGTGTCACAAGCAGACTAATAGGGCCATATCTTCAGCGAAAATTAACAATTTTCAGAACTACAGAAATTGTGTTTTTTTATTTGGTGTGCCGAATCCACATTCCGCGATAACAGAATAGTAAAAAAAAAAAACAAATAAATGGTAAGGCTTTTGAGGTATGGCGGGATCGCCAGATATACCGGGATTTAGGGAAAATTAAGCATACCAAAGTTTTATATTACAGACTTTATGGTCGCTAAGAGATCTGCGACAGTCGAGTGTAGTTTTTTTGAATTCAGCAGCCTGACTATCGGTGAAAAATGTATATCGCTTTTGTGAGCACATTAATTTTTAGCCATTCTACCTCTCTAATAGCTAACATTTCTGTTCCCTTGGTTGTTGAGTTTATAATCGTCTGTATAGAAGGTAACGAATCTCCTATGTCCTGCCGGGGGCAAGATCGCCTTTTTTGATATGTTTCAAATGAAAGGAAATATATTTGGAACACAAATTTTTAAATATTACATACTAGTTGGACCCGGTCCACTTCGTTGCCCCAGATTTCCGATCCCGTTCATTTGTGGACCAATCACATAGACTGTCACCAAATACTTTTACACAAAATTACAGCATTTTAGCTAACAAATTGTTCAAGATATATCAATTTCAAAACATGGCTCATATGGGCGAGGTCACGACCATTGGTCGGATCCGGCCCATTTGTGGACAAATTACGTTGACTGCTATCAAATGTGTACACAAAATTACAGCACTCTCGCTAACAAATTGTTCAAGATACCTTATTTTTAAAAATTTGCTCATACGGGCGGGGCCACACCCATTGGTCCGATCACGCCCATTTTTGGACCAATCACGTTGACTTCCACCACATATATATGTACAAACCAGTTAGGAAAGGCTAAAGTCGGGCGGGGCCGACTATATAATACCCTACACCACTCTCGTAATATTGAATAACTCTGATATATAAATTTTGTAATTCATGCAAAAATTGTTTACATAAATTTACTTTTGGGACATTTTATACCACAATAATACCCTGTACCACAGTGTGGTGTAGGGTATAAAAACGATTGGATCTAAAGAGCCAAATCGGATGAAACATATATATGGGAGCTATAGCTAAATCTTTACCGATTTTCTTCAAATTCGGTAGTGTTGGTTCATGGAACAATAAACTCTACAATTCTAAATTTCAAAACGATTGGATGTAAAATACAACTTCTATAGAACTAAAGGGCCAAATCGGAAGAAACATATATATGGGAGCTATAGCTAAATCATAACCGATTTTCTTCAAAATAGGTAGTGTTGGTTCATGGATCAAGAAACTCTACCATTCTAAATTTCAAAATGATTGGATGTAAAATACAGCTTCTACAGGACTAAAGAGCAAAATCGGACGAAACATATATATGGGAGCTATTGCTAAATCTTAACCGATTTTCTCCAAATTCGGTAGTTTTGGTTCATGGATCAAGAAACTCTACCATTCTAAATTTCAGAATGATTGGATGTAAAATACAGCTTCTACAGGACTAAAGAGCAAAATCGGACGAAACATATATATGGGAGCTATTGCTAAATCTTAACCGATGTTCTGCAAATTCGGTAGTGTTGGTTCATGGATCAAGAAACTCTACCATTCTAAATTTCAAAACGATTGGATGTAAAATACAGCTTCTATAGGACTAAAGGGCCAAATCGGACGAAAGATATATATGGGAGCTATATCTAAATCTGAACCGATTTCAACCAAATTCAATAGCGATCTTAACAGCTGCGAAATACTCTAAACTGCAAAATTTTGGAACTATCGGAGTGAAATTGCGACCTGTAGTCGACGAACAACTTTACATGGACAGACGGACGGACGGACATGGTTAAATCGACTCACTAGTGATTCTGAGTCGATCGGTATACTTTAAGGTGGGTCTAGCTGTGTTATTTTCAGGTGTTACAAACATCTGCCGTGAAACAAACTTATAATACCCTGTACCACAGTGTGGTGTAGGACCAGCCCGAATTGTTTATAGCAATGTCGATGTACATCTATCGGCACTCTCACGTCGCACAGTCTCACGGTTAAATTAGGTACAACTTCTTAAATTTTGCATCGATTTTCTTCGGAATGGTTTTATTTTATTCATCACCGGTCATACTTTACGAAAAAATAATAAAAAATGTAATGATTGAGCTGTCTCCGATGTTTTTACGATGCTTTTTATTGAAAAATTATACAAATTTTACGCGATATGAATAAAGGGTATTCTTATTTGCCTTCTTTCTAAATTTCATCAAAATCCAAGCATTTTTATACATTTTACAGCATTTTGGGTCAGTCGACGCCAGTCGTAGCGAACGGACGTGTTATCGCAGAGCGGATAGTTTTTAACCTATTACGCAATACCTCTTCACCTACCTACTACGCAACCACGTGGTTTGTTGTTTTTAAAGCGTAGGTTGAATTGGATGCATCGGTCTCTGGACAGAAATTTCTGAGCTTAGTCTGGAAGGCCTATATCGACGTACCTATTGACCACCAGATGAAGCCGAACCCAGCTGGTGCTCTAAGCAACCCCAGCCTTCAAAAGCCAGTAGGGACTCTGACTCTGAATCATCAAATGAAAACAATATCACTATTGTTGCTAACTCAAAGAGACTGTCAGGGGCACAAAGAAGGAAACTGAATAAGTTGAACCGACAGAACCTATTTCGGGATGAACATGACAATTCTACCTCCAACACAAACATGGAGGCCGCTAAAAGAGTCAGTTCACCCGAAGAACATAGCGCTGTGAAACTGACTAAGAAGAGAAATGGTTCGCCGTCCTCCAGTAATTCGGAAAAGTCTTACGTAACCACACAAAAGGAAGTCTCTAGTCGGGGTCCTTCGATCGTGGGCGGTAAAGTTGATCCGATAACGCAGATCAAGTCAACCAAATCATCCGTTAAAGATGAGGCGTTAAACAAAAAGACTCTACAGACAATTGATTGGCCATAAAGAAGGGTAAGAAACCGTCATCTTATTCTAGTATAGCTAAACAACATTTTCGAGACAATCTATGCTATGCCACAATTGATAGCACTAGTGCATCTGGCAGAATCCCCGAAGACCAAAAGAGTAACTTCGAAGATTTGGTCTGTCCTCGAATCTAAGGATGAGCCACCAATCGAAGTAATGAGTGGCAAGTTTGAGAGGGGTGTTTTGATGCTAAGGCTGGCATCACCACGCTGCGCTGGTGTCCTCGTAAGACTTGTGGATAGCTTCCCGTCATCTTGGGACGGCGCAAAGCTAAAATTGGTAAGGAAAAGCGACATTCCTGAAATCATAAAAAAACCCTATATGTTAAGGGGATTTCCCAATAAGTTCTCACCAGAGTACATACTCGACATCATTGACAAACAGAATTCAAAACTTTCCGTGAGAAATTGGGAAGTCTTCTATAGGAAGGATGTTAACGAGGGTACTCTCCTCGTGTTGGGCATAGACCCAGAATCCAAGAACAATCTTGTCATGGCGAAGGGCATGGCGTACTTCTTGATCTGGACAGTATTTTCAAAATTGGAAAGGTCCGATTGGCAGGACAGATGAATCGAGTCCAAATATACTGTCTGTAGAGACAAACACTGATAGTGAACGGATGGAGACAAGTAAGACACTGCCAAAAACTGATGTGGAAGTAGTCAATAACACCACCAGTTTACCAATAGCGCCGCCATATTTGCAGGAAGTTCCCAGCAAAGGTTGTGCTCAAAATAAAAAGAGCCACAAAACGATTCAAAACAATGAGGGAGCGACAAAAAATAACACCGCCTCCCAAAAATGCCTACTGGAAGTTGGTGTAATAGGTAGTGAACGAAAGGAGGAGAATGACCCACTACCAAATAATGAGGGATTGCTACCAGATAGGATAGACTTTCAAAAGAAACTTTTACTGGAAAGACTATGATTGAGGTTATCCAGATAAATCTCCACCGGAGCGAGACAACATCCAACGCTCTGATGGACATCATCAATAACGGTAGGGTTCATATTGCTTTGGTCCAGGCTGCTTCCAATAGAGCCGCTGAGACTGCATTAGCGTGATGGAGGTTAATCTGTAGAATTCTTACAATCATTGGTAATTGGCAGATTAACATCCACCCCGACAAGGGTGTTATCGAACTATCTCATCGAACGGTGCACGGTATCATCGAGAAGCGTGTCCCCGCCAGATGCGTCACTGAGTCCGGAGACTCCCCTCAGTCCCTCTGTGTCAGAAGTAGAGCTTTCGTCCTCAGAGACGTTACCGATCTTCTATTGGAGTCACCATAAATAATGGGCGTGGGTACCTCCCCTCTTCCAGAAAGCCGTGTATCAACCACGGTGGACGACTCACCTTCCGCAGTGGGAGCTATATCCTGCTTGTATACCCTCAAGACTATAGTCTCGAAGCAATATTGTAGGGTTGCACTTGCACGTTGTATATAGGAGGTGGATTCAGCGGAGAGGATAAGATTGACCTGCCGCTTTTTACCATCCGCCTCACCCACCTTTCTGATTCTTCATTTATGGGCCGGCAGAGCAGGATTGGAATCTTTTATTATTTCTAATATGTCAGCCGGGTTGGAGGGCTCTTCTGTAACCCAGGTGATGGCTCTAGGGTGACTAGTGATGTTGTTTTTGTCGACAACATCCAACTGGGCACCCGGCCACACCTCACTCGCTCGACTCAGAGCAGCCTTATACAGGTCTACTGATCTGACATCACCGAAGCTTTACTCTCCGCTGATGCCCGGTATTTATCTACGGACATCGAGGTAATGAGCCATAATGGCTGATTGCACATGGCTCCATTTGTCCTTGGGGGTGTATCCATCATCACTACTTCTGTCTATAACGGCCATCACTAGACTCTCATTCGCCACTTCATTGAAGGGCTTGGTGAGTGTCCTGTTGATGGTGACATTATGGCCTCTTGCCTTTTTCGAAGGCAGGGGTTCATCAGGTGATCTGATTCTTTTGACTTTATTACCCGTTAACACAGCTGAATTTGTGGCTCTCGCAGCCAGCTCATAGGCCTTAGAAACACCTATGACGCCTTTACTTTTTGTTTTTCGGTAAGAGCCGAAACCTCAACAGCCTCCAACTTCGTCAAAACTCTGAGCGCTATCCGGTGCTCTTTGTGCTTCCGTTTTGACTGTCGGGCATGACGTTTTCCCCTCACCGTACCACCTGTTGTGAGTACTGGGGGGAAATGTTCACCATTTTTGGTGTGGTCGGCTTTGGCCAAGACCAACGGACGGACAGTAGGACGATTGGGGAACCCTGCTCCATCCGAACACGAAGGCATCCCCGTCAAGGAATTTATTTATTTTTTGTCTGTCTTAGCCCGTCATAGGTACTACGATGTAGGCCTTCCCGACTTTGTACAGATTTTTTTGCGATTGCGTAATAGGTTTTAACTATCCGCTCTGCGATAAACACGTCCGTTCACTACGACAGATCAGCAACGATACAATAAAATTGTAAGTCAGTACTTTAATTATTTATCAACAAATATTATTGGTGATTTCGATTCTGAAAAAAAGTTGCCCCGTCGACGAGAAATTCTGAAAAATATATAGCAACTAATGTAGTCTCTCGAACTAAATTTAGCTCTTATTTCACAATTCCAAAATGTGGAATAATAGCCCAGTTTTCAGGAAAAGGGCAAAGAAAATGTTGCACTTTTTTGCAGAAACGAAATCGCCATAAGATATAAAAATAAAAAATGGGTTGTTGTATCAATGACATTATTTTTTTCGCGAAATCATCTTACCAATTTTTAAAATTCATACCAGAAGTGATGCTTCAGAAAAGGCGACGTATTTCGACTTGACAGAAAATATGGCTAAATTAGGAAATGAAATAAATTTATCACAATAAACAAATTAAACCATTCAATTAACCTTGTCCCATGCTAACCAACTCATATCCGTCGGCATATAGAATTTCATGAACATATTGTTATACCCTCACTTTAGTGGAGGAGGGTATATGTATATCACTTGCTACAGACCAAAAGTGTAACACATTGAAGGGGTGACCTAAGAACCAAAGTTTATTCGGCGGAAATCCGTTTTAGGACATTTTTGGTCATTTTAGAAATGTCTGTCTGTGCGTCAGTCTGTCTATCTGGAGCGCACGATAACTCTCAAAACGAGCAACGGATTGACTTAAAATTTGGTATGTGATAATATTTTTTTCTACCTCAACCTAAGTTCGGAGATGGGCCATATTGGTCCACTACTTCAAGTATCTCTCTCACAAAGGGTTTAAATTTACAGAAATATTGATTCTCTAATAACTTCAATACTACTTATCTGAATCTTCTGTAATTTCACACATATTACTAGTTTATCTGTCGCTATCAGCTTTAGAAAAATGTTCGAAGTGGACCATTTGTACAAAAAGTTAGCTGCTAATAACTTTAATACGAGTGCATATAAATACTTGAAATTTTGTTCTATAGTACCTACAGTCCGGCAAAAAATTTGCATTATCGCCAGGCCCCCTTTGATATCGCCAGGCCCCTTTGAATTGTAATGGCTCATATCGTTAATACCAGTGCACATAAACGCTTACAATTCGGTACAGTGCAATGTATTTGAAGTATTTACTGTTCAGCACAAAATAGACGTATTCGTCCAGCCATTTCCGTTATCCCCCACATAAATTGACAGATTCATTCCAACGCAGCATGCCCATAACTTCTGCAGCAATTATCTAAATGTTTTCATAGACTAACAAATAATGAACAATTTTTCAAAGTTCGGGCATCTTCCCTCCGTTGCAAAGTGGCGCCGATATAGCTAACAGGTTGCAAAATTGAAATTTTCATGTGCGCATACGATATTGTGAGTGAAATTTTCAAGGATTTAAAATATGCACCTTAATAATTTCATAATTTTAGCATAGAATATATAACCGTTCAAAGTTGACCGATTTTCGGTTCTCAAAAAAACACACCATTTTAAGGTAATTTGGTCCATTTTCAGGTGTAATATCACAATCTAGGTAACGAATTGTCTTTTTGTTTCTTTCTATTGATTGATGTATTTATTAAATGTATAATGATAAATTAATGATTGCTTTGTGTTTCTATAGGTAAATGATATGAATGATGGAAAATAACAAAAATCTATATTTTTCTATATTTGCCATATTTTCAAAATATGCTCTTTGATTACCCCTTTACATAATTCAAAATCAGTTATCGGTAACACTATGCAACAACATTTTTGTCCAAGGGATGTGGATAACAGTTTCTGGTGCAATTAGGTGTCACAAACACGAAAAAAATAAAAAACAAATTTTTTATGGTAATTTTTTTTTTTTAAATTCCAGCTTTCATTTAAATTACATTCAGTATTTGGACCATAATTTTTCAAGTAAAAGCCTGATTGAGCCGTGTTACTCAAATTAAAGGGAATTATGACGGCTACATATGCTGCAAATATCGCTTTCACGTAGAATCTTTGGTTTAGTAACAGCCGTCAAATATATGAGAAAAAAAGTATTTTTTTTAAAAACACTTTTTGCTGGTGCAAATAAATACCATAAAAAAAATCGAAAAAAACACTGTCTATTTGAAAAAAATCTATGGATATATGTAAAAGTAATGAGCCATTTTGTAAATATTAGGGAAATTCAAAATTCATACTTTTCGTTTTTAAATGATGTTTTTGCTTATACTCGTATTGAATTCGCCATATGTGAGAGAGACATATGAGAGACATATAAGAGACAGTGCACTTGCATTTTATTTTATGAGGATTGATGTCAGACATTATAAAATTATAGAGAGGACGAGGTTTTATGGCCGTTCGTAACCCTCCATAAAACATGATATGCAATTTGAGACCTATATTGGATGAGATCCGCTCAGACAGAGGGTCATTAAAAAATATTTGTGGTTTTTATACCCTACACCACACTGTGGTACAGGGTATTATAACTTTGTGCATTTGTTTGTAACACCCAAAAGGAGAAGAAATAGACCCATCGTTTATTATACCGTTCGACTTAGAATCACTTTCTGAGTTGATTTAGCTATGTCCGTCTGTCTGTCCGTCTGTGCATGTACGAAAGTACAGGTCGCAATTATGGTCCGAGCTCGACGAAAATTTACACATATCTTTTTTTTGGGCCAAGGACGATCCCTATTAAATTTGGTTAAAATCGGTTCAGATTTAGATATAGCCCCCATATATATGTTAGCCCCGATTTGACATGTAAGCGCTGTAAAAACTTTATTTTATATCCGATCAGTATAAAATTCGGCAGAAAGAGGTTTCTTATCATATGGATGAACACTATTAAATTTGGAAGAAATCGGTTCAGATTTAGATATAGCCCCCATATATACGTTACCCCCGATTTGACATGTAAGCGCTGTAAAAATGTTATTTTATATCCGATCAGTGCGAAATTCGGCAAAGAGAGGTTTCTTATTACATGAAGGAATACTGCTAAATTCGGAGAAAATCGGATCAGATTTAGATATAGCCCCCATATATATGTAACCCCCGATTTGACATGTATGCGCTGTAGAAGCTATATTTTATATCCGACCAGTATGAATTTCGGCAGAAAGAGGTTTCCTTATATGAATGCACACTTTTAAATTTGGAAGAAATCGGTTCAGATTTAGATATAGCCCCCATATATATGTACGTTACCTCTGATTTGATATATAAGCGCTGTAAAATTTTTATTTTATATCCGATCAGTGTGAAATTCGGCAAAAAGAAGTTTCTTTCTACATGAAGGAATACTGCCAAATTCGGAGAAAATCGGTTCAGATTTAGATATAGCCCGCATATATATGTTACCCCCGATTTTACATATAAGCGCTGTAGAGACAGTATTTTATATCCGATCAGTGCTAAATTCGGAAGAAAGTGGTTTCTTATTACTCGAAGGAATACTGCCAAATTCGGAGAAAATCGGTTCAGATTTAGATATAGCCCCCATATATATGTATCCCCCGATTTGACATGTAAGCGCTGTAGAGACTGTATTTTATATCCGATCAGTACGAAATTCGACAGAAAGAGGTCTTTTTACATGAATGAGTATTCAGGGAAAATCGGTTCAGATTTATATATAACCTCCATATATATGTTGCTCCTGATTTGGTATCAAAGCGCTATAGAAGTTGTACTTTACTTCCGATCATTAAAATTTTCCAGAAAGATGTTTCTCAATTTAGGAACGAATATTGCTTAATTTAGCGATTATCGGTTCAGAATTAGATAATATTTTCCTACAAATTTATCAAATATTCCAAGTTATGATGGCAATGACCCTTATCGCATTGTTAGGGAGGTGTAGGGTATTATAAAGTCGGCCCCGCCCGACTTTCTGCCTTTCCTTACTGGTTTATTTATGAGGTTTACATTCAGTTACGCCTTTTAGGGCATGGACATCCCAGTCGTATATACAGGTAGTAAAATTATATGTACGCAATACAAAGTAGTACGCGGCAGTCTTGAAAATATTGGGTGTCTATGTTCTTTCGCAGCAAACTATATGTCAGCAACTTATGAACCTTATGAACCTTAAACCCGGAATTTATGAATGAAATTTCTTATTAGTGTAATTCAGCGCCTTAAAGAGATAAGTCGATTTTCTGAAAAATATTACAAAGTTATATTTCGAAGTATGAGTAAAAGGCAAAGAACTTTTCAATGTGTAAATGCTACTTATTAGTGTAATTCAGCGCCTTAAAGAGATAAGTCGATTTTCTGAAAAATATTACAAAGTTATATTTCGAAGTATGAGTAAAAGGCAAAGAACTTTTCAATGTGTAAATGCTACATCTGCGGCAAATATGTAATTAAAAAATCGACGTGCGTTTAGTAAAATAATAGAAGAAATATATGTGTAATATTTTGGTATACGACTTAAAAATATGAACGAACCGTGGACACATAGTATTTTGTGTAAATCGTGCCGTGTAAGTCTTACTCGATGGATTAGTGGAAGAATGCGGTAAGTACTTTAAAATTAACGTATTAAAATTTTTTTGTGGAATAAAACGTTTTAAATTTAGACTTCACGCGCAATTTGGAAAGCCAATGATTTGGAGACAACCATTCATTCACGATACGGACTGCTATTTTTGTCAAAGTTAATAGATTGGAGTAGGAAGTGTCCAAGTATAGCTAACAGCCTAATAACGGAAACATCATCAAGTACAACTGACTACTCAACTTTGAGCGATTCAAGTTTGAGTCGGAAGTCATCGTTTTTAACTCAGTTTCAACTCATTGATCTAGTGAGAGATTTGGAACTGACCAAAGATAAGGCAGAACTACTTGCATCTCGGATGAAACAGTACAATATTTTGGCCCCAGATGTTAACATATCATATTATAGAGTCCGTGATATACCTTACAAACAATTGTATACAACTGTGGATAACAGATGCTATTGCAAGGACATTCCCGGATTGTTCGAGGAACTTAATCAAACATACAATTCAAAGGAATGGCGGTTACTTGTTGACAGCAGTAAAGAAAGTTTGAAAGCAGTACTTTTACACAACGGAAATCAGAAACCGTCGATTCCCATTACTCATGCTGTCAACACTAAGGAATCACGAAACAATGGCTAAATTGATAAAATACATAAAATATGAACATGACTGGAAAATTTGTTGCGATTTAAAAGTAGTTGGTATGTTATGCCTCTGGGATAACCGATATTTTGCTAACACTGCATATGAAGCTGGGGCTCTTTAAAAAATTTGTAAAAGCCTTAAGGAAAAATGGCAATTCACTCTCATATTTAAAAAGTTTATTTAAAAGTCTTTCTTTTCAAAAAATTGAAGAAGGAGTTTTTGATGGGCCTAAAATAAGGAAAGTGATGAAAGATGTGAATTTCGAATCATATTTGACGTCGGATGAAATTACAGCATGGAGGTCGTTTAAGCTTGTAGTTTAAAACTTCCTTGGATCCAATAAAAGCCCGCAATATGAAACAATGATTAATGATTTGTTTAAAAATTATGAAAAAATTGGTTAGAAATATATTTTTTTATATTTATGTATATAACAAATATATATGTATTCTTCCAACTTATTTTTCGCTTTATGTATTCCAACAGTTGTAAATATGTCCCTCAAAATTCATTTCATTCATTTCCGAGAATGGCGACGTAAGTGACGAACATGGCGAAAAGTTTCACCAAGAATTGAAGTCCATCGAGAGGAGTTACCAAGGGCACTGGGATGAAAGAATGATGGGAGATCATATTTGGTTCCTCATTAGAAAAGCCGATTCCGAAATCTATAAACGTCAACAAAAAACTCACAATTACTTCTAATGAAACTTGTTCATGTAAATAAACTCAAATGTACATAATATAAATAAAAGTAATAAATAAAATCGCTATTTAAACAGAAATGAAAAAAAAAGTTTTTTTTAAATTCTCTTACCTCTACCAAAAGGGCTATAATTTCTACATTTATCCATGGATTTTTTCAAATAGGCATTATTTTCTTCGCTAGGATGCAAACTTTCAAAAAAAATAAAATAAAATATTTTTTTTCGTTTTTTTCTATTTTATATGTTTTTTGTTTTGTCCCAGGATTTTTTTTTTGAAAAAAATCTACTTTTTCCAATTTGTTTAATGACTGTTACTAAACCACTGTTACAAAGTGAAAGAGACAACATTGGTAGCCCACATTAATAGATTTAATTTAACGTATAAGTCGACCTGATCGGGCATATACTCCAACAATTATAGTGCAAATACTAAGGGTACCTTCGACGATAATAGTATTTTTAATAAAAATTTTTTTAAAAAAAAAATTATCCATAAAAAATTTTTGGTTTTGATTTTATATAACAGTATGCCACAATCTATACAAAAAAAAATAATTTTTAGGTTAGGACACAAAAAATTTTTTTTTTTTGCATAGTGTAATCGGCTGACCCGACAACGAGTACTTTTTTCAATCTGATTTTTTCTATCATAATTGTATTTAATTTTTGTAATAAAAAGACTTGCAATTCTACTTTGTTGTTGACGTAATGCCGGCCCGCAAGAGGAAAGGTTTCTGGGGAAACATCCCCAAGTACAAATCAATAAGAACTTCTGCTAATGCTTCGACCAGCAATAGACTGCAATCGCTTTCAGACTTGGATGACATGGATACATCTGATGAGGAGGTTGAAGTCTTGCCACCGAATGAAAAAATTCCGCCTGTTGTAGTTGACAGTTCCCATGAATTTACTTCTGTGATAAAACTAGTTTGTAAAAACTACAAGTTCAAAAGAACGTCGATTGGCACCAAAATCATTTCCGATTCACTGGCTCTTTATGAGGATTTTATTAAAAAACTTAAGCTCGGGAACTTAAAGTTTTACAATCATCAACTGAAGAAAACTAAAAACTTTAAACTAATGTTGTTTGGCCGCCACCAAATAAGCTGCAAAGAAATCTTGGACAAATTCATTCTCGCACACAACATTCGTCCCGTAAGTGTAAAAGAGGTCAAAACAAAACGTTTAAGCATCAATGACGCACTATATATGATTGAGTTTTATAGGGAACAAATTTCGAATAGTCAATTTAGGAAAACGATTTTTTTTACGACATTTCTGTTTTCTGGAGATCTCCATTGAAGAGTAGCAAGGGGCCAACTCAATGTAGTAAATGAGCAAAATGGGCTCATATACAAATGTTTCAATTTTTTGAGCAAAAGACTTAGCAATGTTAACCACAGAGCAGATGACCCCCGCTGCCCTTGCCGTAACGTCTAACATCATGATCAGGAGGTATGTCTCATCGTCGTGCACAAAGAGGCTGATTACACTATGCAACAAAAAAAAATTTTGTGGACCAGACCTAAAAATTATTTTATTGTATAGATTGTGGCATACTGTTATATAAAATCAAAACTAAAATTTTTTTTATCTGAGACGTAGCCGCGGCCAACATTTGATAGACATAATCTTCAAAAAATAAATGCCAAAGAATGTTCTTTCAAATGATAATAAACATTCCCCATTCAATTTGAATTTTCTGTGTTTTTGTCTTTAAAAAAGTAGGGAAACTCGAAATGGATCACGCTATATACATATACTCCCAAATCGGATCGCATCCAATATAACTCTTACATTGCATATATTGTTTTATGAAGGGATACGAACGGCCATAAAACCTCGACCTCTCTATAATTTTATAATGTCTAACATCAATCCTCATAAAATAAAATGCAAGTGCAATGTCTCTTATATGACTCTCTCACATACGGCGAATTCAATATAAGAAAAAACATCATTTAAAAACGGAAAAATATGAAACACGATTTTTTGAATTTCCCTAACATTTACAGAATGGTTCATAATTTTTACATCTATTTTCAATAGAGTGTTTTCTTCGTTAGCATGCTGGCTTTTTATATATGTGATAAAATAATTTTTTCTATTTTGTTTCTATTTTTTATGGTTTTCTTTGTACCAGGAAAAAGTGTTTTTTAAAAAAAATCAGTTTTTTTCTTATATTTTAGACGACTGTTTCTAAACCAAAGATTCTACGTGAAAATGATATTTTCAGCATATGTAGCCCTCATAATTCCCTTTAATAAGGCATAACACGGCTCAATCAGGCTTATACTTGATGGTCCAAATACTAAATATATTTTATATGAAAGTTAAAATATTAAAAAAACAATTTTTCAAAAAAAATTTACCATAAAAAATTTTTCAATATTTTTTTCGTGTTTGTGACACCAAATTACACCAGAAACTGTTATCCACATCCCTTGGACAAAATGTTTGGTGCATAGTGTTATTATTACAACGTGGACAACCATTCTCAGTTACAACTAAGGGAACACATGTCAGCAGCACCCCAACATGAACCAGCAAAAACACATGATCATGCGAGATCACCTGATCATCGAAGAACATCTGTTCGGACCAGAACACATGAGCAAGCGGGAAAATATGGTAGATTATACTCAGATATCGCAATGTCCAATAACACAAGAGACAGGGATGATATTTCTAACGAACGGTTATTAGAATTTTTTTCGAAGCTGTAGACGCTTTGCAGAGATGTAAAAACAAATTTGATAAATTAAGAGTGTTAGGTATGATGCTCAATCATGTAATATAATCAAATTAACAAAGATAGATTACATGTTATGCACTGGAATGCCCAAGGCATAACAAATGAATCCAGTATTTCACAATCGGAAGATTTTTTGTACAATAAACGAATTGACATGCTTCTTCTAAATGAAACATTTTTAAGAAACCACCACAAATTTCGTTTAAGCAATTACAAAATATTTCGAGAAGACCGAGCAACCCATGGTGGTGGTGTTCTAATTGCTATCTTAAACAATATTTTTCATATACTCATACCAAAGCGTAAAACATCCGTCGTCCAATAATATTTACCTCGGCATATAGCGCCCAATATACTGGCAATTTTGAGCGTGATCTAGCATTATTAACAACTTCGACATCTGATTTTCTTCTCTTCAGTGATTTTAATGCACATCATCCCAGCTGGAATTGCTTATCGAGTAACCCTGCAGGAAGGACACTATATAATCATATCATTCAATTGCACTATTTTATATATAATTCAGTAACACATACACGCTTCAATCAAAATTCTACGACAGTTCAACCCTCCACAGTTGACCTCCTATTATCAAATACAAGTTTCCCTATTTCCCACTTAGAGACTCATCCTGTGCTCAACTCGGATCACGTCCCAGTAACCTGCTATGTTTTCGGAGATATTCAATGCAATTATCATACAGTGCCACTTTATCATATGACTTACTGAAATTCCCTTAAAAGTTGGGTAATTGATCAAGTTGAAGTCCTAAACTCCGATATTCGGGGTATCACAGCAGATACCGTAGACAACAGTTTAGAAAAGGTAACCCATATTATACAACAAGCTAGCCAGAGATTCAAAACTACCTAGCGGTTCTAACATATTTTGGAAAATTACTTGAGCTATTAGAGGGAAGCGGCCACAAATGAGAGACTTGTTTGTAAATGATGAGATCTTAAAAACACACGAGGATAAAGCTAATGCTATAGGTGATGTTTTTGAAAAGGCTCACACTGTCACCACGAATTTACATTCATCAATAGAAAATAAAGTTATCAAATACATTCACCAACTTGGGACAATCGATATAATCCATTTTGAAGTATGCTGCACAGATTATTCGGAAGTGATGTCATACGTTTATGCCTTAAAGAATAATAAGGCTTCTGAACTTGACGCAATAAATGGTATTGTTCTGAAAAATATGCCAGAGGAATTTTTCAAAGTCCTTGCAAACATATTTAATTATTGCTTTGCCAACGGATATTTTTCAAAAGCATTTAAAACATCTAAGGTGATTCCAATTCTAAAAAACGAAAAGATCCAAAACTTCCTATTAACTATAGACCAAAAAGTATTTTAAGTTTATTGGATAACATTTTCGAGAAAATAATTCAGAAACGCCTATTGGACTTCACAACCAGGAAAATATATTGAATAAAGAGCCTTTCGGATTCCGAAAAGAACATTCCACCACACATCAAATTCAAAGGATCGTTAACTTCATCAGTCATAATAAGCAAAACAGAAAAAGTTCAGGATTTGTTTTAATCGACGTTGAGAAGGCTTTTGACTCAATTTGGCATGATGGACTTGTTTTCAAATTGCATAACTTAGGATATTCCTTGTATCTTCAGAAAATTATGAAGAGTTTTTTAAATAATCGAACTTTCATTGTGAGTATTGGATCAAATTACTCTTCGGAAAGAAGTATTCCTGCTGGACTTCCGCAAGGATCTGTCTTATCACCATCTCTTTATTCAATTTACACATCTGACATAAAAATTAGAAAAAACAGTGACGCAGCTTTGCACGATGATGACAGTTAGGGTGTCCACAAAACCGGTTATTTCGTGAAAGCGGTTTCGGGTTTAACCGAAATATTACTTTTTTTAAAACCCGGTTTCCGGTTATTATTTGTTGTCGAAACCGGTTAACCGGTTTTAAGGCCGGTTTTTAAATAATATACGAAAATGATTAAAATATCATTAAATGTTTATTGTAAAACAAAAAACAACTAACAATCATTTGTAGTAAAAATTAGTAAACAAAAATAGATTATTATTTCGTTTATTACAGGTTTAATTTTTTGGTTTACTTTAAATAGAAAGTATTATATTTCTGAAATTATCTTAAAAAAATAATAAATCATTTAGAATGTTTTTTTTTTATAATAATATCTTAAAAATAGAATACAATTTAAATGATTATTTTTAAACGATTTTACTTTTAATTTTTTATGTAACTTGACGTTGAAAAAGCTCACAAACGTTGATGTAGTCAATATTAGTCCGATAGTCATTAAAGCATTGCATAAGTAACACAGCTTCTCAGTTTTTTTCTTTTCAAATAAAGCAAAGTCATCATACAATGTTGCTTGCCTTTCGTTTTTCGATTATGTGTGTGACATAAATCCAAAATTACATTATTTGACTCATCAATATAACAACTTATATATCAAACCGAATCAGAGGTATCTGGCTGTTCTGTCGGGATTTAACATCGCAAAAAAGTCGGAGCTCTTTGTCTTTCCGTTCTTGAACGTGTGTTCTGTGCTTCATGGACGACTTATTTAATGCTTTCCTGTACTTCCTGACTTTATTTATTACATCATGGATATCAGTAATAAAGCCAAAATCATTTTCAAGAGCAGTGAATTCATATTCACTTTCAGAATATTCAGAACAACTGTCAGAATTATCCACGTCATCGTTGTTATTTGTTGCATCTTGTATAAATGGTATCCACAACAAGAAGAAAAAATAGATCAATACTTTAATTTTTGTTTTAAACAATAAAGAAAAAAACCGGTTAACCGTCATGAAAAAACGGCTTTCTCGGTTAACCGAAAATGAAATTTTTTAAGAAACCGTTTACGGGTTTGGGTTGCAAAACCGGTTAACCGGTCCCGGTTTTGGGCACCCTAATGGCAGTGCTCTGGAAGAGCACAAGAGAGATTCTTGCAAGAGAATGCAAGAATCTCTCAAAACTACGCTAACATATTTTAATAGGTGGAAAATAAAAGTAAATGATGAGAAAACACGAGCTATCATATTCCCTTTTAACAAATTACCCAAGCATGTTCCAACATTGCCATTAATAACCGAATGAAATATGATTGATAACATTCAAGCAACACATACAAAATATCTGCAGTAGAGCAATTAAAACGACTGTTCATTATACCCACTTCTTAACAAAGATCATCTTTAAATGCAAAAAAAAAGATCCTGCTTTATAAAATGTGTATTCGGTCTACACTAAAAAAAAGCGTACTGAAAATCAATGAATTTTTCGTAAAGTTTAAGATTTCGGCAATGATTTCGAGCCAAAGACAATCGCTATAAAAATAAGAAGGTTTTATAGTTAATTTAATGACGTGAATAGTACTTGTTTTGAGGATGCATTTCATAGAATTAAGAATTTTGGGTAATAAAACTAATTATGTTTGGTCTTAAAATAAGCACATTTTTGCGTATATTTAAGTATGGCGCGTGCTTATTTTTAGTAAAATATCATATAAGTTAAAACGTTATCGTAATAAAATTTAAAATATTTGTCCTTGATATAAGAATATACTGGTAATTAATTTAAGGCATACATTAATTTAAATACAGTTTTTTTAAATATCTATGGAAAATTCGTTACATTATATTGATTATAATGTTACTCTTTTAAATGAATCATTTTCTTTGAAATCATTTAATATTCATAGAAAATTCAATAACACAACACTTTATCTTTCTAAATAAATATTTTATTTGTTATATTTTATATTGTAAAATACAAAAAAATATAATACATATTACTGATAACCTTGAACATTTTATAATTTAAAACAATATGTAATTGTATAAAGACAAATCGGCCAACACACTTGTTATGTATCGATTCTATTGCGGGATTCGCTTCTCTATTTGTTGTCCATTAACAATTTTTATCGGAACCGACCTTCATGATTTTGAACCTAGAATTTGGCTGGAATTTAAATAGAAATTACACTGCATTTTTCATACATATGTATATTCAAATAAAGTTCAATTGCGCGAACTGAAATAAAAATAATATGAATAGAAATCAAACAGAATGATTTATATACGATAAAGTATTAAAATAAATGTTATCATATAACTGTCACAAAATGTTGAAAAATAAGAGATATATTAAAATCTTTGGAATATACTTACTTACACTGAAATATTTAGTCACTCTTCTACGACACAAATTCACATAAGAGATCCATACAAAATTTGCTGTACCAAAAGTTTAAAAAATATTTATGTATGATATTATTAATAATAGAAACTGATTGTTTTGAAAGTGGCGAAAGTGACATTTTTCATATAAATTGAGTTATCAAAAATAATTTTCTCAAAAAATCAATCGTGACTTAGATTTTAAAATCTTAAGTTTTGTTAGCAAACAAAACTACAAAAACTTATTAAAAATTACTTCTGTAAAACAAAAGCTAATGCTGCTTATGACATTCTTAACCCTGGTGTTAAATTAGCAAATCTGACTAATCCTACATTAAGAGTCCATTTGGTCAACATTACATTTTTCATATAAAATGAATATGGAAGACAATATTGTATATTTATTTTTATTCAATACTTTGTGAAAAGGGTCCGCCAAATAACTTTTTTTTTGAAAATGCTATAAAAAAAACTACTGAATATTTTCTCAAATTTCTGTTTTTTATTTGAAAGTACAATCCTTCCGGTTAATAATGGAAAATAATTTCATTCAAATGGCTGCCTCGGCTGGCCATGCAGTAGCCTTGCATGTATGCAGCTGTATTTCACCAATGGCTTCACGAATATTGTCCTTTAAAGCGTCAATTGTCTCTGGCTTGTCGGCGTAACACTTGTCTTTGAGGGCACCCCACAAATAATAGTCCAACGGTGTCAAATCGCAGCTCCGAGGTGGCCAAACGACATCAGCTCTGCGGCTGATAATGCGATCTTCTAAAACAGGGCGCAAAACATCGAGGGTAGCTTCGGCTGTGTGGCACGTAGCGCCGTCCTGTTGAAACCAAATGTTGCCAATATCCTCCTCTTCAATTTTGTATGGCGTCATTCATGGTCTTTATGCAAAATTCGTCTGAATGATGACTCCGAAATGTTCAATTGTTGAGAACGACGGTGAATTGATGTTGATGGCGCTTCACGTACACTTTCTGCCACAGCAGCAATATTCTCGAGGGTACGCACTGTTTTTGGCTTTTCACGCTTTGGTTTATCGATGAGGATGCCAGTTTATTTCACTTTTTTCACAAGATAATGAACATACGGAGCTGTCGGTGCTTCTCTTCTTCCAAAATCCGTACGCAATTTTCGCACACATTCTGCAACATTACCATGATTTTCAAAGTAATGTCGCAATATTTCCCAGCGTTGTTCAAGCGTATACACAACCATATTCGTTCAGCGGAAGGATAAAACTAATTATCTGTCAAATCAGACATGAGTTAAGTGTTACCATTCACGAAATAAGCACTAGTTGAAAAAAAACGTTAGATGGCGGACCCTGTATTACCGTTTATAAAGGAAACGATACAAAAATTAGACCAGATGGGCCTAATCTAACAGCAGGTTTAATTATGAAGTACTTATGAAGCAATTATGAACACGAAATCAAGGAAAAATTTAAACTAAAATTCCAAAAAGGAAAACATCTTTTTAAATAAATTATATTTGGAAAACTTTTTAACAATAACTTTGTTTGTGTGAAAACACGTATTTTATATGTGAACGTCAGTTCGCATATATATTTTGTTCTAATACATTAATATATGCGTTCCAAATTAAATTTCTTGATTTTCAAATAAAATATATATGTTCAGAAATACATAATACTTACAAATATTGTTTCCAAATCTATTGTTTCCAAATCTCACTTATTTGTTGTAATTTATAAATGGCATTCAGCACTGCATTTTTCATATATCCATCAAATTTATCTTCGAATATTGCGTGATCTAAAGTTAAAATAATTAAATTTTTTCTGAAAATAAATCAAATAAAATTATCTATAAACAAAAAAAAATGCAAATAAATTGTATCATATCACAATTGGAAAACGCTGAAAACTAAGAGAAATATTTCAGCCGTTCATATATAATACTTACGTTGAAATATTTTGTAAAATTTGCCACTCTTCTCACAAAAGACCCATTCTAAAATTGTGTTACTAAAAAAATTAAAAAAGATAGTTATATGTATAACATATTATTAATAATAAATTTCTATATTGCCACAAATAATTTTACATTTATGCATTATGCGCTGGTATTTATACCCTACACCACACTGTGGTACAGGGTATTATAAGTTTGTTTCATGGCAGATGTTTGTAACACCTGAAAATAACACAGCTAGACCCACCTTAAAGTATACCGATCGACTCAGAATCACTAGCTGAGTCGATTTAACGATGTCTGTCCGTCCGTCCGTCCGTCTGTCCATGTAAAGTTGTTCGTCGACTACAGGTCGCAATTTCACTCCGATCGTTCTGAAATTTTGCAGTTTAGAGTATTTCGCGGCTGTTAAGCTCTCTATTGAATTTGGTTGAAATCGGTTCAGATTTAGATATAGCTCCCATATATAACTTTCGTCCGATTTGGCCCTTTAGTCCTATAGAAGCTGTATTTTACATCCGATCGTTTTGAAATTTAGAATGGTAGAGTTTCTTGATCCATGAACCAACATTGCCGAATTTGAAGAAAATCGGTTAAGATTTAGCTATAGCTCCCATATATATGTTTCGTCCGATTTTGTTCTTTAGTCCTGTAGAAGCTGTATTTTACATCCAATCGTTTTGAAATTGTGAATGGTAGAGTTTCTTGATCCACGAACCAACATTGCCGAATTTGAAGAAAATCGGTTAAGATTTAGCTATAGCTCCCATATATATGTTTCGTCCGATTTGGCTCTTTAGATCCAATCGTTTTTATACCCTACACCACACTGTGGTACAGGGTATTATTTAAGTATAAAATGTCCCAAAAGTAAATTTATGTAAACTATTTATACATGAATTACAAAATTTATATATCAGAGTTATTCAATATTTCGAGAGCTGTGTAGGGTATTATATAGTCGGCCCCGCCCGACTTTAGCCTTTCCTTACTGGTTTTAATAAATAAATACTTTCAATTAAAATGTGTTTTGTTAATTTTGTAATTGCCAATGAGATGTTTATTTCAGGATAATAATATTATTTTTCACGTACCTAAACATTTTCCCATTGTCTCTTTCAGTATTACAAAATCTATTACTCACTTTTTTATCATCCATTTGGCACGAATCACGAAACAAGATCTCCTTCTAAAACGCATGTACATCGCCATAAATAACATACAGCAAAAATAACTATCGCACACGCACTCCCTTATCACAGAGATCGATGGTGACGCCGACGGCATAACCACATGCATACACACATGTACACGACGGTTTCATCTGTTGTTGTTGCTATGCTTTAGCAAAAATAACTTTTAACAGCCCATATTAAAATTATTTTCGGTGCAATATGCACGTATGTATGCACGTATACTTACATATTCACAGCAACCAAATTTTTCACAATCCACGTCCCGAAAACAGACAACCGTTTCCTTCCATCGCTTGTAAATAACTGACGATTTAAAAGAAAACGAACAACAGAACTTTTCTCTATTTTCTCTTCTAGCATTCCATAACAATTATTGATTCACACATTACCAAACAAAACTGATTCTCTCGTATGTATTCTTAAAAATAATGACAATAGTCATAAAATTTATTACCAAGACAGCCTTTCCTTTAAGGGGAGCATAGCCTTAAATTTATTACTCAAATATGTATCTCATACTGTTAATTAAGTCCGATTCGGCATTAAAACTATTACATGTCTACGTCATAGTGTTAATGTAGAAAATCCTTAAAAGAATATTACTTAAAATAATGCGGATTGTAACAAAAATAATGATTTTTTTCTTTAATTTATTTAAAGAAGCGCGTACACAAAACTAATGATTAGATAGTCATTAATTCAAATTCAAAACACTTTATATTAAGGAAAATTTCGTAAAAAACGTGTAAATTTTCATTAATTTAATTAAAATTGTCATTTAATTGATGCCGAGGTAGCATACTTAATATAAGAATGTGTCATCATTAGTTTTATTACTATTTTTTTTCAGTGTATCCTGACATAGCTCCCAAATCTGGTTTGATAAAACCGCTATAACACAAAAATTTGAAGATTATTCACAACTTACCGCCGCATTGTGGTTCAGAATTGAATTTTACTGGCCAAAAGTCAAATTTTTTGTCATCGCCGATTTCTAAAATTTTAATGTCATTCAATAGCAAACATATTGAGACTAGGGTAGCCAAAAAATTAGATCATAATATTTATTATTGTGGTTTGCTGCTGAAAACAAATATTTTATGTAATTTTGAAAAAAAAATAACTTATTTTTTGTATATTTTTGTAGAAGGAAATTGTCATTTCTCGCAAACTATTATCGATAGAGGGTTAATAGGATAGTACTCTTTGAGAAATTGTCAAAAGTATTACTGTACTGTTTACACGTGGTTTGTTATAACATATTTCCACAGGTACTATATTTTTGTCAAATTGGTATTTTTGTGGAATGAAACTTTTTAGCATCAAGAGACTTCAAGAAGATTTTGGTACCAGAAGAAAGGAGAATGTGTCCTCTTTAAGCCTATATATGGGCAAATATCACAATTTTTTAACACAGGGGTAATGTATGTTGTTTGACCCTTGCATAAGTTGATGGAATTAGATAAACCACAAACATAAAAGTTGTTTCCCAAAAAAGTTTGTTATTATCTAAAAAACTTTTGATGTTATAAGCACAAAAATTTCAAAATTGTGAAAAAAGTCCTAGAAATGTGCATATCTGTATCCATTCTTTTATAAGTTGTGGGCAAACTATTTATTCTGAAGTTATTGTTCTTTTTATTTTACCTGTTCTTTTGACTATGTTGTACACCAAGCCAAGTTGTGTGTGTTTTATGGCATATTTACCATATAACTTTTTTTCAGTTTTTTTGGGTCGTTTTTTATTTTACCTAAGTTTATGCTACTTATGAACAGAGTATGACACTATACATGTAAGAAAAGGATAAAATCCAGTGGTATTCGAATACAAACTCAGTTGCAAAATTATATGCAAGCAGAAACAATCAAATTTTAGAATATTAACAAAATGGAGAACTTCAGTTATAAAGAATTATCCGAAGAGTATTTTAGAAACAAAATTAAGGAAGATGTTTTAAGTTACGTTCAAAGCAAAGTAAATTCCTCAAGCATCAAAATACAATTGGAACTGCAAAATAAAGTAAATATTTCATCAACAACTTAACTAAGCGCTACAAACAAGTTGAATGGAATAAACATAAATGTTATAAGACCTTTGTAATATGGTTAGAGGGCGAACTTAGTGTCCAAGTATTTTCAGAGAGTAAAAATCAAAACAATTGTGGGAGACTACCAAAATCACTCGGCAACTGTAGCGATAGATCTAAAAGGCGGAAACTTAAGGATATCAATGAAGAAATCGGATGTGAAACTATTGCAGAAAGCTTGTTACATCAATTGCGATCACAAAAAAAAACGCACAAAGGCCGAAATTGTTGAAAAAGTTTTAAACGCTAGTCCTCTGAGAACAAAACGGATTATTAAGAGTACTCCAACTCCAAGCGATGAAACACAGTTCTCAAATGAAAAGGCATTAGCATTATTTTTGGATTTGAAGTTAACAAAACACCAATATACACAGCTCAGGTTGCGTGCGATTGAAAAAGGCTCAAATCTGTATCCATCATATCGTCACATACTTGCTGCTTAAAAGGACTGTTTGCCACCAACGACACTATTAAAATCACATCGAGTTCGGCAGAGGTAAAACATCAAGACCTACTTAATCATACAGCTCAACGCTTGCTACAATCATTTAAAGGACATGATTTGAAGAAATATGGGAACTGCAAGTTAACTCTCTTTTGCAACTGGGGATGTGATGGTTCTTCTGGACAAAAACAACACTAGCCAACAGTCGTTTTGTTATTTGGTTCTAGCATAGTTTTTCTCATTTATTTTGACCTACTGAACACGAAAATGAGTTTTAAAAATTTTTCTGTCGATTGGTTTTCGAGATACAAATTTTTGAAATTTTTTTTTTAAATTTTTGGAGGTACACTTACAATTTTGAGCATATCTTTCGTCTTCTTTGACGTATTTGATCCTACTACTACTCAAATTAAAGCAAATTGAGCCGTCTACAACTCATTCTCAGAAAATTTTCAAATCGGGTGAGTAGTTTTGATGTTGGCGGCTTAAAAAGTTAAAAAAACTGCGTTTTTTTAGTAAAAATGTGGCAGAAAAATTCATATAAAAATTCATATAAAATATAAAACGCGATGCTAACAGCGATTTTGGGTTTTTTACGTATAGCTGGCATTTTTCCAAAGAAAATAAGCACTTACTTAACAAAATCTGACAACAAATAGCGGACTTATAATTTTTTTGGTATAAGACCGAAATTCCGCTATTTCACGATATTTTGATTTTCATTATTTGCACACATAACCTACTAGGAGGGATCGAAAAAGCAAGTTTTTTATAATCCTTTTGGAATAGAACGGAACAGTTGCTCCTATACATAAGTTACTTCTGTTCAAAATTTCACCACCCTGGGTTAATGTCTTCTGTTCTGGCAAGGGACGTGAAATTTCAAAAATTTAGTGAAATCAGCATTTTTTTTTTGGAAATTTTTTCAAATGTCACAGCACTTTGCAGTTTTGATAAAATTTTTAAATTAATATTAATAACACAAATATTTCATAATTGTAAAAAACCTATTTACAATACCGTAGGGACGTTTCGTCGAAAATGGTATAATGAAAATGCAGAACATAGAGACACAGGTGCATTTTACGATACGAATTTTGGCGAACCCACTTTACATGTACAAAATTGTTTGGAAAAAACGTTTACGTAATTTTTATGATTCTCAGAATTAAAAAAATAAGTAATACACAAATAGTTATTTAATTTTTATGATTGTGGTTGCAGAGTAATATACGCTTCTGAATGTGCGTGGACGCTCTTCGTGTTCCTTTATGACTGCTACTCCGTTCACAGTCAATTAAAGGGAAAAAAGGGAATTACACTTTTTTATTGATGTGTGTTTTCCCGATGGCTACCTGTATCGGATTTTTTACAGAAATTCCCCCCACATTTGTGAGTGGTCATTATTTGGAAACTTTTCCACAATTTGAAACGCACACTTGCTGAATCAGGTATATAGCCACCCTTAAAAGATGCGCCCATTCATAAGTACCTGTCAGTAAAATATTGTAACATACTTAGTATTTATAGGTGTTCATTTATCGTTTTTTGTCATTCAACAAGTGTCTAGGAACGCGAGTAGTACGAGTAAAAAGTGAAACAAATTGAATTTAAGTGCATATAATACCTACCCAACAAGTAAGACAATGAGTAAAAGACTACGTGTATTCGAGTGTTTGAACAATCCAGACAATTTCTGCAATGTTTGTGGCGAGTTTATAAAGAATAATCACGCACACACGTTTACTCCAGCAGTGCAATTGCACTATTTGAATAATTTTGGAATTTCACCAAATATCACAGAACCATGGACACCTAAGTCGCTATGTGATCTTTGCTAAATAATCCTAACCAACTGGGCAGCTGGCGGAAGGTAAGAATTTTTATTTAAACACATTAAGCAAAGCAAATATAGTAATTTATTTTAATTTTAGGCGCCATATGAAATTCGATACACGAATGATGTGGAAAAAGCCGCTATGCCATTCCACAGACTGTTATTTTTGCCTCGCCACAAACAGTGGGGTAGGGAGATTTTTAAAATGGAACTACGCTCAAGTGGGATCGTTTGCACTTCCAGTACCACATTCGAATGATGTACCATATCCAGTGTGCCCTGGTGCATCTCTTCAAAAAGCAGAATCGTCAGATCAAGAGTCCGAGTCAAGTGCAAGCGAATTTGGGGCGTGCAGAAAGCGAAAATTACTGTCACAGGCCGAACTAAACGATTGGGTGCGCGATTTTGGTCTCACTAAGGAGAAATCCGAACTTTTTGCGTCTCGGATGGTACAGTGTGGATTTGCGGATTCAGAAGTGAAAGTAACAGCGTACAGGAAGCGTCACCAGCAGTATGCAAAATTTTATACAAAGAAAGACGAAATATGTTTTTGCAGCGACATTTCCGGCTTGTTCCAAGAGCTTCACCAAATTCACAACCCCAATGAATGGAGGTTGTTTATTGACAGCAACAAAGAGAGCTTGAAGGCAGTTCTCTTACATAATGGGAATGAAAAGCCATCTCTTCCTATTGCTCATGCGGTTCATTCAAAGGAGAACTATGAAACTATGAACATTTTGCTGAAATGCATAGAGTATAGCAAATATAATTGGAAAATATGCGCCGACCTCAAAGTTGTGGCCATTCTGTGTGGACTCGAAGGAGGCTATACGCGACATTGCTGTTTTCTGTGCCTTTGGAATAGCCGCGCTGATGATCAGCATTATATTAAAAAAAATGGCCGGAACGAACGAAACCTGTAGTTGGAGAAGAGAATGTTCAGCGCAAACCACTAATAGAGAACCGTGAAAATATAATACTTCCGCCGCTGCACAAAGAAGGACAAAGAAGGACAAAGAAGGTGAAGCTTTTGCCTATTTACGGTCAATTTTCCCTTACCTTTCGCTGGCAAAAATTAAAGAAGGAGTCTTCGCAGGACCCGAGATAAAAAAAATGTTGAAAGATGAAACATTCCCGAAGCTGTTATCACCCATCGAAGCCGCAGCATGGAATTCCTTCAGGCTTGTTGTGGAAAACTTTTTAGGAAACAACAAAAGCGATAATTATAAGGACATAGTTGAGGATCTGGTAAAGAACTATGATGCAATGGGTAGGTTTTTTTTGAAACAAATGTTAATTTAAATAGCGTTTTAATTCTCGTTTTTTTTCATTTTTGGGTAGGAGTGCACATGTCACTTAAAATACACTTTCTGCATTCTCATTTGGATTTTTTCCCTGAGAATTTAGAATTACTCATTTTTTTTGGGCGTTGATTTGGTTAATTTTGTTAGTTTAGCTAACCTGGCACATCCATTTCTAATTGTGCCATACATTGAGTATGTAGTGCTCTAAATAAATTAAAAAATAATATACTAAGACTAATTTGTTTATTTTAAATTAAGTTCAAATGTATTTATTCGTTTGCGTTGGGTAGGTAAGCTGTGCAAATAATGAAAATCAAAATATCGTGAAATAGCGGAATTTCGGTCTTTTACCAAAAAAATTATAAGTCCGCCATTTGTTGTCAGATTTTGTTAAGTAAGTGCTTATTTTCTTTGGAAAAATGCCAGCTATACGTAAAAAAACGAAAATCGCTGTTAGCATCGCGTTTTATATTTTATATGAATTTTTATATGAATTTTTCTGCCACATTTTTACTAAAAAAACGCAGTTTTTTAACCTTTTTAAGCCGCCAACATCAAAACTACTCACCCGATTTGAAAATTTTCTGAGAATGAGTTGTAGATGGCTCAATTTGCTTTAATTTGAGTAGTAGTAGGATCAAATACGTCAAAGAAGACGAAAGATATGCTCAAAATTGTAAGTGTACCTCCAAAAATTTAAAAAAAAAAGTTCAAAAATTTGTATCTCGAAAACCAATCGACAGAAAAATTTTTAAAACTCATTTTCGTGTTTAGTAGGTCAAAATCAATGAGAAAAAGTATGCTAGAAACAAATAACAGAGAAAATTTTGTTATTTGTGACCTAGTGCAATACAAGCAATCTGTATGTGAAAATACTTCAGACGCAGATATGTTCATGGTGTCATTTGTGCCTATGCGATTGATAAAGAATTTGGAAGACTCGGAACCTTCGACCAGTACGAGGCAGGCAAAGGATATTTGGAAAATTAAAACACCATCTTCTACGAAATAGTACAGACCAATCAAATTTGAATTAAAAAAAGAAACTCATGAACCCAAATTACAAGACTGCAGCCATTAAAAGTAGAAATTGAAGGCCAGACAATTGAAATTAACTACCAATTAGTGCTAACGATGATAGATGGAAAAGTTGCCAGTCTTGGACTGGCTTCATCCAGCTGCATTATATGTCAATCTACATCAAGCAAATTAAACCAAGTCCCTGAAAAATCAGTAGATAATACTGATGCATATGAATTTGGATTATCGCCACTACATACAAGAATACGATTTGTGGAACACATACTTAAAATCAATTATGATTTGGATTTTGGACCTACAGGATCAATAACAAACAATGACACCAACAAGGATTTAAGAAATTAAAAAAAGAAACATATTCAGGATGAATTTCTCAGATGTATGTTGATTATAGACCTACCAAAACAAAGATCAGGCAATACCAATGATGGGAATACAGCAAGGTTCTTTCCTGGTCCCGAAAAAGCATCTGAAATAACTGGTGTTGATATAAATCTCATTTGAAGATTTAAAACAGTTATCGATGTACTTGCGTGCCATAAACAAATTGATACTAAAAAATTTTATGAATATACCAAGGAAACTGCACGAATATATAATACCAAATATTCAGGGGGAAATATGTCTGCAACAGTTCACAAAATTCTTTATCATGGAAGAGATGTCATTGGGCATCATCGGAGATCTATCAGAGGAAGCCCAGGAAAAAAATAAGGATTACAGGTTTTATAGAGAGCACAATACCAGAAAAATATCTCGAAATTGTACAAACGAAGATCTATATAATATTTTGTTGGCAACGTCAGATCCCCTCATCTGCAGCATTCGAAATCAATGGAAAGTAAAACATCGGGACCAGGCTATGAAGCCGACGCGGCGCAAACGGGCGGCGCGCCATCGCCGATGATTTTTTACAAGCCGGCGCCGCCGCCGATTTTAGCGGCTCATATCGGCTGAAACTCAGCCGCCGAATTTTATTTGGTGAGTCAAGAAGATTTTATTTTTGCAACCATGAAAATTTAGAAAGCGACTACTAAGTGTTACCTTAGGTTCGGAATTTGCAATATTTAGAGTTAAGTACAAAGCGTAGCGTACAAAGTTTATAAAAAGTTGCTAATGTTAATATAAGATATGGATATCTTTTATTAAAAAAACGAAAATTACAGCTGAACCGATTTTTTCAAAGTCTACGTTTAAAAAAGTTTGAGTTCCAAAAAAAATGGTTTCCCTCGATTTTTTTTCAAATTTTCACAGAATATTCGGAAGGGCGTTTAAAATTCATATGTGTCTGCACATAGAAGAAAAGCGCCAAAATTAAGAGACCAATCTTAGTATTTCGTCCATAACTTTTAAAAATACTGAGGCCCAAAACCATCGGATCAAAACTCCGGAACGACCCAATTCCTTTTGGCCAAGGATTGTCAACTTAATAACAAATGTATCAACCATTGACGATTTATTAAACCGATTTTCAATATTATATCAAACTTCCATAACTTTGTGTTAATTATAAGTTTTTTCCTCTAACGCTAAATATAAAAAAGCCACTTTTGCAGGAGAATTACATTCGTATTCGTGCGTTTTCGATTGTGGAAAATTTACCGGCTCAGCCGATTGTTGAAAATTGATCGGCTCAGCCGATCAGCCGCCGCTGCCTATCGATATTTTTCCATGCGCCGCCGCCGCCGAAAATGTTGGTCGGTTTCATTGTCTGATCGGGACTTAGATGAAGATGCAAGAGGGCTGCTAGAGGACAGAAATAATACGGAACAAAATATGGAATAAATGCATGCAACTTTTCAACCGAACGAATATTTTTTTAGTTTTACAAAATTTATTATTAAAATGGTTTATTTATCAACGTATGACATTCTTTTAATAAATAAAGAAGATGAAAACAGAACAAAACCCTACATTTCCATGCTAAGTATTAAAAACTCAAAAGTTCAACTTTGACCTTGAATTCCTCAATAACTGCTGACCCGATTTCATTGAAATAAAAACTGCCGAAAAGCTTAAGGACTTACCTGTCGAACAAAAAAAAAATACTAAAATGTCTCTATCGGTTACAGAGTTTTGGCTAGTAAAAAAAGATTCTGAACCACTGTGCGTCGAGGTTTTCAACATACGAGCTCCACAACAGATTTTGTAATTTGATGATGAGTACATTTATTAGGAACCTGACACTTCGCGAAAGATGCAGAAGGTTTAATTTAATTCTTAAACTTTTTGATTATTGCAAAAGTTTTTTCGAACCATTTTTCCTTAAACTGTGATATTATTGTAGCATTTTCTCAGTAAGTTTAAATTGAATTCAATTGTGGCAATACTCTTATGTAAAATCTCATAACTTGTACAAATTAAATATAATATCAAACGAATAAATATCAATAATAATAAAAAAACATAATTCAAAATGATTTATCTGCCCCTAGCTGCCCCTTTGGCTTCTAGGGGCAAAAAGATTTTCTTAAACTTTTTGATTATTGCAAAGGTTTTTCGAACCATTTTTCCTTAAACTGTTATATTATAGTAGCATTTTCTAAGTAAGTTTAAATTGAATTCATAACATGTACAAATTAAATATAATATCAAACGAATAAATATCAATAATAATAAAAAAAAAAAAACATAATTCAAAATGATTTATCTGCCCCTAGGTGCCCCTTTGGCTTCTAGGGGTAAAAAAGATATGGTTCCAGAAATTGCATGGCGTGGGAACTCACTGCTACGTTTTTTTTTTAAGGTATAAAGTTGGTATCGTATACCTAATACGAGGTATATTCAAAGAATATCGCGAATTTTTAATTTCCGCGGGCTACGTGTATTTGATTTTTGATATTTTTGTAGCGTTATGTTGATACTCATGTCCCTTACTTATGCTGACAAGGTCGGCCATTTTGAATGTTTAGTTAATTTTTGACAGCTGTTTTGCTTGGATGTGTTTTAACTTGTCTTCGATTTTTATCTATTTCAGAAAATGGATCAAAGAATCTGCATCAAATTTTGTGTGAAAAACAAAATAAAGTGCGCTGACGCATTCCGAATGTTGACTGTGGCATACACTGAAAAAAAAATGCTTCATAGCATCAATGAACGCGTTTCATTAATTATTTTACATTGATACAATGAAAGTGTTCATTGATGCAATGAAAATGCCATTACGGGAATGAAATGTTTCTTTAAAGCGTTTTTCTAATGTATGACGTGTCATTGATGGAATGAAACGGTTTACATTGATGGTATGAAGTTTACATTTTATAAAAAAAAGGAAGACTTATATAAAATGAACAAAAAAATTATCAGTGGTGTAAAGATTTTAACATCAATAAAACAAAATAATACTACACAAACAGATTTACTATTTTTTTGTGCTTTTTATTCTCAAAAAAGGTCTATGAAACTGTTTCTTTATATTAATGTAACATTTCATAGAAGTTTAAAAGTTTCATTGCTGCAATGAAGTGGTGCGGTGAAGAATATAAACAATGAAATTAGCTTTATATTGATGTTATATATATATATATTTTATCTATTTTATAAACATTTTAGGAGTATGTAGTGGTGTTAATTAAACAACAATACTTTACGGAGGTCTATGAAACAGATGCATTAAATTAATGTAACAATTCATAGATAGAAATGTAAAGTTTCATTCCAGCAATGAATTTAAACAGTGAATATACTAACAAAGTGTTTGTCACATTACATACATATGTACATACCTATATCTTCCCAAATGTGTTTGTGTGGTAATAAATGTAATATGTTGATGTGTGAATCAGAGTCGTGCAAGCTCAATGAAAACGATGGAGCGGCGTAGTTTTCTTGCATTTGTTTGAGAGGAGAGAGAGGCGGAATTCTATGAATCTACACCGCACAGTGGCATTAACGTCGAATGCAGGTGGTTTGTTGGTAATAATATGATTCACTAATAATTTCAAGGTGTTCATATTATTAGATGTATTATCAATTAACATGACATTTTGGCAATAATTTTATACTTTTATAATCGCACTGACATATTTATTTAATTATTATTATTATTCAAACAGCAGTCGGTGTACATTAATTCAAAATTGTCAAAAGGGTTTTTTTTTTATCAAATTTTATGTATTCATGATCCATTCTGTTTACGTTTACGAATTTGTAAACTAAAATTTTTTTTGAATCGATTATTGTCGTGAAGCTGAATTGTATTCACAATATATTTCGAACATTAAACAGTTTTTAGTGCACGATATTAATTATTCTGAACCACTGTGCCACAACTGTCATCAATAGATAAACAAATATTAAATACATTAGGTGTGCTGTTGCAACCAGAAAATAAATTCTCTATGGCAAACATACAACAACAACCCACCCCTTGCTATGCAAACTCTTCGTAAAAAAATATCCAGTTATTTTTTTGTGTGTTTGGCGAGTCAAAACAAATCAGTGGCGAAGAATCAATTGTTGTATGAGTGCTGGCAGCAGCCTTTTGATTTAGTTTATAATAGACATTAAACGGACGTAGTTGTGCGCGTTAATAAAAAAATTCAAAAGTGAAAATATTAAAAGTGAAACAAAATGTCAACAAATACTGAATGAGAAATGTTTTTTGTGTGTTACTTCATTTGAAAGAAATGAAATCTATTTAAGCACTTAAAATAATATAATTTTCTTAAAACAAATGACAACTATAGATGTTGTGGAAGTACATAAAAAGACACGTCAAGCTTGAAATGGCATGTTCGAAAAAACAGAAGTTGGAAAATATATGTCAAATGCCACAACAAGAAACAATTTTCAAGAACCATATCCGAAGTCAACGATGGAACACTCCAAAAACACTAGGTAAGTACTTTCTACCAAGTTATGTCCTAAACATATTTTCATTCACTCCTATTTACAATTTTTTTATTTGTTTAGAAATTGGGGAAAATGCGGAAATGTACGCACATAGCCTTAGATATGACAATCTATCCGCAGATGACTTTAGGTTGGCCTGGACTGCTAATTCCAAATTTAAAAATGCGGTTTAAGTGTTTACTTAAATTGTATTTACGAATACACAAATGCAGTTAAAAAACGAGTTTAAAAGAACAAACTGTATTGTGATTCATTTTTTATTTTCTAAACTTCAGTTGTCTTTTTATTTTAAAATTTCTCAAAACCCACAATTTTAATTATTTATTTATCTAATTTGAAATGTATTTTTTGAATAATCGACCTTTATTCTGTATTTTAGTTGTTTTTAATTAATAAACAAGCTCGAGGTCTTTTATATTATATTTTCAGATTGAAATGATTTTAAAGTTATGAACAAACACTGATGTACTACAATAAACATTGCAATAAAAAACGGAGAATTTTGTTTAATTTTCTATTTTATTTCAGAGCAAAGGTATGAAACATGTACATTTCATAAATGAGACATGTTCATTGCATCAATGAAACATGTTCATTGAATCAATGAAACATGTTCATTGCATCAATGAAACATGTTCTATGAATCAATGAAACATTTTCATTGCATCGATGAAACATGTTCATTGCATCGATGAACCATGTTCATTGCACCAATGAAACATGTTCATTACAACAACGAAACGTTTTCATTACATTAATGCAACTTATTCATTACATTAATGAAACTCGTTCATTACATTAACGTAATATTTCATGACATCAATGTAACAAATTTCTATGAAACTTACTAGTTCAATGTAACATTTTACATTGTATCAATGAAGCCTTACATTGGTTCAAAAACAATGTAACTTTTCATTGATACAATATAAAATTTCATTGATGGAATGAAGCTTTTTCTCTGGGTGTATGGTGAAGCTACCTTGGACCAAAGCAACGTTTATCGGTGGTACAAAATGTTCTTAGAGGGCTGAGAAGATGCGAAGGACGAACAGCGTGCCGGACGCCCGAGCACGTCAACAACAGACGAAAACATCACAGTTTTCTTTGATTGCAGGGGTGTGGTGCATTTTCTTGCCACAGGGTAGTACGGTCAATAAAGAATATTACCAGCAAGTTATGCGCAAATTACGCGAAGCAATCCGCCAAATACGCCCGGATTTGTGGAAGAACAAAAACTGGCTCTTGCACCATGATACACATCGTTGCTTGTGCGCGAATATTTGGCTAAAAACGTATTCCCTGACCCAGCCCCCTGTGACTATTTTTTGTTCCCAAAACTGAAAAGGCCCATGAAAGGACGACGCTACGCCACGATTGAGGAGATAAAGTCGGCATCGAAGGAGGAGCTGAACAAGATCACAAAAAATTATTATTTGAAGTGCTTCGAGGATTGGAAAAAAACGTTGGCAGAAGTGTATTATATCCGAGGGGAATTACTTTGAAGGGGACAAAATAGATATTCATGAATAAATAAATACTTTTTGAAAAAATACAAAATTCGGTACTTTTTGAACTTACTACGTATAATTATAGTAGGTATAAAGAGCTAGAAAACAATTATAGTTTAGAAATGATTAGTATTTTAGATATATCTATTAAAATCTATATATTTCTACATTCGTAATCGAATTAAATGAAACTATTCAAAATGATGGCAATTTTAGATCCTTGCTAAGGTATCGGGCGATAACAGATTCGAATTTGAATAGTCACCACGAAACGCAATGTATGTATATAAGCAATCGTGTTCAAAATTAAATTATAAGTACTTGTCACACTCTTATACACCGACAGCTTGAGATAATTAATAATTCCAAAGCTTTCACCATCATGGCGGACGAATTATCTGCTATTTCAGGGGTTGAGCAAGTTTCAATGTGTATCCGGTACCTTAATGAAAACGATGGCGATATAAAATTTGTGAAGATTTTTTGAGTTTCGTCCCAACAAAAAAGTTCAATGGAAATGCTTTGGCTGAAGTTATTCTAAATTTCTTCAAAACGTCTGGTATTGAATGCAAGTATTAATTTGGGCAATGCTATGATGACGTAGAGTAGAGCTGTCAAAATATCGAAAGCACTATCGATAGTTTTATTTTTGGGGCAATATTGATAGTTTTTATTCACTATCGATAGTATCGGTAAAATGTAAATTTTCGGCCAAATGGCCACGAAGTTTTCTACGAAATCAGAACTGTTAGTTATCTTCGGTAAGAATTTGAATCGGAAGGCTTCGGAATACATGTTTCAGAACAAAGAATGAAATATAAAGAATAATTGGAGAATTGTTTCTTTTAAAACAGTCGACCCCACTTCGGACCTCTCCCTAAAAATTGCCATTAAAACGTGTCATATTTCAAAAGTCATACAAATCTTAAGAACGTTGATAAAGGACCCTGATTATTATTAAAGATGTTGACAATATGTATGAATCTTGACGATGATGTATTTCGATTAAATTTCGTTAGTTGTAAGGGGTGCGAAGCTGAGTCGTCCGTTTTAAGAAAAGTAATTCTCCAAGAGTCCTCTTTACTCCATTCTTAGGACAGTACCATAAAATTCAACTTATACCCCAAGATAACTAATATAACGAATTTCACAGAAAATTTCACTTTTCTCAAAAGTAATCGATAGCCAATATTTAAGGTTTTAATTAATGGTCCGTGGGTTAGAAGAGAGCTATGGGATCGCAATAAAAGGCTATTAATTCAAATCGTAAGTCCCGCCCAAAGATTCCACTAAATTGGGAAAATCAAGCAAGTTACTTTGTTCCAAGATAAGTATTAAAATTTTAATAACAATGATTTTTTTGCTGAGCTCTATAAGATATTTGTTTGCAATGTTTTTTTCTTTTATATTATTGAATTACATTTTATTTTAATTTATAAAATATCTTCGTGGCTTGCTTTTCTTCTAAAATTAGGACAATCAGACATATCTTTAACAAATTATCCCATAGTATCGATACTATCGATAGTTTTGACGAAAAATATCGAATGGGGCTACTATCGATAATTTGATAGTTCTACGTATGAACAATGAACGGAGAATTTCATTGCGCGCAAGCATATATACAAGAAAAGTACATCTCCATGATGATAAAAAGCTAAAATTATAGTGATATTGCAGAAAACGATGGGTAGAGCAACATGAGTCTGTTGAAATATATCTTTACCTACAAGTAGCCGTTATCGAGGCCTTGGAATGCATTTACCCACCTGGTCTGATCAGAAAACAACAACATCTGAATTTCAGTTATTTTTGACTATAAAAACGTTGGATTTTCAAGTTTCGGTCCATGTAGCTCATTCAGTTCAATGCTTGGCATTATCTTTAAGTCGCGTTCTTCAAAGTCAAAATCAAGACTTAGCCGAAGCCGTCCATCTGGCTGAAAATACGAAAAAGGAATTGATGGATATACGCCAAAATGGTACTCACCATTTTAGTGCAATTTTTGCTACTGTTAAAATATTATGCGAAGGACAAGACATTAAAATCAAGAAACCTAAGATTTCGGCCCGACAATACAATGTTGCAATGTTAAAGCAACAAGTATTAAAGAATGTTATAAGATTTCGACCTATATTCATTATCTAGATTTATTCATCGCTCATCCCTAAGATCGCTTTTAAAACACCGCGGAATTCTAACAAATTTCCCCTGTATTTTTCCACCTAAATTGACAATACTAAATGAAGAAAGTTGTAAACAATTTTTTGAAAAAACTCTTCAATTATGTCTGACAGTTCTTTTGAAGAGTGGATTAGTGCAGTGAAGCTTTCGAGAAGAAGAATTGAAGCGGATAGTGTCAGAAATTGCCTGGAAACTCATGATTTATGTAATATAGATGAATTTCCAAACCAAATATTGACGGTGATGGCGGTATTACCTGTTACAACAGCGACAAAAGAACTATCTTTTTCAACATTGCGTCGGCGTAAAAATTACTTGCGGTCAACCATGACTGACAATCGTTTTAATGGATTGGCTTCCCTGAATATTCATCGAGACATTCCAGTAGATGTTAAAGCGGAATTATAAATTTTTTGTTTTATAAATTTTTATTAATATTCTAGCTGGCCCGGCGAACTTCGTTCCGCACATATTCGTTAATGTAATGAAAATGATAATTCGAACATGCTCATGCTGCTTCCTGTAATTTAGTCAATCAACATTCTTTGTATTGTAAAGGGTTTTCCAACAAGAGATGTTATTTTGGTATTCAAAGAAAAGTGCAATTTTTTTAGATAACTGATCGGATGTTTATTTCATAATAAAGAGGAAGGTATGCCGTTAATAATGAAGAACAACCTCAGCCAAATGGCCACCACGTCCACGCTTACAGGACCATATCCTTTTCATGAAATTTCCCATAACCAAATCCCAAAGTGGCTGCCCTATGTCCTCGATAGCCTCACGAATTCTATCGACGCTGGGCTGTTGGCGTAGACCTTATCTTTTACGTGGCCCCAAAGGAAGAAGTCACAAGATGTTAAATCACAAGATCTCGGTGGCCAATTGTGGTCACCTCTTTGAGAGATAACATGGTCCGGAAACTTTTTCCGTAACAGAGCAATTGTTGAAAGTAAACGTTGTCCAGATCAATACCATCCAACTCCGACCATAAAAAATAATTAATCATCTCTCGATAGCGCAATCCATTCACCGTAACTGTTGATCCAACCTCATTTTCGAAAAAGTAAGGTACAATGACCCCGCCGGACCATATACCGCACCAAACAGTCACAGTCACAGTCATGCGACAATTTTGCTTGTTGATGTAGCCACCGAGGTGGAAATGGGCCTCATGAGCCAAGATGATTTTTCGATGGAATTCCGGATCATTTTCATGCATTTCAAGGACCCAATCAGCAAAGACACGACGTTGTTGATGATCGGCCGGCTTGAGTTGTTGTGTTAACTGAACTTTATAAGCCTTAAGACCAAAGTCTTTATGCAGGATACGGTGTTATGACGTTTGTGGAATGCCGAATTCCAAAGAACGACAAGGAATGGACAAACCTGGGTTTTCTTCAACACTTTGGGCTACAACAGCAATATTCTCAGTTGTTCTTGAGCGACGTGCACGGGTTTTATTCTTCACATCACTAACTTGTCCCAACAGCTCGTATTTTTCCACCAATTTCTGTATTGCAGTCTGACAAGGTGCTTCACGGCGACCCAAAAATGCTTTAGTTTTGCGAACTATGACTGCAAGATTTTCACCATTTTTGTACTGAATTTTAATAATTTCAATGCGTTGTTGAATCGTGTATCGTTCCATTTTTAGTAATGGCGTAGTTTCTACTTGTCAAATGTCAAAGAATAAAAGTTTCAAAATTGACAGCTACCGAAATACCGGATGATTCAAAATAACACCTCTTGTTGGAAAACCCTGTATTAAATACAATGAAGTTTATAACAATGTCGATGTACATCTACAGGCGCACTCACGTCGTACTGATCAGATTTTTAGAATGCTATCAAAAGTTTACACTAAAAACTTCAAGACGATTGGTGCAATGGATTTCATATTTCGTTTTCAGTATTGGATTTATATGGGGTTCGCGCTTACTAATTCGATATACCTCGAAATATTATGTTTTTTGTGTGGAAGGCACTACACGTTCAAATCGAAAGAACTGTTCTCGAGCTATGAGGTGGTGTTGGCCATACCACGCATCTTTGCCCAATTCGTCAAGCTCAAAATCGTAAAAACGAAAGATCCGTTCTCGAATTATGAGATTGCGTTCGCTGAGACACGCCCATTTGACCAATCCTAAAGTTTCCCTAATAGTTTCCATCATCGAATCAATACGAACCTATTAAGCTCAATATCATAAAATCAAAAGATTCGTTCTCAATTTATGAGTTTGTGATGGTCGCGTCGCTTTTAGGATTGATCCTAAGTTTTCCTTCATGGTGTCCCCCCTGGGACCAATACGAATTCATCAAGACCAAAATCGCGAAAATCGAACGTTGTGTTGGCAACCCCACATTCTTCCTCGGTTCAATACGAATACGCCATGTGCGAAATTGTAAAGTTCGAACGATCCATACTCGAGCTATGAGATTATGTCGGACGCGCAACGCTCATTTGACCAATCCTAATTTTTTCTCCATAGAGTCCTTCCTTGGGCCAATACAAATACATCAAGTTCATTTGAAATTTTGCAAAATTCGTTTTCGAGCTATTAGGTTATGTTGGTTCTGTCACGCCCAATCCGAAAAATTTCCTCCACAGTGTCACTTCTGGTTCCAATCCCAAAAAATCCCAAAATTGCGCAAATCGCACGACCCGTTCTCGAATTATGATGTTATATTGGCGCGACACACCTGCTTGACTAATCCTAAATGTTCCTGCATAGTATCGAGAGGGTACATTTTCGCTGTATAGTACTACATATTTACTATGATTTAGGTTTGTTTCTAGTAAAATACTTCTGAAAGGATAAAAATAACACTCGTATTTTTGATAACGCGAGAACTGACCACTGGCCAAAATCCAATTCTGTGTCCATATGCAAAATTATAGCTTTGTAGCTCATACAGGATATTCAGCGGCGAAGTGGTCAAAAATCACTTTGCGTAAAAGCACATCCGTTGATCATCCGAGATCTGTATATAATCAGTTTGTAGACTTAAAATACCTTTTAAGTACTGAAATAGTGACAATTGCTTTTATCACTGCAGTTTGACCTCAGTCTGGATATTGAATAGTTATTTTTGAATCGCTTTTGTGATATGTATGTACATTTACAATTTTAGATACTTAGCTCTTAAATAACTTTTAAAATTACTGAAATAATGACAAAAAATGTGGCTACTTTTACACTGACCACAGTCTGAGAATTCAAAATATTTTTTTTCACGTTTACGAGTATATTTGACCTCATACACGCAAAGAAAAAAATCGTTACTCCCAAACGAAAAATTAAACAAACGAATTTCGTTTGTGGTGTATGTTTGTCGCAAACGATTTATGTTTATCCCAAAACCCAAAGAAACGTTTATAGCAAACGGTTAGTGTACTTATCGTAAATGATTTACATTTATTACAAACCCTGTGAAACGTTTAGTGCAAACGGTTATTGTGTTTGTCACAAGCAATGCCTGTTTATTCCAAACCCTGTAAAACGTGTGTTGCAAACAATCATTGCGTTTGTCACAAGCAATGTCAGTTTAACAATAAATGAGAAAACGATTGGCACAAAAGAATAATTTGATTGAATTATGATATTTAATATGTTTTGTAATATTATGTTTATAATCAAAAATGTCACAATTTTTAGTAAAATGTCCCCGGGAGCTCCCCGACGAACACCTCTGCTATCATTTGGCTGCTATCTTCTAATTGAGTTGTAGACAAACTGTAAAAAAGAAAGCATGTATGTTAGAACATATTAAAAATGTAGCGAGATGTTATCTTACCATATATCAAACTTTTTAGTCAAAATTGTGTTTTATATCAGCAGTTTCCAGAAGTATCCAGTTGTATTGTGTCTGAATAAATTTATTTCACAATTACCATTAGCAGCTTCAGTACCTAAACGTGGGAATGATTGATTCTTAATGATTTTACTTTGCTTATTCACAATTTAAGGCGTGTGGAAAAATAACCAGTTAGTCGTTAACAAAAGCAATAGATGGTCTCAGTTTCTGTTAAAATCTATTGTTTTTGTTATTCCGGCTTTCCACAAAGTATTCAATATTTTCATGCAGTGCTCGATCCATTTTTTTGCTATTAACAATTTGGTTATTTTCCCACATGTCTTCACTTAATTTACTCGTACCATTTACCTATAACATTAAATTGGAGTCCGCAGTATATTTGCGAGATATCGCACCTCCGGTAATTTAGATTCTTTGATTTAATTAATTCTTTGAATAAAATCATTTTAAGTTAACTGATAAAAACATTTTTAATTTTGCCACACACGCGCACAAATACCGAACACCACAAGCGCCATTACAAAACTATAGGGCCTATAGTTTTTTTTTTTTTTGGTGGGCCTATAGTATAGGCCCACCAGCATACGACTCTACGCATGCTGAGTACGATTGCAAATGTTATAAAATTGTATAACAGTGCGGAGGGAGGGATGCAGATAACTAAATATCCACCACCGTCTGTTAATAAAGCAACGCGGACAAACATGTATGCAACGTTGCAACGTTTCTTTTTTTGTGTTTTGTACACACACATCTCCATCTTTTTGCAGAAACACTGCAACGTCGCTTTTTGTGTTGCATACACACACATCTGCATCTTTTGAGTTCTGTACACATACATCTACACATATTATCCCGTCATATAATTAATAAAAAAGTTATAAAACCGCAATCTCACAAAATGAAAACAAGTTTAGCTCTTTGTTCTCTCAACTCTCTTTAATATATTCAATCATGTTTAAATACAATATGGTTCCGTAAACGTTTTTCTTTTACCATAAAATAAATTACGAAAATTTTGAAAGAATTCTCTACTTGGATCACCCTATATATCCAACACTCTGGTCTATGGTTGTGCAAACTGTCACCTTTCTAGCTCTTACGGGAGGGAGCCTCAGCAGTCAAAAGGTCAGCGTTTTTGTGGATTTTTGGGGATTTCTTAGGTATTCTTCTTGTTTGGCCGGATACCAGTCCGAATTGGTGCGAATCATCGAAATCGGTCCAGGCATTCTTGAGTAATAAGCGTAGTAACTAACGTCACTCTCTTTTATATATGTATATAGATTATTTAAATTAATACAATTAGTATAATATTCAAATACAGAAACGTTCAAATTAGTTAAAGATGTGACCAACATTTTTGTTCGAAGTATATCTTAACATACATTTTAAGCTAAACATTAATTTTCGGAAGTAAATTTTTACTCTAAAGTTTTGTGTATGAATAATTGTTATTGAAAATATTACGAAAATATTTTTTAATTTTAATGACTATAAATAAATGCGTATGCATTTAAATTTTAAAATGTCAACCATTGGTTTTTAATAAAAAAATGGGTTCCATATATGAAAGATCCTCCCCCGCAAACAAAATTCTGCGCACGAGCCTGCTATGGGCACTATATCTAAATCGGAACCGAATTTCTCCCAATGTAGTATTCATTCAATGTGTGAGAGGAGAGAACCGCCCATGGGCGCTGTTTTGCCGATCTCTGCTCTAAAGGTATCAAGAGATTTATCTCTCAATTTTTATACAAATCAGTTAAAATATGTTGCTTATTTAGTGCATATATCCCAAATCGGGGATACATATATATGTAAATCTAAACCGATTTGAACCAAATTTTTAACCAATAAGGATCATCCTTGGGCCAAATGAAAGATATGTGTAAAGTTTTGTTGAGATTCGACCATAATTGCGACCTGTACTATGATTACAAGAATACATGCACAGGCGGTCTGTCCGCTCGCATAATCGCTCACTTACTTCAAGACTGTTATAACTCAAAATTTAACATTTTTGAGGTTGTCTTACTGAAATGCGAATTTTTTAAATATCCATAAATTAATCTCCACGAAATTTTAGTTATAAGTAAACAAACATATTTCGGATTATTCCACCTTTTTTTCCTATTTCATATTATTTATCTTTTTATACGGACTTAAACTTACACATCTGGACAATTTTCAATTTTGAGTTACGACAGTATTGAAGTAAGTGAGCGATATGCGAGTGTTTCTTTCATTGTTTAGAATTTGTCGGGCCAGGATATTTGGGTGATCGGATAGTTTGTCTGCATAGTTTCGGCAGTATTCTCGAATTTCCTAAGCGACGGTTGGAATGTTGAGGTCCTTATGGATATTTGCGTTTCCTATATAACAAGCTGCGCCTGTAATTAAAAGAATTATCTTAGAACCTATGTGGTGAGAACATGTCAAATGACGATCTAAGTGAATTCCAAGATATTTCACGTGATATTTCTGTGGAATCAACGAATTCAAGATGGTTATTGGATGAGTAGTATCTCTTCTAAGGGTAAAAGTAACATGGGTGGATTTTGTAGCATTAACCACTATTCTCCATTTTTCTAACCAGTTCTCTAAGACTTGGATTTACGACTGCTATTCATCGGACGCAACTTAGGGGTTTTTATGAAAAAGTAGACGCATGAGTAAATGTGTTTGTGGGCATGTCTCCTGTATATACTTACATTATGTATAGAATGGGATTTTACTACAAACGACCGGTTTGACAAATACACTGAAAGAAATTGTCATAAAATTAAAGAAATGCTCCAAAGACGTCATCAGTTTCTAAAATAATCACATTTTGCACTTAAAATATAGATAAATTCATTAATATTAAGTAATTCACTTAATTTCAAGTACATTTTCTTAATTTTAAGTGCAAAATGTGCTTATATTGAAGACTAATGACGTCTTTGGAGCAATTCTTTAATTTTATGTCAAATTTTTTCTCAGTGTAGCTATTGAGCATTTTGTGAGTGTTACTTAGCAGAAGTATGCGTACTTTGTTTAACAATCCTTCGTGCCAGACTTTATCGAAAGCTTGCGATATATCTATGAATATAGCAGAACAATATACTTTGTTTTCAAAAGCCTTTCTGATGTATGTAACAACACGATGAACTTGTTCTATGGGACTATGACTCTTCCGAAAACCGAATTGGTGATCGGGTATTATGTTATTTGAAACTATATGTGTGGTAATTTTCTTCATAAAGATTGATTCAAACATTTTTGAGAGTATCGATAGCAGACTTATCGGACGATGTGAGTTTACTTTGGTCGGATCTTTTCCAGGTTTTCGAATCATCACAATTTCCGATATCTTCCAGGATATAGGGAAGTAACCCACACGCAAAATGCTATTAAAAATGAACAAAACTTCAGGGCAGATAATGGTAGTTCTTTTATCATTCTGGCATTTATACCATCTTTGCCAGGAGATTTCTTTATGGCCGATGGCCGAATTTTCGATATCTTTTAGCCCAAATTTAAGTGGACGAGAAGTTGTTTCATCTATCTCGGGAGGATAGATGGTGGACATGCCACTATTTGGTGTAAAAACAGATTCAAGGTGATTTGAGGTGAACGCATTGACTTCCTCTTCAGAGCTTTTAGCCCAGCTCCCGGTTTCAAGGCGGATTGGGGATTCGTGTGCGATTGGTATATTGGTATTCGCATATTTTTCGTAGCCTTCCATAGACTGTAATCTGATCTCACAGTTGGATCCAAAGATTGCAAATGTTTTTTAGATCACATTCCTCAGCTACCTTTAGGGTAACTTTTAGTCTTTTCTCACAATTCCTTAGGCTATATCTCAATGCCGGGGAGCGGTAACGTTGTCATTCTCTTCTTATATTCTCTTCAGATTCACCGCTGTGTCTAATAAATGTGATATAGACGATATTACGATATTTGTATCGGTGAGCGCTATTGAAGTAGCTTGAATATGATCGGTCCTGTATTCGGGCATAGGATAGTGTTTGACTTTGTTTAGCACAATTACTCGTAGTATGACATACTAAGCTCTGTAGAGGCATTTTAGCAAACGTATAGGTTGTAGGGACTGCGATCGGATAATACCTCCTCTTTGCTAATATCAGTGCATCATATATTGGATATATGATTGTTTTTATTATTTTTCCTTCAGACTGAAAAAAGAGTTCGTTAGGAAACTTTGTGCCTAAAAAGTGCAGTAACAAAAAATGTGTGCGTTTGGGAACATTCATTCTGCCTAAAAAGTATAATAAACACAAAGCGGACAAGAACGTACAGACCACATTGGACATTTCACAGTAGGCTAAATAACATAACAAGATTTGGACCGAATCCAATCGAATACCAAAAGTTGCAAACCTAGTGTATAACACATAAAATGTTCTATCACAAATGTTGCCTTCAAAATACATATACAAATGCAAACGTTTATACTTCACATAAATGATGCAGCTAGAACATTTTTTAGTATGAAAACAAAAATGCATGGTTTATTATCGAAATGGGTCTAAAAAACAAACTGGAAATTATTAGGAATAAAATATTTCTGAGATGAGTCAGATCTGGTAGATTGTCGGATATTTGTCCCGGTTTCGAAATTTCGGGATCATGCATGTGCGAAAGATTCTTGTCCAATGTGGTGCAGGTGTACTTGTAAACTTGAGTGTCTTCCAAGAACACTCATCATCCTTCTTCATTATCTTTGCAGTTCTCCCACTGTTTTGCTATCCCACACAGTTTTGTGAGCCATTACTGTCCATTGTTTAACTCCTCTTTCATGGCATCGAAGTTTTCCAAGTTAACAATTTAAAATTCTCTGTCCTTTCCTTTGAGGCAAAGATATTTGCCCGCTCATTTCCAATCACCCCGCAGATTCTTGGCCCATGGGCTGAATAATCATTTATCGTCCAATACAAATATGAGCCTTTCGGACGTTATTGCCTTAATCGCCACTAGACTATATACTCGTATTAATATGTTAGCATCTTTGGGCTTTGTGGTGTTACTGAGCCAGTTCACACACTCCGTGAATGTTCGAAATTCCGCTTTAAATGCCGTGTTATGGTCTAGAAGGCGGAAGTAAAGTTCGTCCTGTGGATCCTCAATAAAAAGTCCCAGTATCGTTTCCCCCAGTTTGGATTCATCCTCATCTAGCAGCGGGTACTTACGGATAATAACCAGGAATGTCTGTCTGGCACAAATGCTTCACAGTTAGCTACAAGCCGTACTTCTGGAATGCGGTGGAAGATTTCGGTTGTTTCAATGTGGCCGACCGATGATTCTAATATCTGCGATGGCTTGACTTGTTGTCTCGATTTAACCATTCACTCATCACTTGTAAACGCCTTGCTGAATATGCAGTGTCGTCTTCAACGCCCCTATTAGTTAATCGTTTTGCAAGGCCTTTACGAAGCACTACTTTGCCATTGACGTCCACCACACTGCAGAGGTGTGTGGTGTCATACTTGGACTCAGTCCCCTATCCCCCCTCAGACTTATCCAATAGGTCGAGATGCCTTTGGGGTCGTATAACTAGCCTTGCCAGGCTTATGAAGACTGCCAATTTTTGGATTCTGATGTAGTGTCGGAAATATTCAATTCGTTCCCCTATATTTGAATCCATATATCAAAATTAACTGAACTTATTTCTGTTGTGAAAATTGAATTGAAATTCGGTAAATTTTATTGTGGATGTGGTACTTTAAAAGGACAACAATAAAATGCTAGAAGCATACGAGTATGTAGCCAGAAAAGCAGGGCTTTAACCAGATTTCAAGCATTCGATTATAAATACTGTATTATATATATTTTTTAAAATGTTTACTGAAAAGAATAACAATATTGTCTCCTGTAATATAATACCTTTTAATGAACAAGCACTTCCGGAGAATCCAGTTCAATCCGTCCAATATTATGTAAGGAGAACATCACCTCATTTTAATATACCATTATGATATTGTAAATATAATGTTGGATCACGCAAAGGATTTAAAATTTGGTCCACCAGATCCTGTTTACATCTGGGTCAGAATATTTAATACCGACATATGTAGTTCATTTTTGGCTAAAATGTTTATATGTAAATAGGTAAAATAATATCTCACTATTTTATGGGTATTTTAACTTTAGAAAACATTAAAAAAATAGTTTTTGGGTTTCACGAAATTTGTAATTGCTCTCGATTTTTTGGTTGAGTTCGCATATGAAAATATATTTTATTTATGAATCAAAAAGTATTAAATATATATGTTTCTTAAAAATGTTACCTGTCTGTGCAAGTCCATCGCACAAAATCAATTTATTTTATATTTGAATCAACCAAATGTTTTAGTAAATCATTTGATATTGGTGAAAATCCTGGGCAATTTTCACATATTAGCATAGTGCAATATTCGCTGGGATTGGAACACTTCATTTGACTTGACATCTCTCTATATGTGTAATTTACGCCAGTTTCTCGCAGGGAGTTGTTTAACCCTTGAAGTTTCAACTTTAGATTCTGGCGTATTTTGCAGACACAAATATTATGGCTGCCGCTACATCCGTCTACTAAAACCTTGCCAGGCATTAAATTTAAAGTAAAATTGGTAATGATAAGTGATAATAAGTGCTTAATACTGAACATTCAATAACAAATACATCTGAAAAAACATGTTGTTTAAATATAATTTTTGCCATTAAAAATGCTAAGTGAGCTACTTACCTCCACTATCAGATAAGTCACTTTCAGAAGACATTGATAAGAATTGGATCAAATTTGAATTCGGCAGGTATCACATATGAACTTCCCAACATAAGGTGAGAATTTAGTATTCCACTTTAGAGTAAATTTTCTTAATTTTTAAGAACAGATCCCCTTATTGAAAGGATTGCAGCACGATTTTCTTGATAGTTTTATTTTCAAATGACTTCAATGGTCGATTTCTCAAATATTAAAAAGTGAGCTTAAGGTATCACTTCCACAGGTAATTCCACTCCCTACAAAATAAAAAAAATGATAGGTATATATTTCAAATGAAAATATTACGTACGATGCACTAATTCGTTGAAATCGATCGAAAATTCCCTAATTTTACTAAGGAACAATTTTTTGGCTCCACTGAAATCAAATATTATTATTCAGAAGTATTGATCTAAATCGACAGGTAAGTCAAACACTAGTGTTGAGAAATGTATGAAATTTAACTTGAAGTATAAACACACCACCTCTTTTCATTCTGAGAACGGAAAAAATAACTAATACCATTTTATCCCAACCTTCACTTTATAAGAAATATAAAGTAATATTATGTGCTTTGTGGGATCAGAAAAGTAGACAAATGTTTTCATTCTTTGTGAGAATGCAGTAACTACAAAAGTATTATCATTTAAGCAAAAACGATTGGATATAATAATCAAACCGGATCAGTATGTTTATAGTTCCCAGACACATATGTACATGCAGAAACAGAAAAAACGTCAAAAGTTGCCAGACCAGCCTTAGTATTTCGTCCATAACTTTTACAAATATTGAGTCTACAAAAATCCATTTACTGTTTTGGATTTGTGAGAGTCTGGCACTTGTACATTTGAAAAAAATCGAAGGGAGCGACTTATTTAGATTTTTTTTTAAAAAAATTTCGTAAATTTTTTCCGGAAAAATATTTATTTATATGATTGCGCGTTGTGGCCTCTTTAAAGCAACGTTAACGCAAAAACCGGTTCAGCCGTTCGTGAGCAATTACAAATTTCGTGAAACCCAAAAACTCATTTTTTTAATTTTTTTAAATAATATACCCATAACTTAAAAAAAAATGATAGCGAGATCTTATTTTACCTATTTATATCTGTTTATAAACATTTTAGCCAAAAATGAAAACATAGGTCGATATTAAATATTCTGACCCATCTGTATTTTTTAAGAGGAATAGGAGCGGCCTTTAAACAACTGATGTCAGTATTGTGGAAGGAAATAATAGCCATGTTTTTGGTACACCATAGGTGCTTAATTTTTATGGGGAGCTAAGCACTTTTAAGCATTATTAACAACATACTTTATAAGTTCCCGATGAAGTTTGGTGCTTATGTTCCTGTCTTAATCGAGTATGGTGTTGCCAGATTGGGCATCCTATATTTCGCAGTATGGCGTCTCATTATACCCTACACCACACTGTGGTACAGGGTATTATAAGTTTGTTTCATGGCAGATGTTTGTAACACCTGAAAATAACACAGCTAGACCCACCTTAAAGTATACCGATCGACTCAGAATCACTAGCTGAGTCGATTTAACGATGTCTGTCCGTCCGTCCGTCCGTCTGTCCATGTAAAGTTGTTCGTCGACTACAGGTCGCAATTTCACTCCGATCGTTCTGAAATTTTGCAGTTTAGAGTATTTCGCGGCTGTTAAGATCGCTATTTAATTTGGTTGAAATCGGTTCAGATTTAGATATAGCTCCCATATATATCTTTCGTCCGATTTGGCCCTTTAGTCCTATAGAAGCTGTATTTTACATCCAATCGTTTTGAAATTTAGAATGGTAGAGTTTCTTGATCCATGAACCAACATTGCCGAATTTGAAGAAAATCGGTTAAGATTTAGCTATAGCTCCCATATATATGTTTCGTCCGATTTGGGCCTTTAGTCCTATAGAAGCTGTATTTTACATCCGATCGTTTTGAAATTTAGAATGGTAGAGTTTCTTGATCCATGAACCAACATTGCCGAATTTGAAGAAAATCGGTTAAGATTTAGCTATAGCTCCCATATATATGTTTCGTCCGAAATCGGTTAAGATTTAGCTATAGCTCCCATATACATATATGTTTCGTCCGATTTGGCTCTTTAGATCCAATCGTTTTTATACCCTACACCACACTGTGGTACAGGGAATTATTTAAGTATAAAATGTCCCAAAAGTAAATTTATGTAAACAATTTATACATGAATTACAAACTTTATATATCAGAGTTATTCAATATTTCGAGAGTGGTGTAGGGTATTATATAGTCGGCCCCGCCCGACTTTAGCCTTTCCTTACTGGTTTTTGGAGATATTGTTGTCAACTATTGTGAATTAACGGGAAGAAGAAGAAAAAAAATGGAAAATTATTTTAATATTTGCAAAAAGAGTGCAAACAATTGAACATAGAATAGTAAATTTATGTTTTACTAGCTTTAACACAGTGCGCTTCGCAGCTCCATCATTTATTTATTTTCTGTTTAGGGAACTGTAGAATAGTTATTCCTCTTTCTTTCAAAAACAAATGACTACTCCATATGGGGAAAAATTATCTTGGCATCAAGGTACAATTTGTATCCCTTTTCCCTTCTGTGCCTCTAAACGTCAATAACTATTTTTTGGACCATATTTTATCTTTTCCCCTAGTTTATGTTCCAATAGCTACATTCACACCCTGATACAATATAAAACAATGTTTGCCCCACCGTGTCTTTAAAAGTTTTAATTAAAAAATAGGTAAAATGAATGCCTTGTTTATGTTGCAAGACTTTTAATTGCCATTGGGATCATGTTTAATCATTTTCGCTCCATTCATTCAACAAAATGTGTCATAATTTACCATTTTTGCATCACTGTACAACAGTTAATCGTTTTTGCCCCAACAGTGCCACTAAAAGTGTGCATTTAGAGAAATCATAGTTTTACCGTGCCTTATTAAACTTTTTTCCCATGGTTTACATAGAAGCATCGCACTCTGGTTATGAATCACTGCACTTCTTAACTTAATTCAATATTTTTTATTCCACTGTTCTTCTAAAGTATGAAATTGTATACATATCTGGGACTATATATAACACCTTTTCCCCACTTACCACATTTCCCATTTGGCCACACTTTACCGTATTTAAAAATTTTTTACCCCACTGTACCATATTTAACCCTTCTTGCTTCACTGTACCACATTTAACCCTTTTCGCTATACTAATCCCTATTTAACACCTTTTAACCACTCTGCACCATAATATTAAACTTAAAATCATAACATTTGAAAAACAGGACTTCTTATCTCATATTTATGTTCCAGATGTTGCCCTCTCTCCCCAGATCCACGATTTTGCCCATATTTAGCACCTTTTTGTATTACAGTACCATAGTATACCATTTTTGTCCTACTGTAGCATTTTTAACCTTTTTTTCCCCACTGTACCATATTTAACCCTTTTTGACCCACTGTACAATAGTCAACCATTTTTGTCACATTTTTGTACTATATTTAATCATTTTTGTCCCTTTGTACCATAGTTAACACATTTTTGTCTCACTATTTCCGAGGTAACGCTTTTTGGCCCACTGTACCATATTTAACCCATTTTGTCTCACTTTTCCATTTTTATACCCTACACCACACTGTGGTACAGGGTATTATAAGTTTGTTTCTTGGCAGATGTTTGTAACACCTAAAAATAACACAGCTAGACCCACCTTAAAGTATACCGATCGACTCAGAATCACTAGCTGAGTCGATTTAAGCATGTCCGTCCGTCCGTCCGTCCGTCTGTCCATGTAAAGTTGTTCGTCGACTACAGGTCGCAATTTCACTCCGATCGTTCTGAAATTTTGCAGTTTAGAGTATTTCGCAGCTGTTAAGATCGCTATTGAATTTGGTGGAAATCGGTTCAGATTTAGATATAGCTCCCATATATATCTTGCGTCCGATTTGGCCCTTTAGTCCTATAGAAGCTGTATTTAACATCCAATCGTTTTGAAATTTAGAATGGTAGAGTTTCTTGATCCACGAACCAACATTGCCGAGTTTGAAGAAAATCGGTTAAGATTTAGCTATAGCTCCCATATATATGTTTCGTCCGATTTGGCCCTTTAGTCCTATAGAAGCTGTATTTTACATCCAATCGTTTTGAAATGTAGAATGGTAGAGTTTCTTGATCCATGAACCAACACTACCGAATTTGACGAAAATCGGTCAAGATTTAGCTATAGCTCCCATATATATGTTTCGTCCGATTTTGCCCTTTAGTCCTATAAAAGCTGTATTTTAGATCTAATCGTTTTAAAATTTAGAATGGTAGAGTTTCTTGATCCATGAACCAACACTACCGAATTTGAAGAAAATCGGTTAAGATTTAGCTATAGCTCCCATATATATGTTTCGTCCGATTTGGCCCTTTAGTCCTATAAAAGCTGTATTTTACATCCAATCGTTTTGAAATTTAGAATGGTAGAGTTTCTTGATCCATGAACCAACATTGCCGAATTTGATGAAAATCGGTTAAGATTTAGTTATAGCTCCCATATATATGTTTCGTCCGATTTGGCCCTTTAGTTCTATAGAAGCTGTATTTTACATCCAATCGTTTCGAAATTTAGAATGGTACAGTTTCTTGATCCATGAACCAACATTGCCGAATTTGAAGAAAATCGGTAAAGATTTAGCTATAGCACCCATATATATGTTTCATCCGATTTGGCTCTTTAGATCCAATCGTTTTTATACCCTACACCACACTGTGGTACAGGGTATTATTTAAGTATAAAAAGTAAATTTATGTAAACAATTTATACATGAATTAAAAAATTTATATATCAGAGTTATTCAATATTACGAGACTTTCCCCGCCCGACTTTAGCCTTTCCTTACTGGTTTTTAACTATATTTTCCCCGCTGTACTATGGTTAACCCTTTTTCCCATTGTGCAATAGTAAACCCTTTGTCTCCCTGTAACATATTTAACACTTGTTGCCCCACTGTACCATATCTAAACCTATTTGCTACACTGTATCATATTTAACGCCTTTTTGGCCCTTTTTGACCCACTGTACCATATTTAACCATTTTTGTCACACTGTACGATATTTAATCCTTTTTTTCCCCACTGTATCATAGTTAATACATTTTTGCCCCACTTGCACCGAAAAGTACGATTACAAAAAAAGCTGACTACACCGATCCGTTTTCCGTGGAAGTCAGTTGTTTCCGTTGCAAAGTGCTAAACTATAATCGCTAGCTTGTAACGAAAACATGCCTAATATCACATTCCGGCCCACACAGCATGACAAAATTTGTTCATCTTTAATCTCAATGTAGACAAAAATCGTCGCTGTTATAGGATGACAAATTCTTGCGAAATTTTCGCGGTGACATAGACCATATATAGTACCCACCTTAAGCTACATTGTTTATGTTGTTCAAGGATATAAAGAAATAATTTTTAGATAAATATCTTGTTTTTTAAATAAAAATTTGGTTGGTCTAAATGAGTAGGAAAACCCAATGCCACAGTCGAAAGTCGGTTATACAGATCAAATGTTAGGATAATAAGTACTGCAGCCAAACTGGTGTGTGTAGACAAATATTTTACTTCGCCGGTTTACTTATAGCATGTGAACTGACAAACAACTATGTTCAAATCATGGCTTCATGAAAAAAATTTAATGAATAGTTTCAGTTTCATCATCGCATTCCAGAGAAAAAACACGACTTTCAAGCAGCAGAGTGGTTGCAGTTGATCCTTTCAACCTTGGATTTCTTAATTAGCTTCCTTTCACCTGCACCAGATATCCATCGACCCAATGTTTCCCAAATGGCCAGAAACAAACCATGTCCACCTCTCTCACTTAGTGCACCACGCAATTTAGGAATGAACGCAAACTTGGCCAAAAGAAGATAATTTTGATTTATGCGACGAAGTCATAACTAAAGGAACTTTAGACTCCATTCGCCAAAGATTTACGATGGATCAGTGAGAGATTTATTACGTTTTGATAGGATGCGCAAATGGAAGAGGACGCAGAAAGCGACAATCAATGGAATACATGGGCACACACAGTAATTGATGCATGTCGCCAGACATACGGGCATACTCATTCACATAACCGTATGTATTTCTAGAGAGGTAGCTAATTGGTAAAAGTATGAATGACCCTTCAATCCACCAAATAACAGTGAATGTTTAGGGTGTACTCCAAATGAAATGCGCATGATTTTGCAGCCGGAATTGAAGAAAGTAGCATCTTTTGATACTTTGTACCACTTTATGTTGCAAATGTATTTCTCTTTCCCCTAATACGGATCGAAAAATATAAATATTAATAGATCAACAATTTGGATGCAGAAATTTTGAAAAAGTAATTGTGATGGGAGTAGGAATGAAAATAATACTGATCAATGTAGTTCGCGGGAATGTATAACTGATATTTCGTGTGGGCCTACACGTTTAATTTATGAATAAAGTTTTATTAATTGTTCAAGTTTATTCGCACATAAAGGCATATTTGTGATATTTGTTGATGCCATGTAAAAATTTCTTTATTAAAACCAATGTTATATTAAAGTATAACATTCGAAGGATATAGTCTAAAATTTGCATGCAGGAATATTAAAAAATACGGCAGTAGTAGCAATTATTGGGAAGCGTTTCGGGAAGACTAGAGTAGCGGCGTCCCTCTTGGATCGAAGTTCTTTCGTTAGATAATCGCTGTCCGGATCTGTGCAGTAGTTTTGAAGTTATGAGGGGCACCAACCTTGAAAACGTGAGTTGTTGAAGCGTGATAGTGTGATTGCTTTATATTTGGGTGGAAAAACACAAGTGGCTATCGTTAGAGCCCTCCAGCATTTAAATGTGAATAAATCTTTTGTTTCTCGTACCATTGCTCGTTACCGTGATACTGGCAGTGTTGCATCGCGTCCAAAAAGCGGACGAAAAAAAACGGTAACAACACCAGAAATGATCCGAAAAGTGAAGGCCAGATTTGATCGAAATCCACGCCGCAGTGGTAGAAAAATTGCTCGTGAGCTGAACATATCGCGAGGACGGAGACAACACATATTAAAAAATGAGCTTGGACTAAAGCCATTGAAGTTCCAAAATGTGCAAGAGCTCACCGATGCACAAAAAAAAGTTAGACTGGAAAGAGCCAAGGAGTTGCTTCGCTTGCACGAAAGTGGCCAGTTACCGAATTTGGTTTTCTCCGATGAGAACCCATTCCAAATTGAGCAGTTTTTGAACAAACAAAATGATCGGGTTTACTTGCCAAAGAGGTCAGCTGAAAATGTCAACCTTCGATTGGCCACCAGAACTCAAGCGCCGCCGATGGTAATGGTGTGGGCCGCCGTAACGGCCGATGGTCGCTCCCCGCTCGTATTCATCGACCATGGGGTCAAAATAAATGCCGAGTATTATCGGGAAAATGTCCTAAAGACAGTATTGAAGCCCTGGGCAGACGAACATTTCGGCCGCAGACCATGGACATTTCAACAGGACTCAGCACCATCGCACTCAGGACGCGTCAACCAAGAATGGCTTAAAAAGGAGGTTCCTCGCTTCATTTCTACCGCACAATGGATCTCAGGATCTCAATCCGTTGGACTTTTGCGCCTGGTATCGATCGATACCAAAGTATCGATCATCTCAAGACGGCGCTTCGCCGGGAATGGGCCAAAATACCGCAGAGCCACTTTCGTGCAGCGTGTGATGGCTTTGTCGGCCGTTTGAAGGCCATAATTCGTGCCAAAGGTGGACAATTCGAACCAATTTAAACTGTTTCTAAAATTTTATGTTATTTCCGACATTTTTTGCTTTTGAACAATAAAATTAAAAAAAAAAATATAGCGCTTTACTTTGTTGCATTACATATCAGCCACCCTGTATATGAGGCTTATATCTAAGGCAGTTTTTCACATTTTAAATTATTCATTTCATTATAAAGATATTTGACTCTGACACATTTCATATGATCGAATATAAAATACGACTTCTAGGTTCAGATAGGTTAAGAGTGGTAGTCTGTATAACAGACTAATTTTTACTATACCGTTCATTGTGATATCACAGGGACGTAAGGGAGAACATAATTTACCCTTAGACCCTTCCGTTCAACAAATTTGATTGCTTTAAAAAACTCAAAATTTTCAACACCAGCCAAGTTAGTTAACTCCCCAATGAAATGAAAGCCTACAAGGAAAAAAAACTTCATCAAACTAATGAATTCCTACATTATCTGATGAAACTTTTCTTCGTTTTACAACCTACAACAAATTTCATTGGTTTGATGTAGAATGTTACATCAATATTTCATCGATAAATTACATTGATTCAAAGAATATTTGACATCAATTTGAAGTATATTTGACATTAATTGAATATCTTTCTGTGAATTGAAAAAATAAATCCTTTTTTTCATGAAAAATTTAGTTAAATTTAATGCTATTTTGAAATCATTTCGAAGCAATATATACACGAAAATGCGACAAAACATCACAAACTTGATGTACTTATCATTAAAATAGGTTAGGAGTGGCAGCCTGTAAAACAGACTCACTAAGACTATGCGTTCCATTGTGATACAACAGGGACGTAAGGAAAAACATAAGTTATCCCTAGCCCTTCCCGTTGAACAATTTTATTGCTTGGCGGATTCCAACATCAGACAAGTTAGCTAACTCTTCAAAGAAATCAGAGCCCAAGGTTATATGCCGCCTTCTAGAGAGAGCGGGACACAGATACTAAAGGTGTTCGTTTGATTCCTCCTCTTCATCATCTCCACTGCTTCTACAAAAGTCATTATGCAAGACCTTTAATCTCTGCGTGCCGTCCAATAAGACAGTAACCTATCATGTGTGACGTCCGTTCGCTGCGTTATGAGTCTAAACCTGGCCACATCAGCCTGGAATGTATGCAGTTCCTGACTAGTGACCACCTATCATTTGTTGCCGTAAGTGCACTATCTCTCAAGAACAGCTTGCAGGTTGCTAGAGGCATGCCCACATGTTCCAGATCCCCTGGAGCGTGTAAGGTAGTTGCTGGTCTTGTAAGTTCATCTGCCTTGCAGTTCCCTGGTATATCCCTGTGGCCTGGCACCCATATCAGCTGAATATTGAACTGTTCAGCCATCTCGTTAAGAAATCTGCGACAGTGGTTGGCAGCTTTTAAATTCAGGAATATAGTTTCCACGGACTTGATAGCAGCCTGACTATCAGAGAAAATATTTATACCGACTTTGGTCAGGACATTAATTTTCAGCCATTCCGCCACCTCTTTAATAGCTAAGATTTCTGCCTGGTAAACACGTCAGTGATAAGGCAGTCTTTTTGCAAGTGATAATTGAAATTTCTCAGAAAAGACACCAAAGCCCACTTGGTTATCGAGTTTGGAACCGTCCGTATAGAAGTAAATGAATCTTCTCTGTCATGGGATACGATCATTCCATTCCATGTGGTATAACATTTAGTGCCGCAGTTGGTGTCATTCGCAGCGCACCAGTGATACATATAGCAGCCATTCGCTGACCATTGTTTAGTATCGCACTAAAGGTGGATTTCTCCAGAACTGTCCACCAGAGGACAATGCCGCACAGCATTATCGGTCTTACTAATGCCGTATACAACCAATAAACTATACGCGGCTTCAGACCCCAGCGTTTTCCTATTGCCATTTTACAGGAATATAGCGCTACTACAAATTATTTGGTCTTTCCAAAATATTGGGTTTGAAATGCAACTTCCTGTCTAGAAACATATTTAAGTATTTTGCGGTTTCAGAGAAAGGAATTTCAATACCCGCATGGAGACAGGTGTAACTCGTGGTACCGTATTTCTCCTTGTGAAAATAACTAGTTCCGTCTTGATCGGGTTAACACCAAGACCATTACCGGAAGCCCATCTTGCGGTTGTATGAAGAGCCTGCTGATGGATGTCTCTGAGAGTATCCAGAAACTTTCCTCTAACAGCTATTGCCAAGTGATCTGCACAGACAACAGCTCTGACACCCATCATCTCCAGAAAAAGTAAAATATTGTTCATGGAGAGATTCCATAGCAGAGGAGATAGAACACCCTCTTGGGGCGTTCTCCTGCTGACAACTCTATGAAGGTCAGTTGATTCTAAATTACATGAAATGCGTCTCTTAATTAGAAGGTTATGAATCTACGCAACCCCCAGCGTTTCTAACGCCGTAATTATAGCGGATGGATTTATGTTATTGACGGCCCCCTTTATATCTAGAAAGCAAACATAGTATATTCCTTAACAGAGAGGGATCCTTCAATAAAGCTGACTAGATCATGCAGGGCGGTTTCGGTGGACTTGCCCTTGCTGTAGGCATGCTGTTGATTAGACTGTGGACTGTAATCAATTTTAGTCCTAAAGTAATATATGTTAATCTCTCCTGAGTTTTAAGGAAAAATTACTATAGACTAATTGGTCGGAAATCCATAGCTCCAGTGTGGGACGGCTTTCCCGCTTTTGAGATGAAAACAACCTTGGTTTCTCTCCATTTTGTTGGTATGTATGCCTGATTGATACAACATGTGTATACCTCTCTGAGCCAGGGAGCAATTGTATCAACCAATGCCTGTTACTCCGCCAGCGGGACTTTGTCTGGTCCTGGCGATTTAAAAGGTTTAAAGCTTTTGATAGCCCAAAGAATTATAGATTCGGTTACAATTTCGTTGGCAACCTCTTCAAGGGGATCCCCAACTGAAGTATTTAATGCCTCTTCAGAGTTGCCCGGGAAATGTATATCCAGGAGCTCTCCCAGCGATTCCTCGCTGGACGTAGTCCAGGAATTATTATCTTTCTTGATGTACCCAATAGTACAAGTGTTGAAGAGCTTCCTACATCATTTCCTCAGCATAACTAATTGAGACGACCACCATTGCGGTCGTTGTTTGCCCTTGGCTTCTGTTTGGGACATGCGGCTTGTAACGAGTCGTTAAGAGTTGAAGTGACTCGATCCAACGATTCTTCTATATCCCGGATAGTTTCCATTTTAATTTCAGGACTTTTGGAAGATACCTGTTGAATATGTGCCTAAATTTTTCCCAATTAAACTTCTTAATATTGGTTGGGAAGACGGTATCAGGAAACCCTTCCACTTAAATTCTCGGAGACAAAGGTAACATCGAGCACATCCTGTCTGTTTCTAGTAATAAAAAATTCGCCCCTGTAGTTGATGTCAGTACTACACCACATATGATGGTGTAATTGACATCACTACACACAATTAGGTCCTTGTTCTTCTCGCGTGACGCTCCTGCCAGTACATTAGCGCAGGAAAAGAGTTGTTGGGGTGGTCTAATACAACCCCTGAAGTTTTTTATTAAAAATATTCAGAAATTTATTTATTTTTTTGTTTTAATAAAATTTTTATCAATTTAAGTAGCATTTAATAACTTAAAAGTGTGTACAAAAAAAGCGTGGCAACATCGCCCATTTTTCTTGAGGTTTTAGCGACTAATAAACTAATACTAAGAGTAGAATTTCAGAATATTTGAATACGTAGTATAAAAGCTAATAAAGAATCAATATTTCATTAAATGTTATCCCTTTGAGGGGGAGGCACTAGAAGGCGTGGACCAATATGGCCCATCTTCGAACTTAGCCGGAGATGGATAAAAATATTACCGCACACCAAATTTGAAGTCAAGCGGTTAGGTTAGGTTCAGAAGAGGAGGTATATTGCTCCGCCTCATGTCCTTGGACATACATATAAGCCAGTATTCTTCCTGTTGGGCGCTCTAATTGTTTGTTTCATGGACTAGTCCTGAGAAAGTTATTTTAGGAACTCTGTATTTCTTAATTGCTTTTCAGTCTACGCTCATATGTTGTGTCTAGCCTGTTAAAGAGCCATTTCGAACGCTGGGCACTGGCGGAGGAAGTGCTCCAATGTTTCGTCATCCTTCCTACATGCCCTACAGACACTGCTGTTCACAACTCCTATTTTATGCAGATGCGCCAGTAAGCCTGTGTCCTGCAAGGATACCCATGATTTTACTGGTGTCCATTTTGCTCAATTTCAGCAAAGTTTTGGTCTTGTCTTCCTTTGGGTCACCCCACAAAATTCTTATTGTTTCCCCAATGGTTTCACATGATCCCGGGAAAAGTCATATTTCAATCAATCCCGGGAAATCTGTGCGGAACTCCCGGGATTTTTTGCTTATACATTTTTCCTTCGCATGTTGACAAAACAGCAGTGTTTATTCTAACATTTCGACTGTATGCCTTTGCGTAGTGCAATTTTCAAACATTATTTTTAATTTTTCAATGAAAAAGGCAGAAAAAGGTATTTTTAATATATGCTAGCTTTTGATCAAAAGTAATAACACAGCTCAAAAATGATTAAAAAGATGCAGATAATTTCGCAAATCCAACCAAGTTTATCACCCCCTCTAATGATATCAAAACATAATACGCTACATAACCGAATATTATATGAGTGTAAACGTACTAAATTAGCTATAACCTTTTAAATCATTCATCGATATTCTTCGGAATGGTCTTATTTTATTCATGGCCGATCGGACTTTACGATAAAATAATATATGTTTAATTATTTTATTTATTTATAATTGTACATTATTCGAAGTTTTTATATAAAAATTATTAAAATTGATTCTAACTAGGATATTCTCCCGGCTTCTAGCCCATTTTGTTTCTATATTATTATAGAAACAAGTATTTTATACATGGCGGTGTATAAATATGTATTAAAAATTGGCAGCACACATACTGGATCATGATTTCTGAGCCGTGACACTCGTTATCAACGGTTCTGCTGCAATTGTATGGGAGATACGGAGCTCTATATGGTTGACATCAACACGCAAGCGAATGAGAAATCTTTGTGAAACCACACTTCTCCAAAATCTTCCAAAAACAATTGTTAACCATAGTTATTACAAAACACCAGCCATGTCCAATGAGAAGCAAATTTTGCTCCATCAAATGGAAAATTACCACACTATGCAGAAAAGCCTTTATTGTTTTTGACTGCACTAAGTGTAGTTTGTGGTGAGTGAGAACACTCACCTTGTTTTGCCGAGCCATGCATTTGTTATGTTGTTTGCTTGCTTTTATTCGGTCTGCAAATCTTTGTGATTCTAACTACGAGTATATTTTCTCAAATATATTTGCAATATACTCGTATTGTAAGATATCGTCGAAACTTAGTTTTAACTTAACAATGCATTTTTTTGCTTTTGCAAACGTTTTTTAAATATGTAAAAAACGGAATACAAATGTTAACATGTATATCTATTTAAATAAAAAATAAATAGATTTCTTCTATGTTTTAAGTTTGTTTTGAATTTAGGGAAGAAGGCTCTTTTGCTATTATTTTTTGTTTAAATGCATAGATAGTGCAAACATCTGTTATTAGTACTATGAAATTTAGTATCTATCTATATATATAAAAGAGAGTGTCTGTTTGTGGGTTTGTGTGTTTGTTCCGTATAGACGTCTAAACGGCTTGACCGATCATCTTGAAATTTTCACAGAATGTACATGTGTAGGGGGTGCTGAAAATAGGGTACTTGAATTTTCGCTATATCAAGTGGGCGTGGACCCGCTCATATGGGTCCAATTTTGATATTGAGAAAAATTTTTACCTAGAGCGCTAAAATTTTGTGTGTATGAATTTAGTGGCAGATTATGTGAATTTTCCAAAAATGGGCGGAATCGGACCAATGGGCGTGGCCCCGCCCATATAAGCCAAATTTTGAAATTGAGATATTTTGCACAATTTGTTAGCGAGAGTGCTGGAATTATGTGTATATGTAAACGGTGGCAGTCTACATGATTGGTCCAAAAATGGGCGGGATCGGACCAATGGGCGTGGCCCCGCCCACATAGACCATATTTTGAAATTTTGATATCTTCCACATTTTTTTTACCGAGAGACCTGGAATTTTGTGTATATGTATATGGTGGCAGTCTGCGTGATTGGTCCAAAAATGGGCGGGATCGGCCCAATGGGCGTGGCTCGCCCACATAGACCAAATTTTGATATCTTGCACAATTTGCTAGCGGGAGTGCTGCAATGTTGTGAATATGTATCTGGTGGCATTCTACGTAATTGGTCAGAAAATGGGCGGGATCGGACCAATCGGCGTGGCCCCGCCCATATAAGCCAAATTTTGAAATTGAGATATTTTGCACAATTTGTTAGCGAGAGTGCTGGAATTTTGTGTATATGTATATAGTGGCAGTCTACGTGATTGGTCCAAAAATGGGCGGGATCGACCCAATGGGCGTGACCCCGCCCACATAGACCAAATTTTGAAATTTTGATATCTTGCACAATTTGCCAGCGGAAGTGCTGCAATGTTGCGAATATGTATCAGGTGGCATTCTACATAATTGGTCAAAAAATGGGCGGGATCGGACCAATGGACGTGGCCCCGCCCATATAAGCCAAATTTTTAAATTGATATATCTTGCACAATTTGTTATCGAGAGAGCTGGAATTTTGTGCATATATATCCGTTGGCGATCTACCCGATGGGTCCAAAAATGGGCGGGATAGGACCAATGGGCGTGGCCCCGCCCATATAAGCCAAATTTTGAAATTTAGATATCTTGCACAATTTGTTACCGAGAGTGCTGTAATTTTGTGTATATGTGTCTGGTTGAAGCCTACGTGACTTGTCTAAAAATGGCCCCGCCCATATAACCCAAAACTGAGCTATCTTGCACAATTTAGTAGCGAGAATGCTGAAATTTTGTGTATATGTATCTGGTGGCAGTCTACGTGATTAGTTAAAAAATGGGCGGGATCAGACTAATGGGCGTGGCCCCGTCCATGTAAGCCAAATTTTGAAATTGAGATATTTTGCACAATTTGTTAGCGAGAGTGCTGGAATTTTATGTATATGTATATGGTGGCAGTCTACGTGATTGGTCCAAAAATGGGCGGAGCCGACCCAACGGGCGTGGCCCCGCCCACATAGACTAAATTTTGATATCTTGCACAATTTGCTAGCGGGAGTGCTGCAATGTTGCGTGCCACCGCCCATATAAGCCAAATTTTGAAATTTAATTCTTGCTCATTTTGTTAGCGAGAGTGTTGAAATTTTGCGTATATGTATCTGGTAGCAGTCTACGTGATTGGCTTACAAATGGGCGGAATAGGGCCAGTGGGTGTGGCACAGCCCATATTTTGATATATCTTGCAAGTATTATATAGGAAATACATGAACAAAAATGCTCGGTATGCGATAATTACAGCTGCTCACTCCAATACAATCGCAATATGATAATAAGATACAGGACCAATGAAACAAGAATTTGGAAATTTTATAAGTATACATTTCTATTTTCTGGACTTTCCACTGAATTCGGTATTTTACATTAAGTGCATTTATTACTAATACCAGTAATTAAAGGCAGAAAGTCGGGCGGGGCCGACTATATAATACCCTACACCTCCCTAACAATGCGATAAGGGTCATTGCGATAATAATTTGGAATAATTGGTAAATGTGGTGTGTGTGTATGTATATCTTATTTTGAACCGATAATCGCTAAATTAAGCAATATTCGTTCCTAAATTGAGAAACATTTTTCTGGAGAACTTTGTAATGATCGGAAGTAAAGTACAACTTCTATAGTGCTTTGTAACCAAATCTGGAGGAACATATATATGGAGGTTATATATAAATCTGAATCGATTTTCCTTGAATACTCATTCATGTAAAATAGAAACCTGTTTCTGTCGAATTTCGTACTGATCGGATATAAAACACAGTCTCTACAGCGCTTACATGTCAAATTGGGGGTAACATATTTATGGGGGCTATATCTAAATCTGAACCGATTTTCTCCGAATTTTGCGGTATTCCTTCATGTAATAAGAAACCTCTTTCTGCCGAATTTCTTACTGATCGGATATAAAATACAGTTTCTACAGCGCTTGAATTTCAAATCGGGGGTAACATATATATGGGGACTATATCTAAATCTGAACCGATTTTCTCCGAATTTGGCGGTATTCCTTCATGTAATAAGAAACCTCTTTCTGCCGGATTTCGTACTGATCGGATATAAAATACAGTTTCTACAGCGCTAATTTTGACATGGGCAGCGAAGCGCACCGGGCTCAGCTAGTATATACATAAAATGCACATTTCGGAACTTTCATTAAGCGGGATCCTGGGAACGTTTAAAAAAGTCCGGGAAATATAGCGTGCTATGGGCCTTATTCGCCCATGTTTTCAGTTCAGAACGCGTAGCTGTGTAATGCTTTGCATTCTCTAGGTTTGTTGTTTGCTAGTGCCTGGCTCGTGATGCCAAGGCATTTGCTTTCTCATTTCCTCTTACTCCGTGATGACAAGGCACCCATATGATGCATATTGTGCTGTATTCAGAGTAAGCGTTAATCGCCATTTTACAATCCAAAACTGCCCTTTATTTAACTGTTCTAGACGTTATTGCCTTGAAAGCCATTTAGCTATGTGTAAAAATATTTACATTTGTTGTTCTTGTATTAGCGCTAAGCCAGCTCACTCACTCTGTAATTGCTCGGACTTCCGCCTGTAAGATCGTGTTATGGTCTGGTAGGCGGAATAAAAGTTCGGTTTCCGGTTCTTCGATATAAAGTCCCAGCCCCCTCATTTCCCCAAGTTTCGAACCATCTGAATAACAGCAAGTTCCAGCGGTGTCTGCGCTAGGGTTCCATCAATCCAGCATTATCTGTCTGAATCAAACTTATAATACCCTGTACCACAGTGTGGTGTAGGGTATAAAAAAAACCAGTAAGGAAAGGCTAAAGTCGGGCGGGGCCGACTATATAATACCCTACACCACTCTCGTAATATTGAATAACTCTGAAATATAAATTTTGTAATTCATGTATAAATTGTTTACATGAATTTACTTTTGAGTCATTTTATACTTAAATAATACCCTGTACCACAGTGTGGTGTAGGGTATAAAAACGATTGGATGTAAAATACAGCTTTTACAGGACTAAAGAGCCAAATCGGATGAAACATATATATGGGAGCTATAGCTAAATCTTTATCGATTTTCTTCAAATTCGGCAATGTTGGTTCGTGGATCAAGAAACTCGACCATTCTAAATTTCAAAACGATTTGATGTAAAATACAGCTTTTATAGGACTAAAGGGCCAAATCGGACGAAACATATATATGGGAGCTATAGCTAAATCTTAACCGGTTTTCTTCAAGTTCGGTAGTGTTGGTTCATGGATCAAGAAACTCTACCATTCTAAATTTCAAAACGATTTGATGTAAAATACAGCTTTTATAGGACTAAAGGGCCAAATCGGACGAAACATATATATGGGAGCTATAGCTAATTCTTAACCGATTTTCTTCAAATTCGGTAGTGTTGGTTCATGGATGAATAAACTCTACCATTCTAAATTTCAAAAGGATTGGATGTAAAATACAGCTTCTATAGAACTAAAGGGCCAAATCGGACGAAACATATATATGGGAGCTATAGCTAAATCTTAACCGATTTTCTTCAAATTCGGTAGTGTTGGTTCATGGCTCAAGAAACTCTACCATTCTAAATTTCAAAGTGATTGGATGTAAAATACAGCTTCTTCAGGACTAAAGAGCAAAATCGGACGAAACATATATATGGGAGCTATAGCTAAATCTTAACCGATTTTCTTCAAATTCGCCAATGTTGGTTCATGGGTCAAGAAACTCTACCATTCTAAATTTCAAAACGATTGGATGTAAAATACAGCTTCTACAGGACTAAAGAGCAAAATCGGACGAAACATATATATGGGAGCTATAGCTAAATCTTAACCGATTTTCTTTAAATTCGGCAATTTTGGTTCATGGATCAAGAAACTCTACCATTCTAAATTTCAAAACGATCGGATGTAAAATACAGCTTCTATAGGACTAAAGGGCCAAATCGGACGAAACATATATATGGGAGCTATAGCAAAATCTTAACCGATTTTCTTCAAATTCGGCAATGTTGGTTCATGGATCAAGAAACTCTACGATTCTAAATTTCAAAACGATTGGATGTAAAATACACCATCTATAGGACTAAAGGGCCAAATCGGACGATAGATATATATGGGAGCTATATCTAAATCTGAACCGATTTCAACCAAATTCAATAGCGATCTTAACAGCCGCGAAATACTCTAAACTGCAAAATTTCAGAACGATCGGAGAACAACTTTACATGGACAGACTGACGGACGGACATCGTTAAATCGACTCAGCTAGTGATTCAGAGTCGATCGGTATACTTTAAGGTGGGTCTAGCTGTGTTATTTTAAGGTGTTACAAACATCTGCCGTGAAACAAACTTATAATACCCTGTACCACAGTGTGGTGTAGGGTATAATAATACCCTGTACCACAGTGTGGTGTAGGGTATAAAAACGATTGGATCTAAAGAGCCAAATCGGACGAAACATGTATATGGGAGCTATAGCGAAATCTTAACAGATTTTCTTTAAATTCGGTAGTGTTGGTTCATGGAACAATAAACTCTAACATTCTAAATTTCAAAACGATTGGATGTAAAATACAGCTTTTATAGGACTAAAGGGCCAAATCGGACGAAACATATATATGGGAGCTATAGCTAATTCTTAACCGATTTTCTTCAAATTCGGTAGTGTTGGTTCATGGATCAAGAAACTCTACCATTCTAAATTTCAAAACGATTTGATGTAAAATACAGCTTTTATAGGACTAAAGGGCCAAATCGGACGAAACATATATATGGGAGCTATAGCTAATTCTTAACCGATTTTCTTCAAATTCGGTAGTGTTGGTTCATGGATGAATAAACTCTACCATTCTAAATTTCAAAAGGATTGGATGTAAAATACAGCTTCTATAGAACTAAAGGGCCAAATCGGACGAAACATATATATGGGAGCTATAGCTAAATCTTAACCGATTTTCTTCAAATTCGGTAGTGTTGGTTCATGGGTCAAGAAACTCTACCATTCTAAATTTCAAAACGATTGGATGTAAAATACAGCTTCTACAGGACTAAAGATCAAAATCGGACGAAACATATATATGGGAGCTATAGCTAAATCTTAACCGATTTTCTTTAAATTCGGCAATTTTGGTTCATGGATCAAGAAACTCTACCATTCTAAATTTCAAAACGATCGGATGTAAAATACAGCTTCTATAGGACTAAAGGGCCAAATCGGACGAAACATATATATGGGAGCTATAGCAAAATCTTAACCGATTTTCTTCAAATTCGGCAATGTTGGTTCATGGATCAAGAAACTCTACGATTCTAAATTTCAAAACGATTGGATGTAAAATACACCATCTATAGGACTAAAGGGCCAAATCGGACGATAGATATATATGGGAGCTATATCTAAATCTGAACCGATTTCAACCAAATTCAATAGCGATCTTAACAGCCGCGAAATACTCTAAACTGCAAAATTTCAGAACTATCGGAGAACAACTTTACATGGACAGACTGACGGACGGACATCGTTAAATCGACTCAGCTAGTGATTCAGAGTCGATCGGTATACTTTAAGGTGGGTCTAGCTGTGTTATTTTAAGGTGTTACAAACATCTGCCGTGAAACAAACTTATAATACCCTGTACCACAGTGTGGTGTAGGGTATAATAATACCCTGTACCACAGTGTGGTGTAGGGTATAAAAACGATTGGATCTAAAGAGCCAAATCGGACGAAACATGTATATGGGAGATATAGCGAAATCTTAACCGATTTTCTTTAAATTCGGTAGTGTTGGTTCATGGAACAATAAACTCTAACATTCTAAATTTCAAAACGATTGGATGTAAAATACAGCTTCTATAGAACTAAAGGGCCAAATCGGACGAAACATATATATGGGAGCTATAGCTAAATCTTAACCGATTTTCTTCAAATTCGGTAGTGTTGGTTCATGGATCAAGAAACTCTACCTTTCTAAATTTCAAAACGATCGGATGTAAAATACAGCTTCTATAGGACTAAAGGGCCAAATTGGACGAAAGATATATATGGGAGCTATATCTAAATCTGAGCCGATTTCAACCAAATTCAATAGCGATCTTAACAGCCGCGAAATACTCTAAACTGCAAAATTTTAGAATGATCGGAGTGAAATTGGGACCTGTAGTCGACGAACAACTTTACATGGACAGACGGACGGACCCACGGACATCGTTAAATCGACTCAGCTAGTAATTCGGTATACTTTTAGGTGGGTCTAGCTGTGTTATTTTCAGGTGTTACAAACATCTGCCGTGAAACAAACTTATAATACCCTGTACCACAGTGTGGTGTAGGGTATAATAAAAAAAGTGCATGTTTCACGATTTTTTGATTGGTGTTAGCCAGAAATTAGCTGAAATAAGTATATGCATTGATTATTGGAAGCAGAAGAATGATAAGCCATCAAATGCATTAGATGCTATTTTAGTTTTTGTTCTCGACGTCAAGAAGAATAAAAACTTATCTCCGGAACAGATTGGAGGGAGAAAGGCTATCTTATCTGGCTTTGATGTCTATATACAAAGATGAAGTCAAAATCGATGAAATAATTGATATATTCTTTCAAAAAATCGAAGATTAAATTTTGAACCTTTACGTATTTTATTGTTAAAAGTTTTAATGATCTCGTACTAAAGTACATATTTATATTTAGGAATAAAATTCGAATAAAAAACTAAGGAAATTAACTTCCCTTACCTACACAATAAACGCAATTTTTAATTGTTAATCTTTGTTATGGAAAAGTTTCCCCCCCCCCCCCCGAACCAAAATCCTGGATACGTCCCTGGTCCTTATTGCTCCGCTTTCGCCGAGACAACACATTCGTTGGACCTTTTGCAAAATTTTTATGTTGGACTTCTTTTCCATCGATGTGCACCATACTGCTGATGCGTGACTAGAACGGGTCTGATTACGCTTTTGTAGAGCCAGTGTGTCATCTTTGGATTGAGGCCTCATTTTGAGACTATTGCTCTTCTAAATAGTGGCCGGCATCTTTGAGCTTTGTTTGCTCGTTATTTTATGTTCAGTTCAATTCAGTTTCCTGTCCAAGATTACTCCTAAGTATTTGACCTTGTTGGATACTGAAATTGTTTTGTCTAGGAAAAGTGGGTCAACGTATTGACCAATTTTCGCACAATGGGAAAAACAGTATAGCTGTATTTTCTTTCTCATGACTATACCGTTAGAGATAGAGTCCTACGGTTGAACCATCTTCAAGAGAATTCTTTGGAGAGTTTTTTTTACTGTTACCGTGTATCGCACAGTAGGACTACAAAATTGCCAAAGTTATACCCATACCAAAAACCAGTTACGAATTCAGACCAATTGCGATACTACCTTACATGTCCAAGGCCTTTGAATTTATAAATACATTTCGCAAAACAATTTACTATCCCCCAGGCAATCCGGATTTAGGCCAAAACACAGCTGTTTGACTGCGTTAACAGACGTAGTGGAAAGTATTCGGGCCAGTTTGGATGATAGTGAAATCGTCCTGCTGGTCCTTCTTGACCACTCAAAAGCGTTTGACTCAGTACGTCATACTACGCTCTGCCGTAAACTAGCAAGCGACATCAATTTCTCCAGCACAGCAGTGAAATTAATATATTCATACCTGTCACAGAGATCGCAATATACAATTAACAAAGGCTGTTGCTCATCGCTATTAACATTGAAAAATGGTGTTCCACAGGGATCAATTCTTGGGCAACTATACCTGCACCAACCAATATATTCAAAAATACAAATGTATGCCGATGACGTCCAATTATACCAATCCTGTCGAGTGAACTCCATTAGCACTGCAGTTAATCAAATGAATGAATATCTGTCAAGAATACACAGTTGGGCGTCCAATAACAATTTGCGTCTAAATCCCAATAAATCAAAAGTGATTTTAATTCGTAACAACAATGTGAACATACCAGGTGATGTACATATCCGTCTCGGAGACACAAACATTGATATTGTAGATAAAGCAAGACATCTAGGAATTATCTTTAACAAACATTTGGATTGGTCAGATCATATAAAGACCGTATGTGGCAAAATATACTCTATGCTGAGAAACCTGTGGACCACGCATTCGTTTGTCCCACAGCACATTCGTCTGCTTTTAGCAAAAAACTACATTCTCCAAACCTTGCTATATGGAGCTGAAGTGTTTTCTGGTTGTAATGCCAAAGACTGGAGAAAACTAAACACAACGTTCAACAACATTGCGCGGTATGTATATGGCCTAAAACGTTTTGAGCGGGTATCATTCTATGCAAATTAAATCCTACAAATACCACTGGATGCATACTTAAAGTATAAGTCATTAATTATACCCTACACCACACTGTGGTACAGGGTATTATAAGCTTGTTTCACGGCAGATGTTTGTAACACCTGAAAATAACACAGCTAGACCCACCTTAAAGTATACCAATCGACTCAGAATCACTAGCTGAGTCGATTTAACCATGTCCATCCGTCCGTCCTTCTGTCCATGTAAAGTTGTTCGTCGACTACAGGTCGCAATTTCACTCCGATCGTTCTGAAATTTTGCAGTTTAGAGTATTTCGCGGCTGTTAAGATCGCTATTGAATTTGGTTGAAATCGGTTCAGATTTAGATATAGCTCCCATATATCCGCCCGACTTTAGCCTTTCCTTACTGGTTTTTCTACATAAAGTGGTATATAACCGAGAACCTCAATACTTGTACGTAAAAATAACGCTATCCAGATCTAACCGTGGAAATAACATTATTCAATTACTTCACCGTCGACAATCATCCGAACGACAATTCTACATACGAACAATCCGTCTCTGGAACCAGCTCACCAACGAAATCCAAATATGTAGCAACGCAGCAAAATTCAAGAGATGTCTTTTTAAATATTATGTTTCAATGTTATGATTTTATAATTACATAAACTTTTAAATGCAATAACTAAAAAAAGCTAACTCGAATTTTGTACTCTATTTATAATTGTTAAATGTATACATTATTTTTTTTATTGTTTTCCTCTATTCTTCATTCATTATGTACACTCACACACATTAATTTTGTAACAGAATATTTTCCAATACACTAATACTCTTACATAATGGGTCGTCGACTGTTAATAAAAGAAAAGATAAATTAAAAACAAAAAATAATCGGTCCACCCTAATACACATAAACTGCAGAAGCGTTAAACTATATTTTTATAGTTTTTGTAGAAGAAGTAAATTATAAAAATTACACATTTAATCCTAATAATATTAATAATCTCTCTATATGTGATCGTAGGACACTACAAGCTTGTACCGGTCGTATTTATTGTACGATTTTGCCGAAATTTCGAAAAAAATATTTTTTTGGACCAAGAAAATCGGTCCATATGTTTCGGGAAAATCGGTTCATAGATAGATGATAGAGATAGAGTAAAAATGCACATATTTAAAGTACAAAAATCTGCCATAATCGCAACAAATCGCAGATAAACTAGGTACCTTTGGATTCACCAATTAGTCACCTCTCTTCTCAATGTCATATGGTAGTGATCCCACGTGATCCAAAGAAGTTGTATTCCATTTACTGTGGATAATTTTTCATGAAAAAATATACTTTGAAATATCTCTTCATTTAAAGACTTTAAAAATACGTCATCTACACAAAAATTAAGATGAATATACCCTTATTTACGTTGCAAGTCCGGTCGCATTTCACAAACAAACGAGAATTCTACAAGCATTTTAGTAAATACATATACTAGTATACATTTTATCACCTCATTTTTATTTGCATTACAAAAAAGACAAACTTTGAATGGTCATAACTCAGATTTGCCTAGAGATATTTTCATAAAGTTTTAAGGTATTTTCATTAAATGTTATCCACAATAAAACAACATTCCCAAAAATATTATTTTTGAAAGTTGTTTTCAAAGTCTTATGCGCGTATTTTCCCATCGTGTGTCGTCTAGCAGCAGACAGTTTAAGTTCTTCGTCCGTTAGAATCCTCAGGAGACTGTTTATAGTAGTAACCAAAAGGAGTGGTGATAATGTACCACCCTGTGGTGTTCCCTGTGCTACTCTGTTTCTTATTTTTGTATCGTGAGACCCACAATTTAACCATATATTCCTAAGCATGTGGCTTATCCAGTCTCGGAGAGCCAGGTCTACCTGAACTGGTCAAAGTGTATCGGTCCGTACATACATTGTTGAAAGCACCTTCAATGTCATACCGCATACCGCAAGTGTATACGAGGTATGTTAAAAAAAATATCGCGAATTTTGTATTTTTTCAAAAAGTATTTATTTACTCATGAATATCTTTTTTGTCCCCTTCAAAGTAATTCCCTCGGATATAATACACTTCTGCCCACGTTTTTTCCAATCCTCGAAGCACTTCAAATAACACTACGCAACAAAAAATTTCTTTCACTTAAAAACAGTGGTTTAGTAACAGTTGGAAAAAGTAGATTTTTAAAAAAAAAATAAAAATTTCCTGGGACGAAAAAAAACATAAAAAATAGAAAAAAAAATATTTTATTACATTTTTTTAAAGTTTGCATCCTAGCGAAGAAAATAATGCCTATTTGAAAAAAATCTATGGATAAATGTAGAAATTATAGACTTTTTGGTAGAGGCAAGAGAATTTCAAAAAATCTTTTTTTTTTATTTCTGTTTAAATGTTTAATGTTTAATGTATTTCGCGGCTGTTAAGATCGCTATTGAATTTGGTTGAAATCGGTTCAGATTTAGATATAGCTCCCATATATATCTTTCGTCCGATTTGGCCCTTTAGTCCTATAGAAGCTGTATTTTACTTCCGATCGTTTTGAAATTTAGAATGGTAGAGTTTCTTGATCCATGAACCAACATTGCCGAATTTGAAGAAAATCGGTTAAGATTTAGCTATAGCTCCCATATATATGTTTCGTCCGATTTTGCTCTTTAGTCCTGTAGAAGCTGTATTTTACATCCAATCATTTTGAAATTTTGATCCATGAACCAACACTACCAAATTTGAAGAAAATCGGTTAAGATTTAGCTATAGCTCCCATATATATGTTTCGTCCGATTTTGCTCTTTAGTCCTGAAGAAGCTGTATTTTACATCCAATCATTTTGAAATTTAGAATGGTAGAGTTTCTTGATCCATGAACCAACACTACCGAATGTGAAGAAAATCGGTTAAGATTTAGCTATAGCTCCCATATACATGTTTCGTCCGATTTGGCCCTTTAGTCCTGTAGAAGCTGTATTTTACATCCAATCGTTTTGAAATTTAGAATGGTAGAGTTTCTTGATTCATGAAACAACATTGCCGAATTTGAAGAAAATCGGAAAAGATTTAGCTATAGCTCCCATATATATGTTTCATCCGATTTGGCTCTTTAGATCCAATCGTTTTTATACCCTACACCACACTGTGGTACAGGGTATTATTTAAGTATAAAATGTCCCAAAAGTAAATTTATGTTAACAATTTATACATGAATTACAAAATTTATATATCAGAGTTATTCAATATTACGAGAGTGGTGTAGGGTATTATATAGTCGGCACCGCCCGACTTTAGCCTTTCCTTACTGGTTTTTTATTTATATTCCCTCTAACATAACATATACAACGTGCAAGCGCAACCCTGCAATAGGGTTTCGAGACTATAGTCTTGAAGGTATACAAGCAGAATATAGCTCCAACGGCGTAAGGTGAGTCTTCCACAGTGATAGATACCCTCCTTTCTGGAAGTGCGGAGGGAACCACGCCCATTATTTCTGTTGACTCCAACTCTAACAGAAGATCTGTAACGTCCTTCTCTGAGGACGAAAGCTCTACATCGGACACTGAGGAACTGAGGGGTGTCTCCGGACTCTTTGACGCATCTGTCGACTGAAACTACAGTCTTGAAGGTATACAAGCAGGATATAGATCCCACGGCGTAAGGTGAGTCTTCCACAGTGATAGATACCCTGCTTTCTGGAAGTGCGGAGGGAACCACGCCCATTATTTCTGGTGACTCCAACTCTAACAGAAAATCTGTAACGTCCCTCTCTGAGGATGAAAGCTCAACAGCGGACACTAAGGAACTGAGGGTAGTCTCCGGACGCATCTGGCAGTGAACTGGTAAGGAAAAGCGACATCCCTGTACTCATAAAAACATATTTCTATGTCAGAGGATGGGCCAGTAAGTTACCATCGGAGCGCATACTCAGCGTCATTGGCAAACAAGATTCGATAACATCATCAATTTCGGGGAAAGTTCCCAGCAAAGAGGGAGCGACAAAAAACAACACCGTCTTCCAAGAGGTGGTCGATAACATTGCCAAATTGCCGATAACATCACCAATTTTGCAGAATGTTCCCTGAAAAGGTGGTGATAGGAATAGGTACATAAAGAATCAAAACAAAGAGTTAGCGACAAAAAGTAACACCGCCTTCCAAAGAGGTCTACTTGAAGAGTGTGTAATAGGTAGTAAACGAAAGGATGAGAAAGACCCACTACTAAATAATGAGGGAGTGCAACCAGATAGGATAGACGACTCCCAAAGGGAACTTTTACCGGAAAGACAATGATTAAGGTCATCCAAATAAACCTACACCGGAACGAAACGGCATCCAATGCTCTGATTGACATAATACTGGATTAAACCATGTGAACTAAGGACTTGTATTCTGTGCCATAAAAACTTATGCTATCTTTTCTCTCCAGAGTTGTCAACATCGGACGCTACTGTGCTGATGCAAAGTAATGGAATATGTACCTGGCGTCAGTATACCTGCCATTCGATGCACAGACATTGCCACCTACGTCGGAATTACAACGTCTGGTAAGAGAATAAAAAAAATAGAAGTAATGAGTTACTAGCTGGTTGTGATGCCAACTCACACCATATCGCTTGGGGTAGTACTGATACTAATAAAAGGGGACAAGCCCTTATAGAATTTTTGAATACTAACGATCTCCTAACTCTCAACATAGGGAACAAGGCGACCTTTGTTAACAAAATTAGGGAAGACGTATTAGATATAACGATATGCTCAGAAAACCTCATTGATGAGATCCATGAGTGTAGGGTTTCGGATGAACACTCCTATTCGAACCACCATTATTTCAGGTTTAAAATTGCACGGCCACCGCCATACCCAATAAGTTTTCGTAATAAGGCTAAAACCGACTGGACTAAATTCGGCAATGTACTTAGAATTCGATTGGGCCAGCCTAAACACGGTTATCCAAGTACGGAAGACATTTATATCAATGTGAGGAGGATAACGGAGGCTCTTGTAAAATCATTCGAAGATAGTTGCCCGAGTAACAACTTATACCATTTATTCCAAATAAAAGAAGTTGATTTTCTTCAGGAGGAAACTGTTCTTTATTCTTTAAAGTCTCAAACAAGACTGATTTTTTAATAATTATCTTTTTTATCGTTGCTACAATAGTGGGAACATAATAAAATATAAATTGCAAGTCGTTTAAATAAAAACTGCAACATAATCAAAAGTTGAATGAACTCTAAATCATTACGAGAAATAGTTCTTTCGTTAAAACTGCAAAATAATCATAAGTGGAATGAACTCAAATAATACTTTCGATTATTCTGGTTAATAACGGAAACATTGTGCAATATTGTTGGAATATGATAAATAAGTAAATGTGCTGCATTAATATATTTATGTGTGTTTGTATGAATGTATGTACGTACTCCTCCCCCTCTAGACTAAGGCGACGACCAAAGGGGCGGATTGGTATGAGACTCAGGGATAGGTTTAGTAATTTCTTTAATTTTTATAGTGACTTTTACTTTTTGCAAACACCGTATGAAGCTTAGCACAATAATCGCAACGAGAATAAATCCAATTGTTGACGCTCCAATAATATTAGTTGTCGTTTTCAAAAGTTCAATTTGTTTAGTATTATTTAGGTGTAATTCTTCCAATGCTTCTAGTGATAGAAGTCCTATATTCTGCTTTTCTAATGGGGTTGGTTGATAAATTGCAGGTTGTGTTTGTAAATGTATTGACTCGAAGTTAGAAAATTGTTGATCCCTAATGTAGATGGTCTCGTTGTTAAACTTGACCAGGAACGTACCATTTAACTTTTTCTGCTCACAATCTACCAATATTTTGTCGGAGAAATCATTAAGTAGAATGAGTCCGGGAGTTATTACTTCAATTTCAGGTACGTGATAGGCGGTGGTTATATCGCAAGAAGAGTCTAAGCTATTAAGCATTTTTGGAATACATGATGAGTTACTTATATCTAATAACAAATTGTTTTAATATATATATTAATAGAGCATCCAATCTTAGTTTTTCTAATTCCATAATATTCGTCTTTATGTCTGATTATTTCATTAAATTGAATGTTCACAATTTTGTTAGCCGTTTCTACAGGTTTAATTAATATTGTTTCGTAAATTGTATTTGTTGTTATTGGAATTTTGATTATGTACAATAGGTTTAAATCGTTATATAGTACAGGTATTTCCGATAATTCTAAGACTTCTTCGATTGTGTGGAATGATATGTTATCAGTTTTTATTTTTCGAGAGCTACTTTTATTTCTTTCTTGTTTAATAGCATGGAGTTTAATATATTGAATTTAGCGTATTGTAATGCATATTTTATATTTATAATTTCTTCCTGTATTAATCTTATTTTAGTCTGTAGGTTAAGCATAACCTCTATACCGACATCATTGTCTTTTTTAATATGGTTAGTTAGAGTGTTTGTGATTTATATTAACTTATTGATTTGAGTGTTTAAGTTGCTTAGGAGTACCGGCTATATATTTCTAAATTTTACCCAAAGCATCTATCGATCTTGTTTTCCTCGTACGTTGAACAATTGGTTTAATAGATTCAATAAGATCTGTGGTCTGTTCCAATTCATGTCGTAAAAGAGGTGTATCAATGTACTATTATGGGGTAAGATTTCCATTGTTTCTTCAAAATTTGCCAAATCTTTTTAATTTTGGCTGGCTTTCCATGAATTTGAATTATATGGGTTGAGGTGCAATCTATTATTTCTACGTTTGCCCACGTTGAAAGGGATAGTACGAAAATAAAAAATGCGTGTCTCAAATATGTATGTAAAAATTTATTCATTTTTTTCTTTGCCGTCTTATCATAGATTTATGAATTTTCTTGTCGCCTGTGGTAATCACGATCACTTTCTTATTAGTTCTAACCTTGTGTTTACTGAATCGTGGTGTAAGTTTGTTTCGCCTATACTCTTTCCTATATATCTCAGTGCCTTCTTCTATCGTTTCCCTGTTTCTGTTTAATTTTGTAATTCTTTCTTCGGTGTCTTTTTCTAATTTATTCTTTATTAGATCATATACATAATTCTGTTTGGAATGACTTGAGTTTCTCAAGGTAATCGCCCTGTAACGTGTATTCAATATTCCTATCAAATTTGTGAGTGCGTCCATAAAACAATTCAATGGGAGTTAATTTAGTAGCCGAGTGTATCGAATTATTATATGTCGTTAAAATTTCCAAGAGAATGGCCTCGTGATTAGCCTCTACATTTGCCTTTTTATATTTTTTCTGTACTATTCTATATATCTCTGTCATAGTGGAGTGTAGTCTCTCCACTGGGGCGTTACTAGAGCTTTGTTGAAGAGATGTTATGTGCAGTTCGATGAAAAATATTCGCTGTAAACTCGGTACCTTGATCACATACTATCATCCTTGGTATACCGTGTATGCTCAAATAATTCCTCATACTCCTTAAAACGTTAACACTATGCCTCGAAGGTAATGTGTACGCTGCTGCATACTTTGAAAATTTTTCTATTATTGTTACGATATTCCGTGTAAATATCTATGTGAATTATATCAATAGGTTTGGGGGGAATTTCCGGTTTCTCGAATTTAGTTTTGTGTGGTTTTCTGTCGTACTTTAATGTAAGATAAGTGTCACAATTATTTATTGTCTGCGTTATTTTGGCCTTCATAAACGGAAAAAAGTAACTTCGTTTCAAATGACAAAAAGTTTCTTGGATGCCCCAATGATTATTCGCGACATGGTAATCACGTTTAATTTTCTCTTGGTCGTCACTATCCGTGATATCGGATGTCAACGGTTTCATTTAATTCTAGGCGTCTAATCGTACGCTTTCTACTTTCATGGGAGGACCTTCTGATGATTCTATCAAAAGAATTTTAATTGTAAATTCATTAAGAGGTCTTTCAGAAATTGGAATGCCGTCATTTGCATCCTCTTCTGTTAAATGAATAGTCGATGCCGACGTGACTTTAATTGCATTTTCTTCCAATACATTTATCTCTTTTTCCTTTGCAATATCATCTTTTGGTTCATCTTCTATTTTCACTCTACTTAATGCATCAGCATTCGTATTAGATTTACCCTTCTTATATATGATTTCGTAATCAAATTCTTCCAATTTTAATCTCCAGCGAATTAATTTCGAATTTGGTTCTTTTAAATTCATTACCCAAGTAAGTGGTCTATGATCTGTGATAATTTTGAACTTCCGGCCGAAAAGGTAAGGCCTAAAGTATTTTGTAGCCCATACGATAGCGAGGATTTCTTTCTCTATAATAGAGTAGTTGACTTCCGAACGTTAAAGTTCTACTCGCGTAGCATATAAGTTTATCCATGCCAATTGGGCCTTGGGAAGGAATTGCCCCAATTGCGAAATTACTCGCATCGGTTTTCAAATTGAATGGTTTACTAAAATCCGGGTATTGTAAAAGCAGGGCTGTGGAGTCGGAGTCTTGGATATTTTTCCGCAGTCCGGAGTCGAAAAATTATGGTCGACTCCGACTCCGAGATAAATTGTGCAAAATGTACCGTTTATGCGATAGAATTTTTGCACTCAACAATTCTGGTGCAAAGGAAGGATAAAACATTTGATGCTTTTAACCAAATATTTTTGTATGTCCAAAATATCTATAAAATCAACCAAATTATCGACTTTTTATGTAAAGACAGTTCTAGGAAATAATTTTTCTTTCCAAAAAAAAATTCGGCTATTTTTCCTCTTTCTTATTTTAATTTCTTACTTATAGAAAATTGTAAATCATAATTGAAGCACCTAATTAACACTGTTTTTCACTGTACTTAGCTTACATTAAAAGCTGCATACTGATGAAAATGTCCTTAATTATAAATTTCTTACATTTTTATGTTTCGGCTGATTATACGCCAGCTCCTTCGTTGTTTGTTGATACACCGTCAGTGGTATGGATTTCCTTATTGATAGTGCTGATGAACCGTCAGCGGCATGTTTGCTGATAAACCGTCAGCGATATAGGTTCAAGCCGTTGACTGCGCCAGTTACACCTTATACCATTTATCCCAAATAAAAGAAGTTGATTTTCTTCAGGAGGAAACTGTTCTTTATTCTTTGAAGTCACAAACAAGACTGATTTTTTAATAATTATCTTTTTATCGTTGCTACAATAGTGGGTACATAATAAAATACAAATTGCAAGTCGTTTAAATAAAAACTGCAACATAATCAAAAGTTGAATGAACTCGAAATATTTACGAGAAATAGTACTTTCGTTAAAACTGCAAAATGATCATAAGTGGAATGAACTCAAATAATAATTTCGTTTATTCTGCTTAATAACGGAAATGTTGGCAATATTGTTGGAATACGATAAATAAGTAAGTGTCCTGCATTAATATATTTATGTGTGTTTGTATGAATGTATGTACGTATGTATATTAAGATGGGTACAGACAGTTGTTGTTCAATATTGTTGGAAGATGAAAAGTAAGTAGGTATGTTTGTATTTATATACATTTATGAACGTATGTATGTTTATATAACTCCCGCTTCGAGAAAGGAAATCTACCTATGAGAAACCCTGGATGACATGGAAAATTCGCTCGGCTGGAAGGACGTCAGCAGACTTTACAACAGAGCTCGACGTAAAAAGTTATCAGTATATTGGGATGACTACCACAGAAGACTCAAAGAATACAATAAAATCATTAGACTGGCGAAACGTAACTCCTGGAGGATTTTCTGTGAACAGGTAGACAGCGTTTACAACCTGTCTAAAATAAAAAAGTTTCTCTCAAAAACTCATATCCAAACCGAAACACTGGTGGATGAAACAGGTAAAAGGATGGAAACTATAGAAGATACCGTAAAGCTCTTGATGAAAACTCATTTTCCGACTGGTAATACTGGGCCAACTGGGTCTTCATACCCAAGCCTGGCAAGGCGAGTTATACGATCCCAAAGGCTTATCGACCTGTTAGCGTTACTTCTTTCCTGTTAAAATCAATGTAGCTAATAATTGACGACATGGTCAAAAGTAAAATAGCCGATGACAAGCTAAAATTCAAGCAACATGCATATGTTAAAGGCAGATCAGTGGAAACAGCTCTACATGAGGTAGTACACCACATAGAACAGTCCTTCAGTGAAGAAATGTACACACTTGGCGTTTGTATAGACAATGAAGGCGCTTTTAACAACGTTCAGACCGATACACTTACCCAGTCATTACACTGATAGACAAACCGTTCATCACCATGACGAATCAGTTTCGTCATATATCTTCGTACTGGTGACGAAAAGTTTCGTACATGCGATGTTTTTGTACATGCGTTAATAGAACGAACACGATCATCAACCCATGTTTTTGGTGATTTGGTGACGACGAAAAGATTTTTTTGATTATTTTGCTGAAAATATGATAAAACGAAGCAATCAATTTATAGTTTGTGCTTAATTGTACTGTTCTATATGCCTTCTGATTACTTTAGTTAAATAATTTGTTGTAGAAGTTTAATTTAAAAAACCAAATAATCGTGATTAATGGAGTTCGTCGTGGTGATGAATGAGATTCGTCGTGGTGATGAATGAGATTCGTCGTGGTGATGAATGGGATTCGTCGTGGTGATGAGTAGGATTCGTCGTGGTGATGAATGGGATTCGTCTGAACCTGGCAAAGCAGTCAAGTAATTTTATTTTCCTTACCGTTTTCAATGGCCTAAATCCAAAAGAATATTTATTGAAATTTTTAAAATTTACAACATCTTCACAGATAGCCAAATGGCGATCAAACTATAACATCGAAAAAGGTTAAATCCAGAACAGTGTTAGACTACAAAAGAACGACAAATAATTATTCAGTCCATGGTTCACTGCGTATTTTCTGGCTACCAGGACACAACGGAGTGATTGGAAATTAACGAGCAAACAGCTTGGCTTCAAAGGGCAGAGAACTTCGAGTAATAATCATAGAAAATTGGAAACCTTTCGTAGCCACGAAGGATGAGTTGAAGCACTGGGGAGTGATGGCTCACAAAGGAGCAACTGCAAAGATATTGTGTGGTGACCCAAATGCTTTCCCAAGTCCTTTCTCAACTTTTTTATGAGAATTAAGCAGATTTGTAGTTATTGCATAATTTGTGTATTTTTCTGCTCATAGCAGAAAATATTTGTAATACAATTTTTTTAATTAAATTTTTGTACATTATTTTTTGGTTAGTGTCAATGGAAATTTCAAAGACAACCTACAAAACCTGCTGAATTATGAAAACTGTTAATTTTTCATAAATACGTTGTAAGGAGACTCATAGTATTTTTTCACGAGGAATATTTTTCTCAAAGACACCATCTAAAAATGTAGACGATTTGTATGACGTTTGACATATGGTAAGATTTGATTGCAATTTTTCAGGGGTAAGGGGGTAAGAAGCGTGGTCGACTATTTTGAAATAAATAATTCTCGAAGGGTTCCCTTTATTTCGTTCTTTGGAATGAATCGTGTATTCCGTAGCCTTCCACCTTAAAATTACCTCCGAGACAACTAACCTCTATGATTTCCTTTGTGGTCCAATATCGCGAAAACAAGAGCTAACCTAGAAAAACGGCTAGCACCACTGGATACAGCAATGTCGAAATAGGCATATCCGTAGGGTCTCATTTCTGTTACATTTTTTAAGTGTCCATTTCGAGCACAGTGTAATCAGCAGGGAAGTAACTGGAGGCCACCCAATATATGCGATTACCGATCTCCAGACTAGCAGCTGTTTTGTGTTTATCACTTAAATTAGTCAGGAGAAATAAACCTAGGTCTTTCCTGGCCAAAATGCAGGTTCTTGGAATGCCTTCACAGTTGGCCACAAGCAGTTTAAAGTAGGATGTCCTGATACCGCACATCCTTCCTCTTACAACGTAGGGCTCCTGTATCAGGACTATGTCCACTGCAACTGTGGACAGGCGCAGCAATAGAGCCGCTGAGGCTGCTTTAGCGTGATGGAGGTTAATCTCTTACAATAATTGGTAATTGACGGATTAAAATCCACCCCGACAAGGGTGTTATCGAACTCTTCGTCCGTATCATCGAGGAGCATGTCCGCGCCAGATGCGTCAAAGAGTCCGGAGACTCTCCTCAGGCAATCAGTGTCCGAAGTAGTGCTATCGTCCTCAGAGAAGGACGTTACAGACCTGTTCGAGTTTGAGTCACCAGAAATAATGGGCGCAATTCCAGAAAGCCGTGTATCAACCACGGTAGACGACTCACCTTCCGCAGTGGGAGCTCTATCCTGCTTGTATACCTTCAAGACTATAGTCTCGAAGTCATATGTCAGTGATGCACTTGCACGGATCAAATTGACCTGGCGTTTAATTTTTGGCGAAATATAAGAGCTTTACTCTCCCCTGATGCCATCCTGCATCGTTGCAGATTGGTGGTTTGCCCGGCATTTCTCTACGGATGGTGACATTAGGGCCTCTTGCCTTTTTCGAAGGTAGGGGTCATCAGTTAACACAGCTGAATTTGTGTCTCTTTCAGCCGACTCATTGGCTTTAGAAGCATCTATGACGCCTTTACCCCAGGTAAGTGACTCTTTTTGTTTTTCGGAAAGAGCCGAAACCTCAACAGCCTCCAACTTCATCAAAACTCTGAGCGATATCCGATGCTCATTGTGCTCCGTTTTGACGGTCGGACATGACGTTTTTCCCTCACCGCACCACCTGTTGTGAGTACCGGGGGGAAATTTTCTCCAATTTCGGTGTGGTCGATTTTGGCCAAGAACAACGGACGGACAGTCGGACGATTGGGGAACCCCGCTCCATCGGGAATTTATTTATTTTTTGTCTGTATAAGCCCGTAATAGGTAAACATACATATAGGGCTATATCTAAATGTGAACGATGCGATTTTCCCTGAATTTGGCAGCGTTCATACAGGTAATAAGAAAACTCTCTCTGTTGAATTTCGTACGGATCGGATATAAAATACGGGTTCTACAGCGCTTACATGTCAAATCGGGTGAAACAGCGGCGAAATTCCGCCTCATGTCCTTGGACATACACATAAGCCAGTATACGGCCTGTTGTGCGCTCTAATTGTTAATAAAAGGTCCTTGGAAAGTTATTTTAGGAACTCTGTACTATCGACATAGTCCTTAATCTTCTTCCGGTCTACGCCCCTAAGTTGGGTCAAGTCTGGTATAGTGTAGTATGTACTATTGAAACTCATTATTTATAAAAAAATAACAACAAATTGCTTATGTTTATTGAACAAGAAAAATAACAAAACTAATTGAAGAAAATTTCTGACAAGTCAAACAAAAATATTTAAAAACTAAAACTATGTGTATAATAAACAAGTAAGAAAGTTTCAGTCGGGTAAACCGACTAAGGTATACCCTCACTTTGTGAGTAATGTAATATATAACATTACACCAATAAATCTGTCAATTTGTGTGGGAGGTACAAGAAGGGGTTTTCCAAATACACATATTTTTCGGTAAACAGTACATTCTTAAATACATTGCATTGTGCTGAACTATAAGCGTTTATGTGCACTGGTATATTAAAGTTACGAGCTATGTAATTTTGGTATGATTTGGTCATTTTGTGTGGGAGGTACAAAAAGGGGCGGGGTGATAACGCCCACTTTTTACAGGACTATAGGCACTATAACAGCATTACACTGTACAAAATTTCAAGTATTTGTATGCACTGGTATTAAAGTTACAAGCCGTTTACTTTTGGTACGAAACGGTCCATTTGTGTGGGAGGTACCAAAAGGGGCTGTACAATAATGCCCATTTTTTACCGGACTATAGGCGCTACAAAAACATTATACTGTAGAAAATTTCAAGCATTTTTACGCACTTGTATTAAAGTTATAAGCAGTTAAATTTTGGTGCAAAATGGTCCATTTGTGTGGGAGGTACCAAAACGGGCATGCCAACTTCACCCATTTTTCTCGAGTTAATAGCGACTAATATACTAATATTATGTGCAGAATTTCAAAAGATTCGAATAAGTAGTATAGAAGTTATTAAAGAATCAATATTTCACTAAATATTAACCCTTTGTGTGGGAGGTACCAGAAGGAGTAGACCAATATGGCCCATCTTCGAACTCATCCGGAGATAGATCAAAATATTACCACATACCAAATTTGAAGTCAATCGGTTACTCCTTTCGAGAGTTATCGTGCGCACCAGCCAGCAGACACACAGACAGACAGACAGACAGGCAGACAGACAGACAGACAGACAGACAGACAGACAGACGGACGGACATTGCTCATTCGACTTAAAATGACCCAAAACGGATTTCCTCCGAACATACTTAGGGTCTTAGATCACTCCTTCGATGTGTTACACTTTTTTCCGTAGCAAATGATATATACCCTCGTCACACTAAAGTGAGGGTATAAAAATGCAAAGTAAATTAAAAAGTAAAAGGTTGCTCCGCCACATTACTCCCCTTCCAGTGCGAAACGTACTTTGGGTTTAGATCTTGAGGGCGTTTCGGACGATGATGACGCTTCTACTGTTATATAGGCTGGTTTGAGTTGGTCAACACTAACCTTTTCTTCTTGTAAGCCAATACGAATTTTAAAATGTTTTGCTTTTAGATCAATCACTTCATAAGGTCCCGTGTATTTCGGTTGCAAAGGTTTCTGAACCTTATCACACCTCAACCATACGTGTGAATAGTTATTCAAATCCTTTTGAACAAATGTATGTTTGGAGTGATTGGATGCGGTAATAGGTCGCAACTTCGAAAAAATATTACGTAAGTTATTGAGTGTTTCCATATGTTCATTCACTGTGGAAGATGTCGATTGGAAAAATTCACCACGTAGATGTATGGGTTCGCCGTAAACCAATTCCGCGCAAGATGTGCCAATATTCTCTTTTAGCGCTGCCCTTAGCCCGAGCATTACAGAGGGCAGAGCTTTTGTCCATTGGGTTTTTCCGTGACAAATCAATGCAGATTTTAACGAACGATGAAAACGATCGACCATGCCGTTACACTGCGGGTGATATGAGGTTGTATGATGAATTTTGATCCGAGAATTTTTATCATACATTTAAAATTAGCAGATGTAAATTGCAACCAAATCTCGAAACGCATGTTGAAAATAAGTTATCGCAAATTGTAGCGGATGTAATATATTTTAACGGTACTGCTTCTGGCCATCGAGTATTACGATCAACAATCGTAAGAATGTAACGAAAAGGGCACACAACCGTGCAGATAACAATTTCCGAGTAGCTCGAGTCCCCGGGTGCGCCAGGCCGTGAATTGAATCAAATATTGATTTACGCAATTCTTTAGGAATGTATGGACGAATTTTATTCGTTGAGGCTTCGCAGTAGATTTCAGTTTTACTATCCGGAATTTTAAATAATTTAATTTTAAGACTTGTGTTTGATGATAACACTGTGCGACACAACTTCCCTCCCAAGAACGAGACTATATAGGAATGAAACTATAGCCCAACAGTAGATAAGCTGCATACTCAGTTTTTTATTTCGTGATCGTTTGTCCTTTTTACAGGACTTTGAAAATGTCAAGGAAAACAATTTTAAAATATTTTTATTTGCACTTACAACAATGCGAATTGATAAATATGGGTATCAAATGAAAGGGGAGAATTCCCGCTATTTAATAAAATTTTTGGAAAAAAATTCCAAGGACGAAGGCTACAAAAAATGTCCTTTGAAACTTTAATCCTTTAATATCCTTCAAAGTTATGCAATTAAAAATCGTACAAAAATACATGTTACAGAACTCTAACTGACACAACACATATTAAAATTTCAGCTTTCTATCTTTAACGGCTAAGGAATAACAAATATTTGAATTTCAGATCCTATAGTCGTATAACATATTTAGGACACCGATACCTGTTGTCTCTGGCCTGTTGAGAAAAGGGCATTTGTATGTTTCCAGAGCGTAGTAGAGAATTTCCTAGGGAACAAAAAAGATGCAAATTATGAAGACATTGTTCGCAACATGCTGGAAAGTTTCCGAGAAATGGGTGTTAACATGTCGCTAAAAATACACTTTATTGCGAGCCATCTCGATTTCTTCCCCGACAATTTGGGAAATTTCAGCGACGAACACGGTGAACGGAGACCTCGCCACCATTGAAAAGCGATTTAGTGGAAAAAATGATTGTCATATGCTGTTGGAATACCTGTGGTCTATATGTCGCGATTCAGATTACCAACAATAACGGCAATGCAAAAGAGTTCATTTCAACCAACTGAAAGAATATTATTTAACATAAACATTTAAAATATATAAAATACATACAATATATCGCACCTGTTCCACAAAAGGGTAACAACTCAAAATTTAAAAAATGTCAGTAGAGGCCAAAAACTGTTTCCGTTAATATTAATGGTATATTACAAAAAAATAATATGTCGTTGGAATAAAATGTCATAGAAAAAAATAATAACACTATTTTCCTTTTTATTTTTTTATTGATTTTAGAATAAGAACAACTTTTTGGAGTTGTTACTCTTTTCATGAAAAAAGTTTGTATATAAATAGTGGTATTATTTTGAGTTGTACCTTTTTAACTGAAAAATCTTATTCGGATTATAAGTTGAAAAGGTCACAACTAAAAATATTACTCTTTAGATGATAAATCAACGGTCCCCTTTGCTTCAACACTTGGAGACAATTCAAAATGTAACTGAACATTTTTTGCAGTGGGTAGAAATTGCCATTGTACGTTGATTTCTTGCAAAAAAGCAAAATTTAAAAATTTTGAGTTGTTACCCTTTTGTGGAACAGGTGCGATATGTAAACATGAAAAATATTAATATATTGAATAAACGCACGTAGCATATTGTCTTTGTACGGTGCGCGTGTATTTTCCTTTCTGTTTTAAATACTTTGCGTTTTCTTTACGATATTTTTTTTATATTTTTCTTAAGATTGCAAATTTAAAAAAATTCCCATTCCTTAACTCACACTGATAGAAGGCTGATTTTGTTTGATGAAATTGTTCTATTCACAACTTTAAAGGATATTAATGGATAACAATGAAAAGGACATTTTTAAACATTACTCGTCCTTGGAAAAATTTTCCTAAAATTTTAGTGAATAGCAGGAATTTTCCCCTTTCATTTGATATGCATATTGATGTTATTCACATTTTAAAATGTGTAAACAAGTTATATCAAAATTGTTAACCTTGTAATTTTAAAAGTCCTGTGAAAAGGACAAACGATCACGAAATAAGGAAGTTAGTACGTTATTCTCCTACTAGTGCCCTATTTTTTAAATTTTATATAGTGCCTTTCATGGGAGGGAATAAAATATTTTTTTTTGTATCGGTGTCCTAAACATGCTATATAGGCTGTGAAATTCAAATAATTGTTATTCCTTAACCGTTAAAGATAGAAGGCTGAAATTGTAATATGTGTTGTGTCAGTTAGAGTTCCGTAACATGTATTTTTTTACGATTTTTAATTGCACAACTTTGAAGGATATTAAAGGATTAAAGTTTAAAAGGACATTTTTTGTAGCCTTCGTCCTTGGAATTTTTTCCAAAAATTTTATTAAATAGCGGGAATTCTCCTCTTTTATTGGATACCCATATTTATCAATTCGCATTGTTGTAAGTGCAAATAAAAACATTTTAAAATTGTTATCCTTGAAATTTTCAAAATCCTGTAAAAAGGACAAACGATCACGAAATAAAAAACTGAGTATGCAGTTTATCTACTGTTGGCCTATAGTTTTATTTCTACACAGTCCCGTTCTTGGGAGGGAAAAAAAGTTCGAATTTGTCGCACGGTGTAACAATTTACGGAGTTCATCATTTCTTTGTGCCAAGTGTAGGATTTTGTAATTAATAGTAGATATCTCTGAAATTCTGGACAATGCGTCAGCAACTACATTGTCACGACCAGAAATGTGGCGGATGTCCGTAGTAAATTGGCCAATCAAATCTAGGTGTCGCCACTGCCTTGGACTCGATTTCTCAGGAGTTTTATTAAAAGCGAGACACAGCGGTTTGCGATCTGTGAACAAAATAAATCGTCGTCCTTCTAACACGTATCGAAAATGACGGATTGATTCATAAGCGGCGAGTAATTCCCGATCGTGGGCGCTGTATTTAGACTGAGAAGGACTTAACTTCTTTGAGAAAAAGACCAAGGGTTGCCAATTATTATTCACCAATTGCTCCACTACAGCACCAATTCCATAATTGGAAGCATCCACCTTAAGGACAAGTGTGGCACTAGGAATAGGATGAGAAAGCAAGGTAGCACCAGCAAGTGAGGATTTGCACTGATCAAATGCTTCTTCTGATTGTTTAGTCCATTCTATTGGTCGTTTATCCTTTTTTCCGGCATCTTGAAGGTAAGAATTCAAAGGTATTTGAATTTCTGCTGCTTTCGCTAAAAATAGGCGATAAAAATTCGTCATTGCTAAAAACTGTCGAAGTTCTTGAATGGTTTTTGGTTTCGGGAAATTCACAATCTTTTTGACCTTAGAATCCATTGGCATGATACCGTCAGAATTGATTTAAAAACCGAGAAAATTTACCTCAGATAGTCCGAATTTACATTTTGCTTGGTTAAAAACAATGCCATAATCTTTAAAGCGTTGGAATACAATCCTTAAATGTTCTTCCAGATTTTTAGATGCAATTAGTGCATCGTCCAAATAACAGAACACAAAATCTAAGCCGCGAAGAACATTATCCATTAGTCGTTGAAAACTTTGTGCGGCATTTCTTAATCCAAAAGACATTTTCATATATTCATATAGACCAAAGGGTGTTACTAGATTTCATAAGTGTTTTGCTATCAACCAGTTGCTTGTTTTTTAAATCCGGTAAAATATGAAAATGAGTTAGGCCTTAGTTACATCTGCGATGATGAATCTCCATTTGAAACTGCGCCGAAGACCTAGATCTAAAGTAATAATGATGGTTCCAAAAGTTGTTATTGGTGTACCGTTAGCAGCGAAAAGGTTAATAGGTGTATTATTCTTATTTATGATAAGGATTGATTGTTTGAAGTAGGATTTTGGTACGACTAAAACGTCAGCTCCTGTGTCTACCAAAAAATGTTTTGAGCAACGGTCTCTTATAAGAAGGCGGCATGAAGTATTTAACGTAGATTCGGATGCCGCGACGTCCGAAAATAAACATAGTTTTTTTTGAAACGAACAGGGTGGGACACATTTTAATGCTGTGTCTTTAAATGTGATATGGTACCAGCAAAATTCCTTTCTATTATTGCGACTTCTATATCAGCATCGCGTGTATCTGTTAAATCTTAAAGGTTCGGGCGAACGAGATGTTATCGAAACGTTTTTCAAGGGCATCAATTTTGTCCAATATTGTATTTAAAGAAATTGAACTATTAGCAATCGCTGTTATGGAAGCGGATAATTGCTCCATAATATTGTCTGCCTGTGCTGCTATTTCATCCAACGTACCCTTTTTACCAATGAGGATAATGCGCACATTTTCAGGCATCTGTTCTAAAAACAGTGATTTTAGAACATAATCGCTAACTTGGCCTAATCCTGTATTGCGCATAAACTGCAAATAGTGGCTTGGTTTCTGATCACCAGAAACCAAGCCAAAACCAAATTCAAGAGTATCGGCATCAAAATGGTGGTATTTTAACGGCCGCTGTCGATGCAATTTGTTGAGGTACGATTTGAGTCGATTGAAGAGGATTTTTTCGAATATCTTGTGAGGAACTATCCCCAACGCCTGTATGCACTTCTGCAGAATTTTCATCGCGAGACATCGTATTCAATATTCGGGATCACCAATGTTGTATGTACTATTGAAACTCGTTATTTATAAAAAATAACAACAAATTGCTTATGTTTATTGAACAAGAAAAACAAGTAAGAAAGTTTCAGTCGGGTAAACCGACTAAGGTATACCCTCACTTTGTGAGTAATGTAATATTGAATATTCCACGAATTATTCTGTTAGATTGTATGGTAGGTACCAGAACGGGTTTAACAAATACATCTATTTTTCGCTGAATAGTAGATACTTTAAATACATTGCACTGCGCCGAATTATAAGCGTTTATTTGCACTGTTTATTAACGTTTGAGATATTAAATTTTGGTATGATTTGGACATTTTGTGTGGGAGGTACAAAAAGGGGCGTGGTGATAACGGCCATTTTTTACAGGGCTATAGACACTTCAAAAGCGTTACACTGTGCAAAATGTTGTGGCATTTACGTGCATTGGTACTCATGTTGTGAGCTCTTAACTTTCTGTGCAAAATTGTACCTTTGTGTGGGAGGTACAAAAAGGGGCGTGGCAATAGCGTCCATTTTTCACAGGGCTATGACACTATAAAAGCATTACACTGTAGAAAATTTTAAGTATTTTTATACACTGGTTTTAATGTTATAAGCTGTTAACTTTTGGTGCAAAATGTTACCTTTGTGTGGGAGCTACCAAAAGGGGCGTGAATATAACACCCATTTTTCACTGGACTGTAGGCACTATAAAAGCATTACACTGTACAAAATTTCAAGTATTTTTATACACTGGTATTAATGTTATAAGCTGATAACTTTTGCTGCAAAATGGTGCATTTGTGTGGGAGGTACCAAAAGGGGCGTAGCAACATGGCCCATTTTTCTCGAGTTGATAGCGACTAATAAACTAATGCTATGTGTGGAATTTCAGAAGATTCGAATAAGTAGTATAGCAGTTATTAAAGATTCAATATTTTACAACATTTTAACACTTTGTGGGGGAGGTACTAGAAGGAGTGGACCAATATGGCCCATCTTCGAACTTAGCCGGAGGTAGAAAAAAATATTACCACGTACCAAATTTGAAGTCAATCGGTTACTCCTTTCGAGAGTTATCGTGCGCACCAGCCAGCAGACACACAGACAGACAGACAGACAGATAGACAGACAGACAGACAGACGGACGGACATTGCTCATTCGTCTTAAAATGACCCAAAACGAATATCCGCCGAACATACTTAGGGTCTTAGATCACTCCTTCGATGTGTTACACTTTTTTTCGTAGCAAATGATATATACCCTCGTCACACTAAAGTGAGGGTATAATAACAAAACTAAATGAAGAAAACTTCTGACAAGTCAAACAAAAATATTTGAAAACTAAAACTATGTGTATAATAAAAAATGCAAAGTAAATTAAACGGGATCTATTGTCATCTACAATTCCTACCCTATTTAGATGTGCTTGTAAGCATGTGTGTCCTGTAAGGACGCCGCTTCAATGTCAATACATACCGCAAGTGTATACATCTTTCCATTGAAGGATTCTTCTATATTGTGTACTACCTCGTGTAGGGCGATGTCCACTGATCGCCCTTTAACATAGGCATGTTGTCTAAATTTTCGAATTTCGCCTGGTATCTTACTTTTAATCATGGTATCCACTATACGTTCCATGGTTTTGAATAAGAAAGGTGTTAGGCTTATTGGTCTATAAGCCTTAGGTGTTGCATAACTTGCCTTGCCGGGTTTAGGTATGAAAACTACTCTTGCCTCCTGCCAGGCTTTCGGTGTGTATAAGAATTTTAGACATGCTGTGAAAATAGCGGTGAAACATATATATGGGTGCTATATCTAAATCTGAACCGATTTTCCCTGAATTTGGCAGCGTCCATACATATAATCAAACACCTCTCTCTGTTGATCGGATATAAAATACAGGTTCTATGGGGCTATATCTAAATCTGAAAGGATTTTCTTCGAATTTGGTAGTGTTCATTCACGTTATAAGAAAACTCTCTCCGCCAAATTTCGAACAGATTGGGTGTAAAATGCGGTTTCTGCAGCGCTTACATATCAAATCGTGTATCGTATATATGGCGACTATATCTAAAACCGATTTTCCCCGAATTTGGCAGTGTTCATTCATTTAATAGAAACACTCTCTCTACAAGATTTCGTACTGATCTGATATAAAATACAGTTTCTACTGAGCTTACATGTCAAATCGGAATTTGAACCGATTTTAACCATATTCAATAGCTCATCGTCCTTGGGCCTAAAGAATGATATGTGCAAAGTTTCGTTAAGATCGGACCATAATTGCGACCTGTACTTCGAATACAAGAATATGTACATCTACAGACAGACAGACGGACATAGCTAAATCGACTCAGAAAGTGATTACAAGTCGATCGGTATAATAAACAATTAGTCTATCTCTTCTCCTTTTGGGTGTTACAAACAAAAGCACAAAGTCATAATACCCTGTACCACAGTTTGGGGTAGGGTATAAAAACATCAAAATATGCACAGATATTATGTATATTTGTATACCCTCCACCATAGGATGGGGGGTATATTCATTTTGTCACTCCGTTTGTAACACCTCTAAATATTGATCTTAGACCCCATATATTATATATATGCTTAATCGTCGTAAAATTCTAAGACAATTTAGCCATGTCCGTCTGTGCGTCCGTCCGTCTGTTGTAATCACGCTACCATCTATAATACTTGAGCTAGGTGGCTGAAATTTGGTATAGATACTTTTTATAGCTGCAGGTAACTTGGGATTGAAAATTGGCGATATCGGTCCATATTTTGATATAGCTCCCATATATAGCATCTAACTTGTTGTGATTGCCACTGTTCTATACTATATTTTATTTCTACTATATTATTGTTGGTTATAGTTGACCTGTTGAGATTTTATTTTTTTTGATTTTGTTCGGCTTGAGGTCCTTTTTAATTAAAAAATGTGTTTATAGGGTTTTTTTAATTAATTTATTTTCTTTCCGATATTTTGACTAACGCCGTTAGTCTTCTTTAGGGAACTACAAAATCACAATTTTAAAAAAACTATACATAAATTACAATATTATCTTATATTTACTTTGAAATTAAAAATTATTAAAAAGTTCGTCCGTTCTATGTGAGCTAACTTGACAACTAATGTTTATTTCGTCCGTGTTTGTTTATAATGTATCGATACATTTGGGAGCATCTGTCTGTGTCAGTTTTGTAATTGAGTCTTTTCTCTGAGGGAACGTCAGTGATGTAAAGCATCTCTAGAGTATATCGTCTAAATGGATTTCTCTCTTCCACTAATACATCCACATTGTCAAAGTTTGGTTTGTGTCCGGTGAGAGTACAGTGGGCCGCGAGAGCTGTTTTTTGCTCTAGAGGTTTGTCGATGGCTTTCTGGTCTGATTTGTGTGATGAAAGTCTTGTCTTTAATTTTGATTTAGTTGTACCGACATATACCTTCTGGCATATGTCGGACTCGTCACCATTACACATTATTTTATATACTATATTAGATTTGTCTTCTTTCGCTACGGTTGATTTTGTATTGCTAAATAATTGGTTTGTCATATTCTGTGTCGTATATGCTAGTTCAATCTTTCGTTTATCATACATGTCTGAATTCTTAAATCTTTCTGCTAGTCCAGGTATAAAAGTGACCGATTTATACATTTTTGGCGCTCTCTCAATGTTTTTCGTTTTATTTGTTCGTTTTAGAAGATTATTGATTGTCTTCTGTGGAAATTCGTTCCTATTTAAAATGTCTCTTATTTTCTGCTTATTTTGTTCATGATACTCTTCGTCACTTATTGCTAATACTCTAGCAATGAAATTCGTCGCGGTATTTATTATTGTCCTCCTTGGGTGCTTAGAATAAAAATTAATTATACCCTCACTTTAGTGTGACGAGGGTATATATCATTTGCTACGAAAAAAAGTGTGACACATCGATGGAGTGATCTAAGACCCTAAATATGTTCGGAGGATATTCGTTTTGGGTCATTTTAAGTCGAATGAGCAATGTCCGTCCGTCTGTCTGTCTATCTGTCTGTCTGTCTGTCTATCTGTCTGTCTGTCTGCTGGCTGGTGCGCACGATAACTCTCGAAAGGAGTAACCGATTGACTTCAAATTTGGTATGTGGTAATATTTTTTTCTATCTCCGGCTAAGTTCGAAGATGGGCCATATTGGTCCACTCCTTCTAGTACCTCCCCCATAAAGTGTTAAAATGTTGTGAAATATTGAATCTTTAATAACTGCTATACTACTTATTCAAATCTTCTGAAATTCCACACATAGCATTAGTTTATTAGTCGCTATCAACTCGAGATAAATGGGCCAAGTTGCCACACCCCTTTTGGTACCTCCCACACAAATGCACCATTTTGCACCAAAAGTTAACAGCTTATAACATTAATACCAGTGTATAAAAATACTTGAAATTTTGTACAGTGTAATGCTTTTATAGTGCCTACAGCCCAGTGAAAAATGGGTGTTATATTCACTCCCCTATTGGTACCTCCCACCATTTTGCACCAAAAGTTAACAGCTTACAACATTAATACCAGTCTATAAAAATACTTTGAATTTTGTACAGTGTAATGCTTTTATATTGTCTACAGCCCTGTGAAAAATGGACGCTATTGCCACGCCCCTTTTTGTACCCGCACAAAGGTACCATTTTGCACAAAAAGTTAAGAGCTCACAGCATGAGTACCAATGCATAACGTTAAGTGCAAATAAACGCAGTGCAATGTATTTAAAGTATCTACTATTCAGCGAAAAATAGGTGTATTTGTTAAAAACCTTCTGGTACCTCCCACACAAATTGACAGAATACTTCTTTTAATATTCCATATTACATTACTCACAAAGTGAGGGTATACCTTAGTCGGTTTACCCGACTGAAACTTTCTTACTTGTTTTTGTGTTTTTCGGTGTTATTTTCTTTAGGTTTGAGTTATTTTGTGAGGTCACATGCTATCCATGGTGGAGGGTATATAAGATTCGGCATGGCCGAACTTAACGCTTTTACTTGTTATCGTAAAATCTGATAGATTATGAATAAAATAGAACCAATCCAAAGAAGATAGATGCATAACTTAAAAGATGTAGATAATTTCGGAATCGAACCAACATTATCGCCCCCACTAATGATCTAAACTTAATACCGAAGATAATTGAATATATATAATGACACATCTCGAACATTTAAAAAAACCCTCCTTTCCCGGATATTCAAAAAGTCCGGGAAATAAAAAACTCTACTTCAAATTCTACAGGTAACTTCCACGAAAATTGGAATTTTAGAAAAAAATTTAAAAAAAAAGCTTTATCACAAAACAATTTTGTTTTGGTTCCATAAAATAGTATGCCTTAACCTATAGAAAAAAAATGTTTAGGATCGGACAAAAAAAGTTTTTTGTTGCATAGTGTTATTCATCTTTATAGTTCATTTGTAATTAAAAAATATTCCATGACCCTTTTTACGTCTGTTTTACGAAATTTATGAAGACGAAAAAGGGCTATGTTCATAAAAAATCCGTATGCAACCTAATAGTACTTTTTTAAAACATATTACAGGGTGGCTGATATGTAATGCAACAAAGTAAAGCGCTATTTTTTATTTTTTTTTTTAATTTTATTGTTCAAAAGCAAAAAATGTCGGAAATAACATAAAATTTTAGAAACAGTTTAGATTTGTTCGAATTGGCCACCTTTGGCACGAATTATGGCCTTCAAACGGCCGACAAAGCCATCACACGCTGCACGAAAGTGGCTCTGCGGTATTTTGGCCCATTCCCGGCGAAGCGCCGTCTTGAGATGATCGATACTTTGGTATTTTTAGTGCGAACCTTACTCTCTAAAATGCCCCAGGCGCAAAAGTCCAACGGATTGAGATCCGGAGATCTTGGTGGCCATTGTGCGGTAGAAATGAAGCGAGGAACCTCCTTTTTATGCCATTCTTGGTTGACGCGTGCTGAGTCCTGTTGGAATGTCCATGGTCTGCGGCCGAAATGTTTGTCTGCCCAGGGCTTCAATACTGTCTTTAGGAGATTTTCCCGATAATATTCGGCATTTATTTTGACCCCATGGTCGATGAATACGAGCGGGGAGCGACCATCGGCCGTTACGGCGGCCCACACCATTACCACCGGCGGCGCTTGAGTTCTGGTGGCCAATCGAAGGTGTACATTTTCAGCTGACCTCTTTGGCAAGTAAACCCGATCATTTTGTTTGTTCACAAACTGCTCAATTTGGAATGGCTTCTCACCGGAAAAACCAAATTCGGTAACTGGCCACTTTCGTGCAAGCGAAGCAACTCCTTGGCTCTTTCCAGTCTAACTTTTTTTTGTGCATCGGTGAGCTCTTACACTTTTTGGAACTTCAATGGCTTTAGTCCAAGCTCATTTTTTAATATGTGTTGTATCCGTTCTCGCGATATGTGCCACTGCCACTGCGGCGTGGATTTCGATCAAATCTGGCCTTCACTTTTCGGATCATTTCTGGTGTTGTTACCGTTTTTTTTCGTCCACTTTTTGGACGCGATGCAACACTGCCAGTATCACGGTAACGAGCAATGGTACGAGAAACAAAAGATTTATTCACATTTAAATGCTGGAGGGCTCTAACGATAGCCACTTGTGTTTTTCCACCCAAATATAAAGCAATCACACTATCACCCTTGAATTCCATCACGAATAACTTTTTTTCTGAATGCAATAGATCAAAATGCTTTTGTAAGCTTGTAAACAATAAAATGAACTGTCACTGAAATAAATCTGTCAGCTATCAGACTAGCGGTTTAGAAATGATAGCAACCTGAAGTTGGTTGCAATACATATCAGTCACCCTGTATAGAATCTGTATTTGCAAAGCCATGTGGTATTTAAACAGCCTTTTATCTCTCCTTAATGATAGCCGTTTTTGAATATAAGCCCCCATTAAATACTTTATAGGGTCTCACATTAAAATTCTAATATTTTAAACTTAATAACAAACTTATTGTGGAATAGCGGAATATGTAACTTATGAAATTCGTTATTATCCTTATCAACAATAAATTTTAATAATTAAGTTAAATAATGTTAATTTAAATACGAAATACGTAGTGAAAACGGTTCTTAATATCACGTCCTCAAAGTATTTATTAATACATATCTGTATCTGAAAAGCTTAGTTAGCCTAAATGACTCAACATCTGTAGGTAAATAGTAGATTTATGAAATGACGATTTTTTGACGATTTCGGAAAGGGATTTTGATGATTTGACCCCATTATGACGATAATGGCCCAAATTCATCTGGAAAAACTGCCTCTTGAACTCTGACATATAGTTAAGAGTGAGGTTGGAATTAAACCATACTACCTACCAAAATAATATAATTTTTCTGATATTTAAAATGTCGATTAAGAGCTCAACAGATAATATCAGTGGTAGTCAGAGCTAGGGATTTTCATACTAGAATTTGCCTTAGGTTTCAAATTGTTTCGTTTTTATGTCGTCTTTTAATCGGAGTTTTTATTAGAAAATCTTCAAGTTTACGAAGTTTGGATCACGGTGTTAAAAGACACAGGGTTGTCTTTTAAAATATTAGAAAAATGAAAAACCTAAAGAATTTTGAAATGCACTAAAAGAATGATACTAGACTCGAATTTTTCATAGTATCTTCCAGTCATATCAATGAGTCAAGACTGGTAATATGTCGGTCCCGATATATCGGGATCTTGCATATGTGAAAGCCGGGCACTAACATAGAAAATGTTCCATGGTTTCGATGTTTTCCCTCCATGCACTGCATTCGTCGTTTCTGCTAGTCCTATGCGATAAAGATGTACTTGTAAGCTTGAGTGTCCCATTAGAACACTCATCTTACTAATCTAGTTTCAGAAAACTACTTGTTTCCTTCTCAATTGCAGTTGCTCCTACTGTTGCGCTATTTCACACAGTTTTGTGAGCTTCAACTCATCCTTCGTGGCTTCGAAAGGTTTTTAAATTTTTTCCGTGTAAGGTAGTACATATAATTTTATCTTCTGAAATACACAAATAATATTATATATTTTGTTAGCGCGAAACTGACCACGGGCCAAATAATGACTATGTGAATAGTCCTTAGGTCACACAGCACTGAGATAAGCGGTCGCAACGGTCAAGCGGTCAATACTCGCTTAGTATAAAATCGCAACCATTGAAGTCAGTATGTACATATATTTATGTTTATAGCCTTAGCTCTTAAGGAACATCTAAAATCGGACCACAGTCAGAGAATTCATAATTATTTTTCGCGCATATATTTGCGTTTTATAGTACTTCATATTTACAAAGCATTAGCTTTGTAACTTATAAGAGGCTTCTGAAAGGACAAAAACAATACAATAGAAAATCTCAATAAAAACAATACGCGGAAAATCGAAAAATTATGACACTTCCCAGGCATTGGTTAGGTTTCAAAAAAATCGTTTCAGCCATTTAGGGTGATGCTGGAACAAACAAACAATCGATTTTGTAATATAAAAAGGATAGACAGATTTAGATTGAAAACTGCCACGCCTACTTTTGGTGAAATTACAAAAATTGACTCCAATAATTTACAATCACAATATCGTTCTTCTGTCAACAGTTTCTGTGAGAATAAATGTTTAGCTAATGCTCCGCCCATTTTTTTGAATATCAACACTTTCTGAAATAATCGAATTTTTAACACTGTCACGCCCACTTTTTAGGTTTTTTAAAAGCCATCTCTCCAATAAGCTCTCAAAAAAACAACAAATTTTAAAAACTGTCCAGTGGTTTCATATTCTATTATGGGCCTATACACAAACATTTGTCCATTTATATATAAATAGGTATTGCCACGCTCACTTATTTTATCCCACCCACTTTTGGTAAAATTACTAATATGTATTGACTAAAATAACTTACAATCCGTATGCCATTCTTCTACTGTCAATAGTTTTCGAGATAATAAATCTTTAACTAAGGCTACATCCACTTTGCCACATCCACTAACCCGATCATCCCCATAGATTTGAAGATTATTCAAAGGCAATTTCAGAGACTTTTTCTTAATTTTTTTTGGTTCAAGTTTTGGAAATGGTTATATTTCGTCCACTGGTATTTTTTGACTCCGAGGTCAAATTCGAATAGTGACCTCTGCTATTTCGTTTTCTGCCCCCCCAAATTGGGACTTATTTTGAAACGCAAATAAAGGCATTTAAAAACCACGTCTTGTTTACACAATTTATATTTGGTACGTCTCTGCCTCTGTAGCCAAATCGGACGAAACACGTATGTATGTATACTAGCTGACCCCGGAAGACGTTGTCCTGCCCGTCCTGTTTTGGATGTATTGGTTTGTTATTCGTCGTTCATTCAAAAATTCATACATCCCGAGTTTCAGGAAAAAAATCTTCAAAAATTTATATTGACCCTATGTCCACTACAGTGCCATCTACCGGCTAGAATCATACATTAAAACTATTATCAAGAAAAACCACACATATACGACGTATGTTCAAAAAATACCGGAAATTTTCAATTTCCGCGGGCTACGTGTATTTGATTTTTGATATTTTTATAGCGTTATGTTGGTACTCATGTCCCTTACTTATGCTGACAAGGTCGGCCATTTTGAATGTTTAGTTAATTTTTGACAGCTGTTGTGCTTGGATGTCTTCGATTTTTATCTATTTCAGACAATGGATCAAAGAATCTGCATCAAATTTTGTGTGAAAAACAAAATAAAGTGCGCTGACGCATTCCGAATGTTGACTGTGGCATATGGTGAAGCTACCTTGGACCAAAGCAACGTTTATCGGTGGTACAAAATGTTCTTAGAGGGCCGAGAAGATGCGAAGGACGAACAGCGTTCCGGACGCCCGACAACAGACGAAAACATTGATAAAGTGAATAAAATAATATTGGCTAATCGAAGAATTACCATTAGAGAAGATGGTGAGGATCTAAACATATCGATTTGCTCGTGCCATTCGATTTTAACCAATGATTTGGGCATGAGTCGGGTCGCCGCTAAATTCGTGCCAAAATTGCACAATTTGGACCAAAAACAGCATCGCGTTAACATTGCTCAGGAGATGTTGAACTCTGTCCGTGACGACCCAAATTTGCTGCAGAGGGTCATAACTGGTGACGAATCATGGGTTTATGGTTACGACGTGGAAACTAAAACTCAATCATCCCAATGGAAGCTGTCGCATGAACCAAGCCGAAAAAAGCGCGCCAAGTTCGGTCGAACGTAAAGGTCTTGCTCACAGTTTTCTTTGATTGCAGGGGCGTGGTGCATTATGAGTTCTTGCCACAGGGTAGTACGGTCAATAAAGAATATTACCTGCAAGTTATGCGCAAATTGCGCGAAGCGATCCGCCAAAAACGTCCGGATTTGTGGAAGAACAAAAACTGGCTTTTGCACCAGTTGCTTGTGCGCGAATATTTGGCCAAAAACAACACAGTAATGGTGCCGCAGCCACCGTATGAACCGATTTTTTCAAATTCTCAATGTTGGTCCATGTATCAAGAAACTCAACCATCCTAAATTTCAAGACGATTGGATGTAAACTACGCTGATTGAAAAAATCCTTCAGAATAATAACAGCAATGGAGACCTGACGACGGTGAGGTTAGAGAATAGACACACCCAACTATTCCTACTCTCATCAGTCTATCTGCCATACGAAGAAAACAACCCGCCAAATGAGTCAGTTCGCAAGCTCGTGCATGAGAATCATAAGGATGATCCTAGGATATGATGCAAGAGCGCAGTACTCTTTATGGGGAAGTACGAACATCAACACTAGAGGACTTTATTTTGATCCCTGGGCTAAAGGGATCGCTATAAGGAAGCTTTCAACATGTACAAGAGCGAGGTCAAAAGGGCGAAACGCGTCTCCTGGGTCAATTTCGAGTCCTCCGATTTCGAAGATTACAATCAAAAGACCTCAAGCATCAAAAAGGAAGATGAGAGCTGGACTGAGTCTAGCTCTGATACCCTGGACCTCCTGGCTACGACACACTTCCCCGGGTGTTCGAACCTGGTCCGGGATAAATGTCCTAATAACGGTACAGAACACAGAGAATCACATTGTGATGACCGCGCTCTTTCGATTGTCAAAAGTTTAGTAACCTTCGAACCCTTCAAATCGACTGGACCAGATGGCATATCACCGGCCATGCTGCAAAACGCAGGGTCAAGAGCGATATGCTTACTCTTAACGATTTTTAGGGAGTGCCTACTGAGGAATTTCATTCCCTCCAAATGGCGAGAAGTTAGAAAACCTAGTCACTCAATGCATAAGGACTACAGAAAATCAGTCTCTCATCCTTTTTACTTATCCTACAGGTCTTAGGAGGCTATCTAGGTGGGTAACGGCAAATGGGCTGGGCATCAACCCCATGAAGACTGAGCTAGTACTAATCACAAGACAGAATAAGATACCATATTTCACCAAACCTATTCTGGACGGAGTGGAGCTGACCTTTCCTCTGAGGCTAAATACCTTGGTGTCATACTTGACCGGAAATTGAGATGGAAAAGAAACACAGAGGAAAGAGTCAAAAAGGGATTGAACGCACAATACTCGTGCAGAAACTTCATAGGTAAGAGCTGGGGGCTCAAGCCAATTTCCATCCACTGGATGTATACAGCTATAATGCGTCCTATACTTACCTATGGTTCAGTGGTATGGTGGAAGGCGACCGAAGTTAAATATCAGCTTAAAATCATTAGCTTCATTAGTTATGTCCGGTGCGAGAAAGAGAACAACGCAGGCGGCACTCGACATGGTATTGAACCTTCAACCTGCGGGTCTTTTTGTTAAGTGCAGTGCTACGAAACGCGCTCTCAGTCTCCGAGAAGCTCGTGTGTGGCGTAACGCGGATTGGCGCCACTCGGCCATTCTCATTAAGGCATCAAGAATGTCTGATCTAAGGGCTCTGGCAGGACCGACAGACTATTTGTCACCAGTTCAGAAATTCTCCTCAAATATAGACATAATGATCCCCCCAGAACAGACTGGTCATTCGGCAATCTTCCTTTAGAGGGCCACGCAATATACATAGACTGACGGTTCAAAGATGGATGTAGGCACAGGGGTAGGCATTTTCAGCGAATCTCTTGGCATAAATACGCCCTACAGATTTCCCGACACCTGCAGCGTTTTCCAGGCGGAGATCTTTGCTATACTGCAAGCCGTAAGCATGATAAATCGACAAAACTCGGCGAGATGATCACAAAACAGTCTATGTTGACAGTCAGGCTGCTCTGAAGGCACCGAAGTCAATCACTATTAAGTCAAAGGTGGTTAATGAGTGCCGTTTGGAACTACATCAATTGGCAGACATAATCAGATTGTGCTGGGTCCCAGGACACTGTGATATGGTTGAAACAACAATAATAACATGGATACGATCAAATTAAAATTGTTTTTTTTTCATTGACACTCGGTTTGTTGTGGTAACCAATTTTAAACCTTAATTATATTACCATATGATCGATTTTTGGTTGTGACAACCAATGTTTTATTCTTGACAACAGAAATTGTATTAATAGACCAAAGATTATTATTGCAACGAATAATTGGTTACTACAACAGAAAAAATATTAATAAATACTCGTTTTTTGGTTATCCCAATAATTTACCAAATTTAGAATAATTAAATGTATTTTGGGAAATACAACCGAAAGATTGGTTGCTGTTCTGTTGCTGATACATGACGATCAACAAATAAAATTACTCGACATAAATAAATCTTCAACACTTTGTTCAAGAACGGTATATGTAGTCAAAAATAATCTCGTGTGGATAATAATGGGTGGAATGCAGAATATGTTGTGCAAAATGTTTTACATAAATAAACCAGTAAGGAAAGGCACAAAGTCGGGCGGGGCCGACTATATAATACCCTACACCTCCCTAACAATGCGATAAGGGTCATCGCGATAATAATTTGGAATAATTGGTACCTAGGTAGGAACAAAATGTTACTATATCTAAATCTGAACCGATTATCACTAAATTAAGCAATATTCGTTCATAATTTTGTAGTGACCGGAAGTAAAGTACAACTTTTATAGCACTTTGATACCAAATCAGGAGGAACATATATATAGAGGTTATATCTAAATATGAACCGATTTTCCCTGAATGTTCATTCATGTAATAAGAAACCTCTTTCTGTCGAATTTCGTACAGACCGGATATATATACAGTCTCTACGGCGCTTACATGTAAAATCGGGTGTAACATATGTATGGGGGCTACATCTAAATCTGAACCGATTTTCCTTGAATTTGGCTGTATTCCTTCATGTAATAAGAAACCTCTTTCTGCCGAATTTCGCACAGATCAGATATAAAATAAAGTTTATACAGCGCTGACGAGTCAAATCAGGGGTAACCTATATATGGGGGCTATATCGAAATCTGAACCGATTTGCTCCGAATTTGGCAGTATTCCTTCATGTTGAAAGAAACCCTTTTTTGCCGAATTTCGCACTGATCGGATATAAAATAACATTTTTACACCGCTTACAAGTCAAATCGGGGGTAACGTATATATGGGGGCTATATCTAAATCTGAACCGATTTCTTCCAAATTTAAAAGTGTTCATTCATATAATAGAAAACCTCTTTCTGCAGAATTTCATACTGATCGGATATAAAATATAGTTTTTACAGCGCTTACATATCAAATTGGGGGTAACATATATATGTGGCTATATCTAAATCTGAACCGATTTTTTTCCGAATTTACCAGCATTCCTACATGTAATACGAAACCTCTTTTTGAGGAATTTCGCACTGATCGGATATAAAATAACATTTTTACAGCGCTTACATGTCAAATCGGGGCTAACATATATATGGGGGCTATATCTAAATATGAACCGATTTTAACCAAATTCAATAGGGATCGTCCTTGGGCCAAAAAAAGATATGTGTCTTTACACGAGATCGGACTATAATTGCGACCTGTACTTTGATTACAAGAATACATGCACAGACAGACAGTCGGACAGACAGCGGACAGATGGACATAGCTAAATTAACTCAGAAAGTAATTATAAGTCGATCGGTATAATAAACGATGGGTCTATTTCTTCTCCTTTTGGGTGTTACAAACAAATGCACAAACTGTTCCACAGTGTGGTGTAGGGTGTAATTAAGCAATCATTTTATAGTTTGTGCTTAATTGTACTATATGCGTTCTGATAACCGTAGTTAAATAATTGTAAAAGTTTAATTTGAAAAATCTAATAATGATGATGAATGGACTTCGTCGTGGTGATGAATGGGTTTCGTCGTGGTGATGAACACGATTCATCGTAGGGATGAATGGTGTTCATCGTGATGATGAGTGGGATTCGTCGTGGTAATGAACTCGATTCATCGTAGGGATAAAATATGATCTTCCTGAGGACGAAACTTTTTGGAAACAGAGATTCGTCATGGTGACGAACAAATTCATCCAGAGGATTATTCCGTACGTTAGCTGACTTTTGAAGAAAAAATATTCGTGTTGATGTACAAATTCGTCGTCATGACGAAGCTTCTTCTATCAGTGTATCATAATAAACCAGTAAGGAAAGGCAGAAAGTCGGGCGGGGCCGACTATATAATACCCTACACCTCCCTAACAATGCAATAAGGGTCAAATATGGGTCATATATCTAAATTTTAACCGATTTTCTCCGAATTTGGCAGTATTCCTTCGAGTAATAAGAAACCTCTTTCTTCCGAATTTCGCAGTATTTATGTACACATTTAGTTTTAATTAAACTTTAATAACTCAGTCAATTGCAAACGGATTTTTAAGAGACTGGTTGCATTTTTTTCCTTATAAAATATACTATATATGTAAATTAATAAATCGTACGGTTATCTCACAATATAATTGGTAATAACATTGCCTAAAGTAGAAAATGACGGACAACAATTAAAATAATGTGTATGACAAATAAACCCATACTCCTACAACTTCAAATAAACAAAATGTACATCGTTCGAAAGGTCTAATTCTCTTCTTTCCAAGTTCTTTTAGAGATTGAAAATTGGTTAACTATTAACAATATTATAGGCGTTCAAGTTAAAAAGTCAAGAAAATCGTTTTTACCCGTAAATCCGGATTTTGCGGGTATCCGGGGAAATCCAAACAAAGATTCGTGTTTTACTCGACAAGACATACAGGAAAAATAGTATCGCGTCATTTGCTTCTCAACTTGAGTTTATTTTGTCGCACTGCGTTATTAACCGATTTTCAATCTCTAAAAGAATTTGGAAAGAAGAGAATTAGACCTTTCGAACGATGTATATTCTGTTTATTTTAATCTGTAAGAATATAGGTTTATTTGTCCTACAAACACATTATTTTAATTGTTGTCCGTCATTTTCTACTTTAGGCAATGTTTTTAACAGTTATATTGTGAGTCAGTCGCCGCCTGTCGTAGCGAACGGACGTGTTATCGCAGAGCGGATAGTTTTTAACCTATTACGCAATACCTATTCACCTACCTACTACGCAACCAGGAGGTTTGTTGTTTATAAAGCGTAGGTTGAATTGGATGCATCGGTCTCTGGACAGAAATTTCTGAGCTCAGTCTGGAAGGCCTATACCGACGTACCTATTACGGGCTAATACTGGCTATGGGGGTGTCTCCCCAACCAATTTATGATTAAACCAAAAAAGACGAAGGAGATTACGGCGCAGGGGAGGGAAAACCCAGTGCCGGCGACAAGCGTTGATTCACTCACGAGTCATGTGTCGTCGTTATCGAACAATCGTGAGCAAGCAACTTCTACGAGCTTTGGTGCCTTGGATCCCGTAGTCGAAAATGAAACAAGAGCACACCCAGCAGCAGGCAAAACAAATGATAAGACAGATGAAGCAGAACCCAGCCGGGGCTTTAAGCAACCCCAGCCTTTAAAAGCCAGTGGGGACTCTGACTCTGACTCTGAATCATCAAATGAAAACAATATCACTATTATTGCTAACTCAAAGAGACTGTCAGGGGCACAAAGAAGGAAACTGAATAAGTTGAACCGACAGAACCTATTACGGGATGAACCTGACAATTCTACCTCCAATACTAACGTGGAGGCCGCTAAAAGAGTCAGGTCTCCCGAAGAACATAGCGCTGTGAAAGTGACTAAGAAGAAAAAGGGCTCGCCGTCTTCCAGTAATTCGGTTAAGCCTAACGTAACCACACAAAAGGAGGTATCTAGTCTGGGTCCTTCGATTGTGGGCGGTATAGTTGACCCAGTAACGCAGGTCAAGTCAACCAAATCATCCGTTAAGGATGAGGCTTTAACCAAAAAGACTCTACAGACACGGAAAAATCAATTGGCCATAAAGAAGGGTAAGAAGCCACCGTCTTATTCTAATATAGCTAAACAACATTTTCGAGACGATCTATGCTACGCCATAATTGATAGCAGTAGTGCATCTGGCAGAATCCCCGAAGACCAAAAGAGTAACTTCGAAGATTTGGTCTATACGAGGGTAGCGGAATACGTCCTCGAATCTAATGATGAACCACCAATCGAAGTAATGAGTTGCAAGTTTGAGAGGGGTGTTTTGATGCTAAGGCTGGCATCACAACGCTGCGCTGGTGTCCTCGTAAAACTTGTGGATAGCTTCCCCTCACCTTGGGACGGCGCAAAGCTAAAATTGGTAAGGAAAAGCGACATTCCTGAACTCATAAAAACGACCCTATATGTTAAGGGATGTCCCAGTAAGTTCTCATCTGAGTACATACTCGACATCATTGGCAAACAGAATTCAAAACTTTCCGTGAGAAAGTGGGAAGTCTTCTATAGGAAGGATGATTCCGAGGGTACTCTCCTCGTGCTGGGCATAGACCCAGAATCCAAGAACAATCTTGTCATGGCGAATGGCATGGCGTACTTCTTGATCTGGACAGTCTTTTTCAAAATTGGCAGGACAGATGAATCGAGTCCAAATATACTGTCTGAAGAGGCAAACACTGGTATTGAACGGATGGAGACAAGTGAGACACGGCCAAAAACTGATGTGGAAGTAGTCAATAACACCACCAGTTCACCAATAGTACCGCCACTTTTGCAGGAAGTTCCCAGCAAAGGTGGTGATCAAAATAAAAAGAGCCACAAAACGATTCAAAACAATGAGGGAGCGACAAAAAATAACACCGCCTCCCAAAATTGTCGACTGGAAGATGGTGTAATAGGTAGTGAGCGAAAGGAGGAGAATGACCCACTACCAAATAATGAGGGGGTGCCACCAGATAGGATAGACTCCCAAAAGAAACATTTACTGGAAGGACAATGATTGAGGTCATCCAGATAAACCTCCACCGGAGCGAGACAGCATCCAACGCTCTGATGGACGTCATAAATAAAGGCAGGGTTCATATTGCTTTGATCCAGGAACCATGGACAACTAGCAACAAGGTTACTGGATTAAACCATGTGAACTATAACCTCTTCTACGCTAACACAGGTACTCGTCCAAGGACTTGTATTCTGTGCCATAAAAACTTATGTTTTATTTTCTCTCCAGAGTTGTCAACTTCGGACGCAACGGTGCTGAGGCAAGGTAATGGAAATATGTACCTGGCGTCAATATATCTGCCATTCGATGCGCCGACATTGCCACATACATCGGAATTACAACGTCTGGTGAGGGAATCACACAAGTAATGAGTTATTAGCTGGATGTGACGCCAACTCCCATCATGTCGCTTGGGGTAGTACTAACACCAATAAAAGGGGACACGCCCTTATCGAATTGTTGAATACAAATGACCTCATAACTCTTAACATAGGAAACACTGCAACCTTTGTTAACAAAATTAGGGAAGAAGTATTAGATATAACGCTATGTTCAGAAAATCTTATTAATGAGATTCATGAGTGGAGGGTTTCGGATGAACACTCCTATTCAGACCACCGTTATATAAGGTTTAAAATTGCACGGCCACCGCCAAACCCCATAAGTTTCCGTAATAAGGCTAAGACCGACTGGACTATATTCGGACATCTACTTAGAAATCGATTGGGGCAGCCTGCATGCGATTATCTATGTGCAGAAGATATTGATATCAATGTTAAGAAGATTACCGAGGCTCTTGTAAAATCATTCGAAGATAGTTGCCCACTTCGAGAAAGGAAATCTGCCTTCGAGAAACCCTGGATGACAGGACAAATTCGCTCGATTGGCAAAGATGTCCGCAGACTTTACAACAGAGCTCGACGTAAAAAACAATCAGAATATTGGGACGACTACCACAGAAGAATCGTTAGATCGGCGAAACGTAACTCCTGGAGGCTTTTCTGTGAACAGGTAGACAGCGTTAACAGCATGTCTAAAATGAAAAAGTTCCTCTCAAAAACTCATGTCCAAACCGAAACACTGGTGGATGAAACGGGTAAAAGGATGGAAACTATAGAAGATACCGTAAGGCTCTTGATGAAAACTCATTTTCCGACTGGTAATGCTGGACCAGCAGAGGAACAGTTACAGAATGAAAATGTATTGCATCAAGTACCTATTACGGATATAACAGATGGTATGGTTAAAGAAGCGATAAAAAGTTTCTCTCCCTTTAAGGCTGCGGGACCGGATGGAATATTTCCAGCACTTCTGCAGAATGAGGTGGATCTGGTATGAACTCATCTGGCTGGAGTGTTCACTGCATGCCTAACCCATTCGTATACCCCAAAAAACTGGCAGGAATCAAGGGTGGTCTTCATACCAAAGCCTGGCAAGGCGAGTTACACGACCCCAAAGGCTTATCGACCCATTAGCCTTACTTCTTTCCTGTTAAAAACAATGGAGCGAATAATTGATGACATGGTCAAAGGTAAAATAGCGGATGACAGGCTAAAATTCAAACAACACGCCTATGTCAAAGGAAGATCAGTGGAAACAGCTCTGCATGAGGTAGTGCACCACATAGAAGAGTCCTTCAGTAAAGAAATGTATACACTTGCTGTTTGCATAGACATTGAGGGCGCATTTAACAATGTGCAGACCGATACACTTATCCAGTCCTTAGACGAGTTTCAGGTTGACCGGGCGCTGAAAAACTGGATCAACAATATGCTAAGGAATAGGTGGATTATTTGTGGGTCATATGACGTAAAAATTAGAGACAAGGTAAATCGTGGTATACCTCAGGGGGGCATTTTATCGCCTCTTCTATGGGTTACGACGATACACAGTCTCCTAAAAGCCCTCACCAATGAAGGACTTAAACCAGTCTGTTATGCAGACGACGTTGTAATACTTCCAAGGGGCTTTCATCCAAATCTATTATGCAGAAGAGCTGAAGAGGCACTTAACATAGCATATAACTGGGCACAACCAATGGGATTAAATGTTAACCCAGACAAAACAGAAATATGTCTATTTACAAGGAAAACGAAGATCCCAGGTTTTACCCCGCCTCGATTCCTGAATAAGACAATTGCTATAACTAAAAAGGTAAAATACTTGGGAGTAATCTTGGATCAGAAACTGTACTGGAAAGATCATCTTGAAGAAAGAGTTACAAAGGCACACAGATGTTGGTCGCTGTGCAGAAGAGCTATAGGTTAAAATGGGGACTACGTCCAAATATGACTCACTGGCTTTACATGAGCGTGATTAGACCAATAATCACCTACGCCTCTGTAGTGTGGTGGACATCAATGGACAAGAAGTGCAACGTAATACCTTCGCAAAAAATTCAACGTATGTGCTGTCTAGGCATAAGCGGGGCATTTAGAACTGCACCAACAACAGCGTTGGAGACTATACTGCACATCCAACCAATAGACATCCGTATAAAGTATGAGGCAGCCCTCACAGCAAGACGTCTACAAGTGATGGGTGAATGGATAAATCGAGACCACAAGTCGTACCATCAGAAGATTTTAGAATATCTAGTTGGTCACATTCAAACGCCAGAAATCTCGGACCGCATTCCTGAAGTGCGGCTTACAGCTACCTGTGATACGTTTGTGCCAGACAGACGCTCCTGGGAAAATGGAACTTTGGCCCATGTGCCAGTGGGAACCAGCTGCTACACGGATGGGTCCAAGCGAGGAGGAAGGACGGGTCTGGGACTTTTTATTGATGAACCAGAAGTCGAACTTCACTTCCGCCTCCCTGACCATAACACGGTATTTCAAGCAGAAGTTCGAGCAATCACGGAGTGTGTGAACTGGCTCAATAACACGACAAAGCCTAAATATGCCAACATCTTCACAGATAGCCAAATGGCGATTAAAGCAATAACATCGGAAAGGGTCAAATCCAGAACTGTGTTGGACTGTAAAAGAACGATAAATGATTACTCAGCCCATGGTCAATTGCGTCTTTACTGGGTACCAGGACACAACGGAGTGATTGGAAATGAACGGGCAAACAACTTGGCTTCAAAGGGCAGAGAACTTCGAGTAATAAACTTGGAAAATTGGAAACCTTTCGAAGCCACGAAAAATGAGTTGAAGCACTGGGCAGTGATGGCTCTTAAAACTGTGTGGAATAGCGCAACAGTAGGAGCAACTGCAAAGATACTGTGGGGTGACCCAAATGAAAAGAAAACAAGAAGTCTTCTGAAACTAAACAAGATCGATATTAGTAAGATGATGAGTGTTCTAACGGGACACTCAAGCTTACAAGCACATCTTCATCGCATAGGACTAGCAGGAAACGACGAATGCAGGGCATGCAGAGAAAACATAGAAACGATGGAACATTTTCTGTGTCACTGCCCGGCTTTCACGCATTCAAGATCCCAACATTTCGGGTCCGACATATTACCAGACTTGACTCATCTCAGAGAATATGACTGGAAGATACTTAGAAAATTCGTGTCTAGTACCGATTTTCTGTATCTCGTGAGGTATAAAAAGATCATAAATAAGGAGCGCACAACAGGCCGAACCACTGGCTTAAGTGTATGTCCATGGACATGAGACGTTTAGACGTCTCCTCTCTTCAACCTAACCTAACCTAACCTATATTGTGAGATAACCGTACGAATTATTAATTCACATATATTGTATATTTTATAAGGAAAAAAATTAACCCAGTCTCTTAAAAATCCGTTTGCAATTGACGGAGTTATTAAAGTTTCACTAAAACTAAATCGGTATATAAACACTATACCAAATTCTTTTAGAGATTGAAAATCGGTTTATAATTAGTGATGTCAAACGGGAAATCCCGATCCCGAAAATCGCGGGAAATACCGATCCCGAAAAATCCCGAATCCCGGGATTTTTTAAAATGAATCCCGGGATATTTTAATAATAATATATGAAGCTGTCTCGTACACAGAAAGAAAAAATTGAGTAATCCGTACTTGAATCAAGCCGTAGCGGTGTCAAAAGTACGGGCTTCAATGAAGAAATTTTTGATTGAATTGAGCCTGCCCAATACTTGATTTAAGTCTGATAATTCTTGATTTAATCCTAACCAGAGGATTCGTTGCTGATCATTCGCAGTGAACGGACGTGTTTATCACATAGCGGATAGTTACCAGTACCTATTACGCAATAGCAAAAATCTGTACAAAGTCTGTAAGGCCTACATCGTAGTACCTATTACGGTCTAATACAGACAAAATTAAAATAAATTCTCTTGACGGGGATGCCTTCGTGTTCCGATGGAGCGCGGTTCCCCAATCGTCCGACTGTCCGTCCGTTGGTCTTGGCCAAAGCCGACCACACCAAAAATGGTGAAAATCTCCCCCAAGTACTCACAACAGGTGGTGCGGTGAGGGGAAAACGTCATGTCCGACCGTCAAAACGGAAGCACAATGAGCATCGTGTAGCGCTCAGAGTTTTGACGAAGTTGGAGGCTGTTGAGGTTTCGGCTCTTACCGAAAAACAAAAAGAGTCACTTACCTGGGCTAAAGGCGTCATAGATGCTTCTAAGGCCAATGAGTCGGCTGAAAGAGCCACAAATTCAGCTGTGTTAACGGCTAATAAAGTAAAACGAATCAGATCACCTGATGAACCCCTGCCTTCGAAAAAGGCAAGAGGCCCTAATGTCACCATCAACAGGACACTCACCAAGCCCTTCAATGAAGTGGCGAAGGAGAGTCTAGTGATGGCTGTTATAGACAGAAGTAGTGAGGATGGATCCATCCTCAAGGACAAATGGAGTCATGTACAATCAGCCATTATGGCTCATTACCTCGATGTCCGTAGAGAAATGCCGGGCAAACCACCAATCTGCAACGATGCAGGATGGCATCAGGGGAGAGTAAAGCTCTTATATTTCGGTGATGCCAGATCAGTAGACCTTTATAAGGCTGCTCTGAGTCGAGCGGGTGAGGTGTGGCCGGGTGCCCAGTTGGATGTTGTCGAAAAAAACAACATCCCTAGTCACCCTAGAGCCATCACCTGGGTTACAGAAGAGCCCTCCAACCCGGCTGACATCTTAGAAATAATAAAAGATTCCAATCCTGGTCTGCCGGCCCATAATTGGAGAATCAGCAAGGTGGGTGAGGCGGATGGTAAAAAGCGGCAGGTCAATCTTATCCTAAACGCTGAATCCACCTCCCATATACAAAGTGCGAGTGCAATCCTACAATATGGCTTCGAGACTATAATCTTGAAGATATACAAGCAGGATATAGCTCCCACTGCAGAAGGTGAGTCGTCCACCGTGGCACTTTCTGTAAGTGCGGAGGTAGCCACGCCTATTATTTCTGGTGACTCCAACTCTAACAGAAGATCTGTAACGTCCTACTCTGAGGACGAAAGCTCTACTTCTGACACAGAGGGGCTGAGGGGAGTCTCCGGACTCTTTGACGCATCTGGCGGGGACATGCTTCTCGACGATACGGACGAAGAGTTCGATAACACCCTTGTTGGGGTGGATGTTAATCTGTCAATTACCAATGATGGTAAGAATTCTACAGATTAACCTCCATCACGCTAAAGCAGCCTCAGCGGCTCTATTGCTGCGCCTGTCCACAGGCGCAGTAGACATCGTCCTGATACAGGAGCCCTACGTAGTGGGAGGAAGGGTGTGCGGTATTAGGACACCCAACTTTAAACTGCTTGTGGCCAACTGTGAAGGCACTCCAAGAACCTGCATTTTGGCCAGGAAAGATCTAAGTATCTTTCTCCTGACTAATTTAAGTGGTAAAGACCAAACAGCTGCTAGCCTGGAGATCGGTAATCGCATATATTGGGTGGTCTCCAGCTACTTGCCTTATGAATCTGTAGTACCGACTGCTCTATTCAGGGAAGTAGTAGAAGAAGCAACGTCTGACGAGCTCGAGCTGATTATTGGCGCAGACACGAACGCTCATCATACTATCTGGGGTAGTACGGATATAAACAATAGGGGTGATTCGCTTCTTGACTTTATTCTAACTACCAATCTTAGTATTTGTAACATAGACTAATTTAAGTGGTAAAGACCAAACAGCTGCTAGCCTGGAGATCGGTAATCGCATATATTGGTTGGTCTCCAGCTACTTGCCTTATGAATCTGTAGTACCGACTGCTCTATTCAGGGAAGTAGTAGAAGAAGCAACGTCTGACGAGCTCGAGCTGATTATTGGCGCAGACACGAACGCTCATCATACTATCTGGGGTAGTACGGATATAAACAATAGGGGTGATTCGCTTCTTGACTTTATTCTAACTACCAATCTTAGTATTTGTAACATAGGTAATAAACCGACCTTCACAATTAAAGACAGACAAGAGGTACTCGACGTAACGTTTGCTACTGACCGGCTGTCAGACAAAATTATTGGGTGGAATGTACTGGACGACCACTCATTCTCAGATCATCATTATATTGAGTTCAAACTCGCGGAAAAAGCGCCTAAACCCGCCGTCCACAGAAATGTAAGGAAGACAAAGTGGCATCTGTATGAGAAGAATTTCAATAAAGTCCTCAACTCTAAACTTCCGTACGAACCGAATGACAAAGCCGGTTTGGATAATCTGGTCGATCATATCACCATATCATTCAATAGATCCCTTGAAGAAGCCTGTCCAAAAACAAGGTACAAGGGTAAAACTAAACCCCAATGGTGGACTTCTGAGCTAACGGCTATGAAAAAGACCTGCAACAAGCTATTCAATAAGGCTAAATCTACTGGGGTCGCTAATGATTGGGATGCCTATAAAGAGCAACTCAAGATCTATAAGAAGGAGCTTAGAAAGGCGCAAAGGCGCTCTTGGTATACCTTCTGTGGTGAAGTGGAAAAGGTCTCCGACGCCGCTAGGCTGAGGAAGATATTATCTGCTTCACCCTGTACAGTGGGATATTTACAGGATGAGGCAAATAACTGGACCAAAAACAGCGAGCAGTCGCTCAATGTACTGCTCGACACACATTTCCCGGGGAACTCTATAACAGAACCCGAGGATCAGCAGGACCAACAAGAGTGCGAGTGGACTGCGAGCGTCGCTAGCTTCTTGACTGAGAGATCCAGAATAAGCTGGGCTATTAACAGCTTTGAGCCCTTCAAGTCACCTGGACCAGATGGCATCACTCCAGCAGAAATACAGAAAATGTTAAAGTACATTATCCCCTGGCTGGAGAAAATTTATGTAGGCTGTATCAGGCTTTCATACGTCCCGAATCGATGGAGGGATACCAAAGTGGTATTCATACCTAAAGCGGGAAAGATATCACACACTAGGCCAAAAGACTTCAGACCAATTAGCCTATCCTCGTTCTTATTGAAAGGTCTGGAAAGACTTTTAGATCATTTCATTAGGGAAAACCTGGATACAAAACTCCTGTCGGGGAACCAACATGCTTACAACAAGGGCAAGTCTACTGAATCAGCCCTGCACGAACTTGTGAGCACTATCGAATCGTCCCTGCATTTCAAGGAATTCACCATGGTGGCATTTCTTGACATAGAAGGGGCTTTTAACAACATTCATTCCGATGCGGTAATTGCGGCACTCTCACATCTAAAAGTTAACACTAGTTTGATTAGACTAATTCAAAGTCTGCTCACCAGAAGACGCATAACAGCATGTCTAGGGTCCACAACTCTAACAAGGTATGTAAACAGAGGGACCCCGCAAGGAGGAGTATTGTCTCCACTAATTTGGAACCTAGCGGTGAATGAAATCCTGCTAGATCTAGAACGTTGTGGCTGCAAGGTCGTGGCATATGCGGACGACGTGGCAATCGCAGTGAGTGGCAAATTCGTAAACGTCCTCAGAGACATCCTACAGGTGGCTCTGAACAAGTTGGCTAGATGGGCCAGAAGCAGCGGTTTGGGCGTTAACCCCAACAAGACAGAATTGGTTCTCTTTACTAGGATGAATAATGTCCCACATGTGGACCCTCCACCTCGGATAAATGGAACAGATCTAGTCTTTTCTGAAAGTGCAAAATTTTTAGGAATAATTCTAGATAGGAAAATGTTATTTAGACTTAACGTATTGGAACGTGTAAGGAAGGCCAACGTCGCCTTATATTCCTGCAAAAAGGCTGTAGGGTCGCGGTGGGGACTCTCTCCTAAAATCGTCCACTGGATATATATAGCAGTAGTTCGTCCAATACTGTTATACGGTATTGTGGTATGGTGGACGGCAACTGACAAACTAACCATTACCAACCTACTAACAAAGGTTCAGAGGACTGCCTGCCTGAGCATAAGCGGAGCCTTAAGGACTACAGCGACCGAGTCTCTACAAGCCCTACTCCATATACTGCCGATTAATATTGTGGCGAGAGAGGTTGCAACCAAAGCGGCAATAAGATTAAACTGCCTATCAATGTGGAGGTACAAGAACTATGGTCACATGAGGATATCAAAGTGTAGTGCTATGGTAACCGACCGAGTGGACTATATACCAACAGTGTACACCTTCGAGAGAAATTACATCACTATGATTCCCGCCAGAGATGAATGGGTCGGCAGAATACCAGGTAATATAAACCATCTCCACTTTTACACGGATGGTTCGAAGCTTGATGAAAAGGTTGGCTTCGGAGTACACTGTGAAGAACTTAGTCTGGATATAGCTCACAGACTACCAGATACCTGCAGTGTCTATCAAGCCGAAATAATGGCAATATGGGAAGGCGCCAAGTGGCTGAGTCGCAACATAGTAACCAACAATGGCGTTGTCATTTACTCGGACAGCCAGGCTGCCATCAATTCTCTGGAGGCAACATCCCTAAATTCACAAACAGCCCTCGACTGCCGCAGATCTCTTAACGAGATGGCTGAGCAGTTTAATATACACCTCATATGGGTGCCTGGGCATAGGGATATCCCGGGGAACTGCAAAGCCGATGAACTTGCTAGGAAAGGGACGACATTACAAATTCTCGAAGAATTTGCATATATTGGTGCGCCACTATCCACGTGCAAGCTTTGGCTTAGGCAAGAGGCAATCAGGCAGTCCAACGATAGATGGACAGAAATCGGCACCTGCAGGGTAGCTAGACAAATCTGGCCAAGGTATGACCTGAGAAGGTCAAAATATCTCCTCGCACTAGAGAGGAAACGATTGTCTACGTTAGTACAGGTTCTGACGGGACACTGCTTGATCGGCGAACACGCCAAAAGATTGGGTATTGACTCCAATGACTTCTGCCGAAGCTGTGGAGATGAGGAAGAAGTGGAGAGCATTGAGCACTTGCTTTGCGACTGTCCCGCTTTGAGTAAACGACGACTGGATATACTGGGGTCGGCCTTTTTAGGCAGCCTAACAGATCTTTCCAGTACTGATATTCGTACTATCGATAAATTTATATATCAAACAGGTTGGTTTCGATGAGGGGCATTTCAGCCCGTGGTAACACTAGGGACCTACACTGGTCTATGTGAGCTTGTAAAAAAATACGGCTGCCACCCTAACCTAAACCTAAACCTAATCCTAACCAATACTTGATTTAAGCCAGATCAGTTCTTGATTTAAGCCTGGTCATACTAGATATATTGTGCTTTCGTTCGTTTTATACCTATAGTACACCATTTATATTAATTATACCATTTTTGCCACTGTATTGCAAAGAGTGCAATATTTTAAAATGGTATGTCAAAATACAATTGCTTGACAACAAGCAATTGTATTAAATTAATTGCTTGACAAGTAAAAGTTTTGCTGCATTTATTCGATTTAAATATGAAACATATAAGGAATAGCATCAACGAAACGAATAAGAATTATTAACAACTTCAAAAAACTTAATTCAAAAATAATCACCCCAAGTAATGTATTTGCAAACACTGCTTGAACGAAAAACGAATTGGATATGGTCGCCCACAAATGTTTTTACATATACATCTCGACAATTTATATGCATGTGTGTTTGATGTTGCGTCAGCCAAAATCAACCACTTGCATGAGAGTGGTTGAGAGGGTAATTTTATTGTGCTCTATAATGGTTCTGTCTCTCAGAGATTAAAGTAAACTTTTTTTCTTACTTTAAGCCATATTAGGCTTAATTTTCATTTTCAAGAAATGTTTACTTGATTTCAAGCATTAAATGCTTATTGTAAGCCTTTCAGCGCTTGATTTTTTCAATTTAAGCCGATTTATACTTGTTTTAAGAAAAACTTAGTACGAACGTACTTAAATTTTTAAGTACGATTTCGGCTTAAATTAAGAATTTTTTACTTGAATTTAGTATGGCATTTTTCTTTCTGTGTATAAAATATTAAGTGAAAGATGGATAATCTCAGTCGAAAATAAAAACTAATGAAGCAAATTGTTAACATCAAAAAACATTGACATAATCCGGTGAAAAAATTAGAAATTTGGAGAAGAATTACAAAATACATCATAAATATAATTATTAATAAGTAAACTTAAAACAAGAACACAAATAGAGTTTGTTTCCCACAAAACGAAGATGATTGTATTCCATTCTTTAAAATTTATGAAATAATCCTAATATAAGATCTGATATGGATCGACAAATCGATTTGGTCCCATAAAAACGGAATTAGTCAAACTGATTTCTCAAGTTGAAAAAAATATTTTTCGTGCTTTAATGATAGAAAATATTGATGTTATAAATAATAATTCAGACGACGAACTGAAATTGGACCAAAATTATTTCATAGCTAAGATGTTGTGAAATATTATAATAAAAGTTAGTAGATTTTAACAAAAATTAATGTATGCTTTAACTGTTTTTATCCTTATTTAAATTAATTAAAATTAAATTAAAAATGAATTAAAATGTTTGTATTCCATTTCGAAATATCACATTATCAAGAATGAAAAATCCTGATTTATCCCGAAAACCCCGAAAATACCGGGATATCGAACAATTTCGGAATTTCCGTAAATCCGGATTTTGGGGGTGTCCGGGGAATTCCAAAATAGTTTCGTGTTTTACTCGACAAGACCTACAGGAAAAATAGCGTCATTTGCTTCTCAACTTTAGTTTATTTTGTCGCACTGTGTAATCATCAAATCAGTTTTACAAATAACATATACACAGCTAATAGAGAAGAAAAATGTTCGTTGAATTAATTGTCAACATATTAAACGCAAAAAACTAAATCATATTTTTGAATAGCCCCCATCTGAAACGGGATCGTTTATTGTCATATCGCTCACTTACTTCAAGACTGTCCTTACTCAAAATTGAAAATTGTCGAGATGTGTAACTTCAAGTCCGTATAAAAAGATAAATAAGTTGAAATAGGAAGTTTAAAAAAGGTGGAATAATCCGGAATATGATTGTTTACTTATAAACTAAATTTCGTTGAGATCAATTTATGGATATTTACAAAACTCGCATTTCTGTAAGACAACCACAACAATATTAAATTTGGTGTTCAGACACTCTTGAAGTGAGTGAGCGATATGTTTACAAGTACTGTTATGTTGCATTCAACTTTTTGTTGTATTTATACAAATTTTCTTGAATTTTGTGTTATAAATGTCTTCAACTATGGAAATTTCTCATCAATAGAGAAGTTGCAGTTAACACGAAAAGGAAGGAACTTCGGTTGCAAAAGTTGCAGCATTACTGTTTGAACATCACGGGTGGTATTTAAATAGCAGGCTCAATGTGACAACAAGTTGTAGTTCTCACATAGTGAAAAACCAAAAACTTCAGGCAGAGAACACAATTTACAGAGTTTACTCGTATTTTGAAATACATATACGTATTCATAAAACAAAACAAACATTTCTTTGATATGCGGACAACCGCGACTTGCTTGCATCCATCCATAAACCGACCCGTCTTAATATGTGTACTAGTATGTCTATGAGGAACAAAAATTCGAGGCTATGTTAGCCGCTTTAATTGGCCTCGTTTGCAGCGAACGTTTGTGATTGTGAATTGCGGATTGAGATGATTAAAAACAATACATCACCGTAAACATTGCATTTGCGATAAGGATCAAATGATGACTTTTTGGGGTCGTCGGTCGTTGCTGTTGTGCCTGTTGGTGTGGTGTGTTCAATGTGTGATGTGTGCTGTGTAATACTCGTTCAGTGACGCCGAGAGTCTCCGTATGGTTGATGGGTTTGCATTATGTTTTCACTGTTGTTGTCGTTGTTGTTATTAAAAGCACATAAAAAGTAGCACTAGCGAACCGAGCGCTAGAGTTCATACCTATTAAACTAGGTATAACTACGTATATACATATATGTTTGATATATACAATACATGTAAATGTATGTATGTATCATTAGGGGCAATTATAACGGTCCACATAGCCTGATTTGCATGTAAACTGCAGCACGGTACGTAAGCCGGGTTGCAAACAAAGAGTCACGTTGGCTGGCGGCAAATATGCTTCACTGAGGGATGGATGTACGAGTGAGGTGGTGGTTGTTTGGATGGATGGCTGGTTAACTGGCTGATTTTCTTTGCACCATGAATGGTTCGTTGTTCTGTGTTAATGGAATCGCTTTTTTCCTCATGGGAAGCACAGCGAGCGAAAAAATGCATCGCAAGCGAAACAACACGGTTGGCGAAACTTGTGTATGGTATGGCAATCACTTGGAAGGAACCATGCCACCACTGTGGTTGTGTTTTGCCACTTCTGACAAATGCAATGCAGACGACGGTCGGGACTATGGGCGGTGTGCATTCACGTTGGACATGTACGATACGAGGAGTACTTCAAGTGTAGCCGCCCTTCCTTCGTTCGACCTAGCCATTCACACAAAAGAACAGCCTCATTGGAGCTTCAGCAAAAAAGGCACCAGACCCATTTGTTCGCGGCGTGGTGTGTTTCCTACTCGCCTCCATTGAGTGAAGGCAATGAGACTAACTTGGTGTTGTGCCAAGAAGTAGAAAAAGAGCACAAATTTTAATTTTTATGGTTTGCTCAAGATTCGGGTGACTAAAGACGTTTTGCTGCCATTTATATGTAAATTGCTGAGATTCGGATCAGAATACCGATTTTTTCGGCGTTGGTTTTGTTGTTGCCCCTGCAGCAAACATCTCACGTAAATATGCGAGCAGCAACTGGTCATTGAATTACGTATGTGTATACAGCAGGTCCAAGCGAAACTCGTACAGCCAATGATTATTACCAACTCTGCTACCTAAACAAAACTCTTTTATTTTACTATTGTACCAGGTCTATATTTAACCGCAGATCCAAAGTTTAAAAAATATTGTTTTATTTATTGCAAGTCATTGGCATGATAACTGGACATAATACACTGGGAAACACCATGGTAAGAATCGGCATATATGTTGTTACGCCCTTTTTCGTTGCTGATGACGATATACATATTGTTTAGTGGGATTTAAGTGTACTCTCGAATGGCATAAAACATTATTTTTAAACAGTTATTTTTTGCGGAATAATTTATCACAAAGTTTTGTGACGCACGTTACAAAACAGGAACATTGTACTAAATACCTAAAGAAAAATTTTTTTCTTTAAATCTTTATTCTATGTTAGCACTAAAAATAATGATAAATAACACCTATAAAGGTTAATTTTTGTAATGACTTTAAGAGATAAGATGTGGAAAAGCCAGGGCTGTGGAGTCGGAGTCGGGGAAATTTGCCCGGAGTCGAAAAATTATGGTCGACTCCGAGATGGATTGTGCAAAATGTACCATTCATGTGACAGAACTTTTGCACTCAAACAATTATAAATAAATTCTACCCTACTAAATTTCAAAATGTATGAATGTGTAATACAGCTTCCATAGCGTTACAGGGCCAAATCTAAAGAAACATTTATATCTGGGACCAATATCAAACTAAACCGATTTTCACCAATTCCAAGAGGTTTCCTCACTAGCGTGAAAGAGTTTTTATTGCCAAATTTTGGCAGGATCGTAGTGAAATCTCGACATGTACTTAACGATCAACTTAAGATGGACAGCTAGTGATTCAGAGTAGAACTGTATATTTCAAGGTGTGTCTAGCTGTAGCATTTTTTACAAATCTGCCAAAAAAAAATAATTTTATAACCCCATGTACCATAGTTTGGTGTAGGGTATAATAACAAACGAATAAACTCTTGCCTGAAGCGAACATAATTTCCAAAAATTGCGATATATTAACCAGTAAGGAAAGGCAGAAAGTCGGGCGGGGCCGACTATATAATAACCTACACATCCCTAACAAAGCGATAAGGGTCATTGCCATAATAATTTGGAATAATTGGTAAATGTGTAGAAACATATTATCTAATTCTGAAACGATAATCGCTAAATTAACCAATATTCGTTCCTAAATTGAGAAACATCTTTCTGGGAAATTTTAATGATCGGAAGTAAAATACAACTTCTATAGCGGTTTGATACCAAATAAGGAGGAACTTATATATGGAGCTTTAATATAAATCTGAACCGATCTTCCCTGAATACTTATTCATGTAAAAAGACCTCCTTCTGTCGAATTTCGTACAGATCGGATATAAAATACAGTCTCTACAGCGCTTACATGTCAAATCGGGGGTAACATATATATGGGAGCTATATCTAAATCTGAACCTATTTTCTCCGAATTTGGCAGTATTACTTCATGTAGAAAGAAACCTCTTTTTGCCGACTTTCGCACTGATCGGATATAAAATAACATTTTTACAGCGCTCACATGTCAAATTAGGGGTAACGTATATATGGGGGCTATATCTAAATCTGAACCGATTTCTTCCAAATTTAAAAATGTTCATTCATATAATAGGAAACCTCTTTCTGACGAATTTCATACTGATCGGATATAAAATACAGTTTTTACATCGTTTACATGTGAAATCGGGGGTAACATATATATGGGGGCTATATCTAAATCCCAACCGATTTTCTCCGAATTTGACAGTATTCCTTCATGTAATAAGAAACCTGTGGGTCATACTGGCCCACTCCTTCTAGTACCTCCCCCACAAAGGGTTTAAATGTTGTGAATGTTGATTCGTTAATAACTGCTGTACTACATATTCGAATCTTCTGAAATTCCACACATAGTATTAGTTTATTAGTCGCTATCAACTCGAGAAAAATGGTTGAAGTTGTCGCGCCCTCTTTTGATACCTCACACAAATGCACCATTTTGCACCAACATTAATACCAGTGTATACAAATACGTGAAATTTTGTACAGTGTAATGTTTTTATAGTGCCTACAGTCCAGTGAAAAATGCGCGTTATTGTCACGTCCCTTTTGGTACCTCCCACACAAAGGTACAATTTTGCACCAAATGTTAACAGCTCATAACATTAATACCAGTGTATAAAAATACTTGAAATTTTGTACAGTGTAATGCTTCTGTAGTGCCTATAGCCCTGTGCAAAATGGCCAAAGGATACCACAATTTAATATCTCATAAACTGTTATAATTCGGCACAGTGCAATGTATTTAAAGTTAAACCCGTTCTGGTACCTCCCATACAAACTAACAGAATAATTCATGGAATATTCAATATTACATTACTCACAAAGTGAGGGTATACCTTAGTCGGTTTACCCAACTGAAACTTTCCTTCTTATTTTAGAAGAAAGTTTGCCAAATTGTAAAGTAAAACTTTGTCTTTATAAGTTTTTCATACACGGGGCAAAATCGCCTTTTTTGATATGTTTGAATCGAAAGAAAATATATTTGGAACACTAATTTTTAAATATTATATATTTCTTAGCAAATTATTATTTGAAAATCAATAAAATATATTTGGAAAGCATATATAAATATATTACAAAAAATTATATTTGCAAACTAATTTTGTCAAATAAAATATGTGTTTAAATACAAATAAAATTATTATTTAGGAATGTTTCCAAATTAATTTTATTTAAAAAAGATTTCCAAAACTTTTGCTCACTTTTGAAATTGCAGTTTTAATTTTTCCTTGGATTCGAATTGTACCTCCCAGTTATGAAACCATAAATAAAATGAAATTACAATTACAAATATTCAGTCAGAATTTATTTTGGTTTAAGACCATGTGATTCATTTACATTCTGCTTTTGCAAAAATGTGTTAGAAACAAATATAAAAATAGTAGCAAGTTTAAAAAATTTATGGGTAGAATTTACTGCGCAGTTTCGATAGACACCACTCTATCTTTGTCAGCATTCAAAGCAATAGTTTGTACGAGTATGTCTTTAATTTAAATCAGCCTAAATACTTGTGGAAGCAGTAACTTATTGTTAATAAGAACTATCAACCAAAACCATATTTTACCGAACTAAGTAGACATGCTTGAAACTCGCAACAAGTACAGGGTCTCCCATATTCGACGGACCCATCTGGCAACGCCATAACTTTTGATAGAGATGTCAGATCGCTTAATGACATACCGCGTTTGAAGCGTCAGTCCAAGCAGATTTTTACCATGGAACAATACACGCCACGCGAGCGCTCTGAAATAGTTGAAATTTACATTCAACAGAAGAAGTCAAGTCAACGTGCTTTTAAAATATTAAAAAATGTGAGAAGTGCGCCTTCTAAGAACACCATTAAGCGTTTATACGAAAAATTTTCGACTGGTGAGGCTCTTTCTAATCCGAAGAGGCCAAATAAAAGTCGACCAAGGCGATCGGCCGAGAATATCGCTGCCGTACGAGCCAGTGTTGAGAGGTCCCCAAGAACATCCCAAAAACGCCGTTCTCAGCAGTTGGGCATGGCTCGGTCCACTTTACAACGGATTATTCGCGTTGATTTGCATTTGTTCCCGTACAAAATTCAATTGACGCAAAGATTGTTGCCTGCGGACAAGCCTCGTCGATTGGAATGGGCCCAACGAGTCCGTGGGTCCGTCGAATATGGGCAACCCTGTACATTTTTGTTTTTTTTTGTTAGGGTTCGCTTCGCGAGGCACTAAAGTAAATGTACCGGAGGAGTCAGGAAAGCTCTCGGGACACAGGTTCCGGCCTGACTATTGGTGAGGACCCCATCCCCAGCAAAATCTTGGTAAGTACCTGTCATTATTCTCTGCATTACCAAATAATGATATCTCATTATTCGCTGCATTACTTTCGCCTTATTATTAATGACTTACCAATAATAACAGAAATAAGGGATTTTTTGTTATCAAAATCATTTAGGAAAATTTTAATATAATGCAATTTGGCTATATATGGGTAATTGAATAAGATTTATTTATTTTCAACATGTTTTTAAATAATACGTGCAGATTTGAATGAAAATACCTAAATATTTACGTGTATCGTGATCGTTGGTCCTTTTTAAATTTTAAGGATACACAATTTAAATTAATTTTCTATACACCTATTACAACACAAATATCATCAATATGCATACCTATTTAGGGATTATTTCCGATCCTTTTTAGAGGACCTTTTGAAAGTTTTAAGAGTAGCAATTTAAATATATTCTGAAAGGAGGTGAATTTATACTATTCACTACAATTACTTTAAACACTTTCTAAAGGGCAATGGAATTAAAAAAACCCTTTTGAAAATTATTCATACATAACATTCAGGGTGATAAGTGATTATTGAAGCGTCTAAGAGTGTTCGGTCTTCGGCCTGTATTAAGGATTTTCTCTTCTGAGGTATGTCCTAAGCCGGCTAAGCTTAGTGACCATGAGCCTTGTGACATTATTTTTGGGATCTTAAGGTCCATGGACGTTATGACATTGGACGTTGTGACTTTCGGTGGCATGGCACATCGTCCGGGTTCATAATGTCCATGGACGATACGATTAGATTAGTGGACATGGAATTGACCATTTAGTCTGTATGTGATCATTGAAGACAATTTTCGAATTATAGAAATGCCCAGAGACTGCTATGCGGACCAGAGTATTTTCACGTGACGGGCCTTCGGCCGGGAATAAATATTTTCTCCTCTGGGAATGTCCGAAGATGGATACGCGGACCGAAGTGACTTGGCCGGCGTTTGGCCGGGATTAAAGATTTCACTGTGAAACTTTTGAAAATGTCATAACGTCAATGGACATTATGACCCTGGACGTTATGACATGCAACCTATGAATGGAACATTCATACCCAGCAAAAAATAAAAGAAGTAATTCCAAACGAATAACATTATAAGTACTTCCAAATCATAAGTATGAACTTTTTTTTGGGCATTTAATGAAGTTCTTCTAAATTACTAACCAAACTGGAATTTTGGAATATAAATTATTAACCCTACAATGCATAATTTCAAACGATTGCACAGTGTGTTATTTCATCAATCTATGTGGACAAAAGTCGAAAAAAAATGTTTACTGAATATAACAAAATGTCATTAAAAAGAGGTCCCCTATTACAGAAATAATTATAAGAAAACACAATAACTTACTGTTATTAAGATAACGGCCCAGCAAAATCTTGGTAAGTACCAGTAATGCAGGGAGCATTACCAAATAATGACATCTCATTATTCGCTGCATTACTTTCGGCTTATTAATAATGACTTACCAATAATAACAGAAATAAGTGATTTTTTGTTATCAAAATCATTTTGGCTATATGTGGGTTATTGTACAAGATTTATTTATACGAGTATTTCAACATGTTTTCAAACAATACGTGCAGATTTGAATGAAAATACCAGCAATTCGAATCTGGCATGAGGAAATTGTTTGTTTCGAGAAATATGCGACAATATGCAAAAAATCATTTTAAATGGCCATTTATACATATCTACTACTTATTTTATAACTTATTGGTAATGCATTATTCAAGTACATAACATCGAGCTACAAATAAGTACTTATTATGCTACTTTATTGTGTGCGTTTGGGAAGTAGTTTCCTCCAATGACATCCCCATGTTAAAATAATGAGAAAAGTGGCTAAATAATAAGTACTTGCCAATATCGAACTTTGCTTACTCGTCCGATTATTTGGTAATGAGAAATTTTGCTGGGGGTAAATGAAAGTGAGATATTGTCGTAGGTAGAAAAGCAATGTGGGAATCTATATATTTTAGCTTGTGATCAGTGACTTGTGAGAACATTTTTCTTAGCTCGATTGAAAAAATGCTGGAAATTTAAAAAAGTCATATTTAATAAATGTTGTGCATTTCTTTACTTCGAATAATTTTAGTTAGAGCTGTTTTGTTGATTTTAAACAGCGAGTATTTGAACTCCCTTTAAAATCCAATTCGAATATAACAAAATTTCACCTCAAAACACCTCGTCCAAACTTTCAGGTTTTTAAATATAGTGGGTATACTACAAAAAAAAACATCTTGCTCATATTTGCACAATTTTAAAATATTTGCCTTAATTTAAGAAAGACCCTGGAAATACCTTATAAACTTTGGTTGATCTATGAATTGAAATACAGTGCGGCGAAAAAGCTAATGCATCGGTAATATATTCTTTAGACGTGGTAAATTATTCTGCAACCAATTAATTTGATACAAGTCAATTAAAGTTGAAGAATACGCTACAACAACTAAACAAATGTTCTTTGAAAAATATCCATGACGTGGTGTTTTCACTTAAATTTTATTTTATGTTTTTAGTTTTTTTTTAACTTATACTAAGGGTAATATTAATTTAATATGTTTTTTTATACAAAAAACTAAAAAAAATACTGTGGATTGGATGTAAAATAAAGCTTCCGAAGAGATAAAAGCCAAGATCGGAAGGAACATATATATTGGGGCTATGAAATATATGTGAAATACAGCTTCTATACTGCTGTATGTTAAAATGGAACAACACCAGAAAGCAAATCTTACAGGATCCTCTGAGCGCCCCAATAGGTAAATTGGTAGCGTGCTCGCCTATGAGTTTGTGGGTCATGGGTTCGATTCCCACCAGAGGCTCTGGTCTGTCGCCTCAAAAACTAGCCACATGGTCTTTGTAACCCGGCTTTTCCTTGGACCGTAAAATTAGAATATAAATTTACTTTGTACTGTAATTTATATAAGTAAAAAATAAATCTTACAGTGCTTTTAAAGGAATGGTGCAAAGGTTGTGACAAAAAAGAACTTCCCCGCGCGTCAAGCCCTCGTTAAACTCATTGGCGAAAATCCAAATTAGAACAACATGCGGATCATAAGTTGTGGATTTTTATTGCTTCTTTGGATGGTCTTTTTTCGGGTTTTTCGGGCCAAGTGAGTCAATTTTTGAAACCGATGTCTCCTGATTAGGATAAAACTTGCCCAAAGTTTAGTCCTATTGGATAGTATTTAGTTAAGACACAAAATTTCAATGAGATTTGTTAAGGACTGTCCGAGTTGGAGGTTGTTGAATTTGACATTTTGGTCAAAGGGCCCTGTTTTCCCATCCATATAACTAATTACCCATTCTATTTAGAGAATTTTGCCCAAAGTGTTTTCGAAAGCCTTTTCTTCAATCTTTTTAAGAACAATAAAAAAATTTGCAACAATATATTATGGTGAATGTTTTTGCGAAATTAAAACTTGTTTTGGCATTTTTGTCAAAACACTATGTTTATACCCTACACCACACTGTAGTACAGGGTGTTATGACTTTGTGCATTTGTTTGTAACGCCCAAAAAGAGAAGAAATAGAACCATAGTTTATTATACCGATCGACATAGAGTAATTTTTTGAGTCGATTTAGCCATGTCCGTCTGTCTTGTGATCAAAGTCCAAGGACGAGCCTTTTTTAAAGTGGTCAAAATCTGTTCAGATTTAGATATAGCGCCCCCTATATATGTTACGCCCGATTTGACATTTAAGCCCTGTATAAACTGTATTTTATATCAGATCAGTACGAAATTTGGCAGAACGAGTTCTCTTGTTACATGAATGAACACTGTCAAATTCGGGGAAAATCGGTTTATATTTGGATATAGTTCCCATATATATGTTATACCCGATTTGACATGTAAGCCTTGTAGAAACCGTATTTTATATCCGATCAGCACGAAATTCAACAAAGAGAGTTTTCTTATTACATATATGAACACTGCCAAATTCGGGGAAATTCAGTTCAGATTTAGATATAGCCCCCATATATGTATATGCTTCACCCGATTTGACATGTAAGCCCTGTAGAAACTGTATTTTATATCCGATCAGTACGAAATTCAACAGAATGAGTTTTCTTATTACATATATAAAAACTGCAAAATTCGGGGAAATTCATTTCAAATTTGCATATAGCACCCATATATATGATACACCCGATTTGACATGTAAGCGTTGTAGAAACCGTAGTTTATATCCGATGAGTACCAAATTCGGCAGAGAATTTTCTTATTACATGTATGAACACTGCCAATTTCGTATTGCAATGCCCGTTTTTGTATTGTAAGGGAGGTGTAGGGTGTTATATAGTCGGCCCCGCCCGACTTTATGTCTTTCCTTACTGGTTAGTTATACCCTACACCACACTGTGGAAAACAATATTGAATTCTAAGACGGTGGTCAGTTTTGCAGTGACCAAAGCAAATTGCATCCTTTCACTGAATTTCAAAATGATTTAAGGGTTATTTTAATTTTTCAATGAAATGCGCCGTCCGGTCTGAAGGCAAGATGAACATAGAACGGCGACCAACAATTCTTTAAAAGTCAGCTTGAAATATATCGCTCGCTAATTTTAGTCAATATTTATGCACGTGTTCAGGTTTTCAATTATGTCACACGACTTGTATTATTATGTTAATTTTTGTGGGAGTTAGAGCTAAGAATTTTCATACCAGAATTTAAAACAGCTTCAAAATGACACTGTTTTGATATTGAACAATTCTAAACGAGAACGACTCACTCTGAATATTTAGATTTGTATGAAATTTGCACGCGTATACTAGATTAGATTTTATAGGGTGCCAAAGATGGTCATCTACAATAGGCATGTTTTCGTTACAAGCTAGCAATTTTGGTTTAGCACTTTGCAACGAAAACAACTGACTTCCACTAACTGACATATAAGCAATAAGTGGCGGATGTTCACTATCTGGTAGCAATGGTGTCATGAGTTGCGAAGAAAGAACAGTGCGAAACATACAAAATATTCGTGAAAAATATTTTTAAAACATATATTTACTATTCTATGTTCAATTCTATACACTCTTTTTGCAAATATTAAAATAATTTCCCATTTTTGTTCTTCTTCTTCCCGTTAATTCACAATAATTGATAAAATCTCTCAAAAAATGGGATGCCATATTGCTAAATATAGGGTGCCCAATCTTGCAACATCATACTCGTTTAAGACAGGAACACAAGCACCAAACTTCATCGGGAACTAATAGTGCTTAAAAGTGCTTAGCTCCCCATACAAATTAAGCACTTATGGAGTAACGAAAACACGCCTAATATTTTTTACAAATTTAGATATTTTAAAGTTGACATAACTTTTGAATGGAATTTCAGATTTTATATTTGAAAGATTTCAGCTTCCTCTCTAAGATACATATTTTCCCACAAAATATAAAAATTTCAGCATGGGTTTTTCATGGGTTAAAAAAAAAATAAATTAATTAATGTCAAAATAAATTCATATTCGAATGACTTAGAATTTCGTTCGTGGTAATATTTTATTCAATCCCAGTTTATGGGCAACCATATCGGCCTATTCTTTGTGGTACCTCTCGCACAAATGGTTTAAATGTTGTGACATGTTAAAACTCCTATAACTTCTATACTACTTATGGGAATCTCATACATAGAAATCATTTTATCGTCCATATTTTTTCCTTTATTATTCAATTTCGGAACATAGGGCTTCTACAAGAACCGTCCCACTTAATCTGTCAACACAAATAGTTTTTATTACTTGGAATGTTTTATGTATTTTTGCTAATTCATTGAGTGTAGTCCTGAGCCATTTCGAGATCCTTGGGCGAAAATGTCACGTCTCTTTTGGTACCCCCCACACAAAAGGACTAATTGGTACAAAAAGTTATAACATCAATAGCAGTGCATACAAAAATTTCAAATTTTGTGCAGTGTAATGTTTTAATAGTATCTATAGTCCAGTGCAAAGTGGGTGTTAGTGTCACGCCTCTTCTAGTACCTCTCACACCAATGGTAAACATTTTGTGAAATGTTAAGCTCTTTATTTATATATTTACACTAATGAGTTTCTCAATTTTTTAACGACTGTTATAACATTTATTTATTACTAAAGGTGCCTTCCATGAAAATTGAAATTTAAAAAAATTACATCAGAAAATGTTATGAACAGCCCTTTGGCAAAATGTTTGTATACTAGTGTTATTGTTTTTCATCCTTTGACCATAGGAATAAATATATATTGACTGATGCCTTCGGAAAGTCTTTGACCAGTTGGCCGATTGATAAGATATGATAAATTTTTTTTTAAATAATACTTTTTTATTAATTGATTTCATCATGAATAAACTTACAAAAGACTTGCGAATCATTGAATTTTAATGTATGTCAGTAAACAGAATGGACAAATTTGAGCAGCCAATGCACCATGAAAAAACTGTTTAGAGCGGTTTTTGGACCGGCATACTTCTCCAAAGAAAACGTATTTCTTTAAAGACGATGATTGCCGCAACGTTACTCTCAATGGAGCACAGTAGCGTTCGATGATTACGGACTTTTTTTTTCCCAAAATGGAAAAATTGGACACGGTGGTTTCAACAGGACGACTAGTTCGTGCGATTTAACCCTACTATGGTTAAATCGCACGAGACGGGCCCTTGGGGTCTATCTTCTATAAAGACAAGCCAACCACACTTCCCGTGCGAAACATTTATATGAAATAAGCTTTAAAAAGTAAATGGTAGACATTGATTTATCAATCCAAAAAAATATTTTATTCTTTGTACACATTTTATGTGTTTTCCTCAATTTTCAAAAACCAAACACATAAAAAATTACACTTTTTATTCCAAAGAATGGAGTATAACCTCTTCCGAAGTTATAAGCTCAGAACTTTTAATACTACTGAATTTGGGTGAAAACTGTAAAATTTAACATTTTCTGCTCTTAGTTGAAGGAACAGAATTAATTAAGTCTTTTTCCAAAACTACAAAATATAATTTATCTCAACAAAACTATTATTTGTGTAAAGACCGAATTCCAAGTGGTTTCTCTATTTCTATGTTTTTAAAAATTAATACTTAATACTTTTTATTAGTTAATTTTCTTTCTAAATTACAGCTTTGTTTTTCCGTAAGACCAGATAAGAGGTAGTTTGAGTCTGGCAACCCAAGTATGTATTACAACAGGTGTCCAGCAAATTATTTTAAAACGGGTATCCTGGGATATTAAAAAGTCCTCGGAAAAGGACAAATGATACGAAATATAAAACATGCGTTCTTTTTCTACCTTCAATTGTATAGAATTTCATTCGTGGGAGGCAAACACAGTATATATTTTGACTCGTTGTCCTTACTAAAATTTATTAAGGCTATGAAGGTTATGTATTCAAATAATTTTTATTCCTCAACTGTTAATGGCAGAAGTCTGCAATTTTAGTGCATATTGTGACAATTTTACTCCTTTAACATATATATTTTCAGATTTTACTACTTAACATTTTTAAGGATATTCAAGGATAAAATATTTAAAGAGTATTTTTAAATATCATTTGTCTTTGGAAAATTATTCTGCAAATTGTAATGGATAGTTAAAATCCTGACATTTGCTTAGTTTATTTGCACAACTAACCGAAAAATGCTTGTTCAGCAAACCAATAAAAAAAATATTTTTTAGTATTCGTGTTTACAAATTACTGAAAAAATTATATTGAATTCAAACTCATTCGGTAATGTTGGGCCACCCTGTATGTATTACAGTTATAGACCTAATCTAACAAAGGTGTTAAGGGTAACAATCCAATGACCAGAGTCCGTATAAACTACATACATACATATTAGCAAATTTATTGTATATACGATTACGGACATAATTGCAACGAGTTGCTTTTGAAGCCGTTTTTCTTTTGAACACAATAATTATGGCAACTCCTCTATTCGTGCAACTGTACATCTAGGAAATGTTCCTCTTATCTAAACTACGAGTGTGCAAATCTCTTTGTTTCTGAATACAATCAAAGAATCATATATATATATACGTATATCTAAATTCAAATTTATAAATGTTTTACTCATATATGCAAACAAACATTCAATGCCAGTACTTTGTTTGACTTTAATGAAATCCTCCACAGATCAGTAGAGAATCGACACACATCAGGACAGCGTAAATTTCAATCTTTCTACTAAGAAGTTGACCAAGCATTGGATCTATTTGGGGAGGGCTATAGCCCCAGAAGAAATGTTTGTTTTTATGCTTTAAAACCAGTAAGGAAAGGCAGAAAGTCGGGCGGGGCCGACTATATAATACCCTACACCTCCCTAACAATGCGATAAGGGTTATTGCCATAATAATTTGGAATAATTGGTAAATGGGTAGAAACGTATTCTAATTCTGAAACGATAATCGCTAAATTAAGCAATATTCGTTTCTAAAGTGAGAAACATCTTTCTGGAAAATTTTAATGATCGGAAGTAAAATACAACTTCTATAGCGGTTTGATACCAAATCAGGAGGAACATATATATGGAGCTTTAATGTAAATCTGAACCGATCTTCCCTGAATACTTATTCATGTAAAAAGACCTCCTTCTGTCGAATTTCGTACTGATCGGATATAAAATACAGTCTCTACAGCGCTTACATGTCAAATCGGGCGTAACATATATATGGGGGCTATATCTAAATCTGAACCGATTTCTTCCAAATTTAATAGTGTTCATCCATATAATAAGAAACCTCTTTCTGCCGAATTTCATACTGATCGGATATAAAATAAAGTTTTTACAGCGCTTACATGTAAAATCGGGGCTAACATATATTTGGGGGCTATATCTAAATCTGAACCGATTTTCTCCAAATTAGGCAGTATTCCTTCATGTAATAAGAAACCTCTTTCTGCCGAATTTCGGACTGATCGGATATAAAATACAGTTTTTACAGCGCTTACAGGTCAAATCGGGGGTAACGTATATATGGGGGCTATATCTAAATCTGAACCGATTTCTTCCAAATTTAATAGTGTTCATACATATAATAAGAAACCTCTTTCTGCCGAATTTCATACTGATCGGATATAAAATAAAGTTTTTACAGCGCTTACATGTAAAATCGGGGCTAACATATATATGGGGGCTATATCTAAATCTGAACCGATTTTAACCAAATTCAATAGGGATCGTCCTTGGGCCAAAAAAAAGATGTGTGTAAAGTTTCGTCGAGATCGGACCATAATTGCGACCTGTACTTTGATTACAAGAATACATGCACAGACAGACGGACAGACGGACAGACGGACAGACAGACAGACGGACAGACAGACAGACAGACAGACGGACAGACGGACATAGCTAAATCAACTCAGAAAGTGATTCTAAGTCGATCGGTATAATAAACGATGGGTCTATTTCTTCTCCTTTTGGGTGTTACAAACAAATGCACAAAGTTATAATACCCTGTACCACAGTGTGGTGTAGGGTATAATTATTCACGGATGAAATTTTCAACGAAAAGTAAGAAATTAATTCATATTGAAATAAGATTTACTACCACCTTTCTACGATAAATTAATGTATTACATAAACAAGAATTTGGTCCTTTAAAACAACAAATGTTTGAAGGAAAAAATAATTTATTCAATTTTATTAATAAATAAAAAGGAATTAAATATTTTATAATGAACATAAAAAGTAGCAGACTTGAATAAAATATAATAAGAATAAAAAATTAATTCTCCTCAAAAAAATTAGAATATCACTAAGAATTTTAATACTTCGTTTTCGATATTTAAGATTTAAAGTTTCAAAATGGATCTTGGTTCATTGTAGATCTTAGTCATGTTTTAACTCGACGCATCGCAACGATGTCCTTCACAACCAGAACAGTGTGGATGCCTTATTGCAACTGACAATCTTTTAAAAGTATTTGGATAAATATTTAAAAAAGATTTTGTTTTTATTAATTTTAAGAATAAAAAATTAATTCTCCTCAAAAAAATTAGAATATCACTAAGAATTTTAATACTTCGTTTTCGATATTTAAGATTTAAAGTTTCAAAATGGATCTTGGTTCATTGTAGATCTTAGTCATGTTTTAACTCGACGCATCGCAACGATGTCCTTCACAACCAGAACAGTGTGGATGCCTTATTGCAACTGACAATCTTTTAAAAGTATTTGGATAAATATTTAAAAAAGATTTTGTTTTTATTAATTTTTTTTTAAATCTACATATACTCGTAATGTATTTTTATCAACCTTTTCTTTCTTTGATTGGCTTATTGTCATATAGAGTCTTGAAGATATTTTTAGCACAATAGTTTCTAAAGTAATAATAATAATATCAAAAATTCAAAAGTTATATTCAAAGCTTTACCAAACAATTTACTTCTTTAGCTAATAAAAGACTTGGATCTGTTTTCTAATATTAAAATGCTATCGTATCATCAGGCAAATCTACACTGATAGAAAAAGCTTCGTCATTCGTCAAAAGTCAGCTAACGTACGGATAATCCTATCTATGAATGTGTTCGTCGCCATGACGAATCTCTGTTTAAGTATACTAGAACAAGAACTATTTAGTGGAATAAAAAAAAACCCCACAGGGTGATTACATATCATCCCTACGATGAATCGTGCTCATAAATAAAAAAAATGATATATACCCTCCTCTCTAAGGTGAGGGGATAAATATGGGGATTTATTTGATTTATAATACAAATATCAATAAGTGTATATATAACATATAGAAAAAGGGTAACGCATCAAATGAGTGGCCTAAGACCCTAAGTTTATGCGGAGGAAATCCGTTTTAGAACACATTAAGTCATTTTACTTATGTCCGTCCATCCGTAAGCCTGACCGGAGCGAACGATAACCCTCGAAACTATAGTTTCCAGAGATTAAACAGAGATTCGTCAGGGCGACGAACAAATTCATTAATAGGATTATCCGTACGTTAGCTGACTTTCGACGAATGACGAAGCTTTTTCTATCAGTGTACGTATTGGCTTTTAACTAATTGTTTAACGTATAAGATTCCATTTTAAAATTATTGAATTTGTTTAATTAGATTGATTGATTTTGTGCTCAATGTGACATCACATTAATTCAATCATTGCACACTGGTCCAAATCCATTTTTTGTGGCATAAATATGAAGGAATGTATATACAGCCCTAAAAATTTGCACAACTGTTTGTCATGACAAACATAACAAAGAAACTACAATTTGAACCAATCTGGCAACTCCCACACAAGCTTGATGTCTGTACACCATGTGCTGGTTGCAAATATTGTCCAATTTGCATGAAATTTGGCATGGATATGTTTTTTGTACCAAGGACCAACCATATTTAATTTGAAGAAAATCGATTCATATTTGGATATATAGCCCTCATAGAAATTTCCCACCGATTTGGACAGTATGGACCATATACGCCGACTGCGAGATCCGACATCGACACACTCAATATTTTAGGAGTAGTTATGGTGTACAAAAAGTGATCCCAATAATACAATACCTCCCGATGTTATAAACAAATTCCCCTTTTATCATAACTGCATGCATTTATAATTGTCTTTTAGAAATGCGAATACTGGATAATAATGGATCCGAAGAATCCATAGATCTGTGAAAAATGAAAAATTTAATATTAATGCGGCTATTTTGTCGAACATGTGACCGTCTGTCGTGCTTATACAATTTGTTCAGTGCCTTCGAAGCATTTCCCCTAAGCAGCCAACAGGAAGTTCAGAAGCGACAACAATCTGAGAACAAAGCGCAAATATTTTAAAGAAAGTGCCTGACAAGTATATTTTTCCATGTATAACGTTGTCCATGTGGAACAAGATCCATGTGTATCAAGGTCCATTTGTAACAAGGACCATGTTTAAGAAGGTCCACGTGTAACAAGGTAAAGGTACAATTTTAAAATGGTTGCGATCACAACAGGGTTGCCACCTAAGTATAAAAAATTAAATGTGCTAGGTCCGCTATATGGTAGCCTTTTCGAATATATATATATATACTTCTGATAATTTCTTAAGTTTTTTTTAATTTATGGCAAAAAAATTTGGATTTGGAACCAGAGTGTATTGTATATATTTAAGCATTTGAATTGAATTCCCTTAATAATAAATACAAACTTCAATTGCATTGTTCTAAAACAGCCATTATTTATTATGTAAGGATGGCAACGACCACCATCTACTTTATCCGTGAGTAAAGTTCGCCCTTCTCCGAGGTTGCCTGCGATGAATAGCATACATCCTTGGTCTTCTTTTCTCCCGACCGTCGCCAGCATCACACCACATACTCTCATCTTAATAAATGAAAGTTATCATCCGAAACTGCAGTTTTGCATTTCGCTTAGGAAGAAGAAGCATCCCCGGAGTATTAGTGTCGTAAATAAACTCTTAAAACTGGAATTAAGTCCAGTCCACATTGAAATCTAATTTCCTCAGACAAACTCATCGTCCTCTCAAATTGGCAACCCCGTCATCATATCAAACTGGAACCTAAGAGCCACCACATCAGGATATCTTCCATGTAAATCCCCACAACGGGTTAAAGCTCAATTCAATGTTGCAGCTAGACCACTGAAATAGCTGAGGTAGCCACAACATTATTTATGTTCATTCGAACCGTCCTTCATCAGATCTAGGTAAATACCGTCCATTTTCTTTTCAAAAACGTATGAATTTAATGTTATTCACACATAAATGTTCACCCTGGACGGACGCGTCAAACGATTCAATCGAAAGAATAAGCAAACCGACTATGAATTAGTTTGTATATGATGTATAAGATCACTTTTCATATGGTGATATACACAAATTAATATTTTTTTATATCTGTATACCCTTACTTCTTGACACGCCCCTTTTGGTTCTTCCCACACAAATATACCATTTTATACAAAAAGTTAAGAGCTTATAGCGTGAGTACCAATGCACGAAAATACAACAAAATTTAGCATAGTCTAATATTTTTAAAGAACAGATATAGCCCTATGAAAAATGGGCGTTATGACCACGCTCCTTTTGATGCCTCCCATACAAAATGGCCAAATCATACCAAAATTGAAAAGATTATAACTTTAATATACCAGTGCACATAAACGCATACAATTCGGAACAGTGCAATATATTTGAAGTATCTACTATTTAGCGAAAAATATGAGTATTTGTTAAACCCCATCTGGTACCTCCCATACAAATTGACAGAATAATTCGTGAAATATTTCATATTACAGTACTCACAAAGTGTCGGATTACCCGACTGAAACATTCTACTTGTTTAAATACATAAATCTGAGAAAAATTATCAGAACTTTAAAAATACCCTATTCTGAGCGTTAAAACTATCTGGTAACATAACTGGGTTTGCGGTTATCAGTTCACAGTACATAACCTTCAAATATTTGACACTGACATAGGCAGAAAAAATTCAAATAATCCAAATCATAAAGAGCTCTAAATTTTTTTAAGAAGTGACTCCCGTACTTTGATGGAAAAAGAAACAACTGAACCAATAACAAAGGATTAGCTCTATTGAGGAGCAACTTTACGGCAGTATATTGATAGGGTGTACAATTTGGAAAAGTTTTAGCGATTAACTCAGCGTTCCTGATTTTTTGAGATCCACGCCTGATTTTCCGAAGCGAGGCCAAATACAAGAGTAGGTTAGGTTAGGTAGGTTAGGTTGAATAGAGGAGACGTTTAAACGTCTCATGTCCATGGACATACACTTAAGCCAGTGGTTCGGCCTGTTGTGCGCTCCTTATTTATGATTTTTATACCCCACGGGTTACAGAAAATCGGTACTAGACACGTATTTTCTCAGTATCTGCCAGTCATATCCGCTGAGATGAGTCAAGTCTGGCAATATGTCGGAACCGAAATATCGGGATCTTGAATGTGTGAAAGCTGGGCAGTGACACAGAAAATGTTGCATCGTTTCGATGTTTTCCCTGCATGCCCTGCACTCGTCGTTTTCTGCTAGTCCTATGCGATGAAGATGTGCCTGTAAGCTTGAGTGTCCCGTTAGAACACTCATCATCTTACTAGTCTCGATCTTGTTTAGTTTCTACTACTTGTTTTCTTCTCATTTGGGTCACCCCACAGTATCTTTGCAGTTGTTCTATTCCACACAGTGGAATAGAACAACTGCCCTTCATGGCTTCGAAAGGTTTCCATGTTTATTACTCGAAGTTCTCTGCCCTTTGAAGCCAAGCTCGATCATTTCCAATCGCTCCGTTGTGTCCCGGTACCCAGAAAATACGCTGTTGACCATGGATTGAGTAATTATTTATCGTTCTTTTGCAGTCTAACACTGTTCTGGATTTGGCCTTTTCTGATGTTATTGCTTTGATCGCCATTTGCCTATCTGTGAATATGTTGGCATATTTAGGCTTTGTGGTATTACTGAGCCAGTTAACACACTCCGTGATTGCTCGAACTTCTGCTTGAAATACTGTGTTATGGTCTGGGAGGCGGAAGTAAAGTTCGACTTCTGGTTCATCAATAAAAAAAGTCCCAGACCCGTCCTTCCTCCTAGCCTGGACCCATCAGTGTAGCAGCTGGTTCCCACTGGCGTATGAGCTGGTGTTCCGTTTTCCCAGGAGCGTCTGTCTGGCACGAACCAACCACAGGTAGCTGTAAGCTGCACTTCAGGAATGCAGTCGTAGATTTCCGTTGTTTGAATAAGACCGACCAGTGATTGTAATATCTTCTGATGGTACGACTTGTGATCTCGATTTATCCATTCACCCATCACTTGTAGACGTCTTGCTGTGAGGGCTGACGCATACTTTATACAAGAGTAAGTGCATTCTTCAAAATCCGTGCAGACATAAAAGTTAGTAAGTCGGACAGAGGAGTCGTCAGTCAGCCTTTGCAACACGTGATTTGCTTGGGGGTCCCCCTTCGTGCACAGTGGACCCAAATAGAGATCGTAACTTTTTGTTCTGGGAGCAACTCGAACGAGATCAACAATTCCACGGCACACAACACCAGCCGCATGTAAAAATTTCCCAGCAACCAGTCGGCAGAAACCCCATTCTTTCGTAAGAAACAAGGACGGACAATTCGTAAGTCGCATATGAATAATATTATTACTATTATTAGAGATCGGTTTTTCATATATTCTCGATATTTTTATTCTCGAATGTAAATGACGGCTGATAATTTTCGACAATTCATCGCACTGGTTAATGTGTCATATGCAAAATTGAAGTATGCAAATATCAATTACATTTGAAGGATAGTAACTCATAATCAATTTGCTAGAGAAGAACTCTCATTCGGCGAGATGAAAAAAACAATGTTTACATGCATCATAAAAATGTTGCATGGCTTTCGTTATTAAAAGGAAAGAATTTGAAGTGTATTTGTAACCAGGCCGTAAGCTCAAGACATTTTGCTGGGCCAAAAGCGTCATAAATGCCAATCAGCCGGCTGAAAGAGCCACAAATTCAGCTGTGTTAACGGCGCCCCTGAACCCCTGCCTTCGAAAAAGGCAAGAGGCCCTAATGTCACCATCAACAGGACACTCACCAAGCCCTTCAATGAAGTGGCGAAGGAGAGTCTAGTGATGGCCGTTATAGACAGAAGTAGTGAGGATGGATCCATCCTCAAGGACAAATGGAGCCATGTGCAATCAGCCATTATGGCTCATTACCTCGATGTCCGTAGAGAAATGCTGGGCACACCACCAATCTGCAACGATGCAGGATGGCATTAGGGGAGAGTAAAGCTCTTATATTTCGGTGATGCCAGATCAGTAGACCTGTATAAGGCTGCTCTGAGTCGAGCGGGTGAGGTGTGGCCGGGTGCCCAGTTGGATGTTGTCGAAAAAACAACAACCCTAGTCACCCTAGAGCCATCACCTGGGTTACAGTAGAGCCCTCCAACCCGGCTGACATATTAGAAATAATAAAAGATTCCAATCCTGGTCTACCCGTATAATTGCTGATTCTCCATAATTGGAGAATCAGCAAGGTGGGTGAGGCGGATGGTAAAAAGCGGCAGGTCAATTTGATCCTTATACAACGTGCAAGTGCAACCCTACAGTATGGCTTCGAGACTATAGTCTTGAAGGTATATAAGCAGGATATAGTTCCCACTACGGAAGGTGAGTCGTCCACCGTGGTTGATACACAGCTTTCTGGAAGTGCGGAGGTAAACACACCCATTATTTCGGGTGACTCCAACTCTAACAGAAGATCTGTAACGTCCTACTCTGAGGAGGAAAGCTCTACTTCTGTCACAGAGGGGCTGAGGGGAGTCTCCGGACTCTTTGACGCATCTGGCGGGGACACGCTTCTCGATGATACGGACGAAGAGTTCGATAACACCCTTGTCGGGGTGGATGTTAATCTGTCAATTACCAATGATGGTAAGAATTTTACAGATAACCTCCATCACGCTAAAGCAGCCTCAGCGGCTCTATTGCTGCGCCTGTCCACAGGTGCAATAGACATCGTCCTGATACAGGAGCCCCACGCAGTGGGACGAAGGGTGTGCGGTATCAGGACACCCAACTTTAATCCGCTTGTGGCCAACTGTGAAGGCACTCCAAGAACCTGCATTTTGGCCAGGAAAGATCTAAGTATCTTTCTCCTGGCTAATTTAAGTGGTAAAGACCAACCATCTGCTAGTCTGGAGATCGGTAATCGCATATACTGGGTGGTCTCCAGTTACTTGCCTTATGAAGCTGTAGTACCGACTGCTCTATTCAGGGAAGTAGTAGAAGAAGCGACGTCTGACGAGGTTGAGATGATTGTTGGCGCAGACACGAACGCTCACCATACTATCTGGGGTAGTACGGATATAAACAATAGGGTGATTCGCTTTATTCTAACTACCAACCTTAGTATTTGTAACATAGGTAATAAACCGACCTTTACAATTAAAGACAGACAAGAAGTACTAGACGTAACATTTTCTACTGACCGGCTGTCAGACAAAATTATTGGGTGGAATGTACTGGACGACCACTCATTCTCAGATCACCATTATATTGAGTTCAAACTCGCTGAAAAAGCGCCTGAACCCGCCGTCCACAGAAAAGTGAGAAAGACAATGTGGCACCTGTATGAAAAGAATTTCAAGAAAGTCCTCAACTCCAAACTTCTGTACGAACCGAATGACAATGCCGGTCTGGATAATCTGGTCGAGCATATCACCACATCATTCAATAGTTCCCTTGAAGAAGCCTGTCCAAAAACAAGGTACAAGGGTAAAACTAAACCCCAATGGTGGACTTCTAAGCTGACGGCTATGAAAAAGACCTGAAACAAGCTATTCAACAAGGCTAAATCTACAGGGGTCGCTAATGTTTGGGATGCCTATAAAGATCAACTCAAGATCTATAAGAAGGAGCTTAGAAAGGCGCAAAGACGCTCTTGGTATACCTTCTGTGGCGAAGTGGAAAAGGTCTCCGACGCCGCAAGGCTTCGGAAAATATTATCAGCTTCACCCTGTACAATGGGTTACTTGCAGGATGAGGCAAATAATTGGACCAAAAACAGCGAGCAGTCGCTCAATGTACTGCTCGACACACATTTCCCGGGGAACTCTCTAACAGAACCAGAGGATCAGCAGCACCAACAAGAGTGCGAGTGGACTGCGAGCGTCGCTAGCTTGTTGACTGAGAGATTCAGAATAAGCTGGGCTATTAATAGCTTTGAGCCCTTCAAGTCACCTGGACCAGACGGCATCACTCCAGCAGAAATGCAGAAAATGTTGAAATACATTATCCCCTGGCTGGAGAAAATTTATGTAGACTGCATCAGGCATACATCCCGAATCGATGGAGGGATACCAAAGTGGTATTCATACCAAAAGCGGGGAAGATATCGCACACTAGGCCAAAAGACTTCAGACAAATTAGCCTATCCTTCTTCCTATTGAAAGGTCTGGAAAGACTTTTAGATTATTTCATTAGGGAAAACCTGGATACAAAACTCCTGTCGGTGAACCAACATGCTTACAATAAGGGGAAGTCTACAGAATCAGCCCTGCACGAACTTGTGAGCACTATCGAATCGTCGCTTCATTTCAAGGAATTCACCATGGTGGTATTTCTTGACATAGATGGCCTTTAAAAACATTCACTCAGATGCAGTAATTGCGGCACTGTCATATCTTAATGTAAACTCTAGCTTGATTAGACTTATACACAGCCTACTCAACAGAAGACGCATAACAGCGTGTCTTGGGTCCATTCACTCAGATGCAGTAATTGCGGCACTGTCACATCTAAAAGTTAACTCTAGTTTGAGTAGACTAATTCAAAGTCTGCTCAACAGAAGACGCATAACAGCATGTCTTGGGTCCACAACTCTAACAAGATTTGTAAACAGAGGGACCCCACAAGGAGGAGTACTGTCTCCACTAACAGTAACCTAGCGGTGAATGAAATCCTGCTAGATCTAGAACGTTGTTGCTGCAAGGTCGTGGCATATGCGGACGACGTTGCAATCGCAGTGAGTGGCAAATTCGAAAACGTCCTCCGAGACATTCTACAGGTGGCTCTGAACAAATTGGCTAGATGGGCCAGAAGCAGCGGTTTGGGCGTAAACCCAAACAAGACAGAATTGGTTCTCTTTACTAGGATGAATAAAGTCCCACATGTGGACCCTCCACCTCGGATAAATGGAACAGATCTATTCTTTTCTGAAAGTGCAAAATTTTTAGGAATAATTCTAGATAGAAAACTGTTATTTAGACTTAACGTATTGGAATGTGTAAGGAAGGCCAACGTCGCCTTATATTCCTGCAAAAAGGCTGTAGGGTCGCGGTGGGGCCTCTCTCCTAAAATCGTCCACTGGATATATATAGCAGTAGTTCGTCCTATACTGTTATACGGCATTGTGGTATGGTGGACGGCAACTGACAAACAAACCATCAACAACCTACTAACAAAGGTTCAGAGAACAGCCTGCCTGCGGAGCTTTAAGGACTACGGCGACCGAGTCTCTACAAGCCCTACTCCATATACTGCCGATTAATATTGTGGCGAGAGAAGTTGCAACCAAAGCGGCAATAAGATTAAACTGCCTATCAATGTGGAGGTACAAGAACTATGGTCACATGAGGATATCAAAGTGTAGTACTATGGTAACCGACCGAGTGGACTATATTCCAACGGTGTACACCTTCGAGAGAAATTACATCACTATGATTCACGCCAGAGATGAATGGGTTGGAAGAATACCAGGTAATAGAAACCATCTCCACTTTTACACGGATGGTTCGAAGCTTGATGAAAAGGTTGGCTTCGGAGTACACTGTGCAGAACTTAGATTGGATATAGCTCACAGACTACCAGATACCTGCAGTGTCTATCATCCGAAATAATGGCAATATGGGAAGTAGCCAAGTGGCTGAGTCGCAACATAGTAACCAACACTGGCGTTGTAATTTACTCGGACAGCCAGGCTGCCATCAATTCTCTGGAGGCAACATCCCTAAATTCACAAACAGCCCTCGACTGCCGCAGATCTCTTAACGAGATGGCTGAGCAATTTAATATACACCTCATATGGGTGCCTGGGCATAGGGATATCCCGGGGAACTGCAAAGCCGATGAACTTGCTAGGAAAGGGACGACATTACAAATTCTCGAAGAATTTGCATATATTGGTGCGCCACTTATACCAGTGCACATAAACGCTTACAATTCGGCACAGTGCGATGTATTTAAAGTATCTACTATTCAGCGAAAAATAGGTGTATTTGTTAAAGACCGTATGGTACGTCCCACACAAATTGACAGAATAATTTGTTTAATATTCCATATTACATTACTCACAAAGTGGGGGTATGCCTTAGTCGGTTTACCCGACTGAAAGTTTCTTACTTGTTTTATATTCAAGTTGTTACATGTTTTCGTTTTCTGTTAACACTATATTTTGTTTAGAAAATTTTTAACTATATACTTGGTACTACCACTTTTTTTATAAGCAAGCAAGAATTAACTCCGAAAAGGAAAACTGCACATTCTCTCCTTCTTATACTTTTCTTTCGAAATCACCCATGAAGTGGACGAACGATTTGTAAAGAAACTTCAAAAAACAAAATTCGTCTTACAGAAATAGAGTCGTATTATTTTTTTTAAAAACGGATATATCTATAGATCGTCGATTAGTCTATTTGTATTAACGGACGCAACAACTATTTTAAGTCAAATTTTTAAACTGTTTCTGTATATAGGCAAAAGTGAACTTTAGCGGGCACATATAAAAACAAAACGAACACCACTACATCCGTAATGACCCAAAATTGCATAACAAAACCAGTGGAGCAACGGGCCCAGGAGCCTTTGCCCTCAAAAAAGGACATAAGGCGCACAGGTATACGATATCATACCCAAATGTAAGGAAATTTCTCAAGATCCGAAAAAGAAATAAAAATCCAGTGTCGTATGGGGCCTTAATGTAGGGATTCCCTAAAAAAGTCCCCGGAGGTCCAGAACTACATTAAGTAAAAAAAATATTAAATTAAAGTATATGTGGCCTTAAATATTCAATTCCAATTGTTTAATATATGCATTGATTCACTCATAGAATTTATTAGCGAATTATATCACTAAATGTTCACCCTTTGTGAGGGAGGTACAAGAAGGAGTGGACCAATATAGTCCATCTTTGAACATAGCCTGAGAAAGAAAAAAATATGACCATATATTTGAAGTCAATCGGTTACACCTTCCAAGAGTTATTGTGCATTAGCCAGCAGACGGACGGACATGGTGCAAATGACCCAAAACGGATTTCCCGCGAAAATACTTGGGGTCTTCCGTCACTCCTTCGATGTGTAACACTTTTGACTCGTAGAAAATGATATATACCCTCGTTACACTAAAGTGAGGGTATAAAAACTGCATGCCGGGTTCAAATATACTCATATTAAAAATTTCTGCCAAATTCGTTGAAATTTTTTTTTGTTGCGCTAAGAAGTAAAGTTTTAAAGCGTTCCAAATTGAGCTTCCCTTGTTTGAATCCAATGTATTCTTCAGTCAAACCAAAGTCAATAGGCTCCTCAATTATCCTTAACACTTCGCTTGGTCGATACAGCTACGGTGAGGGCGAAAACAATCCTGTTTATATCACAGAGAGTTTTTTTATGGGTTCCAGTCTCGAGTGGATTATGCCTGCCAACGCTTTGTGTATGCTGTTCAGGGCGTAATTCCTCTCCAACTTTCACAATCTCGCAAATCTTCTTGTTTAGTGATTTTTATAGCCGACACCACACTCTGTCGTAGTTTTTTTTGACATTTGTTTATAACGTCCAAAAAGAGAAGAGATAGTTTACTATACCGATAGCTAGTGCCGGACCGTAGTCGGATTTTAAGGCCGAAGCCATAGCCGAACTTCGGCTAAATTTACAACCATCGACCGAAGCCCAATGTTTTGATATTTGTTAAAGAATTGTTTATTTTTTACGAAAATTTTTTTTATCAGTTTATGTCTACCGCTTACGTATTTATTTACTTAGTTCATAAAATTAAAAACCATAATCCCAGCAGCATTAAATAACTGCTCCCTCGCAAATATGTTGGTGGTGCTGACATGTTGTTTTCAGCCACCACTTTCAAATTTTTCAAACGTCTCGAGTTACATTAGTACAAAATTTATGTCCTTCCTCCGATTATTTTTGTAGAATTGTTCACTTTGTACTCTTTGCTGCTCTTATGAGGATTTCCATAATAGAATTTTCTTTAAAAAGTCATATAATTCTAACTTTTTTGAACAAAAATTCGGCCTTCGGCCCAATTCGGGTGATTTTGTGGTCGAATGCCGAATATTTGTCTAATATGGCGATTCAGCCGAAGCTGAACATTCGGTCAGGCTCTATCGATCGGCATAGAATCACTATTTGAGGCGATTTGGCCATCGAACATATGGCCAAATCGCCTCAAATGGCAACATCTCTCAAGAAAGGCTTGCAGGTCGCTAGAGGCATGCTCTCACATTCCACTTCCCCTGGAACGTATAAGGTAGTTCTTGGTCTTGAAAGTTCATCTTCTTTGCAGTTCCTTGGAACGTCTGTGTGGTCCGGCACCCATATCAAATGAATATTGAACTATTCAGCCATCTCATTAAGACATCCGCGATGGTCGAGGACAGTTTTTGATTTCTGCGTTATAGTTTCGACAAACTTTATAGCAACACCACTGTCAGAGAAAATATTGATACCGACAACAGAACATTAATATTCAGCCATATCGCCAAGTCTCTAAAAATAAGATTGAAGCCTCGTAAACAATACAGTGATCTGGCAGTCATGTTGCTATAGATAACTCTGTTTTCTCAGAAACCCCAAGGCCTGCTTGATTGTTATGTTTGGAATCGTCTGTATAAAAGTTCACAAAACTCCTAGGTCCTGGGATACGACCAAGGCGTGATATATCTACATCTGAAGCGATTTTCTTCTTCGTTCGTCGTTAATGCGAAAAAGTTGGCTGTGTCAAATGTCATCTGGATTGGTTCAGAATTGCGACCTGCACATTAATTACGACGTTTACGTGGACACCAGACGGGCGTACAGACATCGCTAGAGCGAATCAACTGGAAATTCTGAGTCGGTCCGTTAAGGTGGGTGCTAGACCCTCTTTTTAGGCGTTACAATTGTTTGTCATTAGAAAGATTTAAACAACTCACTTTACCCTTATCATTTTATATTATCCAAAAGTAATTATTCGAATATAATTATATGCAAGGTATGTTGAATATCAATTCCAATAATATGAATCCCGATTGTGGTGGCCTAATATCTTCGGAACACGGGATTTGGCAGGTTATTGCCCTTCTCTCGTCGGGACAGTGCGAAGACCGTGCTAGCAAATCGGAAACTCTTGTCGCACATGCATATGTACAGGTGCATGTTTCCAAATGAGCGATGGTGCTCTCTGTATCCCTCTTTATACAGGTATTCCAAAGAATAACAGCTTTTTTCTCTTATTTTTTGTGTAAATAAACGACAAACCTTGCATGTCCATAATAATCGTTGAAAGAGATTTCTTTAGGATTGACGTAAAATGATGATGAACATGATGATGACTGCGGTTGTTTCAATCGCCAACTTGATTTATTCCCAGCGCAGACCTCTTCCACCGGCCCAACAACGCAGTGCTGAGCAATTACACACAATACCCATGGGCACGCAACTTTTCGACGTCTTGCGGTGGTTCGAGGAGCCAGACAGGCAGACTGCCATGCCACAAGGTTCCAGTCGATACAGCAGCTCGCATTGTCGGGGGGAAATCTCCTGCAAACATACAAATCAAATCTCCTGACTCTGATGCCAACAAGGGAAGCGAATCAATCGAATGCCACAAACAGATACTGACACGCATAACACATTCCTCTGGAGGTGTTTACTGCTACTGCAGAGGGGGGTTACTCGAGCTTCGGCTACTGGATTTAATTGGAACGTTGTTTCAACTGTCTACCAACCGATAATAGGAAGAGAGGGAAACTCTTGGCCGACCATTTTGCAAAATGTTTTCACATATGTAAGGGCGCGCTACACCAAATAGTCGTACCCTGAACACGCAATGCCACTTCCAAATAATCTATACACTCAAAATAAAAAATAGAGTAATCCCTCTTGAATCAATCCGTAGCGATGTCAAAAATACAGTAAATAGAGATTTTCTTAAATCAAGTACTGGACTTTAAAGCGCTGTATTATTACGTAATTAATGCGCTCGCTAAGCCCGAATAGGATTTACTTTAAGCCGGAAGTATTTAATGCGATTGAATAAGGATAAAGAATAGATTTAATTTTTATAAAAAACTATCTGAACCCGGTCCACGTCGTTGCCCCAAAATTCATTTTAGTGAAGTATCGTTTCTTATAGGAATTCCGAAAACAACAGATTAAAAATTTGATAACATTGACCAAATAGTTTATCTCAATCGCTTGTATTGTATGCAAAATCACTTTCTCCAGGAATGAATGTTCTACGTATATTGATAGAAACTCACCCAACTTCACTGTTCTTATCACGGCAGTTTAAATGTATAAATGCCAAGACTCAAGCCGATTAGTGCAATTGTTCTCCAGATGTTTTGTATTCAATAATAATGGTAGGGCCACGCTCTCTGATCCAATATCGCCAATTTCTTGTTGATCCACTCATTAGCATTTCAAGGCAATACGTGCAATTTTCTGTTGAGTACTGTCCAAATTCAATGGTTCTCCAGATATTTCGATTTAAATAAGGGATTCATGAATTTTCGAATTGACTACTCTTATTCTATACATACTCTTTGGTTCACATAAACGAAATCACGCCTAATGATCTAGTACTGCCACTTAATGTTTGGGTGGTGAATATTTCTGTCAAATATTGGTGAAAAAATTCTACAGATATTTCATTTTCGATAATGGAGTCACATGCATATACACAAAATTACAGCACTGTCGCTACAAATGGTTCAAGATATTTGTTAAGAAATTATCAATTGTTCTAAACTTGGCTTATATGGGGGGCCTCGCCCGTTTGACATTTTTCCACTTTTCCTTTTGCCTAAAGCTTCGCGTAGCAATAACAAGCAAAGCCGCAGAAGGAAATATACAATTTGGTCCAGTCGCTTCTAAGTTTTAAGCAGTCGAATAAACAACATTTATATATAAATATATAATTTATATAGATTAACCCTTCCAAGGCAGTAACATTGTATTTGGTTGTTGGTCCCCAAGCGAATTGATTGCAATAAAAATTATCCTATAAGCATTATTTCAAATTGAAAATCTAAAATAATCAAGAAAATTCAAAAAGTTCGAAACAAAGGTTTCAACCAGAATTAACGCTCACAATTTAGTTGAAGAAAAGACTGATTTTCAGATGTTATTTCTATCGAGAATCGATTATTTAACCCCTTAAAACTCATATGCCTTAAAACTCATATGTCCCAAGAACTACCCTCACACCAATGTTAACAGTCAGTGGTAAAATATTTATTCTCTTTACACTATTATATCATTTTTCAACAACTAAAACTACAGTATAAAATAATTATGTTTGTCTCGAGTAGGTAGTTATCTCTGTTTACATAACTGTTAGCCAGAACAATAACATTTTTGTGAAAAAAATAATTTGGAATTACATGCTTACAAGGGTTATGACTAGAAAGTTCATGTCCATGGCATTTTCGAATATACTGACCATAACGTAGCTGGAAGGGGCCATATTATAATTTGTCGGGAATAATATCGAGTCGTAACCGCCAAAAAAGCTTAAGCGACAAAAAGAAAATTTTTCAGGACAAGGTTTTTTAATTTTTTCTCTGTACTCAGTGCAGGTATTAACATGAACATTTCCAGTTAATATTATTTTGGTTATTAAATAGTATTAATTGTTGCATTAGTCTTTTTTTTAAATAAGTTTTAAAAACAACCATTGCATAAATTTTGGAAATTTGGACAACTCAAAACAAAGAAAAGTCATTAACATTAAGAAAAGGCTAAAGTCGGGCAGGACCAGCTATATGATACCCTACACCACTTTCTTAGCAGAATAAGTACATAACGAATGCAATTCACAACATTGAGAGATATATTTTACATATCGATACCTCCATTCTAAAACATGCTAAGTCGACTAAGCATGTTTTTAAGGAGATTGCATCTTTACTTTCTAAATATTCCAAAATATACAACCCAAACAAAAGTTATTCACAAAACAGTAAAGATCATTCGATTTATATTACACTGTGCAACAGTGAAAAATACGCGTACTTGACAGTATAGGTTCGATTCTACTACCAAAGGGTAGTATAACCCTATACTCGGTTTGGTGAAATTGGTGACCAATTTTTTTTATGGGCCTCTAAAGTTTCTGAAAATCAGTGGGCCCCTTGAAAAAGGTGTCATCAGCTTTTATCCAACAACTAATTCAGACTTGGTATCACTATATTTGGCAATAATTTAGCTAAGAATATGCTGAACAAAGTTTCTTAACATTTTTTGCTAAAAAATATTTTTTCCGGTACTTTTTTTTGAAAAAGTGTAGGAAAAAAATTATTTGTTTCAGTATAACTTTCAGGGACTCGTCATTTTCTTTGGGTCAATTTTAACGCACATAGCCAAATTTTACAAAGTTCGCCAATAATTGTGCGAATCGATCTAAGTAAAATTAAATACATATTAATTCAGACTAATCAGATGGCACTTGTGATTTCAAATGCTTCATGAAGTAGAATGTAGTGAAAACTTTTGTATGGGGCTATATAAAACCATGGATCTACGGTGGACCGTGTTGGTGTGAATGGTTCTATGCTGTCCATGGTTTCTATGAAGTAAATAAATAAAATCGATTGGGATCCTTCTATTAGAAGTATATCTAAATATGGACCATTTTTAATCCAAAGAATCTAATATGTATAAAATATGTTCAAGAATATGAGATCGGTTCACAAAATTTGATTAAGTTAAAAATTTGATTAAGTTCCGCAAAATTATTTGAGAGTACCTATGAATACGCAAAAACTGTATGTAACTGGTAAACTTTTGTGTTGACGATTTGTGTGCCCCTATTTTGACGATTTTAGGTCAAATTCGTCTGGCAACACTGAGTCGGACCATAATTTTTGAAGTATAAATTCGATAGAGCCAAAATTTAGGGAAATTATCAGGGCTACAACTGTTGTGAATGTTATTTCCACGTATAGACTGTAGTTTAGTAGCTGTCGATAAAAAAAATGATTTTTTGTCAAATATTTGAAGAAAATCGATGACTTTTTGTAGAAGTAAGAGAATTTTATTAATATGGCGTTTTTTCAATTTTTGTTTAAATAGTGTTTTTATTTGATACTTTCATTAACATTTTGGTTATTTACATTTGTACATTTTTGTTTATTACATATAGATGCTTAATTAGAAGTGATTGTTAGATCTTTTTTTGACGCTTGTAGATTTCGGAATCGGTTTCTCCAATGAGGAACCAAATACAATCGCCCATCATTCTTTCATCCCAGTGTCCTTGTACCGCCGCTCGACGGACTTCATTTATTTCCGAAACCTTTCGCCATGTTCATCACTTACGTCCCCAAGATTCTCAGGGAAAAGTTTAAATGAGAATGCAAGAAATGAATTTTGAGGGACATGTTTACACCTATTGGAATATATAAAGCGAAAAATTAATTAAAAGGATAAATATAGGTTAGATATATATATAAAAGCATTTTCTTAACAATTTTTCATATCTTTTTAACAAATCATTAACCATTGTTTCATATTGCGGGCTTTCTTGGATCCAAGGAAATTTGAAACTACAGGCTTAAATGACCTACATGCTACTATTTCCTCCGATTTTAAATATGATTCGAAATTTACATCTTTCATATTGGCCTATCAAAAAAATTCTTCTATTTTTTGAAAAGAAACACTTTTAAATAAAATTTTTAGAAATGGGAGTGAGTTGGGGGCAACAAAATAATGTTGTCTTTTTTGACGAGAGGTGTGTCTTTGATGTTATTTTCATCCAATGTAATTTGTTCTCTAGTTGATCTTCTCGAGCACGGCTATCCTAGAGGCACAAAAAACATTCCACATAACATCGCAACTAATTTTAAATCGCAACAAATTTTCCAATCGTGTTGTCCAGCTTTCATGGAAATTACATTTAGTATTTGGACCATAATTTTTCAAGTATATGCCTTAAATTAAAGGGAATTATGAGGGCTACATATGCTTTCACGTAGAATCTTGGGTTTAGTAACAGTCTTCAAAAATATGACGATTATGCAAATTGTCAAATGAACAAATCATCTAATGCGGGACCTGTTGTATATAAATGTTTTAATTGTGTTCAAAAGAACATGAAACATGTAAAACATCGAGCTGATGATCCGAAATGTCCTTCCAGACAGGAATATTTAGATGTTAGACGTAAAGTCACTAATAAACAAGTTCCAACAAGAAACCCAAGAAATGTTGTACTCTCTTCTGATGATGAGAGTTTATTCGAAGCCAGTGGTCAAACCACAAAAAATTCTTTCGCTATTCCAAATAGAAAAGATCGCAATATGTCATATGCTAAAATGACAAAATCTGGTTCACAAAATGATGAATGTGATGATTTGTCAAACGAAAAGATTCTTGAAATCTATTTTGAAGCTCTCGATGCACTACAAAGATGCAAAAAAAAATATGATAAAATGCGAGTTCTTGGAATGATGTTAAAACATGTCATATAATCCCAAAACTATTTCGAGACTAAATGTCATGCACTGGAATGCAAGAGGCATAACAACTACTGCATCAGTCCTTCAATTAGAACACTTACTACACCAAAACAAAATAGACATAATTTTTATTAACGAAACATTTTTATACAGCAGTCATAAAGTAAAAATACAAAATTATAAGGTACACAGAGAAGATCGCCCCACTCATGGAGGAGGAGTTTTAATAGCAATACGCAATTCGATCCCTCATCATCGTATTTCAAAGTTCACGACATCTACAATAGAAAATGTTTCAATTATTATTCACATCAACAATAGACCAGTCAGATTTACTTCTGCTTACTGCCCAAAATACACATCAAGTTTTTTAGATGACGTCAAAAAAATTACATCTGGTACAGGCAAGTACATCATTTTTGGTGACTTCAATGCCCATCACTCCAGCTGGAATTGTATACAAAACAATACGGCTGGTAACAAATTGTACAATGATCAGCTTAACTCGAACTACTTCATACATTATCCTACTTCTTTCACGCGATTTGGAGATTTGGTCATTTGGTATGATTTGGTCATTTTGTGTGGGAGGTACAAAAAGGGGCGGAGTGATAACGCCCACTTTTTACAGGACTATAGGCACTATAACAGCATTACACTGTACACAATTTCAAGTATTTATATGCACTGGTATTAAAGTTACAAGCCGTTTACTTTTGGTACGAAACGGTCCATTTGTGTGGGAGGTACCAAAAGGGGCTGTACAATAATGTCCATTTGTTACCGGACTATAGACGCTACAAAAACATTATACTGTAGAAAATTTCAAGCATTTTTATGCACTTGTATTAAAGTTATAAGCATTCAAATTTTGATGCAAAATGGTCCATTTGTGTGGGAGGTACCAAAAGGGGCATGCCAACTTCACCCATTTTTCTCGAGTTAATAGCGACTAATATACTAATATTATGTGCAGAATTTCAAAAGATTCGAATAAGTAGTATAGAAGTTATTAAAGAATCAATATTTCACTAAATTTTAACCCTTTGTGTGGGAGGTACCAGAAGGAGTAGACCAATATGGCCCATCTTCGAACTCATCCGGAGATAGATCAAAATATTACCACATACCAAATTTGAAGTCAATCGGTTACTCCTTTCGAGAGTTATCGTGCGCACCAGCCAGCAGACAGACAGACAGACGGACGGACATTGCTCATTCGACTTAAAATGACCCAAAACGGTTTTCCTCCGAACATACTGTAACGTGGCAAAACACCTACATATTTTTAATTTATTTAAAACAATGTTTTCTACTAATATCCATCTTCGCTACAATACAAGAACTAATAGAGTGATACTCAGTGCGTATGCGTTAATGTACATGCAGAGATAATTCTCATTTGCTTTATGTACCCAGGCATATATGATATCAGGGTTTGGTTGGTAGAGTCAGTTCGTTTTGGGGTCTCTATCGAGATCAGTCGGGACTCATCTTTAGTGGTCGGGCCTTGGTCTGTACCACTTTTTTGGAATTCGGTCATCTGGAAACGGAAGGCTGAAAATAAATAACAGTTCTTTTTAGGACTACCCACGACAGCTTCGGCCGATCGTTACTACGACAGATTCGTCTGATCGTTACTACGACGACTTCGGTCGATCGTTACTACGACAGCTTCGGCCGATCGTTACTACGACAGATTCGTCTGATCGTTACTACGACGACTTCGGTCGATCGTTACTACGACAGCTTCGGCCGATCGTTACTACGACAGATTCGTCTGATCGTTACTACGACGACTTCGGTCGATCGTTACTACGACAGCTTCGGCCGATCGTTACTACGACAGATTCGTCTGATCGTTACTACGACGACTTCGGTCGATCGTTACTACGACAGCTTCGGCCGATCGTTACTACGACAGATTCGTCTGATCGTTACTACGACGACTTCGGTCGATCGTTACTACGACAGCTTCGGCCGATCGTTACTACGACAGATTCGTCTGATCGCTACTACGACGACTTCGGTCGATCGTTACTACGACAGCTTCGGCCGATCGTTACTACGACAGATTCGTCTGATCGTTACTACGACGACTCCGGTCGATCGTTACTACGACAGCTTCGGCCGATCGTTACTACGACAGATTCGTCTGATCGTTACTACGACGACTTCGGTCGATCGTTACTACGACAGCTTCGGCCGATCGTTACCACGACGACTTGTGTCGATCGTTACCAACCATTGTAACGTATATACAGTAGATTAGTAACGTATAATTAAGTACCGAAGCCGACAAGCGAAGCTGTAGAAACCAGATCGACGGAGAATTGAAGCCGACAAGCGAAGCTGTGGGAACCAGATCGACGAAGGATTGAAGCCGCAACACCCAACCCGAACGAAGCCGAACCCGAAGTAACCAGAGCCACGACTGATTAAGTCTGCAGCACCCGACAACACTCAACCAGAACATACCCGAAGCCGACAACCGAGACTGCGGTATCCAGATCCACGAGGGATCGAGCCTGCAGCATACATAGACATACCCGACGGCCTAATACCCGAAGCCGACAACCGAGACTGCGGTATCCAGATCCACGAGGGATCGAGCCTGCAGCAAACATAGACATACCCGAATACAACACCGAAGCCGACAACCGAGTTGACGATCTACAACAACTCGATCCTGCGGCATACCATACCGAACCTAAATAACCCGACGGCCTTATACCCGAAGCCGACAACCGAGGCTGCAGTATCCGGATCTACGACAGATCGAGCCTGCAGCATACAATACCCGACGGCCCAAAAATCCGAAGCCGACAACCGAATCTGCTGTATTGGAATCCCCGACGGATCCCGCCTACAGCATACAACACCCAGCCTGACTATACCCGACGCCGCCCACCGAGACTGCTGTATCTGAATCTACGACAGATCGAGTCTGCAGCGTACAACACCCAGCCCGACTATACCCGACGGCCTAAAATCCGAAGCCGCCAACCGAGACTGTTGTATCGGATCTACGAAAGGTTGATCCCGAAGAATACAAACACCCTGCCTGTACTAAGCCGAATTCATAGGCGAAACTTCAATCCGAATCAGACAACCAGTTCCCGATAATCTTAAAATCGATTCCAATCAGCACTAATCTCGCCTCGCAACCAACACCACGAGCCTAATCGGCCCCTGCAGCACAGTATCTTGTAGTTGTCAAACGTAACTAAAACACAAGTAGATTAGAAAATAAATTATCAATCAATAAAACCTGAATTGTAAGCCCTAGTCAGGGAAAATCCTTGTGTTCTTATTTCGTAAGGTTTGTGGGTCCTTAGGACGACCCTGGAGACGACTGAACTTACCTCAGCCTTCGACAAAACCACGTTACAAATGGCGCCCGAGCAGGGACCTGATACGAAGTCGAAATGCGGAAAAACTAAACCGACCGCCAACGATGGAGAATCAGGTCAAAGATACGATGACAACACAATACAAGATAAGAACATGTCTCTAAATGCAGAATCACTGAAGAAACTGAATGCATCACTAGAAAATATTATTCACGATATGCAGGCCGAAGTGGAGTTCTTAAAAGGTGTGAACAGTCGCGACGAAATCGATCGGCAGGAGGATTTACCGCAACCAGTACCAGCTAATAAACAACAAAGCGAGATGTCAAATTTGGAGCTGTTGAATGTCATGATCCAGTGGAACATGTCCTATTCCGGCGGAGATGATCTAATGGATTTTCTGGAGCGCTTCGAAGAACTCGCCGAATGTTACGACCAGCAAACCGACCGGCTACTGCTTACCCTACCACTTGTCTTGCGAGATAATGCCCTAAAATGGTATCGGGTAAAAAGAGCAGGCATCACCAGCTGGTCGTCATTCAAAAAGGAGGCCGGGAAATTGTTCTTGCCGACGAACTATCTCACGAGATTAGAGAATGAGTATTATAGCCGACGTCAACTAAACCGAGAGGGAGCTAAAGATTATATCTTGAGCATGCTCACACTGGTCCGGCATCACCCAACACTGAAGTCCGTGGAACACCTCGACCGGATTTACGATGGTCTTCGCATTGAATACAGACATTACATTCGGCGAAGCGATGTAAAGTCCGTCGACGATCTTATTGTTATGGCCGACGATTTTGAGCTACTAAAACGTGACGAAGCGCTCAACGAACGACCTCACACATCCCATATGGTTTCCCGCACAGGGAAAAGGAAAACTCTGCTGGCGTTGCAAAGAGACTGGTCACATGCGATATCAATGCCGAAATACCGCCCGACTTTTCTGTTCGCGATGTCTCCGAGATGGAACTCTGTCCCGAGAGTGCAACTGCAGCTCTTCTCCTAAACCTGAACCCTTACACACGATCTACACCAAACGTACGGGAAAAACTAATAGAAATGGCGATGCTCCGTCCGTCGTAAAAACTGGTCAGGAAAATTCTGCCTACACCAACATTTCCGCAAACCGATGAATTGTAACCGACCGAAACCAGCAGAAGGATCGGCTGTCATCTCAAAAGCATAAGAAATCAACATATAGAGGCAGTCGACTACCGAAATGCCGAAAACAATCATCGACGTCGAATCCAAACCCAACTATATGGCCGTATTACCAACCGCTCTTCGATACCGCTCCACTATACCGAAATACATCGCTTTCCGGAGGAAAAGCTCGCCGAAGCAGGGGGGGGATGTAACGTGGCAAAACACGTACATATTTTTAATTTATTTAAAACAATGTTTTCTACTAATATCCATCTTCGCTACACCCCCTTCCGCTATTCTAACAAACAGAAACGTACAAACAGCTAAACCAATGCAAAGGCATTCACACTCGTACTTACATACGTACCAACAGCCAAGCCAATGCAAAAGCATTCACACTCGTACTTACAAACGGACAACCAGCCAAACCAATGGAAGGCATACACACTCGTACTTACAAACGCATCAACAGTAGGCATGCATAACCAGACACACACAGGCAGTTCCCCCCACCACTACCGCTTACTAGTTGATGCCGCCACGTGTTATAGTAAATCAATACAAGAACTAATAGAGTGATACTCAGTGCGTATGCGTTAATGTACATGCAGAGATAATTCTCATTTGCTTTATGTACCCAGGCATATATGATATCAGGGTTTGGTTGGTAGAGTCAGTTCGTTTTGGGGTCTCTATCGAGATCAGTCGGGACTCATCTTTAGTGGTCGGGCCTTGGTCTGTACCACTTTTTTGGAATTCGGTCATCTGGAAACGGAAGGCTGAAAATAAATAACAGTTCTTTTTAGGACTACCCACGACAGCTTCGGCCGATCGTTACTACGACGACTTCGGTCGATCGTTACTACGACAGCTTCGGCCGATCGTTACTACGACAGATTCGTCTGATCGTTACTACGACGACTTCGGTCGATCGTTACTACGACAGCTTCGGCCGATCGTTACTACGACAGATTCGTCTGATCGTTACTACGACGACTTCGGTCGATCGTTACTACGACAGCTTCGGCCGATCGTTACTACGACAGATTCGTCTGATCGTTACTACGACGACTTCGGTCGATCGTTACTACGACAGCTTCGGCCGATCGTTACTACGACAGATTCGTCTGATCGTTACTACGACGACTTCGGTCGATCGTTACTACGACAGCTTCGGCCGATCGTTACTACGACAGATTCGTCTGATCGCTACTACGACGACTTCGGTCGATCGTTACTACGACAGCTTCGGCCGATCGTTACTACGACAGATTCGTCTGATCGTTACTACGACGACTCCGGTCGATCGTTACTACGACAGCTTCGGCCGATCGTTACTACGACAGATTCGTCTGATCGTTACTACGACGACTTCGGTCGATCGTTACTACGACAGCTTCGGCCGATCGTTACCACGACGACTTGTGTCGATCGTTACCAACCATTGTAACGTATATACAGTAGATTAGTAACGTATAATTAAGTACCGAAGCCGACAAGCGAAGCTGTAGAAACCAGATCGACGGAGAATTGAAGCCGACAAGCGAAGCTGTGGGAACCAGATCGACGAAGGATTGAAGCCGCAACACCCAACCCGAACGAAGCCGAACCCGAAGTAACCAGAGCCACGACTGATTAAGTCTGCAGCACCCGACAACACTCAACCAGAACATACCCGAAGCCGACAACCGAGACTGCGGTATCCAGATCCACGAGGGATCGAGCCTGCAGCATACATAGACATACCCGACGGCCTAATACCCGAAGCCGACAACCGAGACTGCGGTATCCAGATCCACGAGGGATCGAGCCTGCAGCAAACATAGACATACCCGAATACAACACCGAAGCCGACAACCGAGTTGACGATCTACAACAACTCGATCCTGCGGCATACCATACCGAACCTAAATAACCCGACGGCCTTATACCCGAAGCCGACAACCGAGGCTGCAGTATCCGGATCTACGACAGATCGAGCCTGCAGCATACAATACCCGACGGCCCAAAAATCCGAAGCCGACAACCGAATCTGCTGTATTGGAATCCCCGACGGATCCCGCCTACAGCATACAACACCCAGCCTGACTATACCCGACGCCGCCCACCGAGACTGCTGTATCTGAATCTACGACAGATCGAGTCTGCAGCGTACAACACCCAGCCCGACTATACCCGACGGCCTAAAATCCGAAGCCGCCAACCGAGACTGTTGTATCGGATCTACGAAAGGTTGATCCCGAAGAATACAAACACCCTGCCTGTACTAAGCCGAATTCATAGGCGAAACTTCAATCCGAATCAGACAACCAGTTCCCGATAATCTTAAAATCGATTCCAATCAGCACTAATCTCGCCTCGCAACCAACACCACGAGCCTAATCGGCCCCTGCAGCACAGTATCTTGTAGTTGTCAAACGTAACTAAAACACAAGTAGATTAGAAAATAAATTATCAAACAATAAAACCTGAATTGTAAGCCCTAGTCAGGGAAAATCCTTGTGTTCTTATTTCGTAAGGTTTGTGGGTCCTTAGGACGACCCTGGAGACGACTGAACTTACCTCAGCCTTCGACAAAACCACGTTACAATACTTGGGGTCTTAAGTCACTCCTTCGATGTGTTACACTTTTTTCCGTAGCAAATGATATATACCCTCGTCACACTAAAGTGAGGGTATAAAAAGGTAAAAACACACGATCAATGGCTGCTACGTCAATATATCACAAACGATGTAAACTGGACAACCAAAAATGAAATAAAATTCTTTACGAAAAATCTTCGGAATTCGAAAGCCCCCGGAATTGATGGTATAAAACCAATTATGTCGAAGAAGAAACTTCCCGACAGTTTTTTTATTTCAGTCACAAATATTTTTAATTGGTGCCTTAAAAATGGATACTTCCCAGATTTATTTAAAAAGGCAAAGGTTATACCCATTTTAAAACCCGGAAAGGAAATAAGATCACCAAAAAGTTACCGACCAATCAGCATGTTAAATTGCCTTGACAAAATCTTCGAAAAAGTAATATTACATAGAATTACAGAATTTGCAGAATGTAATAATTTATTGAGGAAAGAACAGTTTGGATTTAGAAAGGAGCATTCAACTGTACACCAAGTAAAAAGAATTACTAATTTTATCGAAGACAATAAACGAAAAAGGAGAAGTACTGGAATTGTGTTTTTGGATATAGAAAAGCTTTTGACACTGTTTGGCATCGCTGCCTGGTTTTCAAATTAAGCACGATGGGATTTCCCATATACCTGCAGAAAATTATAAAAAGGTTTTTAACAAATAGAACAATGGTGGTTTCTGTTAATAAAGGCAAATCAACGGAAAGATTAATCCAAGCTGGGGTACCTCAAGGACCCGTTTTATCTCCAATATTGTACTCACTGTATACCTCAGATTTTAAGGTTCAGAAAGAGCAAAACACCGCACTGTACGCCGATGACACAGCAATAATAACTAGTGGAAAATTGTCAAATGCAATCATTAAGAACATGAAGAAATCTCTGCTACATGCAGAAAAATACTTTACAAAATGGAAAATAAAAATCAACGAAGAAAAAACCCAGGCAATTATTTACCCATTTAACAAATCTCCGAAAAGAATTCCTACAATTTCTTTGAATATTTTTGGGACTGAAATACCGCTTCAAAATAGTGTTAAATATCTGGGTATAACATTAGATAAAAAAATCACTTTTAAAGATCACATCTTTAAAACATGTGAAAAGGCTGTAAGATGCGGAAGAGCACTTTTTCCTCTATTGAATAGGAAGTCAAAGCTAAATTTGAATAACAAACTGCTTTTATACAAAATGTGTATACGACCCATAATGACATACGGATGTCAAGTCTGGTATATGAAAGCTGCTAATACTTACCGCAAAAAACTCCAAATAATTCAAAATAAGAATTTAAAAATAATTTTCAATTTACCAATACGCTATTCAACTTTTCAACTGCACAGAAAATACAACGAGGATACATTTAATATGGTCATACAGAATTTAAACAAAAGCTTTGAAGATCGAAACAGATTTTCTAACTATGATTTAATAAGAAATTTTTTATTATTTTCTTTATTTGCAATCTATTTACAATATAAATATTAAGCAAATTTTTATAAATACTAGATAATGACAGAGAGTTTAAGATCAGTTGATCATAAACGTGATTCAAATTGATACATTATTTTTAGTTTAATTTAAACAATAATTAAAATTACAATACAATTTATATAAAAGGGAGATCAAGGATGTGGTTTCTTTTCAGTCTTCTTGTTTCATCACTATCATCTAACAAAGTAATGGCTAATACATTTGGATGTAAACTTAGTCTATTGAGGTAGTTATTAGAATATCTTTTGATTTCTTCTCTTATTGTAGGAATTTTTAGATCATTATGTATAGTTTTATTGCTAACGAACCAAGGAGCATTGACCAATAATCTTAGAGTTTTAGACTGGTACCTCTGCAATATTTCAATATTTGAGTTACTCGATGTACCCCAAAGTTGGATACCGTATGTCCAAACAGGTTTTAAAATAGTTTTATAAATCAATAACTTGTTTTCTAAACTGAGCTCTGATTTAGATCCTAGCATCCAAAATAATTTTTTAGTCTTCTGATCTAGTTGTTTACGCTTATTTTTAATGTGTTCTTTCCATGTCAAGCGGCGGTCTATTTGAAGCCCCAAGTATCTAACACTTTCGGATTGCGGTATTGAAACTCCATCTAAAAACACCGGAGGCCAATCATTTCTCCTGAGACTAAACGGAACATGTGTGGATTTATTGGCATTGATTTTTATATTCCACTTCTTCAACCAATTCTGCATATTATAAAGTTGCCCATGTTGAGGCATCAGATTTGGTGCAAAATCTGATGCCTCAACATGGGATTTACTCGTAGCTAAAATTGCAGTGTCATCAGCATATGTAGCAATGGTCACGTCCGTCCCTGTTGGCATATCAGATGTAAATAGTGTATATAGCACTGGTCCCAAAACGCTTCCTTGTGGGACACCAGACTTTATTAATCCAAATTCAGAAATTTCATCATTTAGGTTTACATAAAATCTCCTATCTTGAAGATAAGATTTAATAATCAAATAGAAAGGGGCTGGAAGCATTTGTTTCAGTTTAAATAGAAGACCTGCATGCCATACTCGGTCAAACGCCTGTTTTACATCTAAAAACACTCCACAGCAGTAGCGCTTGTTTTCTAAAGTTTCTCTTATTTCCTTGATAATCCTGTGACATTGCTCTGGTGTTCCATGGCTATGTCGAAATCCAAACTGATGATCTGGTAGTATATTTAATGATTCGAGGATTGGGAATAATCTTTTCTGAAATAATCTTTCGAATAATTTTGAAAGTATGGGCAATAAGCTAATTGGCCTGTACGATGAAATATCATTCTCGGGCTTATTAGGTTTTAAGATCATGATTATTTTTGCATATTTCCACTGAGTGGGAAAATAAGACAGTCTTAATATTGCATTATAAAGAACTGTGATAAATATAATTGCTTTATCAGGTAAACATTTTATTACTTTCGAGTCGATGTTATCGTACCCAGGTGATTTCTTGCAGTTCAGCATCTTTAATTCTTTTTTTATTTCACTAACTCTGAATGGTTTAATTGGTTTAGACATCTGACATGCAACATCAAGAAAATCAACTATTTGCTTCTCATCAGAAATAGGACAAATTGAAAAGGGGGAGAATGTATCTTCTAAGAATAATTTGAATGCTTCAACCTTACTTTTATCTGATCTGCACCAAGACCCAGCCGAATCCTTAATTGGGATATTCCTTTTTTGATGCCTTTTGATGTACTTTGTTGCACTCCACAAGTTATGATCGTTCTTGCCTGTTGGGCTCAAATTACTCAAATAATTGCCCATATATTCGTCTTTTAGTTGCTTAAGGCGTTGATTGAGATTTCTCGAAGCTCGGTTAAAATTTGTTTTGTGTAAAGGCAGCCTTGTTCTTTGCCATATTTTTCTTAGACGTCGTTTACTCTTAATGAAATTTTTTATCTCTGTCGTTACCTTAATACTCTATGTTACCAACCTTTCTTCAGGGGTAGCTTTAAATGCTGCTTCGTGAATTAATCTTATAAAAGACTCTACAGCTTCATCCAAATCATCGCCATTTTTTATTGGAATATTTAGATTCAAATTATAATCGATCCAATTTTTAAAAAAATTAATATCGGTTCGAGGTGAAAAAAGCCTGGAAGATTTGTTTCGCATGCGAGGAGTAGTTTTGTAGTTTATGATAATAGGACTATGATCCGAACTGAGATCATCACTGCCTGTAATATCGAAAGATGAGTCGGAAATACCGGAATACACAACAAAATCGAGTAAATCCGGGATTTTAGCGGGATCACTGGGCCAGTACGTAGGTGTTCCGGTAGATAGTGTACGGTACTTGTTCTTCATAACACACTTATATAATTCTTTTCCTTTGGGATTTGCTAAGCGCGATCCCCACCAAGGGTGTTTGGCATTAAAATCTCCGCCAACGATAAATTTGTTGCCCAGTTTTTTAAAAAATCTCTCAAACTCATCGCATTTCACACTAAATCGTGGAGGGAAATATATTGAAAATATAGATATATTGCTATTATCGCATTTAATCTGAACTCCCGCCGCTTGTAAAAAGGTTTCTGAAATTGGTTCCACAATTTCATACTTAATATTATTTTTTATCAGTATATCAGTATCATATAGTAAAATTTTATGGCGAACATTTTTGTAGAACATTTCATACCCGCCCTCCCCCTTTTAAGGGGTGTTTTTTACGATTTGTTAAAATGGGGCCAAAAATTACAGTTATGTGGGGGAGCTAGAGGGTTAAAATTTTCCACAAAAATATTGGCCTTAATATTTTCTATAAAATTGCTGAACATACCCCATACCAGAAAAATATATTTTTGTTACATAACAGTGAAATACTTAAATTTTTGGGGTACAATGTGGATTTTTGAGCTATTTAAGGTGTCTAGACACGTTCAGATTGTATTGATTTGTTCATCAAAGTTGTTCAGATTTACCGTGGCTACAATATTGCCAAATATTGTTAGTAAAAAATCAGCGATCCCTTAAAGTTATGCCGAAAAAAGTGAAAAAAAATAAATTTAATCCCATGTTTTTGGAAAAAAAGATCATGAAAACAAATTTTTTTTGGAATGAAATGTTAACAGACTTTGTTCAACGTGTTCTTAGCTACATTATTGCCAAATATAGTTAAGCGCTATCACCAAGTCTGAAGTAGCTGTTGCTCAAAAACCGATGACACCTTTTTTCAAGGGGTCCACTGATATTCCGAATCTTTCGAGGCCCATAAAAAAAAATTGGTCACCAATCTCGCGAAACTAAGTATAGGGTTATACTACCATTTGGTAGTAGAATCGAAGCTATACAGTCAGGTTCGTGTATTTTTCAAAAAGTGTTCATTTGTTGCATAGTGTTATTAGCCGCAGAGCTGATGTCGTTTGGCCACCTCGGAGCTGCGATTTGACACCGTTGGACTATTATTTGTGGGGTGCCCTCAAAGATAAGTGTTACGCCGACAAGCCAGAGACAATTGACGCTATAAAGGACAATATTCGTGAAGCCATTGGTGAAATACAGCTGCACACAATCGATAATGTGCTTAAAAATTGGACCGATGGTGTAGGCTACTGCATGGCCAGCCGAGGCAGCCATTTGAATGAAATTATTTTCCATTATTAACCGGAAGGATTGTACTTTCAAATAAAAAAAGAAATTTGAGAAAATGTTCAATAGATTTTTTTTATAGCATTTTCAAAAAAAAAAAATTATTTGGCGGACCCACCTTGCTACATCAAAGGAATGTTGTAACTTAATTAAATAAATTCAAGTAGTATTATAGTGTAATTTGTATGTGAGCAATGAATTTTTATTATTATTCAATTCAATTCAATTTTTTTTAATATTGTTTTTTGAATGGGCCATTAGGGACCCCGCGAATTAGGCTATTAGGGACCTTACAAATGTATGGGCCATTAGGGCCCCGCGAATAAGAGGCCATTAGGGACCCCGCGAATAATAGGCCATTAGGGATGTATGGGCCGAATGTATGGGCCATTATGGACCCCGCGATAGGACAGAGCCATTAGGGACCCTTTGACGGTGCCATTAGAGACTCCAAATGAGCATTCAGTTAGGGAGTTTATATAGATTCCGACGAAAAACAAATGTAGGCGATAACAATATGTTTCATTTGAGTCCGTATAAATCTGATCAAGACAAGTTCTAGTGATATAGAAATAGAATTCACAAAATGTAAATTTTAATAAACGAGGCGGGTAAATCAAAATTGAGTTAAAATTCCAAACAATTCATATGACGAGGTGAGACTAAAAATGCAATCGAAAGTTGATACTAGCAAGTAATTCAAGTGATATGGATATTTGACGAAAATTCACAAACTTGAGAGTTAGTAAGAGAACCAGTAATTATCCAACCAAAGATAGTATTTTGTGCGAACAACGATGCTGACGAAATTCGAAGAAATCCTTCTGAAACAATTTTAGGATACAAGTCAGCTCCTATCAAAATATCTACTGGGCGAGAATCAAACAAATTTGAATCAAATCAAATGAATATTAGGTAATTGGGTTTTTGAGTCAGAAGTGACCGTAAACGAAGGCAGGTTTCCCGAAATGGAAGGAATGGCAATGGCCTCTAGTTTAATAGAGGAATCAAAAGAAGGGACGATATTGAAGGTACAACTTTTACTTGAAGTGGCCGAAACTACATCATTTATTCCAGAAATAGTATCAGCGCTGGTACAGCGTATCGGAAGTATTGGAGTATATGCCCGATAAGGTCGACTTATACGTTAAATTGAAGCTATTAATGTGGGCTACCAATGTTGGAAATATCTTTTTCACTTAGAAACAGTGGTTTAGTAACAGTCATTTAACAAATTGGAAAAAGTAGATTTTTTAAACAAAAATCCTGGGAGGAAAAAAATCTAAAAAATAGAAAAAAATCTAAAAAAAATATTTTATTCTCTTTTTTAAAAGCTTGCATCCTAGTGAAGAAAATAATGCCTATTTGAAAAAATTTATGGATAAATGTAGAAATTATAGCCCTTTTGGTAGAGGTAAGAGAATTTCAAAAAATATTTTTTTTAATTTCTGTTTAAATAGCTATTTTATTTATTACTTTTATTTATATTATGTACTTTTGAATTTAATTACATGTACAAGTTTTATTAGAAGTAATTGTGAGTTTTTTGTTGACGTTTGTAGATTTCCGAATAGGTTTCTCTAATGAGGAACAAAATATAATCTCCCATCATTCCTTCATCCCATTGCCCTTGGTAACGCCGCTCGATGGACGAGCGGCTTCATGAAACCTTTCGCCATGTTCGTCGCTTACGTCGCCAAGATTCTCGGGGAAAAAGTTTAAATGAGAATGCAAGAAATGAATTTTGAGGGACATATTTACAGCTGTTGGAATACATAAAGCGAAAAAAAGTTAGAAGAATATATACATATGTGTTATATACATAAATATAGAAAAAATATATTTCTTACCAATTGTTTCATAATTTTTTAACAAATCATTAATCATTGTTTCATATTGCGGGCTTTTATTGGATCCAAAGATATTTGAAACCACAAGCGTAAACGACCTCCATGCTGCAATTTCATCCGACGTCAAATATGATTCGAAATTTACATCTTTCATCAGTTTCCTTATTTTAGGCCCATCAAAAACGCCTTCTTCGATTTAAAAAAAAAGACTTTTAAATAAACTTTTTAAATATGAGAGTGAATTGCCATCTTTCCTTAAGGCTTTTACAACATTTTTAAAGAGCCCAAGCTTAATATGCAGTGGTGGCAAAATAATGTTTTTTTTTTTGGAGGAGAGGTGTTATTTTATTTTGTTTTCACCCAATGTAATGTGTTTTCTTTTTGGCCATTTCTTTCTTCTGTAATGATCTTCGCGAGCACGGCGATCCCAGAGGCAAAACATACAAACTACTTTTAAATCGCAACAAATGTTCCAGTCATATTCATATTTTATCAATTTAGCCATTGTTTCGTATGATTCCTTAGTGTTGACAGCATGAGCAATGGGAATCGACGGTTTCTGATATCCGTTGTGTAAAATAACTTCTTTCAAACTTGCTACTTATTTCTTTACTGCTGTCAACAAATAACCGCCATTCCTTTGAATTGTATGTTTGATTAGTTACTCGAACAAGCGGGGAATGTCCTTGCAAAAGCATCTGTTATCCACAGTTGTATAAAATTGTTTGTAAGGTATATCACGGACTCTATAATATGATATGTTCACATCTGGGGCCAAAATATTGTACTGTTTCCGAGATGCAAGTAGTTTATCTTTGGTCAGTTCCAAATCTCTCACTAGATCAATGAGTTGTAACAGAGTTAAACTGAATTAAAAGCGATGACTTCTGACGCAAACTTGAATCGCTCAGAGTTGAGTACTCAGTTGAACTTGGTGATGTTTCCGTAATTAGGCTGTTAGCTATAGTTGGACACTTCCTACTCCAATCTATTAACTTAAACAAAAATAGCAGTCCGTTTCGGGAATGAATGGTTGTTTACAAATCATTGGCATTCCAAATTGCACGTGAAGTCTAAAATTAAAACGTTTTATTCCACAAAACATTGTAATACATTAATTTTAAAGTCCTTACCGCATTCTTCCACTAGTCCATCGAGAATTACACAAAATACTTGGTGTCCACGGTTCGTTCATATTTTTAACTCGTATACCAAAATATAACACATATATTTCTTCTATGATTTTACCAAACGCACGTCGATTTTTTATTTACATATTTTCCGCAGATGTAGCAGAAATTGTCGGGATGATTTACAGATTGAAAAGTTCTTTGCCTTTTACTCATACATCGAAATTTAACTTTGTAATATTTTTCAGAAAATCGACTTGCCTCTTTAAGATGATGAATTACTCTAATTTATTAATAAGAAATTTCATTCATAAATTCCGGGTTTAAGGTTCATAAGTTGCAGTACATGTAGCTGACATATAGTTTGCTTCGAACGTAGAAACCCAATATTTTCAAGGCTGCCGCGTACTACTTTGTATTGCGTACATATAATTTTACTACCTGCATATACGACTGGGATGTCCATGCCGTAAAGGCGTAACGAATGGAAACCTCATAAATAAAAAACACAAATATTGTTGTATGACCCTTACCTGAGCGGATCTCATCCAATATAGCTCTCACATTGCTATAAAGTTTTATGGACGGTTACAAACGGCCATAAAACCTCGTCCTCTCTAAAATTTTATAATGTCTGACATCAATCCTCATAAAATAAAATGCAAGTGCAATGTCCTTATATATCTCTCTCACATATGGCGAATTTAATATAAGCAAAAACATCATTTAAAACGAAAAAATATGAAACAAGATATTTTTGAATTTCCCTTACATTTACAAAATGGCTTATAACTTGTACATCTATCCATATATTTTTTTCAAATAGACGGTGTTTTCTTCGTTAGCATACTAGCTTTTTAAAAATGTGATAACATAATTTTTTCGACTTTTTTTCTATTTTTTATGTTTTTTTTTTGTACCAGGAAAAAGTGTTTAAAAAAAAATCATTTTTTTCTCATATTTTTGACGACTGTTACTAAACGAAAGATGCTACGTTAAAGCTACATTTGCAGCATATGTAGCCCTCATAATTCCCTTTACTTTAAGGCATAACCAGGCTTATAAAGGGTCCGCCATCTAACGTTTTTTTCAACTAGTGCTTATTTCGTGAATGGTAAGACTTTTTTTGTTTTATCCTTCCGCTGAACGAATATGGTTGTGTAATGTCCAATGCGTTTTCGCTTCGCTAAGTGGGCCTGCGATCGACTTACAGAAGATGCCGATTTTGCCAAAAAATATCATCTTTTCAGATAAAGCTCATTTTGATCTTGGCGGGTATGTAAACAAGCAAAATTGTCGAATTTGGGGCACAGAAAACCCGCTCGCATACACTGATAGAAAAAGCTTCGTCAAAAGTCAGCTAACGTACGGATAATCCTATCTATGAATTTGTTCGTCGCCATGACGAATCTCTGTTTAAGTATACTAGAACAAGAACTATTTAGTGGAATAAAAAAAACCCACAGGGTGATTACATATCATCCCCACGATGAATCGTGCTCATAAATAAAAAAAATGATATATACCCTCCTCTCTAAGGTGAGGGGATAAATATGGGGATTTATTTGATTTATAATACAAATATCAAAAAGTGTATATATAACATATAGCAAAAGGGTAACGCATCAAAGGAGTGGCCTAAGACCCTAAGTTTATGCGGATGAAATCCGTTTTCGAACACATTAAGTCATTTTACTTATGCCCTTCCATCCGTAAGCCTGACTGGAGCGAACGATAACCCTCGAAACTATAGTTTCCAGAGATTAAACTGAGATTCGTCAGGGCGACGAACAAATTCATTAATAGGATTATCCGTACGTTAGCTGACTTTTGACGAATGACGAAGCTTTTTCTATCAGTGTACATTGAAAAGCCGATACACCCAAAACGAGTCACTGTTTGGTGCGGATTTTAGTCCAGAGGCATAATTGGACCATTTTTCTTCGAAAATGAGCAAGGAGTGGCCGTTACAGTCAATGGCGATCGATATCGGGCCATGTTGAACGAATTTTTGTTCACAAAAATTGAAGAGGAGGATATTGTCAACATTTGGTTTCAACAGGACGGCGCTACGTGCCACACAGCCGAAGATCGCATTATCAGCCGCAGAGGTGATGTCGTTTGGCCACCACGGTTGGACTATTATTTGTGGGGTGCCCTCAAAGATAAGTGTTACACCGACAAGCCAGAGACAATTGACGCTTTAAAGGACAATATTCGTGAAGCCATTGGTGAAATACAGCTGCACACAATCGATAATGTGCTTAAAAATTGGACCGATCGTGTAGGCTACTGCATGGCCAGCCGAGGCAGCCATTTGAATGAAATTATTTTCCATTATTAACCGGAAGGATTGTACTTTCAAATAAAAAAAGAAATTTGAGAAAATATTCAGTAGTTTTTTTTATAGCATTTTCAAAAAAAAAGTTATTTTGAGGACCCTTTACTTGAAAAATTATGGTCCAAATACTAAATGTACTTTCCATGAAAGCTGGAATTTAAAAAAAAAATTACCATAAATTTTTTTTTAATATTTTTTTCGGGTTTGTGACACCGTATTGCATCAGAAACTGTTATCCACATCCCTCGGACAAAATTTTTGTTGCATAGTGTGCATATGCGCGAATTTATGTGCTTTATATATAATATATATACCGCGGAGGAACCGACACCATGTACTGGAATTGTATTTGGAAAAATAAACAATTTTGGAAAAATAAACAAATCAGTGGAAATAAACCAGTGGGAAATTGAAACAAATGTGTGTGCAAATGAGTGTGCTTCCACCGAAATTGACCCCTTACAACTCAAAAATGAAATTATTTTTTTAAATTTATTTTTCCGCTAATATTACACAAAATAAATGTATCTGTCATTTTCCGAAAGATTTACTTTAATGTTCTTAATACTAACTAAAATATGCTACTTTGAATTTAAGACACCGTGCGCGTTTTTTCCCTTGAATTGCACGTCACTTTTTAAGCCCTTTGGAAACATTGTTCTAACGGTGGTTTATGAACAAAACAACAGCGAGCTGAAAGCTGAAACTTTTCTTCATACTTAGCAACAATTTTAAAGGCGACAAGTTAAAACTTAATGTTTTTTAAGAGTTCAAAAACAACCTCACCGATTTAATTTTATAGTAGCAGAAAATAAGAAGGTAAGTAAGATGAATAATTTTGTAAGGCCAAATAAGCATCAAAAGCCTATTTTGATTTTTTAAACATTGTTTTAAAGATGTACCGACCGTTACTTTTTTCTTTTGGCGTTTTGCATTTGAACTGTTTTCGTCTTACTGTACTGGATTCTTACTGATATTAGCTTAAAAATCATGAAGCAACTTACCAAGATGCAAAAATACAGAAAAAAACGAAAAGAAGACGAAGGAAAGAATGACGCATCTGGCAAAGGAGAGAGAGCGCTCAAAAAAACGAAGACTGGATCAAAAAAAGGTGATGACGGACGAACGCCAATGTCAGGTACGAAATATCAAACGCGAACGCGTAAGAAAATTTCGTAAAACAAAAAAAAAACAAAATACGTTTAACATTTAATAAAGTAACGACCGTTACTTTTTAAAAAAAAATTTTTTTGGTAACAAGTTTGCTTTGGTTTGAAAATAAACCCATTCCTCAAACAAAACTTTTCAAAGAATTTAATCAGATTTTTTACTTGACACATCCTGTGTAAAATTTTACAATACATGATGTTTGTTTCCGAAATTTTAAATCAGCACATTTATAAAGTAACGACCATTACTTTTTTAATGGTCAAAAAATTATTGAAATTACATTTTTTATAAATGCTTTCTGTTGCTACCGATGCTTGAACTTTCGTAAGTCCAAAATTAAGCAATCCTCGTGGCATATTCGCTTAGGTTGGAATTTTATTTAAAAAATCTCCGAAAATCGGTAACGACCGTTACTTTGGAAACACCCACAATAAATTTCTAGCAACACATTGCTCAAAAACACTTCACTTCAAAAAAATAAATATTTTTTCGATTTTAAAATGTATGTTGCTGCATACGACAGGCGGACGGACGTATGTATGCAGATGTACACGAATGATAGGCACAAGACGGCTACACGGGAGGAGGTTATGTCGTTTAGTTGTAAGACGACCGAATAGCGCGAACCGAACACAATTATTTTTTTTATTTTTTGTTTAGAAAAAACAAGTCCCGCTCTCACAAAATTACACTATAAATACTACTACTGACCTGCAATCTTATTGGTGAAGAAATTTATTGAGATAAATGGGGATGATCGTGAGGATGCCGATGTAGGATGTTGAGGATGATGGTTATGTGCTGTAGGATGAAGAGCAAACCGATTAGTCAGGCCAACCGGGATACTTCAAGTATCCCGGTTGAAGTGACCAATGTTTACGCCGAATGCGTGAAAATAAACGGAAAAGAAATGAAAACACAAGAAGGTTATAGTATTTTCTAATAATAAAATGACCAAGTGCCAATTGGTTTTATTGCGGTTTATAAGTCGATGGTGGTAACGAAGTTTACCTTTAGACAAATGATACAGGGAGATGTACTTAATCGAGCGAGGTTAAGATAGCGATTAAAATTAAGAATTAAGCTAAGATAAAGAAAGGTGGCGGCGTCGGCGCAAAAGCTACTAGTTAATCGTTAAAATCTGACAATCATAATTACAAGGATGGAGTAATTGGGAGCCAACAGATTTTAACGAGTATATTGGTACGAAAATTAGGACATTGCGAGAGAAATTAAAGGGACAATTCATGTTTGTACTTAAACAGATGCTTTTGCAAGGACATTCCCTGATTGTTCAAAGGAATGGCGCTTATTTGTTGACAGCAGTAAAGAAAGTTTGAAAGCAGTACTTCTACACAACAGAAATCAGAAACCGGCGGCGTCGGCGCAAAAGCTACTACCCAGTAAAAAAAGAGCATCCAAAGAAGCAATAAAAATTCCCAACTTATGATGCGGAAGTTGTTCTAATTTGGATTTTCACCAATGAATTTAACAAGGGGTTGTCGCGCCGGGGAAGTACTTCTTTGTCACCACTTTTGCACAACTCCTTTTAAAGCACTGTAAGATTTGCTTTTTTGGTGTTGTATTTATTTGATGAATGTATGTCGTTCTTATTAACATCTTTGGGTCCAGAGATCTTTTATTTTAAAGGAATAAAAATGTTGACATAGGGAAGGGAACATATAAATAATAAACTATTGACCAAAGAGATCAACGATCATATATATGTGAGTATGTTTAGGACATTTGAAGATGTTTGTAATCTGTATGGTGTAGCTGGCTCTTGAAAAGTGTAACTTGTGGTAACATTTTCCCAAATGATCAACATTCTCACTAATAAAAAAGGATTTTTATTTTACACTGTAATACATTAGCACATTTGTGCGGCGCTATGTATTTTCCGTAGCCCCGGTTCAGAGAGTAGTAAAGTACCACAGTGCGGTACAGTAAGTATGGTATGTTATATTTAATTACCATAATTTCTTTTAAAATTATTTAATTACACCACACTGTGGTACAATTTATTATAATTTATAGAACCATCGTTTATTATACCGATCGACTTAGAATCACTTTCTGAACCGATTTAGCTATGTCAGTCTGTGCATGCATTCTTGTAATCAATGTGCTGGTCACAAATTTTGCACATTTCTTTATTTTGGGACAAGACAATTCGTATTATAATTTAAAGACAATCCGTATTTAGATATAGGGCCTGTTTCTGTAACTTATTTTCTTTCGTCTAGGGCGAACGATCAAAAATCTCTCAACTATTTGAATATCAGTTTAGAATCAGATATCCTAATAAATATGAATGTACTTCGACTTAGCTTATACCCTCTATAGAAGATATAAATTCCTTTCGATATTCATGAAATTTGGTAAAGAGTATCTTATTTTAACAGTTAATATCTGTGTGAACAATATGGATTCAAATTTACATATAGCCCCAGATACTCGCATGGATGTGTTCCTTCCGATTTAGCATCTAAGCTCCATGGAAGTCATATTTTAGTCAAACGTACTATATTTTGCACAAAGGATTTTTTAATCCGAGAATAAACGGTCACTAGCAAGGTTGGAAAAATGTATTTCCGTGTTTTACTTCAGATCTTTATTAAATTTGGCACAGATTAGTTTATAGAATCATGAACACTGCGAAATTTGATAAAAAATGGATACCAGTCAGATAAAGGCCAAATTTAAATACAGACCCCATATAGAAATTTTGCATCTAAAATAGCTGTCAAACACGATTGACAAAAATCAATACAGCAACAAGAGAACTACTTCAAAGGTTAAATAGATGAATACAGTACGTTCTGTTTAATACAATGTGGGTAACTCCCTTTGTGCTTTATCAAAAACGAGCACTTGATGTTACGTCTTTTTTTCTTCAATAAAATCGAGATTTTTGGACGAAAAACGAATTTTCATTTTTTGAGGGTTACGCTCTTGGGCATTTCAGTTTTTATCGCAATCCAATGTACTACAACTCCACAATTTAACGTATTTCGAAGAAAATCAGCATACTTTGAAATGACTTTGTTATTTTAATCGACTATGAAAAAGTCGACTTTTAGGCCCGATTAATCGACCTAGTGGACTGAAACGAAATTTGGTTGATGAAAAAGTCGACTAGCTTCCAGAACCATTCAGTAATTTTGATGTAGCCCCCATATAAATATATATTTCTTCCCTTTAGCACTATAGAAGCAGTATTTTACATATATTTCATAGCCCTCATATATATGTTCCTTCCGATCTTATTTTACATCCAATCGTTTTGAAATTATGCATTCTTGGGTTAATAATTTATATTCCGAAATTGCATTTTGGTTAGTTATTTAGAAGAACTTCATTAAATGCCGAAAAAATGTTCATACTTATGATTTGGAAGTACTTATAATGTTATTCTTTTGGAAGTACTTCCTTTATTTTTTGCTGGGTAGTTAATCGTTAAAATCTGACAATCATAATTACAAGGATGGAGTAATTGGGAGCCAACAGATTTTAACGAGTATATTGGTACGAAAATTAGGACATTGCGTACACCGAGAGAAATTAAAGGGACAATTCATGTTTGTATTTAAACAGATGCTTTTGCAAGGACATTCCCTGATTATTCAAAGGAATGGCGCTTATTTGTTGACAGCAGTAAAGAAAGTTTGAAAGCAGTACTTCTACACAACAGAAATCAGAAACCGTCGATTCCCATTGCTCATGCTGTCAACACTAAGGAATCATACGAAACAATGGCTAAATTGATAAAATACATAAAATATGAACATGACTGGAACATTTGTTGCGATTTAAAAGTAGTTGGTATGTTATGCCTCTGGGATCGCAGTGCTCGTGAAGATCATTACAGAAGAAAGAAATGGCCAAAAAGAAAACACATGTCATTGGGTGAAAACAACATAAAATACACACCTCTCGTCAAAAAAGAAAACATTTTGCCACCACTGCACAGGGATGCCAACATAGTGCTTTTCGCACTAGATTTGGTGCTTTTCAGACCCCCCAATACGCGAAAAGTATTCAGTTAGTGCCAAAGGAAAAAAAAGCACTAACTGTACGCTTTTCATATTTTTTGTTAGTGTTTTGACGCTTTTAGTACATTTGTCAGATCGAAACTGGCAACATAAAGAAATTGTACAATTTTCTTACTGCATGGCAACATCCTAATTCTATGCACCTAAATGTCTTTGGAATTAAGAATTGTGTATAACCAATAAAAACAATCGGTATTTTTAAGGCACTGGATGCACTTTTTTCGGATAGATTTGTTCTGTATTTTTTCTCGCATTCAATCCTTTCCTGCTACCTACCTACCTGCTTCAGACACAAAAGAGATATTCCGTATGGTATACCGAGAAAAAAATAAAGAAAATGTGCAAAAAATCCACCTTGAGCCAAAAAATTCGTATGGCCATTTAATTATTAATTGAGCCAACTTGACTATAATATACAATAATACAAAATTTCAAGTATTTTTATGAACTGGTATTAGTGTTATAAGCTTTTAACTTTTTGTACCAATTGGTCCCTTTGTGTGGGAGGTACCAGAAGGGGCATGGCAATAACTCCCAATTTTCACTTAATTGAAGGTACTATAAAATCATTACATTGTACAAAATTTCAAGTATTTTTAGGCACTGGTATTTAAAATACTTTTTTCATGATAATCAAGGATTATGGACATTTTCGACCTTTTGGTATCCTTAATACACATTTAGTTATCCTTTTGTACATCATACTTAGAAAGAACGTTAATAGCTTTAAAATGGTACTTATTTCATTTAAATCTGACCTTCCGTTCTAAAGTTATGTCGACTTGAACATAGCTTAATTAAAAAAAATGTAGTTGCCCCACTTTGGCACCCTATAAAATCTAAACCGCTATAAATTTTGACAAACGGTAAACTGTCAAAATTTCGTATCATCTAGCAGTATGCGCGTGCAAAATAAGGAAACTGATGAAAGGTGTAAATTTCGAATCATATTTGACGTCGGATGAAATTGCAGCATGGAGGTCGTTTACGCTTATGGTTTCAAATATCTTTGGATCCAATAAAAGCCCGCATTATGAAACAATGATTAATGATTTGTTAAAAAATTATGAAAAAATTGGTTAGAAATATATTTTTCTATATTTATGTATATAACACATATGTATGTATTCTTCTAACTTATTTTTCGCTTTATGTATTCCAACAGGTGCAAATATGTCCCTAAAAATTAATTTCTTGCATTCTCTTTTAAACTCTTTCACCGAGAATCTTGGCGACGTTAGGGACGAACAGGTTTCACGAAGAAATGAAGTCCATCGGCGTTACAAAGGGCACTGGTATGAAAGAATGATGGAAGATTATATTTGGTTCCTCATTAGAGAAACCGATTCCGAAATCTACAAACGTCAACAAAGAACTCACAATTACTTCTAATGAAACTTGTACATGTAATTAAACTCAAAAGTACACAATAGGCATGTTTTCGTTACAAGCTAGCAATTTTAGTTTAGCACTTTGCAACGAAAACAACTGACTTCCACTAACTGACGCATAAGCAATAAGTGGCGAATTTTCACTATCTGGTAGCAATGGTGTCATGAGTTGCGAAGATAGAACAGTGCGAAACAGACAAAAAATTCGTGAAAAGTATTTATAAAACATATATTTACTATTCTATGTTCAATTGTTTACACTCTTTTTGCAAATATTTAAATAATTTCCCATTTTTGTTCTTCTTCTTCCACATTAATTCACAATAATTGATAAAATCTCTCCAAAAATGGGATGCCATATTGCTAAATATAGGGTACCCAATCTGGCAACATCATACTCGTTTAAGACAGGAACACAAGCACCAAACTTCATCGGGAACTAATAGTGCTTAAAAGTGCTTAGCTCCCCATACAAATTAAGCACTTATGGTGTAACGAAAATACGCCTACTATAAATAAAAGTAATAAATAAAATCGCTATTTAAACAGAAATTAAAAAAAAGATTTTTTGAAATTCTCTTACCTCTACCAAAAGGGCTATAATTTATTTATCCATAGATTTTTTCAAATAGGTACTATTTTCTACGCTAGAATGCAAACTTTTAAAAAATAAGATAAAATATTTTTTTCGTTTTTTTTTTCTATTTTTTATGTTTTTGTTTCGTTCCAGGATTTTTTTAAAACAAAATCTACTATTTCCAATTTGTTTAATGGCTGTTACTAAACCACTGTTTCTAAATGAAAGAGATATTTTCAACATTGGTAGCCCACATTAATAGCTTCAATTTAACGTATAAGTCGACCTTATCGGACATATACTCCAAAAATTATAGTGCAAATACTAAGGGTACCTTCGACGATAACAGTATTTTTAATAAAAAAATTTAAAAAAAAGTATCCATAAAAAATTTTTGGTTTTGTTTTTATATAACAGTATGCCACAATCTATACAAAAAAAATATCTTTAGGTCTGGGACACAAAAAATTTTTTTTGTTGCATAGTGTTATCCATTGTTTCGTATGATTCCTTAGTGTTGACATCATGAGCGAAGGGAATCGATGGTTTCTCATTTCCAATATGCAAAAGTGCTGCCTTTAAACTTTCTTTGCTGCTGTCAACAAATAACCGTCATTCCTTTGATTAAGTTCCTCAAACTATCCAGGAATGTCCTTGCACATGTTATACATAGTTGCAGGGCCGTGCGCAGGATTTTGTTTTGCTCGAATGAGCAATGTCCGTCCGCCTGTCTGCTGGTTGGTGCGCACGATAACTCTCAAAAGGAGATAGACTTCAAATTTGGTATGTGGTAATATTTTCTTCTATCTCCGGCTAAGTTCGAAGATGGGCCATATTGGTCCACCCCACAAAGGTTTAATATTTAGTGAAATATTGATTATTTAATAACTTCTATACTACTTATTTGAATCTTCGGAAATTCTACACATAGTATTAGTTTATTAGTCACTATTACCTTGACAAAAATAGGCGAAGTTGCCACGCCCCTTTCGGTACCTCCCACACAAATGGACAATTTTGAACAAAAAGTTAATAGTTTATAACTTTATTACCAGTGCATACAAAGACTTGAAATTTTGTAAAGTGTAATGGTTTAACAGTACCTACAATACAGTGGGTATTATTGCTACGTCCCTTTTGGCACCTCCCACACAAATGGACTATTTTGTACCAAAAGTTACCAGCATATAACATTAATACCAGTGCATACAAATACTTGAAATTTTGTGCAGTGTAATGCTTTTATAGTACCTAGAGTCCACAGTAAAATGGGCGTTATTGCCACGCCCCTTTTGGTACCTCCCACACAAATGGACCATTTTGTACCAATACTTAACCGCTTTTAACTTTAATACCAGTGCATACAAATACTTGAAATTTCGTACAGTGCAATGCTTTTATAGTATCTAGAGTCTAGACAAAAGCGGCCGTTATTGACACGCCCCTTTTGGTACCCCCCACACAAATGGACCATTTTACACCAAAGCTTATAACTTTAATACCAATGCATACTTTAAACTTATTAAATACAATTTAAATTGATAAAAATTTAATTAAAACAAAAAAATAAATAAATTTACTAATATTTGTTGGGTCTCAAGGTGAGGGGACTCATAAGTCGGTTTACCCGACTGAACTTTCTTACTTGTTTTATTAAAAATCGATGGTTGTCATTTACATTACCATTAAGTAATACTTAGGTAATATTGTCAATAAGAATTATCCAAAGACAAAACTATAGTGTCTACTAGAGTGGGTCACGAGAAAAAGTTGCGCGAGTCACCCCCAAGTTTTGAAGCTTAGCTGGAGAGGATTTAGGAAATAAAAAAAATGTGTGACATATCGATATATCGATGTTCTTGTCTAGTCACGCGCTATAATTCGTCCATACGTAATTTTTGACTCCGACGTCAAATTAAATTTCTTACCTTCAATACCCATCTTTCTACTACCCTAACTGGAACTTAGAGTAGTAGAAGCAGTAACAGCTTTCATCAATACATGAAATTTGCGCTTTTAAAAAGTTTAGATCGATTTACAAACAAAGGAGTTATTTTGTAAGATTGCGAGTATTAGCCAGAATTAAATTTTTAAATGAATTTTGTCGTGTGTGACGTCGATAAGAGCAAACTGCCCACAAATCGCGAAGTGATCCAATATCTGTTGTATTTGAATCAACATGGTTCTCATAGTGTAAAAAAAAATAGAAAGTTATTCAGTTATGTGCAATTTGTGTTGACAATTCTTTGCGACGTATGGAAGCGTGCAAACATTCCAATTTTCGGAAAAACCACTATACGTAAATTACTTATTCGTCTTTTGGATAAATATTATCACATAATTAAACACTCGGCATATTTCACAAAAAATTAATGGGATGTAATTTTTAAAATGTCTCTATGTAAATGCAATATTAAATCCAATATCAAATGTAACAGTCCGCCAAATAAAAAATTTCAGAAAAAAATGCAGTGTATATTACAAACTATAAAAGACCAAGATTGGAGTCTGTACATCACTCAGATGCTGATACGTTCGAAATGTGTTCAATTGTAGACGCTGTTGGACCTTCATATACAGATGAATACGTTTCAAGCACCAGCGAGACAGAAAATTTTGAATTGAAAACTTCGGACAAAGCTCTGCAGAATTATTCACTGGTCTAGGATCGTACTGATATATCTTAATAAAGTTGCTACAACCTTAAGTTTTTGTAGAGACCATTGCAGTGGAACAGTTGTCTTCTGCACTTCAATGAGTTGTCTCTTAAAGCCTTAATTATAAAACTATTTGGAAAACAGGAGTTTGGGGTACATTTGGGTCTGAAATTTTATCATGTGAAATACATCCGGTAATAGTGTACATATTATTATATCTCACATATTCCTTCACATTAGTTCTGTACCTCATATCTGTGGTTTTCACAAATAACCACATAAGTCAAGTTGAGTAATTTTCGAGCTTTTTTAGATAAATGTATTAAATTGTCTATGATCTACCCCACTAAATGCCGCATGGAAATTTGTCACTCCCACAAGGAAAGCACCAGAACCCAAAACTTGTTTGTATACGCTCCCCTGAATATTTTTGTTTTCTGACTTAAGTTGTTATTTGTGAAAAAAAAACCCCAGATATATGATGTCATGCATTTCTTTTTAATCATTTATTCATGTGAAATATTTTTAAGGTTGTAAATGGATTTGAAACCATTCCTATGGGTCAGCTGCCTCACAACGTTGATAACTGGAACATATGCGATGACCAACCTTATCTATTACCCTTTAGTACCAACAAAATTAATGAACTGAATTGATACATTTCCAGGATATTCAAGTATTAAGAATGTTTACCATATTTTTACCTCCTGTTACCACAAGGACAAACATATTTTTTCAACTGTTTTGAACTGTTTGTTTGTGGCAGAGGTTTTCATTGGTATTAATATCTTCAAAATGTGTTAAGCGAATAAGAAGATATAACACTTTTAACAGATGGAAGCGAATATTGAAATATATCTTTGCGAAAGCGAATAATCCAAAGATGGTTTTTGCGAATGAGAATGTTAAAATGATGCCAATATTTCGCGTTCGCATATGCGGATGCGAATATTCGTTACATCCCTAGTTTGTACCATATAGGCGTCTAAATTGCTTGAACGATCTTCTTGAAGTTTTCACAGTATGTAAATGTGTGGGGGGTGGTGAAAATAGGGTACTTGAATTTTCGATGTACCAAGTGGGCGTGGCCCCGCCCCTATAAGCCAAATTTTAGAATTAATATATCTTAAACAATTTTTTAGCGAGAGTGCTGTAATTTTGTCCATATGTATCTGGTGGCAGTCTACGTGATTGGTCCAAAAATGGGCTGAAACGGACCAATGGGCGTGGCACCGCCCATATAAGTCAAATTTTTAAATATCTTGCACAATTTTTTGGCGAGAGTGCTGTAATTTTGTACATGTATTTTGGTGGTAGTCTATCGGACCAAAGGGCGTGGCCCCGCCCATGTAAACCAAATTTTGAAATTGAGATATCTTGCGCAATTTTTTAGCGAGAGTGCTGTAATGTTGTGCATGTATACGTGATTGGTCCAAAAATGGGAGGAATTGGATCAATGGGCGTGACCTCGCCCATATAAGCAACCTTTTGCAATTGAGGTATCTTCCACAATCTGTTTGCGAGAGTGTTGTAATTTTGTGTATATGGGCAAATCCCAGAAACAGTCCACCAACCAAAAAATTTTAAAATTTATCCAACTTTATTTGGTTAATGGAATATAAGAATAGATGTTAAAAAATATTTGTGGGTGTCCATTAATACAAAAAGTATTAAAGAATGGTTACTCACATCATATCTCTTAATTTTTTTAGAAAAAATAACTTTTTTAAGGTTTTTTTATCGTTATTTGTAGTCCTAGGATAGATAACACATAACATTCATTCATAAACATGTATTCATTCATAAATACATTTATAAATATAAAAAAATGTTTTACAAAATGTTATTAAAAATAATGTAATTTTATTTGTTAAAATAAACATAATTTCTACTATAAAAAGTTTGACTGGAAAAAATGTAGCGTGCGTCACATAGAGTTCACGTCATTTGATAAAAAACTACAAAAATTTTTGGCTGCAAATAATTTTTTTCAGAATTCTCTTATATTCATCTTTCTTATAGGTATTTAATTTTGTGTGCTTTATTATTATTTGTTAAAAAATTACGAAAGAATACCTTAACCTTAAAAGCTACTTCTATTTTTTGTAGCGTGCGTCACAATAATTTGTGATAAATTGTTTCGCAACTTAACCTGTTACAAAATTTTTTATGGCATTCCAAAGAACACTCATATCCCACTAAACACTATGTATAAGTTGAAGGTATCTCTTTTGAAAGACCAAAAAGTTTTTATATTTTAATCCGCAAACGCGTACGAATGTAGCCTGGTGGAAGCCTACGTGATTGGTCTAAAAATGAGCGGAATCAGACCAAAGGGCGTGGCCCCGGTCATATAACCCATATTTGAGCTATCTTGCACAATTTAGTAGTGATAGTACTGTAATTCTGTTCATATGTACCTGGTGGCAGTCTACGTGATTAGTTCAAAAATGGGCGGGATCAGACTAAAGGGCGTGGCCGCGCCCATATAGGCCACATTTTTAAATTGTGGTATCTTTTTTGCGAGAGTGGTGTTATTTTATGTATATGTATTTGGTGGCAGGATTGGTGATTGGTTCAATAATGGACGGGATCGGAAATTTCAATCTGGGGCATCGTAGTGGGCCGGGTCCAGCTAGTACGAGTATTATATATTTCTGAGCAAATAAGATTCATTTCATTTGGAACGCATATATTAATATATTACAACAAAATACAAGGTGGCGCAAAAGTAGTCCTCCTATCAGAATATGCTATAAATTTTGCGATTGGCCCCTAATGTCAGTTCTGTTTTGACATTTGTGTAGTAAACACATGCGAAATACACGTTAATAAACAATGTAACGCTACACTGCTCCAGAACGCGGAATATTGCTGACTATTTATTTGACCAATAATCGGTCGGTGACTTTGGCACAGATTTCCTGGCCGTCCAACGCCTACTGGTGAAACACTGCGACGTTTAGCCGCTCGCCTCGAAGAGACTGGCACAACACGAGATGCTGCCAGGCGTGGCAGACCCCGGAGTAGCCGTTCTGCAGAGAATATTGCTGCTGTAGCCGAGGATGTCATGGAAGCGCCGTCGACCTCGTCCAGGCGACTTGCCACGCAAATGGGTATCACGGACGGTCTCTACAGCGAATTTTGGTACAAGATTTGAAGATGTTTCCGTACAAAGTCCAGACGGTACATCAGCTGTTAGCTGCTGACCGCCAATCGCTTCTAACATAACATCGAAAGGTTACTTTTGCGCCCCCTGTTATATTTGCAAACCAAATTTCTCAAATAAAATAGGTGTCTAAATACAAATAGAATTATTGTTTAGGAATTTATTCTGATATATTTTATTTAATAAAGAAATTGTTCCTTAGTTGCTAATTGTACCTCACAGTTACAATACCATATGTAGCATTAACTTCTGTTTAAATTTTATTTAAACATATTCGGCCACAAAGGTTGCAAGGAAGTCTGAGAGGTTAGTTGGCTCGGAGGTGATTTTTAAGTAGAAGACTTCGGAATGCATGATTTAGTCCAAAGAACGAAGTAAAGGGAACGCTTTCTCGCGAAAAAATACTATTTCGAAATAGGTATATGTATAGGGTCTCTTTTCTGTTACCTTTTTAAAGTGTCCATTTCAAGCACAGTGTTAGTTACAAAATTGTATGCCAAAAACTAATATCAATAAATATTTTCTGCTACGAGTAGAAAAATACACAAATTATGTAATAACTCGAAATCTGCTTATTTCTCATAAAAACGTTGAAAAGAGACTCATAGTAATTTTTTTGGGGTGACTGCTTTGATAAAAATGATTCTCCAAGGGTTCTTTTACTTATTTCTTTGGACTGAACCAGGTATTCCGAAGTCATCCACTTTAAAATCAACTCCGAGCCAACTAACCTCTAAGACTTCTTGGCAAACTTTGTTGCCGAATATCGCGAAAACAAGAGCTAACCTACACTAAAAAAAGCGTACTGAAAATCAAAGAATTTGTCGTAAAGTTTAAGATTTCGGCAATGATTTCGAGCCAAAGACAATCGCTATAAAAATAGGAAGGTTTTATAGTTAATTTAAAGACGTGAATAGTATTTGTTTTGAGGATGCATTTCATAGAATTAAGAATTTTGGGTAATAAAAATAATTATGTTTGGTGTTCAATTAAGCACATTTTGGCATGAATTTAAGTTTGCCGCGTGCTTATTTGTAGTAAAAAATCATATAATTTTAAACATTATCGTAATAAATTTTGAAATGTCTGTCCTTAATATAAGAATATACTGGTAATTAATTTAAGGCATACATGGATTTAAATGTAGTTTTTTAAAATATGATTTAAACTGAGATACTCTCTCGGCTATAGACCAACCTGCTTCTATACAGTGATAGAAAGCAAGTATTTTACATGGCAAAATATATTGCAAGTATTTCATTGCGTGCCCACAGACTATATCATGATTTCTGGGGCGTGACCCCCGTCATCAGTAGTCTACATGACAGGCTTTTCAAAATATTTATGGAAAATACGTTACATTGTAGTTTGAAATACTTTAAAATCATTTAATATTCATAAAAAATATGCTTCATGCTAGTTATAGTGTTAACTTTTAAATTCAAAACACAACGCTTTCTCTTTCTAAAGATTGAATTTATTATATTTTATATTGGAAAATACAAAAAATATATAATACGTATTACGGATAACATTGAACATTTTACAATTTAAAACAGTATTTTAGTTGTATAAAGACAAACCGGCCAGCACACTATCGTATATTGTTATTATTGGTATGTATCGATTTGCAAATCTATAGTGGGATTCGTTCTCCATTTGTTGACCAAGAACAATTTTCATTGGAACTGACATTAATTTTTAACATGGAATTTGGCTGGAATTTAAATGGAAATTTTATAAAATAATTATTATATAATTAGTTTAACAAATCATATAGTTTGTATGCACACTTATTTGTTGCAATTTGTAAATTTCATTCCCCACTGAATTTTTCATATATCCAAATAAAGTTCATTACACGATCTAAAATTAAAATATTCTGGAAAGAAATCTAACGGAATGATTTAATAACGAAAAAGTATAAAAATTTTATTATATCACAGCAACAAAATGTTGAAATCTTTGACATGTAATACTTACATTGAAATATTTGGAACAATTGGTCACTCTTCTACGACACAAATACTCATAATAGGTCCATTCAAAATTGCTTTACTAAAAATTTAAAAAATATCTTGGTAAATATGGTAAATTGTTTCTGCCTTTCGCCCTAAAACGATTTTTTGTTTTTGACAGGGCAACATAATTTTTTAGTGATTCTAACTAGGATACTCTCCCAACATAATATTATACTAGCCTGAGGTTGCTTATTAAAGATCATTCTTAGGTAGGTAATGCATATTTATCTTATGTAAGAACATTTTATTAAAAGCGGAAAACAATCCACCAGGAACATTTAATTTAAAAAGTTTGTTTTGAATGTGGCTTAATTATATTTACCTCAGAACAAGTTAATAGAACTTAAACGCGAACAATTTTACACCATACAGAACTTTGAAGTCTTGCGATGAGCTGTATATAAATATTTAAATTCTATTATTCACACAGATTTTTAAACGAAAAGATGCGATGAATTGGAATATTTATTAATTAAAAATTAGCTCTGTAAAACAGAAACTAATGTTGCTTATGACATTCTTAACTCTGCTGTTAGATTAGCAAATATGTACGAATCCTAGATTAAGATACTATGTGGTCCATATTACATTTTTCATACAAAATAAATTTTTAACCAAATAATTTATACTTATTTTTATTCCAAACATCGCGATAAGAAAGCAGCTTATTTACAAATTATTTTTAAGCAAAAAAGGCTTATTATTTTGATTTCAGTAAAACAAAAGTATCCCTTGGGCCAAATTATAAGGTAATATATATTACCGTTCATAAAGGAAACGATGCAAAAATTGAACCAATTTGGTCTAATGTAACAGCAGGTTTAACTATAAAGTATAACACGAAATCTAAAAAAAATTAAATTGTATTTTCGTTTGTTCTTGTATTTCGTTTGTTTATGTACTTAAACTAAAATTCGAAAAAGTCAAAAGTTTTAACTCTTTTTTAAATAAAATATATTCGGAAAACTTTTTGAACAATAACATTGTTTGTGTGATTTTACATATTTTATTTGTGAAAGTCAGTTCGCGAATGTATTACGCTGTAATTATTAATATATGCGTTCCAAACTAAGTTTCTTGATATTCAAATAAAATGCATTTGTTCACAAATACATAATACTTACAAATTTTGAATGTTTGAAATTATGAATTATTTGTTGTAATTTACAACAAATAATTTCATTTATCTTTAAATACTTCGCGATCTAAAATTAAAATTGTTCTGAAAAGAAATCAAACAGAATGATTAAAGAAAATACAAATAAATTGCATCATATCACGATAGGAAAACGCTGAAAACTAAGAGAAATATTTCAATCGTTCATATATAGTACTTACGTTGAAATATTTGGTAGAATTTGTCACCTTTCTACGACAGAAATACTTCTCAAAGACCCATTCTAAAATTGTTTTACTAAAAAATAAAAAGATAGTTGTATAACACACAATTAATAACAAATTTCTATATCGCCAGAAATAATTTTACATTTCTGCTTTATGCGCTGTTAGCAGTTATTTTTAGTAAATATATAATTTCCAATTAAAACGTGTTTTGTTATTTTTGTAATTACTAATAGGTTGTTTATTTCAGGATTATATATTATATTTTACGAATCTGAACATTTTCCTATTGCCTCTTCCAGTATTACAAAACCTATTACCCGCATTTTTATTCTCCATTTTTAATGTTCGCATAAATCTCTTCAAAGGACTTTCTAACAATATCACTTCAAAAATTTATGTACATCACCATAAATAACATACAGCAAAAATAACTACGATGCACGCACTCCATTATCACCGAGTTCGATGGAGACGCCGACTGCATAACCACATACATACACACATGTATGTACATGAATCCTCGTGATTCACAGCTGTCGTTATTTTGAGTTTCAGTTGTTGTTGTTGCTACGGTATGATGCCAAGCAACATGCACGTATTCTTACATATTCATCTCAATTTTATTTTTTAATTTTGTTACAATCCGCGTCTCAAAACACACAACCACTTTCCTTCATCGCTTCCAAGTAACTGATTTGAAAGAAAACACACAACAGAATATTCTCTATACTCAGAGAGCTCTTCTAACATTCCATAACAATTATTTATTCACACATTACCAAACCACTGTAATTCTCCGAAAGAGAGAGATAGCATAATTCTCTCGTGTGTATTCTTAAAAATAATGACAATAGTCATAAAATTTATTACCAAGACAGCCTTTCCTTTAAGGGGAGCATAGCTTTCAATTTATTACTCAAATACCTCATCCTGTCAATTAATTCCGATTCGGCATTAAAACTATGACATGTCTACGTCATAGTTTTAATGTAGAAAATCCTTAAAAGTATTGAAATATTACATAAAATAATGCGGATTGTCACAAAAATAATGATTTTGTTCTTTAATTTAAAGGCGTACATTTAAAGAAGGGCGTACACAAAACTAATTATTAGATAGTCATCAATTCAAATTCAAAAAACTTTAGATTAAGGAAAGTTTCGTAAAAAACATGTACATTTTCATTATTTTAATGAAAATTGTGATTGAATTTATGCCGAGGACATATACTTAATTTAAGAATGTGTATTCATTAATTTTATAACTATTTTTTTTCAGTGTACAAAATGGGCTATATTAAAAAACTCAATTTTTCAGGAGAGCAAAAAAATGTTGAATTTTATTATATCGCCATAAATTAAATATGATATGAATTAAGATTTTGAAGGTTTCTATTATACACGTTCGTATACATAATTTATATCATATAAAAATTATTTTTTTTCTTTCGATTCAAACATATTAGAAAGGCGATTTTGTCCCGTGTAATAATTGAATATTTAGAAATTAATAATGAATGCTTTAAATCAAATGTTAATGCAATTTTTAGCTGTAAGGCATAACTCGAAGTCATCAAAAATTAAAACTGAAATTCGAAACATTCAGCAAAGATTAGAATTATTATAATAATAATTACATAATAATTATAATAATAATTATAAATAAAATATATTTGGAGAAAGTTCTAAACAATATTTTTATTTGTTTTGTGGCAGCACCAATATCGCAACTTGGTAACGAACCACAGGAGGAGAAGACAACAGCCCCAATAAGATTTGGAATTAAACATTTTTGCTACTAGTTTTAATGGTGAAAATGTGCTTCTTGTTCAAAAAGTAAGTCAAAGACTAAAAATTAAACCGTTGTTTACTTAAAGGTTTATGTCTTAAATGTAGTAAATTGTAGCATACGATGACAGATAGAATTCAGTAAAAGTAAGTCAAAGCCTATACTATACGGAAAATTTGACTGGTATCAAGACCATTTACTAATTAGAAAAAAAGCTTCAAGTATTTCGCCACCACTGATCACTCAAACAGTAGATAAGTAAGCCGCAGCGTCCATCGATAAACAATTGCAAATTCATAAAAAGCTGTCCGTAAACGCATATAGAAAGCATTTGGAAGCAATAGTTCAAACAGTCGTCCTTTGTGGTCGACAAGGTTTAGCACTAAGTTTAGCACTCATAAAGATATGCCGGAAAATAAAGCTTATATACCGCTTAAATGCCAAATCGGTAGGTACATATATATGGGAGCTATATCTAAATCTGATCCGATTTTAATGAAATTTGGATTATTACTGCCTTATATAACTTTTCTGTTTCGTGGTTTTGCCGAATTTCATCAGGCTTCGTCCTTGGTGCAAGAAATTAGTCTGTACCTAATTTCATTAAGATCGGAATTAAATTTCGACATATACTTTGCGTACAATCTTAAGATGGACCGACAGACATGGTGAGATCTGCAAGTGATTCTGAGTCGATCGGTATACATTAAGGTGAGTCTGGCTCCAATATTTTGGAGCGTTAAAAACATCTGGGCCAAAATAAACTTATAATACCTTGTACCACAGAGTGGTGTGAGGTATTACACAACTCCATAATGACTCATGCATTTTTGGTGTCCATACTAAAAAATGTTTAGCAACATGCTGTAACTACATTTTAGCCAAATATTTCCTTGGGTGTATACATTTTGTGATATTTGGTATATGGGCAAATCCGACGAATTTACAGTTTTTGGATGAACCATGAAGTGTTTTATTCTAATGACAGCTATTTTAATATCTTTAAATATTCCTCTTTCTTAAATGTATTTCGATTTTTCGGATTACAATGCAAACTTAGTTTAAAAATATGCATATTCACGTTATCCTGAAAACCCACTTCCATTTCTAGTAACGTCCGCAACGGAACTTTCGACGCGAATATCGGATTCATCAAAATATTTAGGTAAATATTTAAATGTCATTTCAAAGATGAAATGAATGTTATATGAAAATATTGCATTCAAAACCCAAACGGGATGAATATAAATGAATGCCGGTACACAAAAAAAAAACCAAAAAAGTTGAAAATTCGCACGACAAAACATATTGGACTATGCATTTCTACAAAGATTGAACAACCTTTATTATCAAGGACGGCTTTGCTTCTTCTTGCACGTAAGCAGTAAGATTGTTTGTTATCTTCGTATCTATGCTGTTCCAAGCATCTGCAATTGTCTGACATAGCCGATTTATCTCTTTGTTGATAATTTCCGAAAGATTTTCAACGGGATTCAAGTCTGGGGTTGAGCTGGCCACTTCATTACAATGACCACTTCCTTTCTAAATCCATCTTTGAATCATTTGACATTATTTTTAGGGTCGTTGTCGTGTTGAAATAGCCATAATAGAGCCATATTCCACTCAGCATAGGGAAACGTGACATTCTCCAAGATTTCTGTTTATTTTATAGAGTTGTCCAACCCCGTTACCGGATAAGTATCCCCAAATCAAATAATTTAAGCAGCCAAATTGTTATTTTGTGGTAAATTGAGAATCGTAGATAATAGTTAAAATTTTGGAATATATCATTGATACTTTTTCAGGTGTTGGCGATTGAACAGAAGTACGATGTTAGTCCAATGGTCAGTCGCCGCCTGTCGTAGCGAACGGACGTGTTATCGCAGAGCGGATAGTTTTTAATCTATTACGCAATACCTATTCCCCTACCTACTACGCAACCAGGAGGTTTGTTGTTTATAAAGCGTAGGTTGAATTGGATGCATCGGTCTCTGGACAGATATTTCTGAGCTCAGTCTGGAAGGCCTATACTGACGTACCTATTACGGGCTAATACTGGCTATGGGGGTGTCTCCCCCAACCAATTTATGATTAAACCAAAAAAGACGAAGGAGATTACGGCGCAGGGGAGGGAAAACCCAGTGCCGGCGTCAAGCGTTGATTCACTCACAACAATCGTGAGCAAGCAACTTCTACGAGCTTTGGTGCCTTGGATCCCGTAGTCGAAAATGAAACAAGAGCACATCCAGCCGCAGGCAAAACAAATGATAAGACAGATGAAGCATAACCCAGCCGGGGCTTTAAGCAACCCCAGCCTTTAAAAGCCATTGGGGACTCTGAATCATCAAATGAAAACAATATCACTATTGTTGCTAACTCAAAGAGACTGTCAGGGGCATAAAGAAGGAAACTGAATAAGTTGAACCGACAGAACCTATTACGGGATGAACCTGACAATTCTACCTCCAATACAAACATGGAGGCCGCTAAAAGAGTCAGGTCTCCCGAAGAACATAGCGCTGTGAAAGTGACTAAGAAGAAAAAGGGCTCGCCGTCTTCCAGTAATTCGGATAAGCCTAACGTAACCACACAAAAGGAGGTCTCTAGTCTGGGTCCTTCGATTGTGGGCGGTAAAGTTGACCCAATAACGCAGTTCAAGTCAACCAAATCATCCGTTAAGGATGAGGCTTGAACCAAAAAGACTCTACAGACACGGAAAAATCAATTGGCCATAAAGAAGGGTAAGAAGCCACCGTCTTATTCTAATATAGCTAAACAACATTTTCGAGACGATCTATGCTACGCCATAATTGATAGCAGTAGTGCATCTGGCAGAATCCCCGAAGACCAAAAAAGTAACTTCGAAGATTTGGTCTATACGAGGGCAGCGGAATACGTCCTCGAATCTAAGGATGAATCACCAATCGAAGTAATGAGTTGCACGTTTGAGAGGGGTGTTTTGATGCTAAGGCTGGCATCACAACGCTGCGCTGGTGTCCTCGTAAAACTTGTGGATAGCTTCCCCTCACCTTGGGACGGCGCAAAGCTAAAATTGGTAAGGAAAAGCGACATTCCTGAACTCATAAAAACGACCCTATATGTTAAGGGATGTCCCAGTAAGTTCTCATCAGAGTACATACTCGACATCATTGGCAAACAGAATTCAAAACTTTCCGTGAGAAAGTGGGAAGTCTTCTATAGGAAGGATGATACCGAGGGTACTCTCCTCGTGTTAGGCATAGACCCAGAATCCAAGAACAATCTTGTCATGGCGAAGGGCATGGCGTACTTCTTGATCTGGACAGTCTTTTTCAAAATTGGAAAGGTCCCGATTGGCAGGACAAATGAATCGAGTCCAAATATACTGTCTGAAGAGGCAAACACTGGTATTGAACGGATGGAGACAAGTGAGACACTGCCAAAAACTGATGTGGAAGTAGTCAATAACACCACCAGTTCACCAATAGTACCGCCACTTTTGCAGGAAGTTCCCAGCAAAGGTGGTGATCAAAATGAAAAGACCCACAAAACGATTCAAACCAATGAGGGAGCGGCAAAAAATAACACCGCCTCCCAAAATTGTCGACTGGAAGATTGTGTAATAGGTAGTGAACGAAAGGAGGAGAATGACCCACTACCAAATAAAGAGGGGGTGCCACCAGATAGGATAGACTCCCAAAAGAAACTTTTACTGGAAGGACAATGATTGAGGTCATCCAGATAAACCTTCACCGGAGCGAGACAACGCTCTGATGGACATCATAAATAAAGGCAGGGTTCATATTGCTTTGATCCAGGAACCATGGACAACTAGCAACAAGGTTACTGGATTAAACCATGTGAACTATTACCTTTTCTACGCTAACACAGGTACTCGTCCAAGGACTTGTATTCTGTGCCATAAAAACTTATGTTTTATTTTCTCTCCAGAGTTGTCAACATCGGACGCAACGGTGCTGAGGCAAGGTAATGGAAATATGTACCTGGCGTCAATATATCTGCCATTCGATGCGCCGAAATTGCCACCTACGTCGGAATTACAACGTCTGGTGAGGGAATCCAAACACACAAGTAATGATTTATTAGCTGGATGTGACGCCAACTCCCATCATATCGCTTGGGGTAGTACTAACACCAATAAAAGGGGACACGCCCTTATCGAATTTTTGCATACAAATGACCTCATAACTCTTAACATAGGAAACACTGCAACCTTTGTCAACAAAATTAGGGAAGAAGTATTAGATATAACGATATGTTCAGAAAATCTTATTGATGAGATTCATGAGTGGAGGGTTTCGGATGACCACTCCTATTCAGACGTTATATAAGGTTTAAAATTGCACGGCCACCGCCAAACCCCATAAGTTTCCGTAATAAGGCTAAGACCGACTGGACTAAATTCGGAAATCTACTTAGAAATCGATTGGGGCAGCCTACACGCGATTATCTATGTGCAGAAGACATTGATATCAATGTTAAGAAGATTACCGAGGCTCTTGTAAAATCATTCGAAGATAGTTGCCCACTTCGAGAAAGGAAATCTGCCTTTGAGAAACCCTGGATGACAGGACAAATTCGCTCGATTGGTAAAGATGTCCGCAGACTTTACAATAGAGCTCGTAGTTAAAACCAATCAGTATATTGGGACGACTACCATAGAAGACTCAAAGAATACAATAAAATCGTTAGATCGGCGAAACGTAACTCCTGGAGGCTTTTCTGTGAACAGGTAGACAGCGTTAACAGCATGTCTAAAATGAAAAAGTTCCTCTCAAAAACTCATGTCCAAACCGAAACACTGGTGGATGAAACGGGTAAAAGGATGGAAACTATAGAGGATACCGTAAGGCTCTTGATGAAAACTCATTTTTCGACTGGTAATGCTGGACCAACAGAGGAACAGTTACAGAATGAAAATGTATTGCATCAAGTACCTATTACGGATATAACAGATGGTATGGTTAAAGAAGCGATAAAAAGTTTCTCTCCCTTTAAGGCTGCGGGACCGGATGGAATATTTCCAGCACTTCTGCAGAATGAGGTGGATCTGGTATCAACTCATCTGGCTGGAGTGTTCACTGCATGCCTAACCCATTCGTATACCCCAAAAAACTGGCAGGAATCAAGGGTGGTCTTCTTACCAAACCCTGGCAAGGCGAGTTACACGACCCCAAAGGCTTATCGACCCATTAGCCTTACTTCTTTCCTGTTAAAAACAATGGAGCGAATAATTGATGACATGGTCAAAGGTAAAATAGCGGATGACAGGCTAAAATTCAAACAACACGCCTATGTCAAAGGAAGATCAGTGGAAACAGCTCTGCATGAGGTAGTGCACCACATAGAAGAGTCCTTCAGTAAAGAAATGTATACACTTGCTGTTTGCATAGACATTGAGGGCGCATTTAACAATGTACAGACCGATACACTTATCCAGTCCTTAGACGAGTTTCAGGCTGTGTCACTGCCCGGCTTTCACACATGCAAGATCCCAACATTTCGGGTCCGACATATTACCAGACTTGACTCATCTCAGAGAATATGACTGGAAGATACTGAGAAAATTCGTGTCTAGTACCGATTTTCTGTAACTCGTGAGGTATAAAAAGATCATAAATAAGGAGCGCACAACAGGCCGAACCACTGGCTTAAGTGTATGTCCATGGACATGAGACGTTTAAACGTCTCCTCTCTTCAACCTAACCTAACCTAACCTAGTCCAATACACAGACACTCGATTATACAGATGTTCCGTCGTGCCTTTGTTTACATTTGCATCAGTTACGAATAGAAATGATTTTTAAACGTGAAAAAAATAGTTGTCTGAAGTCTTTTTTGAACTTTTTTTGGTACTTAATAAACCTCTGCATCAAGACATTCATTTCTTCGTCTACAGTAGTGTACACTACTTCACTGCACACTGAAACATTGTATATTTTACTCGATTGACACCACCATAGAATGTTCGAAAAAAAAACAACAAACACTTCACACTGTTTGATGTTTACAATCTAGTCGTGTACTCTGCTCGTTCGGTTGTTGTATTCTTTATACTCGTTTCAATTCGTCAAACGATGAGTATAATGAAGCGAGTACAGTGCTGTTTTCTATTTCTTCAGTATGTACACTAGTGTATTTACCCCTCAAAATCAATAAATTTCTAAGGTGGTCCACCGCTCTTTGTTGTTGCGTCTCTCTTTGCAATGACAATGAGTACAGTAGTGCAGTGTACACTGAAATCGAGTATTTCAGTTTTTGTGTACAGTACTTGAATGAGTATACTTCTTCATTGTCTTGTTACTTATTTGTTTTGAAACCTGTTTGGCGGTTACTGTTCTCTTCACTCATTCATTTGGTTTGTCAAAATAGAGTATGTGGCAGTAAGTATTTGATAAACAACTGAATGTCTTGAAAGGCCATTCAAGACATTCATTGCAGAGGTTTAGTACTTAACGATCGATATTAATTTTATAAATGTGATAATTACAAAAAATCTCGAAAATCGGTCTTAAAATAAATAAATTTATTTTCTTTGGTCCAATATGTATTTTCCGAAACTGTATATAGATATACAAATTACCTCAGTACCAAGCGTCCAGCCGAAATCTGCTGAATTATTGCACAAAACGTCTAACAAAAATCTAATCAGTGGAGGAGATGCCCTATTATTGACAACCAAATATGGGCAGGTGGCAGAAACAGACCTAAAATTTTTGAAATCTATACAGCTTTATTTTTTGAGTTGAACATTATACTAGATAAACAAAAAAAAATAATAAATCGTATTAGGTTAAGTTAGGTTGAAGAGAGGAGACGTTTAAACGTCTCATGTACATGGAACCAGACACGAATTTTCTCAGTATCTTCCAGTCATATCCTCTGAGATGAGTCAAGTCCGGTAATATGTCGGACCCGAAATTTTGGGATCTTGCATGTGTAAAAGCCGGGCAGTGACACAGAAAATGTTCCATCGCTTCGATGTTGGAACATTTTTTTTACATTCGTCGTTTCCTACTAGTCCTATGCGATGAAGATGTGCTTGTAAGCTTGAGTGTCCCGTTAGAACACTCATCATCTTACTAATATCGATCTTGTTTAGTTTCAGAGGACTTCTTGTTTTCTTTTCATATTGGTCACCCCACAGTATCTTTGCAGTTGCTCCTACTGTTGCGCTATTCCACACAGTTTTGTGAGCCATCACTGCCCAGTGCTTCAACTCATTTCTCGTGACATCGAAAGGTTTCCAATTTTCCAAAGTTTATTACTCGAAGTTCTCTGCCCTTTGAAGCCAAGCTGTTTGCCCGTTCATTTCCAATCACTCCGTTGTGTCCTGGTACCCAGCAAATACGCAACTGGCCATGGGCTGAGTAATCATTTATCGTTCTTTTACAGTCCAACACAGTTCTGGATTTGACCATTTCCTGGATTTGACCATTGCTTTAATCGCCATTTGGCTATCTGTGAAGATGTTGGCATATTTAGGCTTTGTGGTGTTACTGAGCCAGTTCACACACTCCGTGATTGCTCGAACTTTTGCTTCGTATCGTATTAAAAATCAATATAAATTGTTTTGTTGACATAAATACGAGTATAATTGTGTTAATTAAGTATATGCTACTATAAAAATGTAACGTGCGTCATAAAGGGTTAACGGCCTTTTATAAAAAATGACAACATTAATTGGATGCAATTAATTTATTTTAGAATTCTCTTGTATACATCTTTCTTTTAGGTAATAGATTTTGTGTGCACGGAGGAAAATCGCCATTTTTGATATGTTTGAATTCAAAGAAAATATACTTGGAACGTAAATTTTTAAATATTATATATTTTTGAACAAATATATTTTATTTGAAAATCAAAAAATTTTGTTTGGAACGCATATATTAATATATTACAACAAAATATATTTGCGAACTTACTGTCCCAAATAAAATATGTGTTTACAAACAAACAAAGATATTGTTTAAGAATTTATCCAAATACATTATATTAAAAAAAATGTTAAAACTTTGTTGACTTTGGCAATTTTTAATTTTATTTTTTCCTATACTTTATAGGTAAAAATGTCGTAAGCAGCATTTTCTTTTGTTTTACAGCACAACTTTTTTATTTATCCATCCAATCCAATTGTCCAATTGTCAATCCATCAATGCTATTTATCGTAACCCAAAATTATACGATTTAAATTTTCAAACATATAAAATTTTTAAGAAATTAAACCTTAAATTTCTAAAAAACTGAAAACTTTCCTTTAAATTAAGGCATCGATACATTGCCAAAATACTTAAATACAAATCATCATTGTTTTGGAAATATTATTTCCAAATAAGAGAATATTAGGATGAAAACATAATTTTGTTTAGAACAACATCCTCACAAACATATAACATTTGTGAGTGTCAAATATTATATATTTGGAGTGCACCCTAAAAAGGTGTATGTTTCCAGCAGAATATGTTTGGAACAAAATACTACAGAAGCGATTTTTTTTCAGCGTGTGCTTTATTATAAAAAATTCGCAAAAAAACACGAAAATGCACTTCAACTTTCCAAGTTACGTCGTGTGCCTCACAAAACTTTGTGATCAATTATTTCGCAACAAATAAAGGGTTTTCCATTAAGAACATAATATTAACTTTGCCAGAGCCCAATCGGTGAAGTTTCGGCGTTTCAAATGATCAAGTGGCTTTTGTTCTTGAGTCAGCTTGATTTTATAAGGATGAAGGCCAAGATATTTTCGCAAAATACGCCACAGTGTGCTTTGAGATATGCCCAATTCCGGCTGCGATATTTTCGTCTCTTCGAGCGTCACGGCGTCTCTTTGGCGAAGGAACATACAAAAGTGAAAACTTTGGGACCATTGTTACGCCCGAAAATTGGAGTAAGCGCTTTTAATTTAATTTTTAATGATTTCCAAACTTTGCACGTAAGTGAACTTTACCCTGATGTAAGTGTTGACTTCGACTAACGTTTTCATTAAATATGTTTGAGGCTGCGTTGACATAAAGATACGAAATTGTTATATCCCTATTAGAAAACCCGGCACCTGTTAAATTAATTATGTTTTGTGCCATTCATAAGTAGGGTATTTTGTTAAGAGCTTTATATCATTAAATTATAATATAAGACAGAAATATTGTTGGAAAGATTTTTTTATTACTATTTGGATATATTTTTTAAAAATGATTTCCGAAATGTGGCCGCCACGACTACACGCAAAGGAAAAATTCGTTTCTGCGAGATATGTACACACGATTGTCAGATCTAACAATATTGTCAGGAAAATGGCGGAAAAATGCAACCCTGTGAACAAAAATGAACCGTGTGAACAAACAATGTTTGTCTTGCAACGTTGGCAGAAAATTTATTGTAAGACAATAATATTGTTAGACAGCTGGCAAAAGTGTAAACACACAACGTTGCCATTGCGAAATAATTTGCAGACATTTTTGATTGTCAGATGTGCGAAGTTTATGCATGTGACAATGGCGCCATTGTCAGAGAAACTTTTTTTTGGCAACTCTTGCAATCGTCTGAACTGACAATTCACCTCTGCCTAACAATCTGTCATTGTCCGTACATTTGCAGCACTCTAACAGGTTTGATATCGTTGTCCGATCAGACAATCGTGTGTACATAGCTTCACAGTTTTATACATTGACAGCTTATTGAGAGAATCAATAATTCTAAAGATTTCACTATCACGGCAGACGAATTAGCTGATATTTCAGGGGTTGAGCAACTTTCAATGTGTATCCGGTACCTTAATGAAAACGCTGCAAATCCTGCATGTAAATATTTACAAAATATATTGTAAATACGAGTATATGAAATTGTAAGGTTTTCTTGCAGTCGTCTGAACTGTCAATTCACCTTTGCCTAACAATTTGCAATTGTCCGTACATTGGCAGTATTTTAACAGGGTTGATAACATTGTCCGATCTGACAATCGTCTGTACATAGCTTATGTTACGCACGCAAAATATTCTCTGTTAAAAATTGACTCGTCACTATCCACGTTTTCTAATATCCTAAAAGGAAAATAGCTCTCCAAGATGCAATTTCTAATAACAGGAATTTCCGTGATGATAAAAAGCTTAAAATAAAGTGGTATTGCGAACTGGATGCGTAGAACAACATGAATCTGTTGAAATATATCTTCACCTACAAGTAGCCGTTATCGAGGCTTTGCAATAAATGTATTCCACTTGGACTGATCAGAAAACTACAACATCTGCATTTCAGCTATTGCTGGCTATAAAAACGTTAGATTTTCAAGTTTCGGTCCATGTAGTTCAGTTCACTGCTTGGCATTATCATTAAGTCGCGTTCTTCAAAGGGAAAATCAAGATTTAGATGAAGCCGTCCGAAAATACGAAAGAGGAATTTGTGGACATACGCAAAAATTGTACTCTCCATTTTAGTGCGAATTTTTCGTCTGTTTTCTGTTTTTCTTCAATTTAAGATAAATTAATTATATTACATATTTATATTTATAATTCTCTAGTAAAGGGTGAAATATTTATAATCAGTTTCTGGTGTTTTCTTCTTTCTAACTTTATAATAATGTCGTGCAGTAACGAAAATTGTCTCTGATTCGGAGAGGTCCATTAAATGTTGTTTGTGTACTAACCTTTGACACGCTAAATGTGCTTGTGTATCAGATAGAGTCGTAGACGTTCTGTATGAGGAAAATAACGACCGGAAGAAGTGTTTTTTTAGATGTAGAAAAATTAATGTTGATTTCTACAAATTTGTAGAAAATTATTGCTCTGAGGTTTATCAGATGGGGAAACAACTTTGGGAGCTGTATCACTTCACCTCCATGATTGATAGATTTCCAGATTTGGATGCGTTTGTGTGCTCTCCCGATGTTGCTGGGCAGAAGCGCAAGAGGTTGACGAAGAAGGCGCTTTCTAAGAAGCTTGACACCGTCGTACCGAGTACTTCTGGCTCAGCGGCGTCGGATGTGCCTACGAATCCATCTGACTCTGTTGATGTTTTAACCCGCCAATGGTGACGCAAATTTGACTTTGGTCAATGGTGACGCCGGTCTCATGCACCGGGTTTTTCCACTCAAGATTTTTTGAAACGTGTTACTAATAGTTAATTTTTTTTTTTTAATTTTTGCTCTTTGGCAATAAAACAAATATATTTAATTAATTTCAGCTCTTTTATTTCAATATTATAATTTAGAAAATTGTTTAATTATAGCATTAAAAATAACAATGTTTTTAGTAATACATTCCTAAAAATTAAGAAAAAAATAAAAAATTACATATTCATAGATGAAAATATAGTTTTTTAGTCTTTCGACACTCGGAACTTTTACAAAATAAACAAAAATTGGTATCCTTCCAAACAAAAAATAACAAAAAAATATATCTCAAAAACTATATTTCTTCTGGTAAGCATTTGCTGCAATACGACATTTTGTGTTCAAGACACAAATATGTTTTACATTTATGGCAAGATTACATGGCTTTCCCGTTTTTTGCCATCCGTACTCATAGCACCGGTCATTTTTTGAAGGACGCGATGTTCCTGGTACATCTATATGTAAAATCTCCGACAGTATCAGTCCAATTGATCGCGACAAGTTCAAGTACGTTTGCCGATCTAATAAAGTTATGACGTAAAGTTTTGTGTCTTGATTGTTGGCTGTTTGTGGTACTGATATTGAGCATAGCGTAGAAGACTACCATAGGCCATCGCCTTGTTGCTCGAGCACAATTATAATTCGCACATAAACGATACACGACATCGACGCCGCCCTTGGTATCATTGTAGCCCAAATTATATCGGGCTTTTGAGTTTCGGCATCGACTTTAGCATCATTGTGCATTGTACTAAACAGAAGATTTTTTTTCCATTCCTTGGAACATGTGACACCAAATAACAATGACAATGACACCAAAGAACAATGACACAAATAACTGTTCAGCGTTCAGATGATTACATTTTTTAACAGCAGCTAAAATGAGCAATCCTATCAGGCAATGTATTTACTTGAAATCAGTCTCTTTAGCATATGTTTTTCTGCAAAATGTATCCTTCGTGGTAGCAATATATTGGTTTGTATACTTGACAATTATATGAATAATAGAGTCATCAAAAAATGTTTCCAAATTTCAAGAAGGGTTTTCAATGGTTATATCCCGCTTTGGTCCAGGTTACTCTGAAACTATGTTGACTCTTCTAGTACGAACAGATAGGTGCGCATGATCCTTACTCCATTTCGTACTTTTGTCTTTTCCAATATAAAATAAAAAGTTGTTGTTACCTGCAGGCTCTCGGTCACTCAATTTTTCTTCGCTGTCTGAATTTTGTGTTTCCTCTGGTTCAATATTAATCTCGAATTCACTATCCGAAGAACTTGGTGATCTGTCCTCATCGATTGTTATTTCTGGTAGAAGGTATTCAAGATGACGCTGTTCGTATAGCTTTGATTATTTTATTTACATACACGGTCTAACGCACCGGGTTTTACTTACATAAACAGTGACACACGGTCTCACGCGCCGGGTTTTACTTACAAAAACAGTGACACACGGTCTTAGGCACCGAGTTAGTCAAAAAAATACACAACGTGTGCTCACTGGGCAGTTTCGTCGTGAAATGTCGGAAGGAGACGCGCAACGCGGCAGCTACTCGAAATTGCAACAAAAATATTAATGGAGAATACAGTTATTGTAATTTTTTAACACACCCGGTCTCACAGACCAGTACGTCACCATTGGCGGGTTAAAGTCTAGTTCTGTCGATCAGCAAAGAGTCGAAACCGCTACGGCACCGGCTGCTGATGATGTTGTCCCTACGTGGGAGGAAAATTCGGTGGTTCATTCTGGAACTAATCCTAACCCTTCTGCAGATACGGCGTTGCAAGTAGTTAGTAGACCGAAAACACTGACTGTGATTCCAGCCAAGAAAGTGGTTTTTGTCTCTCGTTTTGCTCCGGACACGTCCTCCGGCGACGTGAACTTCTATATTAAGTCTAAGATAGCGGCGAATTGTATCTTAGAACTTTCAAGATCCGTTCATCTTCCATATCCAGGTCATCATTCAAGATCATCGTTCCAAAAGAGATCTTTGATAAATTGATTGATCCAAATTTTTGGCCGCCTAATGCATTTGTTAAAGAGTTTGCCGATATGGTTGACAATTTAGCGCGTTTACTTACGCGACAATCAAATTCTTCAACAAAACGAATAGGATCTTTTGTCATCGCATATCAGAACGTTAGGGGGCTTACTACTAAATGCTTATTACTGATAGCTTTGACTTCACAAAGACTTGATTAAAACCTTCAGTGTTTGACACTGAGATTTTGTCTGATAGATATTTAATATTTAGAAAATATCGCATTGATAGACTTGGCGGTGGTGTACTTGTTGCAGTTATTAGACGAAACTAGTGATATTGAGTTTATTGCAGTCTCAATTAATTTAGTTAAAGCTAAATTATTTGTCACCTGCTCTTACATCCCTCCAAACTCGGAATTATCTGTTTACGATAACCATTTATTGGCTAGAGTTGTTTCGATGTTAATCGTATTATAATTTTAGGTGATTTTAATTTACCCTCCGTTTTTTCCTTGCCGGATACTGAGGCATATACTGCTTTGAATTCTTCACCAAACACATTTGAGTGGACTTATGATATAGTTAGGCGTTTTTCTGATCTCGAACTATTCCAGATTAACGGTATTTCCAATTCAAATGATAAATTACTTGACTTAGTATTTGTGAATAATCCTCAGTTTTTCGATATTTATAGAATTTCTCCAGTTTCTACCCCGGAGGATAATTACCATCCTACATTGAGTATTTCCATGCACGGAGGATAATTGTCATTTTTGATATGTTTGAATTGAAAGGAATTATATTTGGAAGCAATTTTTTTAAATATCATCAAATAAATTCAAACAAATAAATTTCGTGTTATATTTTATAGCCAAAAATGTCATAAGCGGCATTAGCTTTTGTATTACAGCCCTAACTTTTAATTTATTTTTGATTTACCAATTCATCACGCTTTGTCAATCCATCAATGCAATTTATAGTTACGAAAGATTTTGATAACAAATTCAAAAGATCTGGTTCAGATGTCGATTACGTGAGGTACTCTGTCGCCAGATCACAGTATAATATTGAATCTCGTAAATTCTATGAGCTATGCTTAGAAAAGTTAGCTCAGAATTTTAATGTGAATCCTAAATCTTTCTATGATTTTGTCAATATGAAACATAAGTCAAATCCAATGAATGGTGAGGAATTCTGTGGTGATCAGTCAATCGCCCATTGTTTTGCAAAATTATTTGCATTGACCTATTCTCGTCAACAATGTCAACTAGATGTCTCCTATCCTTACAATATTCCATCACTGAATCAGTTGAGCATACCTTAATTCGATTTATCATTCGTATCGTCTAGTTTAGGCAGGCTTAAGTCTTCGAACAGTGTTGGACCTGATGGTATACCGAGTATAATATTGAAATTTTGTACACGAAGTCTTGTCCCACTCACATTGCTATTTAATAATTCGTTAAAGTATGGTTATTTCCCATCTTCTTGGAGAAAATCTTTTATAACTCCACTTCATAAATCTGGAAGCTTGATTGATGTCATGAATTATCGTGGGATTGCGAAATTAAGTATCATTCCAAAACTATATATTTGTGAAAATGGTCACTGAGATTCTATCTCATAGTGTATCGTCTATCCTTAGTCCTTTACAACTTGGATTTCGTAACAGACTTTCAACTGTGACATATTTGGTTAAATTTTCTTCCCAAGTAGTCAATGAGTTTGTGCTTGGTAGTCAGACAGATGTGGTTTATACAGATTTTAGTTAAGCTTTTGATAGAGTTAATCACAAACTTTAACTATATAGGTTAGATCGTATTGGTTAGATCGTTAGATCGTATTAGTAGTAATTTGTTGAGTGGGATTTCCTCTCATCTTAATAACCGTATTCAAATTGTGAAATTTGGTAGTTTCTGCTCTGACCCGATTCTGGTCCCATCTGTAGTAATATTGGTCCCGTTCTATTTCTACTATTTATTAATGATTTACCAGGTTCAATATCTAGATCTAATCTACTAATGTATGCAGAAGATGTTAAGATATTTTTCACTTATAATACAACTGATAAATCAAGTTTGCTACAAAATAATTTAGATAATTTTGGACATTGGTGTCATACTCGTATTAATTTCATGGACCTTAATTTGAAGAAATGTAAACATATGTGTTTCTCTAGATCGATGTCGATTCCATCTAGGTTTAGTATTTGTGGTTCAAATTTGGATACTGTCGAATCCTTCGTGGATCTTGGTATGTTAATGGACCCTAAACTTAATTTCAATAATCACATAATTACGACGGTGAATAAGGCTTTTGGTCTTCTTGGTTTCATTAAGCGTTGGCCGAAAGAATTATCAGACCCTTATGTGACAAAACAATATAATACTTCCCTAGTTAGACCTATTCTAGAATATTGGTCTGTAGTGTGGGACCCACAATACGGGACTTATGTCGATAAGATCGAATCGGTTCAAATACAATTTTTATTGTTCGAGCCGACGTATTATGCTGAAGAGCAGACGTATTATGCTGAACTATGGTACAGCAAGTGATAAATGGCGATGTTTCTTCTGGTTTCATTATTTCTACACGGGGCACAATCGCCTTTTTTGATATGTTTGAATCGAAAGAAAATATATTTGGAACACAAATTTTTAAATATTATATATTTCTGAGTGAATAAATTTTATTTGTAAATCAATAAAATTTACTTGGAAAGCATATATTAATATATTACAACAAAATATATTTCCAAACTAATTTTCTCAAATAAAATATGATTTTATATACAAATAAAATTATTGTTTAGGAATATCTTCAAATATATTTTACTTAAAAAAGAATTTCAAAACTTTGCTGAATTTTTCTAAATTGAGTTTTAATTTTTCCTTGTTTTCGAATTGTACCTCCCAGTTATGATACCATATTAACTTCATTTTATGATACCAATTACTTCCTCCCAAGTAATTTATTTCGATCCAAGATTATACGATTTCAATTATTATTATTTATTATTTTACGAACATTTAACATTTCTAAAAAATTACTTTGAATTACTGACAAATTTAACACAATTTATGTATTTTGCGAATACTTAAATTAATAAAAATATTGGTTTCGTGTATAATAGTCCCAAATAAAAACATATTGAGATGTAAACAAAGATTTGTTTAGAACAACATCTCCCCAAATATATAATTTTTGTATGTACCAAATATTATATGTTTAGAGTGTACCCTAAACATATATATGTTTCAAGCAGAATATGTTTGGGACAATATACTACAGAAGCGATTTTTTTTCAGCGTGTAAGATTAGATTTAATGTTTCTTTCAGGTCTTCCCGATATTACCAATTACTGCATATTGATTTTCAGCGCACAAATTATGCATCTGCAGAGCCTATTCATTTAATTTTTCACAAAAATTTTCATTTTTGTACATTTTTGTTCGAAGTATCGTAACATACAATTTAAGTTAAACATTAATTTTTGGTAGTAATTTTTCCCAAAAACAAGGTAGACACTATGACCTAAGTATTATTTAGTGTTAATGTAAATGGCAACCATCGATTTTTAATAAAAAAAATTGGGTACCATATATTACAACAAAATATATTTCCAATCCAAATTTCTCAAATAAAATATGTGTTTAAATACAACTAGAATTATTGTTTAGGAATTTCTCCAAATATATTTGAATTAAAAAAGATTTTTAAAATTTTTGATGAGTTTTCGAATTTTATTTTAATTTTTCCTTGGTTTCGAATTGTATCTCCCAGTTATGATACCATATGCAGCATTAGATTCTGTTTTAAATCAATCGTTTCAAATTTCTGAGTATTCCAAACCATCATTAGTCTCAATTCTCCATACAATTAATTTAGATCCAAGATTATGCGATTTCAATTATTATTATTTTTACGAACATTAAAAATTTCCGAAAAATTAACTTTGAATTACTGAAAAATTTAACACAATTTAGGTATTTTCTGAAAACTTAAATGCAAATATATATTTGTTTCGGAAATAATAGTCCCAAATACAAACATACTGGGATGTAAACCGTGATTTTTTATAACAACATCTTCCCAAATATATAATTTTTGTGTGTACCAAATATTTATGTTAGAGTGTACCCTAAACATATATATGCTTCAAGCCGAATATGTTTGGGACAATATACCACAGAAGCGTTTTTTTTCAGCGTGCAAGAAGTATTACTTACTTCTGCTATTTCAATTTAAAAATAATCACATCAAGTAATGTGTTTGTTAAACCCAATATCAGTAGCGCCGTGCAAAGATGGTCTAAATCCAGGAGAATATCCAAGTTAAAAGTCAATAACGATTTAACGATTTCTTGCGCTAAAACCAAAAATCTTTTATTTTGTTTTCTAAGAATTTGAATCGATTATTTTGTAAAATTATACATTAGATGACCATCAAAGGACATATGAACCACACAATCTTACAATTAATTATCTACTGGCAACTTGAATTAATTTTTAATTGGAGAAAACGAAAAACATCGTTCAAACTAATGAAAATTAATTGGAATATTATTAAAAATGACGCATTTATCACACCGTCTACAGAATGGAATACATAGATCCGTATAAAACTTTGTTTGGAAAAAATTGATCCAAATAAAAAAATATTAGGATTAAAACAATGATTTGTTTAGGACAACATCTTTCCAAACTTAAATATTTGTGTGTGCCAAATAACATATACTTCGAGTGTACCCTAAACATATATATGTTTCCAGCAGAATATGTTTGAGACAATATATGTAGGAGCTACAGAAACAATTTTTTTCAGCGTACAGTAAATTTGATTTCTGCTCGAAAAATATACCTATATTATATTAATATTGTTGATTTCGTGTTCAATCTTACAATAACATTCAACTTGAAAAGTACGACTGAATCCGATACAAGCCGCATTGGTCCAGGCATTGGGACGCGGAGGAAGATTAATTAGTCTTCAGCATGATGCCCCTGTGTAATTAACAGTTCCTGTTCGGTTATTGGAGTTGTTTGGCGTATGCAGAGGCTTGTGATCCGCGGCTAATCGATCAATCACAAATATTGCTTCTGCACTTGCTTCGTCATTGGCAGCTCGATGAGTTGAGCAAATTTATGCCCACATTAAACAGCCATTAATTTAAGGCCGCTTCGCACTTTTCTGTTTTCTCTCACTGACGGCATCCGCATTTACAAATTTTTCTCGTGTTAGAGCAAGTAAGCTGACGCACGACACTTCTGATTGGTTCAACACTTTGGTCCCATACTGCGGCAAACGGCAGAGCGAGACGACTAGAGATAAGAGGAGCGATACTAACGTCCCTTTCTATGCCATAGTGTTCTCATTCTCTATTACCGCTCTACCACTCGGTGTGTCATGCAGCGGTGAGTTGGATAGGAAAGAGAGCTCAAGCGATTAAGCACAGTACCACTCAAACGGAGTTATTCAGCTATTCAGCAACCAGAAAAGGGGAATTGTCTTCCTAAATGAGTTTGTTTTAATGTGCATCGGGTTAAACTCTACTCCACTCAATGTGTTATGCACTCTTTTATCTGCATTGGTCACTCACGTGTCGAGTGTAGTTACTATAAGCCGTCCAGAGGAATTTAGGAATATAGTCTAATGCATAGTTTTGAGCGAACGGTGGTTATTGATTCGAAGCAAACACCGATCAAATTCCATAAAGGCGCACACATCGATATATACAATTTCCAAATATATACATATGCATATGTATGTATGAATGTACATTAATATACATGCATATGTACTCACACGCGTGTATAGAAAGATATAATCATCCATATTGTACAACGTAAATATGTACATCCGTATGCAATTATGATCATAAATTATAAATTAGGTGTGAGTGCATCGTGCGAATAGCCCCGGTTTGGGTTTTGTGAATTTGAAACTGAAATGCGTGTAATTCATATCAACAATTATATGTAATAAATATCTCTGGTCGGAATACCGGATAAACGGATCACGTTCACAACGACAAACTTGTACCTATATTGCATCCGAAACAACGTTTTGTTTATGAATGTTTGCAGAAGAACAATGTTTTTGTCGATGTTTTAAACGTTTCTACGTAGTAGCGCATATTAATTTTCTGCCACCGCTGTCACACTGTGGAAAAATCGCTTCTGTAAGTAGGTCCTACATATATTGTCCCAAGTTGGTATATAGTATGTGTGCGGTACACTCCGAATATACGTTTAATATTTGACAAACACAAATATTATATATTCTAAACAAAACAATGTTTCCATCCTAATTTTTTCTTATTTGGAAGCAATATTTCCGAAACATACGAGTATATTAATTAATTTTCAAGTATTTTGGCAATGTATCGATACCTTTAAAGGCAGGTTACCGGTTTCTCAAAAATTCTAATTTAAATGTGAAAAATTTTATATGTTTCTAAAATTCGATTAAAATCGAATCGAATAGTCTAATAAATTACATTGCATTGACAACAAGTGATGATTTTAAATATTTATAAATAAAAAATGAGTTCTGCAAAACAAATGTGTATGCTTCTTATGACATTCTAATCTATCACGTGGCAAAATTCCCTTATTGATATGTTTGAATCGAAAGAAAATATATTTGGAAAACAAATTTTTAAATATTATATATTTCGGAGCAAATAATTTTTTTTCAAAAACAATAAAATTTATCTGGAACACATATATTAATATATTACACCATAATACACACACAATTTCTCAAATAAAATACTTAAACATGTATTTTATTAAATTATTGTTTAGAAATTCTTCTAAATATATTTTATTTAAAAAATAATTCAACAACTTTTGTTGACTTTCTCGAATTTCAGTTTTAATTTTTCCTTGGTTTCGAATTGTACCTAACAGTTATGATACCATATGCAGCATTAATTTCTGTTTTAAATCAATCATTTCCAAATTCTGAGTATTCTAAATCATCATTAGTAGTCAATCCTCCAAGAAATTTATATTGATCCAAGATTATACGATTTGAATTATTATTATTTTACGAACATTAAAAATTTTACTTTGAACAAGCAAAAGCGTTAAGTTCGGCCATGCCGAATCTTATATACCCTCCACCATGGATCGCATACAATTTTATTACTGGAAACATCTTTGGATATGGAGCAAATCATGATCCTTTCGATCAACGATTTGTTTAAGTAAATTATTAAAAATCGAACACTGCAATTTTTAGGCCGCAAATTCTTTAGTCAAACTCTTCACCTGAAAAATGTGGTATTTATGGCTTAAAATAGCTTTTTGAGAGCTGCATCTATATTTATTTGTATTCATCTTATTGAGATGAATTCTTGCCAAAATAGTTTTAGCTAAATTTCTTAGAAAATGTGGTGTTTATAACTTAAATAAGCCTTTTTGGTAGCGACATCCATAGGGGGACTATAACAAAATATGAACTGATTTAAAAATTTTTTACTGCGATAAATTCTTGTCTTAATTAAATACAAACTGCAATTCAGTCAAAATGCTTAGAAAATGTGGTATTTATGGCTTAAACTTGTATATTTTGGAGCGACCTCTATAGGGTGACTATAACAAAATATGAACCGATTTGTAAAATTTTTGCTGTGATGAATTCTTGTCATAGAATGCAAACTGCAAAGAATGCAAACAGCAAAGTTTCTGTTAAATTGCTTTAAAATGTGGTATCTATTGCTCAAAAACCGAATTTTAGAGCGACCTCTCTAGGGGAGCTATATCAAAACATTGATCGATATGGCCCATTTGCAATCCCAAACAACCTGCAACTATGAGAAATATTTCTACCAAATTTGATCAAAAACATAGCTCCATTATTACGGCCTGTAGCGTGATTACAACAGACGGACGGACGGACATGGCTAAATCGTCTTAGAATTTTACGACGATTAAGAATATGTATACTTTATGGGGTCTCAGATCAATGTTTAGAAGTGGAGGGTATAATTACTGAACAATTTAACACAATTTAGGTATTTTCTTAATACTTAAATGCAAATAAATATTTGTTTCGGAAACAGTAGTCCCAAATAAAAAAATATTGCGATGTAAACAAAAATTTTTGTAGAACAACATCTTCCCAAATACATAACTTTTGTGTGTATATGTTTCAAGCCTTAACATGTATATGTTTCAAGGCGAATATGTTTGGGACAATATAGTACAGAATTGATTTTTGCAGCGTGTACTCAACGGAATTTTGCAAACAAATTTGCATATTCAACTATTTTCTCTACCCACATTTTAGAAAGTGTTTGTCCTAAAATAAGCACATCAGTTATCAATTAAATAAAAAAAATTTTCTCTTGATACGGATATTCAGTTTTCCGCATTTTTTCTAATAAAATTTAAAAAAATAACACTTTGGAACCAGATTTTCAGAGAACGCGAATATCAAATAAAGCAGAATTGGTTGTATTTATCGTATATGACTTAAAAAACATATAACCGAATTATAAAAAGTAGTTAGGAAATCTTAAACTCGATTTCAGAAGACTTCGACGCTCAGAATTTGAATATGCAATCAGAATTGTCAAATAACTTCGCGTTTTTGATATTTTGAGATAGAAACGTGTAAAAGTGCTGATTTATTTTTATTGTTGAGAGCAGTTCACACCGCGACGATTACTCTTGCCAAAAAATAACTTATGTCATAAAGAGTTTTCCAACAAGAGGTGTTATTTTGGTATTCAATGAAAAATTCAATTTTTTGAGATAAATGATCGGATGTTTATTTCATAATAAAGAGGAAGGTGTGCAGTTAATAATGAAAAATAACATCAACCAAATGGCCACCACGACCACGCTTACAGGACCATATCGTTCTCATGAAAATTTCCATAACCAAATCGGAATGTGGCTGCCCTATGTCCTCGATAGCCTCACGAATTCTATCTTTGAGGTCTTGAATCGACGCTGGGCTGTTGGCGTAGACCTTATCTTTCACGTGGCCCCAAAGGAAGAAGTCGCAAGGTGTTAAATCATAAGATCTCGGTGGCCAATTGTGATCACCACTTCGAGAGATAACACGGTCCGGAAACTTTTCCCGTAACAGAGCAATGGTTTCGTTGCTTGTGTGGCACGTAGCGCCGTCTTGTTGAAAGTAGACGTTGTCCAGATCAATACCATCCAACTCCGACCATAAAAAACCATTAATCATCTCTCGACAGAGCAATCCATTCACCGTAACTGTTGATCTAACCTCATTTTCGAAAAAGTAAGGTCCAATGAACCCGCCGGACCATAAACCGCACCAAATAGTTTGCTTTTGTATTGCTTTTGTTAGTATTGCTTTTGACGTAGCCACCGAGGTGGAAATGGGCCTCATCAGTCAAGATGATTTTTCGATGGAATTCCGCATCATTTTCATGCATTTCAAGGACCCAATCAGCAAAGACACGACGTTGTTGATGATCGGCCGGCTTGAGTTCTTGTGTTAACTGAACTTTATAAGCCTTAAGTCCCAAGTATTTATTCAAGATACGGTGTAATGACGTTTGTGGAATGCCCAATTCCAAAGAACGACGAGGAATGGACAAACCTGGGTTTTCTTCAACACTTTGGGCTACAGCAACAATATTCTCAGTTGTTCTTGAGCGACGTGCACGGGTTTTATTCTTCACATCACTAACTTGTCCAACAGCTCGAATTTTTCCACCAATTGCTGCAAATGCTTTAGTTTTGCGAACTGTGACTGCAAGATTTTCACCATTTTTGTAGTGAATAAAAGCTTTAAAAGTGACAGCTACCGAAGTACCGGGTGATTCAAAATAATACCTCTTGTTGGAAAACCCTGTATTACACGAGTTTTTGATGTTGCCTTTATAAATCGAAATTTAGATTAAAAGCAAACAACCGTAATTCGGAATTTTCCAGCGTTTTTAAACATCCTATTTCATGTTACTTATCTTTTTATACGGACTTAAAGATACACATCTTGAAAATTTTCAACTTTGAGTTTTGTCACTCTTGAAGTAACTGAGCGATGTGTACATATATCGCTCACTCACTTCAAGACTGTCATAACTCAAAATTGAAAGTTTTTGAGGTTGCCTTACAGAATTGCTAATTTTGCAAATATCCATAAATAAATGTCAACGAAATTTAGTTTATAAGTAAACAATCATATTTCGGATTATTCCACCTTTTTTAATAGTCTTATTTAATATTATTTATTTTTTTATACGGACTTAAAGTTACACATCCTGACAATTTTCAATTTTGAGTTATGACACTCTTGAAGTGAGTGAGCGATATGTACTGCGCACGTGCTTTGCTACTGTCACTCATTAAGTAAACGAATCGCTACACGGGGCAAAATCGAATTTTTTGATATGTTTGAATCGGAAGAAAATATATTTGGAACACAATTCTTTAAACATTATATATTTATCAGCAAGTACATTTTATTCGAAAATCAATAAAATGTATTTGGAACTGATATATTAAAACAAAATTTATTTGCAAACTAGTTTTCCCAAATAAAGTATGTGTTTTTGTATACAAATAAATTTATTATTTAGGAAATCCTTCAAATATATTTTGCTTAAAAAAGCTTTTCAAAACATTGCAGATTTTTCGAATTTCATTTTATTTTTTTATTGATTTCGAGTTATATAATTTAAAATTACATAAGTAGCAATAACATTTGTAGTAAAGCACTATTTTCTTAATTTCTAATTAATCCAAGTCATCATTTGTTGATGGGTTGACAACAATGATGCAATGACAACAATGAAGCAATGTATCATAATACAAGATTATACGATTTCAATTATAAAGGAATTTTACGAACATTTAAAATTTCAGAAAATAATTTACTTTGAATTACTGTAAAACATCAAATATATCATAAAATTAAGGTATTGATATATTCTGAATAATAATAATTCCAAATAAAAGATAATAGGACGGAAACAAATATTTGTTTAGAACAACATCTTTCCAAACATATAATATTTGTGTGTGCCGAATATACTAGGTTTAGAGTGTACCAAAAACATTAATATATTTCAAGCAGAATATGTTTGGGACAATTTACTATAAATGAAACCTCTTCTTGATAGTCGTAATATTTATTTTAATACGTGTGCTGAAATCAAACTACACACCGCAATAATAAGTCTAGGTGACGTAAGTTTGGCAGAAAAACATCATAAGTATATGTACATTTGGATTGTTTAGGATTAAAAATCGGTCCATATGTCGAAATAGTTTTATAGATTCTATGTATTTATTTTCGCCATAGAATCTACAGAATTCAACCGATTGGATGACCCACAAGATTCATTTGTAATTTTTCCAATTTTGTGGCCAACACTCAATTTTTAAAGTTAGTCGATATATAAAAATGACTTTAAAAGAAGGCACTTTGGGGGTTAAAACTACATACTTATTTTTTCGGAAATTTGTTTGACCTTTTGTATTTTATTTTTGGTATTAACAATTATTTTCGATTTGAAGCACGATTTACTTAAATAGTGAATTAAAAAAGAACCAATTAAGCGAAATGTATAACAAATGCAACGGAAAGCTAATGACTGTACTAGTACTAATTACTATTGTAGTTTTTTATACCTATATTATGGGGTCTCAGGTCAATATTTAGAGGTGTTTAAAACGGAGTAACAAAATTTATATACCCATATTCTGTGGTGGAGGGCAGGGCTTTGCACAGGATTCTGTTGGGGTGGGGGGTTTTGACATATCGCCCACTCACTTCAAGAGTGACATAACTCAAAATTGAAAATTTTCAAGACGAGTATTTTTAAATCGGTATAAACATGTAATTAACTTGAAATAAGATGTAAGAATAAGGCCATTTTTAAAATCCGCATTTCTGTAAGTTAACCTCAAAATTTTAAATTTTTAGTTATGTCACTCTTGAAGTGAGTGAGCGATAGGTATCCCAATTTTTTTTATTTAATATAGCTGGCTGACATTTTTAATGCATATCATATAGTATTTATAGTCATTAACATTAAAAAATACTTAGGTAATATTTTCAACAAGAATTATTCAAAGACAAAAATAGTGTCTACCATGTGTGTTTTGTGTGTTTTTGATTAAAAAAGTTATTTCCGAAAATTAATGTTTAACTTAAATTGTATGTTAAGATACTCCGAACAAAAATGTTGGACACATCTCTAACTAATTTTAACGTTTCTGCATTTAAATATTATATTAATTGTATTAATTTAAATAATATATTAATTGTATTAATGTGTCAATAAACTGACAAGGCGATGCGATTTAAAAAATTCTTCTAACACTGCGTTAACATCTACTGGAATGTCTTGATGAATATTCAGGGAAGCCAATCCATTTAAACGCCATCACCTTCAATATTTTGTGAACGTTTGGAAGTGCATCCATATTACATAAATCAACAGCTTCCAGGGAACTTCTGACATTCTCTGATTCAATTGTTCCTCTCCAAAGCTTCACTTCACTAATCCACACTTCTAAAGTACTGTAGGCCAAAATTGATGAATATTTTTCAAATACAACTTTCTTCATTTAGTATTGTCATTTTAGATGAAAAAAGACATTGGAAATTTGACAGAATCCCACGGTGTTTCAAAACGCGATCTTCGAGATCAGTGTTGGTTAAATCTAAATATGAAATATAGGTCGAAATCTTACATTATTCTTATCGTTTACAGTTCAAACATATTCGTGCAAGACTTTAAAGAATTTTCAATTGGTAACATTTGGAGCGCCGACCTCTGTGAATCCAAATGATATCCTCTCGGACATGACTCACCTCAGATGAATTGACTGGAAACTGCTGATGAATTTTGCACACAGTAGAGATCCTATAAAACGTGAAGGATATCGAAGCTAAGCAGCGCACGACTAGATAAAAGCCCCAACTATAATATGCATAAGTTACATAAATCGTATAAGTATGCCAAACTATAATTTACTTAAATGATATTATGTTATCTCAGCTCTCATTTGCTTAAGCGAGGTGCGAAACTGAAGGCACATTCCAGTTGGGCCATAATATTAACTAAGATTATTCCCGATAAATAAAATATTAGGCTGCTTTGCGAATAGCAAGCATAGGTATTTCGTTCATCGTTGCGTTTAAAGCTACCAAATTAATATGAATCGGGCAGTTTTGGAAATTAATTGTATACAGCCAATTAAAATTGTACTTATAAATTTTATGTATATTTGCTTAAATTATTTATGTTTTGTAGAGCAGTGTTAGATACATGAAGTTTCATAACGAATTCTGGTTTAGTGATTTTATTTAATAATCCCAAAGCCTGTACTGTATTTTTGTGTCGTGACGCACTTGTTTCCTACTCTAAACTATTTTTTGTAGGTACCAACATAATTTAATCCAATGATCTACAATTTTCGTATCTGGAACTCCATCTAGTTTTACTGAGACTTCGAACTTCATAATATATTATTTGTAGAACATTGCTTATTCTTTTGAAATCAAAAGATTTCCAGGTTTGGAAAAATTAGTATGCTCCTGTACAGCATTGACAAATTTTGACGCTGATTGTATTTTTGAATAGGAGTCGACAATTACCAAATGTAATTTGTATGCCTCGCAGTGAATTAAAACGGCTTGTTTAGGTCATGTTTATGTTATATGTCGCATTACATTTGCACCATTATAAGACTTCCAATTATTCGAATATTTATCCTCCCACCTTAGAGAGGAGTGTATATATCATTTACTCCGAGCCAAAAGTGTAACATATCGAAGGAGTGACCTAAGACACCACGTATGTTCGGCGGAAATTTGGTTTGGATAATTTTGAGCAATGTCCGTCCGTCCGTCTGTCTGCTGGCTGGTGCGCGCGATAACTCTCGAAAGGATTAACCGATTGACTTCATATTTGGTACGCGGTAATATTTTTCTCCATCTCTGGCTATGTTCGAAGATGGGTCATATTGGTCCACGGCTTCTAGTACCTCCCAAAATTAATATTATATCTGGCATTAGTAACAGTAACATTGATAGATGATTGGAAAAAATAAATCCAGCTGAAATATCCGTGGGGTGGGGGCTAAAAAACTTCTGGGGTGGTAAGGGGAGCAGAAAATGGTGAACTATTTAATTCCATACAAACCGCCCGACTAAACACACCACACACACACTTGGGAACACGCCTATGCACGAATGTGTAACTACGCATTGTTTGTTGTTTATTTGTGGCATCGGTAGTCGGAATCAATTATCGCCACAGCGTGACAACGCAATAGCGCAATGGAGGGAAGACATTTTACATTTTACTCTTATTGTGCTTCTTTAGTTTGTGTAGTTGCTGTTAAATAAGTACGAATAAATATTTCTGAATTGTCGTAAATCCACTCGAGAGCAAAAGCTTCGATGCTACGTGCGGGAAAAACTTTTTTGTAGGGGAAGAGATTTTACATTTTGCACTTATTGTGCTCCTTTCTTTTGTGTAGTTGCTGTTAAATATGTACGAATAAATATTTCTGAGTTGTCAGTAAATGCACTCGAGAGCAAAAGCAGTGATGCCATATGCGGAAAAAACTTTTTTGCAGGGATTTTGTTTGTTAAAAAATATCAGTTGTGGGGGAAAAGATACATGTGGACAATTCCACAGAAGGTCCATTACGATCAAAACATAAAAAAAATACTTAAATCTTATTAAATTAAGAAGGCCAAAACATACCTTATTTACCGCGATGATCAAACGGGCTCAAAATTCAAGTTGATGCGTGTTTCTCTTAAATATTTAGTTCATTCAGAGACAGATGTTGCAGTGCTCTTTTATCACAAAAAATAATGTAATTTTTAATTATACCTTGTACCACAGTGTAGTGTATGGTATAAAAAATCACCAAAATTGTCACGATTCACAAAACGGGTTGTAAAAGAAAGAAAAGAAACAAATATTAATTCGGCAAATTGTAAAACAAACTAAATTAAAAACTAAGAACGGGTAAACCGACAAGCGCCATTATGATTTACTTTTAATTTTTTGAGGGAAATCGTCTACTAATGACAAATGGCATCATGTTTCCAAAATTTATAGCTGTAAAATGTACCGTTATACTAAATTTCACAGTTATATAAACAAATGTATGCATAACATATGCATTTAAACGAAAAATTATCGCAAAAGAAACCTTCTCCTCTAAATTTTTGTGAGTGGCGCTTACGTCTTTTTGGCTGTTATGGCTCGATATGATATAGGTTTATTCGTGAACAAGTCAGATTCGGAGAGCATCGGCCTTATAGAAGGTCTTCAAGAAAAATTCTGGATTCCTCCAGATAATTATAGTTTCCCAGTGACTAGCCAACATTCTTGGATACATAAATATAAACGGTTGGCGTATTCCGCGAATCAAGCTGGTGCTTCTGTAAAATATGTGTATTATTTGCTCCCAGGGATACAGAAACGAATAACAAAATTAGGAAACTTGGTATCAAGACCATTTACTAATTGAAAAATAAAACGCTTGAAGTATTTCGCCACCACTCATCACTAAAATACCATAGACGCTGAAATGAGATCTAATTTAGATAAGCAAGCCACAGCGTCCATCGATAAACAATTACAAATTCATTAAATCAGTTCGTAAACGCAAATAGAAAGCATTTGGAAGCAATAATTCAAACAGTCGTACTTTGTCGTCGACAAGGCTTAGTATTAAGACGATGTTGTGATACAGGCAGAATCGATTCAAATGAAACTATTTAAAATTGGTGGCAATTTAAGAACCTTGCTAAGTCGACTTAGCATGTTTTTGAATTTTGTACCAAATTTTGTACTCTCTCAAACATATCGGCCGGAATCTCACGAATAAATTCTTCAATTTTGGCTGACAATGCGCCAACTGTTGCGGGCCACAAAAAATAATCTAAAGGCGTTAAATCGCATGATCTAGGCGGCCAATTGACCGGCCCAACACGTGAAATAAACTGTTCACCGAACTGAAAATACAAATAAATACAAATGCAAGCGTTGTTCATTTGTAAGTCGATTCATGGTTAAATTATACACCAAACTGAACATGTTACACAAACACAGCTGAGGTGTCAAAACAGTGTTGCCAATAAATCATCCCATTAGTAAAGAATTGCTCAAATTCCCACACAAAATCGCCAAATCATACCAAAATTTAATGGATTATAACGTTATTACCAGTGCACATAAACGCTCACAATTCAGTACAGTGCAATGTATTTAAAGTATCTACTGTTCAGCGCAAAATAGCCGTATTCGTCCAGCCATTTCTGGTACCCCCACATAGATTGACAGATTCATTCAAACTCATAACTTCTGCAGCAATCACCTAATTGTTTTCATAGACTGACATTTTTTAACGCTCTGTCATCTCCCTGTCACAGGGTATACCTTACTCGGTTTAACCGAAGAAAATGTTCTTACTTGTTCTGGGGTTTTACGAGTATCTAATTATATTAAATTTTCCACCAAAACCAATACGTAAAGCGAGGAAAGTGAAACCCTATAATATTATAAAATCGTTTGTTTGTTGGTTCCATCATCACACCTTAACGGCTGAACCGATTTTCCTGAAACTATTTACATTTTCGAGTTTTGACCCGTGGTCAGTTCTCGGCCTACCAAAAACTTTAATTTTATTTTTGTCCTTTCAGAAGCCTTATATCTATATCTCAAAAATGAAAGTGTGTATGTTTAATTGTGGCGTTGTCTCTTTGTTTGTTTGTCTGTTCCGTATAGGCGGCTAAACAGCTGGACCGATCTTCTTGAAATTTTCACAGAATGTACATTTGTAGGGGGTGGTAGGGTACTTGAATTTTCCACATAACAGGTGGGCGTGAACCCTCCCATATGAGTCCAATTTGGACATTGAGAAATATTTTTAGCTAGAGTCAGGCCCGTGCCCAGGGGGAGGGGGGGTTAGTGGTTCAAACGCCCCCAAAATGATTTAGAATTAAACATTTTTACTACTAGTTTTAATGGTTAAAATGTATTCCTTCTTCCAAAAACTAAATCAAAGCCTAAAAATTGAATATATGGGGAAAAACACGTCAAAAGGCCCACTTTTTTCAATTTTATTCCGATCGCGTCAAAACTTGGTGGGGTTGCAGAAGTACTTTGGGTATGCTATGTGCTTAAAATACAGCTTCCTAGCGTGATACGTTATGAAGATACAGGGTGTCAAAGTTGGAAATTTTGACCATTGTATCTCCCGACTACGTGGGCCGATTTGAATGAACCGTGGCTTATATGGCAGCTATTTAGAAACGCACAAAATGTGCATTGATAATTGTTTGCAAATATTCAATTTTCATATTTTTTTCTCGCGACTTATGTTTTCCTCGCGATTTTAATTGTGTTCCGCGGATGGGATTCTATATCTTTAAACTACAAAAATGAAGTCCATTCTGTTTACTTTATCAATACGAATTTTCGCTGTGGGATGAAAACCACAACAAAAGCTATGGAAATTTTGAATGTCAAACCTACTATTTTTTCATTACTTCTTTCGTATTATAAAGTGAGTTTATTCTAAGATGTGGACCGGAAACACGATTAATAAAATGTAATGGTGGCATTCTATAGCCAAATACGCCAGAACAACAAAATAACTTATTTCGCAAAAAGTCGACGTCGCATTTTTTACACTGGCCTACAATATTGCACTGGTCAACTCGAATCCTAGCGAGCAGATATCGGACACGATCTCGATGGATTTTGAGGTTCTAAATCCGAATATAAAATCAAAAATGCAATATATATTCGCGTTTTTGCGATATTGTATTAATTATGTGATAAAAATGCTGATTTTACAGCTTTTATGAATACAGAAACGCGAAAGACGCACTTTTACAAAAAAAAAAATTCAGTTTTCGGAAAATAATCGCTTTTCAATTAATACGAGTATTCAACAACTGTAATAATCGTAAGTCATCTCCGAGATATCTCCCGGGAAACCTAGTCGGAGAAATCGTATTTTTAATATAGCTACAATTGGAAAAATAAAAAAAAAAAAAATATGATATCTACCAGATGGTGTAAGATTTTGACCCTTTATAAAATTAACTTTTAATTCGTTTGATACTCGTTTTAATAGCAAAGCGATTATTTTGAGAAACCTGCAATTTTTTTTTGGTAAAAGTACGTCTGTCGCGATTCTGTTTTCAAAAAGCCTAAAATCAGCACTTTTATCACATAATTAATACAATATCGCAAAAACTCGAATATATATTGCATTTTTGATTTTATATTCGGATTTAGAACCTCAAAATCCATCGAGATCGTGTCCGATATCTGCTCGCTAGGATTCGAGTTGACCAGTGCAATATTGTAGGCCAGTGTAAAAAATGCGACGTTGACTTTTTGCGAAATAAGTTATTTTGTTGTTCTGGCGTATTTGGCTATAGAATGCCACCATTACATTTTATTAATCGTGTTTCCGGTCCACATCTTAGAATAAACTCACTTTATAATACGAAAGAAGTAATGAAAAAATAGTAGGTTTGACATTCAAAATTTCCATAGCTTTTGTTGTGGTTTTCATCCCACAGCGAAAATTCGTATTGATAAAGTAAACAGAATGGACTTCATTTTTGTAGTTTAAAGATATAGAATCCCATCCGCGGAACACAATTAAAATCGCGAGGAAAACATAAGTCGCGAGAAAAAAATATGAAAATTGAATATTTGCAAACAATTATCAATGCACATTTTGTGCGTTTCTAAATAGCTGCCATATAAGCCACGGTTCATTCAAATCGGCCCACGTAGTCGGGAGATACAATGGTCAAAATTTCCAACTGTGACACCCTGTATCTTCATAACGTATCACGCTAGGAAGCTGTATTATAAGCACATAGCATACCCAAAGTACTTCTGCAACCCCACCAAGTTTTGACGCGATCGGAATAAAATTGAAAAAAGTGGGCCTTTTGCGTGTTTTCCCCATATATATTCCAGACAAAAATAAACAGAACATTTGGGAGTTTTTTTCGGTCCCGAAGAGGTAATTATGAAGCAGAACGTAAAAAACATGTAATTATTTTTATAATATACATGTATATGTATGTGTGAATAACGAAATACATAAACGTTCGCAATGATTATTTCTCTATCTACAATAAATTTTTCTAAATATTCTTAATGATTTTTCTGTGTCCTACACAGAAAAAACAATGTCCTTCAAATAAATATATTCTTCATTATAAATAAAGAACATTTTCTTTATTAAAAACATTTTATTAACAGGATTTGGTTCTCTTTTACGCCATTTCCTGCTTTTTTGATATATACTTATATTTTCTCAATGTATGGTATTATATTAATGATTATTTGATTTTAAGGTATTACTTGCAACACTAATGAAACAATTTTGTTATATGCAACCCAAATGTGTTGTAATTATAAAAAAATTAATAAAAAATGTCTCAGTTGTTTTCATGAGAAAATTTGACTAAAAACTGAAAAATTGTATTTGTTCCATTTTAAGCTACTTTTACAGGCATTTTTATATTTAATTATGTATTCTACATATAAAAACATATGTTATGATTGCACTCTTTCTACAAAATTTCTCTATTACAATCAATTAAGAAGAGAAAAATGCAATGAGACAAAAAAAAGTTCGATTGACGATTACTTTAACTGTTAAATTAATCGTCAATCTATATTTTTTGTATATCAAAAGCGTACGAACGTACGTTCGCGACCCGCGGAAATGCCCATATCCTAAAAAGGTAAATAGCTCTTCAAGAAGCAATTTCTAATAACAGGAGTCTCTGTGATGGTAAAAAGCGAAAATTAAAGCGGTAATGCGCAACACGATGGGTAGAAAGAACAACATGAGTCTGTTGAAATATATCTTCACCTACAAGTAGCCGTTATAGAGGCTTTGGAATGCATTTACTACACTACAACATTTCAGTTGTTGATGGCTATAAAAACGTTGGATTTTCAAGTTTCGTTCCATGTAGAGACATTCCAGTAGATGTTAACGCAGTATAAGACGATTCTTTTATATCGCCTAGCCGTGTCAATTTATTAAAACATTAAAGCAATAATGCAAGTTATATAATTTAAATTAATACAATTAATATAATATTTAAATACAGGAACATTAATATTAGTTAAAGACGTATCCAACGTTTTCATTTAATGTGTTTTAACGTTCACGTTTCTTAACATTCAATTTAAGTTAAACATTTATTTTCGGAAGTAAATTTCTTACTCAAAAACACACATGGTAGACACTATAGTTTTATCTTTGAATAATTCTTATTGAAAATATTACCTTAGTATTTTTTAATTCTAGTGACTATAAATATATGTATATTAGGCCGGGTCGATTTGTGGGGAGGCAAAAAAAAGTCGCCATTGCTCAGTGAAAATCGTATTCTAGGGATCAAAATAAGAAACTTTGCCGAAGGGTATGGTTCCATGGGTATGGGGGTTCCATGCATTTAGACACGATTGGAGCACTCTAAATGGGTCAAAGTCGAATTTTTTCCGGGACATCAGAATTCGTTTTAGAGGTATGGTTCCTTCGGCAAAGTTTCTTATTTTGATCCCTAGAATATGATTTTCACTGAGCACTTCACTGAGTGGGGGTCGGTCATACATTTGGACTCGATTGGAGCACTCTAAATGGGTCAAAGAGGGATTTTTCCGGGACATCAGAATTCGTTTTAGAGGTATGGTTCCTTCGGCAAATTTTCTTATTTTGATCCCTAGAATACGATCTTCACTGAGCAATAATGTATAATGTATATGTATTAAAAATGTCAACCGTCGATTTTTAATAAAAAAAATTGGGTACCATATGCAAAATCCCTCCAAAACAATATCCTGCGCACGGACATTTTGTATGTATACATTTAGTGGCATTTTATGTAATTGACCCAAAAATGGGCGGAAGCGAGAGTGCTGTAATGTTGTGCATATGTGTCTGGTGGTAGTCTACGTGATTGGTCCAAAAATCTGCGGGATCGGACCAATGGCGTGGCCTCGCACATATAAATCAAATTTTAAATTGAGATATCGTGCACAATTAGTTAGCGAGAGTGCTGTAATTTTGTGTATACACCCAGGAAAATAATTGGTTGAAATTCGATAGTAACAATTAAACAAGTAAGACAGTTTAGTCGGGTAAACCGACTTATGAATCCCCTCACCTTGAGTCCCAAAAAATATTCGTAAATTTATTTGTTTTAATTAAACTATTATACTTAAAAGTACAAGGTGGCGCAAAAGTAACCTTTCGATGTTTTGTGCCAATGTCACCGACCGATTATTGGTCAAATAAATAGTCAGCAATATTCCGCGTTCGGGAGCAGTTTAGCGTAACATTGTTTATTAACGTGTATTTCGCATGTGTTTATTACACAAATGTCAAAACAGAACTGACATTAGGGGCCAATCGCAAAATGTATAGCATTTTCTGATAGAAGGATTACTTTTGCGTCATTTATAGCATTTTCTGATAGGAGGATTACTTTTGCGCCACCTGTATGTACTGGTATTAAAGTTATAAGCTGTTAACTTTTGGTGCAAAATGCTTCATTTGTGTGGGAGGTACCAAAAAGGGCGTGCCAATAACGCCTACTTTTCTCTGGATTCTAGGTACTATAAAAGCATTACACTGTACAAAATTTCAAAGTATTTGTATGCACTGGTATTAAAGTTATAAATTGTTAACTTTTGATGCAAAATGGTCCATTTGTGGGTAGGTACCAAAAGGGGCGTGACAATAGCGCCAAAGTTCTCTGGACCCTAGGTACTATAAAAGCATTACACTGAACAAAATTTCAATTAGTTGTATGACCTGATATTAAAGCTATAAGCTGTTAAATTTTGGTACCAAAAGGGGCGTGGCAACTTCGCTAATTTTTCTTGACGTGTTAGCGACTTATAAATTAATACTATGTGTGGAATTTCAGAAGATTTGAGTAAGTAGTATAGAAGTTATTAAGGAATCAATATTTCACTAAAAGTTGACCCTTTGTGGGGGAGGTACTAGAAGTAGTGGATATGTCCCATCTTCGAACTTAGACGGAGATAAAGAAAAATATTACAGCATACCAAAGTATTTCCAAATTTAGAATAATTAAATATATTTTGTTGATACATGACAAACAAAAAATAAAACAAGTTAGAAATTTCAGTCGGTAAATCCGACGAAGGTATACCCTCACTTTGTGAGCAATGTAAATATGCACTGGTATTATATGTACTAATATTATGGGCTATTTAATTTTGGTATGTCGTGGCTCTTTTTGTATGTGAGGCACTCAAAGGGGTGTGATCGTAACACCCGTTTTTAACAGGACTGTAGGAATTTTAAAAACTATACACTGTACACAATTTTGAGTATATATGTATACATATTCACGATATAAGCTGTAGACTTTTCGTACAAAATGGTACCTTTGTGTGGGAGTTGCCAGAAGGGGCATGGCTATAACGCTAATTTTTCTCTGGATTGTAGGTACTATAAAACCATTACACTGCACAAAATTTCAAGTCTTTGCAAGCACTGTTACTCAAGTTATAACCTGTTAACTGTTGGTGCAAAATAGTACATTTGTGTGAGAGGTACCAAGTGGGGCGTGCCAATTACTGCCACTTTTCACTGGACTAGAAGTTATGAAATAAGCAATAATTCAGTAAATATTAACCCTTTGTGAGGAGGTACGAGAAGGAGTAGACCAATATGGCCCATCTTCGAACTTAGCTGAAGATAGAAAAAAATATTACCACATACCAAATTTGAAGTCAATCGGTTACTCCTACCGAGAGTTATCGAGCGCACCAGCCAGCAGACAGACAGACGGACGGACATTGCTCATTCGACTTAAAATGACCCAAAAGGGATATCCGCCGAACATACTTAGGGTCTTAGGTCACTCCTTCGATGTGTTACACTTTTGGCCCGTAGCAAATGATATATAACCACGCATCACTAAAGTGAGGGTATAATTATAAGATATAGATAAATCTTCAACATTTTGTTCAAGAACGGTATATTTAGTCAAATATAATTTCGTGTGGAATGCAGAATATGGTTAACATAAATAAAAGCAACAATCATGAAATTGAAAGCACAAGGTTAAGCGATATTTCATAAAATTTTGTGATTCACTGTATTCTCGCGTGCTAAAATTTGTTTAAAAAATTTCCATATTTTATTTTAGTCACGAATTGTTTGGTTTTTTGTTCAATAAATAAAATAAAAATTAATGAAAACTGTTTCTAATTAATTATCGGTAGTAAATTACTGAATGGTTGTGGCAACCAGGGATGTAACGAATATTCGCATATGCGAACGCAAATTATTCGCATCATTTTAACATATCTTCTTATTAGCTTCACACATTTTGAAGATATTAATACCAATGGAAACCTCTGCCACTTCTCTTCAAAACAGTTAAAAAAAATATGTTTGTCATTGTGGTACCAGGAGGTAAAAATATGGAAAACATTCTTAATACTGGAATATCCTGGAAAAGTATCAATTCAGTTCCTTAATTTTGTTAGTACTAAAGGGTCAAACTATTATTCGCATTCGCAAAAATGCATATTTCACTATTCGCATTCGCAAGAAATATATTTCAATATTCGCTTTCGCTAAAGTCACCTTCGTTACATCCCTAGTGAGAGTAGACAGGACTACCAAAATTCGGTTGAGTTCAAACTGTTTTCTGTTTGTATGCATTCGATGACAGTCTATGTAATTTGTCCACAAATGGGCGGATCGGACCAAAGGGCGTGAACCGCCCATATGAGCCATGTTTTGAAAGTGATATATCTTGAACAATTTTTAGCGAGAGTGTTGTAATTTTGTGTATATGTATTTGGTGACAGTCTACGTGGTCCAAAAAATGGGCGGGATCGGAAATCCGGGGCAACGAAGTGGACCGGGTCCAGCTAATCTATACCCTGCAGAGAAATTGGAAAAAGTCTCTGAAAAGGACCGATTATGAGCTGGCCTAAAATGAACTAGATCCAGACTAGAGCAAAAGTAATGCAGCCAGAAACAGTTGAGCGCAAAAAACAACTATATAAATTATTGATTCATGGGGAGTGGCCTCGCCCATATAAGCCAACTTGGAGTTATAATTTTTTTAGTGATTCCTACCGTTCTTTCCCACGAATAGATTAACGAGATTTCTAATGTCCCTATATACTTCCATGATTGGGACTGGACCGTGATCCCAGATGGGCCACCAATCCTGGACTTTCTGGGGTCCAACTGGAAGTAGCTGGGAATCTGTGAGATTGGTCCAAAAATGGGCAGGATTGGACCAATGGGCGTGGCCCCATCCATATAAACAAAATTTTGAAATTGAGATATCTTGCCCATTTTGCGAGCGAGAGTGCTGTAATTTTGTGTATAGGTATCTTTGCCAGTCTACGTGATTGGTCCAAAAGTGAGCGGGCTCGGACCTTTGGGTGTGGGCCGGCCCATGTGAGCCATGTTTTTAAATGGAGATGTATTGAACAATTTGTTAGCGAGGGTGCTGTAGTTTTGTGTATTTGGATTTGTCTACATTATTACTCCAAAAATTGGCGGGATCGGAAATCTGGGTTAACGAAGTGGACCGGGTCGGCTAGTAAGATATAAAGTTAAAACTTTGTAAATATGAAGTACTATAAAAAAATGCAAATACTTGAGTGAAAAATAATTCTGAATTCTGTGAACCTGGTCCATGTAGCAATGTTTAGAGCAATTTTCATTGATTTTAAAAGATCCTTCCAGAATAAAAAATTATATGTAAAGGGTGCTTGTTTCGACTTGAGGTTTTCAAGAAGAAATAAAACGCATATAATTTAATGTTATGGCTAAGAATTTACCTTTATTTTAAAGATAAAGGTTGTCATTATGTTTTAAAAACGATTTCGGGCAAGTGGCCGCCACGGCTGGCTCGAATAAACTTCAGCCGAGAGGCCCAATTATAAAAATTAACCCGTTATCGATAAATGTTTGCGAGAAATGGCAATTTCCATCTACAAAAATTACGTTTTTTATAAATAACAAAAAAATATGTGTTTTCGGCAGCACGCCACGCCCGCAATTACAAATATTTTGATCTAATTTTTGGCTACCTTATGGTGTTTTCTTTCCCAAAAAAATTATGTTGACCTGTCAGAGAGCAACATTTTAATAATGTCGCCTACACCCTCTTGAACTGCTTTATGGTCAGAATCGAAAACAAAAATGCAAAAAGCCACCCGTTTAACTGACAAAAAAATTAAAACAATGAATAGTCCACGGCGCACCTAAATAAAGGATCTGTCCAAACTTCATTAGAAAAAAAACACGCACGTACACACGCGGGTATTTAGGCTATTTGCTCGACGCCGAAAAACATCTGTTTTGTAGGGCAGCTTCCACTCCTTCGATTAAATACAGAGCTGAAATGTTGCATGTTTAAACCGCACAAGTGCGACATTATTTAAAAAAGAAAACGAAACCCTTTCACAGTGCAGGTTTTTTTTACAAACGAAAACAAAAAGGCATTTTGGCGACGATGGCAGAAAAAATTTTGCATTTTTTGGCACAAAATAAAACACCATTAACTTTAATATATTTACTATTGAATGGTATAGGTGATGAAAAAAATTTAGGTGTTGGCCAGTAAAATTCAATTCTGGACCACCGTGCGCCGTCTTGTTGGACCCAAAGGTCGTCCACCTCAACATCCTCCAATTCAGGCATGAAAAAGTTATTAATCATGGCTCTATAGCGTTCCCCAATATGGACCAATGATTCCCTCTGCCCATAGAGCACACCAAACAGTGACTTTTTGTGGATGTAACGGCGTCAGAACAATGGCTTGTGGATTATCATTATTCCAAATGCGTCAATTTTGTTTATTAACGTACTTATTCATCCAAACGTGACCTTTGACCGAATATTGAACGCAGCACGCGACGCGTCGCGCGAACCGAACCATTATTTTGGTAATAAATTTGAACGATTTGCGTTGTTCTGGAGTAGGTCTATTCATTTGTAGTGTGCGCCCTTAAAAGGTTAATGCTAGGAAAATAATAATAATAAAATAATTGAATGAATGTTACAAGAGAGAAGAAGGAGCATCAACCAAACAGCTGTTTTGATATAAAAACACATTGATGATGGCAGGCAAAAACAGGAACAAAACGAAAAGTATGAAAGCAAAAGTTTGGACGGTGGAAAATCGGAAAATGTCGGCCTTTTTTCCTGCTGACCTAGAAGAAGACGGTCAAGTGGCTCTACACCGATACTCAACTTTTTCATTACCAACAAAGAACGCAAAGATAAAATTTAAAAAAAGTTTTTGGAATTTTTATTTGAAACATTTAAATTTTAAATTAAACGAAACAAAGAAACACAAGTATACAAAGTTTAAATAAACACACATACATACATATTTTTCACATCACAATACAACACCACGAGGGAGCCACCGCTGACCAGTCCAACGTTGGAGGCGCAGATTTGGCATCACCAAGCTTGGGATGCCTGGTATTCCAAAAGTGTCCACCATCAACATAATGTGACTTCGGACGACCAGGACTAAATAAAAAACAAATACAAATAGAAAGTGATTAGTGCCGGGGATATCTATGTAAGGGCAAAATCGTGTACTCACCTACAAAAATCAGACCCTTTTGTGCAGTGCATGTTACTCGGTGTGAGCTCAGGCCTAGGGACATTCCGCTTGTGTTAGGGGGACGTTTGACCCACTACACACAGTTTCGTCAGTGCTAGATAGGAGAAATAAACGGCAAGAGTAAAATAAATTATTTGTATTTTTCTTAACAAGAAAAAAAACAAACATCGATCCTTATACTTACCAAGAACTCGGACGAAGGCGGACGACACACTTCGAAGAATACTTCGCCATCGTCATATCAGACAGCCGTTGCCAGTCCTCAGCTCCAGCCTTTCATCAGCTATTTCACCATCCGTTTCGTGCCTGCTGAAGACGACCTCTGGAACCTAGCTCCGTGAAAGAAGAGAAACAAGAAATGTATTAGAAAACGCCATTTAAATGAAATTGATTTTCTCAACTTAAAATCAATTTAGAAACAAAGAAAACAATCAAACAACATTCATCTGATAGCTTTTGTCATTTCTTTTCCCTTTTCAACAATAACAAATTGTTTTTTTATATTTTTTTTGTGATTGATTTTAAAAGTACATTTTGAATTATATACGAAATTTACATTTTTATCAGCACAAACAGGTGTGATTAACGCTCAATTGACATATGACCGTTTAATAATTGATTCTACAAAAGCTGTAATTTGCACTAAATTTTATTTCAAGAACTAGACTGCCCTCCTAAGAAAGAAAGTCGTATCTCCATTTTAGTAGTTTTGAGATATTTAGCTTTTACGTTTTTTGACTTTCGCGGCTTCAGTTGTATGTTATGGTGGCAGGTTTTACCAGCTCACATAGTCTAATTTAGGTTCCTAACCTAAACCTAATAGTAGAATGCCTGATATTTAAGAAACGTAAAAGCTAAATATCTCAAAACTACTAAAATGTATATGTGACTTTTTTCTTAGGAGGGCAGTACTCCTCTGTAGAATTTAATATGTATTTGTCGGCGGCCGGAAGTTGGACCCCAAGGAAATGCAGCCAAATTGAAAATGAAAGTGCGCCCAAATTTGGGGCCTATTTTCGTTACAAAAAGTGCTTTAGGAAATTACATCCCCATTCAAGAAAACAGAAAAGACATATTCTAATTATAACTCTTTTTTGCGCGGTCGGCCTACTCCTTTTGTTACATTTGCAAAATTTATTGTTAAAATTCTCAATATATACATACTACATATATGTAAAAATTTAGGACTATGGCGCTTTTTAAAAAAAAATAATTTTTGATCAAAACAAAATGTATATTTCTTCAAATTACTGCTATTTTTTACTTTAAAAAAATGTCCTCCGGAGGTTCCAATGGCTCTTGTAAATATCACAAATGTCCTCCTTTTCTGACACAAAAGTCCTCCTATTCGAAAAATGTTTATGGTAACCCTGCGTAAGCAGAGATGCAGACTTGGGATACCAAGAAAGAATATATTGAAGGTATCATGGTGAGGTCGGTTCGATCTCTAGAGGGTGGGCCTAGTCCTGGCAAGTCATCAGCCAGGCCAATTCTGACTGTCTCCGAGTAGTTCCTTCCTTTCTTTTCATTTGTTGTTACTTTTCTCTTTCTTTCCCTTCATTTTCCATTATTTTCTCCCTCCTTTCTCTTGGTTCGGGTTCCCCTTTTCTCTCTTTTCTTTTTATGGATGTCAACGACCGGTATGATTTTCTTTTTTTTGTTTTGCTGTTGTCCAAACGTCAGAATGGTTGACAAGAACCACCCCCATCCGTCGAGCTTAGCCGCGCGAAACGCCAGCATACCGGCAAAGCCAATCTTCTGGCAGCAATGGTCATTCAAAAAGTGGCAACCTAGTGGATAGTTGTCTTTAGACAATGGGAACTAGCATTACACATTATGAAATGGAAAACCAAACTGAGCATAAATCAAGTGAAAGACAAACTCCGAAGCTGTGGTGCCAGATTGAAAACCACACGTCCAAAAAAATACCCTGTACAAACTGATCTCACAAAGACCCTTAAAAGGTATGAGCCCACAAATGTATGTGTATATACTGATCTACAGGAAATGAGATTTTACGCCAAATGGGTTTTAACCACTTGACCGCTGAAACTCCTGTAAAAGCTAGAAAGGTGAAATTTAACATAGTCGTTTTTTGGCCTTTAATATTATTTTTCTACTTCTGACACATATTAAGTGATACGAAGATAAAATAATATGTAGTACTATACACGGGAAAAACAATTTTGAATTCAAAATTCTTTAAGAACTAAAAATCTGCAAGTTATGTGTATGTACATACATACTGAGTTCAAAGGAGATGCGAAAAAAACTATCAGATTTCCAGCTTGGGGTCAACCCGGACATAAAATTTAAACCTTGAAATCATTTTCGAAATATATCGCTCAATGAGGTAACCTACCAAACATGATCAATTTTGAATCTTCAGAAGGTGGTCAGTGTAGCAATTTTCATGCTTCCAATAATTTAAAAATCCCATAAAGTGCTATGGACCTACACATATATGAACATTTTCTTGTTGACTGGTATTAAACAATAATACTATTTATTTAACTATTCCATGGTTGACTTTTTTAACCATAAAAATTGTTAATATTAAAATAAAATTGTTATTTTAACAATCCATTGTTGAATTTTTTTAACCATGACAATTGTTAATATTTACATTTCATAGTTAATTTATTGAAACAATGCATGTTCAATTTAACAATGAAATTGTTAATATTATTAACTATGAAGATTAACTATGAAGAGGAGATTAATGACAAAGGCAATCTGATAGAAAGCCGATGTCCCACCAAAATCATAATAGGAATAGATATAAAAATCAAGGATTGGGCAAATCAAAGGAAGATTTCTTCGAAGGAAGTGCACTAATTTGTATATTAAAAAAAGTATGCATGCATACCTCTTTTCCTGTCATTTTAGATTTAGGTTAGGGTGGCAGCCGTTTTTTTTTTTTTTCTTTAGCTCATATAGACCAGTTTATATCCCTAGTGGTACCACGGACTAAAATGCCCTTCATCGAAACCAGCCTGTTTGATATACAAATGTATCGATAGCACGAATATTGGTACTGGAAAGATCTGTTAGGCAGCCTAGAAAGGCCGACCCAAGTAGGTCCAGTCGTCGTTTACTCAAAGCGGGACAGTCGCATAGCAAGTGCTCAATGCTCTCCACTTCCTCATCTCCACAGCTTCTGCAGAAGTCATTAGAGTTAATACCCAATCTTCTGGCGTGTTCGCCTATCAGGCAGTGTCCCGTCAGAACTGATACTAACGTAGACAATCTTTTCCTTTCTAGTGCGAGGAGATATTTTGACCTTCTCAGGTCATACCTTGGCCAGATTTGTCTAGCTACCCTTCAGGTGCCGATTTGTGTCCATCTTTCGTTGCAATGTCTGTGTGCCTCTTGCCTAAGCCAAAGCTTGCACGTGGATAGTGGCTCACCAATATATGCAAATTCTTCGAGAATTTGTAAAGTCGTCCCTTTCCTAGCAAGTTCATCGGCTTTGCAGTTCCCCGGGATATCCCTATGCCCAGGCACCCATATGAGGTGTATATTAAACTGCTCAGCCATCTCGTTAAGAGATCTGCGGCAGTCGAGGGCTATTTGTGAATTTAGGGATGTGGCCTCCAGAGAATTGATAGCAGCCTGGCTGTCGGAGTAAATGACAACGCCAGTGTTGGTTACTATGTTGCGACTCAGCCACTTGGCGACTTCCCATATTGCCATTATTTCGGCTTGATAGACACTGCAGGTATCTGGTAGTCTGTGAGCTATATCCAAATTAAGTTCTTCACAGTGTACTCCGAAGCCAACCTTTTCATCAAGCTTCGAACCATCCGTATAGATGTGGAGATGGTTTCTATTTCCGAGTATTCTGCCATCCCATTCATCCCTGGCTGGTATCATAGTGATGTAGTTCCTCTCAAAGGTGCGCACCGTTGATATATAGTCCACTCGGTCGGTTACCATAGCACTACACTTTGATATCCTCATGTGACTGTAGTTCTTGTACCTCCACATTGGTAGGCAGTTTAATCTTAGTGCCGCTTTGGTTGCAACTTCTCTCGCCACAACATTAATCGGCAGTATATGGAGAAGGGCTTGTAGAGACTCAGTCGCTGTAGTGCTTAACGCTCCGCTTGTGCACAGGCAGGCAGTTCTCTGAACCCTTGATAGCAGGTTTGTGATGGTTAGTTTGTCAGTTGCCGTCCACCATACCACAATGCCGTATAACAGTATTGGACGAACCACTGCTATATATATCCAATGGACAATTTTAGGAGAGAGGCCCCGCCGCGACCCTACTGCCTTCCTGCAGGAATATAGGGCGATGTTGGCCTTCTTTACACGTTCCAGTACGTTTAGTCCGAATAACAGTTTCTATCCAAAAGTATTCCTAAAAATGTTGCACTTTCAGAAAAGACTAGATCTGTTCCATTTATCCGAGGAGGAGGGTCCACATGACCTTGCAGCCACAACGTTCTAGATCTAGCAGGATTTCATTCACCACTAGGTTCCATATTAGTGGAGACAGTACTCCTCCTTGTGGGGCCCCTCTGTTTACAAACCTTGTTAGAGTTGTGGACCCTAGACATGCTGTTATGCGTCTTCTGTTGAGTAGTCTTTGAATTAGACTTATCAAGCTAGAGTTCACCTTTAAATGTGACAATGCCGCGATTACCGCATCTGGGTGTATGTTGTTAAAAGCCCCTTCAATGTCATGAAACGCCACCATGGTGAATTCTTTGAAATGTAGGGACGATTCGATAGTGCTCACAAGTTCGTGCAGGGCTGATTCTGTAGACTTTCCCAGGGGATAATGTACTTTAACATTTTCTGCTGTTTATAGCCCAGCTTATTCTAGATCTCTCAGTCGACAAGCTAGCGACGCTCGCATTCCACTCGCACTCTTGTTGGTCCTGTTGATCCCCGGGCTCTGTTTATGAGTTCCCCGGAAAATGTGTGTCGAGCAGTACACTTAGCGATTGCTCGCTGTTTTTTGTCCAGTTGTTTGCCTCATCCTGCAAATACCCTACGTACAAGGTGAAGTGGGTAGTACCTTCCTCAGCCTTGCGGCATCGGAGACCTTTTCCACTTCGCCACAGAAGGAATACCAAGAGCGTCTTTGCGCCTTCCTAAGCTCCTTCTTATAGATCTCGAGTTGCCCTTTATATGCATCCCAATCATTAAAGGCTCCAGTAGATTTCGCCTTGTTGAATAGTTTGATGCAGGTCTTTTTCCTTGCCGTTAGCTCAGAAGTCCACAATTGAGGTTTACTTTTACCCTAGTACCTTGTTTTTGGACAGGCTTCTTCAAGGGAACTATTGAATGAAGTGGTGATATGCTCGACTGAGAATGAGTGGTCAGCTCGAGCTCGTCAGACGTTGCTTCTTCTACTACTTCCCTGAAGAGAGCTGTCGCTATTGCAGCTTCATACGGAGAGTAACTGGAGACCACCCAGTATATGCCGATCTCCAGACTAGCAGATGTTTGTTCTTTACCACTTAAATTAGTCAGGAGAAAAATACTTAGATATTTTCTGGCCAAAATGCAGGTTCTTGCAGTGCCTTCACAGTTGGCCACAAGCAGTTTAAAGTTTGGTGTCTTGATACCGCACACCCGTCCTCCTACCACATCGGGGTCCTGGATCAGGACGATGTCTACTGCACCTGTGGACAGGCGCAGCAATAGAGCCGCTGAGGCTGCTTTAGAGTGATGGATGTTAATCTGTAGAATTCTTACCATCATTGGTAATGGACAGACTGACATCCACCCCGACAAGGGTGTTATCGAACTCTTCGTCCGTATCACCGGGGAGCATGTCCCCGCCATATGCGTCAAAGAGTCCGGAGACTTCCCTCAGCCCCTTAGTGTTTTCATCCTCAGAGAATGACGTTACAGATTTTCTGTTAGAGTTAGAGTCACCAGAAGTAATGGTCGTGTGGACCTCCGCACTTCCAGAAAGCCTTGTATCAACCACGACGACTCGGCTTCCGCAGTGGGAGCTATATCCTGCTTGTATACCTTCAAGACTATAGTCTCGAAACCATATTGCAGGGTTGCACTTGCACTTTGTATATGGGAGGTGGATTCAGCGTTATGGATCAAATTGACCTGTCGCTTTTTACCATCCGCCTCACCCACCTTGCTAATTCTCCAATTATGGGTTTCCTGTCATTACTACGCACAACTTACCAACAGTTTCATGGCCGGACTCCCAGCACGAGCAGCCACCGATAAAGAAACACCTGGAAAGAACAAGGTTAGAAAATATTAGTACACGCAAAGAAAAAATTCGTTTCTGCGAACTTTTGGTAAGTTGTGCCTTTTCACTTATATATAAGTGTATAAAAAAAATATTTTTTTTTTGGAAAAGGCACAACTTACCAAAAGTTTAAGGCCGGACTCCCAGAACGAGCAGCCACCGGTATAGAAACTACTGAAAAGAAAAAAACAAAAACATTAGAAACTATTCGTTTATATGTATGTATGTAGGTATTTAAAGGGTCCGCCATCTAACGTTTTTTTTCAACTAGTGCTTATTTCGTGAATGGTAACACTTAGCTCATGTCTGATTTGACAGATAATTAGTTTTATCCTTCCGCTGAACGAATATGGTTGCGTATACGCTTCAACAACGCTGGGAAATATTGCGACATTACTTGGAAAATTTAGATTTTAAATTTTTTTTCATTTGATTTAGATTTTTTCATTTTGATCCTGGCGGGTGTGTAAACAAGCAAAATTGTCGCATTTGGGGCACAGAAAACACGCACGCATACATTGGAAAGCCGATACACCCAAAACGAGTCACTGTTTGGTGCGGATTTTGGTCCAGAGGCATAATTGGGCCATTTTTCTTCGAAAATGAGCAAAGAGTGGCCGTTACAGTCAATGGCGATCGTTATCGGGCCATGTTGAACGAATTTTTGTTTACAAAAATTGAAAAGGAGGATATTGGCAACATTTGGTTTCAACAGGATGGCGCTACGTGCCACACAGCCGAAGCTACACTCGATGATCTGAACATGACGAAAAACTGGCTATAGATTAATTTTTTTCCAGTTTTCTCTGTTTACTGTAATGTAAATTAATGTGAAAATACTTGCAGCTTGACCTTGTTGACGCTAATAATCTATAATATGTATGCGGTTTGTGCGTTGAATATATAAACAATATTTAAACAACCGGAAAACTATAGTATACATCTCTCAATCAAATATAGTAGGAAGATAATGACAAAATAGGTTTTTTTTAATTTTTGGGCCTGCGAAAAGGGCTATTGGAAATTTTTATAAAAACGTATACCGATCTAGAAAACGAAGCACACAAATGTTGAGCAAGAAATGTCTTAGGTCGATACTAAAAACGTTGATCCATATCCTATTTAAGGAAATAAGTTGTTGGTACAATGGGGGCTCATTTTGTGAAGTCTGGTTGTAGAATTAGAAATATTGATTTCGCATCCATGGCGTAGAGTATATGGGATTTTTTACATTAAGCGTAGAGAGTTTATAAAATATTCACTGGCAACACTGGACCAAAGCAAACTAGACAGGCAGAGGAGAGACTGTCACTTATTCGGTCAGGCCGATAAGCAAACAACAACAATGTGTCCCGCTGCAACCCACACTACGTCAACCGACGCGCATGCAGTTCGGCGGCTCTCTCGTTGATTTGCTTCCAGTGTTTAATTACGTATGTATGTATGTCCGTTTGTACTGAAGAGTGGTGAGAGAAAAATAAAGACTGACAATTATTACACGTTACATTTTCTGTTTTTGTTTAATTTTTGTTATTTTCATTACAACTTATTCGGTCATGCACGACGGGAGAACGAACAAACACATCCCCAAAAACCCACTCATAAGCTCACGGTGGCAGAGCTGCCTTTTATGTTCAGGCCGCCGCCTCCATTCGAAGTGGTGAGTTGGATTTTGGTGTGAGCTTTGCAGTAAAGAACACTCAAACACGACACACTCTTTCACTCAGCCATATTTGCTACTTGGTCAGTCAGACAGTCTGGCATACATAACAGTCGCGCGAGACTTGTATTCTCGAGAAGGGCGCGCGTGTTCTTAATTGTGTGCGTTGGCAGTTCTGTGTGGAATGGACGAGGGGCGAAGCCAACAACATATCATTAGTGCACACAAACAAACTTTCTCATTCAAGTTGTTGATTGTGTATGCTACTGTGGTTGATACGAGTATCTCTCTGTGGAAAAACGAGCACCAATTAAGCTCTTCTCTCGCCACCGCAATTCAGTTAACGACGCGAATGTGTTTCGAATTAACGCGGTGGCCTTTTTGCCGGATCAAGCGCATCACTAGTACCTATCAAGAGCGTCGGCATTACAAGCGCTTCGACGAAAACGAGATTCGTGTATTCATTCATTCGTATGTATATACATACATATGTATATGTACATTCATATATATTACATAGCTTACCTCCCTCCACCGGGCAATGGGTCTGTCTTATTCTCTTCAGACAGACGGTGAACCCTACACGTATACGATCGCAATTACGCATAGAAATACAGATACGACGCTATACACTGTGCGTAGTTCGAGGGGAATGCGTCAAATTTAAATGAATTCATGTGGAATCGAAAACAACATTTGCAAACCAAGAAAGCAAACTCGCTAAAATTAATTACAAAATCGACATTGCGGCGGTCGCGGCGTATCTTTTCGGTGTTCTCATTGATCGATATTTAGTGTTGGTCAGCGCAAATTCGCTACGCATGGGCATCAACATATACATACACAGATATAACACCTGACTAGTTACATGCATTCTTTCTGTGTTGGATGTTTGACTGCTGCTGCTACTGTTTTCGCCTCTGTGCTCGTAGCGCGTTCATCAGATAAAAGTGCGTCCACGGTGGAGTATGGAATCTCCCCCAAAACATTCTGCTGTCAGCTTAACTAGTGGTAGCAATTCCAGCGGCGGCAGCTGCGAAGCTGTTAATTTGGTTAATTCTAATATGTCTCCGGCTGAAATAAGTTGTCCTTTAAGTACAGCAACACTACCGCCGGCTCCCATTCCACTTCCTTCGTCAGGTAATTTCCATCAGTTTTGTTTGTTTATGAATGAGTGTGAAGACCTTCCGACGGGATCACACATCCTTAGATGGTACTGCTCGACTAAATAATAACAACAAGAACGAAAATATTATACTATTTCTCACCACACCACTCGGTGGTACAGTGTAATTATAAGCTTGTTTTGGGCCAGACAAGCTGACCCAAAGAGTGCACCGACGCCAATCATTTTTTTGCGCAGACGCCGTACTCCAAGGCCAATTTAGGCTCAAACGCAGTAGCCGAAGCGAACCGACTAAAAATTTTATACTAAAAAAATTCAGAAGAAATTGAGATTTCGCTTAAATCTAGTTGCTCACAACTTCAATGATTTGCTTAATTTTTTGATAATTGGTAGGAAATAAAATTCTAAGTAAACAATGCCAAGTAAAAGATTTTAAGTTAGTCCTGACCATAAGTTATAGATGGGTTTTCGAAAAATTTAACTATGTAATTGCAAAGATTATTACAATGGCGTTGCAAAATGTTGGATGCAAACTTTTAGTTGGGCCTTCAGTTCTTTAGATAGGGCCCTTTTTATATATACATTTTTGTAAAAAGATCGCACGAGATTTGTTTTGATTGTTTTCCTTATACGTATGCATTGTTTATGGAAATGTGAAATATGAAGCTAATCTCTAGTATTTCTAGAAAAGTAGAATGGCAAATTTTTCTGAGTATAATTTTAGTGCACAACCGTTTTTATACCCTATACCTCTCTTTGGTACAGTGAGAATTTTCTTTAAATATTCTTTAAACGTAGGTAATTGGTATGAAATAGAATTCTAAGCAAACAATGCCAAGTAAGAGATTTTAAGTTAATCCTGGCCATAAGTTATAGATGGGTTTTCGAAAAATTGAACTAATTACAAAGATTATTACAATGGCGTTGCAAAATGTTGGATGCAAACTTTTAGTTGGGCCTTCAGTTTTTTAGATAGGGCTCTTTTTATACCCTACACCACACTGTGATACAGGGTATTATGACTTTCTGCATTTGTTTGTAACACCTAAAAGGAGAAGAGATACCCCATTGTTTATTATACCGATCGACTCAGAATCACTTTCTGAGTCGATTTAGCCATGTCCAGGCAGAGATAGTTTTCTTATTACATGAATAAACACTGCCAAATTCGGGGAAAATCGGTTCAGATTTAGATATAGTCCCCATATATATGTTTCACCCGATTTGACATGTAAGCGCTGTAGAAACCGTATTTTACATCCGACCTGTACGAAATTCGGCAGAGAAAGTTCTCTTATTACATGAATAAACACTGCCAAATTCGGGGAAAATCGGTTCAGATTTAGATATAGCCCCCATATATATGTTTCACCCGATTTAACATTTAAGCGCTGTAGAAATCGTGTTTTATATCCGATCAGTACGAAATTTAACAGAGAGAGTTTTTTTATTACATGTATGAACACTGCCAAATTCGGGAAAATCGGTTCAGGTTTAAACATAGTCCCAATATATATGTTACACCCGATTTGACATGTAAGCGCTGTAGAAACCGTGTTTTATATCCGATTAGTACGAAAATCGGCAGAGAGTTTGCTTATTACATGTATGAACACTGCCAAATTCTTATCGCAATGCCAATTATCGTATTGGTAGGTGTAGGGTATTATATAGTCGGCCCCGCCCGACTTTCTGTCTTTCCTTACTGGTTATATTTAAATTTTTGTAAAAAGATCGTACGAGATTTGTTTTGATTTTTTCCTTATACGTATGCATTGCTCATGGAAATGTGAAATATGAAGCTAATATTCTGGCTATGATTTCAATGTGGGATGGCCCTCTCCAGTATTTCTAGAAAAGTAGAATGGCAAATTTTTCTGAGTATAATTTTAGTGCACAACCGTTTTTATACCCTATACCAAAGAAAATAAATTTATAAAGAAGTTCCGTCAAGTAGCGAGTAGTCTATCAGTGACGAACGAATAAAAATTTGATTTCCGCGAGTGATTTTTTTTTGCGTATTTCAAGACCGATTTCCGAGATTTTTTTGTTATTATCACATTTAGAAAATTAATATCTATCGTTAAGTACCAAAAAAGTTCAAAAAAATACCCCAGAAAACTATATTTTTCGCGTTTGAAAATCATTTCTATTCGTTCGTAACTCACGAAAATGTAAACAAAGTCACTACGGAACATCTGTGTAATAGAGGGTCTGTGCCCTATACCACTCTTTGGCACAGTGAGAAAAAGGATATAGGAAACTAAATACAGAAAGTATACGGTCAAAATTGACTTCGGAGTCGAAAGTGATAAAAAAGGAAAAAAATGGAGCCAAATAACATTTGTTGCCCTGAAATTTTCTTTAAATATTCTTTAAACGTAGAGGATGTCCGCCTCAACATTTCGTGTGTGTGGGAACCGACCCATACTAATGCACATTTAGTATAAAATGTACTGCAAGAGAAATCGTATTTTGGCTCTCCTGGACATTTTGATTGTTCTTTTTTTCTAGGAATCCACAGATATACTCGATATTTGCAATCTAATCGTTATGGAAGCTGTACTTTACATTCTGTCATTACGAAATTCAGTAGAAGTTTTTTTCTTGAACCTAGAACGAATTCTGCCAAATTTGGTTAAAATCGGTTCCGATTTTGCTATAGCCCCATATACAGACATGTTCCTTCCGATTTATGCATTTTAATGCTATATGAGCTGTGTAGTATCTCTAAAGTGACCATTCTCCCGCTTTTGGCGGGACCATCCCGCTCATTGCATTCGGGTCCCGTTTAAATTTAAAGCAGTCCCGCTTAAATTTAAAGCAGTCCCGCTTTTTCAAAATTTTCTTCAATCATTTTGAAATTTGGGGAGTGAAGTCTCTTGATCCAGAGAATACGGCTGTCGATTTTGAATGAAATCGGTTCAGATTTAGATATAACCCCAAAAATGTCTATATCCCGATTTTCATCTATGCGCTATCCGCATTTCTCAATAGATCTTTATAAAATTTAACAGATAACAGTTGTTGAACCAAAAACAACGCACATCGGGGTATTTCAACGATCTTTGCGGCCAAAATTATTTTTGAGCTTATTTCTATTCTACATGATATAAATGAATAAAACAGACTCTTTTTGAAAAATCAGATACATTTATAGATAAAACAAGTAAGAAAGTTGACTAAGGTATACCCTTACTTTGTGAGTAATGTAATATACTCGTATTTTATTTATTTATACATTTTACTAATTAATCTGTCAATTTGTGTGGGAGGTACCAGAAGGGGTTTAACAAATACACCTACTTCTCGGTAAACAGTAGATTATTTAAATACATTGCAATGTGCCGAACTATAAGCACTTATGTGTGTTAAAACACAATTTATTGAATCCCAATAATTATTTTATAGCCGTAAATATTACGTGAATACCCTTAATTCTGTTTTTCCAATAATGTATCATATTACAAAACTGCACTGATTGCAATTTTAAGTAATTGATTTTGATTCGTCAATTTGCCATAAATTTTAACATTGTAAAATTTTAATGTCAGCATAATAATGGTATAAATATCTGCAATAAAGAATCACCAGTGTCTCAGAAGTAAAAAACCGTTTTACCAGTCTTTTCACCTCTTCAAGTTACAAGTGCTTGAAGAATCCAAAAACAAAAAAATTAGTACAATCAAAATTCAAGTGTTTGGAATGACTTATACTAATTCGTTATAAACAATGTGCACTGGTATATTAACGTTACGACCTATTCAATTTTGGTATGATTTGGTCATTTTGTGTGGCCCATTTTTTGCCGGACTATAGGCGCTACAAAAACATTATACTGTACAAACTTTCAAGTATTTTTATGCACTTGTATTAAAGTTATAAGCAGTTAAATTTTGATGCAAAATGGTCCATTTGTGTGGGTGGTACCAAAAGAGAATCAATATTTCACTAAATTTTAACCCTTTGTGTGGGAGGTACCAGAAGGAGTGGACCAATATGGCCCATCTTCGAACTTAGCCGGAGATAGAAAAACTATTACCGTATACCAAATTAAAAGTCAATCGGTTACTCCTTTCGAGAGTTATCATGCGCACCTGCTACCAGACAGACGGACGAACGGACATTGACCCAAAACGAATATCCGCCGAACATAAAGGGTCCGCCAAATAACTTTTTTTTTGAAAATGCTATAAAAAAAACTACTGAATATTTTCTCAAATTTCTTTTTTTATTTGAAAGTACAATCCTTCCGGTTAATAATGGAAAATAACTTCATTCAAATGGCTGCCTCGGCTGGCCATGCAGTAGCCTACACGATCGGTCCAATTTTTAAGCACATTATCGATTGTGTGCAGCAGTATTTCACCAATGGCTTCACGAATATTGTCCTTTAAAGCGTCAATTGTCTCTGGCTTGTCGGTGTAACACTTATCTTTGAGGGCACCCCATAAATAATAGTCCAACGGTGTCAAATCGCAGCTCCGAGGTGGCCAAACGACATCAGCTCTGCGGCTGATAATGCGATCTTCAAAAACAGGGCGCAAAACATCGAGTGTAGCTTCGGTTGTGTGGCACGTAGCGCCGTCCTGTTGAAACCAAATGTTGCCAATATCCTCCTCTTCAATTTTTGTGAACAAAAATTCGTTCAACATGGCCCGATAACGATCGCCATTGACTGTAACGGCCACTCCTTGCTCAGTTTCGAAGAAAAATGGCCCAATTATGCCTCTGGACCAAAATCGGCACCAAACAGTGACTCGTTTTGGGTGTATCGGCTTTTCAATGAATGCGTGCGGGTTTTCTGTGCCCCAAATGCGACAATTTTGCTTGTTTACATACCCGCCAAGATCAAAATGAGCTTCATCTGAAAAGATGTTTTTTTTTTGGCAAAATCGGCATCTTCTTCTTCGGCATATTTCCCAGCGTTGTTCAAGCGTATACACAACCATATTCGTTCAGCGGAAGGATAAAACTAAATATCTGTCAAATCAGACATGAGCTAAGTGTTACCATTCACGAAATAAGCACTAGTTGAAAAAAAACGTTAGATGGCGGACCCTTTACTTAGGGTCTTAGATCACTCCTACGATGTGTTACACGTTTGGACGTAGCAAATGATATATACCCTCGTATCACTAAAGCTAGGGTATAAAGATAGAGATATTTATGGAAAAGATAAAAAATTAATAAAAAGTCATGTTTAAACTATACGTCTTCAGAAATCTGCTCCTCTTCGCTATCTAAAGAACTTTCTAATAGATTTTCAGACATAGTAGCAATAATTTCAGGTAAAAAAACATTTTTATAGGCCTCATGCTACTCAATTGGTTGCAATTGACTTTCTGCACTCATACTCGTCACTTTTATGCTTCTGGAGGTGGGTAAAAATATTTTTTTGCTTTTTGTACAACGCTATAACACGGAAAGAACTTTTTGTTAGTTTATCTAATTATGGGCGACCTGTCATAACGCCCAACGGACATAACGCCCAAAATTTTTTTTGGGCCTTATGACCTCTCTAAGTGCGTCATAACACCAAAATTTTGTTTTGGGACTTATGACCTCTCTAGGTGCGGACACAAGGCCCAAACAAGAAGGGACATAACCCCTTTATTTTCAATAGGGTATGATATAAGTTGATATTAAGTCTTAAAGCAATACGTATGATGAAGATAATAACTTCTTTCGCGCGCGCAATTTCTCGTAGAATTCTTTACACTTGGCTTTTCTGCAAATTCTTAAGTTCATATATTATTTTTCGATTTGATACTACCATATTTGAAATGTTTGGGAAATTAAATTTGGATAAGGCCCTATACGTATGATGAGGATAAGAATTTGCAGAAAAGCCGAGTGTAAAGAATTCTACGAGAAATTGCGCGCGCGAAAGAAGTTATTATCTTCATCATACGTATTGCTTTAAGACTTAATATCAACTTATATCATACCCTATTGAAAATAAAGGGGTTTCCTTTTGCTTTTTTGGGAAATTGTGGGGCAGGTGGAAGATATTTAGATTTGATTTAAATTGAAACATATCTTTAAAGTACTTCCAATAAATATTAAATTACCACTTAAATTATTACTATTTATTATTACAAAAACAAAAAAAGGACCTAAAGCCCAAAAAAGAAATTGGGCCTTATGTCCGAGCGTGGGTCGGTCATAAGGCCCAAAACAAAATTGGGCATTATGACCGCAATTAAAGAGGTCATAAGAAACAGCTCTTTCAGCCACCGTCGTCAACAAAATCGGTTCGACTTCAGATTCTGATTGGCGTTAGTGAAAATAAATAAAACATATTAAAGCCAAAAAATACAAGTGACCAAAATCTTGGCTTGATTAATGTTTCTGTGTTTGCCCCTTTAAATATATAACAATAATTATTATTAAATTTAACATTAAAATAATAAATTACATTTCATTGATCGAATCTTTTTATACCCTCACTTTAGTGTGACGAGGGTATATATCATTTGCTACGGAAAAAAGTGTAACACGTCGAAGGAGTGGCCTAAGACCCCAAGTATGTTCGGAGGAAATCCGTTTTGGGTCATTTTAAGTCGAATGAGCAATGTCCGTCCGTCTGTCTGTCTGTCTATCTGTCTGTCTGTCTGTCTGTCTGTGTGTCTGCTGGCTGGTGCGCACGATAACTCTCGAAAGGAGTAACCGATTGACCTCAAATTTGGTATGTGGTAATATTTTTTTCTATCTCCGGCTAAGTTCGAAGATGGGCCATATTGGTCCACTCCTTCTAGTACCTCCCCCACAAAGGGTTAAAATGTTGTGAAATATTGATTCTTTAATAACTGCTATACTACTTATACGAATGTTTTGAAATTCCACACATAGTATTAGTTTGTTAGTCGCTATCAACTCGAGAAAAATGGGCGAAGTCGCCACGTCCCTTTTGGTACCTCCCACACAAATGCACCATTTTGCACCAAAAGTTAACAGTTTATAACATTAATAACAGTGTATAAAAATACTTGAAATTTTGTACAGTATTATGCTTTTATATTGCCTAAAGTCCAGGGGAAAATGGGTGTTGTTGCCACGCCCCTTTTGGTACCTCCCACACAAAGGTACCTTTTTGCACCAAAAGTTAACAGCTTATAACATTAAAACCAGTGTGTAAAAATACTTGACATTTTGTACAGTGTAATGTTTTTATGGTGACTATAGCCCTGTGAAAAATGGGCGTTATTGCCACGCCCCTTTTTGTACCTCCCACACAAAATGCCTAAATCATACCACAATTTAATGTCTCATAACGTTTATACCAGTGCACATAAATGCTTATAAGTCGGCACAGTGAAATGAATTTAAAGTATCTAATGTTCAGCGAAAAATAGGTGTATATGATAAACCCCTTCTGGTACCTCCCACACAAATTGACAGAATAATTCGAGTAATATTCAATATTACATTACTCACAAAGTGAGGGTATACCTTAGTCGGTTTACCCGACTGAAACTTTCTTACTTGTTTTGTTGTTTGTTGTTTTTTTAGCTTTCTCATATTTTTATACCCTACACCACACTGTGGTACAGGGTATTATAAGTTTGTTTCACGGCAGATGTTTGTAACACCTTAAAATAACACAGCTAGACCCACCTTAAAGTATACCGATCGACTCAGAATCACTAGCTGAGTCGATTTAACGATGTCTGTCCGTCCGTTCGTCCGTCTGTCCATGTAAAGTTGTTCGTCGACTACAGGTCGCAATTTCACTCCGATCGTTCTGAAATTTTGCAGTTTAGCGTATTTCGCGGCTGTTAAGATCGCTATTGAATTTGGTTGAAATCGGTTCAGATTTAGATATAGCTCCCATATATATCTTTCGTCCGATTTGGCCCTTTAGTCCTATAGAAGCTGTATTTTACATTCTTTGTTGGTTCATTCATTTTACATGAACCAACATTGCCGAATTTGAAGAAAATCGGTTAAGATTTAGCTATAGCTCCCATATATATCTTTCGTCCGATTTGGCCCTTTAGTCCTATAGAAGCTGTATTTTACATCCGATCGTTTTGAAATTTAGAATGGTAGAGTTTCTTGGTCCATGAACCAACATTGCCGAATTTGAAGAAAATCGGTTAAGATTTAGCTATAGCTCCCATATATATGTTTCGTCCGATTTTGCTCTTTAGTCCTGTAGAAGCTGTATTTTACGTTCTTTGTTGGTTCATTCATTTTACATGAACCAACATTGCCGAATTTGAAGAAAATCGGTTAAGATTTAGCTATAGCTCCCATATATATCTTTCGTCCGATTTGGCCCTTTAGTCCTATAGAAGCTGTATTTTACATCCGATCGTTTTGAAATTTAGAATGGTAGAGTTTCTTGGTCCATAAACCAACACTACCGAATTTGAAGAAAATCGGTTAAGATTTAGCTATAGCTCCCATATATATGTTTCGTCCGATTTGGCCCTTTAGTCCTATAAAAGCTGTATTTTACATCCAATCATTTTGAAATTTAGAATGGTAGAGTTTCTTGATCCATTAACCAACATTGCCGAATTTGAAGAAAATCGGTTAAGATTTAGCTATAGCTCCCATATATATGTTTCATCCGATTTGGCTCTTTAGATCCAATCGTTTTTATACCCTACACCACACTGTGGTACAGGGTATTATTTAAGTATAAAATGTCCCAAAAGTAAATTTATGTAAACAATTTATACATGAATTACAAAATTTATATATCAGAGTTATTCAATATTACGAGAGTGGTGTAGGGTATTAGATAGTCGGCACCGACCGACTTTAGCCTTTCCTTACTGGTTTATTTTGTGTTTGTTTTGTGGTTACTTAAGTGGATATAGCACCTCGAAGACCAAAAGTATTAACATTTTCGTGCGAAAAGTATTTGAAATAGTTTTTTTTGCTTGAAATTAATTCAAATATTTTCTATACTAAATCTTTAGTAGATTTTTTGACTTTTCTGGAGTTTAAATTACTAAAAACATAAATTGCACTTCCGATTTTGTGAACGTTTTAAACCGAAATTTATTTTCACGTTTTCTGTGGAAGCTAAAAACGTGTCCGGTTTCAAAAACGTAAATTCTTGTACGATTTTGCACTCTGTGACATGCCTGTATGTTGCCGTTTAAATCGAAATGGGCCTCGTCAGACATGAAAAGACAGTTCAACATGAAATAAAATTCAACATAAAATTCAAAGCTAATCGGGAAGTCTGCTGCGTTCAGTTTGTTGCCCATTTGAATTTTATATGGGAATAACTCCAAATCTTTGTGCATAATTGACTGCAATGACTGTCTGCTTATACCCATTTGAGCGGATAAGCTTCTTGTCGAAACTCTTGGATTGTTTTGTATGGCAGCAGCGATTGTTTCCTCCGTCCGAACTGAAGGGTTTCGATGGTAGGGTCTTCCGTTGGCTGTCCCATGCTCGGCGAAATTGTTAACAAGTCTCATTATGGTCCATCTGATCGGAGGATTGCCGCCAAACGTGCGCCTATACTTTCTTTGAGCGGAAACTACAGAGAATTATCCATTTTTGTTAAATCTAAAAATCAATTCGCAAAATAAAAAAAATTAACCAGATTCACTAAATAAAAAAAGTTATTTGAGTTTCTTAATGTGCGATATTCATCAGCCACCCTGTACTTCTTTCACTTGATCTTTAAATAATTTGCTTGGTCGACCTGGTCGATGTTGCTTTTGAACGGGAATTTCGAAGGTCCCGTCCAGCCATAATTTATTTGACTTGGGAAATACGTCTTCCTTTTTATAAGCTTTTATCCATCTTGGCTTTTCAAGCTTTTAAATTGGTCTTCTGTGTACCCTTCATGCGATACAAGTTTGTTTTTCAAAAAATCAGCTTTTCTTCCAAATTAGGCAAATTTTCATTCTTTATAAGTATTTGCGGGTCACAATTCTTACTCCGGAACTACTCACTGAACCTAGTATAAAAAAGTATAATTTAAAAAAAAAATTTTCGGACCCGAAATATTGGGATCTTACATGAGTGAAAGCCTGGCAGTGACACAGAAAATGTTCCATCGATGTTTTCCCTGCATGCCCTACATTCGTTGTTTCCTGCTAGTTCTATGCGATGAAGATGTTCTTGTAAGCTTGAGTGTCCCGTTAGAACACTCATCATCTTACTAATCTGGATCTTGTTAAGTTTCAGAAAACTTCGTGTTTTCTTTTCATTTTTGGGCAACCCACAGTATCTTTGCAGTTACTCCTACTGTTGCGCTACTCCACACAGTTTTGTGAGCCCAGTGCATCAACTCATTCTTCGTGGCTTCGAAAGATTTCCTATTTTCCAAGTTTATTACACGAAGTTTTCTGCCCTTTCAAGCCAAATTGTTTGCCCGTTCATTTCCAATTACTCCGTTGTGTCCTGGTACCCAGCAAATACGCAAACATGGGCTGAGTAATCATTTATCGTTCTTCTACAGTCTAACACAGTTATGGATGTGACCCTTTACGATGTTAATGTTTTAATTGCCATTTGGCTATTTGTGAAGATGTTGGCATACTCGTATTGAGGCTTTGTGGTATTACTGAGCCAGTTCACACACTCCGTGACTGCTCGAACGATTTGTGGTCTCGATTTATCCATTCACCCATCACATGTAGACGTCTTGCTGTGAGGGCTGCCTTATACTTTATACGGATGTCTATTAGTTGGATGTGCAGTATCGATAAAATGCCTGATAAAATGCCCCCTGAGGTATACCCAGGGTTACCAAAAACATTTGTCGGAAAGGAGGACATTTGTGCCAAAAAAGTGATATTTACAAATAGGCCTTGGAACCTTCGGAGGACAATTTCTAAAATCAAAAATAGCAGTAATTGGAAAATAAACATGTTGTTATTATCAACAATTCAATTTTGTAAAAAAGAGCCATAATACTAAAGTTCTTCATGTAATTATAGTATATATTGCGAATTTTAGCAATACATTTTGCAAATGTAACAAAAGGAACTATGTTGATGAAAAAAAAACTACATTCGTACTAAAACATACACACTATACGTTTTTTAGCTGAGGAGGAAATCTGCTTTGATGATAAATACGTATAAAATTCTACAGAGGAGTACTGTCCTCTAAGGAAAGAACGCCACATCTCAATTTTAGAAGTTGTGACATATTTAGGTTTAACGTTTTTAAATTTTGCGACTTTTTATATTCGGTTAGGGACCTAAATTGGTTCTAACCTAAACCTGAAGGCGGTTATCACTGCTGTTTGTGCTGGTATAGCGAAAAAAACTAACAAATATTCATAATTTTTATTGAAAATAAGATATAGCTTTGTTAAAAAAACACAAAAAAGCTGGTATTAAATACCAGTAATTAAATAAAATTTTATTATTTATTTATCGGCGCTTGACTTGCAACTAATATGACAATTCTTTCAAAATGGAATCATGATAAAATTTTCAACAATCACTGCCTCTGTTTTAATACCCGTATACCGCAATGTTTGGAAATTATGTTCGCTTCAGGCATCCAGTTTGTTCGGTAGTTATTGTACTCTACACCACACTATGGTACAGCGGGTTATTACTTTGTTTTTTTTTTGCCAGATTTGTAAAAAATACTACAGATTGTTCGACTCAGAATTACTAGCAGTCCGTCTGTCTGTTCATCTTAAGTTGTTCTTTGAGTACAGGTAAAAATTTCATTCTGATCCTGCTGAAATTTGGCAATAAGAACTCTTTCACAACTGGGAGGAGACCTACTGCAATTGGTCAAACAAGATTTAGATCGATATTGCGCCCGGATCTATTGCCGCCAGATTTGGGCTTGCAACGCTATGGGAGCTGTATTCCACATTCATTCATTTTGAAATTTAGTAGGGTAGAGTTTATTTATGCAAGAACGCATATTGCCGAATTTCAAAAAATTCAGTTTAGATTTAGTTTTATAATTATTATTTATATTTCATATTTATATTTACTAGATCTGAGCTTATTCTGTTCTAACAAGGTGGTGTATGATATCATATACCTGGCCAGTCATTGGTCTTTCCTTACTGGTTTTTTACTCGCTTAGGAATAGTGTATAGTCTTGCGAAATTCTTATGTTGATAGCAGCATATTCATCTTACTTAATTGATCATAAATATAAAAGAATGAGTGCAAAAATTCTATCGCATTAATAGAACATTTTGCACAATTCATCTCGGAGCGACCATAATTTTTCGACTCCTGGCAAATTGCCCCGACTCCGACTCCACAGCCCTGGTTAGCACTACCCCAAGCGATGGGATTTAGCGCCACAGCCAGCTAACAACTCATTACTTGAGTGCTTGGATTCCCTCACCGGACGCTGTTATTTCTAAAGCTAAGTACACACGATTGCCAGATCGGACAATATTGTCAGAAAAACCCTGTGGACGTACGACCGTGTGAACATACAGTTTTTGTTTTGCGACGTTGGCAGAAAAGTCATTGTGAGATAATTTACAGATTGTTAGATGTGCGAAGTTTATGCATGTGACAACGATGTTGTCAGAAAAACATTTTATTGACAACACTGACTATAAAATATTTGTATTGGCAAGCCTGCAGGTTTTCTTGTAGTCGTCTGAACTGTCAATTCGCCTTTGCCTAACAATTGTCAGTCATTGTCCGTACAATTGTCTGTCATTGTCCGCACATTAGCATACACTTTAAATGGGTTGATAACGTTGTCCAATATGGCAATCGTGTGTACTTAGCTTAACAATAAAACGCTGAAAAAAACAGTTTTTTATACACAAAATATTTCTTATCCTGTGCTATTGGGGTTGTGACTGCTATCATTGAAAATTATAACAAAAAGAGCTTCCATTTGAAACCCAGAATAACAAATTGTTTTTACTATCACAAATGTTGTTACTATCACAAAAATTTTCTTGTCACTCAGTCGAGTATAGGGGTATTAGATTGATAAAATGATACAAATGGAAGTATAATTAATTGTTTTCTTACCTGTTTGATGAATATCCATTACTTCCTCTTTAGAAATGATCGTAAAATATAAATATTCACTTTAAATCTTCACGTTGTCACAAGAAAGTCAAAAACTGATAAATATTCAAAGTAGATTTATCTACTTGCGATTACTGTTTAATCCGTGGGTTGTAAGAGGGAAAAGTAGGAGGTGCTGGATATTGTTTTCCAAATGATATTCTAGCCTATTCTTTTGATCTTTTAAATTTTTTGTAAAATTGACTTTTGGCTGCGTATATTGAACAAATACCCCTATGTGCAACGGCTGTCTAATTTCAAGAAAATCGTTCCAAATTTTTAGATGTAGCAACAGTATATAAATACATATGTATATCCGATTGCAAAGAGAGGGTTAATGTCTTTGTGAACGACAGTGGGAGAACATACAAACCACTGCCAGATGACCGTTTTATTAAAAGCGGATTGTTTAATATAAGTATAAAGATAAGATATAAACTAATTCATTATACCCTACACCACACTTGGATACAGGTTATTATAACATTGTGCATTTGTTTGTACGAGTAACACCAAAAAAGAAATATACATATCACGATAACTTTAGACAGGATTAACCGAGTGACTTCAAATTTGGTATGCGTCACTATTTTTTCTTCTTCCTCAGGCTAAGATCAATGATTTACTATGTTAGTACACTCCTTCCAGTACCTTCCCCACGAAAGGTAAATATCTAGTGAAATATTGCCAAATTTAAAAATATGAATTTTTTTTTATCATAGATTTTTTTGCAAATATGCCTGCTTTCAAAAAATGAAATTTTTTTGTCAGCAGAAATTTTTTTTATAAAAAATAAATTTTTTCTATTGTTTTAACGACAGATACTAATTATCCGCTTCTACGTGGCAATGGTATTTTCCTGCATTTGAAGACCTCAAAATTTCCATTAATTTAAATGGTTTCCCGGCTTTATCGAGCTTATACTTTAAAAAATATGGTGCAAATACTAAAGGTAACATCCACGAAAATGTAATTTTAGAAAAAACAATTTTAAAAAAACTTTACGATAAAAAATGTTTTGTTTTCATAAAACAGTATGCCTCAATCTATACAAATAACAATTTAATTTTTAAATAGTGTTTTCAGATTAATTTTTGGCGTTAGGATTGCCAGATACCGTCTGGAAAACAGACTAAAAAAAGCGGGATTTGTCGGGACAAGTTAATATATCATATTTTATTGGTTGTGGTATTGTTTATTTAAAAAAACTCATTCATACTAAAAAAAAACCTTTGTTATAATGGATATAAAAACAAAAAAAAATATTCGTAAGAATATTGAAACATAACTTATGTATACACTGTAGGTCAATATTATTTGTGCCACTAATATTTTTGTGTTATTCTTCACGAAACTCACTAGGGTTACTCCCTCGTCAGTTTTTAATAATGGCTGGAACAGCTGATAGCCGACTTCATTACCCCCATCAGATTTGGCGCTGTTTCTTGACACTACGCCGCTAACCACGCTCTGTTATGGCAACACACTCAGAGTTGCACGAGGTAGTTGTAAACTCACCCGCACCGAATATGGCTCGCGGCTAAAATAAATTATCAAAATAATTGAAATAAAAATATAAATAAGTTTGTGATTTACATTTTTAACTCACGCCGCTCTGGCGCACAGTGGGAGGAATTTAAAAAAGGGGGAAATCGGGCGTTTCTTAAGCAGACAACCGATTGCAACCAAACTTGCCATGGTAGTAGAAGAGGTATTAGAAAAGTTAAGTTTTAAATTTGAATGTCATCCCGGGGCGGCGCTGCAGGGCCTCAAAGTTGGCCACCTCGGGCGAAGAAAATGTTTTCGTCTTATCGTCCGACTCAAAAATTATTTTTGCCATTTATTGCATTGTTAACAAATAATATTTTTACTAAAGTAAAACTTCAAATGGCCGTAACTTTGGTCTCAGCGGATATATCAAATTGCAATAGTCTTAGGTCACTCCTTCGATATGTTTGTTCCGCAGCAAATGATATATACCCTCGTATCACTAAAGTGAGGGTATAATCAACATTAAAAAGTTCGCATGAAAAGTATTTTTTTTTAAATATCGAGAAAAAAATTTTCGGGGTAATTTCTTTTTTTAATTTTTCAAAATTTATTATAAAATGTTTTATTTATCAACGTATGACATTCTTTTATTAAAAAAAAAGAATAATAAAAAAATACAAAGCTCCCTTTCGATAAGATATATTTACGCTCTAGAGGGCACATTTACAAAAATTGTTTGTTCACACGGTTGTATGTATGTTCACACGGTAGCATTTTCCGCGATTTTCCTGACGATATTGTTAGATCTGACAATCGTGTGTACATAGCTTAAGGAGAAAAAAATTGATAAATAATTTTAAAGTATGAACAGTGTCCACATCGATATTACTAAAGCTGAAGTCCGGACAAATCTAGATCAAAATGAAATAGGGGTCAGAATATTTAATATCGACATATCGTCGGCTTAATGCTATTTTGGTCCATACGCCATTTTTGTGTTTTTTGTGTTAGGAGTTGATAATATGGGTTCCAAGCATGCTCTTTCCGAATCTGCAATCATGTTTTTCCTATCTCGCCTAGTTTTCGAGATATTGGTAGGGAAAATTTGTTTTACTCTGAATAACGGGAAATAATTTCGATATTTTTGTTCTATGTCTCAATTTTTCTATCGCCCTATATTTTTCACTCAGTATTTTACGTTCTTTCGATCACAATATGTAAATTAGTGTCCTTCCATACCGACCCTTTTTGTGGTCCATGTAATACAAATACGAAAAAATATTAAAATAAAAGTGGATATGGACCAAAATGCCAAGTACAAAAATTGTTATAACTTGCTTATTTTTGGATGTAATGGCATAGAAATGCATGAGAATCATACAAACACTGTTGGGAACCCTATGAAATAAAAAGTGTGTAACTCTTCAGTCCCGTTTTTACTCAAACAATAAATTGTGTTTTTCTCCGATCATACAAAATGGCGTATGGAACAAAATAGCATTGAGCCGACGATATGTAGATCATTTTTGGTTAAAATGTTTATAATAGGTAAAATAAGATATAAATAGGTAAAATAAGATCTCGCTATCAAAATTGTATGGACATTTTGTGTTTTGAAAAAATTTATTTTTGTATTTCAATTGCTCTCGAACGGCCGAAAAGATTTTTTTTTCGAAAAAATTTAAAAAAAAAATTTACGAAAGAAAATAAGCGCCAGAGTGTCACAAATCCAAAACAGTAGTTGGATTTTTGGAGACTCAATATTTGTAAATGTTAAGGACGGAATACTATGACTGGTCTGGCAATTTTCGACGTTTTTTCTGTTTCTGCACATACGTATGTATATGTATGAATCCTTTTGCAACCAGTGTTTTTTTTAACATACTATATGATTTTTTTTTAAAAAACTTTATTATATCCGATTGATTACTATATCCGAACGCTCCGATATGGTATATATATTATAGTTGCCATATATGGTCAAAATATGTATGAGTCAGCATTTTTAAAAACGACCCTAGTTTTTTGGGAAAAATATAAAACGTTTCAAAACCGGGCAATTTTTAAACCCCTAAATGTTTTTTATACAAATTACGCACATTTCTCAATGGCAATATACTCTAAATGTAACAAAATAATTAAAACTCAATATTTTTGCATTAACTTGCATCATTGTAACATTTACTACCTCTTCTTCTACTTTTTGAGTAAGAATTGTGTTACATCTTACAGCACCAAACCACACAAATTTAAGGAGATTTAATTGCTGAATGCAGGTAAGTTGAAATTCTGCTGATCCTACCGACGCTTTTGATAGGAAAATTGTTATACATTTTCTATCTGCGTGCAGGTGGATATTTGTTGGCCGCATTTCCTACAGGTCTTTCTTGTTGTGTGGTATTAGTTAAAAAGGAAAAAAATAATGTGATATTTGTATGTGTTGTAAGTTGAAATACAAATGTTTTTGATATATAGGAAGGGAATGAAATGGACTGAGTTACATTCCTCCGTTGGAGTAGTTGGTAATTGGTATATACCGAGTTGACACCTCTTTAATTCAATCGTAATTAGTGTACGCTATTAAGTTAGTGGTTACATATCGGATCGTAACGTAACGTATAGTTACGTAGCGTAAAGGCACGTTTAACACCTATAGTCGTCTGTTTATAAATAGGAAAAAATTAAGACTATGTTTAGAGTAGAATTCACTATAAAACATTTCTTAACATAAATAGATAAAAAAGCAAAATGAGTGGCAACTGCAGACAGAAAATGATCGCCGATATCATGGCTGATTCTGAGTCTACCGCGTCGAAGAACTCGGTAAAAAACGCGCGTCTGAGCATCAGGAGATTAGGTAAAAAGGTTAACCTAAATGAAAGCGATAGCAAGCGTCTAGCCCTTGCAAGAAAGATAGTTGAAGAACACGAGCTTAAGAAATCGACTAATGACTCCGAATCACTGATTCACTCTAGAATCGACAGTGCCTCCCTAATTGATGCTATAAGAGATGTTGGAGTGTCTGGCGAGACTCACTCTGAAGATCTGTCCTCAACAGATAGTTTCTTCTTCCTAAAGGTGAAGGAGGCCTTTAAAATGAGGCAGAAGCTGTCTGCTAAAGGGGAGATTAAGCTTATAGAGGACGAGAAGCGAAGGTGTCGTAAAGCAAAGGATACAATTGCGAAATGGCAACAGACTAATAATGAGATATTGGATTGCGATAGAACAGGTATAATTCTTACTAATGAAAAAAAAGCTTTGATCCTACTAACTGTTTTTCTCTAGCCGCTGCTGTAAAGGCAAACTGCCTGAGAGATGAGACAGATAAGCCGTGCTCGTCGGTCCACCTCAAAGTTAGGGCAAAGATAGACGATTCAATGACCTTGTGAGCGCTTCAGCTCAAACCCCCGCCGAGAAAACCGATGGGTTATCAGTTCCGGTAGATGACGTGTCGTACATATAACCTTGATTCCGAGGAACGTGGAGTCAAGAAATAGGTCCAAAGACACGGTGTCAGCGGAAATTACAGTTATAAAATAATCGAAAAATGAACTTAGATCAAATCTTTATAATGAAGGCTGCATCCGAGTTGCCATTGTAGATGATTGCAATGAGGAACGCAGAATAAGAGAAGAAAACTATAAACGACTGGAAGGAGTATTGCCCTTCGAGGTGTCGGAGAAAATTCGTGAGGGAACCGGAGAGACCCCGTACTTTGGAAATATCCAAACGAATCAGGGTTTCAAGATTCTACACTGCAAAACTCAAGGCACCCGTAACTGGCTGGAGAGCTGTATTAAAGGTCTAACTTTATGGGAAGGTGCTCGTACCGGAAGAAGAATTATAGAAGCACCCGTACGTCAGAATCTTCATTACCGGCCCCATCATGCCAAAAGACCGGTTACACTATGTAACAAAAAAAATTTTTTTGTGTGCTAGACCTATAAATTTTTTTCTGTATAGATTGCATACTGTTATATAAAATCAAAACCAAAAATTCTTTTATGGATAAATTTTTTTTAAAAATTGTTTGTATTAGAAATACTATTATCGTCGAAGGTACACTTAGTATGTGCACTATAATTTTTGGAGTATATGCCCGATCAGGTCGACTTACACGTTAAATTGAAGCTATTAATATGGGCTACCAATGTTGGAAATATCTCTTTCACTTAGAAACAGTGGCTTAGTAACAGTCATTAAACAAATTGGAAAAAGTAGATTTTTTTCAAAAAAAAAAAATCCTGGAACAAAAAAAAAATAAAAAAGAGGAAAAAAGTCGAAAAAAAATATTTTATTTTATTTTTTAAAAGTTTGTATCCTAGCGAAGAAAATAATGCATATTTGAAAAAAAAATCTATGGATAAATGTAGAAGTTATAGCCCTTTTGGTAGAGGTAAGAGAATTTCAAAAAATCTTTTTTTTTTTAAATTTCTATTTAAATAGCGATTTTATTTATTACTTTTATTTATATTATGTACATTTGAGTTTATTTACATGAACACGTTTCATTAGAAGTAATTGTGAGTTCTTTGTTAACGTTTGTAGATTTCGGAATCGGTTTCTCTAATGAGGAACCAAATATAATCTCCCATCATTCTTTCATCCCAGCGCCCTTGGTAACGCCTTTCGATGGACTTAAATTCTTGGTGAAACCTTCCGCCATGTTCGTCACTTACGTCGCCAAGATTCCCGGGGAAAAAGTTTAAATGAGAATGCAAGAAATGAATTTTGAGGGACACCTGTTGGAATACATAAAGCGAAAAATAAGTTGGAAGAATACATACATATGTGTTATATACATATATATAAAAAATATATTTCTAACCAATTTTTTCATAATTTTTTAACAAATCATTAATCATTGTTTCATATTGCGGCCTTTTATTGGATCCACGGAAATTTGAAACTACAAGCTTTAACGACCTCCATGCTGCAATTTCATCCCACGTCAAATATGATTCGAAATTCACATCTTTCATTAGTTTCCTTATTTTAGGCCCATCAAAAACTTCTTCTTCGAATTTTTGGAAAGAAAGACTTAAATAAACTTTTTTAAATATGAGAGTGAATTGCCATCATTCCTTAAGGCTTTTAAAAATATTTTTAAGAGCCCCAGCTTAATATGCAGTGGTGGCAAAATATCGGCTATCCCAGAGGCATAACATACCAACTACTTTTAAATCGCAACAAATTTTCCAGTCATGTTCATATTTTATGTATTTTATCAATTTTGCCATTGTTTCGTATGATTCCTTAGTGTTGACAGCATGAGCAATCGGAATCGACGGTTTCTGATTTCCGTTGTGTAAAAGTACTGCATTCCAAATTGAACGTGAAGACTAAAATTAAAACGATTTATTCCACAAAACATTGTAATACATTAATTTTAAAGTACTTACCGCAATCTTCCACTAGTCCATAGAGTAAGATTTACATGGCACGAATTACACAAAATACTAGGTGTCCACGGTTCGTTCATATTTTCAGCTCGTATACCAAAATATTACACATATATTTCTAATATTATTTTACTAAACGCACGTCGATTTTTTTAAATTACATATTTTCCGCAGATGTAGCAGAAATTGTCGGGATCATTTACACATTGAAAAGTTCTATGCCTTTTACTCATACTTCGAAATATAACTTTGTAATATTTTTCAGAAAATCGACTTCTCTCTTTAAGGCACTGAATTACACTAATTTATTAATAAGAAATTTTTATTCATAAATTCCGGGTTTAAGGTTCATCAGTTGCAGTACCTGTAGCTGGCATATACATAGTTTGCTTCGAAAGTAGACACCCAATATTTTCAAGACTGCCGCGTACTACTTTGTATTGCGTACATATAATTTTACTACCTGTATATACGACTGGGATGTCTACGCCCCTAAAAGGCGTAACTGAATGGAAACCTCATAAATAAAAAAACACAAATATTGTTGAATGACCCTCTATCTGAGCGGATCTCATCCAATATAGCTCTCACATTGTATATCATGTTTTATGGAGGGTTACGAACGGCCATAAAACCTCGTCCTCTCTATAATTTTATAATGTCTGACATCAATCCTCATAAAATAAAATGCAAGTGCAATGTCTCTTATATGTCTCTCTCACATATGGCGAATTCAATATAAGCAAAAACATCATTTAAAAACGAAAAAAAAATGAAACACGATTTTTTGGAGTTTCCCTAACATTTACAAAATGGCTCATGACTTTTACATCTCTCCATAGAAATGGATAGATGGACAGTGTTTTCTTCGTTAGCATGCTGCCATTTTAAAAATGTGATAAAATAATTTTTTCGATTTTTTTCTATTTTTATGGGTTTTTTTGTACCAAGGAAAAGTGTTTTAAAAAAAATCATTTTTTTTTCTCATATTTTTGACGACTGTTACTAAACCAAAGATTCTACGTAAAAGCGATATTTGCAGTATATGTAGCCCTCATAATTCCCTTTAATTTGAGGCATAACACGGCTCCATCAGGCTTATACTTGAAAAATTATGGTCCAAATACTGAATGTACATTCCATGAAAACTGGAAATTAAAAAAAAAACTGGCTTCAATTATTCTTATCCTCCATCTACACAGATACAACGTAGACGTCGCCCTGATCCAAGAACCATAGATAAGAGGGAATCAAATTAATGGCCTGACAGATCCAGACTACAATTTATGCTTTGGAATTAGCAATAAAAAGAGAACTTGCATCGTAATCAAAAATAACATGAAGTGTTTTATTCTAAATCAGTTATCAAATACAGACCTAACGGCCATGATTATAGATATACGTAGTATGTTCAATAAAATATTTTGTATTTTTTCAAAAAGTATTTATTTATTCATGAATATCTATTTTGTCCCCTTCAAAGTAATTCCCCTCGGATGTAATACATTTCTGCCAACGTTTTTTCCAATCCTCGAAGCACTTCAAATAATAATTTTTTGTGATCTTGTTCAGCTCCTCCTTCGATGCCGTCTTTATCTCCTCAATCGTGGCGTAGCGTCGTCCTTTCATGGGCCTTTTCAGTTTTGGGAACAAAAAATAGTCACAGGGGGCTAGGTCAGGGGAATACGGTGGCCGCGGCACCATTACTGTGTTGTTTTTGGCCAAATATTCGCGCATAAGCAACGATGTGTGCAGGGGCGTTATCATGTTGCAAAAGCCAGTTTTTGTTCTTCCACAAATCCGGGCGTTTTTGGCTGATTGCTTCGCGCAATTTGCGCATAACTTGCATGTAATATTCTTTATTGACCGTACTACACTGTGGCAAGAACGCTGATACAGTCGAATCTTGAGATGAATAAAAAACTAGTTTAAAGGAATATAAAAGAGAAACAAGGAGGGCTAAAAGGATTGATTTTGTCAGATTAATAGAGGAACTTTCAAACATAAAGGACACTGCCAGGTTGCGGAAAATGCTATCAACGCAACAGAACTTTGATGGGAATCTACAGAAAGAAGATGGTGAATGTACTAGGTCACCAGGAGAAACAATCGACCTCCTACTACGCAAACACTTTCCAGGCTGCGAGTTAGGGAAAGCTCTGGACAAAGGTACATCCTAGGTAATTCGCATGTTAACCTTGAAATTGATAAAGTCGTCACACCGGCTAGAGCAAAATGGGCTATCGATAGTTTTGGCACATATAAGTCGCCGGGAGCGGATGGTATATACCCATGTCTGCTGCAAAAATCATGGCACATCTTAGGTGACACCCTTACATCAATATTTAGAGCCTGTCTAGGTAAGGCTTATGTTCCAGCATCTTGGCAAAAGGTAAAAGCAGTTTTCATCCCGAAAGCCGGGAAAATTCAGCATAGTAAATCGAATGATTTCCGGCCGTTCAGCTTATATTCATTCTTAACGAAAACCCTAGAACGAGTCATAGATGCGAATATCAGAAGATATCGCATCTATGACTCGCATCTATAGAAGCAGTAACAGCAGCACTAAACCGAGCGAGAGTAAAATCATATCTAACCGACTGGTCTTTCCGCCATGTTAACTCATAGAAACATATCCTCTGAAATGAGCGGTCATACTAGAATTGCGTTAGCGAAAAGAGGCATGCCACAAGGTGGAGTGATATCTCCCTTATTATGGCTGTTAGTAGTAGACGAAATTCTACGATATCTAACAATCTTTGGAGTAAAAGTAATAGCGTACGCTGATGACATAGTTATCTTGATCTCAGGAAAATTCCTCCAAACGATATCTGATATCATGTATAGAGCTATTAATATTCTAGCGACATGGTCACCGAAGTGTGGCCTAGGAGTAAACCCAACGAAAAAGAGATTGTACTTTTTACTAGGGCAATGAACATTCAGGTTTTCACCATGCCATCCCTAGAAGGTTTTAGACTTTAATTATCGAAATCCGCTAAGTTTCTTGGAGTAATACTTGACTCAAAGCTGAACTGGATAGAAAACACCAATGAAAGAATAAAGAAATCTTCCGCGGCTTTGTTCGCGTGCCAGAAACTAGTAGGTAACAAATGGGGCATGAAACCAAAACTCTTTCACTGGATATATACTGCGATCGTTAGACCAATTGCCAGCTATGGATGTCATGTCTGGTGGCCGATAACAAAATACCAATCGCACACATATAAACTAAGTAGGATAAATAGGTTTAGGTTAGGGTGGCAGCCGTATTTTTTATACAAGCTCACATAGACCAGTTTAGGTCCCTAGTGTTACCACGGGCTGAAATGCCCCTCATCGAAACCAACCTGTTTGATATACAAATTTGTCGATAGTACGAATATCGCTACTGGAAAGATCTGTTAGGCTGCCTAGAAAAGCCGACCCCAGTATGTCCAGTCGTCGTTTACTCAGAGCGGGGCAGTCGCATAGCAAGTGCTCAATGCTCTCTACTTCTTCCTCATCTCCACAGCTTCTGCAAAAGTCATTAGAGTAAATACCCAATCTTTTGGCGTGTTCGCCGATCTAGCATTGTCCCGTCAGAACTGATACTAACGTAGACAATCTTTGCCTCTCTAGAGCGAGGAGATATTTTGATCTTCTCAGGTCATACCTTGGCCAGATTTGTCTAGCTACTCTGCAGGTGCCGATTTCTGTCCATCTTTCGTTGGACTGCCTGATTACCTCTTGCCTAAGCCAAAGCTTGCACGTGGATAGTGGCGCGCCAATATATGCAAATTCTTTGAGAATTTGTAATGTCGTCCCTTTCCTAGCAAGTTCATCGGCTTTGCAGTTCCCCGGGATATCCCTATGCCCAGGCACCCATATGAGGTGTATATTAAACTGCTCAGCCATCTCGTTAAGAGATCTGCGGCAGTCGAGGGCTGTTTGTGAATTTAGGGATGTTGCCTCCAGAGAATTGATGGCAGATTGGCTGTCCGAGTAAATTACAACGCCAGTGTTGGTTACTATGTTGCGACTCAGCCACTTGGCTACTTCCCATATTGGCATTATTTGGGCTTGAGAGACACTGCAGGTATCTGATAGTCTGTGAGCTATATCCAATCTAAGCTCTGCACAGTGTACTCCAAAGCCAACCTTTTCATCATGGAGATGGTTTCTATTACCTGGTATTCTTCCAACCCATTCATCTCTGGCGGGAATCATAGTGATGTAATTTCTCTCGAAGGTGTACACCGTTAGTATGTAGTCCACTCGGTCGGTTACCATAGCACTACACTTTGATATCCTCATGTGACCGTAGTTTTTTGTACCTAGACATTGATAGGCAGTTTAATCTTATTGCCGCTTTGGTTGCAACTTCTCTCGCCACAATATTAATCGGCAGTATATGGAGTAGGGCTTGTAGAGACTCGGTCGCTGTAGTCCTTAAGGCTCCGCTTATGCTTAGGCAGGCTGTTCTCTGAACCTTTGTTAGTAGGTTGGTGATGGTTAGTTTGTCAGTTGCCGTCCACCATACCACAATGCCGAAAAGCAGTATAGGACGAACTACTGCTATATATATCCGGTGGACGATTTTAGGAGAGAGGCCCCACCGCGACCCTACACCCTTTTTGCAGGAATATAAGGCGATGTTGGCCTTCTTTACATGTTCCATTAAGTTTAGTCTGAATGACAGTTTCCTATCAAAATTATTCCTAAAAATTTTGCACTTTCAGAAAAGACTAGATCTGTTCCATTTATCCGAGGTGGAGGGTGCACATGTGGGACTTTATTCATCCTAGTAAAGAGAACCAATTCGGTCTTGTTTGGGCTTATGCCCAAACCGCTACTTCTGGCCCATCTAGCCAATTTGTTCAGAGCCACCTGTATAATGTCTCGGAGGACGTTTTCGAATTTGCCACTCACTGCGATTGCAAAGTCGTCCGCATATGCCACGACCTTGCAGCCACAACGTTCTAGATCCAGCAGGATTTCATTCACCGCTAGGTTCCGAATTAGTGGAGACCGTACTCCTCCTTGTTGGGTCCCTCTGTTTACAAACCTTGTTAGAGTTGTGGACCCAAGACATGCTGTTATGCGTCTTCTGTTGAGCAGACTTTGAATTAGTCTAATCAAACTAGAGTTAACTTTTAGATGTGACAGTGCCGCAATTACTGCATCTGAGTGAATGTTGTTAAAAGCCCCTTCTATGTCAAGAAATGTCACCATGGTGAATTCCTTGAAATGCAGGGAAGATTCGATAGTGCTCACAAGTTCGTGCAGGGCTGATTCTGTAGACTTGCCCTTATTGTAAGCATGTTTGTTCCCCGACAGGAGTTTTGTATCCAAGTTTTCCCTAATGAAATGATCTAAAAGTCTTTCCAGACCTTTCAATAGGAAGGAGGATAGGCTAATTGGTCTGAAGTCTTTTGGCCTAGTGTGTGATATCTTTCCCGCTTTAGGTATGAATACCACTTTGGTATCCCTCCATCGATTCGGGATGTATGAAAGCCTGATACAGCCTACATAAATTTTCTCCAGCCAGGGGATAATGTACTTCAACATTTTCTGCATTTCTGCTGGAGTGATGCCGTCTGGTCCTGGTGACTTGAAGGGCTCAAAGCTACACTGAAAAAAAAATTGTCATAAAATTAAAGAAATTCGCCAAAGTCGTCCTTAGTCTTCAAATAAGTACATTTTGTACTTAAAATTAAGAAAATTGACCTAAAATTAAGTAAATTACTTAATATTATTGAAATTATCTATATTTTAAGTGCAAAATGTACTTATTTTAAAAACTAAAACTAATTAATAGCCCAGCTTATTCTGGATTTCTCAGTCAACAAGCTAGCGACGCTCGCAGTCCACCCGCACTCTTGTTGGTCCTGCTGATCCTCTGGTTCTGTTAGAGAGTTCCCCGGGAAATGTGTGTCGAGCAGTACATTGAGCGACTGCTCGCTGTTTTTGGTCCAATTATTAGCCTCATCCTGCAAGTAACCCACTGTACAGGGTGAAACTGATAATATTTTCCTCAGCCTTGCGGCGTCGGAGACCTTTTCCACCTCGCCACAGAAGGTATACCAAGAGCGTCTTTGCGCCTTTCTAAGCTCCTTCTTATAGATCTTGAGTTGCTCTTTATAGGCATCCCAAACATTAGCGACACCTGTAGATTTAGCCTTGTTGAATATCTGTTGCAGGTCTTTTTCGTAGCCGTTAGCTCAGAAGTCCACCATTGGGGTTTAGTTTTACCCTTGTACCTTGTTTTTTTGGACAGGCTTCTTCAAGGGAACTATTGAATGATGTGGTGATATGCTCGACCAGATTATCCAGACCGGCTTTGTCATTCGGTTCGTACAGAAGTTTGGAGTTGAGGACTTTCTTGAAATTCTTTTCATACAGGTGCCACTTTGTCTTTCTCACATTTCAGTGGACGGCAGGTTCAGGCGCTTTTTCAGCTAGTTTGAACTCAATATAATTGTGATCTGAGAATAAGTGGTCGTCCAGTACATTCCACCTAATAATTTTGTCTGACAGCCGGTCAGTAGCAAACGTTACGTCTAGTACTACTTGTCTGTCTTTAATTGTAAAGGTCGGTTTATTACCTATGTTACAAATACTTAGGTTGGTAGTTAGAATAAAGTTCAGAAGCGAATCACCCCTACTGTTTATATCCGTACTACCCCAGATAGTATGGTGAGCGTTCGTGTCTGCGCCAACAATCAGCTCGACCTCGTCAGACGTTGCTTCTTCTACTACTTCCCTGAATAGAGCAGTCGGTACTACAGCTTCATAAGGCAAGTAACAGGAGATCACCAAATATATGCGATTACCGATCTCCAGACTAGCAGATGTTTGGTCTTTACCACTTAAAGTAGCCAGGAGAAAGATACTTAGATCTTTCCTGGCCAAAATGCAGGTTCTTGGAGTGCCTTCACAGTTGGCCACAAGCAGTTTAAAGTTGGGTGTCCTGATACCGCACACCCTTCCTCCCACTGCGTAGGGCTCCTGTATCAGGACGATGTCTACTGCACCTGTGGACAGAGGTTAATCTGTAAAATTCTTACCATCATTGGTAATTGACAGATTAACATCCACCCCGACAAGGGTGTGGATGGAGATCGATTACCGATCTCCAGACTAGCAGATGTTTGGTCTTTACCACTTAAATTAGCCAGGAGAAAGATACTTAGATCTTTCCTGGCCAAAATGCAGGTTCTTGGAGTGCCTTCACAGTTGGCCACAAGCAGTTTAAAGTTGGGTGTCCTGATACCGCACACCCTTCCTCCCACTGCGTAGGGCTCCTGTATCAGGACGATGTCTACTTCACCTGTGGACAGAGGTTAATCTGTAAAATTCTTACCATCATTGGTAATTGACAGATTAACATCCACCCCGACAAGGGTGTTATCGAACTCTTCGTCCGTATCATCGAGAAGCGTGTCCCCGCCAGATGCGTCAAAGAATCCGGAGACTCCCCTCAGCCCCTCTGTGTCAGAAGTAGAGCTTTCGTCCTCAGAGTATGACGTTACAGATCTTCTGTTAGAGTTGGAGTCACCCGAGATAATGGGCGTGGATACCTCCGCACTTCCAGAAAGCTGTGTATCAACCACGGTCGACGACTCATCTTCCGCAGTGGGAGCTATATCCTGCTTGTATACCTACATGACTATAGTCTCGAAGCCATACTGTAGGGTTGCACTTGCACGTTGTATATGGGAGGTGGATTCAGCGTTAAGGATCAAATTGACTGCCGCTTTTTACCATCCGCCTCACCTACCTTGCTGATTCTCCAATTATGGGCGGGCAGACCAGGATTGGAATCTTTTAATATTTCTAATATGTCAGCCGGGTTGGAGGGCTCTTCTGTAACCCAGGTGATGGCCCTAGGGTGACTAGGGATGTTGTTTTTTTCGACAACATCCAACTGGGCACCCGGCCACACCTCACCCGCTCGACTCAGAGTAGCCTTATACAGGTTTACTGATCTGGGCATCACCGAAATATAAGAGCTTTACTCTCCCCTGATGCCCTCTTGCATCGTTGCAGATTGGTGGTGTGCCCGGCATTTCTCTACGGACATCGAGGTAATGAGCCATAATGGCTGATTGCACATGGCTCCATTTGTCCTTGAGGATGGATGCATCCTCACTACTTCTGTCTATAACGGCCATCACTAGACTCTCCTTCGCCACTTCATTGAAGGGCTTGGTGAGTGTCCTGTTGATGGTGACATTAGGGCCTCTTGCCTTTTTCGAAGGCAGGGGTTCATCAGGTGATCTGATTCTTTTGTCTTTATTAGCCGTTAACACAGCTGAATTTATGGCTCTTTCAGCCGGCTGATTGGCCTTAGAAGCATCTATGACGCCTTTAGCCCAGGTAAGTGACTCTTTTTGTTTTTCGGTAAGAGCGGAAACCTCAACAGCCTCCAACTACGTCAAAACTCTGAGCGCTATCCGGTGCTCATTGTGCTTCCGTTTTGACGGTCGGACATGACGTTTTCCCCTCACCGTACCACCTGTTGTGAGTACTGGGGGAAATTTTCACCATGTTTGGTGTGGTCTGCTTTGGCCAAGACCAACGGACGGACAGTAGGACGATTGGGGAACCCCGCTCCATCAGAACGCGAAGGCATCCCCGTCAATGAATTTTTTGTCTGTATTAGCCCGTAATAGGTACTACGATGTAGGCCTTCCAGACTTTGTACAGATTTTTGTTTTGTTTTTGCGATTGAGTAATAGGTACTGTGTAAAACACGCTCTGTGCTAAACACGTCCGTTCACTACGACTGATCGGCAACGATCCTGATCATATAGTGTCACTGCTTCATCTCACGGTTGCTATGAGATCAACTGCAACAACAGCTCTGGATTCTCGCCCTGGGTATCTTTATACTAGAAACAGCAGAAATGGTTTTGGTAAGACTAAACGAACTTAACCAGATTGGTAGGCCACCTGTACGACACACAAAGATACTTGAAGATGGTGTTAACTTTCCACACGCGGACTACTCATTGTGTGAGACCTTCATAGAAGAGGATTTCACTATTATTATCCCCTCAATTGAGGACTGGAAAGAGCAGAATATAGAGTATGGTAAATTAAACTTCTATAAACATTCGTGAGTCCTGCAAACTAAGGGATGAATGTAGTATATTTCAAGCAAAAATATACGAAATTTTAAAAGCTGCTAAAACTATATCAATGAGGCTGTTAAACAACAGCGATATCAGTTTTTTCATTGATAGTGAAGCAGCAATAAAAGCGCTAAAGGGACCGGATATAAGGTCAAAGTTAGTCAGCCGCTGTCGTAGAGAATTGATGACTCTAACAGAACAGCATAAAATTACTCTGAGCTGTGTGCCAGGCCACAAAGATATTCCGGGAAACGAAGAAGCAGATGTTTTAGCTAAGAATGGAGAACGCCGTATAGGGGCGATGATGCGCATGTTTTACTACGCTTGTCTCACTATTTTTATAGAATCAAAGAAAAGAGCAGGGAGAAATGGCACAGAGCGGTGGAACACCTCGGCAGAACAGACGAAACTACTCTGGGACGAAAAAGAATCGCGAAATTCTGAACACTTACTAATGGTGAAGAGGGATGAACTAAGAGCCTTAAATGGAAATGATGATTTCTGTAGATGGTGTGGGGATGCTGACTATTCGGAAAACAGTTATCACTTCCTTTGTCAGTGTCCCACCCTACGCAAAAGAAGAAACAAGATACTTGGCTCTTTTTTTTCCAGACATTAACGGAAATTTGAGATTACGACCCAGCAAGAATATTGGCATTCATCGGGGCTTCAAAATGGTACTGGAAAACATCCAAGCTTCCATGAGGTTGAATTGCATCCCGCAGAGAGAACTTAAATACAAGGGAAATCGGAAGAGAAGAAACAAAAAATACATCAGGAATTACAACGGATCAAACATGGCCCAGTTTAAGACATTAGACAAGCTCTAATGTCATCCTCTTATAACCTAACCTAACCTAACATTTACATAAAAAAATATATAAAATACGAATAAACCAGTAAGCAAAGGGTTAAATCTACTACAGGACTAAAGAGCCAAATGATGGTCTATGGATGAAGAAACTCTAGCATTCCAAATTTCAATACGATTGCGTGTAAGGAAGGCCAACGTCGCCTTACATTCCTGCAAAAAGGCTGTGGGGTCGCGGTGGGGCCTCTCTCCTAAAATCGTCCACTGGATACATATAGCAGTAGTTCGTCCAACACTGTTATACGGCATTGTGGTATGGTGGACGGTAACTGACAAACTAACCATCACCAACCTACTAACAAAGGTTCAAAGAACTGCCTGCCTGTGCATAAGCGGAGCCTTAAGGCATACAACGACTGAGTCTGTACAAGCCCTACTCCACATACTGCCGATTCATATTGTGGCGAGAGAAGTTCCAACCAGAGCGGCAATAAAATTAAACTGCCTATCTATGTGGAGGTACAAGAACTACGGTCACTGAGGATATCAAAGTGTAGTACTATGATAATAATAAAAACCATCTCCACTTTTAAACGGATGGTTCGAAGTTTGATGAAAAGGTTGGCTTCGGAGTACACTGTGAAGAATTTAGACGACTGGACATACTGGGGTCGGCCTTTCTAGGCAGCCTAACAGATGTTTCCAGTACCGATATTCGTACTATCGATAAATTTGTATATCAAACAGGTTGGTTTCGATGAGGGGCATTTAAGCCCGTGGTAACACTAGGGACTTAAACTGATCTATATGAGCTTGTAAAAAAATACGGCTGCCACCCTAACCTATTGTACAGGTATTAAAGTTATAAGCTGTTAAGTTTTCGTACAAAATGGTACCTTTGTGTTGGAGGTACCAAAAGGGGCATGACAATAACGCCAATTTTTCACTGGACTGTAGGTCCTATAAAACCATTACACTGTGCTTATTTCAAGCATTTGTATACACTGTTATTAAAGTTATAAGCTCTTAATATTTAGTGCATTTGTGTAGAATAATATGTCGAAACCCACAAAAATGTTTAACACCTGCGTGAAATCTGTGGCACTATACGGCTGCGAAACATGGAACGCAGCTCGCTGCGACTTCAACTCACTGCAAGTCTTCCTAAACTGGAGCCTCCGACGAATACTAAGGATATTCTGGCCTCAGACAATCAGCAATAAACGACTATGGTGCGAAATCGGATAAACAGCAGTGGCTACAGATATCAAGAAAAGAAAAATGGGGATGGATTGGCCACATTCTCAGAAGAGAACGATGCAAAATCACAAGAAACGCTTTGGATTGGAATCCTCAGGGTAGTCGCAGGAAAGGTCGCCCAAGCCATACATGGCGACGACAAATTGAGCAAATTGAGAAGCTGCGAGTATAAATAAATCGTGGAACTAACTGAAAGCCGAATCACAAGACAGATAACGATGGGAAGAGATCGTTAAGCCTTAACGGTTAAGGCCCTATGCTCCTTATAGGAACAACAGGAATCAATATATAAATCGGTTACTCCATTCGAGAGTTATCGTGCCCCAGCCAGCATCATTCGACTTAAAATAGCTCAAATCGGATATCCGCCGAATATAATTGGGGTCTTAGGTCACTCCTTCGAAGCAAATGATATATACCCTCGTCACACTAAAGTGAGGGTATAAATATAGGAAGTTTATTTTTATATGTGAATAATTCCGACATGAGCGAATGTGATGACGAAACCATGGATATTTGCATTTGATATTACCAAAAGGAATTTGGTATGTGAAAATAATTACGACGAACAGAATTTGGGCTGAAAATCGGAAATATTTTGCCCACCTCTTCATAGGTATTGGAAAAAATCATTTCGGCAATCTTTGTTTTCGCAGCGAGAACAAATTATTTAAAATGTAAAGTTACATCTAAAACCATAACTGTTTAAAATATATAGCATTTTCAGATTAAATAAAACGATTTTGAAATTAAACGAAACCTTTTCCAAATGAAATGAAACCATTTTCAAATGAAATGAAGCTTTTTCCACTTGAATTAAAACAATTTTCAAATGAAATTAAACTTTTCACACCTAAAGCGTGGTATTCTCGTTGAAATCCCATATAAGAACAAAGTCGCGAAAAAATGTTCGACATTTTTTCGTTTGCGATACTATGTTAATTTCAACACATTTTGCGCCGCTACAAATTGAATGCCGCCAGCCTCGCACCCTTATTTGTTTCTATTTATCTTTGTCCGCGAGAAATTCAACTGTATTAGCAATACAATTTCCTAATAAAAAATACTAAAATTATCTTCCGAAATAAAGAAAAATAATGCAAAACTGTGGTAGGGAAAGTAATTATTTACTATATGGAATAAAACAGAAGAACGACATTCAAATTGGATTGGATACTTGATTTTATTAAACTATTTTCATCATAAAGAAAATAGTTTAACAGGTAATTTAAAATATTTTTAATGTCATATGCATACATAGTAAATATCATACCCAATACATATTTAATCTTATATATATATAAAAATGAAACGGTCCATCTGTGTAATGGCATCATGTCAGAACGGCTGGAGCGATTTGGATGATTTTTTTTTTATTCGATTCTAAATTTTCACGAGATGGTTTATATAGAAAAAAAATAATTGGACAAAGGGGCGTGGTACCTCCCATACAAATCGCAGGTTAAAAATCCGATATTTCTGCTCCTATTATAGGTATTTGAACAAAATTTGGTACATCCGTTTAATGTATGCGTTCCAAGCTTTACTCCAAATATGGGCGGGATTGGACAAAGGGGCGTGGTACCTCCCATATAAGCCTAATTTTGAAATTGAGATATCTTGCACAATTTATTAGCGAGAGTGCTATAATTTGGTGTACATGTATCTGATAGCAGTCTACGTGTTTGGTCCAAAAATGGGCGGGATCGGACCAAAGGGCGTGGCCCCGCCCCTGTATGCCAAATTTTAGAATTGTGATATCTTCAACAATTTGTTAGCGTGAGTGCTGCAATTTAGTGCATATTTATCCGGTGACAGTCTACGTTATCGGAAAAAATGGGCGGGATCGGAAATCTGAAGTCTGGGGCAACGAAGTGGACCGGGTCCAGCTATTGCGCTCGCGCATTGGTAAACCATCCGATCTTTATGTATTCGCACCAAGTGGCAAAACAAAAAATGTAGTATACCAAAGAGCACTTCAATAAAGAACAAATAAATAATAATTATTACAAAAATAATATCTTTTTAATCGGAATAATTTTGACATGGGCAGCGAAGCGCACCGGGCTCAGCTAGTTTTTAATAAAATATGCATTACATAGATGGAAAAGTCACTTTGACTCAGTTGTTAAACACCTGACTCATAATACCCATAATTTTGTGTATAAAAAATGCCTAAGTCAAGCTTTTGCTGAAAAATGTCATCAAGGAAATAATTTTGTTGAACCGATTTTTGCAACGTTGTTTAAAGAGGACACAGCGCGCCATCTTCCTTAAACAAAAAAATTAAACGATTTTCCGTCATCGTTCACCGCAAGTAATTTTTCAGCCGACGCAATCCACACTTAAAAAGAACTGTCAGGCAAAATTGATGAATATTTTGCAAATAACTGTTTAAAACTTTGTTCATTTTGTCATTTTAGATGAAAAAAGACATTGGAAATTTGACAGAATTCACGTTGTTTCAAGAACCTATCTTCGAGATGAGTGATGAATAAATCTAGGTATGGAATATAGGTCGAAATCCTATTGCAACGATGCCTATGTCCTAGGTTTCTTGTTTGGAATGTCTTGTTTTTCACAAAATATTTTGACAGACGAAAATATCGTACTAATATGTAGAGTACAACTTTCGAGTATGTCCATCAATTCCTTTTTCGTATTTTCAGCCAGATGAACGGCTTCAGCTAAATCTTGATGTTAACTTTGAAGAACTCGAATTAATGATAATGCCAGGCAGTCAACTGAATGAACTACGTGGACCGAAACATGAAAATCCAACGTTTTATAGCCATCAACAACTGAAATGCAGATGTTGTAGTTTTCTGATCAGACCCCCCCCTGTGCACGGCCCTGATGGGAGCTATATCTAAATCTGAACCGATTTCAACCAGCTATATACGTTTCTTAAGAATCTTGCCTATCTGGGAAAGTCCTTTGCATAAAATCAATTTATTTTATATTTGAATCTGCAAAAAGATTTAGTAAATCATTTGATATTGGTGAAAATCGTGGGCGACATATTAGCATATTGCAATATTCGCTGGGATTCGAACACTTCATTTGACTTGCCATCTCTCTTGATGAGTTATTTACGCCAGTTCCTCGTAGGGCGTTGTTTGATCCTTCAAGTTTCAACTTTAGATGCTGGTGTATTTTGCAGACCCAAACATTTTGGCTGCCGCTACATCCAACGGGTACGCAATGGAGCGTCTAAGCTTTGTAAATTTAGACAAGATTATGTCCGTAACCGAATATGTGGCACAACATTTTGCGTGTAGTTCTTTCAAATTGCAGAGAAGTAATATTTTTGGTATGGTTTCCTTTCTTCCAGTAGTAGTCTTTCTTGCCAGGCATTACTCTGCTGTAGTAACTCGACTCGTACAACTTTTTTTTACCAAATTTAACGTTAAATTTGGTGGAGTAGCATATCCCGATTGTACTCGTAATTTTAAGGCAGTTTCATCCATGTATTTGCTGACTTTCAATAAGTTTCGAACCTTGTATGCATTCCAGTGAATAGGAACACACGCTGAAAAAAATCGCTTCTGTAGTATATTGTCCCAAACATATTCTGCTGGATATATACATATGATCAGGGTACACTCCAAATATGTAATATTTGACTCGCAAATATATTATATGTTTGGGAGGATATTGTTCTAAACAAAATTATGTTCCCGTCCTAATTTGTATTTAAGTATTTTGGCAATATATCAATGCCTTTATTTAAAAGGCAAGTTTTCTGATTTTCAGAAGTTCAAACTTCAACTTTTTAAATCGTATAATCTTTCGTAACTATAAATTGCATTGATGGATTGACAAAACGTGATGAATTGGTATATTTATAAATTAAAAATTAGGGCTGTAATACAAAAGCCAATGCCGCTTATGACATTTTTGGCTATAAAGTATAACACGAAATCAGCAAAGTTTTAAAGTGTTTAAATAAAATATAATCGGAAAACTTCTTAAACAATTACTTTGTTTGTGTGGAAACACATATTTTATTTGTGAAATAATTTATTTGTTAACAAATATATAATATTTAAAAAAATTGCTTCCAAATATAATTTCTTTCAATTCAAACATATCAAAAATGGCGAGTTTCCCCTTGCAGTTGTAAGCAGCTGCATTTTTCTGCGTTATTGGTTATCTTTGAATGAGCCGTCTTGATTTCTGTTGCAATTTTGTAGTCATCATTTTGATAAGTGCTTAATACTGAAATTTCAACAACAAATTCGTCTGAAAAAAACATGTTATTTAAATATAATTTTTGTGGAGGTAAATAAAAAAGTGTTTTATTTACCTCCACTATCAGATAAATCACTTTCAGAACACATTGATATAATGATATCATTCGAGCAAATTTGAATTCGGCAGGCATCACATATGAATTTCCCAACATAGGATGAGAATTTATTATTCCACTTTAGGGTCACTTTTCATAATTTTTAAGAACAGATCCTCTTATTGAAAGGATTGCAGCACGATTTTCTTCATAGTTTTAGTTTTTCACTTAGATTACCCATGTTTACGCTTTTAAGGACAATATACAAATGACTTCAATGGTCGATTTCTCATATATTAAAAAGTGCGCTTAACGTATCACGCCCAAAGGTAATTCCACTTCCTCAAAAAAAATGTACAGGTATATATTTCAAATGAAAATATTACGTACGATACGTGCCCATAGGGAAAATAATTATAACATATAGGTATAAACTAATTCGTTCAACACGATCGAAAATTCACTAATTTGTACTAAGGAAACATTTTATGGCTCCACTAAAATCAAATATTATTCACTGACATTCATTCTCTTTATGCTTGGGAAACTCCAAGCATAAAGACCTGAATTGACAGGTAGGTCAAACACTGGTGTTAAGAAATTTATGACCGAATAGTCCAAATATATTACAACGGTTAACTTGTAGTATAAACAATGTAAATCACACCACCCCTTTTTATTATGAGAATGGAAAAACATAAGTAAAGCAGTTCATCCGAAACTTCACTTTATAAGAAATATAAAGTAATATTACGTACTTCACTAAGAGCCGAAACTGGTCTATGTGAGCTGGCAAAATAAAGGCTGCATCTGAAAGCTTTTTTTTTTTTTTAAATTTTCGTAAACATTTTTTTTGTTTACGGAAGATGGCGCGTTGTGTCCTCTTTAAACAACGTTGCAAAAATCGGTTCAAGCATTCGAGAGCAATTACAAATTTCGTGAAACAAAATTTTGAACAAATTATTTCCTTGATGACATTTTTCTGCAAAAGCTTGACTTAGGCATTTGTTATACACAAAATTATGGATATTATGAGTCAGGTGTGTAACAACTGAGTCAAAGTGACTTTTCCATCTATGTAATGCATATTTTATTAAAAATTAAATATATATTGGGTATGATATTTACTATGTATGCATATGACAGTAAAAATATTTTAAATTACCTGTTAAACTATTTTCTTTATGATGAAAATAGTTTAATAAAATAAAGTTTCGTTTAAACTTATAAAACTTTAATTTAATTTTAAAATGGTTTTATTTCATTTACAGAAGGTTTTATTTAAAGGTGGGTACTATGTTTTTCGGCACGAAAAATTTCGCAAAATGTTATTTCGTATTGAAAAATGGAACGCTTTTTACTTAAGTCGCATTGACAGTATTTGAAGTATCACATTCATATGTATGTCCTGATTCACACTCGGCATTTTTTTCCAAGCCAGTGTCAAAGATTGTTCGTGCCGAAAAAACATAGTACCCACATTTAAATAAAACCTATTGCTAATTATATAAAACCATTTTAAAATTAAATTAAAGATTTTTTCAAATTGAACGAAACTTGATTTTATTAAACTTGCTTGGAAAAAATTGCCGAGTGTGAATCAGGACTATATATGTCTGTATATGCATGTTAATTTAGTTAATAGAAAGTTAATTTAAATAACGAAAAGACAGATTATTTGATAATGGAGAATATTAGCAGAGCTAATATTACAAACAAGAAAATACATATCCTATTGTTGTATGAATGTAAATAAATAAAATGCCGTTTTTAGTGAAACGAAAAATGTTTTTTTATTATTTGCAAGGGTTGGATTACACCTGTTGAATTATAGATAATTATTCTTAGAAGGCCCCTCCAAAAACTGAATATCTTCCTCCATCTCCTCGTAAGAACACTTTATGTTCCATACAGCCATTTCCAAATGGAGATTGGCCCTTCCCTATTTCATTGTCTTATTGATTCGTTAGCTTCAAACACCAATAAAGCTAATCCACGCAATTGGCACAATTGTTCTAAACATACAAACTTGAATATACATAACTACAGGATAAATCCGTAAATAGTGGCTAATATCCTTTAACACAGATTCCCACTTCATTTGGACACCAGTTGCCATGCTTTCGATTGGCAATCCAATTTGAATGTCGTTCTTCTGTTTTATTCCATATAGTAAATAATTACTTTCCCTTCCACAGTTTTCCATTATTTTTCTTTATTTCGGAAGATAATTTTAGTATTTTTTATTACGCAATTGTATTGCTAATATTTACAACAGTTGAATTTCTCGCGTACAAAGATAAATAGAAACAAATAAGGGTGCGAGGCTGCCGGCATTCAATTTGTAGCGGCGCAAAATGTGTTGAAATTAACATAGTATCGCAAACGAAAAAATGTCGAACATTTTTTCGCGACTTTGTTCTTATATGGTATTTCAACGAGAATACCACGCTTTAAGTGTGAAAAGTTTAATTTCATTTGAAAATTGTTTTAATTCAAGTGGAAAAAGCTTCATTTCATTTGAAAATGGTTTCATTTCATTTGGAAAAGGTTTCGTTTAATTTGGAAATCGTTTAATCTGAAAATGCTATATATTCCAAACAGTTATGGTCTTAGATGTAACTTTACATTTTAAATAATTTGTTCTCGCTGCGAAAACAAAGATTGCCGAAATGATTTTTTCCAATACCTATGAAGAGGTGGGCAAAATATTTCCGATTTTCAGCCCAAATTCTGTTCGTCAAATGCAAATATCCATGGTTTCGTCATCACATTCGCTCATGTCGGAATTATTCACATATAAAAATAAACTTCCTATATTTATACCCTCACTTTAGTGTGACGAGGGTATATATCATTTGCTTCGAAGGAATGACCTAAGACCCCAATTATATTCGGCGGATATCCGATTTGAGATGATGCTGGCTGCGGGCACGATAACTCTCGAATGGAGTAACCGATTTATATATTGATTCCTGTTGTTCCTATAAGGAGCATAGGGCCTTAACGATCTCTTCCCATCGTTATCTGTCTTGTGATTCGGCTTTCAGTTAGCTCCACGATTTATTTATACTCGCAGCTTCTTGCTCAATTTGTCGTCGCCATGTATGGCTTGGGCGACCTTTCCTGCGACTACCCTGAGGATTCCATTCCAAAACGTTTCTTGTGATTTCGCATTGTTCTCTTCTGAGGATGTGGCCAATCCATCCCCATTTGTCTTTTCTTGATATCTGTAGCCACTGCTGTTTATCCGATTTCGCACCATAGTCGTTTATTGCTGATTGTCTGAGGCCAGAATATCAGTAGTATTCGTCGGAGGCTCCGGTTTAGGAAGACTTGCAGTGAGTTGAAGTCGCAACGAGCTGCGTTCCATATTTCGCAGCCGTATAGTGCCACAGATTTCACGCAGGTGTTAAACATTTTTGTGGGTTTCGACATATTATTCTACACAAATGCACTAAATATTAAGAGCTTATAACTTTAATAACAGTGTATACAAATGCTTTAAATAAGCACAGTATAATGGTTTTATAGGACCTACAGTCCAGTGAAAAATTGGCGTTATTGCCATGCCCTTTTGGGACCTCCAACACAAAGGTACCATTTTGTACGAAAACTTAACAGCTTATAACTTTAATACTTGTACATTAAGTTAGGGTGGCAGCCGTATTTTTTTACAAGCTCACATAGACCAGTTTAGGTCCCTAGTGTTACCACGGGCTTAAATGCCTCTCATCGAAACCAACCTGTTTGATATACAAATTTATCGATAGTACGAATATCGGTACTGGAAAGATCTGTTAGGCTGCCTAGAAAGGCCGACCCCAGTATGTCCAGTCGTCGTTAACCCAAAGCGGGACTGGACATACTGGGGTCGGCCTTTCTAGGCAGAACTTAGTTTGGTTCTTCACAGTGTACTCCGAAGCCAACCTTTTCATCAAACTTCGAACCATCCGTGTAAAAGTGGAGATGGTGTCTATTACCTGGTATTCTGCTAACCCATTCATATCTGGCAGGAATCGTAGTGTTGTAATTTCTCTCGAAATTGTACACAGTTGGTATATAGTCCACTCGGTCGGTTACCATAGCACTACACTTTGATATCCTCATGTGACCGTAGTTCTTGTACCTCCATATTGATAGGCAGTTTAATTTTATTGCCGCTCTGGTTGCAACTTCTCTCGCCACAATATGAATCGGCAGTATGTGGAGTAGGGCTTGTAGAGACTCAGTCGCTGCTGTATTCCTTAAGGCTCCGCTTATGCACAGGCAGGCAGTTCTTTGAACCTTTGTTAGTAGGTTGGTGATGCTTAGTTTGTCAGTTGCCGTCCACCATACTACAATGCCGTATAACAGTGTTGGACGAACTACTGCTATATACACATATCCAGTGGACGATTTTAGGAGAGAGACCCCACCGCTGTGGCTTTTTGCAGGAATGTAAGGCGTTAAGTCTAAATAACAGTTTCCTATCTAGAATTATTCCTAAAAATTTTGCACTTTCAGAAAAGACTACATCTGTTCCATTTATCCGAGGTGGAGGGTCTACATGTGGGACATTATTCATCCTGGTGAAGAGAACCAATTCTGTCTTGTTTGGGTTAACGCCCAAACCGCTGCTTCTGGCCCATCTAGCCAATTTGTTCAGAGCCACCTGCAGGATGTCTCTGAGGACGTTTTCGAATTTGCCACTCACTGCGATTGCCACGTCGTCCGCATATGCCATGACCTTGCAGCCACAACGTTCTAGATCTAGCAGGATTTCATTCACCGCTAGGTTCCAAAGTGGAGACAGTACTCCTCCTTGTGGGGTCCCTCTGTTTACAAACCTTGTTAGAGTTGTGGAAACTATTCAAAATGATGGCAATTCTAGAGCCTGGCTAAGGTATCGGGCGATAATGGATTTAAATTTGAATAGTCACATGAAAAATTCACCACGAAACGCAATGTATATAAGCAATCCTGTTCAAAATGAAATTATAAGTATTTGTCACACTCTTATACACCAACAGTTTATTGAGAGAATCAATAATTCCAAAGCTATATTTAAGGAGTTGAGCAAGTCTCAATGTGTATCCGGTACCTTAATGAAAACGATTGGCGATATAAAATTTGCGAAAATTTTTTGAGTTTCGTCCCAACAAAACAGTTCGAAGTAAAAGGTTTGGCCGAAGTTACTCTAAATTTCCTCGAAAGTCTGGTATTGATTGCAAGTATTTATTCGAGAAATGCTATGACGGCGCAATAGCAATGAATGGAGAATTTCATGGGGCGCAAGCATATATCCAAGAAAATACAGCTTAACATTATATTCATATTGTGCAGCTCACTGCTTCAACTTGGTTGTAAGTTAAGCCTGCAAAGTAGTCCCAGTTAGAAATAGTCTCGGCTCTATCCAAACCATGTACCACTTTTTTCAATGTCTTAAAGGCAAACAGCTCTTCAAGAAACAATTTCTAATAACAGGAATTTCCTGGAAAATTAAAGTGGTATTGCGAACTCGATGGGCAGAACAACATCAGTCTGTTAAAATATATCTTTACCTACAAGTAGCGGTTATCGAGGCTTTGGGAAGCATTTACTGCACCTGGTCTGATCAGAAAACTACAACATCTGCATTTCTGTTGTAGATAGCTATACAAACGTTGGATTTTCAAGTTTCGGTCCATGTAGTTCATTTAGTTCACTGCTTGGCATTATCATTAAGTCGCGTTCTTCAAAGCGTCGGCTTAATGCTTTTTTGTGCCATACGCCATTTTGTATGATCGGAGAAAAACGCAATTTATTGTGAAAATCAAGGCTTTAAAATCTGGCTGAAAATATGAAAAATTAACATACGCGACTGCATTTTAGTGCAATTTTTAAAAAATTTTGTGAAGAACAAGACATTCAAATCAAGAAACCTAGGATTTCGACCAAGTCATTGTTGCAATGTTGATGCAACAAATATTGGAAAATATTGTAAGATTTCGACCAATTTTCCATATCCAGATTCATTCATTTCTCATCTCGGAGATCGCGTTGTGAAACACCGTGGAACTCTGGTAAATTTCCAATATGTTTTGCCATCTGAAAAAACAGTACTAAATAAATGAAGAAAGTTGTAAACAATCATTTGAAAATTTTTTATCAATTTTGTCTGACAGTTCTTTTGAAGTGTGGGTTAGTAAAGTGAAGCTTTGGAGAAGAAAAGTTGAAGCGAAGAATATCAGAAATTCCCTGGAAGCTTTTTAATTTATTCAATATACGAGATGCTCGTAGATGCATTTCCAAACGTTCACCAAATATTGACGGTGATGGCGGTGTTATCTGTGACGCAGCGACAAACAAACGCTCTTTTTCTTTTCGATATTGCTTTTCTTTTTCGACTTTGCGTCGGCTGAAAAATTACTTGCGGTTAACCATGACTGAAAATCGTTTAAATGGATTGGATAAATGGATGGATGTTAACGCAAATGATACACATTTTTTTTCGCCTCGCCGTACCAATTTATTAAAACATTCATACAATTAATATTTTATTTAAAATATTACAATTAATATAATATTTAAATTAAGAAACATTAATAATAGTTAAAGATGTGTACATCATTTTTGTTCGGAGTAGCTTAACATACAATTTAAGTTAAACATTAATTTTCGGAAGTAAATTTTGTATTCAAGATCACACAGGGTAGGTTTTGTCGTTGAATATTTTTTTTCGAAAATATTATCTAAGTATTTTTTAATGTTATTTGCATTAAAAATGTCAACAATCGATTTTTTATAATAAGAAAGTGGGTACCATGTGTAAAACACCCCCCCCCCCAAAAAAAAAACAAAATCCTGCGCACGGCCCTGCCCTCCACAATAGGATGGGGGGTATACTAACTTTGTCATTCCGTTTGCAACCCCTTGAAATGTTGATATGCGACCCCATAAAGTATTCATGATCGTCGTGAAATTCTAAGACGATTTAGCCATGTCCGTCTGTTGAAATCACGCTACAGTCCGTAATAATATAGCTAGATTGATCAAATTCGGTAGAAATGCTTCTATAGCAGGTCGTTTGGGATTGCAAATGGGCTATACGGTTTTTGAGCCATACACTGAAAGCAAAGTGTACTGAAAATCATTGAAATTTTCTTAACTTTTAAGATTTTTTCTTTGATTTGGCTCCAAAGACAAAGACTTTTAAAATAAGTACATCTTGTAGGAGAGTTAAAGTCATTAATCATACTTAAATCTGGACACCAAACATCTTTGAAAGACTTACGCCGTTTACTTCGATGAAAGACTTCACAGTTTTAAATTAAATACATTAAAATACATTAAATACATAAAATGGCATTAGATTTAGTACAGTCTGTAATTAAACCAAGCACATTCTGCACAAGTGTAAAATAAGTTCCGTAAAATATTTTTTATTTCATTATTTCTTTAAACATGTATGGTAATTTTTATTATTTTCTCTATTAAATTATTTTTTTTGAAAAATTTCGATAAACAGTTTATTCAGTAGCCATTGTGTTTAGTCTAGTTTTCTTCACATTAGAGGGAATATGAGTATTTATTCTAATGGATAAATAAATGGTGTTTTGCAACATTTTTCCTTAAATGAATAGTTCTCTTCGTATGAACTGCGGTAGCAAATACATTACTTGACGTGGTTATTTTTGGGTTGAAATACCAGAGGTAAGGAAAACTTCTTATTCGTTTGGGAGAAGCTAGGCCTCTTAGAGATGGTGTTTTTAAGCTGATCCTAGCCGAATAATTAGTTTAACAACCACGAAATCGCAAGGAGCTGAGCTGTCAAGTAATTGTATTTGCCAAACCTTTTTGTAAAAAAGTTTGAATTCTTTAATATTATAAATACAACGATATATAAAGAAGAATGTGTGTTTGTTGGTTTGTTTGTACCGTATAGACGTCTAAACGACAGAACCGATCTTCTTGAAATTTTCACAGAATGTACATGTGTGGGGCGTGGTGAAAATAGGGTACTTGAATTTTCGATATATGAAGTGGGCGTGGCCCCGCCTACATAAGACAAATTTTAAAATTGAGATATCTTGAACAATTTGTTAGCGAGAGTGCTGCAATTTTGTACATATGTATCTGGTGGCAGTCTACGTGATTGGTCCAAAAATGGGCGGGATCGGACCAATGGGCGTGGCCCCGCCCATATAAGCCTAATTTTGAAATTGAGATATCTTGCACAATTTGTTAGCGAGAGAGCTGGACTTTTGTGTATATGTATTTGGTGGTACTCTTCGTGATTTGTTCAAAAATGGGCGGGATTGGACCAATGGGCGTGGCCCCGCCCTTATAAACCAAATTTTTAAATTGACATATATTGCACAATTTGTTAGCGAGGGTGCTGTAATATTGTGCATATGTATTAGGTGATAGTCTACTTAATTGGTCCAAAAATGGGCGGGATCGGACCAATGAGCGTGGCCCCGCCCATATAAGCCAAATTTTGAATTTGAGATATCTTGCACAATTTGTTAGCGAGAGAGCTGTAATTTTGGTTATATATATCTGTTGGCGACTTACGTGATTGGTCCAAAAACAGGAGGGGTCGGACTACTGGGCGTTGCCACGCCCTTTAAGCCAAATTTTGAAATCGAGATATCTTGCACAATTTGTTAGCGAGAGAGCTGTAATTTTGTGCATATGTATCTGGTGGCAGTCTTCGTGATTGGTCCAAAAATGGGCGGGATTGGACCAATGGGCGTGTCCCCGCCCTTATAAACCAAATGTTTAAATTGATATATATTGCACAATTTGTTAGCGAGAGTGCTGTAATGTTGTGCATATGTATTAGGTGGTGGTCTACTCAATTGGTCCAAAAATGGGCGGGATCGGCCAATGGGCGTGGACCCCCCATATAAGCCAAATTTTGAATTTGAGATATCTTACACAATTTGTTAGCGAGAGTGCTGTAATTTTGTGCCATGTATCTGGTGGTAGTCTTCGTGATTTGTCCAAATATAGGCGGAATTGGACGAATGGGCGTGGCCCCGCCCATAGAAACAAAGATTTTAAATTGACATATCTTGAACAATTTGTTAACGAGAGTGCTGTAATTTTTGCATATGTATTAGGTGGTAGTCTAATTTGTTGGTGCAAAAATGGGCGGGATTGGACCAATCGGCGTGGCCCCGCCAATATAAACCCAATTTTGAAATTGACATAACTCGCACATATTATTAGCGAGATTACTCTAATTTTGTGCATATATATTAGGTGGCAGTCTACGTGCTGGGTCCAAAAATGGGCGGGGTCGGACAAATGGGAGTGGCCCCGCCCATATAAGCCAATTACATTTTGTGTTTGATATATCTTGAGCAATTTGTTAGAGAGATCAATGTAATTATGTGCATATATATTTGGTGTCAGTCCTCGTAATTAGTCCAAAAATTAACGGGATCGGAAATCTGAAGTCTGGGGCAACGAAGTGGACCGGGTCCAGCTAGTAATATTACAAATACAACGATGTTCTTAGGCAGGAGAATATCCTAGTTAAAAATCAATAACGATTTAAAGGCCTAAATAAAATTTGCGAAAATATGTGTTGCTTTATTCATAAGAGTTACAAAAATTAAGATACATATATTTACAATACAATAACTTTACTTAGACATAAAATCCAATGACATCGATTTTTTTTAGCTGAAGATGATTTTTATTCTTTCCATTTGCATAAACATATTCCCTCGGGACCTTGTTACAAAGATATTTAAAAATATATAATATTAAATTTAAATTCGAAATTTAATATTTAAGTTAGTTCTCCATCTTTTTAAATAGATACAGGAGTTTCAATGATTCAAAATCTCCAGCCTTTAACAAGCCTTTCTCACAATTTAGACGTAACTGGAATATTTTTTATATTTGATAAAGACGTCAAATTTCTGAAAATTTTAATATCTGAAAACGATTACCAGTTATTTCAACTGAACAAAAGAATTTAAAAAACAATCTTATGATGATTTCGTTTCTGAAAAATAATATCACCACATCATGTTGCGACATATTAAAAATTCCCCTTGTACCCACTGCTAATTTCGCATTTTGCATGTGAACAATCGAACAAAAATCGTGCTGTGAGTAAAACCCATACCATTAAGAATGTACGCTTTCAATTACATAGGTTTGGTTCTGAAGTTTGCTTTTTGACAGCAACACTCCACACCGTGGACTGGGCTGGGTGTGGAAAATTCGATATTTTCGCATTTGCGGAGTGTAATAATTTTACAAAATAAATCGAAATCCGTTCATACGGCTGCACCATTTTTACAAACAAACATAAAAATGCGGTTTCATAGTTTCACCATTAGTGTATAGAATTTACCAAATGGAATATTAATAAAATGTACATATCGCACCGGTTCAACAAAAGGATAACAACTCAAAATTAAAAAGAATTCAGTAGAGGTCTATGGCTTTCTCCAGAGCTAGATGTCACGCGTCGTCATGTTGTCCTTTTACTACGCGCCATCGGAACCACCCAAAGAAGTTTATCTTTGACTTTACGAAATAGTCGTCCGTTAACGATTACATATTCGTTACAAATCGTTGTGTCTCGTAATTTCAATTTGTCGACAATCGCGCAGATGTTTTCTTCCTGCTGTAGCCGAGGATGTCATGGAAGCGCCGTCGACATCGACCAGACGACGTGCCACGCAAATGGGTATCAGTCGACGGTCTCTACAGCGAATTTTGGTACAAGATTTGAAGATGTTTCCGTACAAAGTCCAGACGATGCATCAGCTGTTAGCTGCTGACCGCCAATCGCGTCTAACATACGCTCGAAAGGTTACTTTTGCGACACCTGTTATATATATATTGTATTAAAGTGCTATAGAATCTTTATTTAACATCCGATAGTTATGAAAGGTGGCAGAGAAATTTCTTGCTCCAGAAGCGAACATTGACAAGTTTGAAGAAAATCGGTTCAGATTTATATATATAGCCGCCATACATACGTTCCATCCAATTCGGTATTAGAGTGATTAGATTCTTAATTTAACATCTGTTTGTTATGAAATTAGGTAGAGAACATTAGCAATTCCATGGGAAACCGATCACAAACTTCATATTAGGCGTGTGATTTTAATGAAAATTCGTACGTAGTTTCAAATTGGTGTTATAATGAAAATTTGAAATTTTTTTCGCCAAATTCAAATTCTGGAAGCTGTATCAATTTCGAAATTTTTAATACCTTTAATGGAAAAATTGTTTTAGTATAACATTCAGAACTAAACGGGGCTCTAATAAAATATTTTCTTAATTTTTTTTCTTTAAATTTTTTTATTTAAAAAATAAAAATAAATTTTTGAGAAAAATATATATTATAAAATTTTTTCATATTTTTTTTAATGATAGGTTATTTTATTCGCTATATACTCTATAAGTTTCAAAATGGCCACGCAACAACTTTCCGAGTTACAAAACAAAATGTACAAAGAGAACTCCAAAGCTTTTAGAATATCTTAAATTTTTTAAATTCAAATATTAAAACAATTAGGGGTTTAAATTCAAAATATCGAGATAAATTAATCATTATTTGTAAAATTGTGAGAAATTTGTTTCCACCATTTTTTTGTGAGTCAGTCTGCTTCTTGCCGAACTATTTTTAGTGGTTCGGAGCTTTCGTCGGAGTTAGAAAATACATTCGTAATAACTTCTGATTTCGAAAATGCGAATAAATCCGTGCAATGTTTTAGTTCCGGGAATAACAATAGATTTTTTTAATCTGCTTTCTAAAATATCATTTTCTTTATCATATTCATCTTTTCAACTAAACGAGATATTCCTCTTGCTGCAGCTCTTTTCAGTGATCCCCCAACTCCATCGCATGGACACAGACTTTTCGGAACTTTTTCTTAAGAACTCTATCATTTTAATTTGAAAAAGATGCACTGCTACAGTATTGTGTTCTAAAATATCGGAAATTATTACAATGCTGGTGTGTTCAAGTTTTCCCTCGATATTCTTGCAGCAAATCACGAAGGGGTGGATAGTAGCTCGAGAGTTATTCCAGTGATAGCTTTGTACTGAATCTTGAACTATAAATGAATAATTTTCAGCAAAATTAAATATTCACCACTTGTTAAATTAGCTTCTACATTTTCCAGGAACTTATTTTGTTCTTTTGCAATAAAACTGTCCGTTATTAATTTTTTCATTTGATTGGCCAAAACGTCTATAAAATTCGTTTACGAGAATTATCTGTGTCACTAGATTCCACCGATCTACTTGCACCCACTGCTTGGACAGAATGGACACTTTCCGATGTAGCATATAACTTCCCGTGGGTAGCATATAGCTTGCAAAATCCAATGCTGGTAAGTAGGAATATTTAAACTTGATGTCTCGGATATGTTTTGAATTTTTTCTCCCATGAACATACGGTGTGTGTTCCACTTCCTCCAATTAATATGCACTCCTGTGGGCGCAATTCAGCAAATTTTGAAAATCCTATTTTCATATAAGGATGCTCTTCTTTAAATAGCTTAAAAAGTGTTTTAAGATTACAAAGAACCAACATTTTCTGTTCTTTTATTTTTTCTCTTGCATCATTATTAATTATCGGCTATTATCATCACGTTTATATAATTTTTGAAACGCATCTACCACACCTATGGAAATTCCTTTGCACATTTTCGCTTGGGAGTAGTGAAAAAGCCATCACTATCAATTAAACATTTAGCTCTGTGAGCCATGTGATACGAAGATTCAAATTCATTTGAAATTGTTCTTATACTCCATAATTTTTGTAAGACCGTTAAAATTTGTAGTTGACGATATTTACTTTCTTTTGCCGCTTTGAATTGTTTGGATGAATCATCTTCGTCATATGATTCATTCACTTCCATTAGTATTTCATCTTCGTCATATGTTCCATTGTCTTCCTTTAGTATTTCTCTGTTCGGTTGGGTTTCTTGGTTATTTACTTCTGGCGAAGAAGATATCCATTTTTGTTCAGATATTTGAGATCTACATTGACTACTTTTGGAAGATTCGGACATCACTTTTAAATGGACAAGAGTACATTTAGAAGATTTTTTTATAGTTTTGTGTTTCTGTTTTTGTAATGGATTGTAACACACTTTTTTATATAGCATCTTGAATTTATTAAGAATATAGATATAAAATGATAATTGTTAAGAATGCTTTATTCAGTTTAGATATTATTATTTTTTATGAAAACGACAACAGGACACACTGTGCGTGCGAAAATATTATTATTTCTGACACAATTTATTTCTATATTTTTGGAGTAGGGAACTTCGTACATTTTGTTTTGTAACTCGGAAAGTTGATGCGTGGCCATCCAAATATACAAATATACAACCAAATATATGCGATTTTTTAAAAAAGGTAATAAAAATTTCGAAATAGATACAGCTTCCAGAATTTTGAATTTTGCGAAAAAAATTAAAATTTGTTGTATAACACCAATTTGAAACTACGTACAAAGTTTCATTAAAATCGCACGCCTAACATGAAATTTGTGATCGGTTTCCCATGGAATTGCTCTAGGTTGAACGTTGCGAGTTTAAATTTAATTTAACACCTCCGGTTGGAGCTAACTCACAGTTAAACAAGTAAGAAAGTTTCAGTCGGGTAAACCGACTAAGGTATACCCTCACTTTGTGAGTAATGCAATATTGAATATTACTCGAATTATTCTGTCAATTTGTGTGGGAGGTACCAGAAGGGGTTTATCAAATACACCTTTTTTTCGCTGATCATTAGATACTTTAAATTCATTGCACTGTGCCGACTTATAAGCATTTATGTGCACTGGTATAAACGTTATGAGACATTAAATTGTGGTATGATTTGGGCATTTTGTGTGGGAGGTACAAAAAGGAGCGTGGCAATAACGCCCATTTTTCACAGGGCTATAGACACTATAAAAACATTACGCTGTACAAAATTTCAAGTATTTTTATACACTGTTATTAATGTTATAAGCTGTTAACTTTTGGTGCAAAATGGTGCATTTGTGTAGGAGGTACCAAAACGGACGCGGCGACTTCGCCCATTTTTCTCGAATTGATAGCGACTAGTAAGCTAATACTATGTGTGGAATTTCAAAAGATTCGAATAAGTAGTATAGCAGTTATTAAAGAATCAATATTTCACAACATTTTAACCCTTTGTGGGGGAGGTACTAGAAGGAGTGGACCAATATGGCCCATATTCGAACTTTGCCGGAGATAGAAAAAAATATTACCACATACCAAATTTGAGGTCAATCGGTTACTCCTTTCGAGAGTTATCGTGCGCACCAGCCAGCAGACAGACGGACGGACATTGCTCATTCGACTTAAAATGACCCAAAACGGATTTCCTCCGAACATACTTGGGGTCTTAGGTCACTCCTTCGACGTGTTACACTTTTTTCCGTAGCAGATGATATATACCCTCGTCACACTAAAGTGAGGGTATAAAAATAAAAATTGCATACAATTTGACATTTGCTAAAACTATAGGTTAGCTCTACCTGTAGGATAACCGGAGGATGTGGAATTGGCCGTTAGAATCACAATATGTTTGTTATTTTAACCTTTCCTTACTGGTTACCAAATTTACATTGATTCTTTAATTCTACCAAACTAAAAAAATTCCACCCAAAAGAGGCATCACTGATCTATAACGTGTATCTCCTTCCGTAATGTCTCTCTTGCGTTAGTATCTCAAGGTTGTCAAAGTTAGGTTTATGTCCGGTTGTGGTACAATGTGCTGCAAGGGTAGTTTTTTGTTTATGGGTTTGTTAAGAGGTTTCTGATCCGATCTGTGAGATGATAGCCTAGTATTAAGTTTTGTTTTTGTACATAGTACCGACATATACCCTCTGGCACATGTCGGACTAGTCACCATTACACTTAATTTTGTAGACAAGATGTGACTTTTCTTCCTTTTTGATTCAGATTTGGTTTCGCTGAGTAGTTAGTTGATCAACTGCAGAATGTGCTTTGTATGCTAGTTCAAAATGTTCCTTGTAAGAATGTTTTAACCTTTCGGAGAGCCCAGGGACGTAGGTCATTGATTTATATACTTTCTTTGGTTTTTCTTCTTTATCTTTTCTTTCATTCCTTCTTTGTTTGTAGCTCTTTTCAAAAGATTATTGATCATTTTGTCCGGAAAGTCATTTATGCGTAAAATGTTTATGGTTGTTCGTATTGTCATAGTCCTGATTTATAAAATTATTTGCCCTATTTATTATTGTTCATCTGGGATGTTTAGAGTTAAAATTGACAATCGTCCAGAAGTTGTTTCTTTTTGGTACCAGTCATATCAAGGTAATATGAAAATTTGTTATCCATTTCCTCTTCCATGGTCAACTGGATCTCTTTATTAAAAGAGTTAAAGGTCAGAAGTGTTGAATCCACATCTTTTTTCTAAACTATAGCAAAAATGTCATCTACATATTTAGTAATTATTTTGGGTTTAGATTCCACCAGCCAGACTGACAGACTTAAAATGACATCATTCGACTTAAAATGACCTAAAACGGATATCCGCAGGACATACTTAGAGTCTTAGGTCACTCCTTCGATGTGTTACACTTTTGTCCCGTAGCAAATGATATATACCCTCGTATCACTAAAGTGAGGGTATACAAATAGTGGATTCACAATCAGTTTTTAACAATGCTTGAGGAACTCTTAAGATACACAATTGTTTCTTAAGTATGCCCACGAAAACTATCAACAAGTTCCGCTATGCTTGAGAAACTCTTGTTATACCCAACCGTTTCTTAAGTAGGTAAGAGAAATGTGCCAACAAGTACCTCTTCATTTGTTGACAAATTAGTTTTGTGTTATGCTTTTATTCGGTGAATACTGTCAACAAGCATTTAGTGTTCAATTTCAAAGTTAGTGCAAGTATAATTGTGCTGTGTTATAAAAAAATTGTTATTATTCTAATAAAATAATTCAAAATGCCTAAAAAACTTAAAAAATATTATTCTACAATACAAAAATACAATACTTATATTGTATTACTTAAATAAAATACAATATACAAAAATATAAAATTATTTTCGTAATTGTATTTTCGTTTGTTTTTATTTCGGTCTTTAAATCGTTATTTATTTGTCACTGGGATATTCTCTTGGTTCCGAAAGCTTATTCTACAAATTACAAGAATAAGCTTATAGTAAGCGTAAACAATATTATCTAGCGGGTTTCGTTTCGATTTTTCTCTAATTGTTACACAAGCATTTTACAATAGATTCTCGACTCTTTCCCAAGCTTGAGGCTTGTGTTGGTAAGTTTATTATAATATTATTCCTAAGTAAATTGGTATGTTGAGTTGGATGTTGGTTTGTATATTTTTTTAGTTTTGTTTACGAACCAATGTCCGTTATATTTAATGTTCAAGTATCTTTTCTGCCTTTCTCTTAAATGTGTTCAGTTATCGTATATGAATCGTCCTGTTCTTGTTGAATTGGCTCTCGTAGAGAGTATTCTCGCTTTGTGTGCGTAGGTATATGTGTGTCCTGTCCAACAGCCTATCAAGCTTGCTCTTACCCTGCAGTTCTTAAAGTAACCCCTGGTGTCAAATCGCTAGTGGCTTCACCAGCGAAAAGTTTGAGTAACTACAGGGTGGAGCGCTGTAATTTGCGTATTTGGGAATGAAATGAGAAGTTATGAACCTTAGAAAAATTTGTTTTATATTGTAATTATATTGAACAGTAAGGGAATTTTTAAATTACATGGTTTTACATAGTGTATATGGAAAATGTCGACCTTCGCTATCCACACACTGCTGCATACGTTTTCTGAAGTTTTCATGAACTCTAACAAGCATGTCGACTGGAATTCTGCCAATTTCAGCCTCAATATTGTTAATTAGCCCTTCCAAGGTGTTGGGACGGTTGACACACACCTTCGAATACATATACTGTATATCAACCGTCCCAACACCTTGGAAGACCTAATTAACAATATTGAGGCTGAAATTGGCAGAATACCTGTCGACATGCTTGTTAGAGTTCATGAAAACTTCAGAAAACGTATGCAGCAGTGTGGATAGGTTTCGGTTAGGGTGGTAGCCGTATTTTTTTTACAAGCTCACACAGACAAGTTTAGGTCCCTAGTGTTACCACGGGCTGAAATGCTGCTCATCTAAACCAACCTGTTTGATATGCGAATTTATCGATAGTACGAATATCGGTACTAAAAAAAAGATGTGTTAGTCTGCCTAGAAAGGAATACCACAGTGTGCCCAGCCGTCGTTTGCTCAGAGCGGGGCAGCCGCATAGCAAGTGCTCAATGCTCTCCACTTCTTCCTCATCACCAAAGCTTCTGCAGAAGTCATTGGAGTCAATACCCAATATTTTGGCGTGTTCGCCAATCAAGCAGTGTCCCGTCAGAACTGTTACTAACGTAGACAATCTTTGCCTCTCTAGTGCGAGGAGATATTTTGATCTTCTCAGGTCATACCATGGCCAAACTTGTCCAGCTACCCTGCAGGTGCCGATTTCTGTCCATCTTTCGTTGGGCTGCCTGATAGCCTCTTGCCTAAGCCAAAGCTTGCACGTGGATAGTGGCGCACCAATATATGCAAATTATTCGAGAATTTGTAATGTCTTCCCTTTCCTAGCAAGTTCATCTGCTTTGCAGTTCCCCGGGATATCCCTGTGCCCAGGCACCCATATGAGGTGTGTATTAAACTGCCATCTCGTTAAGAGATCTGCGGCAGTCGAGGGCCGTTTGTGAATTTAGGGATGTTGCCTCCAGAGAATTGATGGCAGCCTGGCTGTCCGAGTAAATAACAACGCTAGTGTTGGTTACTATGTTGCGACTCAGCCACGTGGGGACTTCCCATATTGCCATTACTTCGGCTTGGTAGACACTACAGGTATCTGGTAATCTGTGAGCTATATCCAAACTATGTTCTTCATAGTGTACTCCGAAGCCAACCCTTTCATCACGCTTCGAACCATCAGTGGAAAAGTAGAGATGGTTACTATTACCTGGTATTCTGCCAACCCATTCATATCTGGCGGGAATCATAGTGATGTAATTTCTCTCGAAGGTGTACACAGTTGGTATACATATAGTCCACTCGGTCGGTTACCATAGCACTAGTTCTTGTACCTCCACATTGATAGGCAGTTTAATCTTATTGCCGCTTTGGTTGCAAATTCTCTCGCCACAATATTTATCGGCAGTATATGGAGTAGGGCTTGTAGGGACTCGGTCGCTGTAGACCTTAAGGCTCCGTTTATGCTCATGGAGGCAGTTCTCTGAACGTTTGTTAGTAGGTTGGTGATGGTTAGTTTGTCAGTTGCTGTCCACCATATCAGAATGCCATATAACAATATTGGACGAACTACTGCTATATATATCCAGTGGACGATTTTAGGAGAGAGGCCCCACCGCGACCCTACAGCCTTTTTGCAGGAATATAAGGCGACGTTGGCCTTCCTTACACGTTCCAATACGTTAAGTCTAAACAACAGTTTCCTCTCTAGAATTATTCCTAAAAATTTTGCACTTTCAGAAAAGACTAGATCTGTTCCATTTATCCGAGGTGGAGGGTCGACATGTGGCACATTATTCATCCTAGTAAAGAGAACCAATTCTGTCTTGTTTGGGTTTACGCCCAAACCGCTGCTTCTGGCCCATCTAGCCATTTGTTCAGAGCCACCTGTAAAATGTCTCGGAGGACGTTTTCGAATTTGCCTCTCACTGCGATTGCCACGTCGTCCGCATATGCAACGACCTTGCAGCCACAACGTTCTAGGACTAGCAGGATTTCATTTACCGATAGGTTCCAAATTAGTGGAGACCGTACTCCTCCTTGTGGGGTCCCTCTGTTTACAAACCTTGTTAGAGTTGTGGACCTAAGACATGCTGTTATGCGTCTTCTGTTGAGCAGACTTTGAATTGGTCTAATTAAACTAGAGTTAACTTTTAGATGTAACAGTGCCGCAATTACTGCATCTGAGTGAATGTTGTTAAAAGCCTCATCTATGTCAAGAAATGTCACCATGGTGAATTCCTTGAAATGCAGGGACGATTCGATAGTGCTCACAAGTTCGTGCAGGGCTGATTCTGTAGATTTCGCCTTATTGTAAGCATGTTGGTTCACCGACGTAGTTTTGTATCCAGGTTTTCCCTGATAAAATAATATAAAAGTCTTTCCAGACCTTTCAACAGGTAGGAGGATAGGCTAATTGGTCTGAAGTCTTTGGGTCTACACTGATAGAAAAACCGTTCGTCACCATGACGAATCCGTTTCGTCAACATATCTTCGTACTGGTGACGAAAATTTTCGTACATGCGATGTTTTTGTACGTCAATAGAACGAACACGATGATTTCGTGATTTTTTGGTGATTTCGAAATTCGTCGGGGGAACGATAAGGTTTCATTCCCACGACGAAATGATTTTATTGACCATTTTGCTGAAAATATGATAAAACGAGGCAATCAATTTATAGTTTGCTCTTAATTGTACTGTTCTAAATGCGTTCTGATTACCTTAGGTAAATAATTTTTTGTAAAAGTTTAACTTAAAAATCTAATAATGGTGATGAATGGAGTTCGTCGTGGTGATGAATGGGATTCGTTTTGATGATGAATGGAATTCGTCGTGGTGATGAATGGAATTCGTCATGGTGATGAATGAGATTCGTCGTGGTGATGAATGAAGTTCGTCGTGGTGATGAATGGTATTCGTCTGTTGGCAAATACATTACTCGATGAGATTATTTTTGAATATATGAGAATATGAGAAGTAATGAATACTTCTCGTTCGTTCCCTTTAAGCTTTACCTGATAAGAACTGTGTTTCGAACCGAATAATCACAACTGAACCTAGCAAAGCTGTGAAGTGAGAAGAATATTAATTGAAATTTTTAAAATTTAAGTAGTCGCGGCATGAATTCGTCGTGGTGATGAATGGAGTACGTCGTGGTGATGAATGGGATTCGTCGTGGTGATGAATGGGATTCGTCGTTGTGATGAATGGGAATCATCGTGGTGATGAATGGGATTCATCGTGGTGATGAACATGATTCATCGTAGGGATGAATGGTATTCATCGTGGTGATGAAAGGGATTCGTCGTGGTAATGAACTCGATTCATCGTAAGGATGAAATGTGATCATCATGAGGATGAAAGTTTTTGGAAACAGAGATTCGTCATGGTGACGAACATATTCATCAAGAGGATTATTCCGTACGTTAGCTGACTTTTGACGAAAAAATAATCGTGATGATGTACAAATTCGTCGTCATGACGAAGCTTTTTCTATCAGTGTAGTGTGTGATATATTCCCCGCTTTAGGTATGAATACCACTTTGGTATCCCTCCAACGATTCGGGATGTATGAAAGCCTGATACAGCCTACTTACATTTTCTCCAGCAAGGGGATAATGTACTTCAACATTTTCTGCATTTCAGCTGGAGTGATGCCGTCTGGTCCAGGTGACTTGAAGGGTTCAAAGCTGTTAATAGCCCAGCTTATTCTGTTAATAGCCCAGCTTATTCTGGATCTCTCAGTCAACAAGCTAGCAACGCTCGCAGTCCAATCGCATTACTGTTGGTCTTGTTGATCTTCGGGTTCTGTTGGTGAGTTCCCCGGGAAATGTGTGTCGAGCAGTATATTCAGCGACTGCTCGCTGTTTTTTTGTCCAGTTATTTGCCTCATCCTGCAAGTAACCCACTGTACAGGGTGAACCTGATAGTATTTTCCGAAGCCTTGCGGCGTCGGAGACCTTTTCCACTCCGCCACAGAAGGTATACCAAGAGCGTCTTTGTACCTTTCTAAGCTCCTTCTTATAGATCTTGAGTTGCTCTTTATAGGCATCCCAAACATTTGCGACTCCAGTAGATTTAGCCTTCTTGAGTACCTTGTTGCAGGTCTTTTTCATAGCAGTTAGCTCAGAAGTCCACCATTGGGGTTTAGTTTAACCCTTGTAACTTGTTTTTGGACAGGCTTCTTCAAGGGAACTATTGAATGATGTGGTGATATGCTCGACCAGATTATCCAGACCGGCTTTGTCATTCGGCTCGTACAGAAGTTTGGAGTTGAGGACTTTCTTGAAATTCTTCTCATACCGGTGCCACTTTGTCTTTCTCAGATTTCTGTGGACGGCAGATTCAGGCGCTTTTTCAGCGAGTTTGAACTCAATATAATGGTGATCTGAGAATAAGTGGTCGTCCAGTACATTCCACCCAAAAATTTTGTCTGACAGCCGGTCAATAGCAAACGTTTCGTCTAGTACTTCTTGTCTGTCTTTAATTGTAAAGGTCGGTTTATTATATATGTTACAAATACTTAGATTGGTAGTTAGAATAAAGTCAAGAAGCGAATCACCAGACGGTGCTTCTTCTACTACTTCCCTGAATAGAGCAGTCGGTACTACAGCTTCATAAGACAAGTAACTGGAGACCACCCAATATATGCGATTACCGATCAGAGTGTGAAGCCGCCGAGGCGCCGAGCCGCCGATTTTGGCCCCCGCCGACCTTTTTTCACCAGCCGAAGCCGCCGCCGATCTTTGCGGCTAAAATCGGCTGAAACACAGCCGCCGTACAGTGGGCTAAAATGGAAACAAAATGGACATAATTCGATATACTGAAGCGTGGTTGACTATTTTGAGCAAAATAATTCTCGAATGGTTCCCTTTATTTCGTTCTTTGGAATGAAACGTGTATTCCGAAGCTTTCCACTTCAAAATCACCTCCGAGATAACTAACCTCTTTGATTTCCTTACAAACTTTGTGGTCCAATGTCGCGAAAACAAGAGCTAACCTAGAAAAACGGCTAACACTACTGGATTCAGCAATGTCGAAATAGGTATATCCATAAGGTCTCATTTCTGTTACATTTTGAAAGTGTCTATTTCAAGCACAGTGTAATCAAACACCACATGTGGAAATTTCTAATGGAAAATCCATCAATTCCCAAAAATACATCAAAAATCCCCAAAAATGGAATTTTTACTTTTAGTCCTATATCTTCGATATGAAAAGCCGCGCTCGGGATTCCCTCTGCAGTCGATTTTGTTACACCCTAACACAAATAAACAAAAAGAAAAATTTAACAACCACACCAATTAAAATGTTGGCTTCGGATTTTCTCTAGCAGATTCTGTAAAACGTCTCCTTTAAAATGAGTATAAATTTGATATACTTTTTTTTAACAAACTTTTTCTACAAGACCTAAATACGAATTGGACTTTTTTCGCCAAAAAATCTCCAAAAATGACATTTTTTCTAAAATGTGAGTTATAGGCCCATAACTTTCGTATTTCTTGACATATCTTATCGATTCTTTTTTCATGATATTGTCAATTTTATTGGCAATCCACAAAAAACTCAATATAATGGTGATCTGAGAATAAGTGGTCGTCCAGTACATTCCACCCAAAAATTTTGTCTGACAGCCGGTCAATAGCAAACGTTTCGTCTAGTACTTCTTGTCTGTCTTTAATTGTAAAGGTCGGTTTATTATATATGTTACAAATACTTAGATTGGTAGTTAGAATAAAGTCAAGAAGCGAATCACCAGACGGTGCTTCTTCTACTACTTCCCTGAATAGAGCAGTCGGTACTACAGCTTCATAAGACAAGTAACTGGAGACCACCCAATATATGCGATTACCGATCAGAGTGTGAAGCCGCCGAGGCGCCGAGCCGCCGATTTTGGCCCCCGCCGACCTTTTTTCACCAGCCGAAGCCGCCGCCGATCTTTGCGGCTAAAATCGGCTGAAACACAGCCGCCGTACAGTGGGCTAAAATGGAAACAAAATGGACATAATTCGATATACTGAAGCGTGGTTGACTATTTTGAGCAAAATAATTCTCGAATGGTTCCCTTTATTTCGTTCTTTGGAATGAAACGTGTATTCCGAAGCTTTCCACTTCAAAATCACCTCCGAGATAACTAACCTCTTTGATTTCCTTACAAACTTTGTGGTCCAATGTCGCGAAAACAAGAGCTAACCTAGAAAAACGGCTAACACTACTGGATTCAGCAATGTCGAAATAGGTATATCCATAAGGTCTCATTTCTGTTACATTTTGAAAGTGTCTATTTCAAGCACAGTGTAATCAAACACCACATGTGGAAATTTCTAATGGAAAATCCATCAATTCCCAAAAATACATCAAAAATCCCCAAAAATGGAATTTTTACTTTTAGTCCTATATCTTCGATATGAAAAGCCGCGCTCGGGATTCCCTCTGCAGTCGATTTTGTTACACCCTAACACAAATAAACAAAAAGAAAAATTTAACAACCACACCAATTAAAATGTTGGCTTCGGATTTTCTCTAGCAGATTCTGTAAAACGTCTCCTTTAAAATGAGTATAAATTTGATATACTTTTTTTTAACAAACTTTTTCTACAAGACCTAAATACGAATTGGACTTTTTTCGCCAAAAAATCTCCAAAAATGACATTTTTTCTAAAATGTGAGTTATAGGCCCATAACTTTCGTATTTCTTGACATATCTTATCGATTCTTTTTTCATGATATTGTCAATTTTATTGGCAATCCACAAAAAAACACGCGAACAAAATTGGTAAACTTTTGACTGAGATATTGGCTAAACTCCAAGGCAAAGTCGGCGAAAAAATTCCGAACTTAAACTTTCTTACACCTCTTGTATACACACCTAAAATTTCATCGCCATACGATAAGTGGTTTTGAAATGGCAGAATTATGTCCATTTTTTTCCATTTTAGCCCACTGTGCGCCGTTCCATTTACATTTTTGATAAGCAAATAGCTATATAGCAGTTATATCGTCCCCTTAATATAAGAATAATGTTTACGCATATACACTATTATTTTTATTGCAATTTAAAAATCTACGCAATTGGTTCTATATCTGGTGAAATTCTACTTCACACAAATTGGGTTATTGGGTGTTTGAAATTGTTCATTAATAAATAATAATATCGAGTTTCAATTTCACAAAATCTTCAAATATGATTTTCTCGAAACGACACATAAATTATACACTATTCATTTATTGGGTGGACGATATGGAAGTGAGTGATTTTCTTTTTGATTCGTTTATTGTCACAAGCGGGAGCTTAACATGTCTTAAAAATCATAATATTGATAGTAATAGAAAAATAATTATAAAAATTCTTTTTTAAAGGAAATAATAATTTTTTTTATTTATTATTAGATTATGTACATATACACTGAAAAAAAATTGTCATACAAATACACCAATGGGCGTGGCACCGCCCATAGAAGCCAAATTTTAAAAATGTGATATCTTCCACAATTTGTTAGCGAGAGACGTGGAATTTTCTGTATATATATATCCGTTGGCGATCTAGATGATTGGTCCAAAAATGGGCGGGTTCGGACCAATATACATATACACAAAATTCCAGCACTCTCGCTATCAAATTGTGCAAAATATATCAATTTCAAATGTGATATCTTGAACAATTTGTTAGCGTGAGTGCTGAAATTTAGTGCATATGTATCCGGAGGCAGTCTACGTTATTGCTTTAAAAATGGGCGGGATCGAACCAATGGGCGTGGCCACGCCCATATAAGCCAAATTTTGAAATTGAGATATCTTGGACAATTTATTAGCGAGAGTGCTGCAATTTAGTGCATATGTGTGTATCCGGTGGCAGTCTACGTTTCCTACGAGAAAAATTCTTTAATGGTCTCACATCATATGATATACGTAAATATTTATTGCATGTATTTTTTAAAACATGTTGAAAATTAAATAAATCTTGTACAATAATCCACATATAGCCAAAATTGCATTGTACTAAAAATTGCCAAAATGACTTTGATAACAAAAATCCCTTATTTCTGTTATTATTGGTAAGTCATTATTAATAAGCCGAAAGTAATGCAACGAATAATGATATGTCATTATTTGGATATGTCATTATTTGGTGCAGGGAATAATGACAGGTACTTACCAAGATTTTGCTGGGTAGAGTGCTGTAATTTTGTGTATGTGCATCTACTGCCAGTCTCCGTGATTGGTCGAGAAATGAGCGGGATCGGACCAACGGACGTGGCCTCGCCCTTATAAGCCAATTTTTGAAATTGACATATCTTGCACAAATTGTTAGCGAGACTGCTGTAACTTTGTGCATATGTACATGGTGGTAACCTACGTGATTGGTCCAAAGTTGGTCGGACCAATTGAGATATATTGCACAATTTGTTAAAGACAGTGCTGTAATTTTGTGTATATATATCTGGTGGCAGTCAACGTGCTTGGTCCAAAAATGGGCGGGGTCAGAACAAAGGGCGTGGCCCAAAAAAAATATTAAAATTGAGATATATTGCACAATTTGTTAGCGAAACTACTGTATTTTGTGTATATGTATCTGGTGGCAGTCTACGTGATTAGTCAAAAAATTACGGGATCGGAAATCTGGGCCAACGAAGTGGACCGGGTCAGCTAGTAACATATAAATTAATACCTCCATTCTGAAGAATCAATTATGTTAAGCTCAAAACAGTTGAGGTCATTATATTTAAACCACAAGGTAATTCCACACAAATTTAAAATTTCACTAAAACGTCGATTCGCCTCTCCTGGAAACAACCTGTTTCGACTTAAGCTATGTATATACGAATGGCGGAAAAATAGAACCCTGTGAACGTACAACCGTGTGAACAGTCTTGCAACGTTGGCAGAAAAGTCATTGTGAGATAATTTGCAGATTGTAATATGTGCGAAGTTTATGCATGTGACAACGGTGCCATTGTCAGAAAATATTTTTATTGGCAATCCTGCATATAAATATTTACAAAATATATTTTAAATATATGAAATTGTAAGATTTCTTGCAATCGTCTTCAGCTTTGCCTAACAATCTGTCATTGTCCGAACATTTGCGGCATTTTAACAGGGTTGATAAAGTTGTCCGATCTAACAATTGTCTATATGTACATAGCTTTAGCATACTTTGAAAATATTTTTTATACAATTAACTTAAAAACATCTATTATTTAAGAATAAATACCACAGCTTAAATTGTCAACTATTATTTTAAATGTTAAAATGTCTATCATAGAGCCGTCGTATGTCAATTTAATATCGGCTTAGCCGCCTAGCCGCCGCCGATCTATAATTTTTAATGGCAGCCGCCGCCGCCAATTTTGGCTCGGCTTCATTCTCTGTTACCGATCTCCAGACTAGCAGATGTTTGGTCTTTACCACTAAAATTAGCCAGGAGATAGATACTTAGATCTTTCCTGGCCAAAATGCAGGTTCTTGGAGTGCCTTCACAGTTGGCCACAAGCAGTTTAAAGTTGGGCGTCCTGGTACCGCATACCCTTCCTCCCACTGCGTAGGGCTCCTGTATCAGGACGATGTCTATTGCACCTGTGGACAGGAGCAGCAATATAGTCGCTGAGGCTGCTTTAGCGCGATGGAGGTTAATCTGTAGAATTCTTACCACCATTGTTAATTGACAGATTAACATCCACCCCGACAAGGGTGTTATCGTGTCAGAAGTAGAGCTTTCGTCCTCAGAGAAGGACGTTACAGATCTTCTGTTAGAGTTGGAGTAATATAGGTTGGAGTGTAATAGGTAGTGAACGAAAGGAGGAGAATGACCCACAACCAAATAATGAGGGAGTGCCACCATATAGGATTGATTCCCAAAAGAAACTTTTACTGGAAAGACAATGGTTGAGGTCATCCAGATAAACCTCCACCGGAACGAAACAGCATCCAACGCTCTGGTGGACATCATAAATAAAGGCAGGGTTCATATTGCTTTGATCCAGGAACCATGGACAACTAGCAACAAGGTTACTGGGTTAAACCATGTGAACAATAACCTGTTCTACGGACTTGTACTTTGTGCCATAAAAACTTATGTGTTATTTTCTCTCCAGACTTGTCAACATCGGACGCAACGGTGCTGAGGCAAGATAATGGAAATATGTACATGGCGTCAATATATCTGCCATTCGATGCGCTGACATTGCCACCTACGTCGGAATTACAACGTCTGGTGAGGGAATCCAAACACACAAGTAATGAGTTATTAGCTGAGTGTGACGCCAACACCCATCATATCGCTTGGGGTAGTACTAACATCAATAAAAGGGGACAGCCCTTATCGAATTTTTGAATACAAATGACCTCATAACTCTTAACACAGGAAACACTGCAACTTTGGTTAACAAAATTAGGGAAGAAGTATTAGATAAAACGATATGTTCAGAAAATCTTATTGATGAGATCCATGAGTGGAGGGTTTCGGATGAACACTCCCATTCGGACCACCGTTATATAAGGTTTAAAATTGCACGGCCACCGCCAAACCCAATAAGTTTCCGTAATAAGGCTAAGTTCGGAAATCTACTTAGAAATCGATTGGGTCAGCCTACACGCGATTATCTATGTACAGAAGACATTGATATCAAAGTGAAGAAGATTACGGAGGCTCTTGTAAAATCATTCAAAGATACATAGTTGCCCACTTCGAGAAAGGAAGTCTGCCTATGAGAAACCCTGGCTGACAGGACAAATTCGCTCGATTGGCAAGGATGTCCGCAGACTTTACAACAGAACTCGACGTCAAAAACAATCAGTACAGAAAACTCAAAGAATACAATAAAATCATTAGATCGGCGAAACGTAACTCCTGAAGGCTTTTCTGTGAGCAGGTAGACAGCATGTCTAAAATGAAAAAGTTCCTCTCAAAAACTCATGTCCAAACCGAAACACTGGTGGATGAAACGGGTAAAAGGATGGAAACTATAGAGGAGACCGTAAGGCTCTTGATGAAATCTCATTTTCCGACTGGTAATGCTGGACCAACAGAGGAACAGTTACAGAATGAAAATGTTTTCCATCAAGTACCTATTACGGATATAACAGATGGTATGGTTAAATAAGCGATAAAAAGTTTCTCTCCCTCTAAGGCTGCGGGACCGGATGGAATATTTCCAGCACTTCTGCAAAATGAGGTGGATCTGGTATCAACTCATCTGGCTGGAGTGTTCACTACATGCCTAATCCATTCTTATACCCCAAATACTGGCAGGAATCAAGGGTGGTCTTCATACTGCCTGACAAGGCGAGTTATACAACCCCAAAGGCTTATCGACCCATTAGCCTAACTTGTTTCCTGTTAAAAACAATGGAGCGAATAACATGGTGAAAAGTAAAATAGCGGATGACAGGCTAAAATTCAAACAACACGCTTATGTCAAAGGAAGATCAGTGGAAACAGCTCTGCATAAGGTAGTGCACCACATAGAAGAGTCCTTCAGTAAAGAAATGTATGTATACACTTGCTGTTTGCATAGACATTGAGGGCGCATTTAACAAAGTACAGACCGATACACTTATCCAGTCCTTAGACGAGTTTCAGGTTGACCGGGCACTGAAAAACTGGATCAACAATATGCTAAGGAATAGGTGGATTATTTGTGGGTCATATGACGTAAAAATTAGAGACAAAGTATATCGTGGTATACCTCAGGGGGGCATTTCATCGCCTGTTCTTTGGGTTACGACGATACACAGTCTCCTAAAAGCCCTCACCAATGAAGGACTGTTATGCAGACGACGTTGTAATACTTCTAAGGGGCTTTCATCCAAATCTATTATGCAGAAGAGCAGATGAGGCACTTAACATAGCATATAAATGGGCACAACCAATGGGATTAAATGTTAACCCATACAAAACAGAAATATGTCTATTTGCAAGGAAAACGAGGATCCCGGCTTTGATTCCTGGACAAGACAATTGCTTTAACTAAAAAGGTAAAAATACTTGGAGTAATCTTGGATCAGAAACTGTACTTCAAAGATCGTCTTGAAGAAAGAGTTACAAAGGCCCACAGATGTTGGTCGTTGTGCAGAAGAGCTATGGGTTCAAGATGGGGACTACGTCCAAATATGACTCACTGGCTTTACATGAGCGTGATTAGACCAATAATATCCTACGCTTGTGTAGTATGGTGGACAGCAATGAACAAGAAGTGCAACGTAATACCTTTGCAAAAAATTCAACGTATGTGCTGTTTAGGCATAAGCGGGGCATTTAGAACTGCGCTAACAAAAGCGTTGGAAACTATTCTGCATATCCAACCAATAGACATCCGTATAAAGTATGAGGCAGCCCTCACAGCAAGACGTCTACAAGTGATGGGTGAATGTACGAGACCACAAATCGTACCATCAGCAGAGTTTAGAATCTCTAGTTGGTCACATTCAAACGCCAGAAATCTCCGACCGCATTCCGGAAGTGTGGCTTACAGCTACCTGTGATTCGTTTGTGCCAGACAGACGCTCTGCAAAATGGAACTTCGGCCCTTGTGCCAGTGGGAACCAGTTGCTACACGGATGGGTCCAAGCGAGGAGGAGGGACGGGTCTGGGACTTTTTATTGATGAACCAGAAGTCGAACTTCACTTCCGCCTCCCTGACCATAACACTTTATTTCAAGCAGAAGTTCGAGCAATCACGGAGTGTGTTAACTGGCTCAGTAATACCACAAAGCCTAAATATGCCAACATATTCACAGATAGCCAAATGGCGATCAAAGCAATAACATCGGAAAAGGTCAAATCCAGAACAGTGTTGGACTGTAAAAGAACGATAAATGATTACTCAGCCCATGGTCAATTGCGTATTTGCTGGGTACCAGGACACAACGGAGTGATTGGAAATGAACGGGCAAACAGTTACAGAATGAAAATGTTTTCCATCAAGTACCTATTACGGATATAACAGATGGTATGGTTAAATAAGCGATAAAAAGTTTCTCTCCCTCTAAGGCTGCGGGACCGGATGGAATATTTCCAGCACTTCTGCAAAATGAGGTGGATCTGGTATCAACTCATCTGGCTGGAGTGTTCACTACATGCCTAATCCATTCTTATACCCCAAATACTGGCAGGAATCAAGGGTGGTCTTCATACTGCCTGACAAGGCGAGTTATACAACCCCAAAGGCTTATCGACCCATTAGCCTAACTTGTTTCCTGTTAAAAACAATGGAGCGAATAATTGATAACATGGTGAAAAGTAAAATAGCGGATGACAGGCTAAAATTCAAACAACACGCTTATGTCAAAGGAAGATCAGTGGAAACAGCTCTGCATAAGGTAGTGCACCACATAGAAGAGTCCTTCAGTAAAGAAATGTATGTATACACTTGCTGTTTGCATAGACATTGAGGGCGCATTTAACAAAGTACAGACCGATACACTTATCCAGTCCTTAGACGAGTTTCAGGTTGACCGGGCACTGAAAAACTGGATCAACAATATGCTAAGGAATAGGTGGATTATTTGTGGGTCATATGACGTAAAAATTAGAGACAAAGTATATCGTGGTATACCTCAGGGGGGCATTTCATCGCCTGTTCTTTGGGTTACGACGATACACAGTCTCCTAAAAGCCCTCACCAATGAAGGACTGTTATGCAGACGACGTTGTAATACTTCTAAGGGGCTTTCATCCAAATCTATTATGCAGAAGAGCAGATGAGGCACTTAACATAGCATATAAATGGGCACAACCAATGGGATTAAATGTTAACCCATACAAAACAGAAATATGTCTATTTGCAAGGAAAACGAGGATCCCGGCTTTGATTCCTGGACAAGACAATTGCTTTAACTAAAAAGGTAAAAATACTTGGAGTAATCTTGGATCAGAAACTGTACTTCAAAGATCGTCTTGAAGAAAGAGTTACAAAGGCCCACAGATGTTGGTCGTTGTGCAGAAGAGCTATGGGTTCAAGATGGGGACTACGTCCAAATATGACTCACTGGCTTTACATGAGCGTGATTAGACCAATAATATCCTACGCTTGTGTAGTATGGTGGACAGCAATGAACAAGATGTGCAACGTAATACCTTTGCAAAAAATTCAACGTATGTGCTGTTTAGGCATAAGCGGGGCATTTAGAACTGCGCTAACAAAAGCGTTGGAAACTATTCTGCATATCCAACCAATAGACATCCGTATAAAGTATGAGGCAGCCCTCACAGCAAGACGTCTACAAGTGATGGGTGAATGTACGAGACCACAAATCGTACCATCAGCAGAGTTTAGAATCTCTAGTTGGTCACATTCAAACGCCAGAAATCTCCGACCGCATTCCGGAAGTGTGGCTTACAGCTACCTGTGATTCGTTTGTGCCAGACAGACGCTCTGCAAAATGGAACTTCGGCCCTTGTGCCAGTGGGAACCAGTTGCTACACGGATGGGTCCAAGCGAGGAGGAGGGACGGGTCTGGGACTTTTTATTGATGAACCAGAAGTCGAACTTCACTTCCGCCTCCCTGACCATAACACTTTATTTCAAGCAGAAGTTCGAGCAATCACGGAGTGTGTTAACTGGCTCAGTAATACCACAAAGCCTAAATATGCCAACATATTCACAGATAGCCAAATGGCGATCAAAGCAATAACATCGGAAAAGGTCAAATCCAGAACAGTGTTGGACTGTAAAAGAACGATAAATGATTACTCAGCCCATGGTCAATTGCGTATTTGCTGGGTACCAGGACACAACGGAGTGATTGGAAATGAACGGGCAAACAGCTTGGCTTCAAAGGGCAGAGAACTTCGAGTAATAAACTTGGAAAATTGGAAACCTTTCGAAGCCACGTAAAGTGAGTTGAAGCACTGGGCAGTGATGGCTCACAAAACTGTGTGGAATAGCGCAACAGTAGGAGTAACTGCAAAGGTGCTGTGGGGTGACCCAAATGAAAGGAAAACATGAAGTCTTCTGAAACTAAACAAGATCGATATTAGTAAGATGATGAGTGTTCTAACGGGTCACTCAAGCTTACAAGCACATCTTCATCGCATAGGACTAGCAGATAACGACGAATGCAGGGCATGCAGGAAAACATCGAAACGATGGAACATTTTCTGTGTCACTGCCGACTTTCACACATGCAAGATCTCAACATTTCGGGTCCGACATATTACCAGACAGCGTTACCGTTGAGAAATTTCAAAAAGTGGCACAAAAAGGGTATTTTTCAAAAAAAGTCGCAAACTTTTCGTAAGTTCGTTTTATTTAAACAAAACACTTAAATTGAATAAAAAAGTAGCCAAGAACAACGAAAACACTCAGTTCATTAAAATAAGAGTTAAAATCAGGGATGTAACGAATATTCGCATATGCGAACGCGACTTATTCGCATCGTTTTAACAATCGCTTTCGCATTCGCGAAAACCATCTTTGGAATATTCGCTTTCGCAAAAATATATTTTAGTATTCGCTTCCAATTGTTAAAAGTGTTAAAACTAGGGATGTAACGAATATTCGCATATGCGAACGCGAATTATTCGCATCATTTTGACATTCGCTTTCGCAAAAACTATCTTTGGATTATTCGCTTTCGCAAAAATATATTTCAGTATTCGCTTCCATTTGTTAAAAGTGTTATATCGTCCTATTCGCTTCACACATTTTGAAGATATTAATACCAATGAAAACCTCTTCCACTTCTCTTCAATGTAGTTGAAAAATATGCTTGTCCTTGTGGTACCAGGAGGTAAAAATATGGAAAACATTCTTAATACTTAAATATCCGTGAAAAGTATCAATTTAGTTTCTTAATTTTATTGGTACTAAAGGGTCAAACTATTATTCGCATTCGCTCTCGCAAAAAACCATATTTCAATATTCGCTTTCGCATTCGCAAGAAATATTCGCTTTCGCATTCGCAAGAAACATATTTCAATATTCGCTTTCGCTAAAGTCACTTTCGTTACATCCCTAGTTAAAACTCCTTAATCCCTTCACACAATTTGAAGACATTAATACCAATGAAAACCTCTGCAACTTCTCTTCAAAACAGTTGAAAAATATGTGTGTCCTTGTGGTAAATAATGAAAACATTCTTAATACTTGAATATCCTGGAAAAGTATCAATTCAGTTCCTTAAATTTGTTTGTACGAAAGGGTCAAACTATTATTCGCTTTCGCAAAAATGCATATTTTACTATTCGCTTTCGCATTCGCAAGAAATATATTTCAATATTCGCTTTCGCACTCGCTTTCGCTAAAGTCACTTTCGTTACATCCCTATTTAAAAAACACATTATAACTAAAAAACAATTCAGTTTCATATAAACTGGAAGTGGAATAAAAAAATAACATAAACAAATAAAATACCCATTAAAATCATACAATACAAGACAGTTGAGTTCTTCTCAAGCATCCCAGACCAAAAATTTGATCTTTCCCAGAAAATGTTGGCCTAGTATGTCGGAGTGATGACCTTCAAAATTAAATATATTGAATGAAAATTGAGGGCAGAAGTCGAGGCCAAACTTCAGAAAATTTATTTTTTCTTCTTTTACGTTTTTTTACCCGACACCACTGTGTGGTACAGGTTATTACGACTTTGAGCATCTGTTTGTAACGTCTAAAAAATCAAAGAGATAGACCCATAGTTTATTTTACCGATAGGCATATAATCTCTTTTTGAATCGATTTAACCATTTCCGTCTGTCGATGTATTCTTGTGATCAAAGTGCAGATCGAAAATATGAAGCGATATTTAAAAAAATGGTGCAGATACATTTCTTAGGCTAGGGACGATCGCTATTAAAAATGGGGTATATCAGTCCACGTTTGGTATAGCCTCCATATAAAGGTCCCATTTGATGTCAGTTCTTGACGATCTAGAAAACACATTTTTCAATTGATTTGGCTAAAATTTAAGAATTTTTACTTGATATTGGACCTAATCGTCCCTAGTGACATTAGGGAATATCAGTCCATGCTTTGGTACGTCGTATGTCGGCAAGAAATCTTATCGAATATATAACCAAATGGACAAATATGCAACTTTTTTTAACAGGGATCCCTGGTCCAAAATATGACATTTTTAAATTTTCGTAAAGATCGGTTAGTATTTGGGACCTACACTTTTATCACATGATCATATATATATATGGGCCTATCTCTTCTCTATTTATGCCACAGTGCACCACAGTGTGGTGACGTTCCTAAACCTAAGAAATAAGAATAGTATATTATAAAAGGCATACAAACTTTTCCGGTTGTGGAAAGTGAAAAAATTCCAAAAAGGGGGAAAAAGTGGATTTCTGAAAAGGGGGCAGCAAAAGTGGCATGGCTTCAAAAAAGGGTCAAATTGCCACTTTAGTTGCACAGCGGTAACGCTGTTACCAGACTTGACTCATCTCAGAGGATATGACTGGAAGATACTGAGAAAATGTGTTTATGACCGATTTTCTGTAACTTGTGATGTATAAAAATATCATAAATAAGGAGCGCACAACAGGCCGAACCATTGGCTTAAGTGTATGTCCACGGACATGAGACGTTTAAACGTCTCCTCTCTTCAACCTAACCTAACCTAACCTAGAGTTGGAGTCACCAGAAATAATGGAAGTGGGTACCTCCGCATTTCCAGAAAGCCGTGTATCAACCACGGTGCAAAGGTTCGTCATGACGACGAATTTGTACATCATCCAGGGACGTATACAGCAGCCCCCCCCCCCCAGAAATGTTTTAAACATAGGCATAAACAGTTTACAATTTTCAAAATCACTCAAAAAAACACGAAAAATATTTGACAATTATGCGTTTCTAGATGTTTTTATGAGGCTTTTATTTAAAAATTATTAAAATTTTCTCAAAAAATATGATTTTTTGCAATACTTTGTAAGATATCGTCGAAACCGCTGAACGGATGGAAAACTGTATTGCGCGAAGTTGAAGGCTACTTAATTCTGAAGTTTTTAAAGCTTACCTGAACCAATTTGGATGAATGGTTCTCTATTTATGCCATAATATGTGGTTCAACCTCTCTTTTTATACCCTCACTTTAGTGATACGAGGGTATATATCATTTGCTACGAAAAAAAGTTTAACACATCGAAGGAGTGACCTAAGACCCCAAGTATGTTCGGCGGATATTCGTTTTGGGTAATTTTAAGTCGAATGAGCAATGTCCGTCCGTCTGTCTGTCTGCTGGCTGGTGCGCACGATAACTCTCGAAAGGAGTAACCGATTGACTTCAAATTTGGTATGCGGTAATATTTTTATCTATCTCCAGATGAGTTTGAAAATGGGCCATGTTGGCCTACTACTTCTGGTACCTCCCACACAAAGAGTTAAAATATAGTGAAATATTGATTCTTTAATAACTTCTCCACTACTTATTCGAATCTTCTGAAATTCTACACATAGTATTAGTATATTAGTCGCTATTACCTCGAGAAAAATGGGTGAAGTTGGCATGCCCCTTTTGGTACCTCCCACACAAATGGGCCATTTTGCATCAAAATATAACTGCTTATAACTTGAATACAAGTGTATAATAATGCTTGAAATTTTCTACAGTATAATGTTTATGTAGCGCATATAGTACGATAAAAAATTGGCATTATTGTACAGCCCCTTTTGGTACCTCCCACACAAATGGACAGTTTCGTACCAAAAGTAAACGGCTTGTAACTTTAATACCAGTGCATACAAATACTTCAAATTTTGTACAGTGTAATGCTGTTATAGTGCCTATAGTCCTGAAAAAAGTGCGCGTTATCACCCCGCCCTTTTTTGTAGCTCCCACACAAAATGACCAAATCATACCAAAACACACAAATTGACAGTTTTTTAGTGTAATGTTATATATTACATTACTCACAAAGTGAGTGTATACCTTAGTCGGTTTACCCGACTGAAACTTTCTTACTTGTTTCTTAGCCTAAAGGGTTGTCTCTTTAAATTCTCGCGATAAGCTGCGATATGGAAAGAAATTAGTGGTTGAACCACATATAGTGGTATAACTCGAGAACCATTTGTCGGATTTGGTTGAGGAAAGTTTTAAAGAATTAAATATAAAGTAGCCTTCATGTAATACCAATTTCCACCCGTTCAGCGGTTTCGACGATATACGAGTATTACAAAATATTGCCAAAAAATTTGATTTTTTGATAAAATTTTAATATTTTTAAAATAAAACTCCCATAAAACAATCTAAAAATGAACAAATGTTATATTTGTTCATTTTCCGAAGAAAATCGATCCATAATTTAAAAAGTTATAGCTAATTTAGTAAGGTTTTAACTTTAAAACATTCTTATCGATGTAAAATTTACAAAAACAAACTTTAAAAGCTAAGATTGGAGATTAAGATTGGAGCCGCTTTTTGACGTCTAGAATCAGAATCTATGCATTAAAACAGAAACCCAAGAAAAAATGTTGTTTTTGTCGTCCGGTGTAATTATTGGTTGGCTCTAAATTTATGATAACCAGAAATGGCGAAAATTATGTTAAAATTACATTTATGATTTCTTATCTATCTACCTTTTTAACATGTAGGTTGCAGTGATGGAATGAGTTTGCACAACCGTGTATGTAAATTTGACTTTATATTGGGTGTGGTAATAAGTAGTACGGTTTTGGCCATTACACAGAACTTATCACGGTATTTGCAAACGATTAACCTAGATATAATAAAGGCTTACGAAATCGTAAAATTGGCAACGACTAAATTAAGTGACATGCGTAGAAATTCGGATGCGGAGTTTGATAAACTGTTTGAAGAATCCACACAACAAGAAGATTTGGAATACAAGCTGAACTACCTAGAAGAGTAGGCACTCAAAAGTATAGGGCTAATATTCCTTGTTCAGATGCCAAGGCATATTTTATGATAACATTGTTCATACCATATCTGGACGAAGTAATGTCACCATTAAATAATAGCTTTTCCGAACATGAAGCTATAATTACAAGTCTGTTTAATGTCGTTCCGATACGAGTTGTAAATCTAATAAAGAAAGATTGCGAAGAAGTCATACTTTTTTACAAAAACGATTTAAAAAATTCAGCAAAATATGTTTTAGCTGCAATAAGTGTATGGATTGATTATTGGAAGCAGAAGAATGATAAGCCATCAAATGCATTAGATGCTATTTCAGTTTGTGATGAGGATATGTTCCCAAGCGTTTTTACCCTTTTGCAGATACTGGCCACAATACCTGTGACAACGGCATCTGCTGAGCGAAGTTTCTTGACGTTAAGAAGAATAAAAACTTATCTCCGGAACAGAATGGAAGGAGAAAGGTTATCTTATCTGGCTTTGATGTCTATACACAAAGATGAAGTCAAAAATCGATGCAATAATTGATATATTTCTTTCAAAAAATCGAAGATTACATTTTTAACTCTTACGTATTTTATTATAAAAAGTTTTACTGATCTCGTACTAAAGTACACATTTATATTTAGGAATAAAATTCGAATAAAAAACTAAGGAACTTAACTTCCATTACCTACACAATAAACGCAATTTTTTAATTGTTTATCTTTGTTATAGAAAAAAACGGTTGGTTAAAGCGAACGAACGAGAAGTATTCATTACTTCTGATATTTAAAATCAAAAATAATCTCATCAAGCAATGTATTTGCCAACAGACGAATCCCATTCATCACCACGACGAACACATTCATCACCACGACGAATTCCGTTTATCACAACGACGAATCCCTTTCATCATAACGACGAATCCCATTCATCACCACGACGAATCCCTTTCATCATCACGACGAATTCCATTCATCACCACGACGAATCCCATTCATAACCACGAGGAATCCCATTCATCACCACGACGAACTCCATTACTCACGATTATTTGGGTTTTTAAATTAAACTTCTACAACAAATTATTTAACTAAAGTAATCATATAGAACAGTACAATTAAGCACAAACTATAAATTGATTGCTTCGTTTTATCATATTTTCAGCAAAATAATCAAAAAAATCTTTTCGTCGTGGGAATGAAACCTTATCGTTCCCTCGACGAATTTAGTAAAAAACATGGGTTGATGATCGTGTTCGTTCTATTGACGTACAAAAACATCGCATGTACGAAACTTTTCGTCACCAGTACGAAGATATATTGACGAAACTGATTCGTCATGGTGACGAACGGATTTTCTATCAGTGTATTTGAAGATAATATGAACATAATATAATATTATATTGCCGAGCCAGTCGTGGTAGTCATATGAATGGTATTGTGTTCCATTATTAAAGGACAAAGTTCAACCTTTAAAAATAAAACCAGAAATTTTAAAAAATTATCAGTAATTTTTTTTCCAAAAGAATATGCAATGTTCTACAAATAAAATATTTCGAAGTCTCAGTAAAACTAGACGGAGTTGCAGATACGAAAATTGTAGATCAATTGCATTAAATTATGTTGGTACAAAAAATTCTTTAGAGTAGGAAGCAAGTGCATCATGACACAAAAATGCAGTGGAGGCGTTGGGATGGTGGCGCAAAAGTAATCCTCCTATCAGAAAATGCTATAAATTTTGCGATTGGCCCCTAATGCCTAATGTTGACATTTGTGTAGTAAACACATGCGAAATACACGTTAATAAACAATGTTAAGCTACACTGCTCCAGAACGCGGAATATTGCTGACTATTTATTTGACCAATAATCGGTCAGTGACTTTGGCACAAAAAACATCGAAAGGTTACTTTTGCGCCACCTTGTACTAGTACCCGCTGCTTCGCACGCGAACATTTATAATAAAATCACTTTGATAACCCTATATATTCGCGGTTTGTCAGAGCTCAAACACAGAAATTTCGGAATAAAATCATTTAAATTCCCTTTAAAATCATCTTTATTCAAACAGCCTTGTTGGCCCATAATATGATATTTTACTATTGTACGCCTAAAGAAAATTTGATGCCATACAGCTAAATTTTATCTAATAAAAAAAGTTATATCAATTTTTAAAGGCACTCAACATCGTAATACATAGTTTCAAATACTCCTATTTAGTAACATCACTCATCAGCGTTACCGTTGAGACATTTCAAAAAGTGACACAAAAGGGGGATTTTTTTAAAAAAGTGGCACAAAAACGATATTTGTCCAAAAACAAGACGCAAACTTTTCATTACAAGGCACATAAATATGGGAAGTACTTTCTCAAGCGTCCCAGACCAAAAATTAGATCTTTCTCAAATTCCCAGAAAATGTTGCCCTAGTAAAGGGGTTTCCAACAAGAGGTGTTTTTTTGGTACTCAAAGAAAAATGCCATTTTTTGAGATAAATGATCGGATGTTTATTTCATAATAAAGAGGAAGGTATGCCGTTAATAATGAAAAACAACATCAGCCAAATGGCCACCACTACCACGCTTACAGAACCATATCCTTTTCATTAAATTTTCCATAGCCAAATCGCAACGTGGCTACCCTATGTCCTCGATAGCCTCACGAATTCTATCTGTGAGGTCTTGAATCGACGCTGGGCTGTTGGCGTAGACCTTATCTTTCACGTGGCCCCAAAGGAAGAAGTCGCAAGGTGTTAAATTACAAGATCTCGGTGGCCAATTGTGATCACCTCTTCGAGAGATAACACGGTCCGGAAACTTTTCCCGTAACAGTGCAATGGTTTCGTTGCTTGTGTGGCACGTACACGCTTAAAAAAAATCGCTTCTGTAGTATATTGTTCCAAACATATTCTGCTGGAAATATACATATGTTTAGGATACACTCCAAATATATAATATTTGACACGCACAAATATTGTATGTTTGGGAGGATGCTGTTCTAAACAAAATTATGCTTTCATCCTAATATTTTTTTATTTAGAAATATGTAATATTTCCGAAATGATTAGTTTGCATTTAAATATTTTGGCAATGTATCGATGCCTTAATTTAAAGGAAAGTTTTCAGTTTTTTTTTAAGAAATTTAAGGTTTAATTTTTTAGAAATTTTATATATTTGTAAAATTCTTGGATAACGACAAATACCATCGATGGATTGACAATTAGACTTTTTATAAATTAAAAATTAGTGCTGTAAAAGAAACGAAAAGGCTGCTTACGACATTTTTAACTATAAAGTACAAAACGAAATCAAAGAAAAAATAAAATTAAAATTTAAAATCAAAGTCAGCAAAGTTTTAACATTTTTTTTAAATGAAATGTGTTTGGATAAATTCTTAAACAATATCTTTGTTTATGTCTAGCACATATTTTATTTGTGACAGTCAGTTCGCAAATATATTTTGATGTAATATATTAATATTTATATGTGCTCCAAACAAAATTTCTTGATTTTCAAATAAAATATATTTGTTTAAAAATATAAAATATTTAAAAGTTTCTTTGAATTCAAACATACCAAAAATGGCGATTTTCCTCCGTGTAGCGCCGTCTTGTTGAAAGTAAACGTTGTCGAGATCAATACCATCCAACTCCGACCATAAAAAATCATTAATCATCCCTCGATAGCGCAATCCATTCACCGTAACTGTTGATCCAACCTCATTTTCGAAAAAGTAAGGTCCAATGACCCCGCCGGACCATAAACCGCACCAAACAGTCACACGTTGAGGATGGAGAGGCTTCTCAACAATAACTCTTGGGTTTTCCGAGCCCCAGATGCGACAATTTTGCTTGTTGACGTGGCCACCGAGGTGGAAATGGGCCTCATCAGTCAAGATGATTTTGTATCGTTCGTATCGTTTTTTTGTTCGATCGTTTTGTATCGTTCGATGATCGTGTATCGTTCCATTTTTAATAATGGCGTAGTTTCTAGAGTTGGGCACTATAGTTCTTTTAAGTGATCGCTCTTTTTAGTTCAGTTCAATTGAGTGAACTAGTTCGTTCATTTAGTTCAACAGCTCACTTTAGCACACCAGCTCTTTAGCTCACCAGCTCACTTTACTTCAACCGTTAATTTCGTTCAGTAGATCACAAGTTCAAATAAGTCGCTATTAAAGGAATCTGATTGGAATATGAATTTGGAAAAACTAATACAAAGGCGTTTGTATAGGTAGAATCATACATTGATGATGACATAAAAATGGAAACAACACATAACAGCAGAGAAGAGAGAACGAAATGAAATGGTTGAAGAAAAAAACAGTGAACTACTGAGCTGAAATTAACGAGTTGTGTGAACGAGTTCGTTCAGTTCAGTATAGTGACCCGTTCAATTGAACTAGTTCGTTCACGAACTACACAACTCTAGTAGTTTCTGCTTGTCAGCTGTCAAAGAATAAAACCTTCAAAAGTGACAGCTACCGAAATAGCGGGTGATTCAAAATAACACCTCTTGTTGGAAAACCCTGTAGGTCGGAGTGATGACCTTCAAAATTAAATAAATATATTGAACGAAAATTGAGGGCAAAATTCGAGGTCAAACTTCAGAAAATGTTGTTTTCTTCTTCTACGTTTTTTTACCCGCACCACCCTTTGGTACAAATGAAATGCATACAGTCGTAAACTTTATGCATTTGTTTCTCACTCCTAAAAAATGAAAGAGATAGACCAATAGTTTATTTCACCGATAGGCATATAATCACTTTTTGAATCGATCTAGCCATTTCCGTCTGTCGATGTATTCTTATGATCAAAGTGCAGATCGAAAATATGAAACGATATTTAAAAAAATTGGTACAGATGTATTTCTTAGGATAGGGACGATCGCTGTTAAAAGTGGGGTATATGGGTCCATGTTTGGTATAGCCTTCATATAAAGGTCCCCTTTAATGTCAGTTTTTGACGATCCAGAAAACGCATTTTTCAATTGATTTGGCTAAAATTTATATATATTGATACTGAACCCAATCGTCCCTAGTAACATTGGGGAATATCAGTCCATGTTTTCTTATGTCGTATCTAGGCAAGATATCTAATCGAATATATTAAAAAATGGACAAATATGGAGCTTTTTTAAAAAATTTTCGAAAAGATCGGTTAATATTTGGGACCTTCACTTTTATCACAAGATCAAATGGACAGATATATAATAAACTATGGGTCTATCACTTCTCTATTTATGCTACAACCAAATACACAAAGTCATAATACCCTGTACCATAGTGTGGTGTCGGGTATATATATTTGTAAACAAATATTTGACGTTCCTAAACCTAAAAAATAAGAATAGTATTTTTTAAAGGCATACAAACTTTTCCGGTTAAGGAAACTGGAAAAAATTCCAAAAAGGCACAAAAAAGGGGATTTCTGAAAAGGGGGCAGCAATGGCATGGCTTCAAAAAAGGGTCAAAATGTCACTTTAGTCGCACAACAGTAACTCTGTCACTCATACTCTTTTATATATTATATAATATATCGTACAAATATGTATACATGTGCACCGGTCCGATCTCACCCATTATTTGGCGGGGAACTCACTTTGTTAACATAATAACGCACACCAAGTTTAAAAATTGGCGGTACCATATACACCTGGGCATTCGATAATAGTTATTTACTTCGTATTATATGAACCACAAATACTTGCAGCATTCCTAACGTTTCTAGTGAATTAAGCACAAATCTTATCACGACCACATTTGGTGAAATTACTAATATTGCTTCCAATAACTTACAATCCAAATATCAGTAGTCTACGGTCAATAATTTCCGAGATATTATATTTTAAATATTGCTACGCCCAATTTTGTCACACCCACCAACCCGATCCTACCTATACTTTTTCCCCAAGTTTTCAATAATACTTCCGCCACAGTAGTAAGAAATTTTGTTCTTCTACGATCAACCCTTTCTGAGATATTTAAATTTTATATAAAAAGTTTTAGAAAAAAACTTCGTTCTTCTACGATCAATACTTTCTGAAATATTCCAATTCTAAATAATGTTACGGCCACTTTTGAACCCGCCCATTTTTTTATATGGTAAGATTCATCTGTGGATAATCTAATATTGCCTCCAATAAATTACAAAATAAATGTCGGTCTTCTCCGATAAATAGTTTCCGAGATATTTAAAACTTAAATGTTTCCACGCCCTCTTATTAAAACCCGCCCACTTTTAGTAAAAGTACTAATATTGACCCCAATAACTAACTATCCAAATTTCGTTTTTTCTATTGTAAATAGTTTCCGAGATATTACATTTTCAAACATTACTACGCCCACTTTTGCCACACCCACTTATCCGATCCCGTCCTTTTTACGATCAATACTTTCTGAGATATTCACATTTTAAATAATGCCACGCCCACTTTTGACTCCGCCCACTTTTTATTCTGTGGCCAAGAAGCGTTCATATAAAAGAAACATTTTTAATATCGGTTCAGTAGTTCTTGCTTGATGGCGTTATAAAGAATTCATCTACGTTTATATATACATATATATATATTAGGGCGGGTCGATTTAAAAGTCGCCCATTGCTTAGTGAAGATCGTATTCTAGGGATCAAAATAAGAAACTTTGCCCGAGGAACCATACCTCTAAAACGAATTCTGATGTCCCCACTTTTGACCCGTAGGGAGAAATTTTGAAAAATCCCACTTTGACCCATTTAGAGGGCGCCAATCGAGTTCAAATGTATGACCGACCCCCTCTAACTTTGGAGGGCCGATCCACCCATGCCAGTGGCACACCCCCTGGAACTCACCTGGGGGGTTCCCCATACTAACATTTCAAAAAAATCACAATTTTTGGCACTTTACATGACAAAATCAGTGAAATGGGGGTTCCAGGGGGTGTGCCACTGGCATGGGTGGGTCGGGCCTTCAAAGTTAGTGGGGGTCGGTCATACATTTGGAATCGATTGGAGCACTCTAAATGGGTCAAAGTGGGATTTTTCAAAATTTGCCGACTCAAATTCCGGGACATTAGAATTCGTTTTAGAGGTATGGTTCCTTCGGCAAAGTTTCTTATTTTGATCCCTAGAATACGATTTTCACTGAGCAATGGCAACTTTTTTTGCCTCCCCACAAATCGACCCGGCCTAATATATATATATATATATATAGATAATCACTAAACCAGAATACGTTATGAAGGTTCAAGTATTTAACACTGCTCTACAAAACATAAATAATTTAAGCAAATATTTTCAAACAACAAATGCAAGGCTCGGAGAGGCATACTAAACGTTTACGACAACTAACGAAAGATTTTTAAGAGCTTTCGGATTTGATTTAAAAAAAACATAAAATGTAGATAATTGTATGAAATCGTTGTTTGAGTCGATAGAACGGTCTATACCATTCAAAGTTTAAAGATGATTTCATGTAAATGTTGACTGCGGCTGTGGCCTCAAATGATTCATACGCTGGGTCCAATTTTGGCATACTCTATCCAACATATCGGCCAATATCTCACGTATGAATTCTCAATACTGGCTTCAAGTGCGTCAACCGTTGCGGGCTTATCCCTACAGACATGAGCCTTAACATAGCCCCACAAAAAATAATCTAAAGCCGCTAAAAAATAATCTAAATAAAGAGAAATATACTTCAATAATCTGCAAACGTTGTTCGTTTGTAAGTCATTCATGGTTAAATTACACTATGCAACATAAATTTTGTCCAAGGGATGTGGATAACAGTTTCTGATGTAATTTGGTGTCACAAACAGGAAACAAATATAAAAAAAAAATTTTATGGTGAATTTTTTTTTTATTTTTTTTAAATTCCAACTTTCTTGGAAAGTACATTTAGTATTTGGACCATAATTTTTCAAGTATAAGCCTGATTGAGCCGTGTTATGCGTTAAAGTAAAGGGAATTATGAGGGCTACATATGCTACGTAGAATCTTTGCTTTAGTAACAGTCGTTAAATATATGAGAAAAAAGTGATTTTTTTAAAATACTTTTTCCTTGTACAAAAAAAAACCATAAAAAATAGAAAAAAAAATTTTTAATTATTTTTTTTAAAAGCCAGCTTAATAACGGGGAAAACTCTGTCTATTTGAAAAAAATCTATGGATAGATGTAAAAGTTATGAGCCATTTTGTAAATATTAGGGAAATTAAAAGAAACTTATCTCATATTTTTCCGTTTTTATACCCCCACTTTAGTGTGACGAGGGTATATATCATTTGCTACAGAAAAAAGTGTAACACGTCGAAGGAGTGACCTAAGACCCCAAGTATGTTCAGAGGAAATCCGTTTTGGGTCATTTTAAGTCGAATGAGCAATGTCCGTCCGTCTGTCTGTCTGTCTGTGTGTCTGCTGGCTGGGCCATATTGGTCCACTCCTTCTAGTACCTCCCCCACAAAGGGTTAAAATGTTGTGAAAAATTGATTCTTTAATAACTGATATACTACTTATTCGAATCTTTTGAAATTCCACACATAGTATTAGCTTATTAGTCGTTATCAACTCGAGAAAAATGGGCGAAGTCGCCACGTCCCTTTTGGTACCTCCCACACAAATGCACCATTTTGCACCAAAAGTTAACAGCTTATAACATTAATAACAGTGTATAAAAATACTTGAAATTTTGTACAGTGTAATGTTTTTATAGTGTCTATAGCCCTGTGAAAAATGGGCGTTATTGCCACGCCCCTCTTTGTACCTCCCACACAAAATGCCCAAATCATACCACAATTTAATGTCTCATAACGTATATACCAGTGCACATAAATGCTTATAAGTCGGCACAGTGCAATGAATTTAAAGTATCTAATGTTCAGCAAAAAAAGTGTATTTGATAAACCCCTTCTGGTACCTCCCACAAAAATTGACAAATAATTCGAGTAATATTCAATATTACATTACTCACAAAGTGAGGGTATACCTTAGTCGGTTTACCCGACTGAAACTTTCTTACTTGTTAAATGATGTTTTTGCTTATATTGAATTCGCCATATGTGAGAGAGTCATATTAGAGACATTGCACTTGCATTTTATTTTATGAGGATTTATATCAGACACTATAAAATTATAGAGAGGACGAGGTTTTGTGGAATTTATGAATGAAATTTCTTTTTAATAAATTAGTGTAATTCAGCGCCTTAAAGAGATAAGTCGATTTTCTTAAAACTATTATAAAGTTATATTCAGAAGTATGAGTAAAAGGCAAAGAAATTTTCAATGTGTAAATGATCCCGACAATTTCTGCTACATCTGCGGAAAATATGTAATTAAAAAAAGTAAAATAATAGAAGAAATATATGTGCAATATTTTGGTATACGAGTTAAAAATATGAACGAACCGTGGACACCTAATATTTTGTGTAATTCGTGCCATGTAAATCTTACTCGATGGAGTAGTGGAAGCATTCGGTAAGTACATTACAATTAATATATTACAATGTTTTGTGGAATAAAACGTTTTAATTTTAGACATCACGTGCAATTTGGAATGCCAATGATTTGGAGACAACCATTCATTCACGATACGGACTACTATTTCTGTCTAAGTAAACAGATTGGAGTAGGAAGGAGCATTCGCTGGAATTACGCTGAAGTTAAATCTGTCACTTTGCCAGTTGCACATTCGGAAACAATACCAATTCCCAAGTGTCCAAGTATAGCTAACAGCCTAATACGGAAACATCATCAAGTTCAACTGAGGCTGAACTACTTGCATCTCGGATGAAACAGTACAACATTTTGGCCCCAGATATTAACATATTGTTCGAGGAACTTAATCAAACAAACAATTCAAAGGAATGGCGGTTATTTGTTGACAGCAATAAAGAAAGTTTGAAAGTAGTTCTTTTGCACAACGGTATTAGAAATTCCCATTGCTCATGCTGTCAACACTAAGGAATCATGCGAAACAATGGCTAAATTCATAAAATACATAAAATATGAACAACATGACTGGAAAATTTGTTGCGATTTAAAAATAGTTGGGATGTTATGTGGAATGCAAGGCGGATATATAAAATATTGCTGTTTTTTATGCCTCTGGGATAGCCGTGCTCGCGAAGATCATTACAGAAGAAAGAAATGGCCAACAAGAAAACACATTACATTGGGTGAAAACAACATACAATACACACCTCTCTTCTAGAAAGAAAAATGTTTTGCCACCACTGAATGGCAATTCACTCTCATATTTAAAAAGTTTATTTATTTAAAAGTCTTTCTTTTCAAAAAAACGAAGATATGAATTTCGAATCATATTTGACGTCGGATGAAATTGCAGCATGGAGGTCGTTAAAGCTTGTAGTTTCAAATTTCCTTGGATCCAATAAAAGCCCGCAATATGAAACAATGCTTAATGATTTGTTAAAAAATTATGAAAAAATTGGTTAGAAATATATTTTTTTATATTTATGTATATAACACATATGTATGTATTCTTCCAACTTATTTTTCGCTTTATGTATTCCAACAGGTGTAAATATGTCCCTCAAAATTAATTTCTTTCATTCTCATTTAAACTTTTTCCCCGAGAATCTTGGCGACGTAAGTGACGAACATGGCGAAAGGTTTCACCAAGAATTGAAGTCCATTGAGCGGCGTTACCAAGGGCACCTGAATGAAAGAATGTTGGGAGATTATATTTGGTTCCTCATTAGAGAAACCGATTCCGAAATCTACAAACGTCAACAAATAACTCACAATTACTTCTAATGAAACTTGTTCATGTAACTAAACTCAAATGTACATAATATAAATAAAAGTAATTATATTATAAACAGAAATTAAAAAAAAAAAGATTTTTTGAAATTATCTTACCTCTACCATAAGGGCTTTTATTTCTACATTTATCCATTTTCAAATAGGCATTATTTTCTTCGCTTTTAAAAAATAAAATAAAATATTTTTTTTCGATTTTTTCTATTTTTTATGTTTTTTGTCCCAGGATTTTTTTTTTTAAAAATCTACTTTTTCCAATTTGTTTAATGACTGTTATTAAACTACTGTTTCTAAGTGAAATAGATATTTCTAACATTGGTAGCCCACATTAATAGCTTCAATTTAACGCATAAGTCGACCTCATCAGGCGTATATTCCACAAATTGTAGTGCAAATACTAAGGGTACCTTCGACGATAATAGTATTTTTAATAAACATTTTTTTAAAAAAAAATTATCAATAAAAAATTTTTGGTTTTGATTTTATATAACAGTATACCAAAATCTATACAAAAAAATAATTTTTAGGTCTAGGACACAAAAAAAACGGGAACTAACGAAAGACTTTTTAAGAGCTTTCGGATTTGATTTAAAAAAACATATAAAATTTAGAGAAATGTATGAAATCATAGTTTGAGTCGATAGAACGGTCTATACCATTCAATTTTTAAAGCTGATTTCATTTAAATGTTGACTGCGGCTGTGTCCTCAAATGGTTCATACGCTGGGTCCAATATTGACATACTCTGTCCAACATATCGGCCAATATCTCACGAATTAATTCTTCAATATTGGCTTCCAGTGCGTCAACCGTTGCGGGCTTGTCCCTACAGACATGAGCCTTAACATAGCCCCACAAAAAATAATCTAAAGCCGCTAAAAAATAATCTAAATTAAGTGAAATAAACTTCAATAATCTGCAAGCGTTGTTCATTTGTAAGTCGATTCATGGCTTAATTATAGATCGAACGGAACAAATTTGGCAGTAACATATTGCACGAAAACAGCTTAGCTGCCAACAAAACACCTACGAAATTTGTTTCTGTTAATTCAACATTAGTTAAAAGCCAGTATGTATATTTTCCTGATGATACGATAGCATTTTAATATTGGAGAACAGATTTAAGTTTTTTAAGGTTGATAGAAATACATAAAATGTGGATTCAAAAAAAGATTGTTGCGATGCGTCGAATTAAAACATGACTAAGATCTACAATGAACCAAGATCCATTTTAAATATCGAAAACGAAGTAGTAAAATTGTTAGTGATATTCTTATTTGTTTAAAAGAGTAGAGTAATTATTTTTAAATGCCAAACAATACTTAACAAAAATAACATGACAGCATGACACGACTCACACGTGATCTGTCAAAAAAAGGCTATTGAAAAAAGTATTGATCACCCATTATTTTATACCATTCTGCAATTTATTTTGTTCATTATAAAATATTTAATTCCTCTTTAATTAATTGATATAATTGTATTAATTACATTTTTCTTTAAACATTTGTTGTTTTAGAAGACCGAATTCTTGTTCATGTAATATATTAATTTATCATAGAAAGGTTGTAATAAATCTTATTTCAGTATAAATTAATTTTTTGCTTTAAGTTGACAATTTCATCCGTGAATAATTTTAAAGCATAAAAACAAACATTTTCTTCTTGGGGCTATAGCCCTCCCCAGCAAAAATCCATTGCTACGCCAATGCTTATAGTGAATAGATGGTGTAACCACAAGATTAACACTCAAAGCAATCTCAGAAAATTTCAATTTACGACCGACACACGGAGTACGATTGTGCATCATGACGGTTTCAACAGAACTCATCTAAATAATGGTAATATGTAACTGATGAGTTTTTGTGTTTTTTTTTCGTTAACTAACCATTACAGGTTTTGTTTTTTAAGTGGTTATATAAGGCCCATAAAGTTTCATCTTCCAGATGTGGCCACTGCTCTTCTCCAGAAATTCCCACCAAAATGGGCCATTTTTGGAATGACGTATTTGGGAGCATGAAATTAATTTAGACCAATGTCTATATATGTGTCAATAGACCCCTCCCTAGTGCTACTGAAAGAAGCACGGGGCCTTGTTGCTACAAAGTCCCATCTTCCAGATGTGGCCATGTATTTTCTTACGAGGTCCCCTTGTTATTAATATTAACGGCCTGTTTCTGTATTTCTAACGAAAGTCTCTGCGAACGAAAACCAGTCACTCACTTTCGTCAGGATTTTGGTTTCTCTAAGGTTCGTTCGTTCGTTCGCCTGGCCTTACGTCAATGACGTTAGCAATTTACCAATTGGAAAATAATGTAATTGCCAGATCAATAATTTCACAACTTCCGGTTTAAAAAAGCACACATTTTTGTATGGTTGACCTTAGCAAATACACCTCTGTCCTCTTTACACTAGCGGTGGCCAAAAAATCAACCCTGGTGGGTCAGCTGAGCTGAACCAAGACTTTCATTTCTTTCTCTCTCTCCCTTTCACGTCTCTGTCATTGTGCACTGATGATTTTGTTCCATCTTAGCGAGATGCCAATGTTGACTTCTTTATGCTTATTTATGTATACATATGTATACAATTTCATTATTATTTAATTGGTTTTACCGTAATTATAATAATATCTAGTTATTTTTGGTTATAATAAGGTTTTTTTGTCATTGTTCCTATCAGTCGACAAATAAAATAAAGTGACTCGATTTGACATTTGTGTTCGCCCAGATGACAGCAAAGAGAGATAGAGAAACCAAAATTTACACTGAAATGCTTACGTATTCGTACGAGTTCATTATCGTGCGACTTGTCGTTGTGATGGTAGTTAGTGAAACCCAAATCAGCTTTTTGTCGTATGGCAGGCGAACGAAAGCAAATTTTTAAGTTACAGAAACAGGCTGTAAATCTTTTCTATTTGCCCTCAAGGTCAAATGATAATTTGTTTAACGACCATGGTTACAAAATTTCATTTTAAAATACTTTCTAGTTTTCGAGAAAATTAAATTTTTCCCTAATTGCCGAAAAAAATGCAACGCTGTGAACTTACAACCGTGTGAAATTAAAATTTTGTCCTTCAACGATGGCAGTAAAGTCAACGTTGGCAGTAATGTGAGCGAAGTTTATGCATCTGACAATGGCGCCATTGTCCAAAAGAGCGTAACAACAAGAAAAATAGAAATTCAGTTTTTGTTTAATTTCGGTACACTGCATCAAAATACACATACTGACAAATTTTTAGCGACCTGCTATCAAAAATGTCGAATTTATTACCGAAATTCAAAGGGGCCTAACAACAAATTATTTCCTTTGTAATAGTTAAAAATTACTATTTCACACTATTTTCACAAACAAGTTATAAATCATGTTTGTGTGAATTTATATATGCATAGTTATGGATAGGTATCATCCCGAAATCCTCGTTTTTCTAAGGGCAACATTTTTTATATTATTTATATTTTGCTTCTCCTGTAAAATTTGCAATTATGATGATAATCCCTTTATCGTTTCTGCTGCCCATATAAATATTTAGAAAATATATTGTAAATATATGAAATTGTAAGGTATTCGTGCAATCGTCTGAACTGTCAATTCACCTTTACCTAACAATAACGTTGTCCGATATGACAATCGTGTGTACATAGCTTTAGCTATGTCCGTCTGTCTGAAGATGTATTTTTGTAATCAAAGTATAGATTTCAATGTTTCTCAGATAGTCACGAAATTTTGCAGGAACATTCTTTTTGGCTCAGGGACGATCCCTTTTTAAATCTGTGAAAATTTGTTCAGATTTAGATATAGTCCCCATATATATATATATTCGTACATCCTATTTGTCATATAACAGCTATAGAAGCCACAATTTTCAACCAAACTGTTGAAATTTGACACAAATAAATTTCTTGAAATAAGCTTAAGTACTGCCGAATTTCACAAAAATCGGTTCAGATTTAGATATAGTTTAATTCATTCCGTGTTGGCATATACTAAGCGGTATAGTATCCAGTGACAGGTCACTGTCCAGCTTTCACACATGCACGATCCCGTCTTGACTCATCTCAGAGGATATGACTGGATGATACTGAGAGTTCGTGTTTAGTACCGATTTTCTGTAACCCATGACAGGCCGAACCCCTGGCTTAAGTGTATGTCCATGGACATGAGACGTATAAACGTCTCCTCTATTCAACCTAACCTGCTGATTTATCCAATCAAATCATTTATTTTCCGAGACGTGTTTTGCGACATCTTCACCTCTGAGAGGTATTGTCCAGAAAGTTAGCACACATATATATAGTGAAGTGTGGCTGGACCCTATTCATATTAACGAAATGTGAACTGTAGGGACTAAAATAATTTAAATCTTTATAATTTCCAGTTTGTGGTCAGTGCAGTCGCGATCAAAAAATCGATGATCAAAGTATGTTACTTTTAAAATATTGGCGTTTGTTAGGTTAGATTGAAGAGAGGAGACGTTTAAACGTCTGATGTCCATGAACACACACTTAAGCCAGCGCCAGCTCCTTATTTATTGGTGTATCTGTCCTCCAGGTTTTAAGAAAATAGGTCTAGCCCTGTAGACGTCATGCTGAAGAAAAGAAATCGTAATTATATGATCAGCCTGTAGTCAAACCGACAAATTTTGTTTTCGAGATATGGTCGGTGCAAAAGTGATCGAATAGAATATGAGACTTCATGGTCACTGAAACTATCTTAAAAGTGGAAAATTTAAAATTTCTATTTTTTGACAAGTCGGCCTTTAGTCCTACAGCAAATAAACATATACATTTAATTTTTAATAAGAAATTAAACTAGTGTTTGTATCTGCTTTAAAATTGTAGTGTTTTGATGCTAGAAATAACTAGTTTTAATATAGAGTAATTAGTACAAGATTGAAGGTGGGACTACGGGACTTGCAGTTTCATAATAGTTTTGATCGTAAGTGGAGAGGATAATTGCGAGAGGTCCTCTCAAACAGAGGATCTGCTATAGACAGTGATCATCATCAAAATCAAATTGAAAAGAAACCACAAACCCCACCAACCCTCGGAAATATCTAATATCTGAAAAACAAGCAAATAAGAGCTATAGTAGGAAATGCATAAAGGGATTGCATGCCATCAAACAGCAGTATGTGGGAACATAGAAGATCACATAGCACGTATTCTGAGATCACAGCTCAATATAGGGAAATTGCAAAGCAGTTTGGAATTCAGCACGAAATGATAATGGGAGATATTTCGGATACCTGGTCAACAAAGCATAGGCAGCAGCAGGCGTTTTTAACTCACACTATTTTTTGCGCAAATTTCAAAACTAAGCCACACTCAAAACAGTAATTTTTAGTTTACGCCCTAAATCTAATACACAAAAAGGTTAGGTTAGGTTGAAAAAGAGGAGACGTTTCAAAGTCCCGCGGACATACACTTATGCCAGGAAATCGGTCTGTTGTGCCCCCTTATTAATGATATTTTTAAATTCTCACGAGAGAATCTGTACATGAAACGAATTCCCTCAGTATCATCCAGCCATACCACATAATGTGTCGGACCCGAAGTATCGGGATCTTGCATGTAGTAAAGATGGACATTGACGCATCGTTTCGATGTTTTTCCTACATGCCCGGCGTTCGCCGTTGTCTGATTTTCATAAGCGGTGCAGGTGTGCTCGTAAGATTGAGTGCCCTGTTAGAACACTCATTACCTTCCTAGTCTCGATCTTGTTTAGCTTCCGTATACTTCTCGTTTTGTTCTCATTTTGTAGTTTCTCCCACTGTTTAGCCATCTCACCTACTTGTGAGCGATCACTGCCCAGTGCTTGAACTCTTCCTTCGTGGCATCGAAAGGTTTCGAAAATTACTACTTGAAGTTCTCTGCCCTTCGTGACCGAACTATTTGCCCGTTCATTCCCAATCGCTGGGGTGTGTCCTGACACACCAAAGATACGCAGCCGACTGATTTACAGATCACTTCACACTGTTACATTATGACCCGCTAAAGTGAGGATATAAAAAGACAGTGGGTAGGGTTATACGAGTATGTATATCTGTAAAAAGGTTATTTTAAAATACTGGGCTCTGAGCACTCGTATGATTGAATCATATTGCATTATTTTGACCGATAATGTAATATGGCATCATCATCTCATGAACGTATATACAGAAATCCACATTCTGGACAACACTAGATAAAGTCCAGCGAATGAATGGAATGTATATAACTAGTTGAGAACGACATCGACTGGGAGACTAAATGTTATTTTATCAGATGAACTTGCATATTAGGAGCCACCTTGCCTGTCTCTAGAGACCTGCAAGTTCTGCTTGAGATATACCGAATTTATCACAACATATTACACGTGGTCACATGTCAGGAAATGCAAAAATTCCAAGCTGATGTGGCCTGTCTAAACTGCAATCGCACCAACGCCCAGCTCAGCATGGCCTGCCGTCGTTTTCGAGACCGAAAGCCTCATTAATCGTATCTGTCATGGGGGTCGCTGCATTATTAGTGGACGGTACTCCGAGGGATGACTTAAAATTTCGTACGTAATATTATTTTATTCAAACCTAATTATGTTTGATGGACAACCATATCGGCCTACTCCTTGTGGTACCTCCCCCACAAATGGTTACAATTTTGTGACATGTTATACTTATATATATATATATATATATATATATATATATATATATATTTATTACCCCCGTTCCAGATCTATTATAAGCTAATGATTTAGTGTCATTCCAGGACTTATTCGACCAATCTCTAAGTCCAGTTGCCTTCTCGATGTGTGGGCTGGTCTACCTCGTCTTCTGCTGCCCTGTGGGTTCAGTTCTCGATGTGTGGGCTGGTCTACCTCGTATTCTGCTGCCATATGGGTTCCAGTCGATGGCGGTCCGCTTTATATCATTTGGGGGCTTGCGGAGAGTGCAACCAAGCCAATTCCACTTTCGTCTTATCATTTCCGATTGCAAGGATTCTTGATCGGTCGCTTTCCAAAGATCGGAGTTCGTTATTGTGTTCGGCCAAAAGATCTTCATAATCCTCCTTAGACAAATATTGACAAATACTTGCAAAGCATTCATGTCTCGTGCGACTACCTTCCAGGTCTCGCACCAATAGAGTAGTGTCGATTTTACGTTTGTGTTGAAAATGCTAAGTTTGGTATTTCTCGATATGTGGGAGGACTTCCATACTGGATTAAGCTGGCCGAATGACCGCCGAGCGCACTTTATTCTATTAGCTATATGCGCGCTTGAGCCTTTTTGTCTATGATGCTGCCGAGGTAGCAGAAGCTCGTTAAGTCGTCTATTTCGGTGCTATTTATTTGGAAGGATTGACTGCATTCAGTATTAATGCGCATTGACTTGGCCTTGCAGATGTTTATTCTTTGTCCAGCGTTCTCTACGGCGATATCTAACATTCGGAGCTTTTCTGACATTTCGCCGAAAGTGTGAGTCAGAAAGCAGATATCATCTGCATAATCTAAGTCTCCTAAGCGTTTGAGCAATCCCCATTGGATTCCGCTGGAGTTTCTCCATATGGTAGAGTGGGAGAGTTTTCCATGTGGTAGAGTTTGTCAAATGTTTGTCAAAGTCTATTAAAGCCATGTACAATGGGGATCACCATTCGACGGATTGTTCTACGACAACTCTCAGAGTAGTTATATGTGGTCTGCACACGACTTTCCTGGTCGGAAACCGGCTTGTTCTTGACGAAGCTTAGGTTCCAGAACTGACGTTAGCCTGCTTGTGATAATGTGTGCTCTCACATTGTTCACCATACTTAACAGAGCAATTCCTCTCCAATTAGTGCATTCTGAGAGGTTCCTTTTTTCGGTAATTTGACGATGACTCCTACTTTCAGCTCGTCATTTAGTTGTTCTATTCTTCAAAAGTTATATATTATGGGGGTTATTATTTGCGCGCTTATGTTGGGATCCGCTTTCAGCATTTCTGGTGCGATGTTGCCGATACCCGGTGCCTTTTCACTTTTTACTGCCTTGATAGCATTAAAAATTTCTACCAGTGACAGATTGTCGGTGGGTATGTCATGTGTTACTGTATGGCCTGTGCAGCTACATATATTCAGAGCAGACTGTGGTGGAGCCTCTAGCAATTTCTTATAATGGGTTTTCCATATTTCCAATTGTTCTGTTTTCGAGGTTACGACTTCACCGGAGTTGTTCCTTAGTGGTCTGGTAGAGACAATAGTACTATTGGTTATACTTTCCGTTATCCGATATAAGTCTCTGGTGCGGTTTGTATCTGCTGCAGATTGTGCTTCTCTTGCTATTCCTTCAATGTATGATCTTTTGTCTTGACGTGCACTTCGCTTCACCTTTATGTCAAGATCACTGTGTGTCCTCAAAAGTTCCACCTTCTGGCTTCGCATTTTTGCTTCATTTAGCAGGTCCTTGATCCTTTTCCTCTCTTTTATTAGTTGCTTTGTCATCCACGTTGTTTCTGTCATCCATGATTTTCTTTTATTTTCCTTGTGGTATTCGCCGGCGGGTTTACGTATTGCTCTGATACCTTTGCTGCAAGCTTTATACGTAGTCTTCCGACCAGGAGATGATGGTCGCTACTGATGCCTGCACCGCTCTTTTTCCTAACATCCATTAGGGATCCTGAATGTGGAGTCTGATGATAGCCAAGTGATCAATTTGGTTTTCTGTCACATCATCTGGAGAGACCCAAATGACTTTATGTGTCTTTTTGTGGGGGAACAATGAACCACGATAACCATGTTATATTTAGCGCACAACTCCGTGAATAATTATCCGTTGTCAATCTAAATCCTTCTGCGTGTTTGCTCATTATGCTCTCGAGATTTGAATTCTGGGCCGATCTGCGCATTGAAATCACCCATGAGAATAACGATATCTCCTTGGTGAACTGAATTCATTACATTGTCCAGTTGGCTGTTAAATTCACCTTTTACTCTGGATTCGGGCAATTCCGTCAAAAGCAGAATACCAACTCCACCAGTGAGATGCTTTCCCGAGTACAGAAGAGTGAGTCCAATTGAAGTTTTAAATTCGCCTGATTCGGGCCATTGGATTTCGCTCAATCCCATCATAAGCAACTTATAGTTCAAGAATTCTTTGCATAATTGACTAAGCCTCGAAGGTTCTATTAGCGTTCTTACATTCCATGTCTAATTCTTATCCTTTTTTCATGCCAATGGTCGTCATCATTCGATCCATTCTATTTACATTTTGTGTGGTTTCATTAATCAAGTGTTTAAGATGAGCAGCTGATTGGGCTACCGCATCCGAGTCTGGTGTTGGGGCTGCCAACTTAGCCTCCAGACAGGCTTACTGAAGTGTTATTTCTCCCACGCGGATTTTAAGGTTATACCGCCTATTTCCGGTCGACATAGCCTCGTCGTTATTGCCACGCCACTTCTAGTACCTCTCACACAAATGGTAACGATTTTGTGAAATGTTAAAAAATGAGACACTTATTGAAGTAAATATATAAATAAGGAGTTTTAACATTTCAAACAATTGTTACCATTAGTGTGAGAGGTACTAGAAGCGGCGTGGCAATTAACGACCACTTTGTACTGGACTGTAGGTACTATAAAAATATTACACTGCTCAAAATTGCAAGTATTTGTATGCGCTTGTATTAATGTTATATGTTTGTGTGGGAAGTACCAAAAGGGGCGTTGCATTTTCGCCCATTTTTGTTCAGCTTATAGAGGCGGTAAAATGATCAGGTTAGGTTTAGGTTAGGGTGGCAGCCGTATTTTTTTATACAAGCTCACATAAACCAGTTAAGGTCCCTAGTGTTACCACGGGCTGAAATGCCCCTCATCGAAACCAACCTGCTTGATATACAAATTTATCGATAGTACGAATATCGGTACTGGAAAGATCTGTTAGGCTGCCTAGAAAGGCCGACCGCAGTATGTCCAGTCGGCGTTTACTCAGAGATGGGCAGTCGCATCGCAAGTGCTCAATGCTCTCCACTTCTTCCTCATCTCCACAGCTTCTGCAGAAGTCATTACAGTCAATACCCAATCTTTTGGCGTGTTCGCCGATCAAGCAGTGTCCCGTCAGAACTGATACTAACGTAGACAATCTTTGCCTCTCTAGTGCGAGGAGATATTTTGATCTTCTCAGGTCATACCTTGGCCAGATTTGTCTAGCTACCCTGCAGGTGCCGATTTCTGTCCATCTTTCGTTGGACTGCCTGATTGCCTCTTGCCTAAGCCAAAGCTTGCACGTGGATAGTGGCGCACCAATATATGCAAATTCTTCGAGAATTTGTAATGTCGTCCCTTTCCTAGCAAGTTCATCGGCTTTGCAGTTCTCCGGGATATCCCTATGCCCAGGCACCCATATGAGGTGTATATTAAACTGCTCAGCCATCTCGTTAAGAGATCTGCGGCAGTCGAGGGCTGTTTGCGAATTTAGGGATGTTGCCTCCAGAGAATTGATGACAGCCTGGCTGTCCGAGTAAATGACAACGCCAGTGTTGGTTACTATGTTGCGACTCAGACACTTGGCTACTTCCCATGATGCCATTATTTCGTCTTGATAGACACTGCAGGTATCTGGTAGTCTGTGAGCTATATCCAAACTAAGCTCTGCACAGTGTACTCCGAAGCCAACCTTTTCATCAAGCTTCGAACCATCCGTGTAAAAGTGGAGATGGTTTCTATTACCTGGTATTCCAACCCATTCATCTCTGGGGGGAATCATAGTGATGTAATTCCTCTCGAAGTTGTACACAGTTGGTATCAGAGAATGAAGCCGAGCCAAAATTGGCGGCGGCGGCTGCCATTGAAAATTATAGATCGGCGGCGGCGGCTAGGCTGCTAAGCCGACATAAAATTGACATACGGCGGCTCTATGATGGACATTTTAACATTTAAAATAATAGTTGAAAAGTTAAGCTCTGGTATTTATTTTTAAATAATAGATGTTTTTAAGTTAATTGTAAGATTTTGTGAGGTGAAAAAATCATCGATTCCATACCGCTAGGCTCTATGATACACTATATTTCCAAAGTATACTAAACCTATGTATAGACGATTGTCAGATCGGACAACTTTATCAACCCTGTTAAAGTGTCGCAAATGTACGGACAATGACAGATTGTTAGGCAAAGGTGAAGACGATTGCAAGAAACCCTTACAATTTCATATAAAGGGTCCGCTATCTACCTTCTTTTTCAACTAGTGCTTATTTCGTGAATGGTAACACTTAGCTCATGTCTGATTTGACAGATAATTAGTTTTACCCTTCCGCTGAACGAATATGGTTGTGTATACGCTTGAACAAGTGGGCCTGCGATCGACTTACAGAAGATGCCGATTTTGCCCAAAAAAAAATCATCTTTTCAGATGAAGCTCATTTTGATCTTGGCGGGTATGTAAAATAGCAAAATTGTCGCATTTGGGGCACAGAAAACCCGCATGCATACATTGAAAAGCCGATACACCCAAAACGAGTCACTGTTTGGTGCGGATTTTGGTCCAGAGGCATAATGGGGCCATTTTTCTTCGAAAATGAGCAAGGAGTGGCCGTTACAGTCAGTGGCGATCGTTATCGGGCCATGTTGAACGAATTTTTGTTCACAAAAATTGAATAGGAGGATATTGGCACCATTTGGTTTCAACAGGACGGCGCTACGTGCCACACAGCCGAAGCTACACTCGATGTTTTGCGCCCTGTTTTTGAAGATCGCATTATCAGCCGCAGAGCTGATGTCGTTTGGACATCTCGGAGCTGCGATTTGACACCGTTGGACTATTATTTGTGTGGTGCCCTCAAAGATAAGTGTTACGCCGACAAGCCAGAGACAATTGACGCTTTAAAGGATAATATTCGGGAAGCCATTGGTGAAATACAGCTGCACACAATCGATAATGTGCTTAAAAATTGGACCGATCGTGTAGGCTACTGCATGGCCAGCCGAGGCAGCCATTTGAATGAAATTATTTTCCATTATTAACCGGAAGGATTGTACTTTCAAATAAAAAAAGAAATTTGAGTAAATATTCAGTAGTTTTTTTTTATAGCATTTTCAAAAAAAAAAAGTTATTGGCGGACCCTTTATTTAAAATATATTTTGTATGCAGGATTGCCAATAAAAATATTTTATAGACAGGGGCCAATAAAATGTTGGCGCCGTTGTCACATGCATAAACTTCGCAGATATTACAATCTTCAAATTATCTATGCAAATTATTTTGGCTTTTCTGCCAACGTTACCAGACAAAAATTGTATGTTCACACGGTTGTACGTTCACAGGGTTGCATTTTTCCGCCATTCATCTATACAGCTTAAGTCGAAATAGGTTGTTTCCAGGAGAGGCGAATCGACGTTTTAGTGAAATTTTAAATTTGTGTGGATTACCTTATGGTTTAAATAGAATGATCTCTACTGTTTTGAGCTTAACTTGATAGATTCTTTAGAATTGAGGTATTAATTTATATGTTATATTATTCTTTAATACTCCATTGTTTTTTCTCCGAAAATATGGAAAATATATTTTTATCTCTATATGTACGTAATCTAATAATAAATCTTATTTTTTCCTTTAAACAAGAATTTTTATAATTATTTTTCTATTTCTATAAATATTATGATTTTTAAGACATGTTAAGCTCCCGCTTGTGACAATAAACGAATAAAAACGAAAATCACTCACTTCAACATCGTCCACCCAATAAATGAATAGTGTATAATTTATTTGTCGTTTCGAGAAAATCATTTTTGAAGTTTTTGTGAAATTGAAACTCGATATTATTATTTATTAATGAACAATTTCAAACACCCAATAATCCAATTTGTGGAAGTGGAATTTCACCAGATATAGAACCAATTGCGTAGATTCTTAGAATGCAATAAAAAATAATATGTAGTGTATATGCGTACACATTATTCATCTATTAAGGGGGCGATATATCTGCTATATAGCTATTTGCTTATCAAAAATGTAAATTGTATCTATCCATATTTTAAGGTTTTTCTATGGAACGGCGGCTGTGTTTCAGCCGATTATAGCCGCAAAGATCGGCGGCGGCTTCGGCTTGTGAAAAAAGGTCGGCGGCGGCTAAAATCGGCGGCTCGGCTCGGCGGCTTCATACTCTGGTTGGTATATAGTCCACTCGGTCGGTTACCATAGCACTACACTATCCTCATGTGACCGTAGATTTTGTACCTACACATTGATAGGCAGTTTAATCTTCTTGCCGCTTTAGTTGCAACTTCTCTCGCCACAATATTAATCGGCAGTATATCGAGTAGGGCTTGCAGAGACTCGGTCGCAGTAGTCTTCAAGGCTCCGCTTATGCTCAGGCTGGCTGTTCTCTGAACCTTTGTTAGAAGGTTGGTGATGGTTAGTTTGTCAGTTGCCGTCCACCATACCACAATGCCCTATAATAGTATTGGACGAACTACTGATATATTCAGGGTGGCTGATATGTATTGCAACCAACTTCGGGTTGCTATCATTTCTAAACCGCTAGTCTGATAGCTGACAGATTTATTTCAGTGACAGTTCATTTTATTGTTTACAAGCTTACAAAAGCATATTGATCTATTCATTCAGAAAAAAGTTATTCGTGATGGAATTCAAGCGTGATAGTGTGATTGCTTTATATTTGGGTGGAAAAACACAAGTGGCTATCGTTAGAGCCCTCCAGCATTTAAATGTGAATAAATCTTTTGTTTCTCGTACCATTGCTCGTTACCGTGATACTGGCAGTGTTGCATCGCGTCCAAAAAGTGGACGAAAAAAAAAACGGTAACAACACCAGAAATGATCCGAAAAGTGAAAGCCAGATTTGATCGAAATCCACGCCGCAGTGGTAGAAAAATTGCTCGTGAGCTGAACATATCGCGATAACACATATTAAAAAATGAGCTTGGACTAAAGCCATTGAAGTTCCAAAAAGTGCAAGAGCTCACCGATGCACAAAAAAAAGTTAGACTGGAAAGAGCCAAGGAGTTGCTTCGCTTGCACGAAAGTGGCCAGTTACCGAATTTGGTTTTCTCCGATGAGAAGCCATTCCAAATTGACCAGTTTGTGAACAAACAAAATGATCGGGTTTACTTGCCAAAGAGGTCAGCTGAAAATTTACACCTTCGATTGGCCACCAGAACTCAAGCGCCGCTGATGGTAATGGTGTGGGCCGCCGTAACGGCCGATGGTCGCTCCCCGCTCGTATTCATCGACCATGGGGTCAAAATAAATGCCGAATATTATCGGGAAAATGTCCTAAAGACAGTATTGAAGACCTGGACAGACAAACATTTCGGCCGCAGACCATGGACATTCCAACAGGACTCAGCACCATCGCACTCAGCACGCGTCAACCAAGAATGGCTTAAAAAGGAGTTTCCTCGCTTCATTTCTACCGCACAATGGCCACCAAGATCTCCGGATCTCAATCCGTTGGACTTTTGCGCCTGGGGCACTTTAGAGAGTAAGGTTCGCACTAAAAAATACCAAAGAATCGATCATCTCAAGACGGCGCTTCGTCGGGAATGGGCCAAAATACCGCAGAGCCACTTTCGTGCAGCGTGTGATGGCTTTGTCGGCCGTTTGAAGGCCATAATTCGTGCCAAAGGTGGCCAATTCGAACAAATCTAAACTGTTTCTAAAATTTTATGTTATTTCCGACATTTTTTGCTTTTGAACAATAAAATTTAAAAAAAAATTAAAAAAATATAGCGCTTTACTTTGTTGCATTACATATCAGCCACCCTGTATATCCAGTGGACGATTTTAGGAGAGAGGCCCCACCGCCTTTTTGCAGGAATATAAGCCGACGGTGGCCTTCCTTACACGTTCCAATTACGTTAAGTCTAAATAACAGTTTTCTATCTAGAATTATTCCTAAAAATTTTGCACTTTCAGAAAAGACTAGATCTGTTCCATTTATCCGAGGTGAAGGGTCCACATGTGGGACTTTACTCATCCTAGTAAAGAGAACCAATTCTGTCTTGTTTGGGTTAACGCCCAAACCGCTGCTTCTGGCCCATCTAGCCAATTTGTTCAGAGCCACCTGCAGGATGTCTTTGAGGACGTTTTCGAATTTGCCACCCACTGCGATTGCCACGTCGTCCGCATATGCCACGACCTTGCAGCCACAACGTTCTAAATCTAGCAGGATTTCATTCACCGCTAGGTTCCAAATTAGTGGAGACAGTACTCCTTCTTGCGGGGTCCCTCTTTTACAAACCTTGTTAGAGTTGTGGACCCAAGACATGCTGTTATGCGTCTTCTGTTGAGCAGACTTTGAATTAGTCTAATCAAACTAGAGTTAACTTTTAGATGTGACAGTGCCGCAATTACCGCATCCGAGTGAATGTTGTTAGAAGCCCCTTATATGTCAAGAAACGCCACCATGGTGAATTCCTTGAAATGCAGGGACGATAGAGCTCACAAGTTCGTGTAGGGCTGATTCTGTAGACTTCCCCTTATTGTAAGCATGTTGGTTCACCGGCAGGAGTTTTGTATCCAGGTTTTCCCTAATGAAATAATCTAAAAGTCTTTCCAGACCTTTCAATAGGAAGGAGGATAGGCTAATTGGTCTGAAGTATTTTGGCCTAGTGTGTGATATCTTCCCCGCTTTAGGTATGAATACAACTTTGGTATCCCTCTTCAAGTCGCCCAGTACATTCCACCCAATAATTTTGTCTGACAGCCGGTCAGTAGCAAACGTTACGTCTAGTACTTCTTGTCTGTCTTTAGTTGTGACGGTCGGTTTATTACCTATGTTACAAATACTTAGGTTGGTAGTTAGAATAAAGTCAAGAAGCGAATCGCCACTATTGTTTATATCCGTACTACCCCAGATAGTATGATGAGCGTTCGTGTCTGCGCCAATAATCAGCTCGACCTCGTCTGACGTTAGAAAGCCAGGAGAAAGATACTTAGATCTTTCCTGGCCAAAATGCAGGTTCTTGGAGTGCCTTCTCAGTTGGCCACAAGCAGTTTAATGTTGGGTGTCCTGATACCGCACCCCTCCCACTGCGTAGGGCTCCTGTATCAGGACGATGTCTACTGCACCTGTGGACAGGCGCAGCAATAGAGCCGCTGTGGCTGCTTTAGCGTGATGGAGGTTAATCTGTAGAATTCTTACCATTATTGGTAATTGACAGATTAACATCCACCCCGACAAGGGTGTTATCGAACTCTTCGTCCGTATCATCGAGAGGCGTGTCCCCGCCAGATGCGTCAAAGAGTCCGGAGACTCCCCTCAGCCCTTCTGTGTCAGAAGTAGAGCTGTCGTCCTCAAAGAAGGACGTTAAAGATCTTCTGTTAGAGTTGGAGTCACCAGAAGTAATGGGCGTGGGTACATCCGCACTTCCAAAAAGCCGTGTATCAACCACGGTGGACGACTCACCTTCCGCAGTGGGAGCTATATCCTGCTTGTATACCTTCAAGACTATAGTCTCGAAGCCATATTGTAGGGTTGCACTTGCACGTTGTATATGGGAGGTGGATTCAGCGTTAAGGATCAAATTGACCTGCCGCTTTTTACCATCCGCCTCACCCACCTTGCTGATTCTCCAATTATGGGCGGGCAGACAAGGATTAGAATAGTTTATTATTTCTAATATGTCAGCCGGATTGGAGGGTTCTTCTGTAGCCCAGGTGATGGCACTAGGGTGACTAGGGATGTTGTTTTTTCGACAACATCCAACTGGGCACCCGGCCACACCTCACCCGCTCGACTCAGAGCAGCCTTATACAGGTCTACTGATCTGGCATTACCGAAATATAAGAGCTTTACTCTCCCCTGATGCCATCCTGCATCGTTGCAGATTGGTGGTTTGCCCGGCATTTCTCTACGGACATCAAGGTAATGAGCCATAATGGCTGATTGCACATGGCTCCATTTGTCCTTGAGGATGGATCCATCCTCACTACTTCTGTCTATAACGGCCATCACTAGACTCTCCTTCGCCACATAATTGAAGGGCTTGGTGAGTGTCCTGTTGATGGTGACATTAGGGCCTCTTGCCTTTTTCGAAGGCAGGGGTTCATCAGGTGATCTGATTCTTTTGACTTTATTAGGCGTTAACACAGCTGAATTTGTGGCTCTTTCAGCCGGCTGATTGGCCTTAGAGGCATCTATGACGCCTTTAGCCCAGGTAAGTGACTCTTTTTGTTTTTCGGTAAGAGCCGAAACCTCAACAGCCTCCAACTTCTTCAAAACTTTGATCGCTATCCGGTGCTCATTGTGCTTCCGTTTTGACGGTCGGACATGACGTTTTCCCCTCACCGTACCACCTGTTGTGAGTACTTGGGGGAAATTTTCACCATGTTTGGTGTGGTCGGCTTTGGCCAAGACCAACGGACGGACAGTAGGACGATTGAGGTACCCCGTTTCATAGGAACGCGAAGGCATATCCGTCAAGGAATTTATTAATTGTTTGTCTGTATTAGCCCGTAATAGGTACTACGATGTAGGCCTTCCAGACTTTTCTTTGCGACTGCGTAATAGGTACTGCGTAATAGATTTTAACATGTCTCAAAATGTTTACCATTTGTGGGGGAGGTACCACAAGGAGTAGGCCGATATGGTTGTTCATCAGACATAAACTGAGTTTGAGTAAAATATTATAACGTACAAAATTTTAAGTCAGTGGGTCACTCCTTTTCAGAGTTATCGTAAGCACCATTCAGTCGAACTGACAGATGAACCGTCACTAATTAATTCATAGTTTTTAACCCACTGAGGAACCACGCTGACATTTTTACATTTTGTGGTAAAATATGTGGGCAATTTTTAAAAAGTTAACGAAAAAAATTTAGATGTGCTTTTCAGGATAAATTTTAGTCCTTTTGATGTCCTTAGTAGACAAAAATTAATTGCTTAATTTATAATTCTTAGAGAGGGTGTTGAATTTTTTCAAATTTTACTTATATCATTCAAATCTGATACATATTCCGTTCAAAAGTTATGTAGACTTCAAAAAGTCTAAATTTGTAATAAAATGTTGTAGGTGACCAACTTGGGCACCTCATAAAATCCAAACCGTTATGAATTTGGACAATCGGTAAAAGGTAGTAAGTCTACATCGTCTGCTAGTATATGCGTGCAAAATTTGATTGAAATCTAAATCCATAAATATTCGGACTGGGTCGGTTTCCTTTGGAATTACCCTATATTATTCGTGCGAATTTCATGAGGATTTTAGAAATGTAAACAATCGGAAAATATTAAAGAAGTTAGGCATATCTATCAACAATTAAAAAAAAAAAGATTTTTAATGGGAATACTTGCTTATGATGACCAATGAAATCTTCTTAATAATAATGCAGATTACTTTCAAACATTTACAACTGGTTTCACAGTCCGCTGAATTAAATATGTGATGCCCTTGGTATGTAATAAGTAAACAGAATTATTTCTATTTAACCTCTAGATACCGAAGGGTAAGAAACTTTTGTTCACATCCTTCCTGCGTGCTAATACCATAATGAGTTTGGACAATTACGCATTTTTCGGCTGTAAACAGCAAATTGTTTGGACCAGTTGCCTGGGATTCGAAGGTGCTGATGTTGGGAAGGGGTATCGGGGAGGAGTTTTGTGGTTTGCATAATCATACCGTCATTTACTGGAGTCCCTAGATTTGGAGTTAACAGTTTTGTGTTTGAATTTCGTAGAATGGCACAGTTCGAAATTTGATCTGAGCACGGATGGCTCGATTGTGTGGATGACAGAAACCAAACCTTTTTTTTCCCAGATCTCCCCTTATTTCTCTGCTACCAAGTTTCCCTGTCATTGTGTCATCTTATTTTGCTTCTCTTTGCTTTTTTCTTCTTTATTCTTCCTGTTGTTGTTGTTTTTGTTGCTGCTGGTGGTGTTGGTGTTGTCGTTGCTGGTTTATGTCTTTATAATTTATTTATTTATTGTGCAACTTCCAACACCTTTTGGATCGTAAAAGTATAGTTTCACTACGCATTTGCATTTGCGCATGTGAGTTCGAACCCCTCCGCCACGGGTAGCCGGGAGGGAATGGCCAAGGAGAACGACGAACAGACATGAAGAAGTGCTCAGCTCCCTCGCAACTCGCCACGACGGACAACATTAATAATTAATGTTGACCAATAGAGCGAACACACTCACACATACATAGGTAGGATAAGGTGGTGGGGCGATACTGAATTAATTTTATTTGACAGCACGTACTTGTGCAAAACAAATTGTCACTGATGTGAGAACAGCTACTCAGGCATCCGTCGTCGCGCAACCCGTACGAGACCAGTGCGTTTGCCGCTTGATCGTTAGTCTGGTCCTTTCCTCCTCTTACGTCATTGCACAAACGGGCGTACATACGGACACTTTTCAAATCGTTGAGCTTTTAAATCTGACATTGCCAACGACTGATTTTTGGAAAGCAGCGAGTGATAATGTCAGAGCCCAAACAACCCCCCTTTGCCCCTCCTTCCCATCGGACAACTTTCATCGGTGATCACAGGCTCTCAAAGGCAGAACAGATAAGGTACACACTCCAGTTAGTCTGATCCAGTAAGTTCAGGGATTGCTCCAGAAAAATTACTCATCCTCTTGCCACTGGTGTTCGGGAGAGTTCTGCTGTCGAAATGGAAATATGTTAACAAGTTGGCGAAAGAATGTAAGACAGGTTCAACCGACATGGCCACTGGAAATCATGGTGGGGGGAGGAGGTGGTAGCTTGTGGAAGGATTATCAAATTTCCCATATGGTTCGAAGGCTTTTATAACATCATCGAATGCGGAATAATCCTAAGTATAGCATGTATTGTATAAGCATCAAAAAAAGGGTAATTACATTGGTATTATGGATAAAATCAAAAACATAATCGTCAATTTACATTCACACACAGCGAAATGATCACTGGGTTCAGCTACGAATAAGAAAATGTTGTTGTATGTATATAAAAAGGGGACCATTCGGCAGAGATCAGCATATAGCCTAACCCTGTGTATTTCTATCGCCAATTTGCTTCTAAAAAACCACCTTTTAAATCACACACACGGATTGGTTGTCTCAACTAAATTTCTGCACTATCATAGTCAGCGGTTGTTATCAATTCGTTAGGGTCAACTAACATTTTCAGTTGAAGCAATATACGAGTAGATAGCAAAACTATTCGGTTGGTCCAGCTCAGAGTTGCGGAAGTGACGATTTTGATGATTATTTAAGTCCAAAAATGGAAAATGACGACTTTGGAACTGAAATTATGTTTGTGCTTTTAATTATATGAAACAAATTAAGGGAAACTTACCAAATTTCGTTTATATTTACAACTTCACGATGCCTGGCGTTGCCTTTAATCTATTGCGATAATTTTTTTTTTTTTGCGATTTACTATTGTTTGGTGGAATAATATTTACACCGTGCGACACGACTTTTTACCCATGAACGAAACTATATAAAAGTGAAACATGAGACCATAGGAAGCCAAACTGCCTACTCAGTGACCGTTGGTCCATTTTTCAGGACTTTTACAAATTTTAAGGATACAATTTTTAAAATATATTGCATTGCACTTATAACAATGTGAATTGATAAATATGTATATCAAATAAAAGGTGAGAATTGTTATTCATCAACATTTTTGGAATACTTTTCCAAGGACGAAGAGGTTTTAAATATGACCTTTTAAACTGTTATGCTCGAATAGCATTCAAAGAAGTGGGTCTAATAATATGTTACAGAACTCTAGCTGACACAACACATACTAAAATGTCAGCTTTCTATCATTAATTGTTAAGGAATAATTTTTTTTTTATTTTCCACTGTTTGCTTTTGTTCAATATTAATAACACAGCTCAAAAATATTTTTGAGGCGACGCAGGGTTTTGCAATCGATTTGGATATATTGAATAATACACTTCTCAGCCTATAAAGTGGTTTCTTTGGATTGGCTGTAGTTCTCGAGAAAACCGTTATATTAAAAATATAGATTTTGAACCATATATTTATTTAACATAAATCGAGAACTACTTTTCTGAATTTGTTCAGGATTGGTAAATTATCAAAATTATGTAGCCTTCATTTCTTCTGATATAAGATTTTTTATCTTACCAGATATTATGAAAAAAATAATATGTTTTGAGAAAAATTTGAAATTTTTATAATAAAAACATCGAAATATGCTCATTAATTTTTATTATTTTATCGTAAAGTCTGATAGGTTGTAAATATAATAAGGCCAATCCGAAGAAAATAGAGGCATGACTTAAAAAGATGTAGATAATTTCGCAAATCCAACAAACTTTATCATCATTAGCTATAACTTCTTAAATTATTCATCGATTTTCTTCCGAATGGTCTTATTTTATACATGGCCGATCAGACTTTACGATAATATTATATATGTTTAATTATTTAATTTATTTATAACTGTAAATCTTTCGAATTAGGATTTTTCGCAATATTTTATAAGATATCGTCGAAACTTAATTTTAACTAAACAGTGATTTTTTTTGCTTTTGATCTCATATACTTACAAACGTTTTTCATTTTAACACACTTGAATTTAAATATGTAAAAAATGTGTATAAATGTTAGCATGTATATATATATTTAAGTAAAAAACATGTATGGAAAGTTCAGTCGGGTAAACCGACTTAAGAATCCCCTCACCTTTAGTTCAAAAAAATATTCGTAAATGTATTTATTATACCCCACCTACTATTATAACTTTAAAGTATACCGATCGACTCAGAATCACTAGCCGATTTAAGTATGTATATATTCATATATATATACATACTTAAATTGCGACCTGTACAAAACGTACAATATATTATACTAGTTTTAACCCGGTGCGCTTCGCAGTCCCCATCTTTTATCTATTTTCTATTAAGGGTACTGTAAAATAGCTATACCTCTTTCTTCAAAATTACATGATTAGTACATATGGTGCAAAATGAAGAACATTTGATTACTTTTATTTTTTGGTTCATACGTTAGCAACTTTCCCCTTGTTTATGTTCCAATAGCTACATTCACACCCCGGTACAATATAAAACCATGTTTGTCCCACTGTGTCTATTAAGGTACGATCTTAAAAATCTAAAGTTAATCGCTCCATTGTACCACATTTAACCTTTAGTGTGTCATAATTAACCACTTTGCACGATTGTACAATATTTTAAAATGATAATTGATATTTCAAGATCCAAATTCGCGAGCTTAGGTCGCATTTCAACATTTTTGTCCCCTATCTGTGCCATTTATTTAACTTGTTTTTCCCACGGTTTAAGTAGAAGAACCTATTTGGAAAAAACAATTTCTTAGCTTTGGTTTATGCTGCACTCATTCAACACCTTTTGCACCACTGTTCCATATTAAACACTTTTTATTACACCTTTTTTCCCCACTTGCCACATTTAACCATTTTACCGTATTTAACTTTTTTGCTTCACCGTACCATATTTAACCCTTTTTGCTCCACTAAACCATATTTAACACATTTTTTCCCCTCTGTGACATATTGAACAATTTTTGCTTGCCCCAACTGCATCATAATTTTAACCTTTTTGCACCACAGTGCTACTAAAAGCATAAATTTAGAAAAAAAAACATTCTTATTTCATATTTAACTTACCAGGATGCAGGAATCCATATTTTTACCCACTGTACTAAATGTACGCTTTTTGACCTACTGTGCAATATTTAACCGTTTTGGGTCCACTGAATCAAATTTAACACCTTTTTGTCCTACTATATTTTGTCCACTATATCTAACCATTTTTGTCCCACTGTACCATTGTTAACACATTTTTGCCCCACTGTTCCATAGTAAACGCCCTTTGCCCCACTGTACCATACTTAACCCATTTTGTTGCACGTTACCATATTTTACTATTTGTGCCCACTGTAACCATGTTTTGTCATACTGTACCATAATTAACCATTTGTGTCCCACTGTACCATTCTAACACATTTTTTCCCACTGTTCCATAGTTAAAGCTTTTTGTCCCACTGTACCATATTTAACCCATTTTGTTCCACTTTACAATATTCAACTCTTTATCTCACTGTACAAAATTTTTACCCCACTGTACCATATTTAACAAATTTTGGTCTCACTGTACCGTATTTAAAATGTGTCTCCACGCTAGCATATTTAATCATATTTTTCCCACTCCACTATTTAACCGTTTTTGACCACAGTGCTCCTAAATCCATATAAACTATTCATTTCTCATGTTTATGTTCCAATTTTGGCAGAAGAAGGTTCTTTCCCCATGCTCCATAATTAACCCGTCTTGTCCCACTGTGCCTCTTAAAGTTAGAGTTACTAAAAATCACTTCCAATCTCTAGTTTATGTTCCAAAAGTTACATAAACTTTAGTTACATACGTAACTAAACATTATAGTTTATGTTCCAAAAGTTACCCTGGAACCAGGAGTCGTTGCTGATCAGTCGTAGTGAACGGACGTGTTTAGAACAGTGCGGATAGTTAAAATCTATTACGCAGTACTAAAAACAAAACAAAAATATGTACAAAGTCTGGAAGGCCTACATCGTAGTACATATTACGGGCTGTAACAGACAAACAAATTCATTGACGGGGATGCCTTCGCGTTCCGATGGAGCGGGGTTCCCCAATCGTCCTACTGTCCGTCCGTTGGTCTTGGCCAAAGCCGACCACACCAAACATGGTGAAAATTTCCCCTCAGTACTCATAACAGGTGGTACGGCGAGGGGAAAAGGAGGCTGTTGAGTTTTGACGAAGTTGGAGGCTGTTACCGAAAAACAAAAAGAGTCACTTACCTGGGCTAAAGGCGTCATAGATGCTTCTAAGGCCAATCAGCCGGCTGAAAGAGCCACAAATTCAGCAGTGTTAACTGCTAATAAAGTCAAAAGAATCAGATCACCTGATGAGCCCCAGCCTTCGAAAAAGGCAAGAGGCCCTAATGCCATCATCAACAGGACACTCACCAAGCCCTTCAATGAAGTGGCGAAGGAGAGTCTAGTGGTGGCCGTTATAGACAGAAGTAGTGAGGATGGATCCATCCTCAAGGACAAATGGAGCCATGTGCAATCAGCCATTGTGGCTCATTACCTCGATGTCCGTAAAGAAATGCCGGGCCCACCACCAATCTGCAACGATGCAGGATGGCATCAGGGGAGAGTAAAGCTCTTATATTTCGGTGATGTCAGAACAGTGAACCTGTATAAGGCTGCTCTGAGTCGAGCGAGTGAGGTGTGGCCGGGTGTCCAGTTGGATGTTGTCGAAAAAAACAACATCCCTAGTCACCCTAGAGCCATCACCTAGGTTACAGAAGAGCCCTCCAGCCCGGCTGACATATTAGAAGTAATAAAAGATTCCAATCCTGGTTTGCCCGTCCATAATTGGAGAATCAGCAAGGTGGGTGAGGGGGATGGTAAAAAGCGGCAGGTCAATTTGATCCTTAACGCTGAATCCACCTCCCATATACAACGTGCAAGTGCAACCCTACAGTATGGCTTCGAGACTATAGTCTTGAAGGTATACAAGCAGGATATAGTTCCCACTGCCGAAAGTGAGTCGTCCACCATGGTTGATACACAGCATTCTGGAAGTGCGGAGGTATCCACGCCCATTATTTCGGGTGACTCCAACTCTAACAGGAGATCTGTAAAGTCCTACTCTGAGGACGAAAGCTCTACTTCTGACACAGAGGGGCTGAGGGGAGTCTCCGGACTCTTTGACGCATCTGGCGGCGACACGCTTCTCGATGATACGGACGAAGAGTTCGATAACACCCTTGTTGGGGTGGATGTTAATCTGTCAATTACCAATGATGGTAAGAATTTTACAGATTAACCTCCATCACGCTAAAACAGCCTCAGCGGCTCTATTGCTGCGCCTGTTCACAGGTGCAGTAGACATCGTCCTGATACAGGAGCCCTACGCAGTGGAAGGAAGGGTGTGCGGTATCAGGACACCCAACTTTAAACTGCTTGTGGCCAACTGTGAAGGCACTCCAAGAACCTGCATTTTGGCCAGGAAAGATCTAAGTATCTTTCTCCTGGCTAATTTAAGTGGTAAAGACCAAACATCTGTTAGTCTGGAGATCGGTAATCGCATATATTGGGTGGTCTCCAGTTACTTGCCTTATGAAGCTGTAGTACCGACTGCTCTATTCAGGGAAGTAGTACGGATATAAACAATAGGAGTGATTCGCTTCTTGACTTTATTCTAACTACGTGCGGCTAATTGTACGAATTTCGAAAAACCCCGCCTTATTGCTCGTCTACGTCCTAAGGACTACCCTCCCACCAAATTTCATGGTTCTAGCTTCAGCCGTTTGGCCTGGGCGATGATCAGTCAGTCAATCAGTCAGTCAGTCAGCCAATCAGTCACGCAACAATTTTATATATATAGATTGTTCGTTTTGTACAGGTCGCAATTTCACTCCGATCGTGCGGAAGTTTTGCAGTTAGGAGTCTTTCGCACATGAAATTGGTTGAAATCTGTTTAGATTTACCTCCCACACTGAAAAAAAATTATCTTCAATCTGATGAATTTCTACCTTGGTTTGATGAAATTTTTCTTTGTTTTTCAACCTACAACACTTTTCATTGGTTTAATGTCAAACGTTTCATCAATAGTTCTTCGAAAAATTATTTATTTATTTATTTATATGAATTATAATACAAAGTAAATTTATATTCTAATTTTAAGGTTTAAGTCGATAGCCTTAGTTGCTAGTACTTATTTTTTAAGTTTATTATAATTTTAATTGTAATAAATATTCAAATAAATAAAATAAAATAAATTTTAAGGTCCAGGGAAAGGCCGGGTTACGAAGACCATATGGCTAAGTGTTTGCAGCGACAGACCAGAGCCTCTTGTGAAAATCGAACCCACAACCCCCAAACTCATAGGCGAGTACGCTACCAACTCGCCTACTGGGGCGCTCCGAAAAATTATATTGATTCAATGAATATTTGAAATCAGTTTGAACTACATATTACATTTATTTAACGTCCAATCTTTGAATTGAAGTAAATAATTCCTTCTTTTCATGAAAACCGTACTTCAAGTTAATGTTATTTTTTCATCAATTCGAAGCAAAATTGACATCGAACATATGAAAACCTTCATTGACTTGATGTATTTTTTACATTAAATTAATGTCAAAATTTCATTGAACTGTAGCACACGTTACTATAAATTATTCAAATAATTCTATAAATTAATGTAACTATTACATCAATCAAATGCATATAATTCATTGTTTCTATGTAAAATCGCTATAAAAAAGAAAACATACAAACAAAAAAGAATTTTTGGGTCGAAAGGCAGAAAAAATGTAGCATATTTTAGCACAAAAGAAAACACCATTAATTTTCCGACATACGTCGGCTGTCGCAGTCAATTACTTAAACACTGAATCGTTGAAAAGATATTCATCTACAGCCATTTGTGTGGCTGTGTGTTTTTTGCGTTTGTTAGGCTGACGGCAGACCACACGCTGAAGCAGTGCAATTCGAAAATTCACTGCTAAAACCATGTCACAACATCCCAGCGGTAAGAATACCCATTATTTAATCGCTGATGTTAGCAATATTTAGTAGCAATCTGTAATATTCTATCGCTTATACTTCTGCTCACATTTACACACGAGCTCTCGCTTAAAAAATAAGGAGAGATGTCAGTAAGTGTCATTTTAACTGCACTTACGTTTTAAGTGGAGTTCTAAGCGAGCCTGCTAGCACGTCCATAAATACAGACAAATTAGAATGTAATGCACGTCGATTTACACTTGTAAGGCAATGTTATGATGTGGTACCACTAATCCCTTTTGTAGTTGAAAGTCTAATAAACAAGCGGAGTGTGTTAACTGGCTCAGTAATACCACAAAGCCTAAATATGCCAACATATTCACAGATAGCCAAATGGCGATCAAAGCAATAACATCGGAAAAGGTCAAATCCAGAACAGTGTTAGACTGTAAAAGAAATAATTACTCAGTCCATGGTCAACTGCGTATTTTCTGGGTACTGGGACACAACGGAGTGATTGGAAATGAACGAGCCAACAGCTTGGCTTCAAAGGGCAGAGAAGTTCGAGTAATAAATTTGGAAAATTGGGAACCTTTCAAAGCCACGAAGGATGAGTTGAAGCACTGGACAGTGATGGCTCACAAAACTATGTGGAATAGAGCAACTGTAGGAGCCACTGCAAACATACTGTGAGGTGACCCAAATGAGAAGAAAACAAGTAGTTTTCTGAAACTAAACAAGATCGAGATTAGTAAGATGATGAGTGTTCTAACGGGACACTCAAGCTTACAGGCACATCTTCATCGCATAGGACTAGCAGAACACGACGAGTGCAGGGCATGCAGGGAAAACATCGAAACGATGGAACATTTTCTGTGTCACTGCCCAGCTTCACACATGCAAGATCCCGATATTTCGGTTCCGACATATTGCCAGACTTGACTCATCTCAGAGGATATGACTGGAAGATACTGAGAAAATACGTGTCTAGTACCTATTATCTGTAACCCGTGGGGTATAAAAATCATAAATAAGGAGCGCACAACAGGCCGAACCACTTGCTTAAGTGTACGTCCATGGACATGAGACGTTTAAACGTCTCCTCTATTCAACCTAACCTAATAGGGCGAGAGTGGCATATTTGCACTGTATAAGCAACATTTTTTAACCGATCTGTATAAGAAAATGACAGAGAAAAGTCTCTTGATACAGTTAGATACAATATTAAAATTGAGGAAACTCGGTTCAGAGTTAGATATAGCCCCCATATACCCCCGATTTGAAATGTAAGCGCTGTAGAAACTGTATTTTATATCAGATCAGTACGAAATTTGGCAAAGAGAGAGATTTTTTATTACATGAATGAACACTGCCAAATTCGGGGAATATCGGGTCAGATTTAGATACATATAGTCTCCACATATGGGTGGTTTCGACATTACGGGCCAATTCCGACATCATTTGTGGCATTGAAGTTTTTTTTAATTCAGTATTTCACATAGGTAGATTTAATCCATTTAAGCTTGCTTAGTTATCGAGTTATCGGACGATAACATTTGAAAAAAATGAATTTTTTGATAAAAATGAGATCAATAATAGGGAAAAAATTCTATATTACACTAGTTACTGTAACATCCAAAAAAACTGAAAAATCTACAAACTATCTAGATAACTACCTTAGTTATAGAAATTGAAACAATCTTTTTTTATTATTATTGAATTCATTTGGATGGAAAAGCCAAATAGTCGGGTTACATTTTTCGATAACTTTTATCGTTCCAATGGGAACAATATCGAAAAATGGATCAGAAAAATGTCGATAACTTTTTAGTTATCGATATATGCCTTTGTAATCAATAACTTCGATTGTAATCAACGACGTTGATGATATGCTAAGCCCATAAATATGTCTACTCGTACATATCTGGACAGGGGAATGCAAGTAACTGCAAGGTAGTTTTCGAACAACTTGATTGATTTTTTCGGGTTTTTTCTTCATTTATCGGTAAATAGTTCACAAAAAATAGTATTGCTTTTTAACATATTTTTAATGTAATTTTACCAGAAAGAATAATTTTTTTGTAGATTTTTTCAAAGTTTGTTGTCCGATAACTCGATAACTAAGCAAGTTATCGATAAATTGCCCGTTAATTTTTCTACTTATTCAAATATGTCATAAGATCGACGATCCTGATGGTCTGCCCTTATAGTCCCCTTGTTAATCGTCATTCCCCTTTATTTTTTTGACAGGGAAATGACGATTGACAACACATGTTTCCATAATTTCTGTTTTAATACTTGCATTTCCAAAATTTGCATGGATCGGAACTTGGTTTTCAGAAAAAAGTTGAAAAGCACAAAAAAAAGATATAAAATGTATTGAACTTAAAAATAAAAGCAGCACAGGGGAATGACGCACGTGAGTGTGAAACCTCATTTCGGAAGACAAAGAGCGGCTTACATCATTTAATTAATATTGTTGGCGAAAATCCAACCACAAGTATATGTAGTAAATTTAATACTCTTTATAATTTGAAGTTCTGGAAATCCTGAATGGTTTGGAAATTTGAATTTTACGGAATATAAGATTTGACAGGGGAATGACGCATATCTACAGGGACAAAAAATAATCATCTATAAAAATAGTAATTGATACAAAATTATAAACAATAATAGAAAACCTAAATCATAAAATACAATATTTTTCATTGAACCAATTTTATTAAATAAATATTAACTATTTTTGTCAAAAATTTTGAACAAATTAAGTGAAAGTAGACAGGGGAATAATTTTGGGCACTTTGGTAGACAATTTTTTTCATAATTTTTTTTTTTCAAGGATATATTTTAGTGACCGCGTAGGACCTATAAAGCTTTGTAATAAAGTAAATTTCAAAGTCGTATATATTTTATTTTTCCTAATTTAAGTAAACAAGAACAGCAAATTATCCGACAATGTCGAAATCACCCATATACGTTTCACACGATTTGACATGTAAGCGCTGTAGAAACCGTATTTTACATCCGATCTTACATCCAATTCGGAGAAAATCCGTTCAGATTTAGATATAGCCCCCATATATAAGTTTCATTCGATTTGACACGTAAGCGCTGTAGAAACCGTGTTTTATATCCGATCAGTACGAAATTAAGCCGAGGAAGTTTTCTTTTTACACGTATGAACACTGCCAAATTCTTATCGCAACGCTCACTTTCGCGTTGTGTGGGAGGTGTAGGGTATTATATAGTCGGCCCCGCCCGACTTTCTGTCTCTCCTTACTGGTTTATTTCGTGACCGTTTGTCCTTTTGGTAGAACTTTTAAAAATTCAAGGAAAATATTTTTGACATATTTTTCAGTGCACTTATTACAATTTGAATTGATAAACAAGCATATCAAATGAAAGAGGAAAATTCCAGCTATTCATTAAAAATATAATATTTGATTTCCTCCGACGGAAGAGATTGTATACAATTGAAAATATAGGTCACAAGTAGGAAAACAATGTACTAACATCCTTATTTCATGATCGTTTTTCCTTTTCACAGGACTTTTAGAATTACAAGGGTAACAATTTTGATATAATTTTCTTTACAATGTTAATAACAGCAATATGCATATCAAATGAAAGGAAATATGACTATATACACCAATTCCAAAAATAGTGGTACACCACTATTCTAAGGGCTTCGCTGCACTCAACGGCATTCCAATTAATTCACTCATGACGATACAACGGTTCATTAATTTTTGGAAATCTATAGGCCGAACGTGAGTGATATGTTTTAGTTATAAGTTTACATTTACTTGAACAGACAAGTGATTGTTTTTGGTACAATTTATGATTTTTTCTTATAGTTTGCAACTAAAGGTAAACAATTTCATTGAGTTGTTGATCGTTTATGCAAAAAAATGTGAAAACAAGTGAAATATTGCAATGTTTATACCCTCACTTTAGTGTGACGAGAGTATATATCATTTGCTACGTACAAAAAGTGTAACACATCGAAGGAGTGACCTAAGACACCAAGTATGTTTGGCGGAAATCCGTTTTGAGCCATTTTTAGTCATATGAGCAATGTCCGTCCGTCTGTCTGTCTGACTGGAGCGCACGATAACTCTGGAAGGGAGTGACGGATTGACTTCAAATTTGGTATGGGATAATATTTTTCTCTATCTCTAGCTAAGTTTGAAGATGGGCCAAATCGGTTCACTCCTTCTAGTACCTCCCCCACAAAGGGTTAAAATGTAGTAAAATATTGATTCTCTAATAACTTCTATACTACTTATCCGAATCCTCTGTAATTCTACACATATTAATAGTGTATCTGTCGCTATCAGCTTGAGCGAAATGGGTGAAGTGGCCCGGTCCCTTTTGATCCATCCCACACAAAGGGACCATTTTGTACAAAAACATAACAGCCTTTAACTTTAATGCCAGTGCATAAGTGAAATTTTGCACGGGGTAATGTTTTTATAGCGCCCACAGTCCAGTGAAAAATGGGCGCTATTGCCTCTTTTGGTACTTCCCACACAAATGTACCATTTTGTATTTCGGCACAGTGCAATGTACTTAAACTATCTACTGCGCAGGGAAAAATAAGTGTATTTTATAAACCCCTTCTGCTACCTTCCACACAAATTGACACATAAATTTGTGTAATATTCCATATTACATTATATTACATTACTTACATAGTGAGGGTGTATGTATACCTTAGTCGGTTTACCCGACTGAATTTTCTTAGTTGTTTTTTTTTTTCATTTGTTATACTTTCAGTAGGGGAAGTTAGTTACGAATGATGTGGGATGCAATCAAAATTTTTATTTTTGCTCACCTTGTAAAGTGTATGTGAAAATTTTGGATGCCAAGACTTGCCTATCGATTGGATTACGCGATGGGAAATTTTGATACTTGGTACAAAGCCAAAAAGTTTTCGGAAAAAAGTTTGCATTATGTTCTGGACTTGAATTAGGACTACACATTATCAGAAAAGTGAACAAAAAATAACAACATTGTTTACATTACATGCAAAAGGTTCTCAGATAATTTTGATTTTAAATAAAGATGTTTTCAAAAAAAATAGAACTTATATTTTAAAAAACGTTGAAAAGGAATGTTTTTGTGCTAAAAGATCGAAAACACCGAGTCATAACATTCGGAAACTATAAATTTTTTTTCGCGCTTAATGTGTTATCTGCCAAACTTTCTTTGCCCACCTTTCTCTAGGTCCATCCGTACACGTGGTAATTGCTTGTATAGTAAAATAGTTCTGAAATTTAAAGTTTTTAGTTAGCTTTCTTCCTCCGAGATCATACAATGCAATTATATCAACTACATCAAATAGCTAATTTTGTTGTTCATGCTGTTTTGATATTAACAAAATCATAAAATTGAGGAAAAAAGTGGCTTTATTCTGGCAATTTTCTAAAGAAAGTCACGTCGCACTATAAGTAATGGTCGAGATTTTAATGTCTAGTGGTCAGCTCCTAAAAGTAATACAAATTGTCAATTTAATAAGGGGAATCCGATTTTTAGAGGTTATTTAAACCGAAAATAGCTCCTAATTTGCTCTCCTGGAAAATTGTTTTTTTTAATATAGCAGCTTTGGATATAAGCCATCGATATTAATTCTGTTTTTTTTACATGTTATCTTCTGTAAATGTTAATAATAAAATGTTTTATTGCAAATAAATGTTATTTCAACGTTCTTTACTAAGCAAAGTTAAATTTGAAAAAGTAATAAGTGTGTAACAAATCCCGAAGTCCTGATTTATCCCGAAAAATCCTGGGATCCCCGAAAAAAACTCTATCGCGTTTTTCGTTAAAATATACCGTCCACTCGTCATAATTTCGTTGCCATATTGCTGAATCGTGCTAGAAACCAATCGGGTTAATTTTTGTTGAATTGTTAATTACTAACAAAATTCGTTCGAGCAAATCAATCTAATTGTTGGTGTCATTGCGTTACGGCTTCGCTCGTTATACCCTCCACCATAGGATGGGGGTATATTCATTTTGTCACTCCGTTTGTAACACCTATAAATATTGGTCTGAGACCCCATAAAGTATATATATTCTTAATCGTCGTAAAATTCTAAGACGATTTAGCCATGTCCGTCTGTGGTAATCACGCTACAGTCCGCAATAATAGAGCTAGGTTGATAAAATTTGATATAAATATTTCTTATAGTTGCAGGCTGTTTGGGATTGCAAATGGGCCATATCGGTCAATGTTTTGATATAGCCCCCATATATAGCATCTAACTTGATGTGATTTCTACTGTTCTCATCTACTATATGTTTCCTACAGTTCTCATCTACTATAATTTTTTGTTTTTCGGTGTTATTTTATTCAGTTTTGAGTTATTTTGTGAGGTCACATGCTATCCATGGTGAAGGGTATATAAGATTCGGCATGGCCGAACTTAACGCTTTTACTTGTTTTTACATTCGATTGTTTGTTTTGGTTTTCATCTCCCATTGCCTTCGACTACTTAGAGACTATTGAGTAAAATAAAAATCAACAACAAATACAGTGCATTCCTACTGTCTTCGTTTCGGGAATTTCGGCTTCAATAATAGGCTCCACCAAACCTCAGCTCTCGTTGAAGTCATTTTGTACGTTACTGCAGGCTTCTTTTCCCGTCTATTTACTGCAGTAGCCCCAGCAGTCTAAGCGCCAAATTAGGTTAGGTTGAAGACAGAAGACGTTTAAACGTCTCATGTCCCTGGACATTCACTTAAGCCAGTGGTTCGGCCTGTTGTCCGCTCCTTTGTACAGCAAATCGGTACTAGACCCGAATTTTTTCTAAAATTTCTTTTTAGTTATATCCTCTGAGATGAGTCAAGTCTGGCATTATGTCGGACCCGAAATATCGGGATCTTGCATGTGTGAAAGCTGGGCAGTGATACAGAAAATGTTCCATCGTTTCGATGTTTACCCTGCATTCGTCGTTTTCTGCTAGTCCTATGCGTCAAATTAAGTTTTTGGGAAAAAAATTAAAATATTTTTGTCGTGATATTTTTTGGAATAGTGGAGGAAAGTACCATACATGCAAATATATTTCGGTCACGATTCCGTGCACCCTACATTCGGGGAAGTTTACAAAATTTCGTTTTAAATTTTTTTTCGTTCGCACTCTACGAGCCTACACTTTCTTGCTGACTAATTCGTTATTTAATCTTGTCGTTGCACTCTACAGTCAACCATAGTCACCCTACGATCAGTCTAGTTGGCCAATATATAAATTTTTAATTGATTTTTTTTTAATTTTTGTAGTTTTTCTTGGGGTTTACATTAGATCCTAGTTTGACAAAAATTGCTAATTTTGTAGAATACAGGAATTTTCTGTTAGCATACTTTATTTTTTGATTCGGTTCGAGAAAACAACTTGTAATTTTCGTGCCTTTAAACTAATTTAGGATATTCTTCGATAATTTTGCTAAATTAAATTGAAGTTTTCTCAAATTTTCTTAGATTTTTAGCATTTTTTAAGCTTTTCTGCAGATTTAAGAAGTTTTTACATTTCTTGTGTCCTCATCGTTTCTTGCACGGTTCTTCGACCTACTCTATACTCGTTTTTAAACTACTTGTTGTCTGATGTCGCATACGCCAAAAATGTTGCTTTCTTCTCTTGATTTCTTTAGAAGAGCTTCGGATGCTCTAGTGAAATTTGATTCGAATTTCAGAGTAAAGATAGATATCGACCTGGATGTCTACGGTTTAGAAGTAATTAGAACCGAATTGAAAAAACTGTGAGCTAAGAGAAAAGAAACATTCGAAAAATGTCGTAATGACTTGGAGTCTTGCGAAATCAACTTGGCGGATAGTAAATACTCGTATGACGCGTCATATCGAAGTTATATGAATCGTCTGTCCGCAATAAAAAGAAAGTTGTCCCTATTCAAACGTGGCGCTTCGTCACGCCACGCGTTTTCTCCGTGGTTTTAGAGAAAACGCCACGCTCGGACCAATATTCCCAATTTTGTTGATTCTGGCGTTAGTCATAATTTGCATTTTCCCCATGTGACACTGACGTATTTCAAGGGAATTTTTTGTCAGTGTCTACCTTTCGGGACTCTTTTCGCCGATATTTATAAACAATTCGAGTCTTAGTGAAATTAAACGACTTTGTTTAGGTTTAGGTTTAGGTTAGGGTGGCAGCCGTATTTTTTTTACAAGCTCACATAGACCAGTTTAGGTCCCTAGTGTTACCATGGGCTGAAATGCCCCTCATCGAAACCAACCAGTTTGATATATAAATTTATCGATAGTACGAATATCAGTGCTAGAAAGATCTGTTAGGCTGCCTAAAAAGGCCGACCCCAGTATGTACAGTCGTCGTTTACTCAAAGCGGGACAGTCGCAAAGCAAGTGCTCAATGCTCTCCACTTCTTCCTCATCTCCACAGCTTCGGCAGAAGTCATTGGAGTCAATACCCAATCTTTTGGCGTGTTCGCCGATCAAGCAGTGTCCCGTCAGAACCTGTACTAACGTAGACAATCGTTTCCTCTCTAGTGCGAGAAGATATTTTGACCTTCTCAGGTCATACCTTGGGCAGATTTGTCTAGCTACCCTGCAGGTGCCGATTTCTGTCCATCTTTCGTTGGACTGCCTGATTGCCTCTTGCCTAAGCCAAAGCTTGCACGTGGATAGTGGCGCACCAGTATATGCAAATTCTTCGAGAATTTGTAATGTCGTCCCTTTCCTAGCAAGTTCATCGGCTTTGCAGTTCCCCGGGATATCCCTATGCCCAGGCACCCATATGAGGTGTATATTAAACTGCTCAGCCATCTCGTTAAGAGATCTGCGGCAGTCGAGGGCTGTTTGTGAGAAGAATTGATGGCAGCCTGGCTGTCCGAGTAAATGACAACGCCAGTGTTGGTTACTATGTTGCGACTCAGCCACTTGGCGACTTCCCATATTGCCATTATTTCGGCTTGATAGACACTGCAGGTATCTGGTAGTCTGTGAGCTATATCCAGACTAAGTTCTTCACAGTGTACTCCGAAGCCAACCTTTTCATCAAGCTTCGAACCATCCGTGTAAAAGTGGAGATGGTTTCTATTACCTGGTATTCTGCCGACCCATTCGTCTCTGGCGGGAATCATAGTGATGTAATTTCTCTCGAAGGTGTACACAGTTGGTATATAGTCCACTCGGTCGGTTACCATAGCACTACACTTTGATATCCTCATGTGACCATAGTTCTTGTACCTCCACAGTGATAGGCAGTTTAATCTTATTGCCGCTTTGGTTGCAACTTCTCTCGCCACAATATTAATCGGCAGTAGAGACTCGGTCGCTGTAGTCCTTAAGGCTCCGCTTATGCTCAGGCAGGCAGTTCTCTGAACCTTTGTTATTAGGTTGGTAATGGTTAGTTTGTCAGTTGCCGTCCACCATACCACAATACCGTATAACAGTATTGGACGAACTACTGCTATATATATCCAGTGGACGATTTTAGGAGAGAGCCCCCACCGCGACCCTACAGCCTTTTTGCAGGAATATAAGGCGACGTTGGCCTTCCTTACACGTTCCAATACGTTAAGTCTAAATAACATTTTCCTATCTAGAATTATTCCTAAAAATTTTGCACTTTCAGAAAAGACTAGATCTGTTCCATTTATCCGAGGTGGAGGGTCCACATGTGGGACATTATTCATCCTAGTAAAGAGAACCAATTCTGTCTTGTTGGGGTTAACGCCCAAACCGCTGCTTCTGGCCCATCTAACCAACTTGTTCAGAGCCACCTGTAGGATGTCTCTGAGAACGTTTACGAATTTGCCACTCACTGCGATTGCCACGTCGTCCGCATATGCCACGACCTTGCAGCCACAACGTTCTAGATCTAGCAGGATTTCATTCACCGCTAGGTTCCAAATTAGTGGAGACAGTACTCCTCCTTGCGGGGTCCCTCTGTTTACATACCTTGTTAGAGTTGTGGACCCTAGACATGATGTTATGCGTCTTCTGTTGAGCAGACTTTGAATTAGTCTAATCAAACTATTGTTAACTTTTAGATGTGAGAGTGCCGCAATTACCGCATCTGAGTGAATGTTGTTAAAAGCCCCTTCTATGTCAAGAAATGCCACCATGGTGAATTCCTTGAAATGCAGGGACGATTCGATAGTGCTCACAAGTTCGTGCTAGCGGCGTCGGAGACCTTTTCCACTTCACCACAGAAGGTATACCAAGAGCGCCTCTGCGCCTTTCTAAGCTCCTTCTTATAGATCTTGAGTTGCTCTTTATAGGCATCCCAATCATTAGCGACCCCAGTAGATTTAGCCTTATTGAATAGCTTGTTGCAGGTCTTTTTCATAGCCGTTAGCTCAGAAGTCCACCATTGGGGTTTAGTTTTACCCTTGTACCTTGTTTTCGGACAGGCTTCTTCAAGGGAAGTATTGAATGATGTGGTGATATGATCGACCAGATTATCCAGACCGGCTTTGTCATTCGGTTCGTAAAGAAGTTTAGAGTTGAGGACTTTCTTGAAATTCTTCTCATACAGGTGCCACTTTGTCTTCCTTACATTTCAGTGGACGGCAGGTTTAGGCGCTTTTTCCGCGAGTTTGAACTCAATATAATGGTGATCTGAGAATGAGTGGTCGTCCAGTACATTCCACCCAATAATTTTGTCTGACAGCCGGTCAGTAGCAAACGTTACGTCGAGTACCTCCTGTCTGTCTTTAATTGTAAAGGTCGGTTTATTACCTATGTTACAAATACTAAGGTTGGTAGTTAGAATAAAGTCAAGAAGCGAATCACCCCTATTGTTTATATCCTTACTACCCCAGATAGTATGATGAGCGTTCGTGTCTGCGCCAATAATCAGCTCGATCTCGTCAGACGTTGCTTCTTCCACTACTTCCCTGAATAGAGCAGTCGGTACTACAGATTCATAAGGCAAGTAGCTGGAGACCACCCAATATATGCGATTACCGATCTCCAGGCTAGCAGCTGTTTGGTCTTTACCACTTAAATTAGCCAGGAGAAAGATACTTAGATCTTTCCTGGCCAAAATGCAGGTTCTTGGAGTGCCTTCACAGTTGGCCACAAGCAGTTTAAAGTTGGGTGTCCTAATACCGCACACCCTTCCTCCCACTACGTAGGGCTCCTGTATCAGGACGATGTCTACTGCGCCTGTGGACAGGCGCAGCAATAGAGCCGCTGAGGCTGCTTTAGCGTGATGGAGGTTAATCAGTAGAATTCTTACCATCATTAGTAATTGACAGATTAACATCCACCCCGACAAGGGTGTTATCGAACTCTTCGTCCGTATCTTCGAGAAGCATATCCCCGCCAGATGCGTCAAAGAGTCCGGAGACTCCCCTCAGCCTCCCTGTGTCCGAAGTAGAGCTTTTGTCCTCAGAGAAGGACGTTACAGATCTTCTGTTAGAGTTGGAGTCACCAGAAATAATAGGCGTGGGTACCTCCGCACTTCCAGGAAGTGCCACGGTGGACGACTCACCTTCTGCAGTGGAAGCTATATCCTGCTTGTATATCTTCAAGACTATAGTCTCGAAACCATATTGTAGGGTTGCACTCGCACCTTGTATATGGGAGGTGGATTCAGCGTTTAGGATAAGATTGACCTGCCGCTTTTTACCATCCGCCTCACCCACATTGCTGATTCTCCAATTATGGGCCGGCAGACCAGGATTGGAATTTTTATTAATTTCTAAGATGTCAGCCGGGTTGGAGGGCTCTTCTGTAACCCAGGTGAGGGCTCTAGGGTGACTAGGGATGTTGTTTTTTCGACAACATCCAACTGGGCACCCGGCCACACCTCACCCGCTCGACTCAGAGCAGCCTTATACAGGTCTACTGATCTGGCATCACCGAAATATAAGAGCTTTACTCTCCCCTGATGCCATCCTGCATCGTTGCAGATTGGTGGTTTGCCCGGCATTTCTCTACGGACATCGAGGTAGTGAGCCATAATGGCTGATTGTACATGACTCCATTTGTCCTTGAGGATGGATCCATCCTCACTACTTCTGTCTATAACAGCCATCACTAGACTCTCCTTCGCCACTTCATTGAAGGGCTTGGTGAGTGTCCTGTTGATGGTGACATTAGGGCCTCTTGCCTTTTTCGAAGGCAGGGGTTCATCAGCTGATCTGATTCGTTTTACTTTATTAGCCGTTAACACAGCTGAATTTGTGGCTCTTTCAGCCGACTCATTGGCCTTAGAAGCATCTATGACGCCTTTAGCCCAGGTAAGTGACTCTTTTTGTTTTTCGGTAAGAGCCGAAACCTCAACAGCCTCCAACTTCGTCAAAACTCTGAGCGCTACACGATGCTCATTGTGCTTCCGTTTTGACGGTCGGACATGACGTTTACCCCTCACCGCACCACCTGTTGTGAGTACTTGGGGGAGATTTTCACCATTTTTGGTGTGGTCGGCTTTGGCCAAGATCAACGGACGGACAGTCGGACGATTGGGGAACCGCGGACATTCACTTAAGCCAGTGGTTCGGCCTGTTGTCCGCTCCTTTGTACAGCAAATCGGTACTAGACCCGAATTTTTTCTAAAATTTCTTTTTAGTTATATCCTCTGAGATGAGTCAAGTCTGGCATTATGTCGGACCCGAAATATCGGGATCTTGCATGTGTGAAAGCTGGGCAGTGATACAGAAAATGTTCCATCGTTTCGATGTTTACCCTGCATTCGTCGTTTTCTGCTAGTCCTATGCGTCAAATTAAGTTTTTGGGAAAAAAATTAAAATATTTTTGTCGTGATATTTTTTGGAATAGTGGAGGAAAGTACCATACATGCAAATATATTTCGGTCACGATTCCGTGCACCCTACATTCGGGGAAGTTTACAAAATTTCGTTTTAAATTTTTTTTCGTTCGCACTCTACGAGCCTACACTTTCTTGCTGACTAATTCGTTATTTAATCTTGTCGTTGCACTCTACAGTCAACCATAGTCACCCTACGATCAGTCTAGTTGGCCAATATATAAATTTTTAATTGATTTTTTTTTAATTTTTGTAGTTTTTCTTGGGGTTTACATTAGATCCTAGTTTGACAAAAATTGCTAATTTTGTAGAATACAGGAATTTTCTGTTAGCATACTTTATTTTTTGATTCGGTTCGAGAAAACAACTTGTAATTTTCGTGCCTTTAAACTAATTTAGGATATTCTTCGATAATTTTGCTAAATTAAATTGAAGTTTTCTCAAATTTTCTTAGATTTTTAGCATTTTTTAAGCTTTTCTGCAGATTTAAGAAGTTTTTACATTTCTTGTGTCCTCATCGTTTCTTGCACGGTTCTTCGACCTACTCTATACTCGTTTTTAAACTACTTGTTGTCTGATGTCGCATACGCCAAAAATGTTGCTTTCTTCTCTTGATTTCTTTAGAAGAGCTTCGGATGCTCTAGTGAAATTTGATTCGAATTTCAGAGTAAAGATAGATATCGACCTGGATGTCTACGGTTTAGAAGTAATTAGAACCGAATTGAAAAAACTGTGAGCTAAGAGAAAAGAAACATTCGAAAAATGTCGTAATGACTTGGAGTCTTGCGAAATCAACTTGGCGGATAGTAAATACTCGTATGACGCGTCATATCGAAGTTATATGAATCGTCTGTCCGCAATAAAAAGAAAGTTGTCCCTATTCAAACGTGGCGCTTCGTCACGCCACGCGTTTTCTCCGTGGTTTTAGAGAAAACGCCACTCTCGGACCAATATTCCCAATTTTGTTGATTCTGGCGTTAGTCATAATTTGCATTTTCCCCATGTGACACTGACGTATTTCAAGGGAATTTTTTGTCAGTGTCTACCTTTCGGGACTCTTTTCGCCGATATTTATAAACAATTCGAGTCTTAGTGAAATTAAACGACTTTGTTTAGGTTTAGGTTTAGGTTAGGGTGGCAGCCGTATTTTTTTTACAAGCTCACATAGACCAGTTTAGGTCCCTAGTGTTACCATGGGCTGAAATGCCCCTCATCGAAACCAACCAGTTTGATATATAAATTTATCGATAGTACGAATATCAGTACTAGAAAGATCTGTTAGGCTGCCTAAAAAGGCCGACCCCAGTATGTACAGTCGTCGTTTACTCAAAGCGGGACAGTCGCAAAGCAAGTGCTCAATGCTCTCCACTTCTTCCTCATCTCCACAGCTTCGGCAGAAGTCATTGGAGTCAATACCCAATCTTTTGGCGTGTTCGCCGATCAAGCAGTGTCCCGTCAGAACCTGTACTAACGTAGACAATCGTTTCCTCTCTAGTGCGAGAAGATATTTTGACCTTCTCAGGTCATACCTTGGGCAGATTTGTCTAGCTACCCTGCAGGTGCCGATTTCTGTCCATCTTTCGTTGGACTGCCTGATTGCCTCTTGCCTAAGCCAAAGCTTGCACGTGGATAGTGGCGCACCAGTATATGCAAATTCTTCGAGAATTTGTAATGTCGTCCCTTTCCTAGCAAGTTCATCGGCTTTGCAGTTCCCCGGGATATCCCTATGCCCAGGCACCCATATGAGGTGTATATTAAACTGCTCAGCCATCTCGTTAAGAGATCTGCGGCAGTCGAGGGCTGTTTGTGAATTTAGGGATGTTGCCTCCAGAGAATTGATGGCAGCCTGGCTGTCCGAGTAAATGACAACGCCAGTGTTGGTTACTATGTTGCGACTCAGCCACTTGGCGACTTCCCATATTGCCATTATTTCGGCTTGATAGACACTGCAGGTATCTGGTAGTCTGTGAGCTATATCCAGACTAAGTTCTTCACAGTGTACTCCGAAGCCAACCTTTTCATCAAGCTTCGAACCATCCGTGTAAAAGTGGAGATGGTTTCTATTACCTGGTATTCTGCCGACCCATTCGTCTCTGGCGGGAATCATAGTGATGTAATTTCTCTCGAAGGTGTACACAGTTGGTATATAGTCCACTCGGTCGGTTACCATAGCACTACACTTTGATATCCTCATGTGACCATAGTTCTTGTACCTCCACAGTGATAGGCAGTTTAATCTTATTGCCGCTTTGGTTGCAACTTCTCTCGCCACAATATTAATCGGCAGTAGAGACTCGGTCGCTGTAGTCCTTAAGGCTCCGCTTATGCTCAGGCAGGCAGTTCTCTGAACCTTTGTTATTAGGTTGGTAATGGTTAGTTTGTCAGTTGCCGTCCACCATACCACAATACCGTATAACAGTATTGGACGAACTACTGCTATATATATCCAGTGGACGATTTTAGGAGAGAGCCCCCACCGCGACCCTACAGCCTTTTTGCAGGAATATAAGGCGACGTTGGCCTTCCTTACACGTTCCAATACGTTAAGTCTAAATAACATTTTCCTATCTAGAATTATTCCTAAAAATTTTGCACTTTCAGAAAAGACTAGATCTGTTCCATTTATCCGAGGTGGAGGGTCCACATGTGGGACATTATTCATCCTAGTAAAGAGAACCAATTCTGTCTTGTTGGGGTTAACGCCCAAACCGCTGCTTCTGGCCCATCTAACCAACTTGTTCAGAGCCACCTGTAGGATGTCTCTGAGAACGTTTACGAATTTGCCACTCACTGCGATTGCCACGTCGTCCGCATATGCCACGACCTTGCAGCCACAACGTTCTAGATCTAGCAGGATTTCATTCACCGCTAGGTTCCAAATTAGTGGAGACAGTACTCCTCCTTGCGGGGTCCCTCTGTTTACATACCTTGTTAGAGTTGTGGACCCTAGACATGATGTTATGCGTCTTCTGTTGAGCAGACTTTGAATTAGTCTAATCAAACTATTGTTAACTTTTAGATGTGAGAGTGCCGCAATTACCGCATCTGAGTGAATGTTGTTAAAAGCCCCTTCTATGTCAAGAAATGCCACCATGGTGAATTCCTTGAAATGCAGGGACGATTCGATAGTGCTCACAAGTTCGTGCTAGCGGCGTCGGAGACCTTTTCCACTTCACCACAGAAGGTATACCAAGAGCGCCTCTGCGCCTTTCTAAGCTCCTTCTTATAGATCTTGAGTTGCTCTTTATAGGCATCCCAATCATTAGCGACCCCAGTAGATTTAGCCTTATTGAATAGCTTGTTGCAGGTCTTTTTCATAGCCGTTAGCTCAGAAGTCCACCATTGGGGTTTAGTTTTACCCTTGTACCTTGTTTTCGGACAGGCTTCTTCAAGGGAAGTATTGAATGATGTGGTGATATTATCGACCAGATTATCCAGACCGGCTTTGTCATTCGGTTCGTAAAGAAGTTTAGAGTTGAGGACTTTCTTGAAATTCTTCTCATACAGGTGCCACTTTGTCTTCCTTACATTTCAGTGGACGGCAGGTTTAGGCGCTTTTTCCGCGAGTTTGAACTCAATATAATGGTGATCTGAGAATGAGTGGTCGTCCAGTACATTCCACCCAATAATTTTGTCTGACAGCCGGTCAGTAGCAAACGTTACGTCGAGTACCTCCTGTCTGTCTTTAATTGTAAAGGTCGGTTTATTACCTATGTTACAAATACTAAGGTTGGTAGTTAGAATAAAGTCAAGAAGCGAATCACCCCTATTGTTTATATCCTTACTACCCCAGATAGTATGATGAGCGTTCGTGTCTGCGCCAATAATCAGCTCGATCTCGTCAGACGTTGCTTCTTCCACTACTTCCCTGAATAGAGCAGTCGGTACTACAGATTCATAAGGCAAGTAGCTGGAGACCACCCAATATATGCGATTACCGATCTCCAGGCTAGCAGCTGTTTGGTCTTTACCACTTAAATTAGCCAGGAGAAAGATACTTAGATCTTTCCTGGCCAAAATGCAGGTTCTTGGAGTGCCTTCACAGTTGGCCACAAGCAGTTTAAAGTTGGGTGTCCTAATACCGCACACCCTTCCTCCCACTACGTAGGGCTCCTGTATCAGGACGATGTCTACTGCGCCTGTGGACAGGCGCAGCAATAGAGCCGCTGAGGCTGCTTTAGCGTGATGGAGGTTAATCAGTAGAATTCTTACCATCATTAGTAATTGACAGATTAACATCCACCCCGACAAGGGTGTTATCGAACTCTTCGTCCGTATCGTCGAGAAGCATATCCCCGCCAGATGCGTCAAAGAGTCCGGAGACTCCCCTCAGCCTCCCTGTGTCCGAAGTAGAGCTTTTGTCCTCAGAGAAGGACGTTACAGATCTTCTGTTAGAGTTGGAGTCACCAGAAATAATAGGCGTGGGTACCTCCGCACTTCCAGGAAGTGCCACGGTGGACGACTCACCTTCTGCAGTGGAAGCTATATCCTGCTTGTATATCTTCAAGACTATAGTCTCGAAACCATATTGTAGGGTTGCACTCGCACCTTGTATATGGGAGGTGGATTCAGCGTTTAGGATAAGATTGACCTGCCGCTTTTTACCATCCGCCTCACCCACATTGCTGATTCTCCAATTATGGGCCGGCAGACCAGGATTGGAATTTTTATTAATTTCTAAGATGTCAGCCGGGTTGGAGGGCTCTTCTGTAACCCAGGTGAGGGCTCTAGGGTGACTAGGGATGTTGTTTTTTCGACAACATCCAACTGGGCACCCGGCCACACCTCACCCGCTCGACTCAGAGCAGCCTTATACAGGTCTACTGATCTGGCATCACCGAAATATAAGAGCTTTACTCTCCCCTGATGCCATCCTGCATCGTTGCAGATTGGTGGTTTGCCCGGCATTTCTCTACGGACATCGAGGTAGTGAGCCATAATGGCTGATTGTACATGACTCCATTTGTCCTTGAGGATGGATCCATCCTCACTACTTCTGTCTATAACAGCCATCACTAGACTCTCCTTCGCCACTTCATTGAAGGGCTTGGTGAGTGTCCTGTTGATGGTGACATTAGGGCCTCTTGCCTTTTTCGAAGGCAGGGGTTCATCAGCTGATCTGATTCGTTTTACTTTATTAGCCGTTAACACAGCTGAATTTGTGGCTCTTTCAGCCGACTCATTGGCCTTAGAAGCATCTATGACGCCTTTAGCCCAGGTAAGTGACTCTTTTTGTTTTTCGGTAAGAGCCGAAACCTCAACAGCCTCCAACTTCGTCAAAACTCTGAGCGCTACACGATGCTCATTGTGCTTCCGTTTTGACGGTCGGACATGACGTTTACCCCTCACCGCACCACCTGTTGTGAGTACTTGGGGGAGATTTTCACCATTTTTGGTGTGGTCGGCTTTGGCCAAGATCAACGGACGGACAGTCGGACGATTGGGGAACCGCGGACATTCACTTAAGCCAGTGGTTCGGCCTGTTGTCCGCTCCTTTGTACAGCAAATCGGTACTAGACCCGAATTTTTTCTAAAATTTCTTTTTAGTTATATCCTCTGAGATGAGTCAAGTCTGGCATTATGTCGGACCCGAAATATCGGGATCTTGCATGTGTGAAAGCTGGGCAGTGATACAGAAAATGTTCCATCGTTTCGATGTTTACCCTGCATTCGTCGTTTTCTGCTAGTCCTATGCGTCAAATTAAGTTTTTGGGAAAAAAATTAAAATATTTTTGTCGTGATATTTTTTGGAATAGTGGAGGAAAGTACCATACATGCAAATATATTTCGGTCACGATTCCGTGCACCCTACATTCGGGGAAGTTTACAAAATTTCGTTTTAAATTTTTTTTCGTTCGCACTCTACGAGCCTACACTTTCTTGCTGACTAATTCGTTATTTAATCTTGTCGTTGCACTCTACAGTCAACCATAGTCACCCTACGATCAGTCTAGTTGGCCAATATATAAATTTTTAATTGATTTTTTTTTAATTTTTGTAGTTTTTCTTGGGGTTTACATTAGATCCTAGTTTGACAAAAATTGCTAATTTTGTAGAATACAGGAATTTTCTGTTAGCATACTTTATTTTTTGATTCGGTTCGAGAAAACAACTTGTAATTTTCGTGCCTTTAAACTAATTTAGGATATTCTTCGATAATTTTGCTAAATTAAATTGAAGTTTTCTCAAATTTTCTTAGATTTTTAGCATTTTTTAAGCTTTTCTGCAGATTTAAGAAGTTTTTACATTTCTTGTGTCCTCATCGTTTCTTGCACGGTTCTTCGACCTACTCTATACTCGTTTTTAAACTACTTGTTGTCTGATGTCGCATACGCCAAAAATGTTGCTTTCTTCTCTTGATTTCTTTAGAAGAGCTTCGGATGCTCTAGTGAAATTTGATTCGAATTTCAGAGTAAAGATAGATATCGACCTGGATGTCTACGGTTTAGAAGTAATTAGAACCGAATTGAAAAAACTGTGAGCTAAGAGAAAAGAAACATTCGAAAAATGTCGTAATGACTTGGAGTCTTGCGAAATCATCTTGGCGGATAGTAAATACTCGTATGACGCGTCATATCGAAGTTATATGAATCGTCTGTCCGCAATAAAAAGAAAGTTGTCCCTATTCAAACGTGGCGCTTCGTCACGCCACGCGTTTTCTCCGTGGTTTTAGAGAAAACGCCACGCTCGGACCAATATTCCCAATTTTGTTGATTCTGGCGTTAGTCATAATTTGCATTTTCCCCATGTGACACTGACGTATTTCAAGGGAATTTTTTGTCAGTGTCTACCTTTCGGGACTCTTTTCGCCGATATTTATAAACAATTCGAGTCTTAGTGAAATTAAACGACTTTGTTTAGGTTTAGGTTTAGGTTAGGGTGGCAGCCGTATTTTTTTTACAAGCTCACATAGACCAGTTTAGGTCCCTAGTGTTACCATGGGCTGAAATGCCCCTCATCGAAACCAACCAGTTTGATATATAAATTTATCGATAGTACGAATATCAGTACTAGAAAGATCTGTTAGGCTGCCTAAAAAGGCCGACCCCAGTATGTACAGTCGTCGTTTACTCAAAGCGGGACAGTCGCAAAGCAAGTGCTCAATGCTCTCCACTTCTTCCTCATCTCCACAGCTTCGGCAGAAGTCATTGGAGTCAATACCCAATCTTTTGGCGTGTTCGCCGATCAAGCAGTGTCCCGTCAGAACCTGTACTAACGTAGACAATCGTTTCCTCTCTAGTGCGAGAAGATATTTTGACCTTCTCAGGTCATACCTTGGGCAGATTTGTCTAGCTACCCTGCAGGTGCCGATTTCTGTCCATCTTTCGTTGGACTGCCTGATTGCCTCTTGCCTAAGCCAAAGCTTGCACGTGGATAGTGGCGCACCAGTATATGCAAATTCTTCGAGAATTTGTAATGTCGTCCCTTTCCTAGCAAGTTCATCGGCTTTGCAGTTCCCCGGGATATCCCTATGCCCAGGCACCCATATGAGGTGTATATTAAACTGCTCAGCCATCTCGTTAAGAGATCTGCGGCAGTCGAGGGCTGTTTGTGAATTTAGGGATGTTGCCTCCAGAGAATTGATGTCAGCCTGGCTGTCCGAGTAAATGACAACGCCAGTGTTGGTTACTATGTTGCGACTCAGCCACTTGGCGACTTCCCATATTGCCATTATTTCGGCTTGATAGACACTGCAGGTATCTGGTAGTCTGTGAGCTATATCCAGACTAAGTTCTTCACAGTGTACTCCGAAGCCAACCTTTTCATCAAGCTTCGAACCATCCGTGTAAAAGTGGAGATGGTTTCTATTACCTGGTATTCTGCCGACCCATTCGTCTCTGGCGGGAATCATAGTGATGTAATTTCTCTCGAAGGTGTACACAGTTGGTATATAGTCCACTCGGTCGGTTACCATAGCACTACACTTTGATATCCTCATGTGACCATAGTTCTTGTACCTCCACAGTGATAGGCAGTTTAATCTTATTGCCGCTTTGGTTGCAACTTCTCTCGCCACAATATTAATCGGCAGTAGAGACTCGGTCGCTGTAGTCCTTAAGGCTCCGCTTATGCTCAGGCAGGCAGTTCTCTGAACCTTTGTTATTAGGTTGGTAATGGTTAGTTTGTCAGTTGCCGTCCACCATACCACAATACCGTATAACAGTATTGGACGAACTACTGCTATATATATCCAGTGGACGATTTTAGGAGAGAGCCCCCACCGCGACCCTACAGCCTTTTTGCAGGAATATAAGGCGACGTTGGCCTTCCTTACACGTTCCAATACGTTAAGTCTAAATAACATTTTCCTATCTAGAATTATTCCTAAAAATTTTGCACTTTCAGAAAAGACTAGATCTGTTCCATTTATCCGAGGTGGAGGGTCCACATGTGGGACATTATTCATCCTAGTAAAGAGAACCAATTCTGTCTTGTTGGGGTTAACGCCCAAACCGCTGCTTCTGGCCCATCTAACCAACTTGTTCAGAGCCACCTGTAGGATGTCTCTGAGAACGTTTACGAATTTGCCACTCACGCGATTGCCACGTCGTCCGCATATGCCACGACCTTGCAGCCACAACGTTCTAGATCTAGCAGGATTTCATTCACCGCTAGGTTCCAAATTAGTGGAGACAGTACTCCTCCTTGCGGGGTCCCTCTGTTTACATACCTTGTTAGCGAGTTTGAACTCAATATAATGGTGATCTGAGAATGAGTGGTCGTCCAGTACATTCCACCCAATAATTTTGTCTGACAGCCGGTCAGTAGCAAACGTTACGTCGAGTACCTCCTGTCTGTCTTTAATTGTAAAGGTCGGTTTATTACCTATGTTACAAATACTAAGGTTGGTAGTTAGAATAAAGTCAAGAAGCGAATCACCCCTATTGTTTATATCCTTACTACCCCAGATAGTATGATGAGCGTTCGTGTCTGCGCCAATAATCAGCTCGATCTCGTCAGACGTTGCTTCTTCCACTACTTCCCTGAATAGAGCAGTCGGTACTACAGATTCATAAGACCACCCAATATATGCGATTACCGATCTCCAGGCTAGCAGCTGTTTGGTCTTTACCACTTAAATTAGCCAGGAGAAAGATACTTAGATCTTTCCTGGCCAAAATGCAGGTTCTTGGAGTGCCTTCACAGTTGGCCACAAGCAGTTTAAAGTTGGGTGTCCTAATACCGCACACCCTTCCTCCAACTACGTAGGGCTCCTGTATCAGGACGATGTCTACTGCGCCTGTGGACAGGCGCAGCAATAGAGCCGCTGAGGCTGCTTTAGCGTGATGGAGGTTAATCAGTAGAATTCTTACCATCATTAGTAATTGACAGATTAACATCCACCCCGACAAGGGTGTTATCGAACTCTTCGTCCGTATCGTCGAGAAGCATATCCCCGCCAGATGCGTCAAAGAGTCCGGAGACTCCCCTCAGCCTCCCTGTGTCCGAAGTAGAGCTTTTGTCCTCAGAGAAGGACGTTACAGATCTTCTGTTAGAGTTGGAGTCACCAGAAATAATAGGCGTGGGTACCTCCGCACTTCCAGGAAGTGCCACGGTGGACGACTCACCTTCTGCAGTGGAAGCTATATCCTGCTTGTATATCTTCAAGACTATAGTCTCGAAACCATATTGTAGGGTTGCACTCGCACCTTGTATATGGGAGGTGGATTCAGCGTTTAGGATAAGATTGACCTGCCGCTTTTTACCATCCGCCTCACCCACATTGCTGATTCTCCAATTATGGGCCGGCAGACCAGGATTGGAATTTTTATTAATTTCTAAGATGTCAGCCGGGTTGGAGGGCTCTTCTGTAACCCAGGTGAGGGCTCTAGGGTGACTAGGGATGTTGTTTTTTCGACAACATCCAACTGGGCACCCGGCCACACCTCACCCGCTCGACTCAGAGCAGCCTTATACAGGTCTACTGATCTGGCATCACCGAAATATAAGAGCTTTACTCTCCCCTGATGCCATCCTGCATCGTTGCAGATTGGTGGTTTGCCCGGCATTTCTCTACGGACATCGAGGTAGTGAGCCATAATGGCTGATTGTACATGACTCCATTTGTCCTTGAGGATGGATCCATCCTCACTACTTCTGTCTATAACAGCCATCACTAGACTCTCCTTCGCCACTTCATTGAAGGGCTTGGTGAGTGTCCTGTTGATGGTGACATTAGGGCCTCTTGCCTTTTTCGAAGGCAGGGGTTCATCAGCTGATCTGATTCGTTTTACTTTATTAGCCGTTAACACAGCTGAATTTGTGGCTCTTTCAGCCGACTCATTGGCCTTAGAAGCATCTATGACGCCTTTAGCCCAGGTAAGTGACTCTTTTTGTTTTTCGGTAAGAGCCGAAACCTCAACAGCCTCCAACTTCGTCAAAACTCTGAGCGCTACACGATGCTCATTGTGCTTCCGTTTTGACGGTCGGACATGACGTTTACCCCTCACCGCACCACCTGTTGTGAGTACTTGGGGGAGATTTTCACCATTTTTGGTGTGGTCGGCTTTGGCCAAGATCAACGGACGGACAGTCGGACGATTGGGGAACCGCGCTCCATCGGAACACGAAGGCATCCCCGTCAAGAGAATTTATTTTTATTTTGTCTGTATTAGACCGTAATAGGTACTACGATGTAGGCCTCACAGACTTTGTACAGATTTTTGCTTATACAGTAGCTTCGCTTTTGCCTGGATACCACTGAAAGATGCGTATGACAACACATGCATTCTTGTGAGTAATCACCTTCGCTTATACTCGTCTTGTATCGTCGTGTATCAGTCTTTTGCCGAAAATTACAGTAACTCTATGGGAACAGAGTACACAAGATAAGTCGTCCCTATCCTCCTGGCAGGACCTAGACTCTTTTCTCGTGGAAAGAATTCAAACTTTAGTTTGTCTTATGGATCTAAAGAGTATTGACTCTGAGAAAAAGCCCGCGATGAACGACAACAAGTCGCATTCTCCGAACGCTTCTTGTTCGAGTCCTCCCTGGTCACCTTCGAACTCGTCTTGTCTGCTTTGTCCAGGTGACCGGCCCTCTCTAAGTGCGGTCATAACGCCCGATTTGGTTTTGGGCCTTATAACCGACCCATGCTCGGACATAAGGCCCAAATTTTTTTTTGGGCTTTATGTCCTTTTTTTGTTTTTCCAAAAGGAAAAACCTAAATATGGAAGCATTGGCATTATTTTCAATAGGGTATGATAAGTTTATATTAAGTCTTAAAGCAATACGTATGATGAAGATAAGAACTTGCAGAAAAGCGCGCGCGATTTCTCGTAGAATTCTTTACACTCGGCTTTTCTGCAAGTTCTTATCTTCATCATACGTATAGGGCCTTATCCAAATTTAATTTCCCAAACATTTCAAATATGGTAGTATTAAATCGAAAAACAATATTTGTGATGTAGTTAAGAACTTGCAGAAAAGCCGAGTGTAAAGAATTCTATGAGTAACCGCGCGCGCGATTTCTCGTAGAATTCTTTACACTCGGCTTCTCTGCAAGTTCTTATCCTCCTCATACGTATAGGGCCTTATCCAAATTTAATTTCCCAAACATTTCAAATATGGTAGTATTAAATCGAAAAACAATATATGTGATGTATTTAAGAACGTGCAGAAAAGCCGAGTGTACAGAATTCTACGAGTAAGTCCTTATCTTTTTTTTGGGCTTTATGTCCTTTTTTTGTTTTTCCAAAAGGAAAAACCAGGCATTATTTTCAATAGGGTATGATAAGTTTATATTAAGTCTTAAAGCAATACGTATGATGAAGATAAGAACTTGCAGAAAAGCGCGCGCGATTTCTCGTAGAATTCTTTACACTCGGCTTTTCTGCAAGTTCTTATCTTCATCATACGTGTTTGCGTAGCAATGAAACGAAAAGAAAATAAATAAAAAGGCAGATGTGGTTAGAATTTTTTCCAATAATGTTTGGAGTTGTTTATTGTAATAATTGTCGTAGAACAATTACTTTACCTTTGATAACAAAATGTTGGGGATGCTGTTCGGACGAAATCCAAATAACGAGTGATTTACAAAAAGAAAGTAAACAAAGCTTGGATGCCGAAAGGCCGCGCTTAGTAGCTTTGTACTCGTTAGATTCTGTCGTACTTTCTTGTACTTTTGGTCTTAAACCACAAAGTCGTATTTGAAAGTAGTAGACAGAATCTAACGCCGGGGAAATTGCGGAATGCCACTTACTGATGAAAATTAAAAGGGGGAAATTAAAGTAAACATATTTTGAACTTAAACATTGCCGCCTGCCTTGCAACATCCAGCTATGTTGTAAACTAAAATTAGAATCTTAATTAAATAATAAACAATTTACAAAAAGAAGATAATGTGGAAACATTATTGCAAAAAATATACATTTTTTTCTTTGTTTTTATTTTTTTCATAAAATTGTGCTCGTCGAGCTAGTATTAAAATGGTCTGACAGACCAAAGCCAACTTTAAACTGGACCGACCGGCCCGTTGACATGATTGAAGTTATATAACTTATAAATTACATGGACCCGATATAACCCACCCGAAAATGGTGAGTTGGGACCATGGAAAACCGGGGCTCGAGTAGGTCTGGTGCTTCATAATTTTATGGTAAACCTCAGGCCCTAAAACTAATCCTATGGGTGAAGCCCTATTAAAATGAGGATCCGCAAGCTGCATACCTGCATAATGCTCTCGGATGGCGTTGGTCGCAGACTCTGATGGAGCCGTTATGTGAGCCAAACTCATTACACGAGCGGATACGCTTAAGCTCGGATGGCGTTGGTCGCAGACTCTGATGGAGCCGTTATGTGAGCCAAACTCATTACACGAGCGGATACGCTTAAGCATTGGGTCATGACTTGACGCGACGGTCAACTGGCAAAAGCTCTCTTTGCCTATGCTAACGGGGTGCAGCGGTAGTTTCTCAGCCAACGTCCGACAAACTATGCTGTGCCCGAGCAAGGGTCCAAAAGATCTCTCACCGGTATTCGTCGGTCGGGCAGGATAAGTATTACCACTGCCGTAGGCCCAAAGGTGACCACTGACTGAATAGCCATTATCGGACGTGATTTAGGAGCAGGAAGAGGATGCGGACGTGATATTTTATCAGACGGACCTTTTTCAGCGGACGGACGTTGATTTTTATCGGACTGTTTTGTAGCCGGACGTGATCCGGAGGCGTGGGACGAAGAGTAAGGACCAGAATGGAGAAAGGTGTGGTGGTCAGCTTGACATATTTTGCATCGTTGCTTTCTAGGGCAATCGCGTACAAGGTGCGTAGTATCCAAGCAATTGGCACAGCAACGATGTAACACGATTGTGCGAAGTTTCCTCTCCATCCGCATAGCCTGAAATTCCCTACAATTTCGGAGGTGGTGTTTCGCCTGGCAGACTACACAGGGAACTTTCCAATTCCGCCTTCCCGAGCCCGGTTCCTTTCGACAAGATGCCGAAAGTGGTGGCGTCGCCACAGTATTAAGGAACTTCCGGAGCCGCCGACGACGGATTTGTTTTTAAATGTAGTGCCTGCTCAGGTTGGGGAGGCACTGATTTAGCTGCCGAAGGCGCTATAGTCTCGGAAGAGACAGCTTCTCCAGAGATGGATTTTGCTGCAATCTCTCGCTCCTCGTCGGACATTGGGTCGTCATCCTCATAGTCGGGGAGAGTCGCTGCCACCGTGCCTAGATTTTCCATATTTCTGCGAAAAAATAGAGAGAGCGACATGGCGAAACAAGGAACGAAAAATATTAATTAGTAGGATCTGAAGAGACCCTAAGTCGTCTTACAACTTTCAAAAAGCCCGAGTATTCACGATAGGGACGCAACCGTCAACCTAATTTTTCAACTCTAACTGAAAAAGGAGAGGACGCGATACCGACGCGAAAAGTGAACTTATTGCAGCAAAATTACTAGCTTAGCTACTGGGCGCTTTACGATTCCGTTTTCTATTCGAATATCCGCGACCCGAACGTGACCGTCGGACCCCGGATGAACAGCAACTACTCGACCTAACCTCCACGACGTGGGGGGTAATTGCTCGTGCCGAATAACGACCAAATCATTATTTTTTATGTCGCGCTGCGGATACTTCCATTTGTAGCGTTTATGTAGGCCCTTCAGATACTCGTCTTTCCACCGAAGGCAGAATTGTTGAGTTAGAGCTTTAATTTTCCGATACCTATTGGCTAGGTGTAGCGGAGATTCGTCGATTTGAGGCTCCGGAGGAGCGAGGATCGGAGACCCAATAAGAAAATGTCCTGGCGTAAGTGCTACTGTATCATTAGGATTATCATTCATCGGACAAAGAGGGCGGGAGTTCAAACACGCCTCTATTCTAGCAAGAATTGTTGAAAGTTCTTCAAACGTATATTTGAAGTTTGCCGCATGTTTTCGAAAATGCAATTTAAAACTTTTTACGGCGGCTTCCCAGAGGCCACCCATATGGGGTGCTCCGGCAGGGATAAACTCCCAAGAAAGTTCCTGATATTGATATGAGGAACACAAGAGATCGCGGTTTTCGCGAAGTACAGATCTAAAATCCCTTTCTAATTCCCGGGATGCACCAACGAAGTTAGTGCCATTATCCGAAAATATAGTTTTAGGGCAACCACGACGTGATATAAATCTATGAAAAGCCGCCAAAAAGGATGTCGTAGACAACTCTGACGTAACCTCGAGATGTATGGCTTTCGTAGAAAAGCATACAAAAACGCAAACGTAACCCTTAGTTATTTTGCAAGCTCGACCTGTAAAGGATTTAAGATCAAAAGGACCGGCAAAATCTACGCCAGTAGTGGCGAACGGTCGGGATACAATGGTCCTCTCCGGAGGGAGAGCAGCCATAATCTGAGTGCAAGACCGCTTTCTGTCTAACACACAGCGTTTACATCTATTAATTATTGTTCTGACTAAAGATGTGAGGCGTGGGATCCAGTATTCAATGCGAAGGATGCGTAGCATCAACTGGTTTCCTCCATGTATGGAAATTAAATGAATATATGAAACTAATAGGGAGGCAAAACGGCTAGCGTAGGGAACAATTATAGGGTGTCTTTCCGAATAAGACAGGGTTGGCGATCGAGCCAAACGCCCGTTTAGACGAAGTACACCCGAGTCATCCAGAAATGGATTAAGGGGTAAAAGCGAACTTTTAGAATTCAAAGGTTTCTTCTTCAACAAACAATCATATTCTTCAGCATAGTGTGCCTTTTGCGCCAAAACAGCTAGACGTAATCTGACTGTTTTGAGTTCCGAACTCGTAAGAGTCGTCTCTCGATAAATCTGGCGATCTCTATGAGAAGGATGTGTTCTATGAAAGAAACGGAAGACGTACGCTATCACACGCATAGCCCTATCTAAAGATGAAAATCTTTAAAAAAAAATATCCTCATAACTTGTAAAAAAGGATACATGACATTTGACAGGCCGAAGTTCAACCTCGGTGTCTGGAGGAGACAAATTTTGAAGTTCCCACTGAGAACTGTCCTGACGGAGCCAGTGTGGCCCCTGCCACCACATATGCGATTTGGCCAACTCGGCAGGCGAAAGCCCGCGGCTGCCAAGATCTGCGGGATTATCCTCAGAACGAACGTGATGCCAGTTGTGGCTTCCAACGTGTTCCTGAATTTTGCATACACGATTGGCAACAAATCTAGTCCACGTAGATGGAGTGTTTCTAAGCCATGAAAGGACGATCGTAGAATCTGTCCAACAATAAACTCTATGAATTTCTATATCAATTTCACTGAGAATGGGTTTAAGCAATTCAGAGGCCAAAACGGCTCCACAAAGCTCTAACCGAGGCAAGGAAATTGATTTAATGGGGGCTACTTTCGTCTTACAAGAAAGCAGATGAGTAAAACTATCCCCATTCGGTCCCAAAATGCGAATGTACGCCACCCCCGCGTATGCCTTTTCCGAGGCGTCGGAAAAGACATGAATTTCGACTGTACTATTGGGGGAATAATGGACCCATCTAGGAATCTGAATGGAATTCACCTCCAGATAAGAGTCCACGAATCTTTGCCATTCACGTTCCGTCGTAGACGGAAGTAGATCGTCCCACCCAATATTATCTAGCCAAATTCGTTGCATAACTATCTTTGCTGTTACAATCACAGGGCCTAACCAACCTACTGGATCAAATAATTTGGCTATAGTGGACAGAACTTCTCTTTTTGTGTAACGGGATTTATTCGGTAGGGGATTCACACTAAAATAAAATTGATCTAATTGGGCATTCCAACGAATGCCTAGAGGCTTGGAGCTGCTAGCTCCCACGAAGGTAAGAAGCTTTGCATCAACTAGGTGGTCAGTCGGTAGACCTTCCAGTAGCGCACGGTCATTTGAGGTCCATTTCCTCAACTCGAATTTGGCAGAAGATAAGGCTGCTATTAATTGACCCCGAGAATTTAAAGCGGTGCCCAAGTCATGATACCCCGTCAAAACGTCATCTACATACATGCACCTCCGTAGGATGTGTGCAGCTAGGGGAAAATCATTTTCCGTGTCATCGGCTAATTGCAACAAAGTGGCCAAATACGGTGCATAATTCACCCCGAAGGTCACCGTCTGAAGTTCATAATCCTGAACGTCATCATGAGGAGAATCCCTAAAAAGTATCCTCTGAAGAGGAGTATGAGCTGGGTCAACCCTGATCTGGCGATACATCTGTGTGATGTCGCAGTTATAGACGTACCTAAAAAGTCTCCACCTAAGAATTAAAAGGACCAAATCTAATTGTAATGTCGGACCCACGTGAAGAATGTCATTTAGGCTATTCCCGTTGGAAGTCTTATTCGAGGCGTTGAAAACCACTCGGAGCTTAGTCGTCTGCTTGTCTGGGTTGATCACTGGGTGATGAGGCAAGTAACAAACCGTAGAGTTTGATGGCGTAGCCTGAACGAGCCTCATGTGATCTAATTCTAAATATTCCCTAACTACCGAGTCGTAGACTGTCTTAATCTGTGGTTTTCGAAGGAGAGAAGCCTCATTTCGAAGAAATTGACGTAAACAATTTGTTCTAGAATGTCCTAAGTCCACCTGTTCAAAGAATTCAGCCTTAAATGGGAGAGATACGACGTATCTTCCCTCAGAATCCCTACGAGTTGTCCGTTTATAATTTTCCTCACAAAATCTGTCCTCTGGAGATAAAATAGATCGTTTAGGAACTTCCTCAAGTTCCCAGAAACGAAGAAGAGTCTTGTTAAGTCCGTCTTCCTCACTAAAATCTATAGTCGTTGTAAACACCGGAATATTAGGAGAGGAGAGAGGACCAGTAATGATCCAACCAAAGACCGTTTTTTGCGCTATCAATGAACCTAATATATTAGTGAGAGTCCCTTGTCGCAGAAGTTTAGGATAAAGATCTGCCCCTAGTAATAGGTCGACAGGACGACACACGAAAAGATTAGAATCGGCCAAACGTAAATTTGGCATACGAGAAGTTACGTCACTACTTAAAGAAAATGATGGCAAGTCTCCCGAAATATGTGGAAGAACCAAAGCAGTTGTTTCCATTAAGAGAGACGCATCTAGAGGAGAACTAATAATTAAAGAACACAGCTTTCGAAAAATGGTTGAAACTGCCTGATTTATACCAGAGACAGTAGCCTGAGTCGAAATGGTGTTAATACGGCCAAACGTAAATTTGGCATACGAGAAGTTACGTCACTACTTAAAGAAAATGATGGCAAGTCTCCCGAAATATGTGGAAGAACCAAAGCAGTTGTTTCCATTAAGAGAGACGCATCTAGAGGAGAACTAATAATTAAAGAACACAGCTTTCGAAAAATGGTTGAAACTGTCTGATTTATACCAGAGACAGTAGCCTGAGTCGAAATGGTGTTAATACCAATTAGATTCTGAAGTCGCTCCGTAATAAAAGAAGCTTCTGAAGCTGGATCGATCAGAGCCCTAGCTGGGTACGTAGTACCCTGATGAACAATGTTCACCATTGCTGTCCCTAATAACACATTTCTACTCTGGGCGGTGTGAAAAACCTGGCTATTTGAGGCTCCAGAAATAATGCCGGTCGATGTAGAGGGTTGATTTGGATTCGGAGAACCTGAATTAGAGGCTGGAGTAGTAGTAGCAGTGTTTGCGGTTGAGGTAGAAGTCGTCGAATTCAAAACATTCATATGCAAAAGTGTGTGGTGTCTCCTATTGCATTTACCACAGTTGTAAGAACTCACACAGTTATTGACTTCGTGTCCTCTAGACAAACAGTTAATACAGCAGTGATGTATCCTCACTGCGCTCATTCGATCAGGCACTGGAAGCTGACAGAATTTGGGACAGGCACGAAGGTGGTGAATCTGTCGTGGACAGAGAACACAAGAATTTTCAGAGGGTGCGCGAGAAGATCTCGACGCACGAGGAGAGATTCGAGAGATGGCGGCAGGGGTTCGAGAATTTGTAGCATTTGTAAAATGCGAACGGATTTTCTTATTATTATTACTTTGATTTTTTGAAGATTCTATACCCCTAAGATCACGAAGGCAGGTAAGAGTTTGGATACGTTCCGTAAGAAATTGATCCAAATCTTCCCAAGAGGACAAAGCTGATTTATTTTTTATATTTTGTTCCCATAACGTAACGCTAATTTTGGGAAGTCGCTGAAGGCACAGGAATACTAGTATAGGATCCCAATCTTCAGTACACACATCATAGACAGACATGGCCGAAACGCAGCCGTTAATGCCCCGTTGTAAATTTTTCAAACCTGAGCTTGTCTCACTCTCTAATACTGGCAGATCAAAAAGTACTTTAAGTTGGTGGTTCACCAATATACGAGTACTAGCTTTAACCCGGTGCGCTTCGCAGCCCCCATCTTTTATTTATTTTCTGTTTAGGGTACTGTAAAATATTTATACATCGTTCTTTCAAAATGACATGATTATTACATATGGTGCAAAATGAAGAAGATTTGATTACTTTTATATATAAAATACGAACCCTCGTTTCATTTCTAGTTTATGTTCCAAGAGTTACCCTGACATCATGGAACAATATTTATCCCTTTTCCCACAGTACCTCTGGACGTTGAAAAACTATTTTTTTTGGTTCATACGTTAGCAACTTTCCCCTTGTTTATGTTCCAATACCTACATTCACACCCTGGTACAATATAAAACCATGTTTGTCCCACATTTTCTACCCACTGTACTAAATGTACGCTTTTTAACCCACTGTGCTATATTTAACCTTTTATGTCCACTGAATCAAAATTAACACCTTTTTGTCCTACTATATTTTGTCCACTATATTTAACCATTTTTGCCCCACTGTACCATAGTTAACACATTTTTCCCCCACTGTTCCATAGTTAAAGCTTTTTGCCCCACTGTACCATATTTAACCCATTTTGTCCCACGTTACCATATTCAACTAATTGTGCCCCACTGTACTATAGTTAACCCTTTTTGCCCCACTGTGTCATATTAAACCCTTTGTTTCACTGTACCATGTTTTACAGTTTTTGCCCCACAGTACCATATTTAACCCTCTTTGCTCCACTGTACAATATTTAACACAGTTATGCCCCACTGTACTGTAACCCATTTAACCATTTTCGTCACACTGTACCATATTTAACCTTTTTTGCCCCACTGTATCATAGTAAATAACTGTTTGCCCCACTGTTCCATAGTTAACGCTTTTTGCCCCACTGTACCATTTTTAACACATTTTGTTACACGTTACCATATTATACTTTTTGTGCCCACTGTAACCATTTTTGTCATACTGTACCATATTTAACCATTTGTGTCCCACTGTACCATAGCTAACACATTTTTTCCCGCTGTTCCATTGTTAAAGGTTTTTGCCCCACTGTACCATATTAAACCCATTTTGTCCCACGTTACCATATTCAACTAAATGTTTGCCCCACTGTTCCATAGTTAACGCTTTTTGCCCCACTGTACCATAGTTAACCCTTTTTGCCCCACTGTGTCATATTAAACGCTTTGTCTCACTGTACCATATTTAACAGTTTTTGCCCCACTGTACCATATTTAACCCTCTGTGCTCCACTGTATCATAGTAAATACATTTTTGCCCCACTGTTCAATAGTGAACGCTTTTTGCCCCACTGTACCATTTTTAACCCATATGTCCCACTTTACCATATACATAAAACTATTTTTACCCCACTGTACCATTGTTAATCCTTTTTGCACAACTGTGCCCCATTCAACTGTACCATATTTAACAAATTTATGTCTCACTGTACCGTACTCGTATTTAAAATGTGTCTCCACGCTAGCGTACTTAAACCTTTTTCCCCGACTGTAACATATTTAATCATATTTTCTCCACTCCACTATTTAACCGTTTTTGACCATATAAACTCTTCATATCTTATGTTTAAGTTCCAATTTGGCAGATTGTTCCCTTTTTTCCCCATGCTCCATAATTAACCCGTCGTGTCCCACTGTGCCTCTTAAAGTTAGAATTACTAAAAATCACTTCCAATCTCCAGTTTATGTTCCAAAAGTTACCCTGGAACCATTGATCCATGTTTGACATTTTTAAGCCACTGTACTATATTTACACTTTTTGCCCCACTGTGCCCCGAAAACTACGAATACAAAAAAAAGAACTTAATACCCCGATCCGTTGTCATAAAGACACCCCTCGCTTCAATTTTCACCATTCTAATATTAGGCTCTAAATTTGGCGGTGGTACCATATTTATACATTTCTGTCCCACTGTGCCTCTAAATTTTTAAAAAAAATCACTCCCTGTTCTTGTTTACGTCCTAAGAGCTACTCTCACACCAAATTTCACGATTCTAGGTCTTGCCATTTGGATTTGGCTGTTGTACCACATTTTTCCCTTTTTACCCCACTGTGTACGTAAATGTTCGAATTTCGAAAAATCCTGTCAATTTCAGAGTCTAACTCATAAGAGCTACCCTCACACCAAATTTCACGATTCTAGCTCTTGCCATTTGAATTTGGCTGTTGTACTACATTTATCCCATTTTTCCCTCTTTACCCCACTGTGTGCGTAAATGTTCGAATTACGAAAAATCCTGCCAATTTCAGAGTCTACCTCATAAGGGATACAATATTTCATGATTCTAGTTGTTGCCATTTGGATTTGGCTGATGTACCAGATTTATCACTTTTTACCCCACTGTGTGCGTAAATGATCGAATTTCGAAAAATCCTGCCAATTTCTGAGTCTACGTCCTAAGGGCTACCCTCATACCAAGTTTCAAGATTCTAGCTCATTTCGTTTAGATTTGGCGGTGGTACCATATTTATCCCTTTTTGCCCCATTGTGCGGCTAATAGTACGAATTTCGAAAAATCCCGCCTTATTGCTCGTCTACGTCCCAAGGACTACCCTCCCACCAAATTTCATGATTCTAGCTTCAGCCGTTTGGCCTGGGCGATGATCAGTCAGTCAATCAGTCAGTCAGTCAGCCAGTCACGCAACAATTTTATATATATAGATTGTCGTAAGTGTCCTTCAATGCTTGCCATGCAAGATTGAAACTTCGATGCGTAAGCGGAAACTTGGATACAATCTCACGAGCATCGTCCAATTCCATATAGCATCCTTTCAAACTATTATACAGGCACTGCTGCGGACTTCTCCTTTTAATACATTAGGTTAGGGTGACAGACATATTTTTTACCAACTCACATAGACTAGTTAAGGTCCCTAGCGTTATCACGGTCTGAAATGGCCCTCATCGAAACCAAACTGTTTGATATAGAAATTTATCGCTAGTACGATTATCGGTACCGGAAAGATCTGTTAGGCTGCCTAGAAAGGCTGACTCCAGTATGACCAGTCGTCGTTTACTCAAACCGGGACAGTCACATAGCTAGTGTTCAATGCTCTCCACTTCTTCCTCATCTCCACAGCTTCTCCATAAGTCATTGGAGTCAATATCTAATCTTTTGGCGTGTTCGCCGATCGAGCAGTGTCCCGTCAGAACTGATACTAACGTAGACAATCTTTTCCTCTCTAGTGCGAGGAGATATTTTGACCGATTTCTTTCCATCGCACAGTGGTTCAGACTCGTTTTTTACTGGCCAAAACTCTGTAACTTTGGAACCGATAGAGATATTTGAGTAATTTTTTTTGTTCGACAGCTTTTCGCCAGTTATTATTTCAATAATATCGGGTCAGCAGTTATTGAAGAATTCGAGGTCAAAGTTGAACTTTTTATTTTTTTTTAATATTTAGCATGGAAATGTGGGGTTTTGTTTTTATCTTCTTTATTTATTAAAAGAATGTCATACGTTGATAAATAAACCATTTTAATAATAAATTTTGTAAAACTAAAAAAAATGTTTTTTCGACAAAAAAATTCCTCGGTATTTAAAAAACACCTTGCATAGCAAACTTTTTTTATATTTTGTATTTGAACAACATTAAGGGACAGCATTTATTTTTACTTATATATGTAAAAAACAGTAAATTTTAATTTCATTCGTTCAGTTGAAAAATTGCCTGCAAATATTCCATATTTTGTTCCGTATTATTTCTGTCCTCTAGCAGCCCTCCATGATAAATAATTTTGTGAACTGTTGCAGACATATTTCTCCATGAGTATTTGGTATTATATATTCGTGCAGTTTCCTTGGTATACTCATTAAATTCTTCAGCATCAATTTGTTTATGGTACGCAAATACATCGATAATTGATTTAAATCTTGAAATGAGATTTTTATCAACACCAGTTATTTCAGATGCTTTTTCGGAATCAGTAAAGAACCTTCTTGCTGTATTCCCAACATTGGTAATGCCTGATCCGTGTTTGGGTTGGTCTATAATCAACCCACATTTGAGAAATTCATACCGAACATGTTTCTTTTTTAAAATTCTTAAATCCTTGTTGGTGTCATTGTTTCTTATTGATCCTGTAGGTCCAAAATCTAAAAATTAACTGATTTTAAGTATGTGTTCCATAAATCGTATTCTTGTATGTAGTGGCGATAATCCAAATTCATATGCATCAGTATAATCTACAAATTTTTCCGGGACTTGGTTTAATTTGCTTGATGTAGATTGACATATAAGGCAGCTGGATGAAGCCAGTCAAAGCATGGCCAACTTTTCCATCTATCATCGTTAGCACTAATTGGTAGTTAACTTCAATTGTCTGGCCTTCAATTTCTACTTCTAATGGCTGCAGTCTTGTAATTTGGGTTCTTATATCATTGACTTCTTTTTTAATGGTATCATGAGTTTCTATTTTTATTCAAATTTGATGGAATAAAAATACTCGAAAACTCAATAGAAAATTTAATAGAAACTATGAATTCATGTTGAATATGCAAAGCATGATGCAAGAAATTATGAGAAATCAAAGTATGCTTATGCAACTCGTGTTAAATCAAAAATAAATCCAATGAGAATTTGTTATTGGAATGCAAACGGCCTGAGCCAACACAGAAATGAGGTAGAAAATTTTCTCCGAAACCACTGCATAGATATTTTATTAGTCTCTGAGACACATTTTTCAACCAGAAATTGTTTTAGGATACGTGGTTATTCCACATACGATACTAAACATCCTAGCGGGAGAGCCTGTGGTGGTACAGCTCTTATTGTCCAAAATAAAATCAAACATTATCCTATGCCCGAATATAGGACTGAGCATATACAAGCAACTTCTATCGCTATCACAGCCACAAATCTGGTGATATCGTCGATATATTGTCCCCCTAGGCACAATATTAACAAAGATTAATTCATGGAGTTCTTCTCCACTCTTGGCACAAAGTTTTTGGTAGCAGGTGACTACAATGCCAAGCACACATTTTGGGGCTCTCGCCTCACTACTCCAAAAGGTAGACAACTACTTAAAGCCATAACATCTGCTAAACTAGATGTAGCTTCGAGCGGTCACCCAACATATTGGCCCTCAGATCTGAACAAAACGCCTGACCTTATTTATTTCGCTATAATAAAAAATATAAGGCGTGAACAATTATCTCTATGTCCATCACTTGATCTATCATCGGATCATTCGCCTACCATTTTGACACTGCTTTACAACAATCATGAAAATGGGTGTGACAGTTTGCCCAATAAGGATACCAACTGGCTAAAATATAAAAAATACGTTAGTTCACACCTATCCGATGGTGTATCGTTACGTACAACGGATGAAATTGAAGCCGCGGTAAACCTATTCACAGACGTTGTAAACAGTGCTGTTAAAGTGGCTACTCGAAAAAGCGCATTCAAAAGAGATAACTCCAATAACCCAATAGGCATCCAAGCGTTAATCAATGAAAAAAGAAGCGTAAGAAGAGAGTGGCAACAATATCGCTCCCCAGCACTGAGAAAAAAACTAAAAAATTGCCAGAAGAGATTGAAATCAGCCCTAAAATCAGCCGAGGAAAGTGATCTAAAAATATATTTGCAATCTCGGGATCCAACCCAGAAAACAGATTATAGTCTCTGGAAGGCCACAAAAAATATGCGAGGTCCTGTTGCGCATGAATCCCCAATTCGCCTTGAAAATGGGAACTTGGCAAAAAGCACAGAAAAGAAAGTAAATGCATTCGCAAACTACCTCGAGTCCGTTTTTACACCCAACAGTGATACATCTGAAATCTATCCGCCCGTGATAGATATAATTCCTCGCCCACACTATCCGCCCGTGATAAACGCCACAATTCCTCGCCCAATCTATCCGCCCGTGATAGATGATACAATTTCTCACACAATCTATCAGCCCGTGATAGATGACATAACTTCTCGCCCAATCTATCCGCCCGTGATAGACGATATAACTCCACGCCCAATCTATCCGCCCGTGATAGATGATTTAATTCGTCGCCCAATCTATCAGCCCGTGATAGATGATATAATTCCTGGCCCAATCAAGCTTAGAATAAAGGATGTTGAAAAATTGGTATAACAGCGAAAATGATTAAAGAACTTCCCTTTTCAGCCTTGAAAATTGTGTTATTTTTATTCAATGCAATTCTCCGTGTAGGTTACTTCCCCCTATCTTGGAAGAGGTCTGAAATCGTGATGATACCGAAACCAGGCAAAGATCCAACTCAAGTCAAATCCTATCGCCCTATAAGCTTACTATCGATACTTTCAAAAATGTTTGAGTCCATTCTCATGAAGAAAATCACACCTCACATAATTTCTCACAATATTATACCTGACCATCAATTTGGTTTTAGAAAAAGTCATAATACTATAGAACAGGTACACCGTATCGTAACCTGCATCAGAAGAGTTTTGAGAATAAAGAATACTGTTCGGCGTTATTCATAGATATTTCCCAAGCATTTGACAAAGTCTGGCAAAAAGGACTTTTGTACAAAATATGCGACCTTCTGCCAATCAACACGCATAAACTGTTCAGGAGCTATTTGACTAACCGGTCTTTTCAAGTTAAATCAAATGGCATTTTTTCTAGCCCTAAGAAAATAAATGCCGGTGTCCCACAGGGGAGCATTCTTGGCCCTATACTGTACGTTATTTTTACGGCAGATATGCCCATAACCAACTTTGCGCTCACGTCTACTTTTGCGGACGATACTGCTTTCGTCAGTACTCACAAAAACCCTTCAGTTGCGTCCGATCAACTGCAGTCGCATGTCCGAATCCTAGAAGAATGGTTAAAAAAATGGAGAATAATGCCTCAAAGTGTACTCATGTTACTTTTACCCTGCGAAGGGATGCAAGTCCTCCAATTTCTATTTTCAATTCACAGATTCCCCAAAAGGATCATGTAAAATACCTTGGAATCCACTTAGATCGGCGTTTGACGTGGTCGCGCCACATAGACTCTAAAGTAACTCAATAAAACTCAAAACTAATCAACTTCAGTGGCTTATCAGCCAAAGATCTGCCCTAGATCCAGAGTATAAAGTTATTTTATACAAAACGGTATTGAAGCCAATTTGGACATATGGTATCCAGCTCTGGGGTACAGCGTGCCCTTCAAATGTATGCAAATTACAAAGAAGACAATCGAATATTCTTCGTTTAATTACAGGTGCACCATGGTATATAAGAAACGCTAACATCCATAAGGATCTCAACATGCCAACAGTAAAAGAGGAAATTGAAAAATATTGCCGGTGTTACGTGGGTAAACTATTCAATCATCCAAACATCCTGGCTCGAGAACTACTAAATTTTGAAGGTCATGACCGCCTTAGAAGTAGAGGTACGATGGACATGATATAAATTAAAACAAATCCTAATCAAAATCTAAAACAAAAAAATTAAATGAAATTATTAATTCCTAAATTTGAAATGTTAACCTTTTTGTTTAAGTAAAAAAATCGTGTAAAGTCTCAATGGTTTATTCGCAATGGCAATAACGCAGATGGATGGATGTGATTTTAATAGTGTCCGTTGGTGACAAACAGTCCTTTTTAGCAGCAAGTATGTGATGATATGATGATACAGATTTGAGCTTTTTTCAATCGCACGCATCCTGAGCTGTGTATATTGGTGTTTTGTTAACTTCAAATCCAAAAATTAAGCTAATGCCTCTTCATCTGAGAACTGGAGTTGGAATACTCTTAATAATCTCCGTTTTGTTCTCAGAGGACTAGCGTTTAAAACTTTTTGATGTAACAAGCTTTCTGCAATAGTTTCACATCCGATTTCTTCATTGATATCCTTAAGTTTTAGATCTATCATTCCACTAAATTTCCAATTTGACAAAAATATAGTACCTGTAGAAATATGTTATAACAAACCACGTGTAAACAGTACAGTAATACTTTTGGCAATTTCTCAAAGAGCGCTATCCTACCTACGTAACAAAAAATAACCCTCTATCGATAATAGTTTGCGAGAAATGACAATTTCCTTCTACAAAAATAAACAAAAATTACGTTTTTTTTTTCAAAATTACATAAAATATTTGTTTTTAGCAGCACACCACGCCCACAATAATAAATATTTTGATCTTATTTTTTGGCTACCCTTGTCTCAATATGTTTGCTATTGAATGGCATTAAAATTTTAGAATTCGGCGATGACAAAAAATGTGACTTTTGGCCAGTAGGTTAGGTTAGGTTGAATAGAGGAGACGTTTAAACGTCCCATGTCCATGGACATACACTTAAGCCAGTGGTTCGGCCTGTTGTGCGCTCCTTATTTATGATTTTTATACCCCACTGCTTACAGAAAATCGGTGCTAGACACGAATTTTCTCAGTATCTTCCAGTCATATCCTCTGAGATGAGTCAAGTCTGAAAATATGTCGGAACCGAAATATCGGGATCTTGCATGTGTGAAAGCTTGGCAGTGACACAGAAAATGTTCCATCATTTCGATGTTTTCCCTGCATGCACTCGTCGTTTTTTGCTAGTAATGAAGATCTGCCTGTAAGCTTGAGTGACCCGTTAGAACACTCATCATCTTACTAATCTCGATCTTGTTTAGTTTCAGAAAACTACTTGTTTCCTTCTCATTTGGGTTACCCCACAGAATCTTTGTAGTTGCTCTATTCCACACAGTTTTGTGAGCCATCACTGCCCAGTGCTTCAACTTATCCTTTACAGTCTAACACTTTTCCGATGTAATTGCTTTGATCGCCATTTGGCTATCTGTGAAGATTTAGGCTTTGTGGTATTACTGAGCCAGTTAACACACTCCATGATTGCTCGAACTTCTGCTTGAAATACTGTGTTATGGTCTGGGAGGTGGAAGTAAAGTTCGACTTCTGGTTCATCAATAAAAAGTTTCAGACCCGTCCTTCCTCCTATCCTGGACCCATCAGTGTAGCAGCTGGTTCCCACTGTAAACCGCACTTCAGGAATGCGGTCGGAGATTTCCGTTGTTTGAATATTACCGACCATTGATTGTAATATCTTTTGATGGTACGACTTGTGGTCTCGATTTATCGATCACTTGTAGACGTCTTGCTGTGAGGGCTGCCTCATACTTTATACGGGTATCTATTGGTTGGATGTGCAGTATAGTCTCCAACGCTCTTGTTGGTGCGGTTCTAATTGCCCCGCTTATGCCTAGACAGCACATACGTTGCACTTTTTACAATGGTATTACGTTGTACTTTTTGTCCATTGATGTCCACCATACTACAGAGGCGTAGGTTATTATTGGTCTAATCACGCTCATGTAAAGCCAGTGCGTCATATTTGGACGTAGTCCCCATTTTGAACCTATAACTCTTCTGCACAACGACCAACATCTGTGGGCCTTGGTACTCTTTCTTCAATATGATCATTCCAAATCAGTTTCTGATCCAAGATTACTCCCAAGTATTTTATCTTTTTGGATATGGCAATATTCTTATCCAGGAATCGAGGCACGGTAAAATGATGAATCTTCCTTTTCCTTGTAAATAGACATATTTCTGTTTTGTCTGGGTTGACATTTAATCCCCTTGGTTGTGCCCAGTTATATGCTATGTTAAGTGCCTCCTCAGCTCTTCTGCATAGTTGGTTTGGGTGTGTGCCCCTTAGAAGTATTATAACGTCGTCTGCATAACAGACTGGTTTAAGTCCTTCATTGGTGAGGGCTCTAGTGAGACTGTGTATCGTCGTAACCCATTGGAGAGGCGATAAAATGCCCCCCTGAGGTATACCACGATTTACGTGGTCTCTGATTTTTACGTCATATGACCCACAAATAATCCACCTATTCCTTAGCATATTGTTGATCCAGTTTATCAACGCCCGGTCAACCTGAAACTCGTCTAAGGACTGGATAAGAGTATCGGTCTGAACGTTGTTAAAAACGCCTTCAATGTCTATACAAATGGCAAGTGTGTACATTTCTTCACTGAAGGACTGTTCTATGTGGTGTACTACCTCCTGTAAGGCTGTTTCCACTGATCTTTTTTCAACATATGCGTGTTGCTTGAATTGTAGCTTATCATCGACTATATCTTACTTTTGACCATGTCGTCATTATTCGCTCCATTGTTTTTAACAGGAAATAAGTTAGGCTAATAGGTCGATAAGCCTTTGGGATCGTATAACTCGCCTTGCCAGGCTCGGGTATGAAGACCACCCTTGATTCCTGCCAATTTTTTGGGGTCAGTTAGGCATGCAGTGAAAACTCCAACCAGATGAGTTGATACCAGATCCAACTCATTCTGAAGAAGCACTAGAAATATTCCGTTCGGTCCCGCAGCCTTGAAAGGAGAGAAGCTTTTTATTGCTTCTTTAACCATAGCATCCGTAATAGGTACGTGGTGCATCACATTTTCGATCTGTAACTGTTCCTCTGTTGGCCCAACATTACCACTCGGAAAATGAGTTTTCATCAAAAGCCTTACGGTATCATCTATAGTTTCCATTCTTTTACCCGTTTCATCCACCAGTGTTTCGGTTTGGATATGAGTTTTTTAGAGGAACTTTTTTATTTTAGACATGCTGTTAACGCTGTCTACCTGCTCACAGAAAAGCCTCCAGGAGTTAAGTTTCGCCAGTCTAATGATTTTATTGTATTGTTGTTGTTGTTGTTGTAGCAGCTTGGAGACGCCGAGTTGATAATCCTTAAGTCTATTTATATTACAGACTTCGTTCCGGCATATATCCGATTATCGCGGGAACCTTATGTTGTTTTCATCCACTCAATGTTGTCCGGTTGTAAATTAACATTCGTCTGTTAATATCAGGGAATGGATGTTATTTGAGTGTTGCCGTTTCTATTCTCCACTAGAAGCGCTGCATATCTGTTAATAGTCGTCATGGTGTTATGTCTATTTTTAGCTTCCCTGTTGACTTGTGTGATCAGATGTTGTTGTAGTGGTAGTGAGCCCGGTGAGTTATTTTTAGCTGCAGAAACTCGAAATATGATGAAAACATGAAATGTTGATGTTAAATTTTTCCGGTGCCATGGCTGGGAGTTGAACCCAGCACCTTCGGGATCCAAGTCTAACGCACTAACCACTAAGCTACCGAAGGCCACATTTTATTGTATTCTTTGAGTCTTCTGTGGTAGTCATCCCAATATACTGATAACTTTTTACGTCGAGCTCTGTTGTAAAGTCTGCGGACATCCTTGAATTTGCCCTGTCACCCAGGGTTTCTCATAGGCAGATTTCCTTTCTCGAAGCGGATAATCGTGTTTAGGCTGGCCCAATCGATTTCTAAGTAGATTGCCGAATTTAGTCCAGTCGGTTTTAGCCTTATTACGGAAACTTATTGGGTCAGGCGGTGGCCGTTCAATTTTAAACCTTATATAACTGTGGTCCGAATAGGAGTGTTCATCCGAAACCCTCCGCTCATGGATCATTAATGAAGTTTTCTGAGCATATCGTTATATCTAATACTTCTTCCCTAATTTTGTTAACAAATGCAATGTCGGCGCATCGAATGGCAGGTATGTATACTGACGACGGTACATACATACTTCCATTACCTTGCATCAGCACAGTTGCGTCCGATGTTGACAACTCTGGAGCGAAAAGATATCATAAGTTTTTATGGCACAGAATACAAGTCCTCGGACGAGTACCTGTGTTAGCGTAGAAAAGATTGTAGTTCATATGAATTATTCTGGTTTGGGAGTCGTATATCCTATCTGGTCGCACTCCCTCATTATTTGGTAGTGGTTCTTTCTCCTCCTTTCGTTTACTACCTATTACACACTCTTCAAGTAGACCTCTTTGTTTTGATTCTTTATGTAACTATTCCTATCACCACTATTGGTGGAAACATTCTGCAAAATTGGTGATATTATCGGCAATTTGGCAATGTTATCGACCACTTCTTGGAAGGCGGTGTTGTTTTTTGTCGCTCCCTCTTTATTTTGAGTTTTTGTGTCCCTCTTCATATCCTTATCACTACCTTTGCTGGAAACTTTCTGCAAAAATGATGATGTTATCGGCAATTTGGCGATGTTATCGACCGCTTCCACCTCACTTTTTGGTATTGTCTCACTCGCTTCTTTCTGTTCACTATTTTCGTTTGCCACTGCAGGCGGTACGTTCTTGCTTGGGCTCGATTTAACTGTCCTGCCAATGGGGGTTTTTCCAATCTAAAAAAAGATTTTCCAAATCCCGAAAAATGCCATGCCTTTTGTCTTGACAAGGCTATCCTTGGAATACTGGTCTATGCCTACCACCAGGAGAAAACCATCGGGATCATTTTTCCTTTGGAAGACTTCCAACTTCCCCACTTTAAGGTTCGAATCTCGTTTGCCAATGACGCTTAGTATGCGCTCTGACGGTACCTTACTTGCCCATCCCCTGACATAGAAAGATGTTTTTATGAGAACAGGGATGTCGCTTTCCTTACCAGTTTCAGCTTTGCGCCGTCCCAAGGTGTGGGGATGCTCACCACTAGTTTTTCGAGGACATCGACACAGCATTGTGATGCCAGTTTCAGCATCAAAACGCCCCTCTCAAACGTGCAACTCATTACTTGGATTGTTAGTCCATCATTAGATTCGAGAATGTGGTTCAATACCTTTGTGTAGAACAAATCTTCGAAGATACTCTTTTGCTCTGCGGGAATTCTGCCAGATGCACTACTGCTATCAATTATGGCATAGTGTAGTTCGTCCTGGATATGTTTTTTGGCTATTTGGGAGTAAGATGGTGCTTCCTTACCCTTTTTTATAGCCACCTTGCTTTTTCCTTTAGAGTGGGTCTTTTTGTTTGAGGCCCCCTTATTTATGGATGGTTTGGTGGACTTGCTCACCTTCTCAACAACAGGATCAACGTCACTTCCCACCATTAACGGATTCTGACTAGAAACTCCTTTTTTGGTAGATTGTTTCGACCACGGGATCCGAGGCACCCAACGACGTAGAAGTTACTTGCTCACGATTGTTTGATAACGACGAAACGTGACTCGCGAGTAAATCAATGCTTACCGCCGGTAATGGGTTTATTTTTCCCTGTACCGTAATATCATTTACTTCTTCTGGGTTAATCATAAATATTTGGGAGAGACCCCCATACCAGTATTTGCCCGTAATAGGTACGTCGATGTTGGCCTTCCAGACTACTTCCCAAATGTCTGTCCTGAGATCGATGCAACAAATGCAACCCCTACTTTAAGAACAACACACCTTGCGGTTGCGTAACACGACCGTTCGCTATGACTTGCGGCGACTGACTTTTTTTGGCCAGTAAAATTCAATTCTGAACCACAGTGCGGCGCATGGTAATATACCGATCGGCGGCTGATCGGCTGGGCCGATCTAATTTCAATAATCGGCTGAACCGATAAAGTTCCATCAAACGTTTGCGCACGAATGTCATTCTCAGGCAAAGATGGCGCTTTAAAAAATTTCAATTAGCTGGAAAAACTTAAATTTAACACAAACATTTAAGACAAGTTATGGAAGATTTGAGTACTGTCGAAAATCGGTTCAATAAATCTCTTTGTAGTGAATGAAAATTTATTGTGTAAGACTAGACTTTGCAAAAATTGGTTCGCCCCTCAAGAGCTATTGTAATTTCCGTAAAAACCAAAAGCGCATTTTTCAATTTCAAATTAGAGTTGGGCACTTTAGTTCTTTTAAGTGATCGCTCTTTTTAGTTCAGTTCAATTGAGTGAACAGGGACGTGTTACCGTTGAACCTATGCCAATTGCCTTAAAAAGCTCAAAAGTTGGCGGATTCCATCATCAGCCAAGTCAGCTAATTTCTCAAAGAACTAAGAGCCCAAGGTTGTATGCCGCCTTCTAGAGAGAGCGAGGCACAGACCAAAGACTTTTAAAGACAAAGACATGAAATTTCTCTCTTTTGATTTTGGCTTGGTTTTTTGACTGTATCGTAATATTTTTAACAATTTTAATAAATGTAAATGCAAGAGCGTATTGATTTTTAAAAGATCTACAAAAAACTTATGTAGGTTTAGGTTTAGGTTAGGGTGGCAGCCGTATTTTTTATACAAGCTCACATAGACCAGTTTAGGTCCCTAGTGTTACCACGGGCTGAAATGCCCCTCATCGAAACCAACCAGTTTGATATACAAATTTGTCGATATTACGAATATCGGTACTGGAAAGATCTGTTAGACTGCCTAGAAAAGCCGACCCCAGTATGTCCAGTCGTCGTTTACTCAGAGCGGGACAGTCGCATAGCAAGTGCTCAATGCTCTCCACTTCTTCCTCATCTCCACAGCTTCTGCAGAAGTCATTAGAGTCAATACCCAATCTTTTGGCGTGTTCGCCGATCAAGCAGTGTCCCGTCAGAACTGATACTAACGTAGACAATCTTTGCCTCTCTAGTGGGAGGAGATATTTTGATCTTCTCAGGTCATACCTTGGCCAGATTTGTCTAGCTACTCTGCAGGTGCCGATTTCTGTCCATCTTTCGTTGGACTGCCTGATTGCCTCTTGCCTAAGCCAAAGCTTGCACGTGGATAGTGGCGCACCAATATATGCAAATTCTTCGAGAATTTGTAATGTCGTCCCTTTCCTAGCAAGTTCATCGGCTTTGCAGTTCCCCGGGATATCCCTATGCCCAGGCACCCATATGAGGTGTATGATAAACTGCTCAGCCATCTCGTTAAGAGATCTGCGGCAGTCGAGGGCTGTTTGTGAATTTAGGGATGTTGCCTCCAGAGAATTGATGGCAGCCTGGCTGTCCGAGTAAATGACAACGCCAGTGTTGGTTACTATAATGCGACTCAGCCACTTGGCTACTTCCCATATTGCCATTATTTCGGCTTGATAGACACTGCAGGTATCTGGTAGTCTGTGAGCTATATCCAATCTAAGCTCTGCACAGTGTACTCCGAAGCCAACCTTTTCATCAAGCTTCGAACCATCCGTGTAAAAGTGGAGATGTTTTTTATTACCTTGTTTTCTTCCAACCCATTCATCTCTCACGGGAATCATAGTGATGTAATTTCTCTTGAAGGTGTACACCCTTGGTATATAGTCCACTCGGTCGGTTACCATAGCACTACACTTTGATATTCTCATGTGACCGTCGTTTTTGTACCTCCACATTGATAGGCAGTTTAATCTTATTGCCGCTTTGGTTGCAACTTCTCTCGCCACAATATTAATCGGCAGTATATGGAGTAGGGCTTGTAGAGACTCGGTCGCTGTAGTCCTTAAGGCTTCGCTTATGCTCAGGCAGGCAGTTCTCTGAAACTTTGTTAGTAGGTTGGTGATGATTAGTTTGTCAGTTGCCGTCCACCATACCACAATGCCGTATAGCAGTATAGGACGAACTACTGCTATATATATCCAGTGGACGATTTTTGGAGAGAGGCCCCACCGCGACCCTACAGCCTTTTTGGAGGAATATAAGGCGACGTTAGCCTTCCTTACACGTTCCAATACATTAAGTCTAAATAACAGTTTTCTATCTAGAATTATTCCTAAAAATTTTGCACTTTCAGAAAAGACTAGATCTGTTCCATTTATCCGAGGTGGAGGGTGCACATGTGGGACTTTATTCATCCTAGTAAAGAGAACCAATTCTGTCTTGTTTGGGTTTATGCCCAAACCGCTGCTTCTGGCCCATCTAGTCAATTTGTTCAGAGCCACCTGTAGAATGTCTCCGAGGACGTTTTCGAATTTGCCACTCACTGCGATTGCCACGTCGTCCGCATATGCCACGACCTTGCAGCCACAACGTTCTAGATCTAGCAGGATTTCATTCACCGCTAGGTTCCAAATTGGTGGAGACAGTACTCCTCCTTGTGGGGTCCCTCTGTTTACAAACCTTGTTAGAGTTGTGGACCCATTACATGCTGTTATGCGTCTTCTGTTGAGCAGACTTTGAATTAGTCTAATCAAACTAGAGTTAGCATTAAGATGTGACAGTGCCGCAATTACTGCATCTGAGTGAATGTTGTTAAAAGCCCCTTCTATGTCAAGAAATGCCACCGTGGTGAATTCCTTGAAATGCAGGGACGATTCGATAGTGCTCACAAGTTCGTGCAGGGCTGATTCTGTAGACTTCCCCTTATTGTAAGCATGTTGGTTCACTGACAGGAGTTTTGTATCCAGGTTTTCCCTAATGAAATAATCTAAAAGTCTTTCCAGACCTTTCAATAGGAAGGAGGATAGGCTAATTGGTCTGAAGTCTTTTGGCCTAGTGTGTGATATCTTCCCCGCTTTTGGTATGAATACCACTTTGGTATCCCTCCATCGATTTGGGATGTATGAAAGCCTGATACAGCCTACATAAATTGTCTCTAGCCAGGGGATAATGTATTTCAACATTTTCTGCATTTCTGCTGGAGTGATGCCGTCTGGTCCAGGTGACTTGAAGGGCTCAAAGCTATTAATAGCCCAGCTTATTCTGGATCTCTCAGTCAACAAGCTAGCGACGCTCGCAGTCCACTCGCACTCTTGTTGGTCCTGCTGATCCTCTGGTTCTGTTAGAGAGTTCCCCGGGAAATGTGTGTCGAGCAGTACATTGAGCGACTGCTCGCTGTTTTTGGTCCAATTATTTGCCTCATCCTGCAAGTAACCCACTGTACAGGGTGAAGCTGATAATATTTTCCTCAGCCTTGCGGCGTCGGAGACCTTTTCCACTTCGCCACAGAAGGTATACCAAGAGCGTCTTTGCGCCTTTCTAAGCTCCTTCTTATAGATCTTGAGTTGCTCTTTATAGGCATCCCAAACATTAGCGACCCCTGTAGATTTAGACTTGTTGAATAGCTTGTTGCAGGTCTTTTTCATAGCCGTTAGCTCAGAAGTCCACCATTGGGGTTTAGTTTTACCCTTGTACTTTGTTTTTGGACAGGCTTCTTCAAGGGAACTATTGAATGATGTGGTGATATGCTTGACCAGATGATCCAGACCAGCTTTGTCATTCGGTTCGTACAGAAGTTTGGAGTTGAGGACTTTCTTGAAATTCTTTTCATACAGGTGCCACTTTGTCTTTCTCACATTTTTGTGGACGGCAGGTTCAGGCGTTTTTTCAGCGAGTTTGAACTCAATATAATGGTGATCTGAGAATGAGTGGTCGTCCAGTACATTCCACCCAATAATTTTGTGTGACAGCCGGTCAGTAGCAAACGTTACGTCTAGTACTTCTTGTCTGTCTTTAATTGTAAAGGTCGGTATATTACCTATGTTACAAATACTTAGGTTGGTAGTTAGAATAAAGTCAAGAAGCGAATCACCCCTATTGTTTATATCCGTACTACCCCAGATAGTATGATGAGCGTTCGTGTCTGCGCCAACAATCAGCTCGACCTCGTCAAATGTTGCTTCTTCTACTACTTCCCTGAATAGAGCAGTCGGTACTACAGCTTCATAAGGCAAGTAACTGGAGACCACCCAATATATGCGATTACCGATCTCCAGACTAGCAGATGTTTGGTCTTTTCCACTTACATTAGCCAGGAGAAAGATACTTAGATCTTTCCTGGCCAAAATACAGGTTCTTGGAGTGCCTTCACAGTTGGCCACAAGCAGTTTAAAGTTGGGTGTCCTGATACCGCACACCATTCCTCCCACTGCGTAGGGCTCCTGTATCAGGACGATGTCTACTGCACCTGTGGACAGGCGCAGCAATAGAGCCGCTGAGGCTGCTTTAGCGTGATGGAGGTTAATCTGTAAAATTCTTACCATCATTGGTAATTGACAGATTAACTTCCACCCCGACAAGGGTGTTATCGAACTCTTCGTCCGTATCATCGAGAAGCGTGTCCCCGCCAGATGCGTCAAAGAGTCCGGAGACTCCCCTCAGCCCCTCTGTGTCAGAAGTAGAGCTTTCGTCCTCAGAGTAGGACGTTACAGATCTTCTGTTAGAGTTGGAGTCACCCGAAATAATGGGCGTGGATACCTCCGCACTTCCAGAAAGCTGTGTATCAACCGCGGTGGACGACTCACCTTCCGCAGTGGGAACTATATCCTGCTTGTATACCTTCAGGACTATAGTCTCGAAGCCATACTATAGGGTTGCACTTGCACGTTGTATATGGGAGGTGGATTCAGCGTTAAGGATCAAATTGACCTGCCGCTTTTTACCATCCGCCTCACCCACTTTGCTGATTCTCCAATTATGGGCGGGCAGACCAGGATTGGAATCTTTTATTATTTCTAATATGTCAGCCGGGTTGGAGGGCTCTTCTGTAACCCAGGTGATGGCTCTAGGGTGACTAGGGATGTTGTTTTTTTTCGACAATATCCAACTGGGCACCCGGCCACACCTCACCCGCTCGACTCAGAGCAGCCTTATACAGGTCTACTGATCTGGCATCACCGAAATATAAGAGCTTTACTCTCCCCTGATGCCATCCTGCATCGTTGCAGATTGGTGGTGTGCCCGGCATCTCTCTACGGACATTGAGGTAATGAGCCATAATGGCTGATTGCACATGGCTCCATTTGTCCTTGAGGATGGATCCATCCTCACTACTTCTGTCTATAACGGTCATCACTAGACTCTCCTTCGCCACTTCATTGAAGGGCTTGGTGAGTGTCCTGTTCATAGTGACATTTGGGCCTCTTGCCTTTTTCGAAGGCAGGGGTTCATCAGGTGATCTGATTCTTTTGACTTTATTAGCCGTTAACACAGCTGAATTTGTGGCTCTTTCAGCCGGCTGATTGGCCTTAGAAGCATCTAAGACGCCTTTAGCCCAGGTAAGTGACTCTTTTTGTTTTTCGGTAAGAGCCGAAACCTCAACAGCCTCCAACTTCGTCAGAACTCTGAGCGCTATCCGGTGCTCATTGTGTTTCCGTTTTGACGGTCGGACATGACGTTTTCCCCTCACCGTACCACCTGTTGTGAGTACTGGGGGGAAATTTTCAGCATGTTTGGTGTGGTCGGCTTTGGCCAAGACCAACGGACGGACAGTAGGACGATTGGGGAACCCCGCTCCATCGGAACGCGAAGGCATCCCCGCCAATGAATTTTTTTTCTGTATTAGCCCGTAATAGGTACTACGATGTAGGCCTTCCAGACTTTGTACAGATTTTGTTTTGTTTTTGCGATTGCGTAATAGGTACTGCGTAATAGATTTTAACTATCCGCTCTGTGCTAAACACGTCCGTTCACTACGACTGATCAGCAACGAAAAAATTATGTAAAAAAGTCAGATATATGCTCAAAAAAGGCTGTCTGCAAAGCGCCCTATTGCCAGTCTTCGATGGCATTTCTGCTTAAGAGAGAAATTTCACGTCTTTGTCTTTAAAAGCCTTTGCACAGACACAGAATGTGTTTTATTGATTCATCCTCCTCTACGTCTCCACAGTTTCTGCAAAAGTCATTATGCAAGACAGTCAATCTCTCTGAGTGCCGTCCTATTAGACAGTGACCTGTCATGACAGACACGATAAGTGAGACGTCCGTTCTCGATAACGACAGCAGTGCTTTGGTGCGTTTTGAGTGTAGGCCGGGCCACATCAGCCTGGAATATGTGTAGATCCTGACTAGAGACCAATTTTCATTTGTTGCCGTAAGTGCACGAACTCATAAGAGGAGCTTGTAGATTGCTAGAGGCATGCCCACATGTTCCAGGTCCCCTGGAGCGTGTAAGGTAGTTCCTAGTCTGCCTTGAAGTTCCCTGGTATATCCGTGTGGTCCAACACCCATATCAGGTGAATATCGAACAGTTCAGCCATCTCGTTAAGAGATCTGCGACAGTCGAGGGCAGTTTTTGAATTCAGGAAAATAGTTTCCAGAGACTTGATAGCAGCCTGACTATCAGAGAAAATATTTGGTCAGCAAATTATGATTTTTGGCTGGTAAACGCTACAGTGACCAGACAGACGTTTTGCAATTGATAGCTGAAGTTCCTCAGAACAGATTCCAAAGCCCACTTGGTTATCAAATTTGGAACCGTCTGTATAGATGTTAATGAATCTCCTCTGTCCTGGGATACGACTATTACATTCTGATCTATCAGATATAAGGGTGAGATACTTCTTTTGAGAGAGTGGCTCAGTCATAGTGTAATCAACAGTGTCCGGAAGGTCAGGCAGAATCCAGAATTACACTATGTCCGTAGCCATTTCCTAAACATGGTGACAGTTCCCTGAGTCTATTGCACTGCAATAATGTCTAGCGGCATTAAATGTAGTATAACATTCAGTGCCGCAGTTGATGTCGTTCTCAGCGCCCCAGTGATACATATAGCAGCCATTCGCTGAACCTCGTCACACAGTAGGTGGATTTCTGCAGAGCTGTCCACCAGACGACAATGCCGTACAGCATTATCGGTCTGACTACTGCCGTAAACAACCAATAAACTATACGCGGATTCAGACCCCAGCGTTTTCCTATTGCCCGGTACAGGTATATAGCGCTACCACAGCCTTAATTGAACTTTCCAAAATGTCGGGTTTTAAGTGCAACTTCCTGTCTAGTAAAATACCTAAGTATTTTGCGCTTTCAGGGAATTTCAATACCCCCAAGGAGACTGGTGTAACTCGAGGTACCTTATTTCACCTGGTGTAAAAAACTAGTTCCGTCTTGGTCGGGTTAACACCAAAACCATTACCTGAAGCCCATCTTGCGGTTGTATGAAGGACCTGCTGTAGGATGTCTCTGAGAGTATGCAGAAACTTCCCTCTAACAGCTATTGCCACAGTCAGCCGATGAAACCACATTGAATTTAGCATAGTGTAAGCACGGAAGCAATGTTTACTCAAAATACTGTTGAGTGTCTCTACGTTAGCAGGACCAATTCCAAGATGTTGAAAGCAAGGCTTATTCGATAGTTAAGGGAAAACCTTGATATTGTGCGAGTTAGCCGATGATGCGTATTCAGTGTATTCAGCCACGCTCATAGTTCCCATATTGCCATTATTTCGGCTTGACAGACACTGCAGGTATCTGGTAGTCTGTGAGCAATATCCAAACTAAGTTCTTCACAGTGTACTCCGAAGCCAACCTTTTCATTAAGCTTCGAGCTATCCGTATAGAAGTGGAGATGGTTTCTAATACCTGGTATTCAGTCAACCCATTCATCTCTGGCTGGAATCATAGTGATGTGGTTCTGGTTGGAACTTCTCTCGCCACAATATTAATCGGCAGTATGTATATGGAGTAGGGCTTGTAGAGACTCATCGTTGTAGTCCTTAAGGCTCCGCTTATGCTCAGGCAGACAGTTCTCTGAATCTTTGATAGTAGTTGGTGATGGTTAGTTTGTCAGTTGCCGTCCACCACGCTACAATGCCGAATAACAGTATAGGACGATCTACTGCTATATATACACAATGGACGATTTTAGGAGAGAGGCCCCACAGCAACCCTACAGCCTTTTTGCAGGAATAAATGGCGACGTTGGCCTTCCTTACATGTCCCGTTAAGTCTAAATAACATTTTCCTATCTAGAATTATTCCTAAAAATTTAGAAGACTAGATCAGTTCCACTTATCCGACGTGGCGGGTCCACATGTGGGGCATTATTCATCCTAGTAAAGAGAACAAATTTGGTTAACGCCCAAGCCGCTGCTTCTGGCCCATCTAGCCAACTTGTTCAGAGCCACCGGTAGGATGTCTCTGAGGACGTTGCGAATTTGCCACTCACTGCGATTGCCACGTCGCACAGTGTCGTGATTTCATATAAGAGGTGGCCAAAAATAGAAGGAGCCGACGCAGGTTAATGAAATTTTGCATAAGTCGTTTTTTTCGGTCGGAAAGAATAAAAACGAAGTTTTGGAAAAATTGACTAAAGGACAGATATAGCCCCGATATGTATGTTTTGTCCGATTTGTCTCTTTAGCCTTATAGAAGCTGTACTTTACATCCAATTGTTTTGAAATTTAGCTGAAAGAGTTTCTTGACCCATAGACCAGTATTGCCGAATTTCAAGAAAATCGGGTCAGATCTAGATAAAGCTCCCATATATATGTTTAGTTCGATTTGGCTACAGAACGAATCGTTTGTAAAGAAAACAGCCTCAAATTTTTAAGTTCACCTTCATTTTCAATTTTGATTTGTTTTTAATTTTCGTTTATTTTTTGGATTTTTATCACATATGCATTTTGGACAAAATAGTAAATGTTCAAAAAACGATTTAGTTTTCCATAATATATTTACAGCAAATCATAATACCTTTTAACACATTGCGAAATGAACTTTTTATTTATTTGAGATAATATGTAATAAATACAGATATACTCGTAAGTACGAACAAATATACTACTCACTATGCTGTTAACTTTTGGTCTAAAATGGTCCATTTGTGTGGGAGGTACCAAAAAGAGAGTGGCCACTTTTCCCATTTTTCTTGGCGTGTTAGCGACTAGCAAACTAATACTATGTGTGAAATTTCTGAAGATTCGAGTAAGTAGTATAGAAGTTATTAAACAGACAGACAAACAGACACACTGACGGACGGATGGACGGACGGACATTGCTCAAATGACTTAAAATTACCCAAAACGGATATCCGCCGAACATACTTAGGGTCTTAGTTCACTCCTTCGACGTGTTACACTTTTGGCTCGTAGCAAATGATATATACCCTCCTCTCTAAGGTGAGGGGATAAAAAGATTCACCAATAAAATTTGTGCAGAGCTGTGCAGCTGAGACTTATATATGCTAAAATACATACTTATAGCTAAACCAGTAAGGAAAGGCAGGAAGTCGGGCGGGCCGACTATATAATACCCTACACCTCCCTAACAATGCGATAAGGGTGATTGCGATAATAATTTGGAATAATTGGTAAATGGGTAAGAACATATATATGTGGATATACCTAATTCTGAACCGATAATCGCTAATTTAATCAATATTCGTTCCTAAATTGAGAAACATCTTTCTGGAGACTTTTGTAATGATCGGAAGTAAAGTACAACTTCTATAGCGCTTTGTAACCAAATCAAGAGGAACATATATATGGAGGTTATATATAAATCTGAATCGATTTTCCCTGAATACTCATTCATGTAAAATAGAAACCTCTTTCTGTCGAATTTCGTACTGATCGGATATAAAATACAGTCTCTACAGCGCTTAGATGTCAAATCGGGGGTAACATATATATGGGGGCTATATCAAAATCTGAACCGATTTTCTCCGAATTTGGCAGTATTCCTTCATATAATAAGAAACCTCTTACTGCCGAATTTCGCTGTGATCGGATATAAAATACAGTTTCTACAGCGCTTGAATTTCAAATCGGGGATTACATATATATGGGAGTTATATCTAAATCTGAACCGATTTTCTCCAAATTTGGCAGTATTCCTTCGAGTAATAAGAAACCTCTTTCTGCCGAATTTTGCACTGATCGGATATAAAATACAATTTCTACAGCGCTTACAGGTCTAATCGGGGGTAACTATATATGGGGGCTAAATCTAAATCCGAACCGATTTTCTCCGAATTTAGCAGTATTCCTTCATGTAATATGAAACCTCCTTCTGCCGAATTTCGCACTGATCGGATATAAAATACAGTTGTTACAGCGCTTACATGTCAAATCGGGGGTAACATATATATGAGGGCTATATCTAAATCTGAACCGATTTTCACCGAAGTTAGCAGTATTCCTTCATGTAATAAGAAACCTCTCTTTGTCGAATTTCGCACTGATCGGATATAAAATAACATTTTTACAGCACTTACATATCAAATCGGGGGTAACGTATATATGGGGGCTATATCTAAATCTGAACCGATTTCTTCCAAATTTAACAGTGTTCATTCATATAATAACAAACCTCTTTCTGCCGAATTTCATACTGATCGGGTATAAAATAAAGTTTTTACAGCGCTTACATGTCAAATCGGGGCTAACATATATATGGGGGCTATATCTAAATCTAAACCGATTTTAACCAAATTCAATAGGGATGGTCCTTGGGCCAAAAAAAACATATGTGTAAAGTTTCGACGAGATCGGATCATAGTTGCGACCTGTACTTTGATTACAAGAATACATGCACAGACAGACGGACAGACTGACAGACGGACATAGCTAAATCAACTCAGAAAGTGATTCTAAGTCGATCGGTATAATAAACGATGGGTCTATTTATTCTCCTTTTTGGTGTTACAAACAAATGCACAAAGTTATAATACCCTGTACCACAGTGTGGTGTAGGGTATAAAAATATCAAAAAATTGGAGAGATGTTTTTTGATGTTTTTATACCCTACACCACACTGTGGTACAGGTTATACCCTATACCACACTATGGTACAGGGTATTATAACTTTGTGCATTTGTTTGTAACACCAAAAAGGAGAATAAATAGACCCATCGTTTATTATACCGATCGACTTAGAATCACTTTCTGAGTTGATTTAGCTATGTCCGTCTGTCTGTCTGTCTGTCCGTCTGTGCATGTATTCTTGTAATCAAAGTACAGGTCGCAATTATGGCCCGATCTCAACGAAACTTTACACATATCTTTTCTTTGGCCCAAGGACGATCCCTATTGAATTTGGTTAAAATCGGTTAAGATTTAGATATAGCCCCATATATATGTTAGCCCCGATTTGATATGTAAGCGCTGTAAAAACTTTATTTTATATCCGATCAGTATGAAATTCGGCAGAAAGAGGTTTCTTATTATATGAATGAACACTGTTAAATTTTGAAGAAATCGGTTCAGATTTAGATATAGCCCCCATATATACGTTACCCCCGATTTGACATGTAAGCGCTGTAAAAATGTTATTTTATATCCGATCAGTGCGAAATTCGGCAAAGAGAGGTTTCCTATTACATGAAGGAATACTGCTAAATTCGGAGAAAATCGGTTCAGATTTAGATATAGCCCCCATATATATGTTACCCCCGATTTGACATGTAAGCGCTGTAAAAACTGTATTTTATATCCGATCAGTGCAAAATTCGGCAGAAAGAGGTTTCTTATTACATGAAGGAATACTGCCAAATTCGGAGAAAATCGGTTCAGATTTAGATATAGCTCCCATATATATGTTACCCCCGATTTGACATGTAAGCGCCGACTGTATTTTATATCCGATCAGTACGAAATTCGACAGAAAGTGGTCTTTTTACATGAATGAGTATTCAGGGAAGATCGGTTCAGATTTATATTAAAGCTCCATATATATGTTCCTCCTGATTTGGTATCAAACCGCTATAGAAGTTGTATGTTTTATTTCCGATCATTAAAATTTTCCAGAAAGATGTTTCTCAATTTAGGAACGAATATTGCTTAATTTAGCGATTATTGTTTCAGAATTACATAATATGTTTCTACCCATTTACCAATTATTCCAAATTATTATGGCAATGACCCTTATGGCTTATAGGGAGGTGTAGGGTATTATATAGTCGGCCCCGCCCGACTTTCTGCCTTTCCTTACTGGTTTTTTAATTGTCTACGAAAGTTTGTGTATATTGTCAAAACCTGACTTCACGCAAGACCTGTCTTCTTTCTAACGGTACATCACATATGATCAATATTTGTAAACTATAACAGTGTTGCAATTGTAGCAATATGTATCACACTTGCATTTCAATGGCATTTTGTACCAACCGTTAACAAAAAATTTTAATTTAACCTCTTGTTACTGGATACGAAATTTTATTGTGTTTCTTAACAATTATCATTTTGCAAACAAACCATAACTTTGAGCCACAATAACTCAAAAACTGCTGAATTTTTTTGGATATTATTTTACACTTTTTTTAGTTGTTGTGTTTTTCATAAAATTGTGTAAAAAAAAATCAACAATTTCAACATCAGCTTACCATTTTTGGCCACGCTCGTGACACTGTGCGTCGTCCGCATATGCCACGACTTTGCAGCCACAACGTTATAGATCAAGCAAGATTTTATCACGCTAGGTTCCAAATTAGGGGAGCCAGTACTCCTCCTTGTGGGGTTCCTCTGTGTACAAACCTTGTTGGAGTTGTGGACCAAAGACACGCCGTTATGCGTCTTCTGTTGAGCAGGCTTTGAATTAGTCTAATCATGCTAGAGTTTACCTTTAGATGTGACAGTGCCGCAATTACCGCATCTGAGTGAATGTTGTTAAAAGCTTCTTTTATGTCGAGAAATGCCACCATGGTGAATTCCTTGAAATGTTAGGACGATTCGACGATATTGTAAGCATGTTTTTCTCCCGACAGGAGTTTTGTATCCAGGTTTTCCTAATGAAATAATCTAAAAGTCTTTCCAGACCTTTTAATAGGAAGGAGGATATGCTAATTGGTCTGAAGTCTTTTGGCCTAGTGTGTGATATCTTTCCCGCTTTGGGTCTGAATTCCTTTTTGGCATCCCTCTATCGATTCGGGATGTATGAAAACCTGATAGAGCCTACGTTTTCTGAATTTCTGCTGCAGTAATGCCGTCTGTTCAAGGTGACAAAGCTGTTAATAGCCCAGCTTTTTTGGTCCAGTTATTTGCCTCTTTCTGTAAATAACCAACTGTACAGGGTGAAGCAGATAGTATCTTCCTCAACCTTGCCGCGTTGGAGACCTTTTGTACCAAGAGCGTCTGAGCCTCCCTAAGCTACTTCTGATACATCTTGATTTGCTCTTTATAGGCATTCCACCCATTAGCGACCCCTGTAGATTTCCCCTTGTTGCAGGTCTTTTTTCCTAGCCGTTAGTTCAGAAGTCCACCATTGAGGTTTAGTATCTCTTTTTCAGCGAATTTGAACTCAATATAATGGTGATCTCAGAATGAGTGGTCTTCCAGTACATTCCACATAATAATTTTGTCTGACAGCCGGTCAGTAGCAAACGTTACGTCGAATACTTCTTGTCTGTCTTTAATTGTAAAGGTCGGTTTATTACCTATGTTACAAATAGTTAGGTTGGTAGTTAGATAAAAGTCAAGAAGCGAATCACCCCTATTGTTTATATCCGTACTACCCACATATAGTATGGCGAGCATTCATGTCTCTCGCCAATAATCAGCTCGAGCTCGTCAGACGTTGCTTCTTCTACTACTTCCCTGAGTAGAGAATAGAGGGTACTACAGCCTCATAAGGCTAGTAACTGGAGACCACTCAATATATGCGGTTAAAGATCTCCAGTCTAGCAGCTGTTTGGTCCTTACCACTTAAATTAGTCAAGAGAAAGATACTTAGATCTTTCCTGGCCAAAATGAAGGTTCTTGGAGTGCCTTCACAGCTGGCCACAAGCAGTTTAAAGTTGGGTGTCCTGATACGACGATGTCTACTGCACCTATGGACAGGCGCAGCAGTAGAACCGCTGAGGCTGCTTTAGCGTGATGAAGGTTAATATGTAGAATTTTTACCATCATTGGTAATCGACAGATTAACATCCACCCCGACAAGGGTGTTATCGAACTCTTCGTCCATATCATCGAGAAGCATGTCCCTTCCAGATGCGCCAAAGAGTCCGGAGACTCCCCTCAGCCCATCAGCGTCCGATGTAGAGCTTTCATCCTCAGAAAAGGACGTTACAGATTTTCTAAGTCACCTAAAACAATGGGCGTGGGGACCTCCGCACTTCCAAAAAGCAGTGCTTGCATACCTTCAGGACTATAAACTCGAAACCATATTGCAGAGTTGCACTTGCACGTTGTAAAGGGTCCGCTATCTAACGTTTTTTTATTTCAACTAGTGCTTATTTCGTGAATGGTAACACTTACCTCATGTCTGATTTGACAGATAATTAGTTTTATCCTTCCGCTGAACGAATATGGTTCTGTATACGCCTAAACAAGTGGGCCTGCGATCGACTTACAGAAGATGCCGATTTTGCCAAAAAATCATCTTTTCAGATGAAGCTCATTTTGATCTTGGCGGGTATGTAAACAAGCAAAATTGTCGCATTTGGGGCACAGAAAACCGCACGCATACATTGAAAAGCCGATACACCCAAAACGAGTCACTGTTTGGTGCGGATTTTGGTCCAGAGGCATAATTGGGCCATTTTTCTTCGAAAATGAGCAAGTGGCCGTTACAGTCAATGGCGATCGTTATCGGGCCATGTTGAACGAATTTTTGTTCACAAAAATTTAAGAGGAGGATATTGGCAAAATTTGGTTTCAACAGGACGGCGCTACGTGCCACACAGCCGAAGCTAAACTCGATGTTTTGCGCGATGTTTTCAAAAAAAAAAGTTATTTGACGCACCCTTCGGCAGACCAGGATTGGAATCTTTTATTATCTCTAATATGTCAGCCGTGTTGGAGGGCTCTTCTGTAACCCAGGTGATGGCTCTAGGGTGACTAGGGATGTTGTTTTTTCGACAACATCCAACTGGGCACCCGGCCACACCTCACCCGCTCGACTCAGAGCAGCCTTATACAGGTCTACTGATCTGGCATCACCGAAATATAAGAGCTTTCCTCTCGCCTGATGCCATCCTGCATCGTTGCAGATTGGTGGTTTGCCATGCATTTCTCTACGGACATTGAGGTAATGAGATGTTATGGCTGATTGCACATGGCTCCATTTATCCTTGCTACTTCTGTTATAACGGCCACACTAGACTCTCCTTCGTCACTTCATTGAGGGGCTTGGTAAGTGTGCAGTTGATGGTGACATTAGGGCCTCTTGCCCTTTTCGAAGGCAGGTGATCTGATTCTTTTGACTTTATTAGCCGTTAACACAGCGGTTTGCGGCTCTTTCAGCCGGCTGATTGGCCTTAGAGGCATCTATGACGCCTTTAGCCCAGGTAAGTGACTCTTTTTGTTTTTCGGTAAGAGCCAAAACCTCAACAGCCTCCAACTTCGTCAAACAAGACTTTTTCCCATCACCGTACCACCTGTTGTGAGTACTGGGGGGAAATTTACACTATTTTTGGTGTGGTCGGCTTTGGTCAAGACCAACGGACGGGCAGTCGGTTGATTGGGGAACCCAGGTCCATCGGAACATGAAGCCATCCCCGTCAAGATAATTTATTAATTTCTTTGTCTGTTTTAGTTTGGTTCTACGATGTAGGCCTTCCAGACTTTGTACAGATTTTTTGCGATAAACACGTCCTTTCAGTTCGACTGATCAGCAACGACAACGACTTTTGACTTTTGACTGTCACATCCTTTTGTTTTGTTTTTGCATCTCATCGCTACATTTGAATTTATTTTGAATCATAACTCAACCCTAATACACCTCGACATTCGAATTTGTTGGTCATATTTTTGACATCTCTCGCTTCGTTTAAAAAAATTTGAATTTCGTGAATTTATTTGAACTTAGGCGTTTTCGTGATCGGGATTCGAATCTTTTTGAATTAATCGCCCAAATCCATTTCACAAATTCATCGCAGCCATTCATTACACAGTGCAACACGAAAATTAATCTTAGCCACATTTTTGTAGTTGATCCCTGAATTTTGAACGGTTTGCTACCTATGGACCTGAACAGGGGAAAAAATCGAATTTTTAAAGTTTTTTGCGATTTTGACCTTGAAGATGATTTTTTTATTTCATATGTTCACAATTTTTGTTCTTGAGAAAAATTATCACTTGAGAAATTTATCACTTTTTTCCAAAAATGACACCGAGTGTGTTGTGTTCGCGGTGTTCCCTAATGGCCCTTATTGTTCTTCAGGGAGGCGCCTTTCGCTTCGCGAGGGTATTTACTCCATTTTCCTTGCATCACTACATCACTAACACTGATCACTACGTGAACACACACATCGTTCCCCCACTACTGAGCTATCGTTGTTGTTGTAATTCGTTTGGAGTTTGGCATAGAAGGGATTTCGTCGCAGCGCCTACTCTCACGCTGGCAAACCCCCACATACACAGAATACAAACGTTTTAGTTCAGTTTTAATTTAATTTAGTTTTAATTAGTTTAAAAAAGAATAAAAACAAATAAATCTTAAATTAACTTTTGTTAAAAAATACTAACTTTTGCTGAAATATTTCACAACATTTTAGCCATGGAATAATTTTGGTCCAATTTCAGTTAGTCGTTCGAATTGTTATTTTCCAAATTTCGAATATTTTCACCGGATTATGTCTACGTTTTTTATCCCCTCACCTTAGAGAGGAGGGTATATATCATTTGCTACGATCCAAAAGTGTAGCACATCGAAGGAGTGACCTAAGACCCTAAGTATGTTTCGGCGGATATCCGTTTTGGGCCATTTTAAGTCAAATGAGCAATGTCCGTCCGTCTGTCTGCTGGCTGGTGCGCACGATAACTCTCGAAAGGAGTAACCGATTGAGTCCAAATTTCGTATGTGGTAATATTTTCTTCTATCTCCGGCTAAGTTCGAAGATGGGCCTTATTGGTCCACTCCTTCTAGTACCTCCCCCACAAATGGTTAACATTTAGTGAAATATTGATTATTTAATAACTTCTATACTACTTATTTGAATCCTCTCATAGTATAAGTTTATTAGTCACTATTACCTCGAGAAAAATAGGCGAAGTTGCCGCGCACCTTTTGGTACCTACCATACAAATGGACAATTTTGAACCAAAAGTTAATAGCTTATAACTTTATTAAAAGTGCATACAAAGACTTGAAATGTTGTACAGTGTAATGGTTTAATAGTACCTACAATATAGTAAAAAATGGACAATATTGCCACGCTCCTTTTGGTACCTCCCCTACAAATGGACCAATTTGTACCAAAAGATACCAGATTATAATTTTAATACCAGTGCATACAAATACTTGAAATTTTGTATAGTGTAATGTTTTTATAGTACCTATAGTCCAGAGAAAGATGGGCGTTGTTGGCCCGCCCCTTTTAGTACTTCCCACACAAATGGACCTTTTTGTACAAAAAGTTAACACCTCATAACATTAATACCAGTACATATAAATACATGAAATTTTGTACAGTGTAATGCTTTTATAGTACCTAGTGTCCAGAGAGAAGTGACCGTTATTGGGACGCCCCTTTTGGTACCTCTCACACACATTGACCATTTTGTAACGAAAGTAAACAGCTTATAACTTTAATACCAGTACGTACTTTAAAGTCATTAAATGCAATTTAAATTGATTATAATTTAAATAAAACAAAAATATAAATGAATTTACTAAAATATTTTAGACTCATGGTGAGGGGATTCATTAGTCGGTTTACCCGACTAAACTTTATTACTTGTTATGTTAACAATGTGCTTCATTTTGTTAATCTATATATATAGAATTGTTGCGTGACTGGTTGACTGATTGGCTGACTGATTGACTGACTGATCATCGCCCAGGCCAAACGGCTGAAGCTAGAACCATGAAATTTGGTGGGAGGGTAGTCCTTAGGACGTAGACGAGCAATAAGGCGGGATTTTTCGAAATTCGTACTATTAGCCGTACAATGGGGCAAAGATGATCGTTGCTGATCATTCGCAGTGAACGGACGTGTTTATTACATAGCGGATAGTTACCAGTACCTATTACGCAATAGCAAAAATCTGTACAAAGTCTGTAAGGCCTACATCGTAGTACCTATTACGGTCTAATACAGACAAAATTAAAATAAATTCTCTTGACGGGGATGCCTTCGTGTTCCGATGGAGCGCGGTTCCCCAATCGTCCGACTGTCCGTCCGTTGGTCTTGGCCAAAGCCGACCACACCAAAAATGGTGAAAATCTCCCCCAAGTACTCACAACAGGTGGTGCGGTGAGGGGAAAACGTCATGTCCGACCGTCAAAACGGAAGCACAATGAGCATCGTGTAGCGCTCAGAGTTTTGACGAAGTTGGAGGCTGTTGAGGTTTCGGCTCTTACCGAAAAACAAAAAGAGTCACTTACCTGGGCTAAAGGCGTCATAGATGCTTCTAAGGCCAATGAGTCGGCTGAAAGAGCCACAAATTCAGCTGTGTTAACGGCTAATAAAGTAAAACGAATCAGATCACCTGATGAACCCCTGCCTTCGAAAAAGGCAAGAGGCCCTAATGTCACCATCAACAGGACACTCACCAAGCCCTTCAATGAAGTGGCGAAGGAGAGTCTAGTGATGGCTGTTATAGACAGAAGTAGTGAGGATGGATCCATCCTCAAGGACAAATGGAGTCATGTACAATCAGCCATTATGGCTCATTACCTCGATGTCCGTAGAGAAATGCCGGGCAAACCACCAATCTGCAACGATGCAGGATGGCATCAGGGGAGAGTAAAGCTCTTACATTTCGGTGATGCCAGATCAGTAGACCTTTATAAGGCTGCTCTGAGTCGAGCGGGTGAGGTGTGGCCGGGTGCCCAGTTGGATGTTGTCGAAAAAAACAACATCCCTAGTCACCCTAGAGCCATCACCTGGGTTACAGAAGAGCCCTCCAACCCGGCTGACATCTTAGAAATAATAAAAGATTCCAATCCTGGTCTGCCGGCCCATAATTGGAGAATCAGCAAGGTGGGTGAGGCGGATGGTAAAAAGCGGCAGGTCAATCTTATCCTAAATGCTGAATCCACCTCCCATATACAAAGTGCGAGTGCAACCCTACAATATGGCTTCGAGACTATAGTCTTGAAGATATACAAGCAGGATATAACTCCCACTGCAGAAGGTGAGTCGTCCACCGTGGCACTTTCTGTAAGTGCGGAGGTAGCCACGCCTATTATTTCTGGTGACTCCAACTCTAACAGAAGATCTGTAACGTCCTACTCTGAGGACGAAAGCTCTACTTCTGACACAGAGGGGCTGAGGGGAGTCTCCGGACTCTTTGACGCATCTGGCGGGGATATGCTTCTCGACGATACGGACGAAGAGTTCGATAACACCCTTGTCGGGGTGGATGTTAATCTGTCAATTACCAATGATGGTAAGAATTCTACAGATTAACCTCCATCACGCTAAAGCAGCCTCAGCGGCTCTATTGCTGCGCCTGTCCACAGGCGCAGTAGACATCGTCCTGATACAGGAGCCCTACGTAGTGGGAGGAAGGGTGTGCGGTATTAGGACACCCAACTTTAAACTGCTTGTGGCCAACTGTGAAGGCACTCCAAGAACCTGCATTTTGGCCAGGAAAGATCTAAGTATCTTTCTCCTGACTAATTTAAGTGGTAAAGACCAAACAGCTGCTAGCCTGGAGATCGGTAATCGCATATATTGGGTGGTCTCCAGCTACTTGCCTTATGAATCTGTAGTACCGACTGCTCTATTCAGGGAAGTAGTAGAAGAAGCAACGTCTGACGAGCTCGAGCTGATTATTGGCGCAGACACGAACGCTCATCATACTATCTGGGGTAGTACGGATATAAACAATAGGGGTGATTCGCTTCTTGACTTTATTCTAACTACCAATCTTAGTATTTGTAACATAGGTAATAAACCGACCTTCACAATTAAAGACAGACAAGAAGTACTCGACGTAACGTTTGCTACTGACCGGCTGTCAGACAAAATTATTGGGTGGAATGTACTGGACGACCACTCATTCTCAGATCACCATTATATTGAGTTCAAACTCGCGGAAAAAGCGCCTAAACCCGCCGTCCACAGAAATGTAAGGAAGACAAAGTGGCATCTGTATGAGAAGAATTTCAAGAAAGTCCTCAACTCTAAACTTCCGTACGAACCGAATGACAAAGCCGGTCTGGATAATCTGGTCGATCATATCACCATATCATTCAATAGATCCCTTGAAGAAGCCTGTCCAAAAACAAGGTACAAGGGTAAAGCTAAACCCCAATGGTGGACTTCTGAGCTAACGGCTATGAAAAAGACCTGCAACAAGCTATTCAATAAGGCTAAATCTACTGGGGTCGCTAATGATTGGGATGCCTATAAAGAGCAACTTAAGATCTATAAGAAGGAGCTTAGAAAGGCGCAAAGGCGCTCTTGGTATACCTTCTGTGGTGAAGTGGAAAAGGTCTCCGACGCCGCTAGGCTGAGGAAGATATTATCTGCTTCACCCTGTACAGTGGGATATTTACAGGATGAGGCAAATAACTGGACCAAAAACAGCGAGCAGTCGCTCAATGTACTGCTCGACACACATTTCCCGGGGAACTCTGTAACAGAACCCGAGGATCAGCAGGACCAACAAGAGTGCGAGTGGACTGCGAGCGTCGCTAGCTTCTTGACTGAGAGATCCAGAATAAGCTGGGCTATTAACAGCTTTGAGCCCTTCAAGTCACCTGGACCAGATGGCATCACTCCAGCAGAAATGCAGAAAATGTTAAAGTACATTATCCCCTGGCTGGAGAAAATTTATGTAGGCTGTATCAGGCTTTCATACGTCCCGAATCGATGGAGGGATAACAAAGTGGTATTCATACCTAAAGCGGGAAAGATATCACACACTAGGCCAAAAGACTTCAGACCAATTAGGCTATCCTCGTTCCTATTGAAAGGTCTGGAAAGACTTTTAGATCATTTCATTAGGGAAAACCTGGATACAAAACTCCTGTCGGGGAACCAACATGCTGACAACAAGGGCAAGTCTACTGAATCAGCCCTGCACGAACTTGTGAGCACTATCGAATCGTCCCTGCATTTCAAGGAATTCACCATGGTGGCATTTCTTGACATAGAAGGGGCTTTTAACAACATTCACTCCGATGCGGTAATTGCGGCACTCTCACATCTAATAGTTAACACTAGTTTGATTAGACTAATTCAAAGTCTGCTCACCAGAAGACGCATAACAGCATGTCTAGGGTCCACAACTCTAACAAGGTATGTAAACAGAGGAACCCCGCAAGGAGGAGTACTGTCTCCACTAATTTGGAACCTAGCGGTGAATGAAATCCTGCTAGATCTAGAACGTTGTGGCTGCAAGGTCGTGGCATATGCGGACGACGTGGCAATCGCAGTGAGTGGCAAATTCGTAAACGTCCTCAGAGACATCCTACAGGTGGCTCTGAACAAGTTGGCTAGATGGGCCAGAAGCAGCGGTTTGGGCGTTAACCCCAACAAGACAGAATTGGTTCTCTTTACTAGGATGAATAATGTCCCACATGTGGACCCTCCACCTCGGATAAATGGAACAGATCTAGTCTTTTCTGAAAGTGCAAAATTTTTAGGAATAATTCTAGATAGGAAAATGTTATTTAGACTTAACGTATTGGAACGTGTAAGGAAGGCCAACGTCGCCTTATATTCCTGCAAAAAGGCTGTAGGGTCGCGGTGGGGACTCTCTCCTAAAATCGTCCACTGGATATATATAGCAGTAGTTCGTCCAATACTGTTATACGGTATTGTGGTATGGTGGACGGCAACTGACAAACTAACCATTACCAACCTACTAACAAAGGTTCAGAGAACTGCCTGCCTGAGCATAAGCGGAGCCTTAAGGACTACAGCGACCGAGTCTCTACAAGCCCTACTCCATATACTGCCGATTAATATTGTGGCGAGAGAAGTTGCAACCAAAGCGGCAATAAGATTAAACTGCTTATCAATGTGGAGGTACAAGAACTATGGTCACATGAGGATATCAAAGTGTAGTGCTATGGTAACCGACCGAGTGGACTATATACCAACAGTGTACACCTTCGAGAGAAATTACATCACTATGATTCCCGCCAGAGATGAATGGGTCGGCAGAATACCAGGTAATATAAACCATCTCCACTTTTACACGGATGGTTCGAAGCTTGATGAAAAGGTTGGCTTCGGAGTACACTGTGAAGAACTTAGTCTGGATATAGCTCACAGACTACCAGATACCTGCAGTGTCTATCAAGCCGAAATAATGGCAATATGGGAAGTCGCCAAGTGGCTGAGTCGCAACATAGTAACCAACAATGGCGTTGTCATTTACTCGGACAGCCAGGCTGCCATCAATTCTCTGGAGGCAACATCCCTAAATTCACAAACAGCCCTCGACTGCCGCAGATCTCTTAACGAGATGGCTGAGCAGTTTAATATACACCTCATATGGGTGCCTGGGCATAGGGATATCCCGGGGAACTGCAAAGCCGATGAACTTGCTAGGAAAGGGACGACATTACAAATTCTCGAAGAATTTGCATATATTGGTGCGCCACTATCCACGTGCAAGCTTTGGCTTAGGCAAGAGGCAATCAGGCAGTCCAACGAAAGATGGACAGAAATCGGCACCTGCAGGGTAGCTAGACAAATCTGCCCAAGGTATGACCTGAGAAGGTCAAAATATCTTCTCGCACTAGAGAGGAAACGATTGTCTACGTTAGTACAGGTTCTGACGGGACACTGCTTGATCGGCGAACACGCCAAAAGATTGGGTATTGAGTCCAATGACTTCTGCCGAAGCTGTGGAGATGAGGAAGAAGTGGAGAGCATTGAACACTTGCTTTGCGACTGTCCCGCTTTGAGTAAACGACGACTGGATATACTGGGGTCGGCCTTTTTAGGCAGCCTAACAGATCTTTCCAGTACTGATATTCGTACTATCGATAAATTTATATATCAAACAGGTTGGTTTCGATGAGGGGCATTTCAGCCCGTGGTAACACTAGGGACCTAAACTGGTCTATGTGAGCTTGTAAAAAAATACGGCTGCCACCCTAACCTAAACCTAAACCTAATCTATGGGGCAAAAAAGGATAAATATGGTACCACCACCAAATCTAAACGAAATTAGCTAGAATCTTGAGATTTGGTATGAGGGTAGCCCTTAGGAGGTAGACTCAGAAATTGGCAGGATTTTTCGAAATTCGAACATTTACGCACACAGTGGGGTAAAAGGTGATAAATGTGGTACATCAGCCAAATCTAAATGACAAGAGCTAGAATCATGAAATTTTGTGTGAGGGTAGCCCTTATGAGGTAGACTGCGAAATTGACAGGATTTTTCGAAATTCGAACATTTACGTACATAGTGGGGTAAAAAGGAAAAAATGGGATAAATGTAGTACAACAGCCAAATTGAAATGACAAGAGCTAGAATCGTGAAATTTGGTGTGAGGGTAGCTCTTATGAGGTAGTCTCGGAAATTGACAGGATTTTTCGAAATTCGAACATTTACGTGCACAGTGGGGTAAAAAGGGAAAAATGTGGTACAACAGCCAAGTCCAAATGGCAAGACCTAGAATCGTGAAATTTGGTGTGAGAGTAGCTCTTGGGACGTAAACAAGAACAAGGAGCGATTTTTTTTAAAAATTTAGGGACACAGTGGGACAGAAAGGTATAAATATGGTACCACCGCCAAATTTAAAGCCTAAAATTAGAATGGTGAAAATTGAAGCGAGTGATGTCTTTATGACAACGAATCGGGGTATTCAGTTTTTTTTGTATTCGTGGTTTTCGGGGCACAGTCGGGCAAAAAGTGTAAAATATAGTACAGTGGCTTAAAAATGTCAAACATGGATCAATGGTTCCAGGGCAACTTTTGGAACATAAATAGAGATTGGAAGTGATTTTTAGTAACTCTAACTTTAAGAGGCACACTGGGACAAGACATGGGGAAAGACCCTTCTTCTGCCAAAATTGGAACTTAAACATGAGATATGAATAGTTTATATGGATTTAGGAGCACTGTGGTCAAAAACGGTTAAATAGTGGAGTGGAAAAATATGATTAAATAAAATTTGTTAAATATGGTACAGTGGGGTAAAAATTTTGTACAGTGAGATAAAGAGTTCAATGGGGCACAGTTGTGCAAAAAGGGTTAACTATGGTACGGTGGGGTAAAAATAGTTATATGTATATGGTAAAGTGGGATAAAATGGGTTAAAAATGGTACAGTGGGGCAAAAAGCGTTAACTATGGAACGGTGGGGCAAAAATGTATTGACTGTGATACAATGTGGCAAAAAGTGTGACAAAAATGGTTAACTATACAGTACAGTGGGGCATAACTGTGTTAAATATTGTACAGTGGAGCAAAGAGCGTTAAATATGGTACAGTGGGGCAAAAACTGTTAAACATGGTACAGTGAAACAAAGGGTTTAATATAGTACAGGGGGGCACAATTAGTTGAATATGGTAAAGTGGAACAAAATGGGTTAAATATGGTACAGTGGGACAAAAAGCTTTAACTATGGAACAGTGGGAAAAAAATGTGTTAGAATGGTACAGTGGGTCACAAATGGTTAATTATGGTACAGTATGCAAAAATGGTTACAGTGGGCACAAATAGTAAAATATGGTAACGTGCAACAAAATGGCTTAAGTATGGTACAGTGGGGCAAAAAGCGTTTACTGTGGAACAGTGGGGCAAAAATGTGTTAACAATGGTACAGTGGGACAAAAATGGTTAAGTATAGTGGACAAAATATAGTAGCACAAAAAGGTGTTAAATTTGATTCAGTGGACCCAAAACGGTTAAATATGGCGCAGTGGGTCAAAAAGCGTACATTTAGTACAGTGGGTAAAAATATGGATGCAGGGAGAGAGGGTAAGTTAAATATGAAATAAGAATGTTTTTTTTTCTAAATTTATGCTTTTAGTAGCACTGTGGTGCAGAAAGGTTAAAATTATGATGCAGTTTGGGCAAGCAAAAATTGTTCAATATGTTACAGAGGGGGAAAAATGTGTTAAATATGGTTTAGTGGAGCAAAAAGGGTTAAATATGGTACGGTGAAGCAAAAACGTTAAATACGGTAAAATGGTTAAATGTGGTAAGTGGGAAAAAAGGGAACAAAATAGTCTCAGATATGTATAAAAATTCGTACTTTAGAAGAACAGTGTAATAAAAAGTGTTTAATATGGAAAAGTGGTGCAAAAGGTTTTGAATGAGTGCAAAGGTAGCTCTTACAGCATAAACCAAAGCTAAGAAATTGTTTTTTCAAATTGGTTCTTCTACTTAAACAGTGGGGAAAAACAAGATAAATAAATGGCACAGATAGGGGACAAAAATGTTGAAATACGGCCTAAGCTTGCGAATTTGGATCTTGAAATATAAATTATCATTTTAAAATATTGTACAATCGTGCAAAGTGGTTAATTATGACACACTAAAGGTTAAATGTGGTACAATGGAGCGATTGTCTTTAGATTTTTAAATTCGTACCTTTATAGACACAGTGGGACAAACATGGTTTTATATTGCACCAGGGTGTGAATGTAGCTATTGGAACATAAACAAGGGGAAAGTTGCTAACGTATGAACCAAAAAATAAAAGTATCAAATCTTCTTCATTTTGCATCATATGTAATAAACATGTCATTTTGAAAGAAAGAGGTATAGCTATTTTACAGTACCCTAAACAGAAAATAGATAAAAGATGGGGGCTGCGAAGCGCACCGGGTTAAAGCTAGTATTTTATATGAGGCATCTTCCTATGTTATTATTAAAATATCCCGGGATACATTTTAAAAAACCCCTGTGTAATAAGTGTCGTATGGTTGACCGACTAATCGCATTCATAAATTACAATCACGGTGGCAAGGCTGGTTACACTTGTCATCGTAACATGCCGACGGCCGTCAGTCAATCATTGACCAACAAGCGAGAAAAACCGCATGTAATAAAATACGGAATTTGTAAACGAATTAAATTGTTTAATTTATCTGACTTAAAACATGGTGTCAGAAGTAAAGAAAATATTACACTAAAATACTGGAGTTCTTTATGACTAATAGTCTATTGTAAAAAAAGGAATAATTGCTACATACAAAATGGCGGATTATAGCAATGAACGCATGCCACCTTCGATTGATGGGGCAAATTTAGCATTGCTTTGGCCTGGATGGGAACAGCACTTTTTAATATATATGGCTGGAAAACAATTTCTGGATAAATCAGAACATGTCAAAATTGCCCAATTTCTACTGATCGGTGACAAACACATTATTGACATTTATAACGCATTATACCCAAATGATGGTACAATTGATGCTTTCCTGGGAAAAGAACAACAAGCCCATAATGCGCAAAGAAGTGCTATAACTGTGGCAGCAATTTCACATCAAATCATCTTCGAGTGTACAAAGCAACGAGTATTACTTACCTGTTTTAATTGCGGCCGTAAGGGCCATTTTCAAAAATTTTGTAAGCGGCAAAAAGGAAGCGTTAGAGAGCTCAACAACATAAGAGGGAAACCAGATGACCAGCGGGAACCAGAGAAAAGCTATAATGGGAGGCAAAAGCTGACATATAATGTTTGCTGGGATGAGGTACCTGTACTAAAACTAGTTGCAGAGTAAGCCAATTTAATGATAATTGTATTTCTAGAATAAGCTTTAATACATTTAGGAAAAACCATATAAGGTGGACCAAGGCTTACCGTATATTTGATGAGGAAGTGACTTTAAAGATTGATACTCGATCGGATATTAATTGTATTCCAGTAGGATTGATTAGAAAATTTGATATTGAATTAAAAGATGAATGGAATAAATTTCCTGTTGTTGATTATAGTGGTAACAGGATTAGGATTGTTGGCACAGTGGAATTGAATTGAGTTGATTTGTTAACGGGTCTTGGACGGTTGGCTGAATTCCTGGTTTTTGATGATACATATGAGCCTTTACTTGGTTTAGGTACTTGTATTGAGTTTGAGCTGGTTATGTTCGACATGTGCCAGGAACGAAAGAGGACCTGGTTAGGAAGTATGGTGATATTTTTGGTGGGTTAGGCAAATTTCTATTACTCTGAAAGATGGTGCTAGACCAGCGCTTCATTACAGGAAACGCATTCCTTTGAGTTTGATTGATAGGGTTAAGACATAGATTGGGAAAATGGTTGATGAGGATGTGATTACGCCAGTAGATTATCCAACACAATGGGTGAATAATATTCATGTTGTGGAAAATCCTGATGGTGGCCTACGGATATTTGGACCCAAAATTGCTCAATGAACAGATACAGTGTGAACATTTGCTGCTTCCAACAGTGGATGATTTCACAACTCAACTGGCTAATAAGAAGTTATTTACTGTCTTGGATCTATCGCGAGGATTTTGGCATATGGAATTGGATGACAACAGTTCTGATTTGACAACCTTTATGACTCCATTCGGAAGGTTTCGATTTTTGAGAGTGCCATTCGGTCTCAATAATGCACCGGAGATGTTTCAACGTGAGATGGTTAGGATTTTCGGTGACATACAAGGCGTATTGATATATTTTGATGATATGGCAATTGTTGCCGAGAACGAAGGAGAACACGATAAAATACTGTTAACGGTTAAAGAGCGTGCTAGGACAAATGGAGTCAGATTTAATCCGGAGAAGATTCAATATAGGAGATCCAAAGTTGTGTTTATGGGTAATATTATTAAGGGTGGCTCGATAAGACCGAAGGGTAAGTATCGAGACGCGATTTTGGCTAGGAGGAAACCGAGTAATAAGGGCGACGTTATACGTTTGCTAGGTTTATTTAAGTATCTTGGGAAGTACATTCCCAATTTATCGCGGGAATCTGCTTAGCTTCGTAAACTGACTTATAATGGTAAGAAATTTGAATGGAATCAGAGACATGAGTAGGAATTTCGTTACTTATTGGAAATTGTGAGTTCAGACCCAGTATTAGTTGCGTACAATTCGAGACAACCTGCAGTGGTGCAGACTGATGTACCACAGGATGGACTTGGGTGTGTTATAATGTAAAGCGGAAGGCCTGTGTCCTATGCTTAGCGCACCTTGTGTAAAAATGAGCTGAAATGGGCTCAGATTGGGAAAGAATTACTTGCGATAGTTTTTGCTTGTGAACGTTTTCATTTTTATTTGCACGGTAGGGAATTTGTAGTGGAAAGCGATCATAAACCCTTGGAGACCCTAGTTAAACGTGATATCGATGATGTCACCTCACGGTTACAGATAATGCTGATGTTTTTGCTCAAATATCCGGAAATGCAAGTTTTATACAAACCAGGAATGGATATGCTTGTAGCCCATTGTCTTTCATGTGCTGCTCAACTACCCGATGTACAAGGAACTCGGAGATGGAGGCCATTATTCACTCCGTGACTAGGTCTGCATGTTTGTCCGAAGACAACTACAAAATTTATCGTTCCGCGATTGAAAGTGACGAATGTTATCGCCGACTATGTGGATTTGTTGAAGGACAGAAATTTTACAAATACAAATCGGAAATGCACTACGAAATGGGTTATTGTTTCGAGACCATAGATTGATAATACCGACAAACTTACAGGAAAAGATAGCCAAGTGGTTGCACTCACCTCATCTAGGAATAGAGAAAAGACTGTCACGTGCAAGGATGCTATATTTTTGGCCAGGAATGAACTCGCGGTTGAAGGAGATTGTTAAGACATGTGCTATATGTGAAACGTTCACTCGTAATTCTGGGAAGGAGACGCTTGTTCAGGACGAACCACCTAGATATCCATTTGATTAGGTTTTCCAGCCCTCGATATCATCAGAGTAATAGGTTGGCTGAGAAGGGTGTGGCCATTGCCAAGAATATACTCAAGCGATTTTATGAGGCGAATGAGGTGGGGCAATTTGACTACCGTATTTTGGAGTATAATTCTACACCGGTGGCCGCTATGCAGTTAGCTCCAGCGCAATTAATTTTTGGAAGGATGCTTAAGACGAGGTTTCCAATTTCAGGGTCTCTGTTGTTGAGAAACAATTTGGATGAAAGCAGAGTCCAGGATAAGATAGCCCAGAAAATGTTGGTCCAAAAATACGACTATAATCGGAACGCAAGAAATTTGTCGAGGTTAAAAATAAATTATAGGGTGATTTTTAAGAAGAGCGGCAAAGAATGGCATTATGGGAGCATTGTAGGAATTGTTGATATTAGGTCATATTATTATGGATAGTTTTGGAAAGCATTTTAGGAGAAATCTAATATTAATTGCCAGAAGTTTTAACAGTGAAATTAAGGGAGATGACATTCTGCTTGAGAATATTGTGGATGAGAAAGAGTCAGTGACTGATAGTACAGGATTTGATGAGATTCGGATAGTACCATCAAGTAGACGGGTGCCGGTGGTACACATATGGATGAGCCCGCGATACCTACGGTTTTTGATGGGACTGACATAAGGGAAGATGAGGACGTGGCTGTTAATGGTGAGGACTCAGGACAATCTGTGAGCGAACAGGAGGAATTAGGGAACGGTTCCCCTATGACGGAATTTAGGTATTATAGAACGCGTAGTGGTCGGTTCAGTCGTCCAGTTTATCGTAGGAATCTTTAGCAATATACCGCAAGCCTTGGGTTAAAACTAATTAATTGATTAGTTTATATACACATATATATAGTTACATCTTGTATTACTTAATAGCTCTTAAGGTAAAGCAATGTCAAAAAAATGAACAACAAAATTGATATTGAACTGAAATCAATTCAATTTCGAATAAGATCAATTGAAATTCGAAGATTTCATTTGAAATTCGAAAAAGGTCAATTGATATTCGAAGATTCCATTTGAAATTCGAAATAAATCAATTGAAATTCGAAATATATCAATTGAAATTCGAAACACATCAATTGAAATTCGAAAAACATCAATTGAAATTCGAAACACATCAATTGAAATTCGAAAAACATCAATTGAAATTCGAAATACATCAATTGAAATTCGAAATACATCAATAGAAATTCGAAAAACATCAATTGAAATTTGAATTTTTCCATTTTAAATTCGTAATACACCCATTGAAATTCGAAAAACAACAATTGATATTCGAAATACATCAATTGAAATTCGAAAATGTAAACAAATCTGTACATTAGATTGGGTAGAATTTATTTAAGCACATTTGCTGACTGAATCTTAACATATATTGTGACGAACAGAAAACATATATGTAGATATTCTTATCTTTTATGAATATTTATTCAAAATTAGTTGAAACAAAACATATTTAAATATTTTAATATTAAAGGTTTAACACAGACAAATTGTATCACTTAAATGCTACCCCATCTAGTATACAGCATTGATTTTGTTACAAATCATGAACTTCAGATTTCAGTTGATGTTTTCCGAATTGCAATCGGTGTATTGCGAATTGCAAATGGAAAAATTCGAATTTCAATTGACGTATTCCGAATTTCAATTGCAATTTTAGGAATTTCAAATGATGTGTTTCGAATATCAAGTGATGTGTTTCGAATTTCAATTGATATTTTTCGAATGGAATCTTCGAATTTCAAAATAAAAAATGGTGTAGAACAAGTTTTTTTATTTTTAAAAAAAGGAAGCGTGTAATAATTGTCGTATGGTTGACAGACTAATCGCATTCATAAATTACAATCACGGTGGCAAGGCTGGTTAAAGTTGTCATCGTAGCATGCCGAAGCCGTCAGTCAATCATTGACAACAAGCGAGAAAAACCACATGTAATAAAAGACTGAATTTGTAAACGAATTAAGTTCTGTAATTTATCTGACGTAAAACACCCGGTATTCGGGATTTTTCGGGATCGGGATTTCCCGTTTGACATCACTACTCCCACACAACCATCGGTAGTCGACATTGTCCTTTACAAATCCTCTTTGCATATTTTACCAAGTGGAACACACCCGGTGAACTCTACTCCGATCATGTCCCAATATCGTGCCACGTCCACGGTTCGGCTCTTGAGAACAACAATTTAGTAATATATACAGGGTTGCCCATATTCGACGGACCCACGGACTCGTTGGGCCCATTCCAATCGACGAGGCTTGTCCGCAGGCAACAATCTTTGCGTCAATTGAATTTTGTACGGGAACAAATGCAAATCAACGCGAATAATCCGTTGTAAAGTGGACCGAGCCATGCCCAACTGCTGAGAACGGCGTTTTTGGGATGTTCTTGGGGACCTCTCAACACTGGCTCGTACGGCAGCGATATTCTCGGCCGATCGCCTTGGTCGACTTTTATTTGGCCTCTTCGGATTAGAAAGAGCCTCACCAGTCGAAAATTTTTCGTATAAACGCTTAATGGTGTTCTTAGAAGGCGCACTCACATTTTTTAATATTTTAAAAGCACGTTGACTTGACTTCTTCTGTTGAATGTAAATTTCAACTATTTCAGAGCGCTCGCGTGGCGTGTATTGTTCCATGGTAAAAATCTGCTTGGACTGACGCTTCAAACGCGGTATGTCATTAAGCGATCTGACATCTCTGTCAAAAGTTATGGCGTTGCCAGATGGGTCCGTCGAATATGGGAGACCCTGTACAATACCCCAGCAAAATCTTGGTAAGTACTTGTCATTATTCATTGCATTGCCAAATAATGACATCTCATTATTCGCTGCATTACTTTCGGCTTATTAATTACGACTTAACAATAATAACAGAAGTAAGCGATTTTTTGTTCCCAAAATAATATTTGAAAATTTTAATATAATGCAATTTTGGCTATATGTGGGTTATTATATAAGATTTATTTATTTTTAACGTGTTTTCAAATAATACGTGCAGTTTTGAATGAAAATACCATAAATATTTACGTATATAGTATGATGTTAAACCATTGAATAATTTTTCACATGGGGTTTGGGTTCAGAAATTCGAATCTGGCATGGGGAAATTGTTTGTTTCGAGAAATATGCAAAAAAATAATTTTAAATGACCATTTCTACGTATCTAGTACTTATTTTATAACATATTGGTAATGGATTATTCAAGTACCTAAAATCGTTAAAATATAAGCACATATATGTGGTATGCCAATGCAACAAATAAGTACTTATTATGCTACTTTATTGCATGCTTTTGGGAAGTACTTTCTTCCAATGACATCCCCATGTCAAAATAATGAGAAAAGTGTCTAAATAATAAGGACTTACCATTATCGAACTTTGCTTACTCGTCGGATTATTTGGTAATGAGAAATTTTGCGGGGACAGGCTAGCAAATAGGAAATATATAGAGAAGTGAGTGGATACTCAAATTAAAAACAACAATATTCATGCTGCAATTGTCACAAGCCCAAACTTTCGAAAATCGGTCAAAGAAACAAATTTAGAAGAAAATTATAAAGAACCAGCTTTCAAGGTTTGCCACATGGAACCAAAAAGTTTTGGAAGTTGACAAAAGCAATGAGAGCAATTTAACCACAAATGGAACCTTTGACGGTAGTTGGAAAAAATTCGTTTCTGCAAAACGAAATATTAGACAACTACAATTCTCGTTTGCCGGAACTGAAATTTCGTTTGTTGTGACAGAAACATCCCAGCAAAATCTTGGTAAGTACCTGTCATTATTCCCTGCATTACCAAATAATGACATCTCAATATTCGCTGAATTACTTTCGGCTTATTAATAATGACTTACTAATAATAACAGAAATAAGTGATTTTTTTTATCAAAATAATTTTTTGCAAATTTTAGTATAATGCAATTTTGGCTATATGTGGATTATTGTAGAAGATTTATTTATTTTCAACAAGTTTTCCAAAAATACGTGCAAATTGAAGAATTTTTCACATGGTGGTTTGGGTTCAGAAATTCGAAATATGCGCGACAATATGCAAAAAATATCTACCATATCTACTACGTATTTTGTAACTTATTGGTAATGCATTATTCAAGTACAGGGTTGCCCATATTCGACGGACCCATCTGGCAACGCCATAACTTTTGACAGAGATGTCAGATCGCTTAATGACATACCGCGTTTGAAGCGTCAGTCCAAGCAGATTTTTACCATGGAACAATACACGCCACGCGAGCGCTCTGAAATAGTTGAAATTTACATTCAACAGAAGAAGTCAATTGTGAAAACTCAACGTGCTTTTAAAATATTAAAAAATGAAGCCCATTTCACATTGAATGGGACCGTAAATAAGCAAAATTGCCGTATTTACGCCACTGAAAATCCTCAGGAGATTCAAGAATTGCCTCTTCATGACGAAAAAGTCACAGTTTGGTGCGGCGTTAGTGCGAAAACGGTCATTGGGCCGTTTTTCTTCCAAAACGAAAATGGCCATGCTGTTACCATCAACCAGGAGCGTTATCGCGACATGATGACCAATTTTGTGATGCCAATTATTCGTCGAAAGCGTATGAGGCAGTTCTGGTTTCAACAAGACGGCGCTCCACCGCACACAAGTCGCATAACAATCGATTTTCTGAAGAATTTGTTTCCGGGCCGTTTGATGTCGAAAAGTGGTGATTTGGACTGGCCACCGCGTTCGCCCGATTTGACGCCGCCTGACTTCTTCTTGTGGGGATATTTGAAGTCAAAGGTTTACGTTAACAAGCCAAGGACCGTAGAAGAGCTCAAGGACAACATTCGTGAAGAAATAGCCGCTATTCCGGCCGAAATGTTGGCGAAAACGATGGAAAATGCTGCAAAAATGGCACAATACGCCATCAACGCCAGAGGCGGCCATTTGAGAGATATCATATTCAAAAATTTATGTAAACAAATCTACTTGGAACAAATTAAATGATTAAGATTGCCAACCGCCAAATTTTTATTTTTTTCTTTGATTTTTTTTTAAAAAACATGGGTCCGTCGAATATGGGCAACCCTGTACTTAAAATCGTGAAAACATAAGCACATATTTATGTGGTATGCCTATGCTACAAATAAGTACTTATTATGCTACTTTATTGTATGCTTTTGGGAAGTACTTCCCTCCAATGACATCCCCATGTTAAAATAATGAGAAAAGTGGCTAAATAATAAGTACTTACCATTATCGAACTTTGCTTACTCGTCGGATTATTAGGTAATGAGAAATTTTGCTGGGATATTCTGACCAAAAGAAATTGCAGTCGTTGTAAACTACAGAAGCTATTTTTTTTAAACACGCTGAAAAAAAATAGCTTCTGTAGTATATTGTTCCAAACATATTCGGCTTGAAACATATATATGTTTAGGATACACTCTAAACATATAATATTTTGTACACACACAAATTATATATTTGGGAAGATGTTGTTCTAAACAAATCTTTGTTTACATCCCAATGTGTTTATTTTGGACTATTTTTTCCGAAACAAATATTTATTTTCATTTAAGTATTCAGAAAATATCTAAATTGTGTTAAATTTTTCAGTAATTCAAAGTTAATTTTTTCAAAAATTTTAACGTCTTAAATATAAAAAATAATAATTGAAATCATATAATCTTGGATCGAAATATATACTTGGAGGATTGGCAACCAATGATGGCTTGGAATACTCAGAAATTTTAAAAGATTGGTTTAAAACATAAGATATTGCTGCATTTGGTATCATAACTGGGAGGTTCAAACCAAAAAAAAAAATAAAATTTAAATTCGAAAAATTCAACAAAAGTTTCGGAAATCTTTTTTAAATAAAATATATTTGGTGAAATTCCTAAACAATCATTTTATTTGTATCCAAATACATATTTTATTTGAGAAATTTAGTTTGCAAATATTATATGTTGTAACATATTAATATACGAGTTCCAAATATATTTTATTGATTTTCAAATAAAATTTATTTGCTCAGAAATATATAATATTTAAAAATTAGTCTTCCAAATATATTTTCTTTCTGTTCAAACATATCAAAAAGGCGATTTTGCCCCGTGTAGTTGTCTAATATTTCGTTTCGCAGAAACGAATTTTTTCTTTGCGTGTATAAATAATTGCTGATGTCTTTGAAAATAGTCATAAAACAACACATAATATGCAATCAAAAATTTAAAATAAGATAAAAAACACCTGATCAGTGGCTACTAAGTCAATATATCACATATGATATAAACTTGACAACCAAAAATGGAATAACATTCTTTACGGATAAACTTTGGGATTCGAAAGCCCCAGTAATTGATGGTATAAAACCCATTATGTTGAAGAAACTTCCCGAAAGTGTTTTATTTCTGTCACAAATATTTGTAATTGGTGCTTTTCCAGATTTATTTAAAAATATATGTTACCCATTTTGAAACCCGCAGAGACAATAAGATCACCAAAAATTTACCGACCAATCAGTATGTTAAATTTCCTTGACAAAATCTTACATAGAACTACAGAACATGCAGAATGTAATAATTTATTAAAGAAAGAGCAGTTTAGATTTAGAAAGGAGCATTCAACTGTACACCAAGTATAATTTATTACTAATTTTATTGGAGACCATAAACGTAAAAGGAGAAGTACTGGAATTGTGTTTCTTGATATAGCAAAAGCTTTTGACACTGTATGGCATAGCGGTTAGCTTATTAAATTAAACACGATGGGATTTCCTATAAGCATATACCTGAAGAGAATTACAAAAAGCGTTTAACAAATAGAACAATTGTGGTTTCAGTTAATAAAGGAAAATCAACGGATAGATTAATCCAAGCTGGGGTACCTCAAGGATCCGTTTTCTCTTCAATATTGTTCTTGTTGTATACCTACGGCGAACAATCGTACACTATTGTAGTGAACAGTACTATTATCGACTCTTATACACTAGTTTTTTCATGTACCCTATTTGTACACTTTTTACCATAATGTCCCATTTTGGTACATTATTTTTCTGACATATGTTCATTTTTGTTCACCTTTTTTCATTATTTTTTAAAATAATTTAAAAATCACCAAAAACTAACCTATAGCTACATTTGACAAATCTACATGTCCTATTTTATTATAAAATATAATCTGGAAACTGTGTATTATGTCAATGTTTTAAAAGAAAAACTAAAGAATTTTTACAGAACTTGTATTGATTATCTGTACCAATGAGATGTTTGGTTACTTCTAAACACTGTTCCATCGTAGCAGTAGGTCGAAAAGTCGTTGGTTAAAGTAACAGAAATTAGAGATGACTTAAATGTAAATAACTAGCTTTAACCCGGTGCGCTTCGCAGCCCCCATCATTAATTTATTTTCTGTTTAGGGTACTGTAGAATATGTAAAAACAAAAGTCTATTCCTTATGGGGAAAAATTAATGTGTACAATAAAATACGAAAATCTCCGATTAATTTCTTGTTTATGTTCCTGGCATCAAGGTACGATATTTATCTCTTTTTTTCCTTCTGTGCCTCTAAATATCAAAAACTATTATTTGGATCATATTTTGCCTTTTCCCCTAGTTTATATTCCAATAGCTACATTCACACCCTGGTACAATATAAAACAATGTTTGCCCACGGTGTCTTTAAAAGTTTTAATTTAAAAAAGGTAACATTAATGCCTAGTTTAAGTTGCAAGACTTACAATTGCCATTGGGATAATATTTAATCATGTTCTCTACATTCCCATCAAAATCTTGTTAAGTACCTGTCATTATTCCCTGCATTACCAAATAATGGCATCTCGTTATTCGTTGCATTACTTTCGGCTTATTAATAATGACTTACCAATAACAACAGAAATAAGTGATTTTTTGTTATCAAAATCATTTTGGCAATTATTAATATACTGCAATATATAGCCATATTTGCATCCTTAGGGCGTATTTTACCCTTTATGTCCTATATCTGTGACACGTTTTACTTTTTACCATATTGTGCCTTATTTAGCTTTTTTGTCCCACGGTTAACATAGAATCTTCGCACTCTGGCCATGACTCACTGTAGTACTTAACTTAATTCAATATTTAATTATTCCACTGTTCTTCTAAAGTACGAAATTGTATATATATCTGGAACATATAAACACATTTTTCCCACTTACCACATTTAATCATTTTGCCACAATTTGCCGTTTTTAACCCTTTTTGCTTCACTGAACCATATTTAACCCTTTTTGCTACAATCAGCCCTATTTAACACCTTTTAGCCACTCTGCACCATAATCATATTTAACACCTTTTTGTCCTACTGTACCATTTTTAACCATTTTCCCCACTGTACCATATTTAACCATTTTTGACCCACTATGCAGTAGTCAACCATTTTTTCACATTGTACCATATTTAAACATTTTTGTCCCACTGTACACACATTGTTGCCTCACTGTTTCCGAGGTAACGCTTTTTGGCCCACTGTACCATATTTAACCCATTTTGTCCCACTTTACCATTTTTAACTATTTTTCCCCGCTGTACTATGGTTAACCATTTTTGTCCCATTGTGCAATATTGAACCCTTTGCCTCACTGTAACACATTTAACAATTTTTGCCCCACTGTGTCATATTTAATCCTATTTGCTACATGGTATGATATGGAAGTCAATATTAGTAATTTCACAAAAAGTGGGCGTGGCAATATTTAAATTTTCAATATCCTGGAAACTATTTATTGCAGATGAACGAAATTTCTTTTGTATGTTATTGGAGTCAATATTAGTAATTTCACCAAAAGTGCGCGGGTTAGAATAAGTGGGCGTGGCAATATTTCAATTTTAAATATCTCGGCCACCATTTATCGTAGAAGAACGAAATTAATTTTGTAAGTTATCGGAGTCAATATTAGTAAATTTTACAACATTGGGCGCGATAAGATCAGTGGGCGTTGCATTATTTAAAGAGGGAATATCTGGGCAACGGAAAAGTAGGCGCGAATTAATAAGTGGGCGAGGTATTCTTTAAGGCCATAATGTCTCAGAAACTGTTAATCGTATACAAATTATATTTACTGTAGATTACTGTTAATAGATTCTATGTAAATAACTTCAACAGACGTATCAGAGTAAATTAAATTAATCTATTAAACCTGCAACCTTTAATTTTGGCGTACGTTCTTATATTAGCAAAGAGAGTGAGCCGTCAAATAATGGGTGCGATCCGGTTAACATAGCTGCTCCTTTTGTAAATACATATGTATTAAAATGTATACGATACATTTGTGGGTGAATGACAAAAACCAGTTACACCATTTTCAATTGTAATTCGAAAAAATCAATTGAAATTCGAAGAATCCATTTGAAATTCGAAAAACATCAATTGAAATTCTAATATTCCATTTGAAATTCGAAAAAGGTCAATTGAAATTCGAAAAACGTCAATTGAAATTCGAAAAACATCAATATAAATTCGAAACACTTAACATGATATTCGAAACACATCAATTGGAATTCGAAACACATCAATGTGAAAAACTTCAATTGAAATTCGAAACACATAACTTGATATTCGAAACACATCAATTGAAATTCGAATATTCCATTTGAAATTCGAAAAACATCAATTGAAATTCGAAGCACATAACTTGATATTCGAAACACATCAATTGGAATTCGAAACACATCAATTGAAATTCGGAAAACATCAATTGAAATTCGAAATAAATATTCATAAAAGATAATATCATCAATATGTTCTCTGTTCGTCACATTACACAGAGCGACAAAATAAACTCAAGTTGAGAAGCAAATGACGCGATACTATTTTTCCTGTAAGTCTTGTCGAGTACAACAAGAATATTTTTTTTGGAATTCGCCGGACACCCCCAAAATCCGGATCTACGGGCAAAAAACCGATTTTCTTGCCTTTTTTCACTTAAACGCCTATAACTTTGTTAATTATTAACCGATTTTCAATCTATAAAATAATTTAGAAATAGAATTAGACCTTTCGAAGGATGTATATTATGTTTATTTGAAGCTCTAGAGATATAGGTTTATTTGTCCTATAAACACATTTTTTTAATTTTTGGCCGTCATTTTCTAGTTTAGGCAATGTTTTTACCAATTATATTGTGAGATAACCATAAGATGAATTAACTTACATATATAGTTAATTTTATAACGAAACAAATGCAACCAGTCTCTTAAAAATCCGTTTGCAATTGACTGAGTTATTAAAGTTTCATTAAAACTAAATGTGTACATAAATACTATGTTGCGACTCAGCCAGTTGGCTACTTCCCATATTGCCATTATTTCGGCTTGATAGACACTGCAGGTATCTGGTAGTCTGTGAGCTATATCCAAACTAAGCTCTGCACAGTGTACTCCGAAGCCAACCTTTTCATCAAGCTTCGAACCATCTATTACCTGGTATTCTTCCAACCCATTAATCTCTGGCGGGAATCATAGTGATGTAATTTCACTCGAAGGTGTACACAGTTGGTATACGAGTATAGTCCAATCGGTCGGTTACCATAGCACTACACTTTGATATACTCATGTGACCTTAGTTCTTGTACCTCCACATTGATAGGCAGTTTAATCTTATTGCCGCTTTGGTTGCAACTTCTCTCGCCACAATATTAATCGGCAGTATATGGAATAGGTCTTGTAGAGACTCGGTCGCTGTAGTCGCTAAGGAAGAATTATTAATACTGGGTTTAATAAAAAAATAGGGAATTTCTAAACCGTCCACAGAAATGTGTGGAAGATGAAGTGGTTTAAGTATGAGACAAGTTTAAGAAAAGTCTTCAAGTCAAAATGTCTAGAACATATTTTGATTTCCCCTAATATAAAGGGTTTCCCAAGAAGAGCGCAATTTTTTAATCTCGCAACATTCGAAGTGTCATTGTTTGACATTTGAATAATTGTTATTGTTTGTTAGTAGAAGGTACGAGGTTAGTAAAAATGGAGCGCTACACGAATGAACAACGCATTCTCATTGTGAAATTGTTTTACCAAAATGGTGAAAGTTTTGCGGCTACAGTTCGCAAATTGCGATCAATTTGGGGTCACAATAATGCTCCAAAAGAGTCAACTGTAAAGAGATTAATGGATAAATTTGCCGAAACTGGGTCTGTTAGTGATGTAAAGACAACAACGCGCCATCGACCAGGTCGATCGACCGAAAATGTCGCAGCTGTACGTGATGATGTCGCTCAAACTCCATCCACCTCAATTCGACACCGAGCTCAGCAAATTGGTGTCTCCAAATCCACTTTGCAGCGAATTTTGACGAAAGATTTGCATCTTCATGCATACAAAGTTCAATTGACTCAGGAACTGAAGCCAACTGAACATGGACAGCGAAGGGAGTTTAATTGGGTATTGGAGAGACAACATGAAAATGCTGATTTTGCCAATAAAATCATCTTCAGTGACGAGGCCCATTTTCATCTTGATGGCTTCGTCAATAGGCAGAATTGTCGCATTTTCAACGTGTCACTGTGTGGTGTGGTTTTTGGGCTGGAGGAATCATTGGACCTTTTTTTATGAAAATGAGGCAGGTGAAGCGCAAACAGTCAATGGTGTTCGGTATCGTGAAATGATAACCAGTTTTTTCTTGCCTAGAATTGAAGAAATGAATGTGGAGGGCATGTGGTTCCAACAAGACGGCGCCACATGTCATACAGCCAGAGAAACAATTCAATTGCTGCATCAGTCATTTCCCGGTCGTGTTATTTCGCGTTTTGGAGATCAGAATTGGCCGCCTAGATCGTGCGATTTAACACCATTAGATTTTTTTCTTTGGGGTTTTTTGAAGTCGATGGTTTACGCGAATAAGCCGACGACGACTCAAGCCTTAAAAGACGAAATTGGACGCTGCATTAATGAAATACCGCAGCATTCATGCAAAACGGTCATTGAAAATTTCATTAAAAGATCGCGTGCATGCCAGCAAAGCCGCGGCGGCCATCTGCACGATATATTGTTCCATACATAACCTCATTCTGTCTACTTTACGATAAAATAAAGTTTCACGATTTTTTCTTAAATATCTGTGTTTTATTTAAAATTAAAAAATTGCGCTCTTCTTGGGACACCCTTTATATTTGAGTAAACATACAATGTTTTGTTATATTCAAATGGAATGTATAAAATTGCTGTCGCCAGCCCTAGAATATGAAAATGATTCCTTTGGAAATAAAGTCGAAAAATTACTAACTGAGATTAGTATAATTTTAAAATACTCACGGGCCTAAATTCCATATCTTGTTACGTACGCTTCACAACTGTAGATCTGTTCAAACATTTTTGATTTCTCTCCGGAAGAGTAATGAAGATTTGCCCACGGCAGACCGAATATTTAGATATGATGACGAATCTATACGTATCCATAAATCCGTACCTTGTGCGTATATTAATGTGAGACGACCAAACATCCTGAATTTTGGCTTTATTTCAGTGGTAAAGACCAAACAGGTAATCGGAGATACTGAGCGGTCTCGAGGAGAGTATTAGAAGAAGAATCCTTAGATGAATGAGCTGGAAGAACCTTTGATGATGGTAAACTTCATCATCCTATTGGGGTAGAACGGATACAATTAATAAGAGTGGCCACATCTTATTTTATTCTAACTACTAAACTAATTACACTATGCAACAAGAATTTTGTCTAAGGGATGTGGATAACAGTTTCTGGTGTATTTTGGTGTCACAAACACGAACAAAATATTAAAAAAAAAATTTATTGTATTTTTTTTTTAAATGTTTTTTTTTTAAATTCCAACTTTCATGGAAAGTACATTTAGTATTTGGACCAACATTTTTCAAGTATAAGTCTGATTGAGCCTTGTTATGCGTTAAATTAAAGGGAATATGCTGCAAATATCACTTTCACATAGAATCTTTGGTTTAGTAACAGTCGTTAAAAATATGAGAAAAAAATGCTTTTATGTTTTTTTTGGTACAAAAAAGGGAAGTAGTACTATATGAAGTATCTATACCAAATTTCAGCCACCTAGCTCAAGTATTATAGATTGTAGCGTGATTACAACAGACGGACGGACATGTCTAAATCGTCTTAGAATTTTAAGACGATTAAGAATATATATACTTTATGGGGTCTCCGATCAATATTAAGAGGTGTTACAAACGGAGAGACAAAATGAATATACCCCCCATCCTATGGTGGAGGGTAAAAAAAATAGAAAAAATTATTTTATCATATTTTTAAAAAGCCAGCATGCTAACGAATCAAACTCGCCGCAAGGAGGAGTACTGTCTCCACTAATTTGGAACCTAGCGGTGAATGAAATCCTGCTAGATCTAGAACGTTGTGGCTGCATGGTCGTGGCATATGCGGACGACGTTGCAATCGCAGTGAGTGGAAAATTCGAAAACGTCCTCCGAGACATCCTACAGGTGGCTCTGAACAAATTGGCTAGATGGGCCAGAAGCAGCGGTTTGGGCGTTAACCCCAACAAGACAGAATTGGTTCTCTTTACTAGGATGAATAATGTCCCACATGTGGACTCTCCACCTCGGATAAATGGAACAGATCTAGTCTTTTCTGAAAGTGCAAAATTATTCTAGGAATAATTCTAGATAGGAAAATGTTATTTAGACTTAACGTATTGGAACGTGTAAGGAAGGCCAACGTCGCCTTATATTCCTGCAAAAAGGCTGTAGGGTCGCGGTGGGGCCTCTCTCCTAAAATCGTCCACTGGATATATATAGCAGTAGTTCGTCCTATACTGCTATACGGCATTGTGGTATGGTGGACGGCAGCTGACAAACTAACCATCACCAACCTACTAACAAAGGTTCAGCGAACTGCCTGCCTGAGCATAAGCGGAGCCTTAAGGACTACAGCTACCAAGTCTCTACAAGCCCTACTCCATATACTGCCGATTAATATTGTGGCGAGAGAAGCTGCAACCAAAGTGGCAATAAGATTAAACTGCCTATCAATGTGGAGGTACAAAAACTACGGTCACATGAGGATATCAAAGTGTAGTGCTATAATAACCGACCGAGTGGACTATATACCAACGGTGTACACCTTCGAGAGAATTACATCACTATGATTTCCGCCAGAGATGAATGGGTTGGAAGAATACCAGGTAATAGAAACCATCTCCACTTTTACACGGATGGTTCGAAGCTTGATGAAAAGGTTGGCTTCGGAGTACACTGTGCAGAGATTAGATTGGATATATCTCACAGACTACCAGATACCTGCAGTGTCTATCAAGCCGAAATAATGGCAATATGGGAAGTAGCCAAGTGGCTGAGTCGCAACATAGTAACCAACACTGGCGTTGTAATTTACTCGGACAGCCAGGCGCCCTCAATTCTCTGGAGGCAACATCCCTAAATTCACAAACAGCTCTCGACTGCCGCAGATGTCTTAACGAGATGGCTGAGCAGTTTAATATACACCTCATATGCGTGCCTGGGCAAAGGGATATCCCGGGGAACTGCAAAGCCGATGAACTTGCTAGGAAAGGGACGACATTACAAATTCTCGCAGAATTTGCATATATTGGTGCGCCACTATCCACGTGCAAGCTGTGGCTTAGGCAAGAGGCAATCAGGCAGTCTATCGAAAGATGGACAGAAATCGGCACCTGCAGAGTAGCTAGACAAATCTGGCCAAGGTGTGACCTGAGAAGATCAAAATATGTCCTCGCACTAGAGAGGCAAAGATTGTCTACGTTAGTATCAGTTCTGACGGGACACTGCTGGATCGGCGAACACGCCAAAAGATTGGGAATTGACTCCAATGACTTCTGCAGAAGCTGTGGAGATGAGGAAGAAGTGGAGAGCATTGAGCACTTGCTATGCGACTGCCCCGCTCTGAGTAAACGACGACTGGGCATACTGGGTTCGGCTTTTCTAGGCAGCCTAACAGATCTTTCCAGTACAGATATTCGTACTATCGACAAATTTGTATATCAAACAGGTTGGTTTCGATGAGGGACATTTCAGCCCGTGGTAACACTAGGGACCTAAACTGGTCTATGTGAGCTTGAATAAAAAATACGGCTGCCACCCTAACCTAAACCTAACGAAGCAAACACTGTCTATTTGAAAAAATTCTATGGATAGATGTAAAAGTTATGAGCCATTTTGTAAATGTTAGGGAAATTCAAAAAATCTTGTTTCATATTTTTCCGATTTTAAATGATGTTTTTGCTTATATGTATTGAATGCGCCATATGTGAGAGAGTCATATAAGAGACACTGCACTTGCATTTTATTTAATGAGGATTGATGTCAGACATTATAAAATTATAGAGAGGGCGAGGTTTTATGGCCGTTCGTATCCCTCCATAAAACATGATATGCAATGTGAGAGCTATATCGGATGGATCCGCTCAGATAGATGGTCTTTCAACAATATTTGTGGTTTTTATACCCTACACCACACTGTGGTACAGGGTATTATAACTTTGTGCATTTGTTTGTAACACCCAAAAGGAGAAGAAATAGACCCATCGTTTATTATACCGATCGACTTAGAATCACTTTCTGAGTTGATTTAGCTATGTCCGTCTGTCCGTCTGTCTGTCTGTCTGTCCGTCTGTCTGTCTGTGCATGTATTCTTGTAATCAAAGTACAGGTCGCAATTATGGTCCGATCTCGACGAAACTTTACACATATCTTTTTTTTGGCCCACGGACGATCCCTATTGAATTTGGTTAAAATCGGTTCAGATTTAGATATAGCCCCCATATATATGTTAGCCCCGATTTGACATGTAAGCGCTGTAAAAACTGTATTTTATATCCGATCAGTGCGAAATTCGGCAGAAAGTGGTTTCTTATTACATGAAGGAATACTGCCAAATTCGGAGAAAATCGGTTCGGATTTAGATATAGCCCCCATATATATGTTACCCCCGATTTCACTTGTAAGCGCTGTAAAAACTGTATTTTATATCCGATCAGTATGAAATTCGTCAGAAAGAGGTTTCCTACTATATGAATGAACACTTTTAAATTTGGAAGAAATCGGTTCAGATTTAGATATAGCCCCCATATATACGTTACCCCCGATTTGACCTGTAAGCGCTGTAAAAACTGTATTTTATATCCGATCAGTGCGATATTCGGCAGAAAGAGGTTTCTTATTACATGAAGGAATACTGCCAAATTCGTAGAAAATCGGTGCAGATTTAGATATAGCTCCCATATATATGATACGCCCGATTTGACATGTAAGCGCTGTAGAGACTGTATTTTATATGCGATCAGTACGAAATTCGACAGAAGGAGGTATTTTTACATGAATGAGTATTCAGGGAAGATCGGTTCAGATTTATATTAAAGCTCCATATATATAATCCTGCTGATTTGGTATAAAATCGCTATAGAAGTTGTATTTTAATTCCGATCATTAAAATTTTCAAGAAAGATGTTTCTCAATTTAGGAACGAAAAATGCTTAATTTAGCGATTATCGTTTCAGAATTAGATAATATGTTTCTACCCATTTACCAATTATTCCAAATTATTATGGCAATGACCCTTATCGCATTGTTAGGGAGGTGTAGGGTATTATATAGTCGGCCCCGCCCGACTTTCTGCCTTTCCTTACTGGTTTATTTATGAGGTTTCCATCCCAGTTTTATATACAGGTAGTAAAATTATATGTACGCAATGCAAAGTAGTACGCGGCAGTCTTGAAAATATTGGGTTTCTACGTTCGAAGTAAACTATATGTCAGCTACTGGTACTGCACTTATGTACCTTAAACCCGGAATTTATGAATGAAATTTCCTATTAATAAATTAGTGTAATTCGGCGCCTTAAAGAGATAACTTTATAATTTAAAAATATTATAAAGTTATATTTAGAAGTATGAGTAAAAGCCAACCAACTTTTCAATGTGTATATGATCGCGACAATTTCTGCTACATCTGCGGAAAATATGTAATTAAAAAAAATCGACGTGCGTTTAGTAAAATAATAATAGAAATAATATATTTGCAATATTTTGGTATACGAGTTAAAAATATGAACGAACCGTGGAACCTAGTATTTTGTGTAATTCGTGCCATGTAAATCTTACTCGATGGAGTAGTGGAGGCATGCGGTAAGTACTTTACAATTAATGTATTACAATGTTTTGTGGAATAAAAAGTTTTAATTTTAGACATCACGTGCAATTTGGAATGCCAATGATTTGGAGACAACCATTTATTCACTATACGGACTGATATTTTTTGTCTAAGTAAAAAGATTGCAGTAGGAAGGAGCATTCGCTGGAATTACGCTGAAGTAAAATCTGTCACTTTGCCAGTTGCACATTCGGAAACAATACCAATTCCTAAGTGTCCAAGTATAGCTAACAGCCTAATTACGGAAACATCAACAAGTTCAACTGAGTTCTCAATTCTGGGCGATTCAAGTTTGAGTCAGAAGTCATCGCTTTTAACTCAGTTTCAACTCAATGATCTAGTGAGAGATTTGGAACTGACCAAAGATAAGGCAGAACTATTGCAATTGTATACAAATGTGGATAACATATGTTTTGCAAGGACATTCCCGGATTATTCCAGGAACTTAATCAAACATACAATTCAAAGGAATGGCAGTTATTTGTTGACAGCAGTAAAGAAAGTTTGAAAACAGTACTTTTACACAACGGAAATCAGAAACCGTCCATTCCCATTGCTCATGCTGTCAACACTAAGGAATCATACGAAACAATGGCTAAATTGATAACTGACGGGAAATTTGTTGCGATTTAAAAGTAGTTGGGATGTTATGTGGAATGCAAGATGTAAATTTTGAATCATTTTTGACGTCGGATGAAATTGCAGCATGGAGGGCGTTTACGCTTGAGTTTCAAATTTCCTTGGATCCAACAAAAGCCCGCAATATAAAACAATGATTAATGATTTGTTAAAAGATTATGAAAAAAATTTTAAGAAATATATATTTTTCGCTTTATGTATTCCATGTCCCTCAAAATTCATTTCTTGCATTCTCATTTAAACTTTTTCCCCGAGAATCTTGGCGACGTAAGGGACGAACATGGCGAAAGGTTTCACTAAGAAATGAAGTCCATCGAGCGGCGTTACCAAGGGCACTGGGATGAAAGAATGATGGTTCCTCATTAGAGAAACAGATTCCGCAATTTACAAACGTCAACAAAGAACTTACAATTACTTCTAATGAAACTTGAAACATGCAAAGAAACTCAAATGTACATAATATAAATAAATAGGCATTATTTTCTTCGCTAGGATGCAAGCTATTAAAAAATAAAATAAATTTTTTTTTTTATTTTTTATGTTTTTTTGTCCCAAGAATTTTTTTTTTTTGGAAAAAAAATCTACTTTTTCCAATTTGTTTAATGACTGTTACTAAACCACTGTTTCAAGGTGAATGAGATATTTCCAACATTGGTAGCCCACATTAATAGCTTCAATTTAACTTATAAGTCGACCTGATCGGGCACATACTCCAAAAATTAAAGTGCAAACACTAAGGGTACCTCCGACGATAATAGCATTTTTAATAAAAAAAATTTTTAAAAAAAATGTATCCCTAAAAAATTTTTGGTTTTGATCTTATATATAACAGTACGCCACAATCTATACAAAAAAATAATTTTTAGGTCTTGGACACAAAAAATTTTTTTTTGTTGCATAGTGTATTTGTAACAACGGCAAAAAGCCAACCATTACAAGAGCATTTCCATGTGAAGTGATCACATTATTTTTGGCTCGTGTCACACATTTCACTGAAATTTGATATAACGGTTATGTTAGGTATTGTTAACAACCCACCCAAATTATTTAGAAAAAATATAAAACGCAGACCTAAAATTTTCAAATTATGAATTGAATTCAAATTATGAAATATTTTGCCTATAACTTGTACATCACTGATCTAAAGTAATTTTACCTAAAAAATCATAACTTCCTCACAGAACATATTTTGTTCACACCAAGTTCAAACTACATATATATCTGAATAATAATAATGAAGGTAACAATATATAGTTTTTTTGGTCTAATAGGCATCGATAATAAATTGGTTTGGTAATTTATGAAAATTCGCCAAAATAACATCAGTTCTATTAGACCTGGGTAAGAGATATTTTTGCAGTTGGACGTAAAATAGTTCCCTCCACAATAATCAGCTGCATTTTTTTAACATGTTGTGTAACATACATAGTGGTGATTTATGGGTAAAACATAATTTTTATGATTACAACTAGCAAGTACCCGCTGCTTCGCATGCGAACATTTATAAATATCATTGGTGTTAAAAGTAACAGATAAACTGGAGCATTTTTATTATATTTTACCTTCGTGGTTTCTCTGAGCTCCAATACAAAAATTCATTCAAAATACTTTGCAATCAGATAGATTGGTTGATTTATACTGTGCTTTTTACCATCAAATTCAGTATAAAGAATTTTCAGAAACATGAAAACCAGTGATTCAGTCAAATTTTACTTTATAAAGCGGCTCTACCAATCGTAATAAATGAAGGTTCCGATTTAAATCAAGTCCACTCTTTTTATTTAAGCTTATATGACCAAGTAACAATATCAAAAATAAGGTGAACTAGTTGTTTTTGTACTATTCACCTAAAAACATATCACATATATGATGATACACACATAAGTGGAGAAGGGAGCAAGATGTACACAGGTCCGATTAACATGAGAACACCAAATTTAAAGATTGTCAGTGTCATCGACATCTGCGTATATGATAATAGTTATTAAATTCGTATGGGAGGAGCCAAATCTACTTATCCCATCCCTTCCACTTCAGGTGAAGTTATTTCCATAGAATATAGCAAATAACAAACTAAAGTTCATTCTTCTACGATTTCTGAGATGTTACCTTCGTAAAGAATGCCACACCCATTTATTTATTCCCATCAATTTACCAAATTTCGTTCATCTGTGATCAACTAATTTCGGGACATTATTTCTTTAAATAATGCCACGACCAACGGAATAGTGGAAAAATACTAATATTGACCACAATAACTTTAAAAACAAATTTCGTTTTTCTACAATTAAGAGTTTCCGGGATATTCATTATTAAAAAGTTGCTACGCCTATTTATCCTATGCCGCTCACTTTTTGTAAAATTATTATAACTGTCTCCAATAACGTACAATCTTAATTTCGTTCTTTTACGGTAAATAGTTCCCGAGATATTACATTATTAACTAATTATACGTTCACTTTTGCCACACCCACCCACTAATCCGACCACGATCATTTCTGGTGACGTTCTCGATAATTGCTCCAAGTACATATGTACGAAATTTCCTTCTTGTACGATCAACCTTCTTGGAGATATGCAAATTTTAAATAATACCACACCCACTTTGGCCCCGACCAGTTTTTATTTTTTAATATTATTCTGCGGCTAAACTAATATTGACGCCAATAACTTACATAACAAATTTCGTTCTTCAGATAATAGCTCGAATAAAGTATGTACCACGCAAAGAAAAAAAAAACGTTTGGGCGTCGTTTATCGCAAACATTTTTCTTTGTCTCAAACGCTCTACTTTTCCCGTAACGGTTGTAATATTTGCGGTGAATGCAAAAGTTTATCGTAAACGTAGTTTCTCTTGCTGTAAACGAACATTCTTTCACTCCAAAATTTTAGTAATTTACTTTTATGGTAAACGAAAAACGTTTACGGAACCATATTGTATTTAAACATGATTGAATACGAGTATATTAAAGAAAGTTGAGAGAACAAAGAGCTAAACTTGTTTTCATTTTGTGAGATTGCGGTTTTATAACTTTTTTATTATTTATATGACGGAATAATATGTGCAGATGTATGTGTACAGAACTCAAAAGATGCATAAGTGTGTGTATACAACACAAAAAGCGTCGTTGCAACGTTTCTGCAAAAAGATGGAGATGTGTGTGTACAACACACAAAAATAAACGTTGCATATATCGCTCACTCACTTCAAGACTGCCTGCCTTACAGAAATGCTAATTTTGCAAATATCCATAAATTAATCACAACGAAATTTAGTTTATAAGTAAACAATCATATTTCCGATTATTCCACATTTTTTAAGCGTCATATTTCATGTTATTTATTTTTTTATACGGACTTAAAGTTACACGTCCTGACAATTTTCAATTTTATGTTATGACACTCTTGAAATAAGTGAGCGATATGTCTGTCCGTGTTGCTTTATTAACAGAATCCCTCCCTCGGCACTGTTTTACAATTTCACAACATTTGCACTCGTACTCAGCATGCGTAGAGTCGTATGCTGGTGGGCCTTTAGTTTTGTACTGGCGCTTGTGGTGTTCGGTATTTATGCGCGTGTGTGGCAAAATTAACCATATTTTTATCAGTGAACTTCAAATGATTTCATTCAAAGAATTGATTATACCAAAGAATCTAAATTATCGGACATGCGATATCGCGCAAATATACTGCGGACTCCAATTTAATGTTATAGGTAAATGGTAAATGAAGTGAAGACATGTGGGAAAATAACCAGATAGTTAATAGAATAATAAAAATATTGAATATTTTGTGGAAAGCCGGAATAACAAAAACATTATACTTTAACAGAAACTGATACCATTATTGCCACTATTGCTTTTGTTAACGACTAACTGGTAATTTTTCCACACGCCTTAAATTCTGAATAAGCAAATTAAAATCATTAACAATCAATCATCACACGTTTAGGTACTGAAGCTGCTAATGGTAATTGTGAAATAAATGTATTCAGTATAACTGGATACTTCTGGAAACTGCTGATATTTTCAACATTAAACAATTACACTTTGTTTTTTTTAATGACACTATGCAACACGATTTTTCACCCGAAGTTTTTCATGTTTTTTTCTGATGTAGTTTAGTATTCTATTCATGGACGTGGAGACATTTGAACTGTCGGAATTTGGGTCAGAATATTGACCTATAAAATTCACTTTTGACTAAAAAGTTAGATATATGGTAAGATACCATATATCTAATATGTACGAGTATCTCACATTTTTAATATATTCTAACATACATGCTTTCTTATTTACAGTTTGTCTACAACTCATTTAGAAGATAGCAGCCAACTAATAGCAGAGGTGTTTGTCGGGGAGCTCCCGGGTACATTTTACTACAAATTGTGACATATTTTATAAGCATAATTTTATAAAACATATTAAATATCGTAATTCAATTAAATTATTATTTTGCGACAATCGTATTCTCATTTATTGTTAAACTGGCATTGCTTGTGACAAACGCAATGACCGTTTACAACAAACGTTTTACAGGGTTTGTAACAAATATAAATCATTTACGATAATTACAGTAACCGTTTGCTATAAACGTTTCTTTGGGTTTTGGAATAAACATAAATCGTTTGCGACAAAGATACACCACAAACGAAATTCGTTTGCCTAATTTTTCGTTTGGGAGTAACGAATTTTTTCTTTGCGTGTACGGTCAATACTTTCTGAGATACTCTAATTGTAAATAATGCCACGCCCACTTTGACCCCGGTCACTTTTTTATTTTTTTAAAATCATCTGTGGCCAAGGTGCTTTCATATAAAAGAAACATTTTTAAAATCGGTCCAGTGGTTTTTGCGTGATGGCGTTACAAAGAATTTGTCTGCGTTATTATATATACAGGGTGGAGCGAGGGAATTTGTTTTTTTGCACTGCAGGCTGTGGCAGCACTGGTGGTCGAAGAGAGTGTACGTGGGTTATAGTGGCTGACGGGAGATTTTTCAAATGCGCACTCGATCATTGCAGTGCAGCGTGCTTTTCGTTTACGATTCGCTGTTCCCCCACGCGGACGTGTTCCTGGACGGCAATCAATTGTAAATTGGGTGTATATCAACCGTCCTTGAAAGACCCAATTAACAATACTGAGGCTGAAATTGGCAGAATACCAGTCGACATGCTTGTTAGAGTTCATGAAAACTTCAGAAAACGTATGCAGCAGTGTGTGGATAGCGAAGGTCGACATTTACCAGGTACACTATTTAAAACCATGTAATTTAAAAATTCCATTACTGTTCAATATAATTAAAATATAAAGTTTTTTTTCTAAGGTTCATAGCTTTTTATTTCATTCCCAAATAAGCAAATTACCGCACTCCACCCTGTATATAGAGACTAGTGAAGGTCAAATATGTGATCCAACATATTTTGTAAACTTTGATGAAACAAAGCGACATTCCTTGTTGATGGAAATAACCAAACCTTATTTTATGTCTATACAAACCGACCTGTCCTAATATCCATATGTAGCTTGGTGAGCATGCGCAAAATGACCAGTAGCAATAAATCAAGCTATCAATTAAGTACCGTGATGATCTTGAAGGGATTTGCAATTGCCCTCATCGAATGGTCTTAAGCCTGGCGCATCATCTTTTCTATTGGCACAGAGTGGTGGACGTGACTCCGGTTTTGGTCGGTGTGTTTCGTGGTGTTAGACGTGAGGAGTAAGTACATGATCTACAGACATTGGAGCTACTCCTTGGTCGTCGAACGGGTAAAGGAAGGAGTTGTGGCAATTTAAGCCGATTTGTGGCGGAATCACTACTGACTGTTGTTGAATGCTGTTGAATTTGATATGGGGTTCCTCCGCGTTGTGTGTATAAATCATTTGTAATATTAACTTGACATCCGTACCAGAAGCGAAGCCGCCAGACGACTAAACTGTTCCAAACCACCACTCGGTATTCGGACACTGATGTTGTTTCGGTGACAAGCTACATTGCGGCAGGGGAGGACGAAGTGCAGAAAGAAAATACAAAAAGATCGCAGCCACAATCAATTCGATGACCGAATGAGTAGCTATAAATCATGGAATGCTTATGAACAACAATTGACCGAATGCGGCGAAGCTACAAATTATTTTAAACGTATTTAAGTAGAACTCTGTTCGTAGTCTCAAAAAATGCCAATACCGACACTTTTCACATTTTTGTTGCACTTGGCACTTGAATCACAACGACAAGTATTGGGAGCAACTTAACCCATTGGGAAGTGGGATGTCTCAAAATTCTTCTCGAATCAAAATTCCCCATTCGTCGAATTCATAAAATCGACTATTAATCCGCAGTTAAATTGACTTAGGATATTCCGAATTTTCCCAACTTACCGATTTAGTAAAATGATGCGGAAATATTTGTTGTTTCGTTGGTTTATAAAATTATTTGGATAAACATCGTCTATTTATTTATTGATATTTTACATAAAAAATGATGTAATTGTTTAAAACTGCATAAGTTTAACAAAGCTTTAAATGCAACATCAACTAACTGGTTTTTTTGTACACTTCCTTTCTTTATACCCAAATCAGACTGTGATACAAAGTATTATGGGTTTGTGCATTTGTTTGTAACACCTTAAATGAGTTGGCATATACCGATCAATTTTTATTATATTGTCCCCTCAATAAAACAATACACGGGCAAAATCGCCTTTTTTGATATGTTTGAATCGAAAGAAAATATATGTGGAACACAAATTTTTAAATATTATGTATTTCTGAGCAAATAAATTTTATTGAAAATCAATAAAATTAATATATTAATATGTTAAAACAAAAAATATGTGCAAACTAATATTCACATAAAATATGTGTTCACATAAAATATGTTTTTATGTACAAATAAAATTATTGTCTAGGAATTTCTTCAAATATATGTATTTTGTTTAAAAAGACTTTCAAAACATTGCAGATTTTTCGCATTTCATTTTTAATTTTTCATTGATTTCGAGTTATACCTAATAAAAATAAAATGACATAAGTAGCAATAATATTTGTTATAACGCACTAATTTTTAATTTCTATTTATTCCAAATCAAATGTAAATTTAAAATTTTTGAAAAAAATTAATTTTGTAATGAAAAACATGAAATTTGCCTTAAAATTAAGGAACTGATATATTTTCTGAATACTTAAATGCAAATAAATATTTGTTTTGTAAATAATAGTCCCACATAAAAATCAGTAAGGAAAGACAGAAAGTCGGGCGCGGCCGACTATATAATACCCTACACCTCCCTAACAATGCGAAAATGGGCATTGCGTTAAGAATTTTGCAGTGTTCATACATGTAATAAGAAAACTCTCTCTGGCGAATTTCGTACTGATCGGATATAAAACACATATAAATTGGGGCTATATCTAGGTTTAGGTTTAGGTTAGGGTGGCAGCTCACATAGACCAGTTTAGGTCCCTAGTGTTACCACGGGCTGAAATGCCCCTCATCGAAACCAACCTGTTTGATATATAAATTTATCGATAGTACGAATATCAGTACTGGAAAGATCTGTTAGGCTGCCTAAAAAGGCCGACCCTAGTATGTCCAGTCGTCGTTTACTCAAAGCGGGACAGTCGCAAAGCAAGTGCTCTATGCTCTCCACTTCTTCCTCATCTCCACAGCTTCGGCAGAAGTCATTGGAGTCAATACCCAATCTTTTGGCGTGTTCGCCGATCAAGCAGTGTCCCGTCAGAACATGTACTAACGTAGACAATCGTTTCCTCTCTAGTGCGAGGAGATATTTTGACCTTCTCAGGTCATACCTTGGCCAGATTTGTCTAGCTACCCTGCAGGTGCCGATTTCTGTCCATCTCTCGTTGGACTGCCTGATTGCCTCTTGTCTAAGCCAAAGCTTGCACGTGGATAGTGGCGCACTAATGTTGTCCCTTTCCTAGCAAGTTTATCGGCTTTGCAGTTCCCCGGGATATCCCTATGCCCAGGCACCCATATGAGGTGTATATTAAACTGCTCAGCCATCTCGTTAAGAGACATGCGGCAGTCGAGGGCTGTTTGTGAATTTAGGGATGTTGCCTCCAGAGAATTGATGGCAGCCTGGCTGTCCGAGTAAATGACAACGCCAGTGTTGGTTACTATGTTGTGACTCAGCCACTTGGCGACTTCCCATATTGCCATTATTTCGGCTTGATAGACACTGCAGGTATCTGGTAGTCTGTGAGCTATATCCAGACTAAGTTCGTCACAGTGTACTCCGAAGCCAACCTTTTCATCAAGCTTCGAACCATCCGTGTAAAAGTGGAGATGGTTTCTATTACCTGGTATTCTGCCGACCCATTCATCTCTGGCGGGAATCATTGTGATGTAATTTCTCTCGAAGGTGTACACAGTTGGTATATAGTCCACTCGGTCGGTTACCATAGCACTACACTTTGATATCCTCATGTGACCATAGTTCTTGTACCTCCACATTGATAGGCAGTTTAATCTTATTGCCGCTTTGGTTGCAACTTCTCTCGCCACAATATTAATCGGCAGTATATTGAGTAGGGCTTGTAGAGACTCGGTCGCTGTAGTCCTTAAGGCTCCGCTTATGCTCAGGGGCTATATTCAACTCTGAACGGATTTTCGGATATAAAATACGGTTTCTACAGCGCTTACATGTCAAACCGGGTGAAACATATATATGGGGACTATATCCAAATGATTTTGATTTTCCCATATTTGGCAGAGTTTATTCATGTAATAAAATAACTCTCTCTGCCAAATTTCAATTAACATATATATGGGGGCACCCACAAATATTATATATTTGGGAAGACGTTGTACTAAAGAAATCTTTGTTTCCGTCCTTACATTGTTTATTTGGACCTATTCTTTTCAAAACAAATATTTGTTTGCATTTAAGTATTCAGAAAATATCGATCCTAACCGCCAAAAAGACGTAAGCTGATTTAATTTCATTTTTTTTTTGAAGGAAATCGTTTACTTATGACAAATGGCATCATGTCTCAGAATTTCATACCTGTATAATATACCGTTATACTAAATTTCACAGTAATATAAACAGGTGTATGCATTATATATGCAATTAAACAAGAAAATAATCACAAAACAACCTTCTCCTCAATATTTTTGTGATTGGCCCTTACGTGGTTTTGGCTGTTAAGGCTCGATATGTATATCAATAATTAATTTTAAAACAAGCTTAATGTTTTTCGGTAATTCAACGTTAATTTTTTCAGAAAATTGAAATGTTCGTTAAATTCCTTTATAATTGAAATCCTATAATTTTGCATAATGATGCAATGCTTGATAATTTTTCAACACATGATGACTTGGAATAACACAGTACATCATTTTTCAGCTCATTTCACAGCACTAAAAATCCTCCTTGAGCAAATAAATTCGTATGGCCATTAAATTATGAATTGAGCCAACATTACTAAACGAATGATGCAGAAGTTCTTATTCCTGGGGCTACTTTCATGTCCAATTCTCTAAACGCCATTTTTTGCAAAACGTATATTTTTGCAGACTATCGTTTATAAGGCACTCCCACATTGCCTCAATACTAAATCAACTGAATTTATTTCACATTATCGTTATCAAACTGTAATAACAAAGTGATTGTCAGTGGAAGAATATTGTAATTGTTAGTCACTTACAACGTTCTTCCACTGAATGCAAAACAACCGAAGCTAGAATCATTTTAATTGTTTTAAGTACAATATATATAGTAATTTATCAAAACGGTATACTCGTATTAACATTCCAATTGAGACTAAAAGAACGGTTTTTAGCCACCACTTTAACCAACAGTGTAGTTTCTTCACAAGAAAAACGTTTTAAATGCCAACGTATGGTGCTGTGTAACGTGGAAAATCGTTTTACGTAGCAAAGAGTTTTAGAATATAAAACGTTTTATCTACTGTAAACAGAAATAATTTGTAATTTTTTTAAATAAATAAAAGTAGTATTAAATTTTTTTATAAAATAGCGTTTTTAACTCAAATGTTTCCATAAATAAGCAAAAAACATAATGTAGAAAGTGCCTCCTTTTTGCAAATTCTGAACTATTAAAAAGTAGCGCTTTAAAACAAATGACATTTCTACATAAGTCAGCAGAATGTAAAAAACATGTAATTATTTGTATAACTAGATGGAGCCGGCCCATTCATTGACCAGATTTCAGTTTTCCGATCCCATCAATTTTTGGACCAATCACGAAGACTGCCACCAAATACATTTACATAAAATTACAGAACTCTCGCTTACAAATTGTTCAAGATATATCAATTTCAAAACTTGGCTCCAATAGGGCGGGGTCACGTCCGTTTATCCTATCCCGCCCATTTTTGGATCAATCACATAGACTGCCACCAGATACATATACACAAAATAACAGTAATCTAACTAACAAATTGTTCATGTTATCTCAATTTAAAAATTTGGCTTACATGGGCGGGGCCACGCCCATTGGTCCGATACCGCCCATTTTTGGACCAATCACTGCCACCAGATACATATACGAGTTCACAAAATAACAGCACTGTCGTTCAGAAATTGTGCAATTTATCTCAATTTCCAAATTTAGTTTATATGGGCGGGACCAAGCCCATTAGTTCGATCCCGCCCATTTTTGGACCAATCTAATAAACTTATTATCTTATAAACTGGCACTAAATGCCAGGGCTGGGGAGTCGAGCTAAAACTACTTGACTCCGACTACGACTCCCAGAGCCGGATTTTAATATGATTCGACTCCGACTTCGGTGGTTAAAAACATACATTTTTAAAATGATACTTCTACTAAGAAATCGAAAATAAGATGTTGCACAAGAATTAAGATACAATTTTATTATTTATTTATCGACTCTTGACTTGCAACTAATATGACAATTCTTTCAACATGGAATAATGATAAAACTGGTAACAATCACAACCTCTGTTTAACACCTTAAAATATACCGATCGACTCAGAACAACTAGCTGCCCGTCTGTCTGTCTGTCCATCTTAAGTTGTTCGGTAAGTAAGAAGCCTATTATAATAGGCTGAAATCGGTTCAGATCGATATTGCCCCCACGTATAAATTTTCCTTAAGATTTAGCCTTGTAGCGCTATGAAAACTGTATTTAAAATTCAATCATTTTAAAACTTAGTATGGTAGAGATTATTTATCCAAGAACGCATATTGTCAAACTTAAACAAATTCTGTTTCATATAGATTTATAAAGTAATTATCTCATATTTGTATTTAATATATATGTACATAATCTTGAAAATTCTTATTTTGTTAGCATCAGATTCATCATGCTAAATTGATCACATATATAATCAGAGCTTTCCTTAAACCTTCTTTACATACAAATTCAATAGTTTGGTTGAATTTATAGATATTTAGGACATACAGCCATATTTGGTTAAAAGTTTCGAATGTTTTATCCTTCTTTCGTACCAAAATTGTTTTCCCAAAAAAATTCTTAATGCAAAAGTTCTATCACATAAATGGTATATTTTGCACAATCTATCTCGGAGTCGAACATAATTTTGCGACTCCGGGCAAATTCCTCCGACTACACAGCCCTGCTAAATGAATACACACAAAATTTCAGCACTCTAGCTTAAAATTTTTCTCAATATCAATACTTGGCTCATATGAGCGGGTCCACGCCCACTTGATATATCGAAAAATCTAAAATCAAGAAAAAACCAACAAGCTAACACACATTCATTTTGATATATACATATAGATATATGTATGTGTATGTGTGAATAACGAAATACTTTATATTTAAACGTTCGCAATAATTATTACCCTATCTACAATGAATTTTTCTGAATAATCTCAATGATTTAGGATATGTAGGTGGTCTTTGTGACATACATTGAAAAAACAATATACATAAAATTTTCTTTAATTTGGCGCTAAAGATAGAAAACCGTTCAAATAAATATAGGGTGATCTAAGTAGAGATACTTTTTTCAATAGCCTTTTTTTTGACAGATCACGTGCGAGTCGTGTCATGCTGTCATGTTATTTTTTGGTTAAGTATTGTTTGGCATTTCATCATGGAAAGACTTACGCCTGAACAACGTTTACAAATTATTCAGTTTTATTATCCAAATAATCATTCACCAATTGCGCTAAGTCCATTTTTTTAAATAAAAAAAAAACTCTTTCCAGTCGACCAACGACCTTGACACCCATGAGCAATATTTTAGCTCTCGTTAAGAGCTATCTTTTTTCCATTGACCGATTCCAGATCCGACGTACCGGAATCATCGGTCCATATTTCTTCAAAAATGATGCCGATGAGAACGTAACCGTCAATGACGACCGTTATCGTGCCATGAACACCGACTATTTGATGCCTGAAATTGAAGGTCGTGATCTCGGCGACATTTGATTGCAACAAGACGGCGCCACTTCCCACACATCGCATCAATCAATGGATTTATTGAGAGAACACTTCGGTGAGCAGATAATTTCACGTTTTAGGCCGGTCGATTGGCCACCAAGATCGTGTGATATCACACCGTTAGACTTTTTCCTGTGGGGATATGTAAAGTCTAAAGTTTATACGGACAAACCAACTTCGATTCAGGCCTTGGAGCAAAACATCACGCATGTCATTCGCCAGATACCAGTCGAAATGCTCGAACGAGTCAAAATTGGACTCAACGGATGGACCATCTGAGACGTAGCCGCGGCCAACATTTGGTAGACATAATCTTCAAAAAATAAATGCCAAATGATAATAAACATTCCCCATTCAATTTGAATTTTCTTTGTTTTTTTTTCTTTAAAAAAGTAGGGAACCTCGAAATGGATCACGCTATATATTCTTCATTATAAATTACGAACTTTTCCTAAAACTAGTAAAATATCGACCAAAATTATTTACAGCCAAACGGCTGGTCCGATTTGTATGATTATTTGGATAAGAGGGAGGGATGTAAACACAATTTTTCACAAAATAGGAAACAATTTTTTTTCATGTGTACATCAACTTTTGAAGTTGACAGAAAAACTTGTTTTTACCAATTTAAAGTAATAATATGTTTTAAATAGAATTTTATACAAAAATTTGAATTTAAAAAAAAATGTTATATACATATACTTCTAAATTTGACACTTGCAAAAATTCACTTTTTAAAAAAGTTTGCACAGATCCGCATATACATTACATTAGAATTGGAAGGTGAATGATTGTCCTATGGAACTGTTATGGGGTTATGTCTAGCAAGTGCTAGCATTTTTGTGTATGTCTAAATTAATCTCCAATTCATAATTCAATTAGCTCATCTTCAATTTTTCCAATTTGACCGATCTAAAATACGAGTTCGCAAAAATATACATATATATACTAGTTCGTGAAAATTTCACTATATACGAGTATTAATAAAGTACTCACCTTTGACATTATTTGCCATTATTTTTTAAATACTGTGTTATTATTATGAAAAATTTAATTTGAAATTATCACAAAATTCACTGAACTTAATTGTAATTTGAAGCGGTAAATCAATGTTGCCAAAAAATTCAAAAAGAGATGTTTACATTGGTAATTTCTTTTCATATTAAAGCAAAAACAAAATAATTTTTGTAAAATTTAAATTTTAGCCAAAAAAGTAGCATAGTATTTCCTACAGTGCAGAGATGTAATTTGCCCGCGAAACGAATGGTGGTCATATGGAAAAGCCAACTACATCAAACTCTGCAGCTTCCAGTAACCCAATGGAGTATCACCATATGATATAGGTTTATTTGTGAACAAGTCAGCTTCGGAGAGCATCGACTATATAGAAGGTCTTCAAGAAAAAACCTGGATTCCTCCAGATAATTATAGTTTTCCAGTGACCGGACGAAGAAGTATAAAATCCAAACTTTATTGGTTACATAAATATAAATGGTTGGCGTACTCCGCGAATTAAGTCGGTGCTTTCTGTAAAATATTTATATTATTTGCTCGTAGGGATACAGAAATGCATAACCAAAAATTAGGAAACATGGTATCAAGATCATTAAATATAGGAAAAAAGCTCTTGAAGTATTTCGCCACCACTCAAATACAATAGAAATGGTGTATTGAAAGCTGAAATGAGATCTAATGTATATAAGCAAGTCACAGCGTCCATCGATAAACAATTACAAATTCATGAAAAGCAGTTAGTAAACGCAAATAGAAAGCATTTGGAAGCAATAGTTCAAACTGTCGTTCTCTGTGGTCGACAAGGCTTAGCACTAAGAGGAAGTTGTGATACATAAATTAAATTATAAGTATGTGTCACACCCTTATACACCGACATCTTTCACCATCATGGCGGACGAATTAACTGATATTTCTGGGGTTGAGCAAGTTTCAATGTTTAACCGGTACCTTAAAGAAAACGATGGGCGATATAAAATTTGCGAAGATTTTTTGAGTTTCGTCCCAACAAAACAGTTCGATGGAAAAGGCTTGGCTGAGGTTATTCTAAATATTCTTGTGCAATGCTATAACGGCGCAAGAGCAATGATCGGAGAATTTCATGAGGTGCAAGCATGTCCCATTCCCAGTTAGAAATTGTCTCGGCACTATCCAAACCATCACCCACTTTTTTCAATATCTTAAAAGGCAAATAGCTATTCAAGAAGCAATCTCTAATAACAGGAATCTCCGTGATAAAGCAATAATTAAAGCGGTATTGCGCAACTCGATGGGTAGAACAACATGAGTCTGTTGAAGTATATATTCACTTACAAGTAGCCGTTATAGAGGCTTTTGAATGCATTTACTCCACCTGGTCTGATCAGAAAACTACTGACTACTATAAAAACGTTGGATTTTGAAGTTTCGGTCCATGTAGTTCATTCAGTTCACTGCTTGGCATTATCATTAGGTTAGGTGAGGTTGAATAGAGGAGACGTTTAGACGTCTCATGTCCATGGACATACACTTAAGCCAGTGGTTCGGTCTGTTGTGCGCTTCTTATTTATGATTTTTATACCCCACGGATTACAGAAAATCGGTACTAGACACGTATTTTCTCAGTATCTTCCAGTCATATCCTCTGAGATGAGTCAAGTCTGGCAATATGTCGGAACCGAAATATCGGGATCTTGCATGTGAGTCATTCCACGCCAAACGGGACGATTTTTGACATCACTATTTTTGATTGCTTCGAAATTTTGTGTGTGCATTATTTACCTAAAAATATCTTATACGTACCCAGCAAAAAAAGAGCATCCAAAGAAGCAATAAAAATCCCCAACTTATGATCCGGAAGTGGTTCTAATTTGGATTTTCACCAATGAATTTAACAATTTAACTCTTTTAAAGCACTGTAAGATTTGCTTTTTTGGTGTTGTATTTATTTGATGAATGTATGTCGTTCTAATTAACATCTTTGGGTCCAGAGATTTCATATTTTAAAGGAATACAAATGTTGACATAGGGAAGGGAACGTATAAATAATATACTATTGGCCAAAGAGATCAACGATCATATATATGTATGTATGTTTAGGACATTTGAAGATGTCTGTAATCTGTATGGCGTAGATGGCTCTTGAAAAGTGTGACCCCATAGTGTAATTAACATTCTCACAAAAAAAAAGTTTTCCGTACCCCGGTTCAGAGAGTAGTAAAGTACTACAGTGTGGTACAGTATGTATGGTATGGTATATTTAATTACCACAATTTCTTTTAAAATTGTTTAATTATAACCTACACCACACTGTGGTACAATTTATTATGATTTTATGCATTTGTTTCTAACACCAAAAATGAGAAGAGATATATAGAACGATCGTTTATTATACCGATCGACTTAGAATCACTTTCTGAACCGATTTAGCTATGTCAGTTTGTGCATGCGTTCTTGTAATCTATGTGCATGTCACAAATATAGTCCATTCTCAAAGACATTTTTTACATATCTTTATTTTGGGACAAGACAATTCGTATTGACATTGAAAGACAATCCGTATTTCTTTCGTCTACGGCGAACGATCAAAAATCTCTTAACTATTTGAATATCAGTTTAGAACCAGATATCGTAAAATAATGCTCTGATGTACCCTCTATAGAAGATATAATTTCCTTTCGATGTTCATGAAATTTGGTAAAGAGTGTCTTATTTTAACAGTTAATATCTGTGTGAACAATATCGGTTAAAATTTACATATAGCCCCACATACTCGCATGGATGTGTACCTTCCGGTTTAGCATCTAAGCTCCATAGAAGTCATATTTTAGCCAAATGTACTATATTTTGCACAAAGAATTTTATAATCCGAGAATAAACGGTCACTAGCAAGGTTGGAAAAATGTGTTTTCATGTTTTACATCAGAGCATTATTAAATTTGGCAGAGATTAGTTTATAGAATCACGAACACTGCGAAATTTGTTAAAAAAATGGATACCCTTCAGATAAAGGCCAAATTTAAATACAGATCCATATAGAATTTTGCATCCAAAAAGGTGTCAAACACGATTTATAAAAATCAAAACAACAACAAGAGAACAACTACAAAGGTTAAATAGACGAATACAGTACGTTCTGTCTAATACAATGTGAGTTACGCCTTTTGTTCTTTATCAAAAACGAGCACTTGATGTTACGTCTTTTTTTCTTGAATAAAATCGTGATTTTTTGACGAAAAACGAATTTTAATTTGGGCATTTCTGGTGACGCTATATTAATATTTTTGGAAAGTATATAGTGTTGTTCATAAATTCAGTTTTTATCGCAATCCAATGTACTACTATTCCAAAATTTAACATATTTCGAAGAAAGACAGCAAACTTTGAAATGACTTTATGTTATTTTAATCGGCTATGAAAAAGTCGACTTGTAGGTTTGATTTATCGACCTAGTCGACTGAAACGAAATTTAATTGATGAAAAAGTCGACTAGCTTTCAGAACCATTCACTAATTCTGATATAGCAGCCATATAAATATATATTTCTTCCCTTTAGCACTATAGACGCAGTATTTTACATACATATCATAGCCCTCATACATATGTTCCTTCCGATCTGGACTTTTATCACTTCACAAGATTCATTTTACATCCAATCGTATTAAAATTATGCATTCTTGGGTTAATAATTTATATTCCGAAATTACATTTTGGTTAGTTATTTAGAAGAACTTCATTAAATGCCAAAAAAATGTTCATACTTATGAATTGGAAGTACTTATAATGTTATTCTTTTGGAAGTACTTCTTTTATTTTTTGCTGGGTTATTGAACGCCCCTTCAATGTCAATACATACCGCAAGTGTATACATACATCTTTCCATTGAAGTATTCTTCTATATTGTGTACTACCTCGTGTAGGGCGGTGTCCACTGATCGTGTATGCGAATTTTAGACATGCTGTGAAAATAGCGGCTAGATGAGTCGATATGTAATCCACCTCCATCTGTAGTAGTGCCGGAAATATTCCATCAGGTTTTGATGCCTTAAAACGGCTTCTTTGACCATATGGTCTGTAATGATATAACTTTGTTGTTCTTCATTTTCTCTGTAGTTCGGTATCTCAGTCGGGCCCGTCTTACCTTGTGGAAAATGGGTGTTCATCAAAAGCCTTAACATTTCTTCAGCTGAGTCTACTCTTCCGCCCATATCGTCTACCATTGTTTAGGTCTGGGTATGGGTTTTTGAAAGGAACTTTTTAATTTTAGAAACATCGTTAATGTTATCGACCTGTACGCAGAATAACTTCCAGGAGTTTCGTTTTGCTGTTCTTGTGATTTTGTTGTATTTTCTGAGTCTTCTATGGTAGTCGTCCCAGTATACTGGAGATTTTTTACGGCAATGTTGCGAATCTCCCCGGTCATCCAAGGCTTTTCTTGGGCTGAAGCGGAGAGCTTTCTTTAAGCGGAGAGCTGTCTTCGAAAGACCTTACTAATATATCCGTAATGTAATCAACATTAGTGTCAATATCTTCAACACTTTGGCACTCAAAATGACCATGCCCTAGTCTTTCTCTAATTACCCAGCAAAAAAAGAGCATCCAAAGAAGCAATAAAAATCCCCAACTTATGATCCGGAAGTTGTTCTAATTAGGATTTTCACCAATTAATTTAACAAGGGGTTGTCGCGCCGGGGAAGTACTTCTTTGTCACCACTTTTGCACAACTCCTTTCAAAGCACTGTAAGATTTGCATTTTTGGTGTTGTATTTATTTGATGAATGTATGTCGTTCTTATTAACATCTTTAGGTCCAGAGATCTCTTATTGTAAAGGAATGCAAATGTTGACATTTGTTGGGAAGGGAACGTATAAATAATATACTATTGGCCAAGGAGATAAACGATCATATATATGTAAGTATGTTTATGACATTTGAAGATGTTTGTAATCTGTATGGCGTAGCTGGCTCTTGAAAAGTGTGACCGAATGACCCCATAGTGTAACTTCTAGTAACATTTTCGCAAATGATCCACATTGTCACTAATAAAAAAGTATTTTTATTTTACACTGTAATACATAGCACATTTGTGCGGCGCTATGTATTTTCCCGGTTCGGATAGTAATAAAGTACCACAGTGTGGTACAGTAAGTATGGTATGGTGTATTTAATAACCACAATTTCTTTTAAAATTATTTAATTATAACCTACACCACACTGTGTTACAATTTATTATAATTTTATGCATTTGTTTCTAACACCCAAAATGAGAAGAAGTATATAGAACCATCGTTTATTATACCAATCGACTTAGAATCATTTTCTAAACCGATTTAGCTGTCAGTCTGTGCATGCATTCTTGTAATCAATGTGCAGGTCACAAATATAGTCCGATCTCAAAGAAATTTTGCACATATCTTTATTTTGGGACAAAAAAATTCGTATTGGAATTGAAAGACAATCCGTATTTAGATATAGGGCCTGTTTCTGTAACTTATTTTCTTTCGTCTACGGCGAACGATCAAAAATCTCTCAACTATTTGAATACCAGTTTAGAACCAGATATCTTAATATATATGAATGGAATGTACCTTCGATTTAGCTTATACCATCTATAGAAGATAATAACAGTTAATATCTGTGTGAACAATATCGGTTTACATATAGAACATATAGCCCCACATAGTCGCATGGATGTGTTCCTTCCGATTTGGCATCTAAGCTCCATAGAAGTCATATTTTAGTCAAATGTACTATATATTGCACAATGGATTTTTTAATCCGAGAATAAACGGTCACTAGCAAGGTTGGAAAAATGTGTTTTCATGTTTTACTTCAGATCATTATTAAATTTGGCAGAGATTAGTTTATAGAATCATGAACACTGCGAAATTTGATCAAAAATGGATACCATTCAGATAAAGGTCAAATTTAAATACAGACCCCATATAGAATTTTGCATCTAAAATAGCTGTCAAACACGATTGACAAAAATCAAAACAGCAACAAGAGAACAACAAGGTTAAATATATGAAAAGGTTAATGGGTTACGTGGTTACGCACTTGATGTTACGTCTTTATTCTTTTTTCTTCAATAAAATCGTGATTTATGGACGAAAAACGAATTTTCATTGTTTGAGGGTTATGTTCATGGGCATTTCTGGTGACGATATATCAAAATTTTTACAAAGTATAAAGTTTTATTAATAAATTCAGTTTTTATCGCAATCCAATGTACTACAATTCCACAATTTAACATATTTCGAAGAAAATTCTATATATAGAAGCAGTATTTTACATATAGTTCATAGCCCTCATATATATGTTCCTTCCGATCTGGACTTTTATCGCTTCAGAAGCTTTATTTTACATCCAATCGTTTTGAAATTATGCATTCTAGGGTTAATAATTTATATTCCGAAATTACATTTTGGTTAGTTATTTAGAAGAACTTCATTAAATGCCGAAAAAATTTTCATACTTATGATTTGGAAGTACTTATAATGTTATTCTTTTGGAAGTACTTCTTTTATTTTTTGCTGGGTAGCTTCCCGAATTTTGTCCATTTAATTTTGGCTTTATTTCTGAAACTTATTGGGTTCGGCGATGGCCGTGCTATCTTAAACCTTATGTGGTTAAAAATAATTCCTGTATTTCTTCTATTAGATTTTCTGAACATATTGTTATATCTAATACTTCTTCCCTTATTCTATTAACGAAGGTAGCCGTGTTACCTATGTTAAGTGTTATTAGGTGGTTAGTATTCAAGAATTCTACTAGGGCCTGGCCCCGTTTATTAATGTTAGGACTGCCCCACGCGACGTGGTGAGAGTTAGCATCGCAACCTACTAGTACTTCGTTACCTGTTTGTTTGACTTTCCTCACCAAGTGTTGTAACAGGTGGCGCAAAAGTAATCCTCCTATCAGAAAATGCCATAAATTTTGCGATTGGCACCTAATGCCTAATGTTGACATTTGTGTAGAAAACACATGCGAAATACACGTTAATAAACAATGTTACGCTACACTGCTCCAGAACGCGGAATATTGCTGACTATTTATTTGACCAATAATCGGTCGGTGACTTTGGCACAAAAAACATCGAAAGGTTACTTTTGCGCCACCTGTTAGTTCCGACGTGGGTGGTAATGTCGGTGAATCGAAAGGCAGATATACTGATGCTAGGTATACACTTCCATTCCATTGTTTCAGTACTGTAGCATCCGATGTTGACAACTCTGGAGAAAAAAGATAACATAAATTTTTGTGACATATAATACAAGTCCTTGGTCTAGTTCCTGTATTTGCATAAAACAATTGGTAATTGACGTGGTTTAAACCAGTAACCTTGTTTCGAATCGTCCATGGTTCTTGGATTAAAGCAATATGAGTCTTACCTTTATTATTTCCATCAAAGCGTTGATTGCCGTCTCGCTCCGAAGGAGGTTTATCTGGATGACTTCAATCATTGGTCCTCCAGTAACCTGGCTTCTTGGGAGTCGGAGATGGTACTGTTGTTTTTATGAGCTGAGGGATGTCCCTCATCCTCACCAGTTTCAGCTTAGAGCATTCCCAGGGAGAGAGGATGCTATCCACAAGCTCTTTGAGGGTCTCTATACATGCTGGTGACGCGAAATTAATTCTCAGTGTGTCCCCTTTGAACTCGCTGCTCATTATCTGAATTGGGGGCCAGTCGTCGGTGTTGAGGGCGTGCTCCACAATTTTATTATTTACCAAGTCTTCAACGTTGTTGTGTTGGTCAGTGGGGATTTTGCCAGATGCTCTGTTGATATCGATCACTGCGTAGCAGAGCTCGTCTCTATATTGCTTTCTCGCTACTTTGGCATAAAATGGTGGCTTCCTAGATTTTTCATCAACCAACTTCCTCTTCCGTATAGATCGTGATATCTTTTTGGATATCCTATTCTATCCGGAGGATTCCGTGGTTGCGCTCGCTTCCTTTGTAGTTGGATCGACTTTATTGCCGCCCTCTCCACCAGGATACAGTTTAGAGTCTCCTTCGTGAGGGACTTGATTTGTTCTCTCCAATTTACTTGAAAGCGTGGTGTCTTTTTCTTCTTCGGCGGTTTCGCAGTGTTCTGCTCTTCTGGAGATCTGATCCTCTTTCCTGCTTCCGAGGAGGTGGATGGAGTTTCAGATAGCTTCTTTGGAGCATCCTGTACCTTGGCCTGTTTGCTGTTCCGGTTCATCTTCTTCAACATTCGCCTTTGTGCCCCTGATAGCTTTTTCTTTTTTGTCGTGAGCTGTGTCATGTACGCGTTGACTTCTTCTACTATCTTGCTGACCTCGACGTCTTTGAGTTAGCTAAGACAGTAATGTAAACGTTTTCGTTTGAGTCTGAATCGGATTCCCTACCTGTACTTGAAGGCTGGGTCCAGTTTATACTCTCCCGTGGTTCCTCCTTTTCCTTCTCCGTATTTTTGCCAATGGCTAGATGCGCGCTTGTTGCATTGTCTGCGACTACAGGCGCCAAGGCACCCACACCTGTAGTAGGATTAGTTGCGCTTGTTCCAGCAGCCACACCTGTACAATTGACAATTTTTAGGCTCGCTATTCTGGGATAACGACGACACATGACTAGAGAGCACATCAACACTTGCCGCCGGACTGGGGTTATTACTCCCTGCACCGTAACTTTATTCTCGCTTTGTTTACTTTCCATATTGTTTTTTTGCTTTAGAGGAAACACCCCCATAGTCAGTTTTGGTCCGCGGGTAATGCAAGATTCCCTAAGGTGGTGGACACACAGCTCCATCCCCCCAGGGGCGCCTCAGTAAGGATAGAAAATCCATCCTCCCTAAGGCATCCCTAGTTGAGATGAAACAGTGTGACCATCCCCTCCCCCTATTCACCACCTGGGACGCGACCGTTAGGAGACTGACAAACTCCAGCGGGAACTCCGTAAATACCTTACTGTTAATTTTTTGTCGCAAGAAAATTTTAGACCTAAAGCAAAATAACTTTTTCATAATTATGTGGACGAATAATTGGAACTTTTATATTTTATGTTTAAAGAGGACATGGCATTAATAATTTGTTTGCGAAAAAAATTTAGACCTTTACGATTTTTTTCCGATGAAAAAAAATATTACTTTTTTTTTGATTTTTCGACATAAAAATACCATATTAAAAGATTTTTTTTAAAAATGTTCTCAAAAATATTTTATAAATATGATTTATACGATTAATTATATCTGGCGAAAAAAAATAGTGATCTTTGCGAATTTTTTTCCGATGCTATACAATATTTATTACTTTTTGATTTTTCGTCTTAAAAGCACCATATTAAAAGCGATTTTTTATATATTTCTCAACAATAATTATTAAGTACAAATTTTTGTATTTTTTAAGAACTCTGTCAGCTATCTGGTGCAAAAAAAATATGGGTTTGGTCTACACGTTAAGCGTTGGCGACGATTTTTGGAACACCCTACAAATTATATTTGAAAATGACGTTCTTAGATATAAACAAATATATATTTAATTCAAAAGTAACAGTACATATATTGTTTTTGAAGAATACAATTTTAGGGATCTGTACCAACTAATTTTTCTCATTCCAATTAAACTTTCAAATTTTTTCACTTTAACAAAAAATACGTATTTTCCAAAGCAATTTTGAATAGTACAAATGGTGTAATATAGTACAGTCTTCTGCCGACTTGGCATTTTTGTATTATTAGGAATTCGTTAAACTAACATATACAAAAAAGTTTGGTTTAATTTCCCTAATAAACGAATTTTATACAGCTATTTTACAACGTTCATTTAAGGTGGTTTATTTTTTGGTCGATTTGCGTATACAACAAAAAATATAAATCCAAAATTGAAAACGAAATATGAAAAACATTGCAGCAATCCTCTTGAGGTTTTTGGTTTAAACTTTTGATAACATTGTTATTGTGTCGTCAATTCATGTAAACATTGGTACAAAATAGAAGGAGTTGTTGTAGGCGATTGAAAATCGGTACAACTCGTTTTTGTGAGTATGAAAGATAATATACAAAGTTTTCTGAGAATAAGTTCAAGGACACGCATACCACCCTTTCATCATGAAATGACAATATTGCATAATTTTTAAAATGATTTTTCGATTCGAACCAAACTTAGCACGATTTGTGTCTTGGGTATAGTTAATAGTTCTGCAGAATTTCAGAAAATTATCTCAAAGGATACCTCCAACGCCCGTATATCCTAAAACAAAATAATCGCATATTTTTTGAAATTGTTGCCAGAATTGGACAAAATATGAAAGAAAGTATTTTCTGATATGTAGTTGTATTTTATGGAGTACGAGGGTTGCTATTTATATTTCGGTCCTGGCAATGCTGATGTTGCCAGATAAAAACTGAAACTTGCATTGGAGAGTATGACATTTTTTAGCATAACTTCACTCAGAACGCTTTGTCATTTGAGCGCGAATTGTTTTGTTTACAGTGTGTGGAAAAATTCACCTTCAAAACCTGTTTTTTTTTCAACAGCTGCTTCAGGCGTCAAAAACGTTGACCAAGCAGTTTTTTTCTTGATGTGAGTGAATAAAAAGAAGTCATTGGGTGTCAAATCAGGGCTGTACGGCGGATGATCCATTAATTCGACGTTTTGGCCGGTCAAAAAGGCGCTGGTTTGAGCCGATGTGTGAGAGCTCGCATTGTCATGGTGCACAATGATTCGTCTTCTCTTGTTCGTTTTTCGAATTTCTCCGAAGACTTCAGGCAAACAAATTGTTTTGCAAACAAACAGTTTTGCCGAAGAAACAGGCGACCATTTACTTCGAAGTGCTTCTTCCACGAACAACTTTCGTTGGATTTGGCTTGTCTTCGAAGACCCACATGGTCGATTGCAGTTTTGTTTCGGGCTTATGCGCATAGATCCAATTTTCGTCACCTGTGACGATCTTATAAACGTCTTTTGAAGCGCCGCGATCGTATTTTTTCAAAATTTCTTTTTACCAATCGACACGAGCCTTTTTTGAGCGATTGTCAAATTGTGCGGGATCCAAAGAAAACAAACCTTTTTTACGGCCAGGTGTTCATGCAATATCGAATGTATGCTGGTGGAAGAAATGCCCAAGGATGCCTATGGTACGGTAAGTTACTGTATGTCACATGACGATCTTGCATTATCAGTTCACGCACGGCGTCAATGTTCTCTGGCACAACGGCAGTTTTTGGACGACCTTCGTCTTTGAGCGAGCGTTGGCCACGATTGAATTCATTAAACCAGTTTTTCTCAGTGCTATAGGATGGTGCTTTATCGCCATACAAAGATTTAAGTTCATCGATGCACTCTTGTCGTGATAATCCACGTCGAAAGTTGTGAAAAATGTTAGCACGAAAATGTTGACGAGTTAATTCCATTTACTTGCCAAATTGTTTTTTTCAAGTCACTGTAAACAAAACAAATGATGGTCGTACGTCAAAACGTTCTGAGTACGTTTATGCTAAAAAATGACGAACTTTCCAATGGATATGTCAGAATTCATGTCAAAATTTAAAATTGCCAAGATGTGTAACTTTAAGTCCGTATAAAAAGACACGTAACATGAAAGAAGATATTTAGATACGCTTGAATACTCCGAAATAGGGTTGTTTATTATAGTCCAAATTTCGCTGAGATTAATTTATGAACAATTGCAAAATTCGAATTTTTGTAAGGCAACCTCAACAATATTAAATTTTGAGTTATGTCACTCTTGAAGTGAGTGAGCGATATGTAAAGTATATACATATTTTATTGCGGTAAGGTATATGTACATAGTATTTTGGTGATACAGAGGAGTTTATAAAAAGAAACTATAACATATTTATATTCATCTTTAGGGACACTTCCTGGAGAATATTTTCCAGAAAAGGACGAGTCAAAAATTTGTATTAATCGGAATCGGTATACTATATTAGAGGCGGTTATAAATCGAATCCTTTCTCATTATATTTTCTGAATAGACAACAAAATTTGCCATTTGATGACAAAAATATTGCAATTTGATATACCCGCTGAGACGAAAGTTATGACGATTTCAACCCCCACCCAAAATGATTTGGAATTAAACATTTTAAAATTGGAATTAAACATTAAACATTTTTTCCATTAACCCAAACGTAATATCAGCATATGATACAGGATTATTCGTGAACAAGTCAGCTTCGGAAAGCATCGACAATATATAAGGTCTTCACGAAAAATCTGGATTCCTCCAGATAATTATAGTTTTCCAGTGCATACCCAAATCCAATTTTTTGGCATAAATTCAAAAAATAAACTTAAGGAATTACCAGAAATATATATATATATTCGAAAAGGCAACCCTATAGCGGACCTAGAAAATACAATTTTTTAAACTTAGGTAGCAACTCTGTTTTTATCCTTGCGATCAATGTTAGTAGTTCAATCTGGTGTTTTTAAGCACTTCTTCTTGAGAAAATATTGGCAATATCTTTGATACTGGAAATCGGCAGAACTAAAATTTTATTTAATCTGTGAAATATGGAAAATCAGGCTCAAAGTATGTAGATTATAATTATTATAACTTAATTCATAATTGTTTCGTCTTTTTCGTTGTTATTTCGTATTTATGGGGTGTGGTGTTTTAGAGATACATGACCTCACGTTATTTGTGTTTCGTGGAGTAAAGTTATAAATGTACTCGCGTGTTCATGAAAGTTTAAACGCACGATTGTTTATTACAGTGTCCTTTATCATGTAGTATAGATGCGCTTTGCGCGTTTTGTGCGCAAAGTGATCAAAATTATGTTTTTTTCAGTCAAACTCTTGTTTAACTGTGCTGAAATGTTAGCTATTTAGGATGGTAATGGACGCAAACATGATACCGTTTCGAATTTGGTACTAAAGTAATTGATGAAAATGTAAAACACATTTTCAGTTTATGTTCAGAAATATTTATCAAAGATCAAAAGACATTTGGAAAAGTTAGTGGAGGCCCACTCAGAGTGGGTTTCTGAAAAAGTAATATCGAACACGATGATTATGCGAAACAGCCACTAAAGTGGGAAAACGACTAATAAGGGAATTGACAGCTGAACTCTCACTGCTCCAAGAACACAACACTCCCCTCTTGTGCATACGGCAACTATATCAGCGAGTAAGACAAAAGATGCCGATGTTTGTTTTAACAAGTAAGAAAGTTTCACTCACTCACTTTGTGAGTAATGTAATATTGAATATTACACAAATTATTCAATTTTTGTGGGAGGTACCAGAAGGGGTTTAAGAAATACACCTATATTTCGCTGAACAGTAGATACTTTAAATACATTGCACTGTGCCGAATTGTAACCTTTTATATGGAGTGGTATACTAACGTTGAGATATTAAATTGTGGTATAATTTGGCCATTTTGTGTGGGAGGTACAAAAAGGGGCGTGGTGATAACGCTCATTTTTCACTGGACTATAGGCATTATAAAAGCATTACACTGTACAAAATTTTAAGTAATTGTATACACTGATATTATAATGATATAAACTGTTAACTTTTGGTGCAAAATGGTGCATTTGTGTGGGAGGTACCAAAAGGGGAGCGGCAATAACGCCCATTTTTCACTGGACTGTAGGCACTATTACACTGTACAAAATTTCAAGTATTTCTAAACACTGGTATTAATGTTATAAGCTTTTAACTTTTAGTGCAAAATGGTGCATTTGTGTGGGAGATACCAAAACGGGCGTGGCAATTTCGCCCATTTTCCTCGAGTTGATAGCGACTAACAAACTAATACTATGTGTGGAATTTCAGAAGATTCGAATACGTATAATAGCAGTTATTAAAGAATCAAAATTTCACAACATTTTAACCCTTTGTGGGGGAGGTACCAGAAGGAGTGGACCAATATGGCCCATCTTTGAACTTAGCCGGAGATAGAAAAAAATATTACCACATACGAAATTTGAAGTCAATCGGTTACTCCTTTCGAGAGTTATCGTGCGCACCAGCCAGCAGACACACAGACAGACAGACAGACAGACAGACAGACGGACGGACATTGCTCATTCGACTTAAAATGGCCCAAAACGGATTTCCGCCGAACATACTTGGGGTCTTAGGTCACTCCTTCGATGTGTTACACTTTTTTCCGTAGCAAATGATATATACCCTCGTCACACTAAAGTGAGGGTATAAAAATACTTTAACACAAACTTGTTACACATGTACCTTGTTACACATGGACCTTGAGACACATGGACCTTGTTACACATGGAAAAATATAATATAAATATATACATAAATATATATGTATATAATAAAATATACTTGTTGGCAACTTTCCTTAAATTTTAGCGCATTGTTCTCAGATTGTTGTCGCTTCTGCACTTAGTTAGGGGAAATGCTTCGGAGGCACTGAACAAATTTTATAAGTAAGACAGAAGTGACCGTCTGACAAAAGAGCCGCATTAATTTTTCACAGATATATGGATTCTTCACGCTGAAAAAAAATCGCTTCTGTAGTATATTGTCCCAAACATATTCGGCTTGAAAAATATATATGTTCAGGGTACACTCCAAACATAAAATTTTTGATGCACATAAAAATTATATTTTTGGGAGGATGTTGTTCTAAATAAATCTTTGTCCACATCCCAATATGTGTTTATTTTGGACTATGTTTTCCGAAACAAATACTTGGTTGCATTTAAGTATTCAGAAAATAAGTTGAGTTAAATTTTTCAGTAATTCAAAGTAATTTTTTTAGAAATTTTTCATGTCGTAAGAATAATAAATAATAATAATTGAAATCGTATAATCTTGGATCGAAATCTATTACTTGGAGGATTGAAAACTAATGATGGCTTGGAATACTCAGAAATTTTAAATTATTAATTTAAAACAGAAGTTAATGCTGCATGTCGTATCATAACTGGGAGGTTGAATGCTAAACCTAAATTCGAAAAATTCAACAAAAGTTTCGAAAATATTTTTTAAATAAAATATATTTGGAGAAGTTCCTAAACAATAATTTTATTTGTTTCCAAACACATATTTTATTTGAGAAATTTAGTTTGCAAATATTATATGTTGTAACATATTAATATACGAGTTCCAAATTTATTTTATTGATTTTCAAATAAAATTTATTTGCTCAGAAATATATAATATTTAAAAATTTGTGTTCCAAATATATTTTCTTTCGATTCAAACATATCAGAAAAGGCGATTTTGCCCCGTGTTCGGATCCATTATTATCAAGTATTTGTTATGATAAAAATGGAATTTGTTTATAACATCTGGAGGTATTCTATTATTGGGTTCACTTTTTTTGTACACCATAACTACTCCTAAAATATTGAGTGTGTCGATATTTACGCAAACCGAATGTCGCAGTCGGCGTATAGGGTCCATATTGTCCAAATCGGTGGCAAATTTGTTTGAGGGCTATAACCAAATCTGAATCGATTTTATTCAAATTAAATATGGTTGGTCCTTTGTAACAAAAACATATCCATGTCAAATTTCATGCAAATTGGACCATATTTGCAACCAGAACTTAGCGTACAGACATCAAGCTTGTGTGGGAGCTTGCCAGATCGGTCAAAATTTTTGTTCATTTGTTATGTGAGTTATGACAAACAGGTGTGCAAATTTTTAGGGCTGTATATACGTTCCATCATATTTATGCCACAAAAAATGGATTTGGGACCAGTGTGCAGTGACTGGGCAAAGTAGTTTAAAATTCCAACTTTCTTGGTTACATACATATAACTGGTTGGCGTACACCTTCAATCAAGTCGGTGCGTTCTGTAAAATATGTATATTATTTGCTTCTAGGGATACAGAAGTTCATAACCAAAAGTTGGGAAACTTGGTATCAAGACCATTTACTAATTGGAAAAGAGCGCTTGAAGTTTTCGTCACCAATCATCACTCGAATACCATAGAAACAGTGCATTGAAAGCTGAAATGAGATCTAATGTAGATAAGCAAGCCACAACGTAAATCGATAAACAATCTCAAACTCATGAAGAACATTTGGAAGCAATATGTAGTTCAAACAGTCGTTCTTTGTGGTCGACAAGGCTTAGCACTAAGAGGATGTTGTGATACAGACAGAATCGATTCAAATGAAACTATTCAAAATTATGGCACTTTCCGCGCAGGAAAAGATTTATAATTAAAAAATACTCGTAGTTACGTATAGGTGTATTATTACGTACTCCCCAGATTTACGAAGTTAACATTTCTAAGTTTTTTGGGGTTTATTTTCATTTTATGATGTTTTCTTGATTGGGGTGTAATTTCATAAATCAGTTTTTGTAACGAAAATAGACCCCAAATTTGTGGCGCACTTTCATTTTCAATTTGGGGTGCATTTTCTTGGGATCCAACTTCCGGCCGCCGCCGACAGCTTATTGAGAGAATCAAAAATTCGGAATCTTTCAACATAATGGCGGGCGCTAATTCGTCCGCTGATATTCAATGTGTATCCGGTTAATGAAAACGATGGGCGATATAATATTTGCGAAGATTTTTTGAGTCCCAGCAAAACAGTTGGGTGGAAAAGGTTTGGTTAATGTTATTCTAAATTTCTTCGAAACGTCTGGTATTGATTGCAAGTATTTATTTGGGTAATGCTATGACGGCGCAAGAGCAATGAACGGAGAATTTCATTGGGCGCAAACATATATCCAAGAAAAGTACTGCTTACCACTATATTCACATTGTGCAGATCACAGCTTCAACTTGCTTGTAAGTTACGCATGCAAAGTAGTCCCAGTTAGAAATTGTCTCGGGACTGTCCAAACCATACGAGTATAACACATTTTCAATATCCTAAAAGCTAAATAGCTCTTCAAGAAGCAATTTCTAATAACAGGAATCTCCGTGATGATGAAAAGCAAAAATTAAAGCAGTATTGCGCAACACGATGGGTATAACAACATGAGCCTGTTAAAATATATATTCACCTACAAGTAGCCGTTATCGAGGCTTTGGAATGCATTAACTCCACCTGGTCTGATCAGAAAACTACAACACCTGCATTTCAGTTGTTGATGGCTACAAATAGGTTGGATTTTCAAGTTTCGGTCCATTATATCGCGTTCTTCAAAATGAAAATTAAGATTTATCTGAAGCCGTCCATCTGGCTGAAAATACGAAAAAGGAATTGATGGACATTCGCGAAAATTTTACTCACAATTTTAGTGCGATTTTTTGGTGTGTTTCAAATCAAATAATTTTGGCCCGACAACGTCATTCATTGGTGCAATGTTTATTCAACAAATATTGAAGAATATTATAACCTTTTGAGCTATATTCCATATCTAGATTTATTCATCACTCATCTCGAAGATCGATTTTTGAAACCCCGTGGAATGCTTTAAAATTTCCAATGTCTTTTTCCAGTAAAATGACAATACTAAATGAAGAAAGTTGTAAACAATTATTTTAAATATATTCATCAATTTTGCCTGACAGTTCTTTTGAAGTGTAGATTAGTGAAGTGAAGCTTTAGAAAAGAAGAATTGAAGCGGATAATGTCGTAAATTCCCTGGAAGCTCTTGATTTATTTAATAGATGCATTTCCAAACATTCACAAAATATTGACGGTGGTGTTACCTGTGACTACAGCGACAAACGAACGCTCTTTTTCAACAATGCGTCGGCTGAAAAATTACTTGCGGTCAACCGTGACTGTAGATGTTAACGCAGTATTATTTTTATACCCTCCACCATAGGATGGGGGGTATATTGTCACTCCGTTTGTAACACCTCTAAATATTGATCTGAGACCCCATAAAGTATATATATTCTTAATTGTCGTAAAATTCTAAGACGATTTAGCCTTGTCCATCTGTCCATCCGCCTGACGTAATCACGCTACAGTCCGTAATAATAGAGCTAGGTTGATCAAATTGGGTAGAAATATTTCTCATAGTTGCAGGTTGTTTGGGATTGCAAAGGGGCAATATCGGTCAATGTTTTGATGTCGCTCCAAAATGCGGGTTTTGAGCCATAGATACCATATTTTTAAAGCAATTTAGCAGAAACTTTGCAGTTTGTATTCTATTTTGACAAGAGTTCATCACAGCAAAAATTTTACAAATCTGTTCATATTTTGTTATAGTCACCCTATAGAGGTCGCTCCAAAATATACGAATTTAAGCCATAAGTACCACATTTTCTAAGCAGTTTAACTAAATCTTTGCAGTTTGTATTTAAGTAACAATTTTTTAAATCAGTTCGTATTTTGAAATAGTCGCTCCCAAAAAGGCTTATTTAAGCCATAAACACAAAATTTTCTATGAAATTTAACTGATACTTTGCAGTTTGTATTCTATTTTGGCCAGAATTCATTATACCCTACACCACACTGTGGTACAGGGTATTATAACTTTGTGCATTTGTTTGTAAAACCCAAAAGGAGAAGAAATAGACCCATCGTTTATTATACCGATCGACTTAGAATCACTTTCTGAGTTGATTTAGCTATGTCCGTCTGTCTGTCTGTCCGTCTGTCTGTCTGTGCATGTATTCTTGTAATCAAAGTACAGGTCGCAATTATGGTCCGATCTCGACGAAACTTTACACATATCTTTTTTTTGGCCCACGGACGAGAATTTGGTTAAAATCGGTTCAGATTTAGATATAGCCCCCATATATATGTTAGCCCCGATTTGACATGTAAGCGCTGTAAAAACTGTATTTTATATCCGATCAGTGCGAAATTCGGCAGAAAGTGGTTTCTTATTACATGAAGGAATACTGCCAAATTCGGAGAAAATCGGTTCGGATTTAGATATAGCCCCCATATATATGTTACCCCCGATTTCACTTGTAAGCGCTGTAAAAACTGTATTTTATATCCGATCAGTATGAAATTCGTCAGAAAGAGGTTTCCTACTATATGAATGAACACTTTTAAATTTGGAAGAAATCGGTTCAGATTTAGATATAGCCCCCATATATACGTTACCCCCGATTTGACCTGTAAGCGCTGTAAAAACTGTATTTTATATCCGATCAGTGCGATATTCGGCAGAAAGAGGTTTCTTATTACATGAAGGAATACTGCCAAATTCGGAGAAAATCGGTTCAGATTTAGATATAGCTCCCATATATATGATACGCCCGATTTGACATGTAAGCGCTGTAGAGACTGTATTTTATATGCGATCAGTACGAAATTCGACAGAAGGAGGTATTTTTACATGAATGAGTATTCAGGGAAGATCGGTTCAGATTTATATTAAAGCTCCATATATATAATCCTGCTGATTTGGTATAAAATCGCTATAGAAGTTGTATTTTAATTCCGATCATTAAAATTTTCAAGAAAGATGTTTCTCAATTTAGGAACGAATAATGCTTAATTTAGCGATTATCGTTTCAGAATTAGATAATATGTTTCTACCCATTTACCAATTATTCCAAATTATTATGGCAATGACCCTTATCGCATTGTTAGGGAGGTGTAGGGTATTATATAGTCGGCCCCGCCCGACTTTCTGCCTTTCCTTACTGGTTTTAATAAAATGTATACAATTCAAATTTTATTTTGTTGTAGTCCCCGGCAGATGTAGCTCTCAAAAATGCTATTTTACGCCATTAATACCACATTTTGCAGGTGAAGGCATAGGTTTACATAGATTAGGGTGGCAGCCATTTTTTTCTAGTCAGCTCACATAAACCAGTTTAGGTCCCTAGTGTTACCACGGGCTAAAATGCCCAGGTACGATCATCGGTACCTGGAAAGATCTGCCAGACTGCCTAGAAAGGCCGACCCCAGTATGTCCAGTCGTCGGTTACTCAAAGCGTGACAGTAGCATAGCAAGTGCTCAATGCTCTCCACTTCTTCCTCATCTCCGCAGCTTCTGCAGAAGTCATTGGAGTTTATAACCTATCTTCTGGCCTGTTCGCCGATCAGGTAGTGCCCCGTCAGAACTGCTACTAACGTAGCCAATATTTTTCTCTCTAGTGCGAAGAGATATTTTGAACTTCTCAGGTCATACCTTGGCCAGATTTGTTTAGCTTCCCTACAGGTGCCGATTTCTGTCCATCTTTCGTTGGACTGCCTGATTGACTATTGCTTAAGCCAAAGCTTGCACGTGGATAGTGGCGTACCAATAAATGCAAATTCTTCGAGAATTTGTAATGTCGTCCCTTTGCTAGCAGGTTAGGTTAGGTTAGGCTTCATCGGCTTTGCAGTTTCCCGGGATATCCCTACGCTGTATATTAAACTGCTCAACCATCTCTTTAAGAGATCTGCGGCAGTCGAGGGTGAAGAGTTGTCTAAAAAATTCGCGACCTAAAATTTGGCTAAAAATTGCAGCGTTCCTTATTTTAATAATATACTTAAACAAAAATATGATTTGCTCCATATCCAAAGATTTTCCAGTAATACAATTGAATGCAATCCTTAGTGGAGGGTGTATAAGATTCGGCATGGCCGAACTTATCGCTTTTACTTGTTTGGAACTAATATTTCCGAAACAAAGATTAATTTGTATTTAAATCGCATTGATTAATTGACAACAAATGATGATTTTGGAATATTTAGAATAAAATATTTTATTGTTAATAAAAAAACTTTTTAATAAATAAAAATTAGCGATGTAAATGCTGCTTATAACATTTTTTACAATAGTGTATATTGGGAAATCTAGGGAAAATTAAATCTAAAATTCGACAATGTCAGGAAAGTTTAAAAATCTTTTTAAAATATAATATATTGTTGGAAAAATTTAAACAAAAACTTGGTTTGTGTGTAAACAAATACTTTATTTGCGAAAGTTAGTTCGCAAATATATTTTTTTGTTGTAATATATTAATATATGCGTTCCAAACATTATTTCTTGATTATACCCTCACTTTAGTGTGACGAGGGTATATATCATTTGCTACGGAAAAAAGTGTAACACGTCGAAGGAGTGACCTAAGACCCCAAGTATGTTCGGAGGAAACCCGTTTTGGGTCATTTTAAGTCGAATGAGCAATGTCCGTCCGTCTGTCTGTCTGTCTGTCTGTCTGTCTGTCTGTGTGTCTGCTGGCTGGTGCGCACGATAACTCTCGAAAGGAGTAACCGATTGACCTCAAATTTGGTATGTGGTAATATTTTTTTCTATCTCCGGCTAAGTTCGAAGATGGGCCATATTGGTCCACTCCTTCTAGTACCTCCCCCACAAAAGGTTAAAATGTTGTGAAATATTGATTCTTTAATAACTGCTATACTACTTATTCGAATCTTTTGAAATCCCACACATAGTATTAGCTTATTAGTCGTTATCAACTCGAGAAAAATGGGCGAAGTCGCCACGTCCCTTTTGGTACCTCCCACACAAATGCACCATTTTGCACCAAAAGTTAACAGCTTATAACATTAATAACAGTGTATAAAAATACTTGAAATTTTGTACAGTATTATGCTTTTATATTGCCTACAGTCAAGGGAAAATTGGGTGTTGTTGTCACGCCCCTTTTGGTACCTCCCACACAAAGGTACCTTTTTCCACCAAAAGTTAACAGCTTATAACATTAAAACCAGTGTATAAAAATACTTGAAATTTTGTACAGTGTAATGTTTTTATAGTGTCTATAGCCCTGTGAAAAATGGGCGTTATTGCCACGCCCCTCTTTGTACCTCCCACACAAAATGCCCAAATCATACCACAATTTAATGTCTCAAAACGTTTATACCAGTGTACATAAATGCTTATAAGTCGGAACAGTGCAATGAATTTAAAGTATCTAATGTTCAGCGAAAAATAGGTGTATTTGATAAACCCCTTCTGGTACCTCCCACACAAATTGACAGAATAATTCGAGTAATATTCAATATTACATTACTCACAAAGTGAGGGTATACCTTAGTCGGTTTACCCGACTGAAACTTTCTTACTTGTTTTTAAATAAAATATATTTGTTCAAAAACATATAATATAGGGTGATCCAAGTAGATATACTTTTTTCAATAGCCTTTTTTTGACAGATCACGTGTGAGTCGTGTCATGCTGTCATGTTATTTTTGTTAAGTATTGTTTGACATTTCATCATGGAAAGACTTACGCCTGAACAACGTTTACAACGTTTTGAAAACAAATTGACAGATTAATTAGGGTTATGTTATAACGGGTGATCCAAGTAGAGATACTTTTTTCAATAGCATTTTTTTGACAGATCACGTGTGAGTCGTGTCATGCTGTCATGTTATTTTTGTTAAGTATTGTTTGGCATTTCATCATGGAAAGACTTACGCCTGAACAACGTTTACGCGTGTCATTCGCCAGTTACCAGTCGAAATGCTCGAACGAGTCATCGAAAATTGAACTCAACGGATGGACCATCTGAGACGTAGCCACGGCCAAAATTTGATAGACATCATCTTCAAAAAATAAATGCCAAAGAATGTTCTTTCAAATGATAATAAACATTCCCCATTCAAATTGAATTTTCTGTGTTTTTTTCTTTAAAAAAGTAGAAAACCTCAAAATGGATCACGCATTATTTAAAAATGTTGGTTCCAAATTTATTTTCTTTCAATTCAAACATATCAAAAGTGAAGATTTCCCCCGTATAACTACTTACTTATAAATGTATGTATTCGAAATGCTCGAACGAGTCATCGAAAATTGAACTCAACGGATGGACCATCTGAGACGTAGCCACGGCCAAAATTTGATAGACATCATCTTCAAAAAATAAATGCCAAAGAATGTTCTTTCAAATGATAATAAACATTCCCCATTCAAATTGAATTTTCTGTGTTTTTTTCTTTAAAAAAGTAGAAAACCTCAAAATGGATCACGCATTATTTAAAAATGTTGGTTCCAAATTTATTTTCTTTCAATTCAAACATATCAAAAGTGAAGATTTCCCCCGTATAACTACTTACTTATAAATGTATGTATTCGAAATGCTCGAACGAGTCATCGAAAATTGAACTCAACGGATGGACCATCTGAGACGTAGCCACGGCCAAAATTTGATAGACATCATCTTCAAAAAATAAATGCCAAAGAATGTTCTTTCAAATGATAATAAACATTCCCCATTCAAATTGAATTTTCTGTGTTTTTTTCTTTAAAAAAGTAGAAAACCTCAAAATGGATCACGCATTATTTAAAAATGTTGGTTCCAAATTTATTTTCTTTCAATTCAAACATATCAAAAGTGAAGATTTCCCCCGTATAACTACTTACTTATAAATGTATGTATTCGTACGAGTGTATTCGGATATATCGAAAAATAAATATTTGTTAAGCAATTTATGGCGCTTAATTTCTTATCATAATTTATTTATTATATGTCGTTTACGATAAAATAACTCTCACACGCTGTAGTATACTGTACCAAACATATGCTCAAGGGCGTAGCCAGGTATGGGCAGGGGGGGCAGCTGCCCCACCCTACAGCTTACAAAATGAAATCAAAATTCTGGAAAATTGTTGTTGTTATGTATTGTGTGTCTGTTTGTTGGTTGTTTTTGGTTCCGTTTTCTAGGATCCGTGATATCAGCTATAAATTGTCGACATCTGGAGAGCTATATATCTCAAATCCTAGATGAGCTGGCCATATGGGGGTTTTTCCCAGTTAATAATCTCACTAACAGCTACTTGAGGTTTTTCGCTCGACCGATTCATGTATTGTAGTTTTTGAGTAATAAGCCGTTCAATGCCTGAAATTTGTAATTGCTGTAATAGGCTGTTATCTTTAAATTTTTGTATGTTAAATGAATATTTACATTCAAATTGCTTAAAACTATTATAATTTAAACAAACATGTTTAATCTTTTTAGTTTTTATCATTTTTTTTACCAAAAATCTTATTTTTTAATAGGTTACACATCACAAATACGTTCCACATGGTTTGTGTCTTGGATGTGGGACGAATTTAACTCACGAATTTATCTTCACACCCTTAGTAAATAAAACATAATAAATAAATAAGCAAGGTGTTTTTACTTTAGTTTTTACTTTAAACGGGTATAACTTTTTTCACTGACTCTAATCTAGATAACCAACATGACATTATGTTTAGTGAATATTATTAGGTTTTAACAACCGTTAAGAATTTTGAACTAGCATAAACCGTTTTGGAGTTGTGTGACGTTGTGTTTATGTTGGCTATGCGGCTTTTTAAAGCTAATCCTACAATAAACCAACAATGTACTTGGGCTTTTAATTCGAAGCAATTTTAAGAGTTCTCAACGTTCTCCGAACGTTTTTTATAAAGACTCATTACTTACATACATAGAATACCATCAACAAAGTTCGTCTGAACATTAATAACATTAATAACAGTGTATAAAAATACTTGAAATTTTGTACAGTATTATGCTTTTATATTGCCTACAGTCAAGGGAAAATTGGGTGTTGTTGTCACGCCCCTTTTGGTACCTCCCACACAAAGGTACCTTTTTCCACCAAAAGTTAACAGCTTATAACATTAAAACCAGTGTATAAAAATACTTGAAATTTTGTACAGTGTAATGTTTTTATAGTGTCTATAGCCCTGTGAAAAATGGGCGTTATTGCCACGCCCCTCTTTGTACCTCCCACACAAAATGCCCAAATCATACCACAATTTAATGTCTCAAAACGTTTATACCAGTGTACATAAATGCTTATAAGTCGGAACAGTGCAATGAATTTAAAGTATCTAATGTTCAGCGAAAAATAGGTGTATTTGATAAACCCCTTCTGGTACCTCCCACACAAATTGACAGAATAATTCGAGTAATATTCAATATTACATTACTCACAAAGTGAGGGTATACCTTAGTCGGTTTACCCGACTGAAACTTTCTTACTTGTTTTTAAATAAAATATATTTGTTCAAAAACATATAATATAGGGTGATCCAAGTAGATATACTTTTTTCAATAGCCTTTTTTTGACAGATCACGTGTGAGTCGTGTCATGCTGTCATGTTATTTTTGTTAAGTATTGTTTGACATTTCATCATGGAAAGACTTACGCCTGAACAACGTTTACAACGTTTTGAAAACAAATTGACAGATTAATTAGGGTTATGTTATAACGGGTGATCCAAGTAGAGATACTTTTTTCAATAGCATTTTTTTGACAGATCACGTGTGAGTCGTGTCATGCTGTCATGTTATTTTTGTTAAGTATTGTTTGGCATTTCATCATGGAAAGACTTACGCCTGAACAACGTTTACGCGTGTCATTCGCCAGTTACCAGTCGAAATGCTCGAACGAGTCATCGAAAATTGAACTCAACGGATGGACCATCTGAGACGTAGCCACGGCCAAAATTTGATAGACATCATCTTCAAAAAATAAATGCCAAAGAATGTTCTTTCAAATGATAATAAACATTCCCCATTCAAATTGAATTTTCTGTGTTTTTTTCTTTAAAAAAGTAGAAAACCTCAAAATGGATCACGCATTATTTAAAAATGTTGGTTCCAAATTTATTTTCTTTCAATTCAAACATATCAAAAGTGAAGATTTCCCCCGTATAACTACTTACTTATAAATGTATGTATTCGAAATGCTCGAACGAGTCATCGAAAATTGAACTCAACGGATGGACCATCTGAGACGTAGCCACGGCCAAAATTTGATAGACATCATCTTCAAAAAATAAATGCCAAAGAATGTTCTTTCAAATGATAATAAACATTCCCCATTCAAATTGAATTTTCTGTGTTTTTTTCTTTAAAAAAGTAGAAAACCTCAAAATGGATCACGCATTATTTAAAAATGTTGGTTCCAAATTTATTTTCTTTCAATTCAAACATATCAAAAGTGAAGATTTCCCCCGTATAACTACTTACTTATAAATGTATGTATTCGAAATGCTCGAACGAGTCATCGAAAATTGAACTCAACGGATGGACCATCTGAGACGTAGCCACGGCCAAAATTTGATAGACATCATCTTCAAAAAATAAATGCCAAAGAATGTTCTTTCAAATGATAATAAACATTCCCCATTCAAATTGAATTTTCTGTGTTTTTTTCTTTAAAAAAGTAGAAAACCTCAAAATGGATCACGCATTATTTAAAAATGTTGGTTCCAAATTTATTTTCTTTCAATTCAAACATATCAAAAGTGAAGATTTCCCCCGTATAACTACTTACTTATAAATGTATGTATTCGTACGAGTGTATTCGGATATATCGAAAAATAAATATTTGTTAAGCAATTTATGGCGCTTAATTTCTTATCATAATTTATTTATTATATGTCGTTTACGATAAAATAACTCTCACACGCTGTAGTATACTGTACCAAACATATGCTCAAGGGCGTAGCCAGGTATGGGCAGGGGGGGCAGCTGCCCCACCCTACAGCTTACAAAATGAAATCAAAATTCTGGAAAATTGTTGTTGTTATGTATTGTGTGTCTGTTTGTTGGTTGTTTTTGGTTCCGTTTTCTAGGATCCGTGATATCAGCTATAAATTGTCGACATCTGGAGAGCTATATATCTCAAATCCTAGATGAGCTGGCCATATGGGGGTTTTTCCCAGTTAATAATCTCACTAACAGCTACTTGAGGTTTTTCGCTCGACCGATTCATGTATTGTAGTTTTTGAGTAATAAGCCGTTCAATGCCTGAAATTTGTAATTGCTGTAATAGGCTGTTATCTTTAAATTTTTGTATGTTAAATGAATATTTACATTCAAATTGCTTAAAACTATTATAATTTAAACAAACATGTTTAATCTTTTTAGTTTTTATCATTTTTTTTACCAAAAATCTTATTTTTTAATAGGTTACACATCACAAATACGTTCCACATGGTTTGTGTCTTGGATGTGGGACGAATTTAACTCACGAATTTATCTTCACACCCTTAGTAAATAAAACATAATAAATAAATAAGCAAGGTGTTTTTACTTTAGTTTTTACTTTAAACGGGTATAACTTTTTTCACTGACTCTAATCTAGATAACCAACATGACATTATGTTTAGTGAATATTATTAGGTTTTAACAACCGTTAAGAATTTTGAACTAGCATAAACCGTTTTGGAGTTGTGTGACGTTGTGTTTATGTTGGCTATGCGGCTTTTTAAAGCTAATCCTACAATAAACCAACAATGTACTTGGGCTTTTAATTCGAAGCAATTTTAAGAGTTCTCAACGTTCTCCGAACGTTTTTTATAAAGACTCATTACTTACATACATAGAATACCATCAACAAAGTTCGTCTGAAGAAAGTATTTGGTAGGAAAAAGACGACTGAATAAAAGTGAGTTCTTCCAATATAGCTTCATATACATATATTCCTACATTATGACAAAAACACTGTTTTGAAGTTATATACAAATCTTAAAAAAAATTTAAATGACATCTTGCTATTTTAAATACACATGAAAACAAATCATTAGTAGCAAAATCATACTTTTGCTACTAATTACATGAATTCTAAATTTAAAATCATACAATTTTTCCAAACAAATTTACTTTTTTTGGTTTATCTTTATTTAATATATTTTCAAAACAATGAGCATTCATTTTTTCATTGGGTACTTAAGTTTTAATTTTTTTTTGTGTTTAAAAATAATATTAAGAAAAAACCAGTAAGGAAAGGCAGAAAGTCGGGCGGGGCCGACTATATAATACCCTACACCTCCCTAACAATGCGATAAAGGTCATTGCGATAATAATTTGGAATAATTGGTAAGTAGGTAGGAACATATTATCTAATTCTGAGCCGATAATCGCTAAATTAAGCAATATTCGTTCCTAATTTGAGAAACATCTTTCCGTAAAATATTAATGATCGAAAGTAAAGTACAACTTCTATAGCGCTTTGATACCAAATCAGGAGGAACATATATATATGGAGGTTAAATCTAAATCTGAACGGATTTTCCTTGAATACTAATTCATGTAAAAAGAAACTTCTTTCTGTCAAATTTCGTACTGACCGGATATAAAATATAGTCTCTACAGCACTTACATGTCAAATCGGGGGGCTATATCTAAATCTGAACCGATTTTCTCTGAATTTGGAAGTATCCCTTCATATAATAAGAAACCTCTTTGTGTAGATTTTTTTACTGATCGGATATAAAATACAGATTGTACCGCGCATACATGTTAAATCGGGGGTAACATATATATGGGGGCTATATCTAAATCTGAACCGACTTCCCTCAAATTTGGCAGTGTTAATTCATGTAACGAGACACCTCTTCTGACAATTTTTTTACTGATCGGATTTAAAATACAGTTCTACAGCGCTTACATGTCAAATCGGGGCTAACATATACAAATATGGGGGCTATATCTAAATCTGAACCGATTTCCCTCAAATTTGGCAGTGTTAATTCACGTAATGAGAAACCTCTTTCTGCCAATTTTTTTACTAATCGGATATAAAATACAGCGATTACATGTCAAATCGGGGGTAACATATATATGTGGGCTATATCTAAATCTCAACCGATTTCCCTCAAATTCGGCAGTATTAATTCATGTAATAAGAAACCTCTTTCTGCCGAATTTCGTACTGATCGGATTAAAAATACACTTTTTACAGCGCTTACATGTAAAATCGGGGGTAACATATATATGGGGGCTATATCTAAATCTGAACCGATTTTCTCCGAATTTGGCACTATTCCTTCATGTAATAAGAAACCTCTCTCTGCCGAATTTCACACAGAGTCCTTTCAGAACTGATACTAACGTAGCCAATCTTTGCCTCTCTAGCGCGAGGAGATATTTTGATCTTCTCTGGTCAGACCTTGGCCATATTTGTCTAGCTACTCTGCAGGTGCCGATTTCTGTCCATCTTTCGTTGGACTGCCTGATTGCCTCTTGCCTAAGCCAAAGCTTGCACGTGGATAGTGGCGCACCAATATATGCAAATTCTTCGAGAATTTTAAATGTCGTCCCTTTCCTAGCTAGTTCATCGGCTTTGCAGTTCCCCGGCATATCCCTATGCCCAGGCACCCATATGAGGTGTATATTAAACTGCTCAACAATTTTGTTAAGAGATCTGCGGCAGTCGAGGGCTGTTTGTGAATTTAGGGATGTTGCCTCCAGAGAATTGATGGCAGCCTGGCTGTCCGAGTAAATGACAACGCCGGTGTTGGTTACTATGTTGCGACTCAGCCACTTGGCGACATCCCACATTGCCATTATTTCGGCTTGATAGACACTGCAGGTATCTGGTAGTCTGTGAGCTATATCCAAACTAAGTTCTTCACAGTGTACTCTGAAGTCAACCTTTTCATCAAGCTTCGAACCATCTGTGTAAAAGTGGAGATGGTTTCTATAACCTGGTATTCTGCCAACCCATTCATCTCTGGCGGGAATCATAGTGATGTAATTTCTCTCGAAGGTGTACACAGTTGGTATATAGTCCACTCGGTCGGTTACCATAGCACTACACTTTGATATCCTCATGTGACCGTAGTTCGTGTACCTCCACATTGATAGACAGTTTAATCTTATTTACGCTTTGGGTGCAACTTCTCTCGCCACAATATTAATCGGCAGTATATTGAGTAGAGCTTGTAGAGACTCGGTCGCTGTAGTCCTTAAGGCTCCGCTTATGCTCAGGCAGGCTGTTCTCTGAACCTTTGTTAGTAGGTTGGTGATGGTTAGTTTGTCAGTTGCCGTCCACCATACCACAGTGCCGTATAACAGTATTGGACAAACTACTGCTATATATATCCACTGGACGATTTTAGGAGAGAGGCCCCACCGCAACCCTAAAGCCTTTTTGCAGGAATATAAGGCAACGTTGGCCTCCCTTACACGTTCCAATACGTTAAGTCTAAATAACAGTTTTCTACACGCTGAAAAAAAATCGCCTCTGTAGTATATTGTCCCAAACATATTCTGCTTGAAACATATATATTTTTAGGGTGCACTCCAAATATATAACATTTAACACATACAAATAATATATGTTTGGGAGGATGTTGTTCTAGACAAAACTATGTTTACATCCTAATATTTTTTATTAGCATTTGTTATTTCCCGAACAAAGATCTATTTGCGTGAATATATATATATCTATTCTTTAATTGTTTTAAGTTTTCAGCAATTGAAAGGTAATTTTTAGAAATTGTTAATGGTAGTAAAATTTCTTTATAATTGCAAATAATGACTGGGAATAGTTAGAAAATAAAAATAAGTGGTTTCAAATAGAAGTTAATGCTAAGTATGCCATTTTTAATAGAAACGCATAATTCGAAAACATGGAAACAATTAAAAGTTTTGAAAATCTTTTTTTTTTAAATAAAATATATTTGGAAATATTCATAAACAATAATTTTATTTGTATTTAAGCACATATTTTATTTGAGAAAATTAGTTCGCAAATATATTTTATTCAAATATATTAACATATGCGTTCTAAATACATTTTATTAATTTTCAAATAAAATTTATTTGCTCGAAAATATATAATAATTAAAAATTTGTGTTCCAAGTATATTTTCTTTCGATTCAAACAAATCAAAAAATGCGATTTTGCCCCGTGTATCTAAAATTATTCTGTACAGGGTGAAGCTGACAGTATTTTCCTCAGCCATGCGGCGTCGGAGACCTTTTCCACTTCGCCACAGAAGTTATAACAAGAGCGTAAGAGAAGGTATATATCATTTGTAACATGTTAAAAAAACGCTTCTGTAGTGTATTGTCCCAAACATATTCGGCGTGAAATATATATATGTTTAGAGTATACTCCAAATATATAATATTTGGCAAACACAAATATTATATGCTTGGGAAGATGTTTTACTAAAGAAATATTTGTTTCCATTCTAATATTATTTTATTTTCGGTTAGTAATTATATTAATTAGATACATCGCGATTGGAAAAAATAGAGATATTGAGCATAACTTAAAAAGTTGTAGCGACATAATCAAATCTTCTCCAAATTTATTTTCACCTTAACTGGTATCGAAGGCACTGTCCCGATCAAAAATTTCACTTTCAATTCAAACATATCAAAAACGGCGATTTTTCTCCGTGTAAGGGCCAATAGTGTAACACATCGAAGGAGTGACCCTAGGTATGTTCGGCGTATATCCGTTTTGGGTCATTTTAAGTCAAATAAGCAATGTCCGTCCTCTCGAAAGGAGTAACCGATTGACTTCAAATTTGGTAAGTTATGTTAGGTTAGCTTAGGTTGAAGAGAGGAGACGTTTAAACGTCTCATGTCCATGGACATACACTTAAGCCAGTGGTTCGGCCTGTTGTGCGCTTCTTATTTATGATCTTTTTATACCTCACGAGAAAATCGGTACTAGACACGAATTTTCTCAGCATCTTCCAATCATATTCTCTGAGATGAGTCAAGTCGGGTAATATGTCGGACCCGAAATGTTGGGATCTTGCATGTGTGAAAGCCTGGCAGTGACACAGAAAATGTTCCATCGTTTCGATGTTTTCCCTGCATGCCCTGCATTCGTCGTTTCCTGCTAGTCCTATGCGATGAAGATGTGCTTGTAAGCTTGAGTGTCCCGTTAGAACACTCATAATCTTACTAATATCGATCTTGTTTAGTTTCAGAAGATTTCTTATTTTCTTTTCATTTGGGTCACCCCGCAGTATCTTTGCAGTTGCTCCTACTGTTGCGCTATTCCACACAGTTTTGTGAACCATCACTGCCCAGTGCTTCAACTCATTTTTCGCGGCTTCGAAAGGTTTCCAATTTTCCAAGTTCATTACTCGAAGTTCTCTGCCCTTTGAAGCCAAGCTGTTTGCCCGTTCATTTCCAATCACTCCGTTGTGTCCTGGTACCCCGCAAATACGCAACTGACCATGGACTGAGTAATCATTTATCGTTCTTTTACAGTCCAATACAGTTCTGGATTTGACCCTTTCCGATGTAATTGCTTTAATCGCCATTTGGCTTTCTGTGAAGATGTTGGCATATTTAGGCTTTGTGGTGTTACGCAGCCAGTTCACACACTCCGTGATTGCTCGAACTTCTGCTTGAAATACCGTGTTATGGTCAGGGAGGCGGAAGTGAAGTTCGACTACTGGTTCATCAATAAAAAGTCCCAGAACCGTCCTTCCTCCTCGCTTGGACCCATCCGTGTAGCAGCTGGTTCTCACTGGCACATGGGCCAAAGTTCCATTTTCCCAGGAGCGTCTGTCTGGCACAAACGTATCACAGGTAGCTGTAAGCCGCACTTCGGGAATGCGGTCGGAGATTTCTGGCGTTTGAATGTGACCAACTAGAGATTCTAAAATCTTCTGATGGTACGACTTCTGGTCTCGATTTATCCATTCACCCATCACTTGTAGACGTCTTGCTGTGAGGGCTGCCTCATACTTTATACGGATGTCTATTGGTGGGATGTGCAGTATAGTCTCCAACGCTTTTGTTGGTGCAGTTCTAAATGCCCCGATTATGCCTAGACAGCACATACGTTGAATTTTTTGCAACAATTCTTCTGCACAACGACCAACATCAGTGGGCCTTTGTAACTCTTTCTTCAAGATGATCTTTTCAGTCCAATTTCTGATCCAAGATTACTCCCAAGTATTTTACCTTTTTAGTTATAGCAATTGTCTTATTCAGGAAGCCGGGCAAATCGTGGGATCTTCGTTTTTCTGCATAATAGATTTTGGATGAAAGCCCCTTAGAAGTGTTACAACGTCGTCTGCATAACAGCCTGGTTTAAGTCCTTCATTGGTGAGGGCTTTTAGGAGACTGTGTATCGTTGTAACCCATAGAAGAGGCGATAAAATGCCCCTGAGGTATACCACGATTTACCTTGTCTCTAATTTTTACGTCATATGACCCACAAATAATCCACCTATTCCTTAGCATATTCTTGATCCAGTTTTTCAGCGCCCGGTCTACCTGAAACTCGTCTAAGGACTGGATAAGTGTATCGGTCTGTACATTGTTAAATGTGCCCTCAATGGCTTTGCAAACAGCAAGTGTATACATTTTTTTTACTGAAGGACTCTTCTATGTGGTGCGCTACCTCATGCAGAGCTGTTTCCACTGATCTCCCTTTGACATAGGCGTGTTGTTTGAAGTTTAGCCTGTCATCAGCTATTTTACTTTGGACCATGTTATCAATTATTCGCTCCATTGTTTTTAAAAGGAAAGAAGTTAAGCTAATGGGTCGATAAGCCTTTGGGGTTGTATAACTCGCCTTGCAGGCTTGAACCATGAAGACCACCCTTGATTCCTGCCAGTTTTTTTGGGGTATAAGAATGTGTTAGGCATGCAGTGAACACTCCAGCCAGATGAGTTGATACCAGATCCACCTCATTCTGCAGAAGTGCTGGAAATATTCCACCCGGTCCCGCAGCTTTAAAGGGAGAGAAACAAATTTGGTATGTGGTAATATTTTTTTCTATCTCCGGCTATGTTTGAAGATGGTCCACTCCTTCTAGTACCTCCCCCAAAAAGGGTTAATATTATGTGAATTATAGATTTTTTAATATCTTTTATACTACTTATTTGAATCTTCTGAAATTCTACACATAGTATTAGTTTATTAGTCACCTCGAGAAAAATGCGGGAAGTTGCCACACCCCAAATGCACTATTTTGCACCAAAATTTAACTCCTTATAGCCTTAATATCGCTTTATGCAAATACATACTTGAAATTTTGTACAGTATAATACTTTATAGTACCTAGAGTCCAGTGAAAAGTGGGCGTCATTGACACGCCCCTTATAGTACCTCCCACACAAATGTACTATTTTGCACCAAAAGTTAACAGCTTATGTCTTGAATACCAGTGCATACAACTTGAAGTTTTGTACAGTGTAATGGTTTTGTAGTACATACAAACCAGAGGAAAATGAGCGTTATAGCCATGCCCTTTTGTTACCTCCCACAACAAGGTGCCATTTTGTACGAAAAGTTTACAGCTTTTAATTTTAATACTAGTGCCTACAAATATGTACTTAAAATTTTTTACAGTGTAATGTTTTTATAGTACCTATAGTCTTTCGAAAAATGAGCGTTATTATCACGTCCCTTTGTACAAAAGTTAACAGCTTATATCGTGAATATCAATACATATGGGTCAGAATATTTAATATCGACTTATGTAGTTTATTTTTGGCTAAAATAAGCAGTTACAAATAGGTAAAAAATAAGATTTTTTAAATTTTTTTTTGAAAAAATGTTGCGGGCGTTTTAATTTTTGAAAAAATTAAAAAAATTAGTTTTTGTGTTTTACGAAATTTGTAATTGCTCTAGAACGGCTGAGCCGATGTTTGCAAAGTTTACTTCGTTTTAAAGAGGACACATTGCGCCGTTTTTTGTGATTATACCCTACACCACACTGTGGTACAGGGTATTATAAGTTTGTTTCACGGCAGATGTTTGTAACACCTGAAAATAACACTGCTAGACCCACCTTAAAGTATACCGATCGACCCAGAATCACTAGCTGAGTCGATTTAACGATGTCTGTCCGTCCGTCCGTTTGTCCATGTAAAGTTGTTTGTCGACTGCAGGTCGCAATTTCACTCTGATCGTTCTAAAATTTTGCAGTTTAGAGTATTTCGCGGCTGTTAAGATCGCTATTGAATTTGGTTGAAAATGGTTCAGATTTAGATATAGCTCCCATATATATCGTTCGTCCGATTTGGCCCTTTAGTCCTATAGAAGCTGTATTTTACATCCAATCGTTTTGAAATTTAGAATGGTAGAGTTTCTTGATCCATGAACCAACATTGCCGAATTTGAAGAAAATCGGTTAAGATTTAGCTATAGCTCCCATATATATGTTTCGTCCGATTTGGCCCTTTAGTCCTATAGAAGCTGTATTTTACATCCGATCGTTTTGAAATTTAGAATGGTAGAGTTTCTTGATCCATGAACCAACATTGCCGAATTTGAAGAAAATCGGTTAAGATTTAGCTATAGCTCCCATATATATGTTTCATCCGATTTGACTCTTTAGATCCAATCGTTTTTATACCCTACACCACACTGTGGTACAGGGTATTATTTAAGTATAAAATGTCCCAAAAGTAAATGTATGTAAACAATTTATACATGAATTACAAATTTTATATATCAGAGTTATTCAATATTACGAGAGTGGTGTAGGGTATTATATAGTCGGCCCCGCCCGACTTTAGCCTTTCCTTACTGTTTTTTTTTAATTTTTTTAAAAAAAATTTCAAAGGTTTTTTTTTGAAAAAACCTTTGTAGAAAAAATTGCTCCCCCTCGATTTTCTTCAGATTTTCAGAGAATATTTGACTCTCACAAATTCAGAACAGTAAAAATTTTTTGTGAGACTCAATATTTGTAAAAGTTATGGACGAAATACCAAGACTTGTCTAACAATTTTCGTCCGTTTTTGCAAAACACTACGGGTAATTTTCCTGATTTTCTAGCCAAAACGCAATTTTTCAAGTTAATCCAAATCCAAAAAAAATTAATATGAGTGAAAGAAGGCACTTTGGGCGTAAAAACTGCATACTTAGTTTTTTTCGTAAATTGTTTGACCTTTTGTAAATCAACTGTCAAAGATGAATTTTATTTTTGGTATTAAAAATTACTCTTATCTTTCCGATTTGAAGCACTTTCTAACTATTGAATTAAAAAAGAACCAATTAAGCGAAATAAAATATAAAAAATGGAACGGAAAGTTAATAACATGTACTAATTTCAAGTTTTTTGTGTTTTTTAGATACATACTATAACTGTTGTGAAATAAATGCACTAAGAAATTATTTTTTTTATTTGACCTAAACTTTTTTGGACCTAACAAAAGGGTTGCCACCTGATGCCATGCATTTCACTATTTTTATTATTTAGAATATCAAGGGTGCAAAATTTTGCTGTTTGTAATAAATTTTTTTTTTTCTTAAGTGACTATAGCATCCAATTTATTAATTTGTCTAATATTTGGAAAAAGAATATATATACAAGAAAAAGAATGTATACAAATCCTTTTTATAAGAAATTATATTAAATATTAGAACTTTTGATGATATTTATAACGCATATTTGAAAATTAAATGTCGTGGAAACTGCGATATATTAACATTTAACAAAAGTTTGGTCCTTTTTTGGATTTTTTTTCAAAAAAAATACAATGAGGAGTTGCTTCGAACTGAAGTTGCTGAATGAAACTTCCGCTATTAATCAGGAAATAAATGTGGCCGTCCAAAAAGTAATTTTTCGAAAAGTCCGATATAGCTCAGAGAACAAATGCAGCCGAATTATCAAAATCAGGATATTGCCTGTATGATTTCAGTACAACCAACTCAAGTATAAATTTCCGATGGTATTATTAATTATTATTAAGTTCATCTTGCAACTGCATTCTTATTCATTTATTTTTTTCTTACATGTATTTCCTGCTATGTGTACTCACTTTCTATGTAAATGCTTTTCTCGTAAACAAATTATAAATTTATTTTTTAATTTACTGCATCTTGCAAGTGCATTTTTAACCACTGTATTGCATTTAACCCCGTAAATGATATATTCCCAGAAATAGGGCTACACACATGTAAGTGTGCTCCAAATTTGTGACCAAATAAATAAATACTATCGTAATGCATTTTTGAAGTGCATGGGGTTGGCGTTGTAATTGCCCCACCAGTTCCAATTCATACTGAATGTGTCCTTTACATTCGGCTGACGTTGTGTACACATTTGAGATCGATAACTAGGGTGTCCAAAAAATCGGTTATTTCGAAAAAGCGGTTTCGGGTTTAACCGAAATATTACTTTTTTTAAAAACCGGTTTCCGGTTATTATATTTTGTCGAAACCGGTTAACCGGTTTTAAGGCCGGTTTTTAAATAATATACGAAAGTGATTAAAATGTCATTAAATGTTTACTTTAAAACAAAAAAACAAGTAAGAAAGTTCAGTCGGGTAAACCGACTAATGAATCCCCTCACCTTGATTGAGTCTTATTTATTTTTTGGTTTATTTAAATTATAACCAATTTAAGTTACATTTAATAACTTTAAAGTATGTACAGGTATTAAAGTTAAACACTTTTTACTATTTCTACAAAATGGTCCATTTGTGTGAGAGGTACCAAAAGGGGCGTCCCAATAACGGTCACTTTTCTCTGGACTCCAGGAACTATAAAAGCATTACACTGTACAAAATTTCAATTATTTATATGCACTGGTATTCAATTTAAAAGCTGTTAAATTTGGTACAAAAAGGTCAATTTTTGTGGGAGATTCCAAAATGGGCCTATTTTTCTCGAGATAATAGTGATAAACTAATACTATGTGTAGAATCTCAGAGTATTCAAATATGTAGAATAGAAGTTATTAAATAATCAATATTTCAGTAAATGTTAACCCTTTGTGAGGGAGGTAATAGAAGGAGTGAACCAATATGGTCCATTAGCCGGAGATAGAAGAAAATATTACCACATAACAAATTTGAAGTCAATCGGGTACTCCTTTCGAGAGTTATCGTGCGCACCAGCCTGCAGACAGACAGACGGACATTGCTCATTCGACTTAAAATGGCCCAAACCGGATATCCGCCGAACATACTTAGGGTCTTAGGTCACTCCTTCCATGTGTCACACTTTTGGTTCGTAGCAAATGATATATACCCTCCTCTCTAAGGTGAGGGGATAACAACTAACAATCATTTGTAGTAAAAATTAGTAAACAAAAATAGATTATTATTTCGTTTATTACAGGTTTAATTTTTTGGTTTACTTTAAATAGAAAGTATTATATTTCTGAAATTACCTTAAAAAAATAATAAATCATTTAGAATGTTTTTTATAATAATACTAGCTGGACCCGGTCCACTTCGTTGCCCCAGACTTCAGATTTCCGATTCCGTCAATTTTTTAACCAATTACGTAGACTGCCATCAAATGCATATTTACAAAATTACAACACTCTCGCTAACAAATTGTTCAAGGTATTTCAATTTCAGAAATTTGCTTATAAAGGTGGGGCCATGCCCATTGGTCCGATCCCAACCCTTTTGGACCATTCACGTAGACTATCACCAGATCGATATGCAAAAAATTACAGCACTCTCGATAAAAAATTGTGCAAGATATGACTCTCAATTTTTAGACCAATCACGTGGACTGTCACCAGATACATATGTACAACATTACAGCACTCTAGATAAAAAATTGTGCAAGATATATCAATTTCGAAATTTGGCTTATAAGGGCGGGGCCACGCCCATTGGGCCGATCCCGCCCATTTTTGGACCAATCACGCAGACTGCCACCATATACATATACACAAAATTCCAGCACTCTCGCTAACATATTGTGCAAGTTATATCAATTTCAAAATTTGGCTTATATGGGCGGGGCCAAGCCCATTGGTCCGATCCCGCCCACTTTTTGACCAATTACGTAGAATGCCACCAGATACATATACGCAACAGTGCAGCACTCCCGCTAGCAAATTGTGCAAGATATCAAAATTTCAAAATTTGGTCTATGTGGGCGGGGCCACGGCCATTGGGTCGATCCCGCCCATTTTTGGACCAATCACGTAGACTGCCACCAGATACATATACACAAAATTACAGCATTCTCGCTACTAAATTGTGCAAGATAGCTCAATTTTGGGTTATATGGGCGGGGCCACGCCCTTTGGTCAGATCCCGCTCATTTTTAGACCAATCACGTAGGCTTCCACCAGACACATATACACAAAATTACAGCACTCTCGCTAACAAATTGTGCAATACATCTACATTTCAAAATTTGGCTTATATGGGCTGGGCCAAGCCCATTGGTCCGATCCCGCCCATTTTTTGACCAATCACGTAGACTGCCACCAGATACATATACACAAAATTACAGCATTCTCGCTACTAAATTGTGCAAGATAGCTCAATTTTGGGTTATATGGGCGGGGCCACGCCCTTTGGTCAGATCCCGCTCATTTTTAGACCAATCACGTAGGCTTCCACCAGACACATATACACAAAATTACAGCACTCCCGCTAGCAAATTGTGCAATATATCAAAATTTCAAAATTTGGTCAATGTGGGCGGGGCCACGCCTATTGGTCCGAACCCGCCCATTTTTGGAGCAATCACGTAGATCGCCAACGGATATATATACACAAAATTCCAGGTCTCTCGCTAACAAATTGTGCAAGATATCACATTTTTAAAATTTGGCTTATATGGGCGGTGCCACGCCCATTGGTTAGATCCCGCCCGTTTTTGGATCAATCACGTGGACTGCCATCAGATACATATGTACAACATTACTACACTCTAACTAACAAATTGTGCAAGATATAACAATTTCAAAAATTGGCTTATATGGGCGGGGCCACGCCCATTGGTCCGGTCCCGCCCATTTTTTGACCGATTACGTAGAATGCCACCAGATACATATACGCAACATTGCAGCACTCTCGCTAACAAATTGTGCAAAATATCTCAATTTCAAAATTTGACTTATATGGGCGGGGCCACGCCCATTGGTCCGACTCCGCCCATTTTTGGAAAATTCACATTACCTGCCACTAAATGCATACACAAAAAATTTCAGCACTCTAGCTAAAAAATTTTCTTAATATCAAAATTGGACCCCTATGGGCGGGTCCACGCCCACTTGATATATCGAAAATTCAAGTACCCTATTTTCAGCACCCCCTTCACATGTACATTCTGTGAAAATTTCAAGATGATCGGTCTAGCCGTTTAGACGTCTATACGGAACAAACATACAAACAAACAAACAAACAAACAAACCCACAAACAGACACTCTCTTTTATATATATAGATAGATAGATAGATGCAACAAATAACAACGATGACGTGGATATGTGACATAATATGTGTACAGTAGGATCTCGAAAAAGTTAAGTCGCTAAAAAGTTAATCACTCGGTTAAGTTAACCGATTTTCAGCGTACACGTTCAGCTCTAAAAAGTTAATTTTTCAGTTAACTTTTCTGAGCGTATGCATTTTTCAAAAAAGTAGAAGTACTTTCTGCTGAAAATAATTTACCTTCTAAGGGATTGTTGCTTATTGATAACTGCACTGCACATAAGCCAATTGAAATTCTCAAGTCTGATGATGGAAACATTGTAGCAATGCTTCTACCACCTAACGTAACAGCAGTTTTTCAGCCCATGGATCAAAATCCAATAAGATTGGTCAAGTTAGGATATCGAAATAAATTGTTATGCAACAAATTGAGCTATTTTGCACAATTTAGTAGCGAGAATGCTGTAATTTTGTGTATATGTATCTGGTGGCAGTCCACGTGATTGATCCAAAAACGGGCGGGATCTAACCAATGGGCGTGGCACCGCCCATATAAGCCAAATTTTAAAAATGTGATATCTTGCACAATTTGTTAGCGAGAGACCTGGAATTTTGTGTATATATATCCGTTGGCGATCTACGTGATTGCTCCAAAAATGGGCGGGTTCGGACCAATAGGCGTGGCCCCGCCCACATTGACCAAATTTTGAAATTTTGATATATTGCACAATTTGCTAGCGGGAGTGCTGTAATTTTGTGTATATGTGTCTGGTGGAAGCCTACGTGATTGGTCTAAAAATGAGCGGGATCTGACCAAAGGGCGTGGCCCCGCCCATATAACCCAAAATTGAGCTATCTTGCACAATTTAGTAGCGAGAATGCTGTAATTTTGTGTATATGTATCTGGTGGCAGTCTACGTGATTGGTCAAAAAATGGGCGGGATCGGACCAATGGGCTTGGCCCAGCCCATATAAGCCAAATTTTGAAATGTAGATGTATTGCACAATTTGTTAGCGAGAGTGCTGTAATTTTGTGTATATGTGTCTGGTGGAAGCCTACGTGATTGGTCTAAAAATGAGCGGGATCTGACCAAAGGGCGTGACCCCGCCCATATAACCCAAAATTGAGCTATCTTGCACAATTTAGTAGCGAGAATGCTGTAATTTTGTGTATATGTATCTGGTGGCAGTCTACGTGATTGGTCCAAAAATGGGCGGGATCGACCCAATGGCCGTGGCCCCGCCCACATAGACCAAATTTTGAAATTTTGATATCTTGCACAATTTGCTAGCGGGAGTGCTGCACTGTTGCGTATATGTATCTGGTGGCATTCTACGTAATTGGTCAAAAAATGGGCGGGATCGGACCAATGGGCTTGGCCCCGCCCATATAAGCCAAATTTTGAAATTGATATAACTTGCACAATATGTTAGCGAGAGTGCTGGAATTTTGTGTATATGTATATGGTGGCAGTCTGCGTGATTGGTCCAAAAATGGGCGGGATCGGCCCAATGGGCGTGGCCCCGCCCTTATAAGCCAAATTTCGAAATTGATATATCTTGCACAATTTTTTATCTAGAGTGCTGTAATGTTGTACATATGTATCTGGTGACAGTCCACGTGATTGGTCTAAAAATTGAGAGTCATATCTTGCACAATTTTTTATCGAGAGTGCTGTAATTTTTTGCATATCGATCTGGTGATAGTCTACGTGAATGGTCCAAAAGGGTTGGGATCGGACCAATGGGCATGGCCCCACCTTTATAAGCAAATTTCTGAAATTGAAATACCTTGAACAATTTGTTAGCGAGAGTGTTGTAATTTTGTAAATATGCATTTGATGGCAGTCTACGTAATTGGTTAAAAAATTGACGGAATCGGAAATCTGAAGTCTGGGGCAACGAAGTGGACCGGGTCCAGCTAGTCTATATATATAAAAGAGAGTGTCTGTTTGTGGGTTTGTTTGTTTGTTTGTATGTTTGTTCCGTATAGACGTCTAAACGGCTAGACCGATCATCTTGAAATTTTCACAGAATGTACATGTGAAGGGGGTGCTGAAAATAGGGTACTTGAATTTTCGATATATCAAGTGGGCGTGGACCCGCCCATAGGGGTCCAATTTTGATATTAAGAAAATTTTTTAGCTAGAGTGCTGAAATTTTTTGTGTATGCATTTAGTGACAAATTTTGAAATTCAAATATTTTCCACAATTTATTAGAGAGAGTTCTGTATTTGAGTGTATATGTATCTGGTGACAGTCTACGTGATTGGTCCAAAAATTGGCGGGATCGGCCCAATGGGCGTGGCCCCGCCCACATAGACCAAATTTTCAAATTTCGATATCTTGAACAATTTGCTAGCGACAGTGCTGCAATGTTGTGTATATGTATCTGGTGGCATTCTACGTAATTGGTCCAAATATGGGTGGGATCGGACCATGGGCGTGACCCCGCCCATATAAGGCAAATTTTGAAATTCAAATATTTTCCACAATTTGTTAGCGAGAGTGCTGTAATTTTTTGCATATGTATCTGGTGGTAGTATACATGATTGGTTTTTAAATGGGCGGAAACGGACAAATGGGCGTGGCACCACCCATATAAGCCAAATTTTGAAATTTAGACACTTTTCACAATTCATAAGAGAGTGTTGTAATTCTGTGTATATGTATCTATTGGTAGTATACGTGATTGGTTCAAAAATGGGCGGGACCGGACCATTGGTCGTGGCCCCGCCCATACACGGAGGAAAAAAACGGTCTCTGTAACATATTGTCTCAAACATATTTTGCAGGCAACGTATATATGTTTGGAGCAGCTCCCAAACATATTATGTTTGGGGTAGCGGTAATGTTATCAAACATTTATATGATTGTATGCAAACATATATATGATTGTATGTAATCATACATATACTTATGTCCAAACAGATATATGACTGTATGTAATCATGTATATGATTATATGTAATCATATATATGATTGTATTTAATCATATATATGATTGTATGCAAACATTTATATGATTGTATGTTATCATATATATGATTGTATGTAATCATGTATATGATTGTATGTAATCATATATATGATTGTATCTCTTCTACTCTTCTCGCTCCTTCATGAAACTATAACGGTTCACAGCAACAAGTAACCTAATGTAAATCGTCGCTCACTACGTCAAATACAGAAATACAATAACAACAAACAGTAATACCCACTTTGCTTCTGAAAAGTAGTTCATGAGCTGCAGAATAGTTTTTGAGTTTTCTGAAAATTACTAAATTTTGAGTTGTGTCTCTTTAAAAGAATTTGTGCAAAGTGCAGAGCAATGCAAAACTTCAATAGTACAGTGCACTCTTCACTACTGTACCCGGGGTCATTTCAGATGAAAACAATTTGTTAGTGCGGGAGTGTGTTTGTTCAAAGAACATGATAAGCCCACATACATACGTACATACATATGTATGTTGGCAAAATATTTTATGTGGGGCAATAAAACGGCGTCAGTATTATAGAACGTTTTGTAAATAAAACGTTTCGAAGTAACATACATCCCTTTTTAAAAAAAATAAATTTTGCACCAAAATAATTGTGTTTTTTAATGAATAACCTCAATACATCTTTGATATCATATTCTTTCTTTTATTTTGAATTTGTTGTACGTGTTAAAACTACAACTAATTTCTTTGAATTCGACATTCACTACACATATTCAATAAAAAAACCCGGCCTTAAGCTCGACTGGGCGAGTAAGCATCATCAAATAATAATAATACCCTTTGGTGTCGGTGCCATTCCTCCTCATACACACGGTTACCGTATACATATTACTCTTCTTTGCACAAAATTATGAGTCATATAATTGGGCTCTCAGAGAGTAATACTCTCTAAAAAATATGTTCTAATATATTATTTTGCCAAAAATATGTTAGGACACAATCATATCGTTTTTTAATATGCTAGAATTTTGCCCCGAACATATTATGATTGTGTGCAAACATAATATGTTTACCCACAAACATATATATGATTGTGCCCGTCCCAAACATATATATGATTGCATCCAAACATATTTTTAACATATTATTTTCTCCGTGTATAAGTCAAATTTTTGAATTGAGATATCTTGCACAATTTGCTAGCGAGAGTGCTGCAATGTTGTGTATATGTATCTGGTGGCATTCTACGTAATTGGTCCAAAAATGGGCGGGATAGGACCAATGGGCGTGGCACCGCCCATATCAGCTAAATTTTAAAAATGTCATATCTTGCGCAATTTTTTAGCGAGAGACCTGGAATTTTGTGTATATATATCCGCTGGCGATCTACGTGATTGGTCCACAAATGGGCGGGTTCGTACCAATAGGAGTGGCCCCGCCCATATAAGCCAAATTGTTAAATTGAGATCTTTTGCACAATTTGTTAGCGAGAGTGCTGGAATTATGTGTATATATATCTGGTGACTGTCTACGTGATTGGCCAAAAATGGGCGGGGTCACACTTATGGTCGTGGCACGCTCATATAAGCCAAATTTTGAAATTGATATATCTTCCACAATTTTTTACCGAGAGTGCTGTAATTGTGTGCATATATATCTGGTGGGAGTCTACGTGATTGGTCCAAAAATGAGCGGGATCGAACCAATGGGCGTGGCACCGCCCATATAAGCCAAATTTTGAAATTGAGATACCATGCACAATTTGTTAGCGATAGTGCTCTAATTTTTTGCATATGTATCGGGTGATAGCCTACGTGAATGGTCTAAAAAGTGGCGGTATCGGATCAATGGGCGTGGCCCCGCCCATATTAACCAAATTTTGAAATTGAGATATCTTGCACAATTTATTATCGAGAGTGCTGCAGTTTTGTTTATATGTATCTGATGACAGTCTACGTGATTGCTCCAAAAATGGGCGGGATCAGACCAATGGACGTGGCACCGCATTTTGTTAGCGAGAGTGCTGTAATTTTGTACATCTCATGCAGTCTACGTGATTAAACAAAAAAAGGGTGTGATTCAACCAATGGGCGTGGCCCCGCCCATATAAACGTAATTTTGAAATTGAGATATCTTGCACAATTTGTTTAAATGAGCGCTGTATATTGCGTATATGTATCTGGTGGCAGTCTACGTGATTGGTCAGGAAATGGGACGGATCAGACTAATTGGCGTGGCCCCGCCTATATAAGCCAAATTTCGAAACTGAGACACATATCTTGCACAATTTTTTAGCGAGAGTGCTGTAATTTTTTGAATATGCATTTGATGGCAGTCTACGTAATTGTTTAAAAAAAGGCGGGATGAGCCATTTTTTGGAATATATCTCAAAAAATTTTTAGCGAGAGTGCTGTTATTTTATGTATATGCATTTGATGGCGGTATTCGTGATTGATCCAAAAATGGACGGAATCGGAAATCTGAAGTCTGGGGCAACGAAGTGGACCGGGCCCAGCTATCTTGTATAAATGTTATCCACAACAAGAAGAAAAAATAGATCAATACTTTAATTTTTGTTTTAAACAATAAAGAAAAAAAAACCGGTTAACCGTCATGAAAAAACCGGCTTTCTCGGTTAACCGAAAATGAAATTTTTTAAGAAACCGGTTACGGGTTTGGGTTGCAAACCCGGTTAACCGGTCCCGGTTTTGGACACCCTATCGATAACTCAACGTTAAGAGTTTTTGGCTAGAAAATCTGGAAAACTATAAACTATATAAAACGTAACTTCTATAACACCTCTTCATAAATCGGAAGAGAAACACGAGTTACACGCGCTTGAAAATTTTCTTCACCCGATGTGGCCAACTTTAAGGCCCTCTAGCTGCGCCCTGTCTGACATAGGGGGACCAAATATAAAACTTAACTTCTCTAACACCTCTTCATCTATCATGCCAAGTTTGGTCGCAATCGGTTTGTTTGTTTAAGAAACGGTTGAATTATTTCCCCTTTTTGAATTCGTACCACTGTGAAGTGTTTTGCAAAAACGGACGAAAATTGTCAGACTAGTCTTGGTATTTCGTCAATAACATTTAAAAGTATTGAGTCTCACAAAAATTTTTTATTGTTCTGGATTTGTGAGAAGGCGACGAATATTCTGTGAAAATTTGAATCGAGGGAGGAGCAATTTTTTCTACAAAGGTTTTTTCAAAAAAAACTTTGGTAAAATTTTTTTTTAAAAATTAAGAACAAAAATTACAAAAATGGCGCATTGTGTCGTCTTTAAAACAAAGTAAACTTTGCAAACATCGGTTCAGCCGTTCTAGAGCAATTACAAATTTCGCAAAACACAAAAACTCATTTTTTTTAAAAATTAAAATGCCCACAAATTTTTTTCCAAAAAAAAAATAAAAAAAAAATGATATTGAGATCTTATTTTACCTATTTGTAACTGTTTATAAACATTTTAGCCAAATATAAACTACATAGGTCGATATTAAATATATACTCAACATTTTTGCACAGTGTATAGTTCATAAAATTCCTACATTCCTGTTAAAAATGGGAGTTATGACAACACCCGTGTTAGTACCTCCCATACAAAAAGAGCCAAGACATACAAAAACCAGTAAGGAAAGGCTAAAGTCGGGCGGGGCCGACTATATAATACCTTACACCACTCTCGTAATATTGAATAACTCTGAAATATAAATCAGAACGATCGGAGTGAAATTGCGACCTGTAGTCGATGAACAACTTAAGATGGACAGACAGACGGACGGACGGACGGACAGACATGGTTAAATCGACTCAGCTAGTGATTCTGAGTCAATCTGTATACTTTAAGGTGGGTCTAGCTATAGTATTTTCAGGTGTTACAAACATCTGCCATGAAACAAACTTATAATACCCTGTACCCAGTGTTCAGAAAAAAACAGTACGTTATGGGAACGGTTCCTTCAGAGAACACTAACGTTATTTATTTTTTTAGTGTTACTGTTCGCGAACGGTACCACTATGATAACGTACCGTTCTTACAACACGACGAACGGTATCACTACGATAACGTACGGTTCACAGAACAGCATCACTACGTCGTAGTGAACAGAACACTAACAGTATCACTACGTTTAGCGTTCCGTTCTTTTTTATATTCGACACCACAGGTCGCAAATATGAAGCAATCTTATGGTGATTCTTTTCTGCAAAAAAGTGCAACATTTTCGTTGCCCTTTTCCCGATAACTGCACTTCTATGCACCATTTTGAAATTTTGAAGTAGAAACTAAGTTTAATTCGATGGACTACATCAGTTCCACCTAAAAAGTGCAAATATTTTTCAGAATTTCACGTCGACGGGGCAACATTTTTTTCAGAATCGAAATCACCATTAATGAAAATTGGTACAAAGTTATTTCTTAACCCAGGGACGATCCCTAAATATGTCGACAAGACATATTTACGTTATAGAGGACGCATTTTTATCCGATCATGCCGAAATTTAAATATGTGTGCTTTCTATTGCATATAATCATGTCTAGTGAGAATGGGGCATATCGATACATACTTTGATATAGCCCCCATACGAGAGTCCCTTTCGATAAGACATATTTACCCTCTAGAGAGCGAATTTTTTAACCGATCATGCTGAAATTTAGGTTAGGTAGGTTAGTTTAGGTTGAAGAGAGGAGACGTTTAAACGTCTCATGTCCATGGACATACACGTAAGCCAGTGGTTCGGCCTGTTGTCCGCTCCTTATTTATGATCTTTTTATACCTCACGAGTTACAGAAAATCGGTACTAGACACGAATTTTCTCAGTATCTTCCAGTCATATTCTCTGAGATGAGTCAAGTCTGGCAATATGTCGGACCCGAAATGTTGGGATCGTTGATGTGTGGAAGCCGGGCAGTGACACAGATGTTTTCTCTGCATGCCCTGCATTCGTCGTTTTCTGCTAGTCCTATGCGATGTTGAAATTTAAATATTTGCACTTTCTATTACATTCAAGCGTGATCACAATGTAATACAAAGTACAAATATATAAATTTCAGCATGATCGGTTAAAAAATGCGTAAATATGTCTTATCCAAAGTACCTTTGTATGGGGGTTATATCAATATATGGACCGATATGCATCATTTTCACTAGGCATGATTGAATGCAATAGAATGAACATACATATAATTTCGCCACGATCGGTTAAAAAATGCGCTCTCTGGAGCGTGAATATGTCATATCGAAAGGAACCTTCGTATGGGGGCTATATTAAAGTATGGACCAATATGTGAAATTTTTACTAGGCACGATTGAATGTAATACACAGTACAAATATTTACATTTCAGCATGATCGGTTAAAAAATGCGCTCTCTAGTGCGTAAATATGTCTTATCGAAACGGACCTTCGTATGGGGGCTATATCAAAGTATGGACCGATATGCCCCATTTTAAATGGGGATCGTCCCTGGGATAAGAAATAACACTGTACCAATTTTCATTAAGATTGCTTCATATTTGCGACTAGTGGTGTCGAATATAAAAAAGAACGGAACGCTAAACGTAGTGATACTGTTAGTGATCTGTTCAAAAGAACAGATCAAGTATCACTACGACGTAGTTATACTGTTCTATGAACCGTACGTTATCGTAGTGATACCGTTCGTCGTGTTCTAAGAACGGTACGTTATCGTAGTGGTACCGTTCGCGAACAGTAACACTAATAAATGTTTAGTGTATTCTGTTCTTTTGTAAGGGTTGCGATACTGTTCCGTCCGCGACAAAGGAACGGTACAGAACGCTAAGGACCCGTTCCTTAGTGTTTTCAAATTCAAATTCGGCAATGTTAGTCCATGGATCAAGAAACTCTACCATTCTAAATATCAAAACGATTGGATGTAAACTACAGCATATATAGGACTAAAGGGTCAAATCGGACGAATGATATGTATGGGAGCTATAACTAAATCTTAACCGATTTTCTTCAAATTCGGTAGTGTTGGTTCATGGATCAAGAAACTCTACCATTCTAAATTTCAAAATGATTGGATGTAAAATACAGCTTCCACAGGACTAAAGAGCAAAATCGGACGAAACATATATATGGGAGCTATAGCTAAATCTTAACCGATTTTATTCAAATTCGGCAATGTTGGTTCATGGATCAAGAAACTCTACCATTTTAAATTTCAAGACTATTGGATGTAAAATACAGCTTCTATATGACTAAAGGGCCAAATCGGACGAATGATATATATGGGAGCTATATCTAAATCTGAACCGATTTCAACCAAATTCAATAGGGATCTTTACAGCTGCGAAATACTCTAAACTGCAAAATTTCGGAACGATCGGAGTGAAATTACGACCTGTAGTCGACGAACAGCTTTACATGGACAGACGGATGGACGGATGGACGGACAGACATGGTTAAATCGACTCAGCTAGTGATTCTGAGTCGATCGGTATACTTTAAGGTGGGTCTAGCTGTGTTATTTTCAGTGTTACAAACATCTGCCGTGAAACAAACTTATAATACCATGTACCACAGTGTGGTGTTAACGATGTCTGTCCGTCCGTCTGTTCATGTAAAGTTGTTCGTCGACTACAGGTCGCAATTTCACTCCGATCGTTCTGAAATTTTGAAATTTAGAATGGTAGAGTTTCTTGATCCATGAACCAACATTGCCGAATTTGAAGAAAATCGGTTAAGATTTAGCTAAAGCTCCCATATATATGTTTCGTCCGATTTGGCCCTTTAGTCCTATAGAAGCTGTATTTTACATCCGATCGTTTTGAAATTTAGAATGGTAGAGTTTCTTGATCCATGAACCAACATTGCCGAATTTGAAGAAAATCGGTTAAGATTTAGCTATAGCTCCCATATATATGTTTCGTCTGATTTTGCTCTTTAGTCCTGTAGAAGCTGTATTTTACATCCAATCATTTTGAAATTTAGAATGGTAGAGTTTCTTGATCCATGAACCAACGCTACCGAATTTGAAGAAAATCGGTTAAGATTTAGATATAGCTCCCATATATATGTTTCGTCCGATTTGGCCATTTAGTCCTATAAAAGCTATATTTTACATCCAATCGTTTTGAAATTTAGAATGGTAGAGTTTCTTGATCCAGGAACCAACACTACCGAATTTGAAGAAAATCGGTTAAGATTTAGCTATAGCTCCCATATATATGTTTCGTCCGATTTGGCCCTTTAGTTCTATAGAAGCTGTATTTTACATCCAATCGTTTTGAAATTTAGAATGGTAGAGTTTATTGATCCATGAACCAACACTACCGAATTTGAAGAAAATCGGTTAAGATTTAGCTATAGCTCCCATATACATGTTTCGTCCGATTTGGCTCTTTAGTCCTGAAGAAGCTGTATTTTACATCCAATCATTTTGAAATTTAGAATGGTAGAGTTTCTTGATCCATGAACCAACACTACCGAATTTGAAGAAATTCGGTTAAGATTTAGCTATAGCTCCCATATATATGTTTCGTCCGATTTGGCCCTTTAGTTCTATAGAAGCTGTATTTTACATCCAATCGTTTTGAAATTTAGAATGGTAGAGTTTATTGATCCATGAACCAACACTACCGAATTTGAAGAAAATCGGTTAAGATACATGTTTCGTCCGATTTGGCCCTTTAGTACTGTAGAAGCTGTTTTTTACATCCAATCATTTTGAAATTTAGAATGGTAGAGTTTCTTGATCCATGAACCAACACTGCCGAATTTGAAGAAAATCGGTTAAGATTTAGCTATAGCTCCCATATATAATGATGATGATGATGATGATATGATTTATTGAAAAATACAATTTAAGTATATATATAATAATGTTATACAATTTTGACTTTATAGAATAAATTATAATAAGACATAACATAAAATGTTGTGTGTCTGATTGGTTATATTTAATACATAAATGCTGCAATTTAATTGCTAGTTATTGTGTTTAAATTTAGTTGAATTCATTTATAATAAGTTTTCTACATTTTAAACAACTTAATACAAAATTATATAAACGCATATAATCTTTACCATTCAACAATTCTTGAACCTCTTCGACTAATAGGGTTCGTTTTCCAAAAAATTTAAGAATATGGGACAAATACAAAGGAAATGATAAGTATCTTCCATTTCATTACAGTTACACAATGAACATATCCCAGTGTCACTACCTCGAAAAGAACGAGCGTTCAAATTCAGTAGACCACCCCTAGCCTTTAAGATCAAGCTTATATGGTGTGCTGAATTTTTATCACAAAAATAAGGATTAATGTTATATTGTAGTGATGAGTACATGTCATGAAATCGAGAGTTTCTGGCACTTAATACAAATTTGTCGCGTTCTGAGTCCCTCAAAGAGTCCAGTATAAGGATATGATGTTGGGATATATTATTTCCCAAGTTTTCAATATCGAAAGTTATCCCACTTTCATTATACAAAGACCTCCAATACGGTACCCAAAAAGTATTTTGACGTATCGTCTCTTCCGCTAATAGTCGTGGAAGCCTATTTGTCGGAAGTTTCAAAATCTTTCGGATGTAGCTAAAATGAAGGTTTAACGTTTCCAGATAAAGTGAAGGTAATCCAGTTTCTAGATGAAGCATATAATTGGAAGTATTCTTTGGGAGATACAACATTTTCTTCAGAAAATATCGCAACAATTTCTCAACTTCGTCAAAAGCGCGAAAACCCCAGACTTGGGTACCATAAAACATTATGGATTTTGCAGCTGAGTGAAAAATTTTCAGTTTGTTCGTAATATTTATTTGTATATATGTTTCGTCCGATTTGGCCCTTTAGTTCTTGGAAGCTATATTTTACATCCAATCGTTTTGAAATTTAGAATGGTAGAGTTTCTTGATTCATGAACCAACATTGCCGAATTTGAAGAAAATCGGTAAAGATTTAGCTATAGCTCCCATATATATGTTTCATCCGATTTGGCTCTTTAGATCCAATCGTTTTTATACCCTACACCACACTGTGGTACAGGGTGTTATTTAAGTATAAAATGTCCCAAAAGTAAATTTATTTAAACAATTTATACATGAATTACAAAATTTATATATCAGAGTTATTCTATTACGAGAGTGGTGTAGGGTATTATATAGTCGGCCCCGCCCGAGTTTAGCCTTTCCTTACTGGTTTTTATTACAATTGTTTAATATGGACCACCATAGATATGCCAATTCTTTATGTGAACCTATTCTGGAGTTTAGGTGGAAAAATAAGATGGAAAATTTTCCAATAATTGTGCAAATGAAATGTGACATAAAACATGAACATGACATAAAACCGATTGCTTGGGCAATATCCACAAGCCTTTTTAATACAGAGCGAGGCACACAAATTAAATTTGGTAATTTTCGACTCCTATTCAAAAATACGTAGGGCTAGTCATTTGTATACCCTACACCACACTGTGGTACAGGGTATTATAAGTTTGTTTCACGGCAGATGTTTGTAACACCTGAAACTAACACAGCTAGACCCACCTTAAAGTATACCGATCGACTCAGAATCACGAGCTGAGTCGATTTAACCATGTCCGTCCGTCCGTCTGTCCATGTAAAGTTGTTCGTCGACTACAGGTAGCAATTTCACTCCGATCGTTTTGAAATTTTGCAGTTTAGAGTATTTCGCAGCTGTCAACATCGCTATTGAATTTGGTTGAAATCGGTTCAGATTTAGATATAGCTCCCATATATATCTTTCGTCCGATTTGGCCCTTTAGTCCTATAGAAGCTGTATTTTACATCCAATCGTTTTGAAATTTAGAATGGTAGAGTTTCTTGATCCATGAACCAACACTACTGAATTTGAAGAAAATCGGTTAAGATTTAGCTATAGCTCCCATATATATGTTTCGTCCGATTTTGCTCCTTAGTCCTGTAGAAGCTGTATTTTACATCCAATCATTGTGAAATTTAGAATGGTAGAGTTTCTTGATCCATGAACCAACACTACCGAATTTGAAGAAAATCGGCTAATATTTAGCTATAGCACCCATATATATGTTTCGTCCGATTTGGCCCTTTAGTTCTACAGAAGCTGTATTTTACATCCAATCGTTCTGAAATTTAGAACGGTAGAATTTCTTGATCCATGAACCAACACTACCGAATTTGAAGAAAATCGGTTAAGATTTAGATATAGCTCCCATATATATCTTTCGTCCGATTTTGCTCTTTAGTCCTGTAGAAGCTGTATTTTACATCCAATCATTTTGAAATTTAGAATGGTAGAGTTTCTTGATCCATGAACCAACACTACCGAATTTGAAGCAAATCGGTTAAGATTTAGCTATAGCACCCATATATATGTTTCGTCCGATTTGGCCCTTTAGTTCTACAGAAGCTGTATTTTACATCCAATCGTTCTGAAATTTAGAATGGTAGAATTTCTTGATCCATGAACCAACACTACCGAATTTGAAGAAAATCGGTTAAGATTTAGATATAGCTCCCATATATATCTTTCGTCCGATTTGGCCCTTTAGTCCTATAGAAGCTGTATTTTAAAATGTCCCAAAAGTAAATGTATGTAAACAATTTATACATGAATTACAAAATTTAAATATCAGAGTTATTCAATATTACGAGAGTGGTGTAGGGTATTATATAGTCGGCCCCGCCCGACTCTAGACTTTCCTTACTGGTTTTAAACTTTTTTTGAATACCAAATTGCATGTAAAAATGTGAAGAACTGCTGCTTTACTTTTAGAGATGATGAATCGGTACAAAACCTCATTAAAAGGTCGTCCAAATGCCGTCATTTAATAATTTGTTGTGTGGTCCTCACGAATCTGTTATTTGATCTATGTACAATCTGTACAATCTGTCATACACAGAGGCGGTTTTAAAATTTGCAAAATATTTTTTTTTTAAATGTATTAAACCACTATATCTCCAGATTCGCATTTGGAAGACTTTTTATGGCAATTTTTCTTTGTTAAATTTTGTAATCGGATCATTATACACAGCGTGGCTTAAGCTGTAGAAAGTTGGCCTAGATTGACGCCAAAGGAGCTAATGAGGTTTTTTTCCGATTCATCATCTCTTTGCTAAAGAGACAAACTTAATTACAATGCTTTGAAAAGAAAATCGCAGAAGTTTAGAACTGAGCGAGTGATGCAATTACCTTAAAACATTAGCATTTGTATGATGTTTTGTTGGGCCGCGACATTTGCAATATCCTTAATCCGATTTTCATCGCCAAATTTTTACAAAAATATTATAGCGAATTAATAAAGTAGATATATTTATAATATATATATAATTTTCGCGATGAGTAACTTTGAACAAAAAACATTTAATTTCAGAATTATTTCACTGTATAATGCAGTTATCACGCGTACGGTCAGTCCTAGGAAAAAGTCGTCGAAGAAAGCTTGGGAGATTAGATACATTTTAAACCGCCATATCGTCGGCTCAATGCTATTTTGTTCCATACGCCATTTTGATTGATCGCACAAAAATGCAATTTATTGTTTGAGTAAAAACGGGACTGAAGAGTTACACACTTTTTATTTCATAGGGTTCCCAACAGTGTTTGTATGATTCGCATGCATTTCTATGTCATTACATTCAAAAAAAGCAATTTATAACAATTTTTGAACATGGCATTTTGGTCCATATCAACCTTTGTTTTAATATTTTTTCGTATTTGTTTTACATGGACCACAAAGAGGGTCGGTATGGATGGAAGGTTATTTACATATTGTGTATATTATATAGAAAGTAAAATACTGAGTCAAAACTATAGGGAGATTGAAAAATGGAGACATAGAACAAAAATATCAAAATTATTTCCCGTAAATCAAAGTTAAATCAATTTAACCTACCAGTATCTCGAAAACTAGACGAGATATGAAAAAAATTGTTGTAGATTCTGAAAGAGCATGCCTAACCTATATTATCAACTCCTAACTCAAAAAACACAAAAATGGCGTATGGACCAAAATAGCATTAAGCCGGCGATATGTCAAAAACTACTTATATATGATAAATTTTAGATCAAAAAGCTGTTTCGTGATCACGATATCAAAGTGAATTAAGATCCTTGATTCGAGAGACTCTGCAAAATTTAACGATTATTTTCAAATTTGAAAGTCAGGAAAAAATTCGATTTCTAGCATCTGTAATTGCGTTCGGTGTAACAAAGTAACATAAATAATGTTATTTGTAACTAGATCAGCATCCCCCAGATCATAATGTGATGAGCAATTGCCGCAAAAAAATGACTAACCCTACTGTACAGGTTGCATATTTATTTTTCCAAACCTGGAAGTCATATTGATTTAAAAAGAATAAGCTATGTTCTACAAAGGAAGCAAGTGCATCACGGCACAAAAATGCAGTGGAGGCTTTGGGATTATTAAACATAATCACTAAACCAGAATACGTCATGAACCTTCACATATTTAAGACTGCTCTACAAAACCTAAATAAAATAATGTAAGCTCGGAGAGGCATCCTAAACGGTTACGGCAACTATAAGTACTTCTAAAGGTTATAAAAATATATTTAACAATATTTGGAAAGAATAGTTTGCCAACAAAAATTACTTCCCATTAGAGAAGAAAAAAAACAAAACGCATAACATAGTTTTTTGGGTTAGTTCTACATTAGTTAAAAGCCAATATGTAGATTTGCCTGATGATACGATAGCATTTTAATATTGGGAACAGATTGAAGTCTTCCTCTAGCTAAATCAATAAATTATTTGGTACAGCTTTGAACAGAACTTCTGAATTTATTGATGATTCTACCTGCAAATTGATAAGGAATCGCTAACTATTGTGCTTAAAATATCTTCAAGACTCTATATGACAATAAGCCAATCAAAGAAAGCAAAAATAAATGTAGATTCAAAAAAAAAGATTGACAGTCCGATTCTGAATACTTCCAGGGAATAAATTCCCGGGGAATTTATTTTTTCCGAGAATAAAATCCTCCTTTTCTGAATTATGGGAAAAGGCAAATGAGGGAGAGGGAAAATCTAAGCTATTTTTTTGTTGCCATTTCATTCCATGATACAAAAATTGTAAGGTAATACCACTTGCCCAACCACAAATAGTCAAATACAACCCTGGAAATGTATTTTAAGTCCTTATTCAACTTTTATTTATAGATTGGAGTTTTAATTTGAATTTTATATTCCATATATTAGCATAGCGTATAAGCGTAGGCTTATATCTTAAGAAATCATATACCGATTTCGATGATTCGCACCAATTCGGACTGGTCTCCGGCCAGAAAAGAAGAATACCCAAGATAATTCCCGAAAAATCACCGATTTAGCCAAGGTTTGATATTGACAAAATTTTTTAGCTGGAGTGTTGACATTTTGCGTACATGCATTTAGTGGCAGTGCAAATGATTGGTCCAAAAATGGGCGGGATCGGACCAAATAAGCCAAATTTTGATATTGAGATATCTCTCACAATTTGTTAGCGAGAGTGCTGTAATTTTATGTTTATGTATCTGGTGCCAGTCTACGTAATTGGTCAGAAAACGGGGTGGATCAGACCAATGGAAATATATTTTTTTCACAATTTGTTAGCGAGAATGCTGTAATTTTGTGCATATGTATCTGATGGCAATCTACGTGATTGGTCCAATAATGGACTGGATTGGACTAATTGGCGCGGCCCGGCCCATATAAGCAAAGCATATATTTTGAAATTGAGATGTCTTGCACAATTTGTTAGCGAGTGTGCTGTAATTTTATGTATATGTATCTGGTGGCAGTCTACGTAATTGGTCACCAAATGGGGCGGATCAGACCAATTGTCGTTGCCCCGCCCATATAAGCCAAATTGTGCAATTGAGATATCTTGCACAATTTGTTAGCGCGAGTGCCGTAATTTTGTGTATATGTATCTGGTGGCAGTCTACAAGATTGCTTCAAAAATGGGCCGGATCAGACTAATGGGCGTGTTCCCACCCATATAAGCCAAATTTTGAAATTGAGATATCTTCCACACTTTGTTAGCGTAACTGCTGTTATTTTATGTATATGTTAGAGTTTGGTTCTTTAGTCCTTTTAAGTGATCGCTCTTTTTAGTTCAGTTCAGTTGAGTGAACTAGTTCGTTCATTTAGTCCACCAGCTCTTTAGATCGCCAGCTGACTTTACTTAAACAGCTCTTTAGTTCAGCAGTTCATTTCGTTCAGATCACCAGTTCAAATCAGCCGTTATTAAAGGAATCTGATTGGAACATGAGTGGAATAAATTGAATTTACAAAACGCGTTTGTATAGGAAGAATCCTACATGATGACATAAAAATAGAAACAACACATAACACCTGAAAAGAGAGAACGAATTGACAGGGTTGAACTACTGAGCTGAAATGAACGAGTTGTATGAACGAGTACCGTTCAGTAAAGTGACCCGTTCAATTGAACTAGTTCAAACTACACAACTCTACTATATGTATATGGTGGCAGTATTCGTGATATGTCCAAAAATGGACGGAATCGGAAATCTAGATCGGGGGCAACGAAGTGGACCGGGTCCAGCTAGTAGATCTATAAGAACAAATATTTGATATTTAAACCTAAATTTTAAATCCAATATCATGTCAAACTGTCGCCAAAATAAAAAAAAAAATAATATCAAGTCAAAATGTCGTCAGAATAAAAATATTAATCAGCGGTTCACTTGGCACTACCTTTATTTTATTGTATCATGATTTCATTCATATTTTTATTTTGTAAGCGCATTCATTCAATTTAAACAATTTTAAGTTATGCCTGTAGAAGACTGACTGCAGTGGCAGGATGAAAAAAATAGAAATAAAGCTGTTGAAGAATGTTTATTGCAACAGTCCAATTCATTGCATGTACAAAACAAAGTGAATTCAACTGTTTGTTATTAGATCCAAGAGTAGTACTCGGTCAAATTGTGAGATGTGTCCCATGTATTCAATCAACTATTGACCAACTGAAATAGCAGCGAGTGGCAAATTCGAAAACGTCCTCAGAGACATCTCACAGGTGGCTCTGAACAAGTTGGTTAGATGGGGCAGAAGCAGCGGTTTGGGCGTTAACCCAAACAAGACAGAATTGGTTCTCTTTACTAGGATGAATAATGTCCCACATGTGGACCCTCTTCTTCGGATAAATGGAACATATCTAGTCTTTTCTGAAAGTGCAAAATTTTTAGAAATAATTCTAGATAGGATACTGTTATTCAGACTTAGGATAGGTTAGGTTGAAGAGAGGAGACGTTTAAACGTCTCATATCCATGGACATACACTTAAGCCAGCGGTTCGGCCTGTTGTGCGCTCCTTATTTATGATCTTTTTATACCTCACGAGTTACAGAAAATCGGTACCAGATACGAATTTTCTCAGTATCTTCCAGTCATATTCTCTGAGATGAGTCAAGTCTGGTAATATGTCGGACCCGAAATGTTGGGATCTTGCAAGTGTTTTGTGAGCCATCAGTGCCCAGTGCTTCAACTCATTTTTCGTGTCTTCGAAAGGTTTCCAATTTTCCGAGTTTATTACTCGAAGTTCTCTGCCCTTTGAAGCCAAGCTGTTTGCCCGTTCATTTCCAATCACTTCGTTAACGTTCTTTTACAGTCCAACACAGTTCTGGATTTGATCGTTTCCGATGTTGTTGCTTTAATCGCCATTTGGCTATCTGTGAAGATGTTGGCATATTTAGGCTTTGTCGTGTTACTGAGTCAGTTCACACACTCCGTGATTGTTCGAACTTCTGCTTGAAATACCGTGTTATCGTCAGGGAGGCGGAAGTGAAGATCGTCTTCTGGTTCATCAATAACCAGTAAGGAAAGGCAGAAAGTCGGGCGGGGCCGACTATATAATACCCTACACCTCCCTAACACTGCGATAAGGGTTATTGCCATAATAGTTTGGAATAATTGGTAAATGGGTAGAAACATATTATGTAATTCTGAAACAATAATCGCTAAATTAAGCAATATTCGTTCCTAAATTGAGAAACATCTTTCTGGAAAATTTTAATGATCGGAAATAAAAAATACAACTTCTATAGCGGTTTGATACCGAATCAGGAGGAACATATATATGGAGCTTTAATATAAATCTGAACCGATCTTCCCTGAATACTCATTCATGTAAAAAGACCACTTTCTGTCGAATTTCGTACTGATCGGATATAAAATACAGTCAGCGCTTACATGTCAAATCGTGAGTAACATATATATGGGAGCTATATCTAAATCTGAACCGATTTTCTCCGAATTTGGCAGTATTCCTTCATGTAATAAGAAACCTCTTTCTGCCGAATTTCGCACTGATCGGATATAAAATACAGTTTTTACAGCGTTTACAGGTCAAATTAGGGGTAACGTATATATGGGGGCTATATCTAAATCTGAACCGATTTCTTCCAAATTTAAAAGTGTTCATTCATATAATAGGAAACCTCTTTCTCACGAATTTCATACTGATCGGATATAAAATACAGTTTTTACAGCGCTTACATTATTTTGATATTACAAAAACATCGATAATTTACTGTCCGTACAAAACATGCATGAAACTGAAGAAAGTTTGTCGCAGAACACACAAGGGAAGGAGGCATCAGTTTTATTGCTCTATAAGAATAGAGTAGGAGCGCTCCACAAGCAGTTGACTGTATTAAACATATCGTTGACCTCAAAGCGTTTAAGTGAAATGGACGAGTCTGACCTTTCGGTACGCCTTGATTATGTTGAAGGATTAAATACAACGTTTGAAAAGGCTCAGTCATCACTAGCAGAGAATGACTGTGACGACGTCGAGAATCTTAACTTCAATTTTATCAATTTATTTTTTGATGTCAAAGCCAAACTTTCAAGGCAGCTGAACAACAAACGAAAGCCTCATTCACTTCCACACTCATCGACTGTACGCCAGTTCTCTATGGATGAAACCACGACCCAGCGTAAAGTAAGATTGCCTGAACTAAAGATACCACAATTCAGTGGATCTTATACAGAATGGCCTGGTTTCTTTGCAATGTTCAACACGGCAATTGAAAGCGACTCAGAATTAAGTAAAATTGAAAAATTCCAACATCTTCGTGTCAGCGTAACTGGGTCGGCTTTAGACACAATTTCGTCTCTGGAGCCCACCGAAGCAAATTACGATAAGGCTCTAGAACTTCTTACAAACAGATTCGACAACAAATTGCTTAACTTTCAATCTCACATAAGGGAAATTTTTGGTCTGAAAGGTGTTGATAAGGGATCTGCTGCCAGTCTTCGTCAACTAAGTGACAAGCTGAATTCACATATGAGGGCCTTACAGACAATATGTAAGCAAGATGAAATAGCTGATGGTTTTTTGGTGTATGTAGTAACTTCGAAGCTGGATTCCAAATCACAAGCCAAGTGGGAAGAAGATTTGCCTACCGACAGGTTGCCGACATGGTCGTCCATGGCATCGTTTTTAGAACGCAGATGCCGAATGTTGGAAAACTTAGAGAGTGCCATGAGTACAAGCATTTCTAAGCAACAGGTGAGCAAAAAGTTTAATTCCACAGGTCGAAATGTGCTCGTAGCATCCACTACAACAACTGCAATATGCCTATATTGTGATGCACAAGGTCATTTAATTACCAACTGCCCTGGTTTTGAAAATCGTCCACCTACCACAAGACTCACACAGAAAAAAAAGAGTTGTCGTATCAACAAATTTTGTAGTCAATGTAAATAAATTTGTTGTTGAATACAATCAACAACGAAATTTGTATATATAACGACAACTTTTTGAAGATATTGTTGAAAAAAATCTTAATATTTTCAACAAATTTCATTGTAATAACAATAAATAATGTTGTTAATGGTTGTAAATATTTTTTTATAAATGACTTCGTTATATTAACAATGACTCTTGTTAGGTATTGAAAATATTTTCAATCATTGCTTTTGTTGAAACAACAAATAAGTTTGCTGAATTTTTGTTTTGTTTTTAACTATGTCCATTGTTAAAAGAACAATTTCCGTAGTTAATTGAATTCCCCTGATTAACTACCCTAGTTTCATATTAACAAACGATTTAGTTGAAAGCGATTGTTAAATCTATTAAGAGTTGTAGTTTAAATTGTTGAAAAATAATTTTTGTTTTTTATTTCTGATAACATAAAAACGGTAATTCTCGCTTTCTATATAATACATACATACAAGATACATACATAAAAAGTATATAATTAGTATACTCGTATACACTTATTTACATGTACAGCATTATACAGTAAAACCTAGTGAAAAACAATAATTTCTAACATAAAGGGAAAATTCAGGTTTTTTAAAGTAATACTTATATAAAATCAAAATATATATAATGGAGATATACGGTAGAAAATATATTTAAATTGTAAGCTGTTGAATAGGTCATTCCCTAGAATTTCCGATTTTTCTAGGTGAAACCTAAATCCATGAAATGGTAATAATATAGAGTACCATAGTTTACGACTTTTCTGATATATACCTGCAATGACCTGTTGAACAGTTTAAATGATATGAATTTTTTCGATGTAAATTTAGCACAATAATTCATTTATAATTGTTCCAACTTTTGTATTCTGTTTTAAAGATGTAATTTCATAGAAAAATTGTTGCAAAAATAAGTAGAATGTTTCAGACTGCTTGGGAAATTCGATGTTGAAGACAAAGAACAATTTAAATAAAATGTCTACGGCACTCAACGTTTTCACGACCGGGTATCTAATTCCATCAAAGTAAACCACCATAGATTTTACATCTGAAATCTCACCTTCTACCAAAAGCAGCGGTTGAATATTTAGATTTTGAAGCTTAAGCAAATTTAGTTTAGCCTCCACTTCCGATGACGTTCTTTCTACTATAGCAAACGATTCTTGAGAGTCCACAATCGAGAATTTTTTCCTTTGTTTGGATCCATTTGGTTCGGTCAGTACCGCAAACGGAGGAGGAAACAGATGGTGCATGTACCAAAACATGGCAAAAACTTTGCTTTCTACAATGATAAAAATAAATAAAAAAGGAATGTAACTTTAAATTGCTATTACCCGTCCAGCTGCATACATACCTTCATTATAACAGTTAGATTTTTGTAGCTGGGTAGAAATAGAGGAAGCGACTATTTTACACTTCATCAGGTTTGTAATTTTGTCACCATAATCAGTCCATTTTACTCCTAAATCTTTTGCATTTGGAAATCTTAATGAAAAGTCGATGGAAATCTATAAAGATAACAATGAAATAAGTACTTGATTTTTTAAAATAAGTAGCTTTAATACTAACCAATTCGCTTCCCAATGGCTTTGTAAATTCTGGCCACTTTTCCATTATTTCTGAGGTAGTTTTGAGTTTTCTTATCTCCAGTAATCGGTAGTTAAAGCACTTTCTCCAGTATAAATCGAATTCATCTTGAGTAATGGTTTTACTTCTCAACAATTCTACAGAGCGCTCTGCATCTGGTTCCGGATCTGAAGATCATCTTGTTGTTAAGTAAGTACAAGATAAGTGTGGATCATACTATTACCTGAGAATTGATTTTCTTTGGCTACCTGTGCAATTTTGAAGTCCTTGATAAATTTAGTATGCCGTTTGATGTTATGGATTTTGTTGTATAACTTGCCTCTCTTTCCACTTGTGTAATAAATCTAAAATTAGGTAAGATATTTTGTGAAAAATTAACTAAAATGTGTAAGGATCTAACCCTTACCAACTGTTCTGACGGAAAACCCAGTACATATTTGCTTTTCGATATCCAAGCAGTCAGTGATTGTGATGTCATATCCTTTAACGTCCAAATATTTTGCTATGGTGTTAATAAGTAGTACCCGTTGTTCTTCATGAAAACATTGTTTAGAGTCATAGTATTCCATAATCTGTTTTCCCGTTGGACTGTCTTGTAATATTGTTAAAAGTGATGGACACTTTTTGACATTTCGAGAATTATTTTGATTGAATGTAGGTATATTTGCGGATTTCCACTCTTTCAATTTATGCTCAAATAAAGCTTGGTGACCCACCGGTAAATTTCTAAATAATTTGTTTATGTGGTTTTCATTTAATATTTCATATAATAATATTGTTAGTCACTTCTTTTACACTTAAACTTCTTTTCTTTCCAATTGATCACGACAAACTAAGCCGAATACGATTTGTTTCTTTTTCTTTCGCTTTTAATAATGAAATCATAACTGTTCTTTTCAGTATACTGCATATCGTATGCTTATACGGTGGAAAAAATCTGGATACTTTTCAACAAAATTTTAATCAACAGAAATTGTTGAAAAAAAATTTTGGAATTTGTCACATTACCAATAGCTTTAGTTGAATGAACAAATTAACGCTTGAATTCTAAACCGAATTTTAACAAATTTTATTGTCATTTTTGTATTTCTGTACGATTCCAACAAAATAATTTATAGTTTAAGTTTGTTAAGAATTTTTTTTGCGAAATTGTCATAATAAAAACAAACGTTGTTATATAGACAATGTCGTGTTAAAAAATATGCTCAGATTCAACAACTTTTAAAAAAATTGCGACAAATGCTAGTGTTGACGCAATTTGTTATAATTTTTTTTACGGATTTGTCATATTTACAAAAACCGTGTTGAATAAACAAATTTTGTGTTTGAATCTGTAATTTTTGTTCAACAAAGTTTTTAATTACTTATATATCAACAACATTTTTTTCTGTGCAGGGAGGCAAAACGATTGCAGCTGTGCTTGAACTGTTTGAAGAAAGGTCATATGTTAAAGATGTGCAAATCGAGACACTGCCGCCACTGTCATTCCAAGCATCATTCAATACTACATATCGACAACTTCGCAAGAGAATCATCGCAAAATACAACTCAGTTGCCAGTTGAACCAACTACCATTGTATCACCGCAATCCGCCCTCGTATCTTCATCGCCTATCAACCACCAAGCTGAATCACCATCCAGTACCAACGTATTGCTAGCCACTGCTATTATTTTTGTAAAAAATCGTTTTGGCGCACTAATACCCTATCGCGCAATATTAGATCGCAACTGAATTTTATTACTTGCCGTGCAGCAAATCAATTACACCTTAAAGTAAAACCATCGTATGTTACAATTTCAGGTATTGGCGACGGTAATTTTATAGCTGATAAATCGGCTGATTTATCCATTCAATCACGTTATGGCGATTATAGTATCATTTTCGAAGCTGTAGTTGTTCCAACAATTACAGATTACCAACCGGCCTTGAACCTGAATAAAGATATGTGGAACGTTCCCCAAAATATAAAATTAGCCGATCCCGATTTTTGTCGTCGCGGTCGCATTGACATCCTAATAGGAGCGGGACTATTCTTCGACTTAATCTGTGTTGGGCAAATTCGATTGGATGCTATGCTACCAGTGTTGCAGAAAACACGATTAGGGTGGATCGTTTCTGGCGGAGTCTCTAATTCGACAAAATCATGTTCATTAGCTACATCACGTAAGTCTATTATTGGAATTGAAAATAAAACCCTTACTGAAGTAGTAAAAAGTTTCTGGCAAGTGGAAAATAATTTTGAAGATGTTTCAACTCTCACAAGTGAAGACGATTTTTGTGAATATTATTTCCAGGAAACTACAGCTCGCCTCGATTCCGGGGAATATTCGGTTCGACTGCCAAAGAAAGAACACTATGGTGAGCTTGGTGAGTCTTATGCTCGAGCTTTGAATCGCTTTAAGGGACTGGAGAAAAAACTAAATAAGCATCCTGAAGTGAAGAATCAGTACATTAATTTTATGAAAGAGTACGAATCCCTAAATCATATGACAGTAGTCCCATCTCTGCCAAAACACACACACACTTACTTCCTCCCACATCACTGCGTACATAAAGAAGATAGCACAACAACAAAGTTGCGAGTTGTCTTTGATGGTTCTGCGAAGACAACAACTGGTATATCATTAAACGACATTCTCTGCGCAGGGCCGACTATTCAACCAAAACTTTTTGATACGCTTTTAAGATTTCGTTTTTTTAAAGTTGCACTTAGTGGCGATATTTCAAAGATGTATCGATGTGTTCGAATGTCCACTCCAGATGATTATCTTCAATGCGTGCTGTGGAGAAATGATTCAGCTGAAGATATTCAGATCTTCAAATTGGACACGGTCACATATGGCACCAAACCAGCAGCGTTTTTAGCAATTCGTGCAATGCATCAACTTTCATTCGACGAGGAGGTATCGTTCCCCTTAGGCGCTCAAATTGTAAGGCGTGATTTTTACGTTGACGACATGATCTCTGGTGGTAATTCGGTTAGCGAAGTGGTCAAAATTAGAGAGCAAGTAACGGGACTGCTTAAAAGGGGCAATTTTAAAATACGAAAATGGTGCTCAAATAATCTGAATGCGTTGAAAGGCGTTTCTTCATCAGAATGTGAACAATTTTTAAAATTCCATGATGGAACGGATATAACAAAAACGTTGGGTCTGGTTTGGGATCCCAAGGAAGATAACTTCATTTTTACATTTACACCTGTGCTGGAAAGCAATAACATAACTAAGCGCTCCATTTTATCATCTATTGCCAGACTATATGATCCGCTGGGTTTGATTGGACCCGTAATTACGAGGGCAAAGGTCATAATGCAGAGTCTCTGGAAACACGATTTAAAGTGGGACGAAAGTTTACCTCAAAATCTATATTCAGCATGGTCACAGTTTGTATCACAATTTTCAATACTTCATAAATTTATGTTTCCTAGATTCGTTTCAGAGCCAAAATCCTCTGTTCAAATCCACGCCTTTTGTGACGCCAGCCTCTCCGCCTATGGGGCATGTGTCTACGCTAGATCAGAATTTGAGGGTGATATCAAAACACATTTGCTGTGCTCGAAATCCCGAGTTGCCCCACTTAAGGTATTGACCGTACCGAAACTTGAGTTGTCAGCCGCTTTGCTTCTAGCTGAACTTTTAAACGCAATATCCAAAACATTGCCAAGCGATTTCGAATATCATTGCTGGTCTGATTCGATGGTGACTTTATCATGGTTGCGAGAACAATCATCAAATTTCAATATATTTGTTTCCAATCGGGTAAGTCGTATACAAAGCCTCACACACAACATGACTTGGCACTATGTACCTACTGCTTTGAACCCATCGGATATCTTGTCAAGGGGCGCAAGTCCAGAGGAACTTTTAAATTCACGCCTGTGGACAAACGGTCCTCAATTTTTGCATCAAAATGTATTAACTTGGCCGAAAGAAATGAAGTTCATTTCAGAATTACCCGAACGTCGCCGCACAGTTTTAGCAACATCAGTAATCACTGACTTGTCACTTAATTGCAAATTTTATAATACATTTTCGAAAATGCAACGGATATTTGCATATGTATACCGCTTCGCAAATATAAAATCGTTACCCAAAATTAATTCAGAACAACTAACACCGAATGAAATTAAACTGGGAACATACTATCTATTACGCAATATTCAACAAATTCATTTTTCAAATGAGCATAAAGCACTTACTGGAGGAAAAGATGTACATCCATCAAGTAAATTGTATTCTCTAGCCCCAATTATTGACTCTTTTGGATTGATACGAGTGGGTGGTCGTCTGCAAAACTCCTTTTTAAATTTCGACGCAAAACATCCAATTGTTTTACCCAAATCTCACCCCATCACAACATCGGTGATTACACACTTTCACCAGAAATTTTTACATGCTGGACCACAATGCTTACTATCAATTATTAGACAACAGTATTGACCAATTGGTGGCCGAAAAACCGTAAGCAGCGTTATTTCAAAATGTGTCAAGTGTTTTCGACTTAAACCTAAAATATCTCAAACTATTATGGGTAGTTTGCCTCAAGATCGTGTTTGTGCAAATCGGACGTTTCATACCACAGGAATAGATTTCTGTGGACCGTTCTACTACAAAACAGACGTTCGAAATAGACCTCCAGTAAAATGTTATATATGCATTTTCATTTGCTTTTCCACGAAAGCATCACATTTGGAATTGGTGCAGGATTTATCTACATCGTCGTTTCTATCTTCTCTTAAAAGATTTATTTCCATCAGAGGCAAACCAAAAACCATTTGGTCGGATAACGCTACGAATTTCGTCGGCGCGAAGAATGAACTAGCCGAATTAAGAGCATTATTTTTTGACCAAACAGTCATGCAAAAAATACATAAACAATGCCTGGAAGATGGAATAGAGTGGAAATTTATTCCACCTAGATCACCGCACTTTGGAGGCCTTTGGGAGGCGGCGGGTTAAGCCGCGAAATTTCACTTTTATCGTGTCGCTGGGCTCTCTATGTTAACATTCGATGAGCTGAGGACGTTAGTTTGTCAAATTTCAGCTATTTTGAATTCTCGCCCTTTATGTCCGACATCCGAGAATCCGGATGATCTCGAGGTATTAACCCCAGCTCACTTTCTAATTGGAACGACACTTGCGACTATTATAGAACCTGATGTAACCGAGCTAAACATAAACATTTTAAACCGATGGCAACGAGTATGTTATATGCAGCAGATCTTCTGGAAGAAATGGAGCTCCTCCTATCTATCACTTTTACAAGAGCGATCCAAATGGAGAGGATCAAGAGCAGAAGTATCTAAAGGTGACATGGTTCTGATAAAAGATGACAACCTACCACCTCTCAAGTGGCAGTTGGGTCGTGTTGTTGATGTTATACGTGGAGATGATAGTGTAATTAGAGTAGCCCTAACCAAAACCATAAATGGAATAAGCCGACGTGCTATAACTAAACTGGCGGTGTTACCCATTGAAAAAGAAGATGTTGAAAGCCAAGACCTTCCAACGGGGGGAGGATGTACGGTGCCCAGCAAGTCGCAGTAGATTCAATCATCATCAATTACGCCGATTTCTATTGTTTATTCTATGTTTCAATTACTCATCACCTTCGCTGCCAAAGAACTAGTTTTCAACAATTACAACAACATCGCTAATAAGAATGTTCTTCCAATGCGACACATGCATTCCAATTATTAACTGTAACATTTTTTTATTGTCTCGCTGTTCGTCTGGCACTGACTGCTGCCTGCAATAAAATATTGTTTTTCAACTTTGTATAGTTGGCTGCGATCTCCCAAATAAAAGGTTCAAACATTGCTGAAGTAAATTTTGCGTAGTTTTATTTTTGAAAGGTGTCTGCAAAAAGGCTTGCAGTTCCTTAACACTCTCTTTGCCGAATTTCGCACTGATCGGATATAAAATAACATTTTTACAGCGCTTACATATCAAATCGGGGCTAACATATATATGGGGGCTATATCTAAATCTTAACCGATTTTAACCAAATTCAATAGGGATCGTCCTTGGGCCAAAGGAAAGATATGTGTAAAGTTTCGTCGAGATCGGGCCATAATTGCGAGCTGTACTTTGATTACAAGAATACATGCACAGACGGACAGACAGACAGACGGACATAGCTAAATCAACTCAGAAAGTGATTCTAAGTCGATCGGTATAATAAACGATGGGTCTATTTCTTCTCCTTTTGGGTGTTACAAACAAATGCACAAAGTTATAATACCCTGTACCACAGTGTGGTGTAGGGTATAAAAACCATACCCAATTCAAGAAAAGAACATTGAAAATAATAATAATGATACAATGGAAATAGACAGCAGTGAAAGGAATGAAAATGCATCGGAACAAAACAAAAACCAAAATATAAGTAACATCGGCACAAAAACATCATCTAAACCAGTAAGGAAAGGCAGAAAGTCGGGCGGGGCCGACTATATAATACCCTACACCTCCCTTTAAATGCGATAAGGGTTATTGCGATAATAATTTGGAATAATTGGTAAATGGGTAAGAACATATATATGCGGATACATCTAATTCTGAACCGATAATCGCTAAATTAAGCAATATTCGTTGCTAAATTGAGAAACATCTTTCTGGAGAATTTTGTAATGATCGGAAGTAAAGTACAACTTCTATAGCGCTTTGTAACCAAATCAGGAGGAACATATATATGGATCTTATATATAAATCTGAATCGATTTTCCCTGAATACTCATTCATGTAAAATAGAAACCTCTTTCTGTCGAATTTCGTACTAATCGGATATACAATACAGTCTCTACAGCGCTTGAATGTCAAATCGGGGGAAACATATATATGGGGGCTATATCTAAATCTGAACCGATTTTCTCCGAATTTGGCAGTATTCCTTCATGTAATAAGACACCACTTTCTGCCGAATTTCGTACTGATTGGATATAAAATACAGTTTCTACAGCGCTTACATGTCAAATCGGGTGCAACATATATATGGGGGCTATATATAAATCTGAACCGATTTCCCCCAAATGTATTGTATCTAAGTGTATCACGAGACTACTCTCTGTACATTTTTGTACAAATCGGTTACAAAATGTTGCTTATACAGTGCATATATGCCAAATCGGAGGTACATATATATGGGAGCTATATGTAAATCTGAACCGATTTTAACCAAATTCAATAGGGATCGTCCTTGGGCCCAAATAAAGATATGTGCAAAGTTTCGTTGAGATCGGACCATAATTGCGACCTGTACTTTGATTACAAGAATACGTCTACAGACAGACGGACAGACAGGCGGACAGACAGACGGACAGACAGACGGACATAGCTAAATCGACTTAGAAAGTGATTACAAGTCGATCGGTATAGTAAACAATGGGTCTATCTCTTCGCCTTTTGGGTTTTACAAACAAATGCACAAAGTCATAATACCCTGTACCACAGTGTGGTGTAGGGTATAAAAAGTCCCAGACCCGTCCTTCCTCCTCGCTTGGACCCATCCGTGTAGCAGCTGCTTCCCACTGGCACATGGGCCAAAGTTCCATTTTCCCAGGAGCGTCTGTCTGGCACAAACGAATCACAGGTAGCTGTAAGCCGCACTTCAGGAATGCGGTCGGAGATTTCTTGCGTTTGAACCAACTAGAGATTCTAAAATCTTCTCATGGTACGACTTGTCGTCTCGATTTATCCATTCACCCATCGCTTGTAGACGTCTTGTTGTGAGGGCTGCTTCATACTTTATACTGATGTCTATTGGTTGGATGTGCAGTATAGTCTCCAACGCGTTTGTTGGTGCAGTTCTAAATGCCCCGCTTATGTCTACACAGCACGTACGTTAAATTTTTTGCAATAGTATTACGTTGCACTTCTTGTCCATTGATGTCCACCACACTACACAGGCGTAGGTGATTATTGGTCTAATCACGCTCATGTAAAGCCAGTAAGTCATATTTGGACGTAGTCCCCATTTTAAACCTATAGCTGTTCTGCACAACGACCAACATCTGTGGGTCTTTGTAACTCTTTCTTCAAGATGATCTTTCCAGTACAGTTTCTGATCCAAGATTACTCCCAAGTATTTTACCTTTTTAGTTATAGCAATTGTCTTATTCAGGAATCGAGGCCGGGTAAAACTTGGGATCTTCGTTTTCCTTGTAAATAGACATATTTCTGTTTTGTCTGGGTTACCATTTAATCCCCTTGGTTGTGTCCAGTTATATGCTATGTTAAGTGCCTCTTCAGCTCTTCTGTATAATAGATTTGGATGAAATCCCCTTAGAAGTATTACAACGTCGTCTGCATAACAGACTGGTTTAAGTCCTTCATTGGTGAGGGCTTTTAGGAGACGGTGTATCGTCGTAACCCATAGAAGAGGCGATAAAATGCCTCCTGAGGTATACCACGATTTACCTTGTCTCTAATTTTTACGTCATATGACCCACAAATAATCCACCTATTCCTCAGCATATTGCTGATCCAGTTTTTCAACGCCCGGTCAACCTGAAACTCGCCTAAGGACTGGATAAGTGTATCGGTCTGTACATTGTTAAATGCGCCCTCAATGTCTATGCAAACAGCAAATGTATACATTTCTTTACTGAAGGACTCATCTATGTTGTGCACTACCTCATGCAGAGCTGTTTTCACTGATCTTCCTTTGACATAGGCGTGTTGTTTGAATTTTAGCCTGTCATCCGCTATTTTACTTTTGACCATGTTATCAATTATTCGTTCCATTGTTTTTAACAGGAAAGAAGTTAGGCTAATGGGTCGATAAGCCTTTGGCGTCGTATAACTCGCCTTGCCAGGCTTTGGTATGAAGACAACCCTTGATTCCTGTCAGTTTTTTGGGGTATAAGAATGGGTTAGGCATGCAGTGAACACTTCAGCCAGATGAGTTGATACCAAATCCACCTCATTCTGCAGAAGTGCTGGAAATATTCCATCCGGTCCCGCAGCCTTAAAGGGAGAGAAACTTTTAATCGCTTCTTTAACCATACCATCCGTAATATGTACTTGGTGCATCACATTTTCGTTCTGTAACTGTTCCTCTGTTAGCCCAGCATTACCAGTCGGAAAATGAGTTTTCATCAAGAGCCTTACTGTATCATCTATAGTTTCCATCCTTTTACCAGTTTCATCCACCAGTGTTTCGGTGTGGACATGAGTTTTTGAGAGGAACTTTTTCATTTTAGGCATGCTGTTAACGCTGTCTACCTGTTCACAGAAAAGCCTCCAGGAGTTACGTTTTGCCGATCTAATGATTTTATTGTATTCTTTGAGTCTTCTGTGGTAGTCGTCCCAATATACTAATTGTTTTTAACGTCGAGCTATGTTGTAAAGACATCTTTGCCAATCGAGCGAATTTTTCGTGTCATCCAGGGTTTCTCAAAGGCAGATTTCCTTTCTCGAAGTGGGCAACTATCTTCGAATGATTTTACAAGAGCCTCGGTAATCTTCTTCACATTGATATCAATATCTTCTGCACATAGATAATCGCGTGTAGGCTGTCCCAATCGATTTCTAAGTAGATTTCCGAAATTAGTCCAGTCGGTCCGTGCCATTTTAAACCTTATATAACGGTGGTCTGAATAGGAGTGTTCATCCGAAACCCTCCACTCATGGATCTCATCAATAAGATTTTCTGAACATATCGTTATATCTAATAATTCTTCCTATGTTAAGAGATATGAGCTCATTTGTATTCAAAAATTATATAAGGGCGTGTCCCCTTTTATTGGTGTTAGTACTACCCGAAGCGATATGATGGGAGTTGGCGTCACATCGAGCTAAAAACTCATTACTTGTGTGTTTGGATTCCCTCACCAGACGTTGTAATGCCGACGTAGGTGGCAATGTCAGCGCATCGAATGTCAGATATATTGACGCCATGTACATATTTCCATTACCTTGCCTCAGCACCGTTGCGTCCGATGTTGACAAGTCTGGAGAGAAAATAACACATAAGTTTTTATGGCACAAAGTACAAGTCCGTAGAACAGGTTATTGTTCACATGGTTTAACCCAGTAACCTTGTTGCTAGTTGTCCATGGTTCCTGGATCAAAGCAATATGAACCCTGCCTTTATTTATGATGTCCATCAGAGCGTTGGATGCTGTCTCGCTCCTGTGGAGGTTTATCTGGATGACCTCAATCATTGTCTTTCCAGTAAAAGTTTCTTTTGGGAGTCTATCCTATCTGGAGGCACTCCCTAATTATTTGGTAGTGGGTCATTCTCCTCCTTTCGTCCACTACCTATTACACCACCTTCACATCAGTTTTTGGCAGTGTCTTGTCTCCATCCGTTCACTACCAGTGTTTGCCTCTTCAGACAGTATATTTGGACTCGATTCATCTGTCCTGCCAATCCCAATTTCCAATTTTGAAAGATACTGTCCAGATCAAGAAGTACGCCATGCCTTTCGCCATGACATAATTGTTCTTGGATTCTGGGTCTATGCCCAATACGAGGAGAGTACCCTCGGTATCATCCTTCATATAGAAGACTTCCCACTTTCTCACGGAAAGTTTTGAATTTGATGTCGAGTATGTACTCTGATGAGAACTTACTGGGACATCCCTTAACATATAGGGTAGTTTTTATGAGTTCAGGAATGTCGTTTTCCTTACCAATTTTAGCTTTGCGCTGTCCCAAGGTGAGGGGAAGCTATCCACAAGTTTTACGAGGATACCAGCGCAGCGTTGTGATGCCAGCCTTAGCATTAAAACACACCTCTCAAACTTGCAACTCATTACTTCGATTGGTGGTTCATCCTTAGATTCGAGGACGTACTCCGCTACCCTCGTATAGACCAAATCTTCAAAGTTACTCTTTTGGTCTTCGGGGATTCTGCCAGATGCACTACTGCTATCAATTATGGCATAGCATAGATCGTCTCGAAAATGTTGTTTAGCTATATTACAATAAGATGGTGGCTTCTTACCCTTCTTTATGGCCGATTGATTTTTCCGTGTCTGTAGAGTCTTTTTGTTTAAAGCCTCATCCTTAACGGATGATTTGGTTGACATGACCTGCGTTACTGGATCAACTTTACCGCCCAGACTAGAGACTTCTTTTTGTGTGGTTACGTTAGGTTTCTCCGGATTACTGGAAGACGGCGAGCCCTTTTTCTTCTTAGTCACTTTCACAGCGCTATGTTCTTCGGGACACCTGACTCTTTTAGCGGCCTCCATGTTTGTGTTGGAGGTAGAATTGTCAGGTTCATCCCGTAATATGTTCTGTCGGTTCAACATATTCAGTTTCCTTCTTTGTGCCCCTGACAGTATCTTTGAGTTAGCAACAATAGTGATATTGTTTTCATTTGATGATTCAGAGTCAGAGTCCCCACTGGCTGGGGTTGCTTAGAGCCCCAGCTGGGTTCTGCTTCATCTGTCTTATCAGTTGTTTTGCCGGCGGCTGGATGTGCTCTTGAAGGTGCATGCTCACGATTGTTCGATAACGACGTCACATGACTCGTGAGTGAATCAACGCTTGTCGCCGGCACTGTGTTTTTCCTCCCCTGCGCCGTAATCTCCTTCGTCTTTTTTGGTTTAATCACAAATTGGTTGGGGGAGACACCCCCATATCCAGTATTAGCCCGTAATAGGTACGTCGATATATAGGCCTTCCAGACTGAGCTCAGAAATTTCTGTCCAGAGGCCGATGCATCCAGTTCAACCTACGCTTTAAAAACAACAAACCTCGTGGTTGCGTAGTAGGTAGGTGAATAGGTACTGCGTAATAGGTAAAATACTATCCGCTCTGCGATAACACGTCCTTTCGCAACGACAGGCGGCGACTGACTTAATGCACTGGAACGTGTAAGGAAGGCCAACGTCGCCTTATTTTCCTGCAGGAAGGCTGTAGTGTCGCGGTGGGGCCTATCTCCTAAAATTTTCTGCATATGTATCTCGTGGTAGTCTACGTGATTGGTCCAAAAATGGGCGAGATCAGACCAATGGGCGTGGCCCCGCCCATAGAAACCAAATTTTGAAATTGAGATATCTTCTACATTTTGTAAGCGAGAGAGCTGTAATTTTTGCATATGTTTCTGGTGGTAGTCTACGTGATTTTTTAAAAAATATATTCATGTATGCAAAATTTTAAAATTGAGATATCTTGCAGAATTTTTTAGCGAGAGTGCTGTAATTTTGTGCATATGTATCTGCTGGTAGTCCACGTGATTGGTCCAAAAATGGACGGGATCGGAACAATGGGCGTGGTCCCGCCCATATAAGCCAAATAAGCTACATTTTGAAATTAAGATATCTTGCACAATAGACTGCTATAATTTTGTGCAGTAGTCTACGTGACTGGCCCGCCCATATAAACAATTGCGCAGTTTGTTATTTTTTAGCGAGAGTGCTGTAATTTTGTGTATACTTGTATATATCTGGGAGCAGTCAACGAGATTGGTTCAAAAATGGGCGGGATTGGACCAATGGGCGAGGCCCCGCTCAAGTGAGACAAGGTTTGAAATTGATATATCTCGAACAATTGCTTAGCGAGAGTGTTGTAATTTTGTTTACTTGTATTTGGTGACAATCTTCGTGATTTATCCAAAAATGCACGGGATCGAAAATCTGGGGCAACGAAGTGGACCGGGTCGAACTAGTTGGATATATGTAGCAGTAGTTCGTCCAATACGATAATGTTATGTTGGACGGCAACTGACAAACTAACCATCACCAACCTACTATCAAATGTTGAGAGAACTGCATGCCAGTGCATTAGAGTTGGGCACTATAGTTCTTTTAAGTGATCGCTCTTTTTAGTTCAGTTCAATTGAGTGAACTAGTTCGTTCATTTAGTTCAATAGCTCACTTTAGCACACCAGCTCTTCAGCTCACCAGCTCACTTTACTTAAACAATTCATTTCGTTCAGTAGATCACCAGTTCAAATAAGCCGCTATTAAATGCATCTGATTGGAATATGAATGGAAGAGTTGGAAAAACTAATACAAAGGCGTTTGTCATCATACATTGATGATGCCATAAAAATGGAAACAACACATAACAGCAGAGAAGAGAGAACGAAAGGATATGGTTGAAGAAAAAAAAAACATAGTGAACTACTGAGCTGAAATTAACGAGTTGTGTGAACTAGTTCGTTCAGTTCAGTATAGTGACCCGTTCAATTGAACTAGTTCGTTCACGAACTACACAACTCTACAGTGCATAAGCGGAGCCTTAAGGACTACAGCGACTGAGTCTCTACAAGGCCTACTCCATATACTGCCGATTAAAATTGTGGCGAGAGAAGCTGCAACCAGAGCGGCAATAAGATTAAACTGCCTATCAATGTGGAGGTACAAAAACTACGGTCGCATGAGGATATCAAAGTGTAGTGCTATGGTAACGGACCGTGTGGACTATATACCAATGGTGTACACCTTTGAGAGGAACAACATCACTATGATACAAGCCAGAGGTGAATGGGTTGACAGAATACCAGGTAATAAAAACCATCTCCACTTCTATATAGGCTGCCATCAATTCTCTGGAGGCAACATGCCTAAATTCACAAACAGCCCTCGACTGCCGCAGATCTCTTAACGAGATGGCTGAGCAGTTTAATATATAACTCCTCATATGGATATCCCGGGGAACTGCAAATCCTATGAACTTGCTAGGAAAGGGACGACATTACAAATTCTCGAAGAATTTACATATATTAGTGCGCCACTATCCACGTGCAAGCTTTGGCTTAAGCAAGAGGCAATCAGGCAGTCCAACGAAAGATGGACAGAAATCGGCACCTGTAGGGTAGCTAGACAAATATGGCCTAGGTATGACCTGAGAATTTCAAAATTTCTCCTCGCTAGAGATAGGAAAATATTGTCTACGTTAATATCAGTTCTGATGGGACACTGCCTGATCGGCGAACACGCCAGAAGATTGGATATTGACTGCAATGACTTCTGCAGAAGCTGCGGAGATAAGGAAGAAGTGGAGAGCATTGAGAACTTGTATGCGACTGTCCCGCTTTGAGTAAACGGCGACAGGACATACTGCGGTCGGCCTTTCTAGGCAGTCTAACTGATCTTTCCTGTACCGATATTCGTACTATCGATAAATTTGTATATCAAACAGGTTGGTTTCGATGAGGGGCATTTTAGCGTTTCGATGAGGGGCATTTTAGCCCATGGTAACACTAGGAACCTAAACTGGTCTATGTGAGCTGACAAGAAAAAAACGGCTGCCACCGTAACCTAAACCTAAAACGGAAATCTATTGAACGAACATATTGCCGATACTAGTCTATGGCGTGCAAATCTGACTAATATGATGATGTCGGTCTTTTAAATAAAAACACAATTTCGTTAAGACCTCCCACACATCTTGTTTTATTCCGTTTCGAAATCGAGCCGTCTTTGGAAAATCAATACTGCAGGTAAAATGATAATTTTAAATATTTGGTTTAAGTATTTTTCGAGAACTGTTCTTTTCTAAATGCCCATCAGATGGTTTTAATGCCTTCTGATGGGCATTTTTATTTCCTGGCATAAATTTAGATCTCAAAATAATTTTTTAATTTGTTGTCATAATTTGAAAATAATGCTTATTGAAGATTTTCATCAAATCAGTTTGGCTCATTTTCAGCCAACCTAGAATTCCCTAAAGTTCCTATTTCTTAATTAAAGCCTTGCATTTGCTTTCATTAAGGTTAAAGGTATTGTACCTTGCATTGCATAATTAATTTTTATTCTTTATTTCAAGGCGAGAAAACCCAAAAAATGCCTACTTTTTCCCTTGTAAAAATCTCCCATTTTTGAAACTCGTTTAGAATAAAAATGGGAAAAAATTCCCGGGAATATTTGATTCAGAATAGGGGAACAGGGAAAAAATTCCCAGGGGAATATTATTTAGAATCGAGCTGTGAATAAAAACAAAATATTTTTAAATATTGATCCACATATTTTTAACGGTTTGCAAGTTGCAATAAGGCTTCCACTAAGCTCTTCTGGTTGTGAAGGACATCGTTGCGATGCGCCGAATTACAGCATGACTAAGATCTATAATGAACCATGATTTTGAAATTTGGCCATCTTAAATACCGAAAACGAAGTAGTTTAATTGTTATTTATATTACTATTTTTTTTTTTTGAAGAGTGAAAGAATTAATTTTATTTCTTATTCCATTCTGCTATTTTTTATGTCATTATTAAATATTGAATTCCTCTTTAATTAATTTATAAAATTGTATTGGGTAATTCCAACGGCAGTCGACCCACTTTTAAACACGACCCCCTCCGATTTCGATGAAATTTGGTACACGCTATCTCCTAGTGTGTACAATTTGTATGATGTCTATATTTAGTCCAAATTCGTTATGGTTCTTGTTTTACAGCGTCCGAAAGTTGGTCGAATCTCTACTTTTCTCTTAAAGGATACTGAATTCAACAGAGTATAACTTAAGAACGCGTTATCCGATTTCAACGATTTTAGTGTCATTGTAACCGGCCACTCTCGTACTTCAAATTTTATAATTTAAAAAAAAATATTGTCCTTGTCGAAGGATATTAAAAATCTAAAAAATTTTTTAATCCTTCAATATCTCGAAATGCGCCTAATTTTTTTTCTTCATATTTTTTGTAGTTAAACCGTTAAATGTCCTTTACACGTGACATAAGTTTCACGATGGAGGTCATTTTGGTTTAAAAGATACAGATTTTTTACTGTTTTCTCCCAGATATATTTCAGGATTTATATATAAAACACAATGTAAATTCTTTCTATTTGAGCGGAATCAAATTATTATTTGTTATGAGAACGTATATCGGATCGTGGTAATAATACAATCTGATTTATATTTTTGAAAGTCTTAAGTCAGGATTACTTTTAAGCCTCAAAAGCAAACCTGGCTTAAAAAATATATTGGTAATAAGGAATTACAAAGGTGTAACTTCGTGGAATATCCATAATAAAGGCACTTATTTATCATTTCACGTGAATATCTCTATATGACCATATCTATTTGTTTGTCATTGAAATTTGATGTTTGTCATTGAAATCGGATAACGCGTTCTTAAGTTATAATCTGTTGAATTCATTATCCTTTAAGAAAAAAGTAGAGATTCAACGAACTTTCGGACGCTGTAAAACAAGAACCATAACGAATTTGGACTAAATATGACATCATACAAATGGTAGACACTAGGAGATAGCGTGTACCAAATTTTATCGAAATCGGAGGGGGTCGTGTTTAAAAGTGGGTCGACTGCCGTTGGAATTACCCTATTAATAATATGTTTCTTTTAACATTTGTTTGAAAAGACCGAATTCTTGTTTATGTAATAAATTAATTTATCATAGAAAGTTTGTAATAAATCTTATTTCAATATGAATTAATTTTTTACTTTTCACGTTCATCCGTGAATAATTTTAAAGCATAAAACTAACTTTTCTTCTGGGGTCTAGCCCTCCCCAGCAGAATTCCATTGCTACGACAATGGATCGGTTTGTTAGCGATCACGTAAACATCCCTACAAGAAATATTAAGATAAAACATAAAATATATGAAAAAAGCGTCCGCCATTTTAATATTGTGAAAAATATAACTATTATTTATGAATGTTTGTGTTTATTAATTTCAATTACTTGACATTAACCAATGGGTTAATCAGAGTCACTGCGGGACCTATTACTTTCAACGTATCGATTACATATGATCAGTATGAGTTTGATACTACTTGTTTGCAGAATTCCTGCTGGAATACATCTACGAATACCCTCTCATTCACATACATACATAAATCCGTCCAGAAAGGAGTACGCAACTATGTGAACCGTTTGCGGGATCTTTTAGAATGTCAAGAGGTACATAAAAGCTTCTACATCCAAGGAATTGTTAAATTAGCGCTTGTCGTTTTTGTGCCACCAAAAACTGCCACCAAATACGTGGAATGCCTCTGCAAGCCGGCAATTGACAGGAATTTCGCAAATTCCCTGAAAGTGCTAAAATTACCACTGAAAACAATGAGCAGCGATTCTTTAAGCCCACCCGGTAGTTGTCGTAAAGTCAAACGTTCATCGAAGCAACCTGAATGGCATCCGAAAGGAGCGGAGAGCAGCACAGGGACGCAACGCAAATAGTCATTCGCTCACACAATTATGTCCATTTAAACAGAATAAAGACTTGTCACGAAACTCCTCATCCTCATCAAGTTGATTACTGTCTGAGCTGTTCCATATACATACTCGTATATGTACATCAGCAAGCAGTCACAACTGTGCCGATGCACTATGGGACAAATGACCCGTTTCACTGGCCAAAAGTCAAATGCTACCCTTTGTTTCTCATCGTAATTGCTGATAAAAACTGATATATCAGAATAACGGAAAATGTCTTTGGTTTTCTTGAAAAAGAATATCTTGTTATATGGGCAGTTGTCAAAATTGTATTTTTATAGTTGACTAACAAAAATGGTTACAGTGCCTATTTTCTTCTGACACATCGCTATATCTAAATCTGAACCGATTTTTTTCAAATTCGGCATCGTGGGTCCGTGGATCAAAGAACTCCACCGTCCTATGTATCAAAATGATTGAATGTTAAATACAGCTTTTATAGCGCTAAAAGACCAAATCGGTAGCAGGACTAGAACCGATTTTCTTAATATATGAAAATGTGCGCGATTTGTAACTGAATGATGTATAGTATATATTGCCTACTTAAACAAAAATATTGAGTTTTGGGACTTTCGGCCAGTAAAATAAGTCAATTGTCCCATAGTGCCATGGTTGGGTCGATGGATGACTGACAGGATGGAGGTACATGCGATTCGAGTGATGCTCTGTCACACCAGCGAGTAGTGAGTATTCCTCGTACAGTCCCTTGTCCGGGGACCAGTTGCTGAGCTGATATTACGAATGCCATAAAACAAATTTGTTCTTTCCAAGGTATGATAGGAATGTCAGAGTGATGCCTTGTTTAAATTCCTTCATGTGCCAGACACTTTGGCAAAAATACAAATTGAGATTGAGGTTGGATCACTTTTCAAAGCAACCCAGGCGAGCTGTTCGTTCGCATGGATGGATGCGCGTACTGCGGTACGTCTTCAGAAGAAAAATGAGGTGTGATCAATTGGCCAAACTGAGCCAAAACGATTTGCCGCAGGGAATTAATCTATGTATGCCTTGTTTGTTCCAATTATACAGGACATGGAAAAAGACTCATCCGAACATTGTGATTTAGCAAAATAGTTCCCGAAAATTCAGGACACAGTGGGGCTGATTGAAAAAAGTGGTAATAAATTTTGATCTTCTAAATTGTTGCACAGATTTTTTCAAAAAAATTTTAGCCAGAGAGCTAGGCCCTCAATGATAATGATCACCCGATTCCGGTGCAGTAACAGCATTGGGTTACACAATCGATTCGAATGTGCAAACATTCAAATTAATATAATAAAATTAAAACTATCATGACAATAGCTGGTAGATGGAAGTTTCCGAGTACTCTTAGAGACATCCTACAGCAAGCCCTTCATACAATAACAAGATAGGCTTCCGATGAGGATCTTGGAGTTAAGTCGACCAAGATGGAACTAGTTTTTTCACCAGGTGAAATAAGGTGCCAACTGTTACACCTGCCTCCTTGGGGGTATTGAAGTTCCCTTCTCCGACGGCGCAAATACCCAGGTATTTTACTACTAGGAAGTACAACTTCAAATCCGACATTCTGGGAAGAGTAAAGAAGGCTGTGGTAGCGCTATATACCTGTTAAAGGGCACTAAATGTGGCAGTGTAATATGCCGCATGTACTGCGATTAGACTTAGTCTACTCTCACTATGGTGAGGAAATGGCTACAGACATAGTGTCATTCTAGACACAATGACTGATATTCCGGGCTCTGCTGATTACACTATGACTGCACCACTATTTGACAAGAAGTATCTGACTCTTATACCTGATAGATCAGAATGGAATGGTCGTATCCAAGGACAGAGGAGATTCGTTAACTTCTATACCAGGGCTTCTCAACAAGTTTTGGGTTACGGCCCACATTCGGGATCTTGAAGGTTCACCTAAAATAGTTTGGACAAACAAAAGTGACAGACCGCAATATAACCAAAAAAAAGTAATAAATAAAATAATTTAATGAACGCCACCCATTATTAAAATTTGTTTTGGTAAAACAGTCGTTTTTGTTTTTTTAATATGGTAGAATTCGACCACACCTGATTACTAAGAAATATTAAGTTTTTAAAAAAGGCGAATTATTAAATTTTGTATCTACGTATATACGATGTAAATTTTTTTTGTTATGTTTTGTACAAATACAGAAACCGACATGCAGAAACCTTCATTTCAAAGTATTCCAAGTCAAAACAGGTAGTTGTTTCAGGAAAGGCGATCAACTTGGAATCAACAATCGATGGAAACGATGAAGTGGTGAAGAAAATTGAGGATTACTTACAAGGAACGTGTACAAACGAAATTTTTCGAATATTGGAAAAACTTCAGAATCATGAGAGGAGGCATCAGTGTTAAGTTATGTACAGAAGATTGTCAGATCGGACAACGTTATCAACCCTGTTAAAGTGCTGCAAATGTGCGGTCAATGAAAGATTGTTAGGCAAAGGTGAATTGACATTTCAGACGACTGCGAGAAAACCTTACATTTTCATATACCTATTTACAATATATTTTGTAAATATTTATATGCAGGATTACCAAAAAAATATTTTATAGGCAGTGTTGCCAATAAAATGTTTCTCTGCATAAACTTCGCACATCTGACAATCAAAAGTGTCTTCAAATTATCTCACAGTGACTTTTCAGCCAACGTTGCAAGACAAAAATTTTAAGTTCACAGGGTTGCATTTTCCGCCATTTTCCTGATAATATTGTCCGATCTGACTACCGTTTCTACGTAGCTTTAGTAAAAGTAACAGAACTATCTGCAATTATATGGGCGAGGCCACGCGCCCTCAATCAAGAATTCATATAGCCTTTGTTACCCGCTAGGTTTATCAGACGATTCCCTGAAAATGTCATCAAAATCGGTCCAGCCGTTTTGGAGTCCATACGTAACATACACACACATCCAATTTTATATATATAGATAGCGTACCCGGTCCACTTCGTTGCCCCAGACTTCAGATTTCCGCTCCCGTCCATTTTTGGACTGCTCTAGATATATCAATTTCAAAACATGGCTCATATAGATGGGGACAGTAGGAACACGTTAAGCAATTCGTAGGTAGGGACAGTAGGAATCTCTCAAAAAATCATAACTCCAAAACGGCTTATATGGGCGGGGCCACGCCCCCTTAATCAAGAAGTAATATAGCCTATGTCACCCGCCTGAATATTCTGAAGATTCCCTGAAAATTTCATTAAAATCGGCCCAGCCCCAGTTGGTGTCCATACGTTACATACATACACACATCCAATTTTATATATATGTATAGATGACTAATGTTGAGAAAAATCACCACATCTCGACCAAACGAAAATATTTTTAAACAATTTTTTAAAAAGCATCCTCATTGCATGTTCTACAAAACGTATTCAGCCATTTTTTATTTTATGCAGCCGTTCTCGAGTTATGGAGTGACAATCAAAATGTACACTTCTTTTTATAAATATAGATAAACCCATCAAAAATAAATTCCTTCTTTTTAATATTCTGTCCAAAATCGTTATCAATATTTTCTCTGATAGTCAGGCTGCTATAAAGTCCCTGGATATATTCCTGAATTCAAAAACTGCCCTCGCAGGTCTCTTAACGAGATGCCTGAACAGTTCAATATTCACCTGATGTGGATGCCGGTTCACAGGGACATACCAGGTAAATGCAAGGCAGATGAACGTGCAAGACTAGGAACAACCTTACAAGATCAAGGTGAACTGGAATATGTTGACATGCCTCTAGCGACCTGCCGGCTTTTCCTGAGAGATAGTTCCCTTACGGCAACAAATGACAGTTGTCATTTGTCAGGAACTGCATTCATTCCTGGCTGATGTGGCCCGGTCTAAACTCAAAACATACTGATGTCGTTGTCGAAAACGGACTTCTCACTTATCGCATCTGTCATGGACGACAGGCAGAGAAGGCAGGTGAGGAATCAATAGAACATCTTCTGTATCTGTGGCCCGCTCTCTCCAGAAGGCGGCATGCAACCATAGACTCTCATTTCTTTGGGGAGTTAGTTAACTTGGCTGAAAAATCCAAGTTTGAGATTTTTAAAGCAATCAAATTGGTCCAACGGGAGTGGCTAGGGATAACTTATGTTTTTCCTTGCGTCTCTGAGGTAACACAGTGGACTATACAGTTTAACTGAGTCTGTTATATAGGCAGCCACCCTTAACCTAATCGGTAAAATTTTCCAGGGAGGAGATTTTGAACTCAAAGTTTAATCGATATCGAATTCGAAGAAAAACGATCTACTATATCCCCAACATATATTCGTGTATACGTATCACCTATATCCCTATAATGCCACGTGTTTTTCTGATCTGCATGCAAATTGGTGAATTGGATTTTTTTTGACCTAGAAAAATATACGACGAATAATGAAACTTATATATATAAGGCTTCGGATTGACATATCCGCATTTTCGCAACACTCTTTATGGTATATAGGTTAGGTTAGGTTGAATAGAGGAGACGTTTAAACGTCTCATGTCCATGGACATACACTTAAGCCAGCGGTTCGGCTTGTTGTGCGCTCCTTATTTATGATTTTTATACCCACGGGTTACAGAAAATCGGTACTAGACACGAATTTTCTCAGTATATTCCAATCATATCCTCTGAGATGAGTCAAGTCTGGCAATATGTGGGATATGTGCGAAATATCGGGATCTTGCATGTGTGAAAGCTGGGCAGTGACACAGAAAATGTTCCATCGTTTCGATGTTTTCCCTGCATGCCCTGCACTCGTCGTTTTCTATGCGATAAAGATGTGCCTGTAAGCTTGAATGTCCCGTTAGAACACTCATCATCTTACTAATCTCGATTTTGTTTAGTTTCAGAAAACTACTTGTTTTCTTCTCATTTGGGTCACCCCACAGAATCTTTGCAGTTGCTCTATTCCACACAGTTTTATGAGCCATCACTGCCCAGTGCTTCAACTCATCCTTCGTGGCTTCGAAAGGTTTCCAATTTTCCAAGTTTATCACTCGAAGTTCTCTGCCCTTTGAAGCCAAGCTGTTTGCTCGTTCATTTGCAATCACTCCGTTGTGTCCCGGTACCGAGAAAATAAGCAGTTGACCATGCCGATGTTATTGTTTGATCGCCATTTGGCAATCTGTGAAGATGATGGCATATTTAGGCTTTGTGGTATTACTGAGCCAGTCAATACACTCCGTGAATGCTCGAACTTTTGCTTGAAATACTGTGTTATGGTCTGGGAGGCGGAAGTAAAGTTCGACTTCTGGTTCATCAATAAAAAGTCCCAGACCAGTCCTTCCTCCTAGCCTGGACCCATCAGTGTAGCAGCTGGTTCTCACTGGCGCATGACCTAGTGTTCCGTTTTCCCAGGAGCGTCTGTCTGGAACGAACGAATCACAGGTAGCTGTAAGCCGCACTTCAGGAATGCGGTTGGAGATTTCCGTTGTTTGAATATGACCGACCAGTGATTGTAATATCTTCTGATGGTACGACTTGTGGTCTCGATATATCCATTCACCCATCACTTGTAGACCGCTTGCTGTGAGGGCTGCCTCATACTTTATACGGATATCTATTGGTTGGATGTGCATTTAGTCCATTGATGTCCACCATACTACTAACCACGCTCATGTAAAGCCAGTGTGTCATATTTGGATGTAGTCCACATTTTGAACCTATAGATCTTCTACACAACGACCAACATTTGTGGGCCTTGATAACTCTTTCTTCAATATGATCTTTCCAAATCAGTTTCTGATCCAAGATTACTCCAAAGTACGAGTATTTTATCTTTTTGGATATGGCAATATTCTTATCCAGGAATCGAGGCACGGTAAAAGGATAAATCTCCCTTTTCCTTGTAAATAGACATATTTCAGTTTTGTCTGGGTTGACATTTAATCCCCTTGGTTGTGCCCAGTTTGGATGTGTGCCCCTTAGAAGTATTATAACGTCGTCTGCATAACAGGCTTGTTTAAGTCCTTCATTGGTGAGGGCTTTAAGGAGACTGTGTATTGTCGTAACCCATAGGATAGGCGATAAAATGCCCCCTGAGGTATACCACGATATACCTTGTCTCTAATTTTTACATCATATGACCCACAAATAATCCACCTATTCCTTAGCATATTTTTGATCCCGTTTTCCAGCGCCCGGTCAATCTGAAACTCGTCTAAGGACTGGATAAGTGTATCGGTCTGAACGTTGTTAAAAGCGCCTTCAATGTCTATACAAACGGCAAGTGTGCACATTTCATCACTGAAGGACAGTTCTATGTGCCATACTACCTCATGTAGAGCTGTTTCCACTGATCTTCCTTCAACATATGCGTGTTGCTTGAATTGTAGCTTATCATTGACTATCTTACTTTTGACCATGTCGTCATTATTCGCTCCATTGTTTTTAACAGGAAAGAAGTTAGGCTAATAGGTCGATAAGCCTTTGGGATCGTAGAACTCGCCTTGCCAGGCTTGGGTATAAAGACCACCCTTGATTCCTGCCAATTTTTTTGGGTATATGCATGAGTTAGGCATGCAGAGAAAACTCTAACCAGATGAGTTGATACCAGGTCCACCTCATTCTGAAGAAGCGCTGGAAATATTCCGTCCGGTCCCGCAGCCTTGAAAGGAGAGAAGCTTTTTATTGCTTCTTTAGCCATAGCATCCGTAATAGGTACTTGATGCATTATATTTTCGTTCTGTAACTGTTCCTCTGTTGGCCCAGCATTACCGGAAAATGAGTTTTCATCAAAAGCCTTACGGTATCATCTATAGTTTCCATCCTTTTACCAGTTTCATCCACCAGTGTTTCGGTTTGGATATGAGTTTCGAGAGGAACTTTTTTTTTAGACATGTTGTTAACGCTGCCTACCTGCTCACAGGAGTTACGTTTCGCCAGTCTAATGATTTTATTGTATTCTTTGAGTCTTCTGTGGTAGTCGTCCCAATATACTGATAGCTTTTTACGTCGAGCTCTGTTGTAAAGTCTGCGGACAGCCTTGCCAATCGAGCGAATTTGCCCGTTCATCCAGGGTTTCTCATAGGCATTTTCCTTTCTCGAAGCGGGCAACTATAGTCGAATGATTTTACAAGAGCCTCCGTAATCCTCCTCACATTGATATCAATGTGTTCTGTACTTGGATAATCGTGTTTAGGTTGGCCCAATCGATTTCTAAGTAGATTGCCGAATTTAGTCAGGTCAGTTTTAGCCTTATTACGGAAGGAGGGTGGTTGGCTAAGTAATGACTTCCCATCCACTTAGTTCATTTGATTAAACAATCGAATGTATTTTGATTGACATAAAATGGAATGTGTATTTAGAATTTAATAATGGAATTTCATCAAAAAAACGTGCTAAATCGACGTAGCATACTTTTGAAAGAAGGCATCCAATTAGCAAATTCAGCTAATAGGTATATACGTTTTGATTATATTCCGGATTAGCACCAAACTTTGTAGAAAGGGATGAATACGTTAAAATGTATGTATTTCAAACCTTCCATAACATTTTATGAATAAGGCCCTTAGAATTAAACTTAGCCTACTTTAGAATGAATGCATCAATATGTGTGCGAAGATTAAAATTGTAAATATTTTTCCAAATACGTATGTAGTTACTAGTCGAGTACTTTTACTAATATTGAAGATAAGTGTACAATGATTTTAAACTTATTTGATTAAATTACAAAATTGAGACACTCACGGCGAAATTTGAGTTATATCACTTTTATGACGATAAATACATCATCTAGCTCTATGGACACTTCAGTAGTCAAGTGGGCAATTATCAATTTACCGTAAATCTTCGTTTTTTTATAAAGGGTTTTCCACAACGTCCGTACGATGTTAATTGTAAATAAAACAAAAAGTTTTCAGAGAATTATTTTAATATTTTTTATTATGATAGAAGGATCTGTGACAATTATATGTGAAACAAAATATTGGCCAAATATCAATGACTCTGAGACATATTTGAGGATCTGTGTCGTTAATGTGCCAAATTATAAGTATATTTGTTCTTGAATTGTTCTTGGCGTATTGACGTACACTTTTTCTTTTAAATATCCACAAAGAAAGAAATCCAACAGTGTCAAATCACATGACAAATCACAATCACAAATCGTGGTGGCCAATTAACATCGCCACGACGTGAGATAACACTGCCATTGCATTTTTCGCGCAAAAGAGCCATAGTTTCGTTGGATGTGTGGCAAGTGGCACCATCCTGTTTGAACCACATATCGTCCAGGTTCTTAACCTCAATTTATGGCCACAAAAAATTCAGTTATCATCTCGTGATAGCAAACACTGTTCACGGTAACTGCTTAGCCGACCACATTTTCGAAGAAGTTCAGCCCGATGACGACGCCAGCTCAGCCCGAACTGAGGGAGCATGTACAGGTGTTTTCACATGTTCTACAGACCCGGTTTGCTGAAATTTGCGTACATTTCTCCCGATTGTGGACACATATGGTCGATTATGCTGACCAAAAAATCATTTCTCTGAAGCCAGTTGTCCAGAATTTTCACACCCTTACCCGTAAAAATTGCAATAAAATCGTATCATATGCCAAAAGTCTTGCAAATCGTCGATATTTTTATTTGGTCTCTTAGAGAAAAATATTCCCCGCAAAAAACTACTAGGGTACTTTTTTTAACGCTTTCATGAGTAAGAAGCAGAATTATAGTTACTACAATAATTGTGTATTTTTCAATTCATAGCTGAAATCATGTATTTATTGATATTAGTTTTTGACTCAAACTTTTGTTCGGTTAGTGGAAATACAAAACTCATTCACAAAACATGCGAAATTATGAAAACTGTTAATTTTTAATACACGGTGAAATAAATAAAAATTAAATATACAAATTTTTAGGGTACACTCGAAATATATTATATTTGTCATACACAAATATTATATATTTCTGAAGATGTTGTTCTAAAGAAATCTTTGTTTCCGTTCTAATATTCTTTATTTGGGAAACTAATATTTATTTGCATTTAAATATTCAGAAAGTGTTTTGTAGTAATTCAACATTATTTTTTTTAGAAATTTTAAATGTTCATAATATTCCTTTATAATCGAAATCGTAAAATCGTGCATAATACATTGGTTGATGGGTTGACAATAAATGATGACTTGCAATAAATAGAAATAATGTTAGTGCTTTACAACAAATGTCATTGCTACTTATGTAATATTAAATTGTAGCTCGAAATCCGTGAAGAATTAAAAATGAAATTCGAAAAATCTATTCCAGGTTTTGAAAATCTTTTTTTAACAAAATATGTTTAGAGAAATTCCTAAACAGTAAGTTTTGTTGTATATAAGCACATATACACATTTTGCCCCGTGTAAATATATTGAAAGGGGATCTATAGTAATTTTTCGCGAGGAATATTTTTCAAAGACATCAACCAAAAATTTTGCGGTTTGTATGACGTTTGATATATGAGAAGATTTGATTGCAATTTTTTACGGGTAAGGGGGTGAGAAACGTTGACGACTGTTTTGAGAGAAATAATTGTCCAAGGGTTCCATTCATATCGTTCTTTGGACTGAAGTTCGTATTCCGAAGTCTTTCACTTCAAAATCACCGCCTATATAACGAACCTCTCTGATTTTCCAGCTAACTTTATAGTCCAATATCTCGAAAAAAGCTAAGCTAGTAAAACGGGAACCACCTCTCGATTCAGCGTCGATTTATGCTGTTTTGCAGTCAGAGAGCAGCATTTTAACATCGCTTACACCTACTGTAGCATTTTTGCACAATCTATAACAAATATACTAAAAGGTAAAAAAACAAAGAATACTCCACAGCGGAACCTAAATAAAGCATCTGCCCAAACTTAGAAAAAACACGCATGTAGGCTATTCCCCCGACGCCGAAAAAACATCTGTTTTGTAGGTCAGTGTCCGCCCCTTCGATTAAATACAGGCATGAAATGTTGCATTTTTGCACCGTGCAAGTGCAAAGTTTCGTTTTCCTTTCCGTAATTGGGTCAGGCGGTGCCCGTGCAATTTAAACCTTATATAACGGTGGTCAGAATAGGAGTGTTCATCCGAAACCCTCCACTCATGGATTTCATCAATGAGGTTTTCTGAGCATATCGTTATATCTAATACTTCTTCCCTAATTTTGTTAACAAAGGTCGCCTTGTTCCCTATGCTGAGAGATAGGAGATCGTTAGTATTCAAAAATTCTATAAGGGCTATCCCCATTCTATCCCCTTTCCATCACAACCAGCTAGTAACTCATTACTTGTATTTTTGGATTCCCTTACCAGACGTTGTAATTCCGACGTAGGTGGCAATTTCGGCGAATCGAGTGGCAGGTATACTGACCCCAGGTACATACTTCCATTACCTTGCATCAGCACGATGTTGACAACTCTGGAGAGAAAAGATAGCATAAGTTTTTATGGCACAGAATACAAGTCCTTGGACGAGTACCTGTGTTAGCGTAGAAAGGATTGTAGTTTACATGGTTTAATCCAGTAACCTTGCTACTAGAAGTCGTTGCTGATCAGTCGTAGTGAACGGACGTGTTTAGCACAGATCCAATAGTTAAAATCGTTTACGCAGTACCTATTACGCAATCGAAAAAAAACTGTACAAAGTCTGGCAGGCCTTCATCGTAGTACCTATTACGGGCTAATACAGACAAAAATAAATAAATTCATTGATGGGATGCCTTCGTGTTCCGATGGAGCGGGGTTCCCCAATCGTCCTACTGTCCGTCCGTTGGTCTTGCCCAAAGCCGACCACACCAAAAATGATGAAAATCCCCCCCCTTACTCACAACAGGTGGTACGGCGAGGGGAAAACGTCATGTCCGACCGTCAAAACGGAAGCACAATGAGCACCGGATAGCGCTCAGAGTTTTGACGAAGGTGGAGACAGTTGAGGTTTCGTCTCTTACAGAAAAACAAAAAGAGTCACTTTTCTGGGCTAAAGGCGTTATAGATGCTTCTAAGGCCAATGATCCGGCTCAAAGAGCCACAAATAATAAAATCAAAAAAATCTGATCACCCTGCCTTCGGCAAGAGGCCCTAATGTCACCATCAATAGGACACTCACCAAGCCCTTCAATGAAGTGGCGAAGGAGAGTCTACTGATGGCCGTTATAGACAGAAATAGTGAGGATTGATCCATCCTCAAGGACAAATGGAGCCATGTGCAATCAGCCATTATGGCTCATTACCTCGATGTCCGTAGAGAAATGCCGGGCACACCACCAATCTGCAACGATGCAGGGTGTCATCAGGGGAGAGTAAAGCTCTTATATTTCGGTGATGCCAGATCAGTAAACCTGTATAAGGCTGCTCTGAGTAGAGCGGGTGAGGTGTGGCCGGGTGCCCAGTTGGATGTTGTCGAAAAAACAACATCCCTAGTCACCCTAGAGCCATCACCTGGGTTACAGAAGAGCCCTCCAACCCGGCTGACATATTAGAAATAATAAAAGATTCCTGGTCTCCCCGCCCATAATTGGAGAATCAGCAAGATGGGTGAGGCGGATGGTAAAAAGTGGCAGGTCAATTTGATCCTTAACGCTGAATCCACCTCCCATATACAACGTGCAAGTGCAACCCTACAGTATGGCTTCGAGACTATAGTCTTGAAGGTATACAAGCAGGATATAGTTCCTACTGCGGAAGGTGAGTCGTCCACCGTGGTTGATACACAGCTTTCTGGAAGTGCAGAGGTATCCACGCCCATTATTTCGGGTGACTCCAACTCTAACAGAAGATCTGTCCTACTCTGAGGACGAAAGCTCTACTTCTGACACAGAGGGGCTGAGGGGAGTTCCGGACTCTTTGACGCATCTGACGGCGACACGCTTCTCGATGATACGGACGAAGAGTTCGATAACACCCTTGTCGGGGTGGATTTTAATCTATCAATTACCAATGATGGTAAGAATTTTACAGATTAACCTCCATCACCCTAAAGCAGCCTCAGCGGCTCTATTGCTGCGACTGTCCACAGGTGCAGTAGACATCGTCCTGATACAGGAGCCCTACGCAGTGGGAGGAAGGGTGTGCGGTATCAGGACACCCAACTTTAGACCCAGATTTTTAAAAATTTTAAATATGGTACAGTGAGACAAAAAGGGTTCGATACGGCAGAGTGGGGCAAAAAGGATTAAATATGGCACAGGGTGACAAAAAGGGTTAAATATGGCGCAGTGGGGCAAAAAGGGTTATGTATGGCACAGTAGGGCAAAAATAGTTAAATATGGTAAAGTAGGACAAAATGGATTAAATATAGTACAGTGGGTCAAAAATGTATTATCTATGATACTGTGGGGCAGAAAGGATTAAATATGATACATAAAATTATACTTTCAAATGCATAAATTTTATTATTTTTTTTTTTCTAATTTTGTATAAATATGTTTATGTACATACATATCAATCGGAATTTTTGATCGCGAAAATAGTTGAATTAGATAATTTTGCAAAAGTTTTCTCGGAGTCGACACCGACTGCTCCGGCTACGACTCCGAGATCGATTTTATACAATGTACTGAATCAATTATATTCCGGAATTTATTTCAAAAATATACTATGTACTCTTATTTATTGGAAAGTATAATTTCATGAAAGCAGCAAAAACAACGCCGATTTCGACGCCACAGCCCTGATATAAGCTATGATTTCTCTAAATGCACACTTTTAGTGGCACTGTTGGGGCAAAAACGATTAAATGTTGTATAGTGGTGCAAAAATGGTAAATTATGACACATTGGGTTGAATGAATGGAGCGAAAATGATTAAATATGATCCGAATGGCAATTGTAAGTCTTGCACCTTAAACTAGGCATTCATTTTACTTTCATTTTTAACTTTAATTATAAACGGTGGGGCAAACATTGTTTTGTTTTTGTATGAGGGTGTGAATGTAGCTATTGGAACATACACTAGGAAAAAAGGTAAAATAAAAAACTAGTTCATAACGTTTACCCAGCAAAATTTCCCATTACCAAATAACCTGACGGGTAAGCTAAATTCAAAACTTGTAACTGCTTATAATTTGGCATCCCTTCGAATTATTTTTACATATACATGTCATTGGAAGAAAGTTCTTCCACACAAGCATACAAGCAGCTGAAAAATAACCACTTACCCCCACGCTTACAATTATTCAAAAAGTAAGCGTGGACAAAAGAAATGATTTTACGAGTGGGTTGGTTTGTGTGGTAGTGGATATTTCCGACTTGCTTTTGCTTGTTCACCACCATCAGTGGTGGAATGTGGTGAGAAAGTAGAAGAGCGTAAAATTGGGAAGAGCGTAACATTGGTTAGAGCGTATAATTAGGAGAGATTAGTTATCGGTTGTTGTCGTCATATGACGAAAAATTTCATTTGCCGGTAGGTGGGATTGAACTCGCGACTTCTTTTCGTAGTTTAGTTGGTTGTGATACCACGGTCCTACCTAGCGATTCATAGACAAATCGCTTAATAATCAAGTTACAGCACTCTCGCTAACAAATTGTGCAATTTCAAAATGTGGCTTAAATGGGTGGGGCTACGCCCATCGATCCGATCCCGCCCATTTTTGGACAAATAACCTAAACTGCCACCAGATACTTATACGGGCTGGGCTACATCCACTGGTCCTATTCCACCAATTTTTGTATCAATCACGTAGACAGCCTCCAGACACATATACATACTCTCTTATCGCTTATAAACTGTGCAAGATATCTCAATTTCAAAATTTGGCTTATGTGGGCGGGGCTACGCTCATTGGTCCGATCCCGTCCATTTTTGGACCAATCACGTAGACTGCTAGCAGATACATATACGCAAAATTTTAGCGCTCTCGCTAACAAATTGTGTAAGATATCTCAATTTCAAAATTTGGCCTATATGGACGGGGCCACGCCCATTGGTCCGATCCCGCCCAATTTTTTGACAAATCACGCATAATGCCACCAGATACATATACACAAAATTGCAGAACTCTCGCTAATAAATTGTGGAAAAAATTTCAATTTCAAAATTTGGCTTATATGGGCGGGGCAACGCCCATTGGTCCGATTCCGCCCATTTTTGGAAAATTCACATAACCTACCACTAAATGCACACACAAAATTTCTGCACTCTAGCTAACAATTTTTCTCAATATAAAAATTGGACCCATATGCGCGTGTCCACGCCCACTTGATATATCGAAAATTCAAGTACCCTATTTTCAGCATCCCCTACACATGTACATTCCGTGAAAATTTCAAGATAATCGGTCGAGCCGTTTAGACGTCTATACGGAACAAACAAACCCACAAACAGACACTCTCTTTTATATATATACTAGCTGGACCCGGTCCACTTCGTTGCCCCAGACTTCAGATTTCCGATTCCGTCAATTTTTTAACCAATTACGTAGACTGCCATCAAATGCATATTTACAAAATTACAACACTCTCGCTAACAAATTGTTCAAGGTATTTCAATTTCAGAAATTTGCTTATAAAGGTGGGGCCATGCCCATTGGTCCGATCCCAACCCTTTTGGACCATTCACGTAGACTATCACCAGATCGATATGCAAAAAATTACAGCACTCTCGATAAAAAATTGTGCAAGATATGACTCTCAATTTTTAGACCAATCACGTGGACTGTCACCAGATACATATGTACAACATTACAGCACTCTAGATAAAAAATTGTGCAAGATATATCAATTTCGAAATTTGGCTTATAAGGGCGGGGCCACGCCCATTGGGCCGATCCCGCCCATTTTTGGACCAATCACGCAGACTGCCACCATATACATATACACAAAATTCCAGCACTCTCGCTAACATATTGTGCAAGTTATATCAATTTCAAAATTTGGCTTATATGGGCGGGGCCAAGCCCATTGGTCCGATCCCGCCCATTTTTTGACCAATTACGTAGAATGCCACCAGATACATATACGCAACAGTGCAGCACTCCCGCTAGCAAATTGTGCAAGATATCAAAATTTCTAAATTTGGTCTATGTGGGCGGGGCCACGGCCATTGGGTCGATCCCGCCCATTTTTGGACCAATCACGTAGACTGCCACCAGATACATATACACAAAATTACAGCATTCTCGCTACTAAATTGTGCAAGATAGCTCAATTTTGGGTTATATGGGCGGGGCCACGCCCTTTGGTCAGATCCCGCTCATTTTTAGACCAATCACGTAGGCTTCCACCAGATACATATACACAAAATTACAGCATTCTCGCTACTAAATTGTGCAATACATCTACATTTCAAAATTTGGCTTATATGGGCTGGGCCAAGCCCATTGGTCCGATCCCGCCCATTTTTTGACCAATCACGTAGACTGCCACCAGATACATATACACAAAATTACAGCATTCTCGCTACTAAATTGTGCAAGATAGCTCAATTTTGGGTTATATGGGCGGGGCCACGCCCTTTGGTCAGATCCCGCTCATTTTTAGACCAATCACGTAGGCTTCCACCAGACACATATACACAAAATTACAGCACTCCCGCTAGCAAATTGTGCAATATATCAAAATTTCAAAATTTGGTCAATGTGGGCGGGGCCACGCCTATTGGTCCGAACCCGCCCATTTTTGGAGCAATCACGTAGATCGCCAACGGATATATATACACAAAATTCCAGGTCTCTCGCTAACAAATTGTGCAAGATATCACATTTTTAAAATTTGGCTTATATGGGCGGTGCCACGCCCATTGGTTAGATCCCGCCCGTTTTTGGATCAATCACGTGGACTGCCATCAGATACATATGTACAACATTACTACACTCTAACTAACAAATTGTGCAAAATATCTCAATTTCAAAATTTGACTTATATGGGCGGTCATTGGTCCGACTCCGCCCATTTTTGGAAAATTCACATTACCTGCCACTAAATGCATACACAAAAAATTTCAGCACTCTAGCTAAAAAATTTTCTTAATATCAAAATTGGACCCCTATGGGCGGGTCCACGCCCACTTGATATATCGAAAATTCAAGTACCCTATTTTCAGCACCCCCTTCACATGTACATTCTGTGAAAATTTCAAGATGATCGGTCTAGCCGTTTAGACGTCTATACGGAACAAACATACAAACAAACAAACAAACAAACAAACCCACAAACAGACACTCTCTTTTATATATATAGATAGATAGATGTACATAGACTAGCTGGTCCACTTCGTTACTCCAGATTAAGATTTCCGATCCTGTCCATTTTGAACCAATAACGAATCCTGCCACCAAATACACATACATAAAATAACAGCACTCTCGCTAACAAATTGTGCACACTCAGAATACAGTTTGGTTGCCTCAACCGAATTATTTTTCAACCGAATTTTGGTAGTTCTGTCTACTAACTTGTCTAAATAAAACAAAAACTGCAAAGATTGACCGATATGGCCCATTTCAAATCCCAAACGACCTGCAACTATTAGAAGTATTTCTACCAAATTTGATCAACCTAGCTCTATTATTACGGACTGTTGCGTGATTTCAACAGACGGACATGGCTAAATCGTCTTAGAATTTCACGATGTGGGTTTTTTCTGGTGTGAGTTTTGGTAACATAACCTAATGTAATATGGACCAATTTCAATATGGTTTGTCCCGATCCAAAGTAAAGGGTCCGCCATCTAACGTTTTTTTTTCAACTAGTGTTTATTTCGTGAATGGTAACACTTAGCTCATGTCTGATTCGACAGATAATTAGTTTTATCCTTCCGCTAAACGAATATGTGTATATTGCGAATATTGCTACATTACTTTGAAAATCATGGTAATGTTGCAGAACGTGTGCGAAAATTGCGTACGGATTTTGGAAGAAGAGAAGCACCGTCAGCTCCGTATGTTCGTTATCTTGTGAAAAAAGTGAAAGAAACTGGCATCCTCATCGATAAACCAAAGCGTGAAAAGCCAAAGTGAGTACACCCGAGAATATTGCTGCTGTGGCAGAAAGTGTGCGTGAAGCGCCATCAACATCAATTCACCGTCGTTCTCAACAATTGAACATTTCGGAGACATCATTGAGACGAATTTTGCATAAAGACCTTGGTATGACGCCATACAAAGTCCAATTGGTTCAGGAGTTGAAGCCAACTGACCATCCAATGCGTTTTCAGTAGGCTTTTTTTTATAGCATTTTCAAAAAAAAAAAGTTATTTGGCGGGCCCTTTACAATCGAGAACAATGAGCCGTTATAAGGGGGCTACTTCAAAACCTGATCCGATATGGACGAATTTTAATAGGGTTAGTCCCGATTGAAAGTAAAAGGATTCTGAGTAGATCGGTATAATAAATGATGAGTGATGAGTGATTTCCTTCTCCCTTAGGGCAGTACAAATGCACAAAATCAAATATCTAGTACCGAAGTGTACAAACGTGTTAAGAAGAAATTCTGTGTAGAATTAATTGATTGTGTTGTTATTTAAAATTTCTAAAAACATTAATATTTCAATTCAATTTATTTGCAGTAGGATTTTGTCCATCCAACGCTATTATGCCACATACCATCGGATCCCCCCCAGCAACAGGAAGCATTTTTCCAAATAGTCTCTCGTCGGGGGTACTGACTACACTGGCTTCGCAAAATAGACTGTTGGAGTTGTCGCGTTTTGGACTCCGTGGTTATGATTTGGCACAACATTTTCTGACGCAGCAGAATGCGGTATCTAAACTTCTCGGTAAGTTGTACAAAGCTATGCACAATATATAACGGGTGGTTTTTTAAGAGCTTTCGGACTTGATTAAAAAAACACATACAATTTAGAAATCATCTTTAATTCAATGTTTAAAGATGATTTCATGTAAATGTTAACCGAGGCTGCGCCTCAAATGGTTCATACTCTGGGTCCAATTTTGGCATACTCTCTCCAAGATATCGGCCGGTATCTCACGAATTCAATATTGGCTTCCAATGCGTCAACCGTTTCGGGCTTGTCCATGAGACATGAGCCTTAACATAGCCCCACAAAAAATAATCTAAAGGCGTTAAATCCCACGATATAGGCGGCCAATTGACCGCCCCAAACGTGAAATAAACTGTTTACCGAACTCGCCTCTCAATTGGGCCACTGTTTCGCCTGACGCATGTCAGTCAAGTCCAGCTCTTCCATTTTGGGATATGTATGTTTCTAATCATTGGTAGAGCTCGTCATTCACAGTAACGTTCTTACCTTCGTCGGCTTTGAAAAGGTACGGACTCATCGGCTCATAACACTATGCAACAAAAATCTTGTCCTAGGGATGTGGATAACAGTTTCTGGTGCAATTTGGTGTCACTAACAAGAAAAAAATATTAAAAAAAATTTTTATGGTAAATTTTTTTTTTTTAATTCCAGCTTTCGTGGAAAGTACATTTAGTACTTCGACCATAATTTTTCAAGTATAAGCCTGATTGAGCCGTGTTATGCGTTAAATTATGGGGGGCTACAAATGCTGCAAATATCGCTCTCACGTAGAAGCTTTGGTTTACTAACAGTCGTCAAAAATATGAGAAAAAAAATACTTTTTTTTATAAAAGCACATTTTCCTGTTACAAAAAAAAACCATAAAAAATAGAAAGGTTAGGATAGGTTAGGTTGAGAAGAAGAGGCGGTGAAATTCCACCTCATGTCCTTGGACATACACGTAAGCCAGTATTCGGCCTGTTGTGCGCTCTAATTGTTATTATTTAGAAAGGTCGGTAAGCTATTTTAGGAACTCTGTACTGTCGACATAGTCCTTAATTTTCTTCCAGTCTACGCCCCTAAGTTGGGTCAAGTCTGGTATAGCATCATTTCCTAAGAAACGTGATCTATTGTTGGCGAACGCTGGGCAGTGGCAGAGGAAATGCTCCAACGTTTCGTCATCCTCCCCGCATGCCCTACATATGCTGTCATCTACAACTCCTATCCTATGTAGGTGTGCTTGTAAGCATGTGTGTCCTGTAAGGACGCCCATGATCTTACTAATTTCTACCTTGCTCAATCTCAGTAAGGTCTTGGCCTTGTCCTCGTTTGGGTCACCCCACAAGACCTTCGTTGTCTTCCCAACGTTTTCACTATTCCATAGCGTGATATGGGCGTTCTTCGCCCATATTTGTAGTTCAGAACGCATAACTCTGAAGGGTTTTGCGTTCTCTAATGTTGTTGTTTGCAAGTCTCTGGCTCTAGATGCCAAGGCGTTTGCTTTCTCGTTACCCCTTACTCCGCAATGGCCAGGCACCCATATGATGCATATAGTGCCGTATTCGGAGTAGGCGTTAATCGCCATTTTACAATCTAAAAGGGTCCTCGACCTCACCGTTCTAGACGTTATCGCCCTAATAGCCATTTGTGTTAGTCCCAAGCCAGCTTACACATTCTGTAATTGCTCGGACTTCCGCCTGCAGGACTGTGTTATGGTCTGGCAGACGGAATAAGAGTTCGGTTTCCGGTTCTTCGATGTAAAGTCCTAGCCCCGTTCTCTCCCCTAGTTTCGATCCATCTGTATAACAGCAATTTCCAGATGTTGTCTGTACTACGGTTCCATCAATCCAGGATTGTCTGTCTGGTATCATGGTCTCACACTCAGCAACCATTGATCTTTCAGGTATTCTGTCGGATAGTGATGATATGTCAGTTAAATCCACCGTCACTACCTCAGCTATCTTTTGATGATATGACACGTGATCGCTTTCGATCCATTCGCCCATCACTTTGAGCCTCGTCGCCGTGAGGGCAGCTTCATATCTAATCTGTATTTCTATTGGTTGGATATTCTCGATCAAAGAGAAAAAAAGTAAAAACAAATAGTTTATCACATTTTTAAAAAGCCAGCATGCTAACGAGGAAAAACTCTCTATTTGAAAAAAAATCGTTTGGTTTTAAATGATGTTTTTTTTGCTAATATTGAATTCGCCATATGTGAGAGAGACATATAAGAGCACTTGCTTTTTTTATGGGGATTGATGTGAGACATTATAAAATTATAGAGAGGACAAGGTTATATATATTTATTTATTTGTGGTTTTTTATTTATGCGGTTTCCATTCAGTTACGCCTTTTAGGGGCATGGACATCCCAGTTGTATATACAGTGGATGAAACTGTACAATATTTTGGCCCCAGATGTTAACATATCATATTATAGAGTTCGTGATATACCTTATAAACAATTTTATACAACTGTATTTGAGGAACTTAATCAAACATACAATTCAAAGGAATGACGGTTATTTGTTGACAGCAGTAAAGAAAGTTTGAAAGCAGTATTTTTACATAACGGAAATCAGAAACTGTCGATTCCCATTGCTCATGCTGTCCACACTAAGGAATCATACGAAACAATGGCTAAATTGATAAAATACATAAAATATGAACATGACTGGAAAATTTGTTGCGATTTAAAAGTAGTTGGTATGTTTTGCCTCTGGGATAGCCGTGCTCGCGAAGGTCTTTACAGAAGAAAGAAATAGCCAACAAGAAAACACATTACATTGGAGGAAAACAACATAAAATAAACACCTCTCCTCCAAAAAAAAACATTATTTTTGCCAGCGCTGCATATTAAGCTGGGGCTCTTTAAAAATTTTGTAAAAGCCTTAAGGAAAGATGACAATTCACTCTCATAATTAAAAAGTTTATTTAAAAGTCTTTCTTTTCAAAAAATCGAAGAAGGCGTTTTTGATGGGCCTAAAATAAGGAAACTGATGAAAGATGTAAATTTCGAAGCATATTTGACGTCGGATGAAATTGCAGCATGGAGGTCGTTTAAGCTTGTGGTTTCAAATTTCTTTGGATCCAATAAAAGCCCGCAATGTGATACAATGATTAATGATTTGTTGAAAAATTATGAAAAAATTGGGAAGAAATATATTTTTCTATATTTATGTATATAACACATATGTATGTATTCTTCTAACTTATTTTTCGCTTTATGTATTCCAACACGTGTAAATATGTCCCTAAAAGGTCATTTCTTGCATTCATATTTAAACTTTTTCCCCGAGAATCTTTGCGACGTAGGCGACGAACATGGTAAAAGGTTTCACCAAGAAATGAAGTACATCGAGCGGCGTTACCGAGGGCACTGGGATGAAAGAATGATGGGAGATTATATTTGGTTCCTCATTAGAGAAACCGATTCCGAAATCTACAAACGTCAACAAAGAACTCACAATTACTTCTAATGAAACTTGCACATGAAATAAAGTCAAATGTACATAACATAAATAAAAGTAACAAATAAAATCGCTCTTTAAACTGAAATTAAAAAAAAGATTTTTTGAAATTCTCTACACGCTGAAAAAAATCGCTTCTGTAGTATATTGTCCCAAACATACTCGGCTTGAAACATATTTATGTTTAGGGTACACTCTACACATATAATATTTGGTACTCACAACAATTTTATATTTGGGAAGATGTTGTTCTAAACAAATCTCTGTTTACATCCTAGTATGTCTTTATTTGGGATTATTATTTCCGAAACAAATATTTATTTGCATTTAGGTATTCAGAAAATAATTGTGTTCAATTTCTCAGTAAATCAAAGTTTAATTTTTAGACATTTTTAATGATCCTAAACATAATAAATAATAATAATTGAAATCGAATAATGTTGGATCAAATAAATTACTTGGAGGATTGGAATTCTCAAAAATTTAAATTATTGATTTAAAACAGAAGCTAGTGCTGCATGTTATCATAACTGGAAGGTACAATTCGAAACCAAGGAAAAATTGAAACTGAAATCGGAAAAAGTCAGCAAAAGTTTTGAAAATCTTTTTTAAATAAAATATATTTGGAGAAATTTCTAAACAATAATTTTATTTGTATTCAAACACATATTTTATTTGAATAATTTAGTTTGCAAACATATTTTGTTGTAATATATTAATACATGCGTTCCAGATATATTTTATTGATTTTCAAATAAAATTTATTTGCTCAGAAATATATAATATTTAAAAATTTGTGTTCCAAATATATTTTCTTTCGATTCAAACATATCGAAAAATGCGATTTTGCCCCGTGTACCAAAAGGGCTATCATTTCAACATTTATCCATAGATTTTTTCAAATAGGCTTTATTTTCTTCGCTAGGACGCAAACTTTTAAAAAATAAAATAAAATATTTTTTCGATTTTTTTCTATTTTTTATGTTTTTTTCGGCCCAGGATTTTTTTAATGACTGTTACTAAACCACTGTTTCTAAGTGAAAGAGATATTTCCAACATTGGTAGCCCATATTAATAGCTTCAATTTAACGTATAAGTCGACCTTATTATTGTGCAAATACTAAGGGTACCTTCGACGATAATAGTATTTTAATAAATAAATTTATCCATAAAAAAATTTTTCGTTTTGATTTTATATAAAAGTATGCCACAATCTATACAAACAACTAATTTTTAGGTTAGGACACAAAAAAAATTTTTGTTGCATAGTGTTGGCAGTTCTTACAATGCTTCTGGCTGCTTTTCGCTCCAAATCAGGCAATTTTGTTTGTTCTCGTATCCATTCAAGCAGAAATAACAAAATTTTCTACGTAGTGGAGTAACGGAGGCCCAATTGCTCCGAACGGCGCCGAATCGATAATTCACGGTCATTAACAACACTGGCGGATACAGCTGCGATATTTCCTCTGTCCGCACTCTACGTGTTGGTGGTTTAATGTCCACTAATGTAAGTTTGGTGCGAAATTGAGTCACAAGATATCCGAAGGTCGCCCAAACTAACCATAAAATGAAAGCATTGCACGATGCACTTTCATAAACGAGAATGAATTTTGATAATAAAATTCAATATTCCGCAAGCGTTGTTCGTTTGTAAATCCATTAATGGTTAAATATAGACCAAACTGACCATGTCTGACAGAAGCGTGTTACACGAAAACAGCTGATCTTCCAAAAACAGTGTTGCCAAAAAGGAAGTTGCCAAAAAATCACCCATTATAACTGGTTAAGTCTTTATATATTCTGGACTAAGAAGCCAGAATGTTATTCACCACCAATACGTTGCCCTTTTTCAAAGTCGGAATGCATACAAATCGCTTTTAAAATAGGATCCGAGCGATGAAAGAATTAACTGCAACGTTCAGAACTAAGGTTCGAAAAAACACAATAATCCAACGCTAGGCTCCCACTGAAATATCAACACTAACACGGGTCTACAAATTTGGAAAAAATTTGACTGCAGAAACGAAGCAGGGTTTTTAACTAATCTGGGTGCGCTGAATTAATAAAATTGGGCTGTCACGTCTTGTTCTTGCTCCAGTCCAAAACCTTGTTGGCTTGTGTAAGCGATAAAGAAAACTTTTATAGCCAATTTAACATTATAGTTAATCTCGCTAGTCATGGTATAGGCGCTATGAAATAAAGCGAAACGCTGAATAGGCGGAACTCTGTTCCTCCATAAACAAACCCATAATGTCACTTGGGTCTTCCCGGATAAACAAATCGAGCACATTTGTAACATCCAAATGCGGAGATGCAGTCTACTGGATGTACGAAATAAATGCAGCGCAGATATCGCCACTGATCGGAGCATAATTGCGACCTGTACTTTGACTACAAGAATATGTACATCTACAAGCAGACATAGGACACAGCTAACATGACGCATAAAGTGATGCTAAGTGGATGGGTAAAATAATCAATGGGTCTATCTCTTCTCTCTTTGGATGGTACAAACAAATGTACAAAGTCATAATACCCTGTACCACACCGTGGTGTAGCAGATACGATTTTGATCTCTCCATAGTTGAGATGAAACGTTTATTGCAAGCTGAAAAAAATCACTTCTGTAGTATATTGTCCCAAACATATTCGGTCTGAAACATATATATGTTTAGGGTACACTCTAAACATATATTATTTGATACACACAAAAATTATATATCTAGAAGAATGTTGTTTTAAACAAATTTTTGTTTACGTCCCAATATGTTTTTATTTGGGACTATTATTTCCGAAACATTTAGACACATTTAAGTATCCCGAATATACCTAAATTGTATAAATTGTTCAGTAATTCAAAGTTATTTTTTTAGAAAATGTTAATCGTTATTTGGATCATCTTGGATCAAAATAAACTATTTGACAACCAATTATGGCTTGGAATACTCAGAAATTTGAAATGATTGATTTAAAACATATTTTAATGTTGCATATGGTATCATAACTAGGAGGTACAATTCGAAACCAAGGAAAAATTAAAATTAAATTAAAAATAAAAGTTTTGAAAATCTTTTTGAAATAAAATATATTTGGATAAATTCCTAAACTATAATTTTATTTGTATTTAAACACATACTTTATTTGAAATATAGTTTGCAAATATATTTTGTTGTAATATATTAATATATGCGTTCCAAATATATTTTTTTGATTCCCAAATAAAATTTATTTGCTAGGAAATGTATAATTGGCATGTTTTCGTTACAAGCTAGCGATTTTAGTTTAGCACTTTGCAACGAAAACAACTGACTTCCACTAACTGGCGCATAAGCAGTAAGTGGCGGATTTCCACTATCTGGTAGCAATGGTGTCATGAGTTGCGAAGAAACAACAGTGCAAAGCAGACAAAATACTCGCGAAATGTATTTAAAAAACATAAGTTTACACTCTTGTTGCAAATATTAAAATAATTTTCCATTTTTGTTCTTCTTCTATTCACAATAATTGACAACAATCCTATATTTCGCCATACTGCGAAATATAGGATGCCCAATCTGGCAACACCATACTCGATTAAGACAAGAACACAAGCACCAAACTTCATCGGGAACTAATAATGCTTAAAAGTGCTTAGCTCCCCATACAAATTAAGCACCTACAGTGTAACGAAAACACTCCTAAAAAAAATTTGTTTGTGTCTCAGACCTAAAAATTATTTTTTTGTATAGATTGTGGCATACTGTTATATAACATCAAAATAAAAAAAAAAAAATATGTATAAATTTGTTTTTAAAATTTTTTTTATTAAATATGCTATTATCATCGAAGGTACCCTTAGTATTTGCACTATAATATATATTTGGAGTATATGCCCGATCAGGTCGACTTATACGTTAAATTGAAGCTATTAATATGGGCTACCAATGTTGGAAATATCCCTTTCACTAAGAGGCAGCGGTTTAGTAACAGTCATCAAACAAATCGGAGAAAGTAAATTTTTTTCAAAAAAAAAAAAAATCGTGGAACGGAGAAAACTTAAAAAATAGAAAAAAAAATCGAAAAAATATTTTAAAAAAATTTATTTTTTTTTTAAACTTTGCATCCTAGCGAAGAAAATAATGTTTATTTTAAAAAAATCAATCGATAAATGTAGAAATTATAGCTCTTTTGGTAGAGGTAAGAGAATTTCAAAAAAATCTTTTTATACCCTACACCACACTATGGTACATTGTATTATAAGTTTGTTTCACGGCAGATGTTTGTAACACCTGAAAATAACATAGCTAGACCCACCTTAAAGTACGAGGGCGGTTCGGAAACTTCTTAGCCTAGCACAAAAAGCGCGGTATAAACAGAAAAAAGTTAAGTGTTTTAGAAACTTCCATCTCTGCTATGAACACATGTTAAATTTTGTTTCGATCTGGCAACTCCTTCATATAGAAACAGGTGTTCACAAAAGACGCATCCGCGATTTTTTTACAATGGAAAAATTAGAAATGCGTGGTGTCATTAAATATTTACATAAAAAAGGTTTATCGGAACAAGAAATTCATAATGATATGGTGAATGTGTTAGGTGAAAGTGATCCTTCATATGCAACAGTAAAAAATTGGGTTGCTGAATTTAAACGTGGTCGTACAAGCATTGAAGATGAACCACGTAGTGGACGTCCAAAAACAGCAACAACAACAGAAATTGTAGCCAAAGTGCATGATATGGTATTAAATGATCGACGAATAAAAGTGCGTGAAATAGCTAATATCATGGGCATCTCAAATGTTCGAGTCCATTTAATTTTGCATGAAGAACTACAGATGAAAAAGCTTTCTGCAAGATGGGTGCCGCACTTGTTAACAATCGACCAAAAACGCATAAGAATGAACATTTCTCAAGCTTGTTTGGATCGTTTTAAGCGAAATAAAATGGATTTTAAGCGCCGTTTCATAACTGTTGATGAGACATGGATCCACCACTATACTCCAGAGACAAAAGAACAATCCAAACAATGGACTGAAGCTGGAGGAAGTGCCCCAAAGAAGGCAAAAACAAATCAATCGGCTGGTAAGGTTATGGCAACGGTTTTTTGGGACTTCAAATGTATTTTATTGATTGACTATCTGCAAAAGGGTAAAACAATAAATTCAGAGTACTATTGCAACCTTTTGGATCAATTAAATGTACAAATTCGAGAAAAACGTCCTGGCTTACAACACAAAAAAATAATTTTTCATCAAGACAACGCACCAGCGCACAAGAGTGTTTTAACAATGGCTAAAATGAACGAATTAAAGTACGAGTTGCTTGACCACCCACCTTATTCTCCTGATTTAGCTCCCAGTGACTTTTACCTGTTCCCAAATCTAAAAAAATTCCTTGCTGGCAAGCGTTTTACCTCAAATGAAGATGCAATTACAGTTGTAAACCACTATTTTGAAGACCTTGAGGAAAACTATTTTAATCAAGGGATAGAATTGCTACACGGAGGAAAAAAACGGCCTCTGTAACATATTGCCCCAAACATATTTTGCAGGCAACATATATATGTTTGGGGCAGCTCCCAAACATATTATGTTTGGGGTAGCAGTAATGTTCCCAAACATTTATATGATTGTATGCAAACATGTATATGTTTGTTCGTCATCATATATATGATTGTATGTAATCATTTTTATGCTTATATCCAAACATATATATGACATGAAATAATAACGGTTCACAGCAACAAGTAACCTAATGTAAATCGTCACTCACTACGTCAAATACAGAAATACAATAACAACAAAAAGGAATACACACTTTGCTTCTGAAAAGTAGTTCATGAGCTGCAGAATAATTTTTGAGTTTTCTGAAAATTACTGAATTTTGAGTTGTGTCTCTTTAAAAGAATTTGTGCAATGTGCAGAGCAAGGCAAAACTTCAATAGTACAGTGCACTCTTCACTACTGCACCCGGGGTCATTTCAGATGAAAACAATTTGTTAGTGCGGGAGTGTGTTTGTTCAAAGAACATGATAAGCCCACATACATACGTACATACATATGTATGTTAGCAAAATAATTTATGTGGGGCAATAAAACGGCGTCAGTATTATAGAACGTTTTGTAAATAAAATGTTTTAAAATAATAGTGTTTTTAATGAATAACCTCTATACATCTTTGATACACGCTGAAAAAAAATCGCTTCTGTAGTATATTGTCCCAAACATATCCGGCTTGAAACATATATATGTTTAGGGTACACTCTAAACATATAGTATTTGGTACACACAAAAATTATATATTTGGGAAGACGTTGTTCTAAACAAATCTTTGTTTACATCCCAATATGTGTTTACTTTGAACTATTTTTTCCGAAACAAATATTCATTTGCATTTAAGTATTCAGAAACTACCTAAATTATGTTAACTTTTTTTCATGTCTAAAAATAATAAATAATAATAATTGAAATCGTATAATCTTGGATCGAAATATATTTCTTGGAGGATTGACAATAAATGATGGCTTGGAATACTCAGAAATGTTAGATGACTGATTTAAAACAGAAGGTAATGCTGCATTTGGTACCATAACTGGGAGAATCAATTCGAAACCAAACAAGTAAAAGCGTTAAGTTCGGCCATGCCGAATCTTATATACCCTCCACAATGGATAGCATGAAAACTCAAACCTACAAAATAACTCAAACCTAAAGCAAATAACACCGAAAACACACAAAAAAAATATAGTAGATGAGAACAGTAGGAATAACAACAAGTTAATTGATATATATGGGGCTATATCTAATTATGGACCGATATCGCCCATTTGCAATCCCAAACAACCTGCAACTATAAGAAGTATTTGTACAAAATTTGATCAACCTAGCTTTATTATTGCGGACTGTAGCGTGATTACCACAGACGGGCGGACGGACGGACATGGCTAAATCGTCTTAGAATTTTACGACGATTAAGAATATATATACTTTATGGGGTTTCAGATCAATATTTAGAGGTGTTACAAACGGAGTGACAAAATGAATATACCCCCCATCCTATGGTGGAGGGTATAAAAAAAATTAAAACTGAAATTCGAAAAATTCAACAAAAGTTTAGAAAATCTTTTTTAAATAAAATATATTTGGAGAAATTCCTATACAATAATTTTATTTGTATTCAAAGACATATTTTATTTGAGAAAATTAGTTTGCAAATATTATATGTTGTAACATATTAATATACGAGTTGCAAATATATTTTATTGATTTTCAAGTTAAATTTATTTGCTCAGAAACACATAATATTTAAAAAGTTGTGTTCCAAATATATTTTCTTTCGATTCAAACATATCGAAAAATGCGATTTTGCCCCGTGTATCATATTCTTTCTTTTATTTTGAATTTGTTGTACGTGTTAAAACTACTACTAATTTCTTTGAATTCGACATTCACCACACATATTCAATAAAAAAACCCGGCCTTAAGCTCGACCGGGCGAGTAAGCATCATCAAATAATAATAATACCCTTTGGTGTCGGTGCCATTCCTCCTCATACACACGGTTACCATATACATATTACCCTTCTTTGCACAAAATTATGAGTCATATAATTGCGCTCTCTGAGAGTAATACTCTCTAAAACTCTAAAAAATATGTTCTAATATAATATTTTGCCAAAAATATGTTAGGACACAATCATATCGTTTTTTAATATGCTAGAATTTTGCCCCGAACATATTATGATTGTGTGCAAACATAATATGTTTACCCACAAACATATATATGATTGTGCCCGTCCCAAACATATATATGATCCAAACATATTTTTAACATAATTTTTTCTCCGTGTAGATATTGGTTAGCTTGATTGATAAGCTAAGAAGTTTCCGAACCGCCCTCGTATACCAATCGACTCAGAATCACCAGCTGAGTCGATTTAACCATGTCTGTCCGTCCGTCCGTCTGTCCATGTAAAGTTGTTCGTCGACTACAGGTCGCAATTTCACTCCGACGTTCTGAAATTATGCAGTTTAGAGTATTTCGCAGCTGTAAAGATCCCTATTGAATTTTGTTGAAATCGGTTCAGATTTAGATATAGCTCCCATATATATCTTTCGTCCGATTTGGCCCTTTAGTCCTATAGAAGCTGTATTTTACATCCAACCGTTTTGAAATTTAGAATGGTAGAGTTTCTTGATCCATGAACCAACATTGCCGAATTTGAAGAAAATCGGTTAAGATTTAGCTATAGCTCCCATATATATGTTTCGTCCGATTTGGCCCTTTAGTTCTATAGAAGCTGTATTTTACATCCAATCGTTTTGAAATTTAGAATAAACAATTTATACATGAATTACAAAATTTATATTTCAGAGTTAATCAATATTACGAGAGTGGTGTAGGGTATTATATAGTCGGCCCCGCCCGACTTTAGCCTTTCCTTACTGGTTTTTAATTTCTGTTTAAATAGCGATTTTATTTGTTACCTTTATTTATATTATGTACATATATTTGAGTTTATTTACATGTACAAGTTTCATTAGAAGTAATTGTGAGTTCTTTGTTGACGTTTGTACATTTCGGAATCGGTTTCTCTAATGAGGAACCAAATAATAATTTCTTGGTGAAACCTTTCCCCATGTTCGTCACTTACATCGCCAAGATTCTCGGGGAAAAAGTTTAAATGAGAATGCAAGAAATTAATATTGAGGGACATAAAGGGTTATCCAACAAGAGGTGTTATTTTGGTATTCAAAGAAAAATGCCATTTTTTGAGATAAATGGTCGGATGTTTATTTCATAATAAAAAGGAAGGTATGCCGTTAATAATGAAAAACAACATCAGCCAAATGACCACCACGACCACGTGTACAGGACCATATCCTTTTCATGAAATTTTCCATAACCAAATCGCAAAGTGGCTTCCCTATGTCCTCGATATCCTCACGAATTCTATCTTTGAGGTCTTGAATCGACGCTGGGCTGTTGGCGTAGACCTTATCTTTCACGTGGCCCCAAAGGAAGAAGTCGCAAGGTGTTAATTCACAAGATCTTGGTGGCCAATTGTGATCACCTCTTCGAGAGATAACACGGTCCGGAAACTTTTCCCGTAACAGAGCAATGGTTTCGTTGCTTGTGTGGCACGTAGCGCAGTCTTGTTGAAAGTAAACGTTGTCCAGATCAATACCATCCAACTCCGACCATAAAAAATCATTAATCATCTCTCGATAGAGCAATCCATTCACCGTAACTGTTGATCCAACCTCATTTTCGAAAAAGTAAGGCCCAATGACCCCGCCGGACCATAAACCGCACCAAACTGTCACACGTTGAGGATGGAGAGGCTTCTCAACAATAACTCTTGGGTTTTCCGAGCCCCAGATGCGAAAATTTTGCTTGTTGACGAAGCCGTCGAGGTGGAAATGGGCCTCATCAGTCAAGATGATTTTTCGATAGAATTCCGGATCATTTTCATGCATTTCAAGGACCCAATCAGCAAAGATTGTGTGGAATGCCCAATTCCAAAGAACGACGAGGAATGGACAAACCTGGGTTTTCTTCAATACTTTGGGCTACAGCAGCAATATTCTCAGTTGTTCTTGAGCGACGTGCACGGGTTTTATTCTTCACATTACTAACTTGTCCCAACACCCCGAATTTTTCCACCAATTTCTGTATTGCGGTCCGACAAGGTGCTTTACGACGACCCAAAAATGCTTTAGTTTTGCGAACTGTGACTGCAAGATTTTCACCATTTTTGTAGTGAATTTTAATAATTTCAATGCGTTGTTGAATCGTGTGTCATTCCATTTTTGGTAATGGCGTAGTTTCTACTTGTCAAATGTCAAAGAATAAAAGCTTCAAAAGTGACAGCTACCGAAATACCGGGTGATTCAAAATAACACCTCTTGTTGGAAAACCCTGTATTACCACCTGTTGGAATACACAAATCGAAAAATAGTGCATACAATGCATACATATGTACATATGTGTTATATACATAAATATAGAAAAATACATTTCTTACCAATTTTTTCATATTTTTTTAACAAATTTGAAACTACAAGCTTAAACGACCCCCATGCTGCAATTTCATCCGACGTCAAATATGATTCGAAATTTACATCTTTCATCAGTTTTCTTATTTTAGGCCCATCAAAAACGCCTTCTTCGTTTTTTTTTGAAAAGAAAGACTTTTAAATAAACTTTTTAAATATGAGAGTGAATTGCCATCTTTCCTTAAGGCTTTTAAAGAGCCCCAGCCAAAGTAATGTTTTCTTTTTGAACGAGAGGTGTGTATTTTATGTTGTTTTCACCCAATGTAATGTGTTTTCTTGTTGACCATTTCTTTCTTCTGTAATGAGCGAGCACGGCTATCACAGAGGCATAAAAATAGCAATATTTTGTATATCCTCCTTGCATTCCACATAACTTCCCAACTACTTTTAAATCACAACAATTTCCCAGTCATGTTGTTCATATTTTATGTATTTTATCAATTTAGCCATTGTTTCGTATGATTCCTTAGTGTTGACAGCATGATCAATGGGAATCGACGGTTTCTGATTTCCGTTCTGCACAAGTACTGCTTTCAAACTTTCTTTACTGCTATCAACAAATAACCGTCATTTCTTTGAATTATATGTTTGATTAAGTTCCTCGAACATTCCGGGAATATCCTTGCAAAAGCATATGGGCATTACTCCAATGTCGAATGCGACATTCGTACGCATTCAAAGTGAAAAAAACATATGCCAAAACATTATTTCATTTTGGCAAAAGGCGAAACTTATAGCTCTTGATTAACACTATAATTGGAGCTAAGGTTGATTTTGGCCAATTGTTCGTTTTCAAGATAATTACAAAAAACCAAGCCATTCGCACGCGACTAAAACAGAAGTCGCTTTCAAAGCAAACCACACGGAGGAAAATCGTCATTTTTGATATGTTTCAATTGAAAGAAAATATACTTGGAAACGATTTTTTTTAAATCTATATATATAAAAGAGAGTGTCTGTTTGTGGGTTTGTTTGTGGGTTTGTTTGTTTGTATGTTTGTTCCGTATAGACGTCTAAACGGCTAGACCGATCATCTTGAAATTTTCACAGAATGTACATGTGTAGGGGGTGCTGAAAATAGGGTACTTGAATTTTCGATATATCAAGTGGGCGTGGACCCGCCCATATGGGTCAAATTTTGGTATTGAGAAAAATTTTTAGCTAGAGTGCTAAAATTTCGTGTGTATGCATTTAGTGTCAGATTATGCGAATTTTCCAAAAATGGGTGGAATCGGACCAATGGGCGTGGCCCCGCCCATATAAGCCAAATTTTGAAATTGAGATATTTTGCACAATTTGTTAGCGAGAGTGCTGGAATGTTATGTATATGGTGGCAGTCTACGTGATGGCTCCAAAAATGGGCGGGATCGGACCAATGGGCGTGGCGCCGCCCACATAGACCAAATTTTGAAATTTTGAAATTTTGATATCTTGCACAATTTGCTAGCGGGAGTGCTGCAATGTTGCGTATATGTATCTGGTGGCATTCTACGTAATTGGTCAAAAAATGGGCGGGACCGGACCAATGGGCGTGGCCCCGCCCATATAAGCCAAATTTTGAAATTGATATATCTTGCACAATTTGTTAGTTAGAGTGTTGTAATGTTGTACATATGTATCTGATGGCAGCCCACGTGATTGATCTAAAAACGGGCGGGCTCGAACCAATGGGCGAGGCACCGCCCATATACGCCAAATTTGAAAAATGTGATATATTGCACAATTTGTTAGCGAGAGACCTGGAATTTTGTGCATATATATCAGTTGGCGATCTACGCGATTGGTCCAAAAATGGGCGGGATAGGACCAATGGGCGTGGCCCCGCCCAAATAAGCCAAATTTTGAAATTTAGATATCTTGCACAATTTGTTAGCGAGAGTGCTGTAATTTTGTGTATATGTGTCTGGTGGAAGCCTACGTTATTGGTCTAAAAATGAGCGGGATCTGATCATAGGGCGTGGCCCCGCCCATATAAGCCAAATTTTGAAATTGAGATATTTTGCACAATTTGTTAGCGAGAGTGCTGGAATTTTGTGTATATGTAAACGGTAGAGGTCTACGTGATTGGTCAAAAAATGGGCGGGATCGACCCAATGGGCGTGGCCCCGCCCATATAAGCCAAATTTTGAAATTGAGATATTTTGCACAATTTGTTAGCGAGAGTGCTGGAATTTTGTGTATACATGTATATGGTGGCAGTCTACGTGCTTGGTCCAAAAATGGGCGGGATCGGACCAATAGGCGTGGCCCCGCCCACATAGACCAAATTTTGAAATTTCGATATCTTGCACAATTTGCTAGCGAGAGTGCTGCAATGTTGCGTGTATGTATCTGGTGGCATTCTACGTAATTGGTCCAAAAATAGCCGGGATCGGACCAATGGGCGTGGCCCCGCCCATATAAGCCAAATTTTGAAATTGAGATATTTTGCACAATTTGTTAGCGAGAGTGCTGGAATTTTGTGTACACATGTATATGGTGCCAGTCTACGTGCTTGGTTCAAAAATGGGCGGGATCGGACCAATAGGCGTGGCCCCGCCCACATAGACCAAATTTCGAAATTTCGATATTTTGCACAATTTGCTAGCGAGAGTGCTGCAATGTTGCGTGTATGTATCTGGTGGCATTCTACGTAATTGGTCCAAAAATAGCCGGGATCGGACCAATGGGCGTGGCCCCGCCCATATAAACCAAATTTTGAAATTGAGATATTTTGCATAATTTGTTAGCGAGAGTGCTGGAATTTTGTGTATATGTAAACGGTAGCAGTCTACGTGATTGGTCCAAAAATGGGCGGGATCGACCCAATGGGCGTGGCCCCGCCCATATAAGCCAAATTTTGAAATTGATATATCTTGCACAATTTGTTAGCTAGAGTGCTGTATTGTTGTACATATGTATCTGGTGGCAGTCCACGTGATGGGTCCAACAATGAGCCGGATTGGACCAATGGGCGTGGCACCGCCAATATAAGCCAAATTTTGAAATTGATATATCTTGCACAATATGTTAGCGAGAGTGCTGGAATGTTATGTATATGTATATGGTGGAAATCTACGTGATGGCTCCAAAAATGGGAGGGATCGGACCAATGGGCGTGGCCCCGCCCACATAGACCAAATTTTGAAATTTTGATATCTTGCACAATTTGCTAGCGGGAGTGCTGCAATGTTGCGTATATGTATCTTGTGGCATTCTACGTAATTGGTCAAAAAATGGGCGAGACCGGACCAATGGGCGTGGCCCCGCCCATATAAGCCAAATTTTGAAATTGATATATCTTCCACAATTTGTTAGTTAGAGTGTTGTAATGTTGTACATATGAATCTGATGGCAGCCCACGTGATTGATCCAAAAACTGGCGGTATCGAACCAATGGGCGTGGCACCGCCCATATAAGCCAAATTTTAAAAATGTGATATCTTGCACAATTTGTTAGCGAGAGACCTGGAATTTTGTGTATATATATCCGTTGGCGATCTACGTGATTTGTCCAAAAATGGGCGGGTTCGGACCAATAGGCGTGGCCCCGCCCACATTGACCAAATTTTTAAATTTTGATATCTTGCACAATTTGCTAGCGGGAGTGCTGCAATGTTGCGTATATGTATCTGGTGGCATTCTACGTAATTGGTCAAAAAATGGGCGGGATCGGACCAATGGGCTTGGCCCCGCCCATATAAGCCAAATTTTGAAATTGATATAACTTGCACAATATGTTAGCGAAAGTGCTGGAATTTTGTGTATATGTATATGGTATCAGTCTGCGTGATTGGTCCAAAAATGGGCGGGATCGGCCCAATGGGCGTGGCCCCGCCCACATAGACCAAATTTTGATATCTTGCACAATTTGCTATCGGGAGTGCTGCAATGTTGTGTATATGTATCTGGTGGCATTCTACGTAATTGGTGAGAAAATGGGCGGGATCGGACCAATGGGCGGGATCGGACCAATGGGCGTGGCCCGCCCTTATAAGCCAAATTTTGAAATTGATATATCTTGCACAATGTTTTATCTAGAGTGCTGTAATGTTGTACATATGTATCTGGTGACAGTCCACGTGATTGGTCCAAAAATTGGCGGGATCTGACCAATGGGCGTGCCACCGCCCATATAAGCCAAATTTTGAAATTGAATTATCTTGCTCATTTTGTTAGCGAGAGTGTTGAAATTTTGCGTATATGTATCTGGTAGCAGTCTACGTGATTGGCTTACAAACGGGCGGAATAGGACCAGTGGGCGTGGCACAGCCAATATTTTGATATATCTTTCAAGTATTATATAGGAAATACATGAACAAAAATGCTCGGTATGCGATAATTACAGCTGCTCACTCCAATACAATCGCAATATGATAATGTGATGCATGACCAATGAAACAAGAATTTGGAAATTTTATAAGTATGCATTTCTATTTTCTGGACTTTCCACTGAATTCGGTATTTTTTCATTCAGTGAATTTATTACTAATACCAGTAAGGAAAGGCAGAAAGTCGGGCGGGGCCGACTATATAATACCCTACACCTCCCTAACAATGCGATAAGGGTCATGGCGACAATAATTGGTAAATGTATTTTGAACCGATAATCGCTAAATTAAGCAATATTCGTTCCTACATTGAGAAACATTTTTCTGGAGAACTTTGTAATGATCGGAAGTAAAGTACAACTTCTATAGCGCTTTGTAACCAAATCTGGAGGAACATATATATGGAGGTTATATATAAATCTGAATCGATTTTCCTTGAATACTCATTCATGTAAAATAGAAACCTGTTTCTGTCGAATTTCCTACTGATCGGATATAAAACACAGTCTCTACAGCGCTTACATGTCAAATGGGGGGTAACATATATATGCGGGATATATCTAAATCTGAACCGATTTTCTCCGAATTTTGCGGTATTCCTTCATGTAATAAGAAACCTCTTTCTGCCGAATTTCTTACTGATCGGATATAAAATACAGTTTCTACAGCGCTTGAATTTCAAATCGGGGGTAACATATATATGGGGACTATATCTAAACCTGAACCGATTTTCTCCGAATTTGGCAGTATTCCTTCATGTAATAAGAAACCTCCCTTTGCCGAATTTCGCACTGATCGGATATAAAATAAAATTTTTACAGCGCTTGAATTTCAAATCGGGGGTAACATATATATGGGCACTATATCTAAATCTGAACCGATTTTCTCCGAATTTGGCAGTATTCCTTCATGTAATAAGAAACCTCTTTCTGCCGAATTTCGTACTGATCGGATATATAATACAGTTTCTACAGCGCTAATTTTGACATGGGCAGCGAAGCGCACCGGGCTCAGCTAGTATTATATATTTGTTAACAAATAAATTTTATTTGAAAATCAAGAAATTTTGTTTGGAACGCATGTATTAATATATTAGAACATAATTTATTTGCAAACTGAATTTCACAAATAAAATATGTGTCTACACACAAACAAAGTTATTGTCTAAAAAGTTTTCCAAATATATTTTATTTAAAAAGATTTTAAAAACGTTGCTGACTTATTCGAATATTAGTTTGTTTTTCCTAGATTTCGTGTTAAACTTTATAGCAAAAAATGTCTCTTAATTTATAAATATTCCAATTAATCACTTTTTGTCAATCAATCAATGCAATTTATATTTACGAAAGATTATTCGATTTATGTATTAACTAGCTGAGCCCGGTGCGCTTCGCTGCCCATGTCAAAATTAGCGCTGTAGAAACTGTATTATATATCCGATCAGTACGAAATTCGGCAGAAAGAGGTTTCTTATTACATGAAGGAATACTGCCAAATTCGGAGAAAATCGGTTCAGATTTAGATATAGTGCCCATATATATGTTACCCCCGATTTGAAATTCAAGCGCTGTAAAAATTTTATTTTATATCCGATCAGTGCGAAATTCGGCAAAGGGAGGTTTCTTATTACATGAAGGAATACTGCCAAATTCGAAGAAAATCGGTTCAGGTTTAGATATAGTCCCCATATATATGTTACCCCCGATTTGAAATTCAAGCTCTGTAGAAACTGTATTTTATATCCGATCAGTAAGAAATTCGGCAGAAAGAGGTTTCTTATTACATGAAGGAATACCGCAAAATTCGGAGAAAATCGGTTCAGATTTAGATATATCCCGCATATATATGTTACCCCCCATTTGACATGTAAGCGCTGTAGAGACTGTGTTTTATATCCGATCAGTAGGAAATTCGACAGAAACAGGTTTCTATTTTACATGAATGAGTATTCAAGGAAAATCGATTCAGATTTATATATAACCTCCATATATATGTTCCTCCAGATTTGGTTACAAAGCGCTATAGAAGTTGTACTTTACTTCCGATCATTACAAAGTTCTCCAGAAAAATGTTTCTCAATGTAGGAACGAATATTGCTTAATTTAGCAATTATCGGTTCAAAATACATTTACCAATTATTGTCGCCATGACCCTTATCGCATTGTTAGGGAGGTGTAGGGTATTATATAGTAGGCCCCGCCCGACTTTCTGCCTTTCCTTACTGGTATTAGTAATAAATTCACTGAATGAAAAAATACCGAATTCTGTGGAAAGTCCAGAAAATAGAAATGCATACTTATAAAATTTCCAAATTCTTGTTTCATTAGTCATGCATCACATTATCATATTGCGATTGTATTGGAGTGAGCAGCTGTAATTATCGCATACCGAGCATTTTTGTTCATGTATTTCCTATATAATACTTGAAAGATATATCAAAATATTGGCTGTGCCACGCCCACTGGTCCTATTCCGCCCATTTGTAAGCCAATCACGTAGACTGCTACCAGATACATATACGCAAAATTTCAACACTCTCGCTAACAAAATGAGCAAGATAATTCAATTTCAAAATTTGGCTTATATGGGCGGTGGCACGCCCATTGGTCAGATCCCGCCAATTTTTGGACCAATCACGTGGACTGTCACCAGATACATATGTACAACATTACAGCACTCTAGATAAAACATTGTGCAAGATATATCAATTTCGAAATTTGGCTTATAAGGGCGGGCCACGCCCATTGGTCCGATCCCGCCCATTGGTCCGATCCCGCCCATTTTCTCACCAATTACGTAGAATGCCACCAGATACATATACACAACATTGCAGCACTCCCGATAGCAAATTGTGCAAGATATCAAAATTTGGTCTATGTGGGCGGGGCCACGCCCATTGGGCCGATCCCGCCCATTTTTGGACCAATCACGCAGACTGATACCATATACATATACACAAAATTCCAGCACTTTCGCTAACATATTGTGCAAGTTATATCAATTTCAAAATTTGGCTTATATGGGCGGGGCCAAGCACATTGGTCCGATCCCGCCCATTTTTTGACCAATTACGTAGAATGCCACCAGATACATATACGCAACATTGCAGCACTCCCGCTAGCAAATTGTGCAAGATATCAAAATTTAAAAATTTGGTCAATGTGGGCGGGGCCACGCCTATTGGTCCGAACCCGCCCATTTTTGGACAAATCACGTAGATCGCCAACGGATATATATACACAAAATTCCAGGTCTCTCGCTAACAAATTGTGCAAGATATCACATTTTTAAAATTTGGCTTATATGGGCGGTGCCACGCCCATTGGTTCGATACCGCCCGTTTTTGGATCAATCACGTGGGCTGCCATCAGATTCATATGTACAACATTACAACACTCTAACTAACAAATTGTGGAAGATATATCAATTTCAAAATTTGGCTTATATGGGCGGGGCCACGCCCATTGGTCCGGTCTCGCCCATTTTTTGACCAATTACGTAGAATGCCACCAGATACATATACGCAACATTGCAGCACTCCCGCTAGCAAATTGTGCAAGATATCAAAATTTCAAAATTTGGTCTATGTGGGCGGGGCCACGCCCATTGGTCCGATCCCTCCCATTTTTGGAGCCATCACGTAGATTTCCACCATATACATATACATAACATTCCAGCACTCTCGCTAACATATTGTGCAAGATATATCAATTTCAAAATTTGGCTTATATTGGCGGTGCCACGCCCATTGGTCCAATCCGGCTCATTGTTGGACCCATCACGTGGACTGCCACCAGATACATATGTACAACAATACAGCACTCTAGCTAACAAATTGTGCAAGATATATCAATTTCAAAATTTGGCTTATATGGGCGGGGCCACGCCCATTGGGTCGCTCCCGCCCATTTTTGGACCAATCACGTAGACTGCTACCGTTTACATATACACAAAATTCCAGCACTCTCGCTAACAAATTATGCAAAATATCTCAATTTCAAAATTTGGTTTATATGGGCGGGGCCACGCCCATTGGTCCGATCCCGGCTATTTTTGGACCAATTACGTAGAATGCCACCAGATACATACACGCAACATTGCAGCACTCTCGCTAGCAAATTGTGCAAAATATCGAAATTTCGAAATTTGGTCTATGTGGGCGGGGCCACGCCTATTGGTCCGATCCCGCCCATTTTTGAACCAAGCACGTAGACTGCCACCATATACATGTGTACACAAAATTCCAGCACTCTCGCTAACAAATTGTGCAAAATATCTCAATTTCAAAATTTGGCTTATATGGGCGGGGCCACGCCCATTGGTCCGATCCCGGCTATTTTTGGACCAATTACGTAGAATGCCACCAGATACATACACGCAACATTGCAGCACTCTCGCTAGCAAATTGTGCAAGATATCGAAATTTCAAAATTTGGTCTATGTGGGCGGGGCCACGCCTATTGGTCCGATCCCGCCCATTTTTGGACCAAGCACGTAGACTGCCACCATATACATGTATACACAAAATTCCAGCACTCTCGCTAACAAATTGTGCAAAATATCTCAATTTCAAAATTTGGTCTATGTGGGCGGCGCCACGCCCATTGGTCCGATCCCGCCCATTTTTGGAGCCATCACGTAGACTGCCACCATATACATAACATTCCAGCACTCTCGCTAACAAATTGTGCAAAATATCTCAATTTCAAAATTTGGCTTATATGGGCGGGGCCACGCCCATTGGTCCGATTCCGCCCATTTTTGGAAAATTCGCATAATCTGACACTAAATGCATACACACGAAATTTTAGCACTCTAGCTAAAAATTTTTCTCAATACCAAAATTTGACCCATATGGGCGGGTCCACGCCCACTTGATATATCGAAAATTCAAGTACCCTATTTTCAGCACCCCCTACACATGTACATTCTGTGAAAATTTCAAGATGATCGGTCTAGCCGTTTAGACGTCTATACGGAACAAACATACAAACAAACAAACCCACAAACAAACCCACAAACAGACACTCTCTTTTATATATATAGATAGAAGATAGAAGATTAAATTTTACAAAAATATAAAATTTATAAATAAATGCTCTTTGAACATCTGAAAAACAGAAAACTTGTCGTTAAGTTAAGGCATTGATACATTGCCAAACTAAACAATTATAAATTAATCTATGTTTCGGAAATAATAGTTCCAAATAAAAAAATACTTGAATGGGAGCATATTTTTGTTTAGAACAATATCCTCCCAAACATATAATATGTGTGTGTGTCAAATATTATATATTTGGAGTGTACCCTAAACATATGTATATTTCAAGCCGAATATGTTTGGGACAATATACTACAGAAGCGATTTTTTTTCAGCGTGCAATCAAACACTGATTTCAGCGAAACCTGAAGGAATATTTTAATGCAACTAATTTTAAAATGTCATGGATTCATAATATACTTAATAATATATATTAGGTAGTCTATTTTTTATTTAATTTTACTCACATTCGCACGCGACATTTTATTCCATCGTTCTTTTTATGTTTATTTTTTTATTTTTATGCATTTTTTGGCTGCGGTTGACATCTTGTTGGAAATCCCCATATGTTATCCACATATATATCACGGACTCTATAATATTATATGTTAACATCTGGGGCCAAAATATTGTACTGTTTCATCCGAGATGCAAGTCGTTCTGCTTATCTTTGGTCAGTTCCAAATCTCTCACTAGATCATTGAGTTGAAACTGAGTTAAAACAGATGACTTTTGATTCAAACTTGAATCGCTCAGAGTTGCGTACTCAGTTGAACTTGATGATGTTTCCGTAATTAGGCTGTTAGCTATACTTGGACACTTGGTAATTAGTACACGCTGAAAACAAATCGCTTCTGTAGTATATTGTCCCAAACATATTCAGCTGGAAACATACATATATTTAGGGTACACTCCAAATACATAATATTTTATACACACAAATACATTATAAGTTTGGGAGGATGTTGTTCTAAACAAGAGTATGTTTTCATCCAAATATATTTTTATTTGGAACTAATATTTCCGAAACAAAGAATAATTTGTATTTTGACAATTTATCAATGCCTTCATTTTAGGGCAAGTTTTCTGTTTTTCAGAAGTTAAAATTGTACTTTTTTATAAATTGTATATGTTTGTAAAATTAGACATTGGAAAAATTTAATTTGAAAATTTATAAATTATAATTAGCGCTGTAAAACCAAATGTAATGCTGCTTATGACATTTTTAAATGTAAAGTATAACAGGAAATCTAGGAAAAATTTCAAATAAAAATCGAAAGTCAGCTAATTTTTAAAAATCTTTTATTAAATAAAATATAATTGGAAAACTTCTTGAACCATAACTTTGTTTGTGTGCAAACACGTGTTTTATATGTGAAAGTCAGTTCGCAAATATATTTTGTTCTAATATATTAATATATGCGTTCCAAACAACATTTCTTGATTTTCAAATACAATTTATTTGTTTACAAAAATATTGTTTCCAAATAATTTTTTTTCAATTAAAACATTTCAAAAATGGCGGTTTTCCCGTGTATTGTTTCCGAATGTACAACTGGCAAAGTGACATAGTTTACTCCAGCGTAATTCCAGCGAGTGCTCCTTCCTACTACAATCTGTTTACTTAGACAAAAATAGCAGTCCGTATCGTGTATGAATGGTTGTCTCCAAATCATTGGCATTCCAAATTGCACGTGATGTCTAAAATTAAAACGTTTTATTCCACAAACGTCATTTAAAAACGGAAAAATATGAAACAAGATTTTTTTGAATTTCCCTAACATTTACAAAATGGCTCATAACTTTTACATCCATCCATAGATTTTTTTCAAATAGAAAGTGTTTTATTCTTTAGCATGGCTGGCTTTTTAAAAATGTGATAAAATAATTTTTTCGACTTTTTTTTCTATTTTTTATGTTTTTTTTTGTACCAGGAAAAAGTGTTTAAACAAAAAATATTTTTTCTCATATTTTTGACATCTGTTACTAAACCAAAGATTCTAGGTTAAAGTGATATTTTTAGCATATGTAGCCCTCATAATTCCCTTTAATTTAGGCTTATACTTGAAAAATTATGTATGTACCAAATACTAAATGTACTTTCCATGAAAGTTTGAATTTTCAAAAACAAAAAATTTACCATAAAAATTTTTTTAATATTTTTTTTGTGTTTGTTACACCAAAATCGCCTTTTTTGATATGTTTGAATCGAAAGAAAATATATTTGGAACACAAATTTTTAAATATTATATATTTCATAGCAAATAAATTTTATTTGAAAATCAATAAAATATATTTGGAACGCACATATTAATATATTACAACAAATTATATTTGCAAACTAAATTTCTCAAATAAAATATGTGTTTTAATAAAAATAAAATTATTATTTAGGAATTTTTCCAAATATGTTTTATTTAAAAAAGATTTCCAAAACTTTTGCTGAGTTTTTCAAATTTCAGTTTTATTTTTTCTTGGGTTTTGAATTGTACCTCCCAGGTGTGATACCATATGCAGCATTACCTTCTGTTTTAAATCAATCATTTCAAATTTCTGAGTATTCCAAGTCATCATTAGTTGTCAATCCTCTAAGTACTTTATATTGATCCAAGATTATATGATTATATTATTTTTTTTACGAACATTAAAAATTTCTAAAAATTTAACTTTGAATTACTGAAAAATTTGACACAATTTATGTATTTTATGAATACTTAAATGCAAATAAATATTTGTTTCACAATTAGCAGTCACATTGGGATGTAAACAAATATTTGTTTAGAACAACATCTTCCCAAATACACAATTTTTGTGTGTACCAAATATTACATGATTAGAGTCTACCCTAAACATATATATGTTTCAAGCCGAATATGTTTGGGACAATATACTACAGAAGCGATTTTTTTTCAGCGTGTAGGACAAGATTTTTGTTGCATAGTGTAATTTTTGTTCCAAATATATTTCTATCGATTGAAACATATCAAAAAAGGCGATTTTGCCCAGTGTGTACATGAATAACACTGTGCAACAGTGAAAAAAATACACGGATCTGATGGTATAGGTTCGATTCTACTACCAAATGGTAGTATAACCCTATACTCAGTTTGGCGAGATTGGTGACCAATTTTTTTTTATGGGCCTCGAAAGATTCGGAAAATCAGTGGACCCCTTGAAAAAAGGTGTTATCGGTTTTTGAGCAACAGCTACTTCAGACTTGGTGATAGCGCTTAACTATATTTGGCAATAATGTAGCAAAGAACACGTTGAACAAAGTCTGTTAACATTTCATGCCAAAAAAAATTTGTTTTCCTGCACTTTTTTTCGAAAAACATAGGATTAAATTTATTTTTTTCTACTTTTTTCGACATAACTTTAAGGGGTCGCTGATTTTTTACTAACAATATTTGGCAATATTGTAGCCACGGTAAATCTGAACAACTTTTATGAACATATTAATACAATCTGAACGTGTCTAGGCACCTTAAATAGCTCAAAAATCCACATTGTACCCCAAAAATGTAAGTATTTCACTGTTATGAAACAAAAATATATTTTTCTCGTATAGGGTATGTTCAGCAATTTTATAGAAAATATTAAGGCCAATATTTTTGTGGAACATTTTAACCCTCTAGCTCCCCCACATAACTGTAATTTTTGGCCCCATTTTAACAAATCGTAAAAAACACCCCTTAAAAGGGGGAGGGCGGGGATGAAATGTTCTACAAAAATGTTTGCCATAAAATTTTACTATATGTGTCATATGTGAAATTGAAATACCTAGAACAAGAGTGATGTAATTTTGTAAATATGCATTTGATGGCAGTCTACGTAATTGGTTAAAAAATTGACGGAATCGGAAATCTGAAGTCTGGGGCAACGAAGTGGACCGGGTCCAGCTAGTGTATATATATAAGAGAGTGTCAGTTTGCGGGTTTGTTTGTTTGTATGTTTGTTTGTTTGTTCCGTATAGACGTCTAAACGGCTGGAACGATCATCTTGAAATTTTCTCAGAATGTACATGTGTAGGGGTGGGACCTCCAAAAGTTCGGCGTAATCTTCAGCGGACAAGGCGGAATAACCCGTCTTGGACAAACTCTTGAACTGATGTCTCACATCGGCCAATTGAAGGCTTCGGTCTCAACATTGGTGTGCGGCCAATTCCTTGTTGATATTTTCCAAATATTAGGCGGCAATAATTTCTTCTTTAACGGCTGCGTGGCAGAGCGCCAAACCGGACACAAGGGCGACTAACAACAATTTCATGTTGAAAATTTAACACATTTGCTTGACCGCCTTTGCTATAGGTGACCGTCGGACGGATGGACAAAATAACAACCACGACAAAAAACCGGTGGGAAAGCGCGCGACATTACACAACCATATTCGTCCAGCGGAAGGATAAAACTAATTATCTGTCAAATCAGACTTGAGCTAAGTGTTACAATTTACGAAATAAGCACTAGTTGAAAAAAAACGTTAGATGGCGGACCCGTTATATATAAAAACAAGTAAGAAAGTTCAGTCGGGTAAACCGACTTATAAATCCCCCACCTAGAGTCCCAAAAAATATTCATAAATTTATTTATTTTTTGTTTTAATTAAATTAATTATTGCATTTAATAACTTTAAAGTATGTATTGGTATTAAAGCTATCAGGTTTTGGAGGAAAATAGTCCATTTGTATGAGAGGTACCAAAAGGGGCGTGCCAATAACGGCCACTTTTCTCTATTAAGTATTTATTTGTATGCACTGGTATTAAAGTTAAAAGCTGCTAACTTTTGGTGCAAAATGGTATATTTGTGTGGGAGGTACCAAAAGGGGAGTGGCCACTTCGCCCATTTTTCTTGACGTGTTAGCGACTAACAAAGTAATACAATGTGTGAAATTTCAGAAGATTCGAGTAAGTAGTATAGAAGGTATTAAAGAATCAAGATTTCACTAAAAGTTAACCCTTTGTGGGGCAGGTAGTAGAAGGAGTGGGCCAATATGGTCCATCTTCAAACTTAGCCGGAGATAGAGAACAATATTACCGCATACCAAATTTGTATTCAATCGGTTACTCCTTTCGAGAGTTATCGTGCGCACCAGCCAGCAGACAGACACACAGGCAGACAGACGGAGGGACATTGCTCAAATGACTTAAAATTACCCAAAACGGATTTCCGCCCAACATACTTAGGGTCTTAGGTCACTCTTTTGATGTGTTACACTTTTGTCTCGTAGCAAATGATATATACCCTCCTCTCTAAGGTGAGGGGATAATGTATCGTGGTTTGTTCGACTGCTTAAAACTTGAAAACTACTGGACCAAATTGGATACTTCCTTCTGCGGATTTTTCGGTTAAGCAAAAATACAAGTCGCAAAGTTCTCAAGAGTTGGCGCTGACCACTTGACCGCTGAGGCTCCTGTAAAAGCTAGAACGATGAATTTTTCACAAGCATAGACCAGAGTGTTGTATAAACCACGGACTGTTCACGTAGTCATTTTTTGTCCTGTGGCCATTCGAATACAAATATTTGTTGTCCATCCTGAGGTAAAACTTCAGTAAATAAAATCAATTGTTACTCTTTCAGTACTTAAAAAGTATTTTAAGAACTATAGGACTATAATCTGATGTGCATATATACAGATCTCCACAGGATGTGCTTTCACACCAAATTATTTTTGACCGTAGGAAAATTTAGGATTGGTCAAAAGGTTGTGTAGCAGCAAACATTTAGGATTGGTCAAAATGATGTGTAGCAGCCAGGGACGTATCCAGGATTTTGGTTTTATAATAAAATACGTAAGAGTTAAAAATGTAATATTCGATTTTTTGAAAGAAATATATCAATTATTTCATCGATTTTGACTTCATCTTTGTATATAGACATCAAAGCCAGATAAGATAGCCTTTCTCCTTCCATTCTGTTCCGGAGATAAGTTTTTATTCTTTTTAACGTCGAGAAACTTCGCTCAGCAGATGCCGTTGTCACAGGTATTGTGGCCAGTACCTGCAAAAGGGTAAAAACGCTTGGGAACATGTCCTCATCACAAACTGAAATAGCATCTAATGCATTTGATGGCTTATCATTCTTCTGCTTCCAATAATCAATCCATATACTTATTTCAGCTAAAACAGATTTTGCTGAATTTTTTAAATCGTTTTTGTAAAAAAGTGTGACTTCTTCGAAATCTTCCTTTATTACATAGATTTACAACTCGTATCGGAACGATATTAAACAGACTTGACTTATTTAAATGTGATATTACTTCGTCCGGATATGGTACGAACAATGTTGTCCTAAAATACGCCTTGGCATCTGAACCAGGAATATTAGCCCTATACTTTTTAGTGCCTACTCTTCTAGGTAGTGCAACTTCTATTCCAAAACTTCTTGCAAGTTGTGTGGATTCTTCAAACAGTTTATCAAACTCCGCATCTGAATTTCTACGCATGTCACTTAATTTAGTCGTTGCCAATTTTATGATTTCGAAAGCCTTTATTATATCTAGTTTAATCGTTTGCAAATACCGTGATCAGTTCTGTGTAATGGCCAAAACCGTACTACTTATTACCACACCCAATATAAAGTCAAATTTACATACACGGTTGTGCAAACTCATTCCATCACTGCAACCTACATGTTAAAAAGGTAGATAGATAAGAAATCATAAATGAAATTTTAACTTAATTTTCGCCATATCTGGTTATCATAAATTTAAAGTCAACCAATAATTACACCGGTCGACAAAAACAACATTTTTTCTTGGATTTCTGTTTTAATGCATAGATTCTGATTCTAGACGTCAAAAAACGTCAAAATCTCCAATCTTAGCTTTTAAAGTTTGTTTTTGTAAATTTTACATCGATAAGAAAGTTTTAAAGTTAAAACCTTACTAAATTAGCTATAACTTTTTAAATTATGCATCGATTTTCTTGGGAATGGGCTCGTTTATATCATGACCGAACATACTTTACGATAAAATCACCAAAATATAACATTTGTTAGATTGTTTTATGGGAGTTTTTTAAAAATATTAAAATTTATCAAAAAATCAATTTTTTTGGCAATATGTTGTAATACTCGTATATCGTCGAAACCGCTGAACGGATGGAAAATCATATTATATGAAGTTGAAGGCTACTTAATATTTAATTCTTTAAAAATGTCCTCAACCAAATCGGATAAATGGTTCTCGAGTTATGCCACTATATGTGGTTCAACCACTAATTTCTTTCCATATCACAGCTTATCGCGAGAATTTAAAGAGACAACCCTTTAGGCTAAGAAAAAAGAGAAGTTGAACCACATATTATGGCATAACTAGAGAACCATTCATCCGAATTGGTTCAGGTAAGCTTTACAAACTTCAGAATTAAGTAGCCTTCAACGCACAATGCAATTTTCCATCCGTTTAGCGGTTTCGGTGATATCTTACAAAGTATTGCAAAAAATCATATTTTTTGAGAAAATTTTAATAATTTTTAAATAAAAGCCTCATAAAAACATCTAGAAACGCATAATTGTCATATTTTTGTGATTTTATCGAAAGGTTATGAATAAATTGAGACCATTCCGAAGAAAATAGATGCATAATTTAAAAAGTTTTAGCGAGGAAACCATGCACTTTTCTTATTTTTAGTTGTTATTACTTTTACTGTTACCATTTCTTACGCTTTTGTATTGTTGTTTTTAACGGCCTTCCAAATATTTTTCGTGTTTTTTGAGTGATTTTGAAAACTGTAAACAGTTTAGGCCTATGTTTAAAACATTTCGGGTCCAATACGAATCCACCAATCGTGATTCGGGGCCCCCGGGCCCCCCCCTCTGTATACGTCCCTGGTAGCAGCCAATATAACCTCATAATTCGAGAACGGATAGTTCTGTTTTCACGATTGGTGGATTCGTATTGGACCCAGAAGTGACACTGTGGAGGAAACTTTCGGATTTGTCAAAGGGCCGCGACAAGGCCAACACAACCTCTTAGCTCGAAAATGGATCGTTCGATTTTCGCGATATTGTTCTTTACAGGATTCTCATTGGCCCCAGGTAGTACACCATGGGAGAATGTTTAGGATTGTTCAATCTTAATCATCTCATAACTCGAGAACGAATCTTTCGATTTTATGATTTTGGCCTTAATGGGTTCATATTAGTCCAAGGAAGAAAACTATTGAGAAAACATTACGATTGGTCAAATGGTCGATTCACGAACACAATGGCATAAGTCGGAAACGGATCTTTCGATTTCCGAGAATTTGGGCTCGAAGAATTTCGTATTGAGAATGTTCGTATTATTATTTTCATTACATTATGTATTTGGGCTGAACGAAGTTCGCCGGGTCAGCTAGTCATATCATAAAAAAGTCCGGCACACAGTGGTTCAGAGTCGTTTGTTACTGGCCAAAACTCTGTAACTTTGGAACCGATAGAGATATTTTAGTAACTTTTCGCCAGTTTTTATTTCAATAAAATCGGGTAAGCAGTTATTGAAGAATTCAAGGTCAAAGTTGAACTTTTGAATTTTTTTAATATTTAGCATGGAAATGTGGGGTTTTGTTTTCATCTTTTTTCTTTATTAAAATAATTTCATACGTTGATAAATAAACCATCTTAATAATAAATTTTGTAAAACTAAAAAAAAAAAATTTTCGACAAAAAAATTTCCTCGATATTTAAAAAACACCTTGCCGATATTTATAAACCGATATTTAAAAAACACTTTTTTATACCCTCCACCATAGGATGGGGGTAACACCTCACTCCGTTTGTAACACCTCCAAATATTGATCTGAGACCCCATAAAATATATATATTCTTAATCGTTGTAAAATTCTAAGACGATTTAGCCATGTCCGTCCGTCCGTCTGTTGTAATCACTCTACAGTCCGTAATAATAGAGCTACGTTGATAAAATATGGTATAAATATTTCTTATAGGTGCAGGTTGTTTGGGATTGCAAATGGACGATATCGGTCCATATTTAGATATAGCTCCCATATATAGCATCCAACTTGTGATTCCTACTGTTTTCTTTAGGTTTGTGTTCTCTTGTGAGGTCACATGCTATCCATGGTGGAGGGTATATAAGATTCGGAATGGCCGAACTTAACGCTTTTACTTGTTTTCTTTAGGTTTGAGTTATTTTGTGAGGTCACATGCTATCCATAGTGGAGGGTATATAAGATTCGGCATGGCCGAACTTAACGCTTTTACTTGTTTATACTTTGTTTTTGAACAGCATTAAGGGAAATCATTTATTTTTTACTTATATATGTAGGTTAGGTTAGGTTAGGTTGAAAGTGACGCCCGTCAGAATACAACTAACGAGTTCACTCGGGGCCGACAATTCGGTTCATTGTGTTTCCCGTGAGTAGAATAGAAAAAATAGAAGAAATAGTTGGAGGTTGACAGACTAGGAAGAGGGAGAGAAGGTTTAGGAAGAGGGAGAGAAGATTTAGGAAGAGGGAGAGAAGATCTAGTGACTTCTGTTTTCGTTAGTCGTTGTGGCTTTACTAAACCAGAGAGATTTTCTGATGAAATTGAGAAGGGGTTTGAGCGGTGCATCTTCGTTTTCGAAGAGCCTGTGCCCTAAAAAGGCCAAACGGTACTCTTGCAGTCCTTTGCATGAGCATTGCAGGTGCTGTACTGACTCCTCCTCTTCTTCATCCAAGCAGCTTCTACAGAAGTCTTCGTAAGGAAGCTTCATGCGTGCAGCCATATTGCCTATCACGCAGTGCCCTGTGATGACTGCAGTGAGAATGCTAAGTGTGTTCTTCCTGAAGGACAGCAATTCTTCGGTACGTTTCACATCAATGGATGGCCAAAGGGTTCTTGCAGTCCTGCAGTTTTGTGCGATATCCCACCTCGATCTGGTTAGTGCTGCTCCGCGTTCGTCGATTTGGTTTTAAATTTCCACGAACGTAATTTGCACGTCCAGAGTCTCGGTTTCATTTCGTGCGCCGGATCCTATTCTGGCACATTCGTCTGCTAATTCGTTGCCCTGTATGTTGCTATGTCCTGGCACCCAGCAGAGCGTGATTTCGTGCGCCTGAATATGGGTTAAGGATAGAAAGCTGTCCATCGAGCAGCGTGATTTGATAGTTCTAGAGCCCAAGGCCTTGAGAGCTGCCATACTGTCGACGTAGATCTTGAATTTTTTCGGAGAAATATCCCGTTCCAAAATCTGTTTCGCGGCAATGTTAATGGCATAGATCTCTGCCTGGAAGACAGTGCATTCATCTGGGAGTCTGGTGGAGATTCTGAGATTAAGGGTATCGGAATACTTATACACATATGTAACAACACCAGTAAATTATAATTTGTATTCGTTCGGTTGAAAAATTGCCTGCAAATATTCCATATTTTGTCCCGTATTATGTCCTCTAGAAGCCCTCTTGGATCTTCATCTAAGTCACGATGTTCTATTTTCCATTGATTTCGAATGCTGGAGATTAGGGGATCTGACGTTGCCAACAAAATATTAATTATATCTTCGTTTGTACAATTTCGAGATATTTTTCAGGTATTGTACTCTCTATAAAATCTGTAATCCTTATTTCTTTTTTCCTGGCCTTCCTCTGATAGACCTCCGATTGGTACCAAATGATGCAAATATCCTTTGGAAAATCAAGCAGTATCCTTCGTACTGGTCGACGGTTCCGAGTCTTCCAAATTCTTTATCAATCGCAATGGCACAAATGACACCATGAACATATCTGCGTCTGAGATATTTTCACATACAGATTGCTTGTATTGTTTATGTCCAGAAGAACCATCACATCCCCATTTGCAAAAGAGAGTTAACTTGCAGTTCCCATATTTCTTCAAATCATGTCCTGTAAATGTTTGTAGCAAGCGTTGAGCTGTATGATTAAGTAGGTCTTGAAGTTTTACCTCTGCCGAACTCGATGTGATTTTAATAGTGTCCGTTGGTGGCAAACAGTCCTTTTCAGCAGCAAGTATGTGATGATATGATGGATACAGATTTGAGTCTTTTTCAATCGCCCGCAACCTGAGCTGTGTATATTGGTGTTTTGTCAACTTCTAAACCAAAAATAATGCTAATGCCTCTTCATTTGAGAACTGTTCTCTTAACTCTTAATAATCCGTTTTGTTCTCAGAGGACTAGCGTTTAAAACTTTTTCAACAATTTCGGCTTTTGTGCGTTATTTTTGCGATCGCAATTGACGTAACAAGCTTTCTGCAATAGTTTCACATCCGATTTCTTCATTGATATCCTAAAGTTTCCGCCTTTTAGATCTATCGCTACAGTTGCCGAGTGATTTTGGTGGTCTCCCACAATTGTTTTGATTTTTACTTTCTGAAAATACTGGGACACTAAGTTCGCCCTCTAACCATATTGCAAAGGTCTTATAAACTTTATGTTTATTCCATCCAACTTATTTGTAGCGCTTAGTTAAGTTTTTGATGAAAATATTTACTTTATTTTGCAGATCCAATTGTATTTCGATGCTTGAGGAATTTACGTTGCTTTGAACGTAACTTAAAACATCTTCCTTCTTTTTGTTTCAAAAATACTCTTCGGATAATTCTTTATAGCTGAAGTTCTCCATTTTTTTAATATTCTAAAATTGTATTGTTTCTGCTTGGATATAATTTTGCAACTGAGTTTGTATTCGAATACCACTGGATTTTATCCTTTTCTTATATGTATAGTGTCATACTCTATCCATAAGTATAAACATAGGTAAAATAAACAAGTAAAAGCGATAAGTTCGGCCATGCCTTATATACCCTCCACCATGGATAGCATGTGAACTCACAAAATAACTCAAACATAAAGAAAACAAGTAAAAGCGATAAGTTCGGCCATGCCGAATCTTATATACCCTCCACCATGGATAGCATGTGAACTCACAAAATAACTCAAACATAAAGAAACACACAAAAAAATATAGTATATGAGAGCAGTAGGAATCACAACAAGTTAGATGCTATATATGGGAGCTATATCTAAATATGGACCGATATCGCCAATTTGCAATCCCAAACAACCTGCAACTATAAGAAATATTTATACCAAATTGTATCAACCTAGCTCTATTATTACGGACTGTAGATTGATTACAACAGACGGATGGACGGAAGGACGGACAGACGGACATGGCTAAATCGTCTTAGAATTTTACGACGATTAAGAATATATGTATATACTTTATGGGGTCTCAGTTCAATATTTAGGGGTGTTACAAACGGAGTGACAAAATGAAAATACCCCCCATCCTATGGTGGAGGGTATAAAAACGATCCAAAAAAACTAAAAAAAAGGGTTAAGATATCATAAATATGGTAAATATGTCATAAAACACACACAACTTGGCTTGGTGTACCTACAACATAGTCATATGAACAGGTAATATAAAAAGAACAATCAATTTTTTCCCGGGTAATTTCATTAAAATTAAAAAAAGTGTTCTACAGCCTGGTCGGGGCAGGTACAAAAGTATATATAGGCTTAAAGAGGACACTTTCACCTTTCTTCTGGTACCATCTTCTTGAAATCTTTTGATGCTAAAAGAGTTCATTCCACTAAAATTCCAATTTGACAAAAATATAGCACCTGTGGATATATGTTATAACAAAGCACGTGTAAACAGTACAGTAATACTTTTGGCAATTTCTCAAAGAGTACTACCCTACCTGCGTAGTTTGCGAGAAATGACAATTTCCTTCTACAAAAATATACAAAACTGAGCGCCCCAGTAGGCGAGTTGGTAGCGTACTCGCCTATGAGTTTGGGGGTCGTGGGTTCGATTCCCACCAGAGGCTCTGGTCTGTCGCTGCAAACATTTAGCCATATGGTCTTTGTAACCCGGCCTTTCCCTGGACCTTAAAATTAGAATATAAATTAACTTTGTATTGTAATTCAAATAAATAAATAAATAAATAAATAAATATACAAAACTAGCTGACCCTGTGCGCTTCGCTGCCCTCAAAGTGCGTTTCAGTGAAATAGAACCATATGATATGTTGGCACCCTTGATATTACGGCAGAGTTTTCGGGTCACCCATATTGCACTTAAATGCGCAAATTTCCTGTAGAGCAATACCCGTCAAATCACCTTGGGAGGCTACGTCGCTCATTCGTGAAATACAGTCATACCAATTAGTGCAATAATTCTATCAGTACTTATTTTTTCTATAACGAGCCGCATGCGCGTAATCAAGCCCTCTAATCCGATATCTCCCAATTTTTTTGAGTCACGTGCTAACTTTGAAGGCACTTGAATACTAAACACACTTGGTCAAGCGCCAATCTAGATATAATGATTTCGTTTTCATCAAGCGTGTCGCATGCACAGATACTTCCACTGATCAACTTTTTAATCAGATTCCGTAGAGTGCTATCAACAGCATCCACTACAAACTTCAAGACGATGAGTGCAACGCCTCTCTATATTTGGTTTTCAGTACTTTGTCCATCGACACTATTTTCATGCAAATTTTCAAAACTGTCCTGCAATGATATTGGAACTTATTCAAATTTACATCTCGGGTTGTATGGGCGGCGCCACGCTCTTATCACTCTCTTTTGCAAAGATATCGCCGCAATACTATTTCAAATATTGCGTTCTACATATTTTATTTATATGGGGGTGTCATGCCAACTATTTCCATCGTTCCTGTTTGTAGCTCCATCACCCCTACTGGTACCAAGGCCAGACAGCCAAACTTCGAAACCATGGCTGCTATAGTGATCGCAATATTGAATTTTGAAATTTCAGGTTGTGCAGGAGTACCCACTGTTAATACGATGCCAGTTTTTGGTTCAATCATTGGTTGTGGTTCGAAGGTTACACACCCATTTTTACAGGCTAATTGAAATAGTGCAGTAAATATTATATATTCAGATGTCATGTTTCACATTTCAGGTTGTGTGCGCGGTGCCACGCCCACTGTTACTATCACGCCAGTTTCTTGCTCCAGTACTCGATCTGGTTCCACATACCAAATTTCGAGAATTTTGGTCCAATAGCAATCAAAATATTGCACTTCTGAATTTCCGGTAGTGTGGGTGGTACCACGCCTACTGTCACAATCACACCTGTTTTTGGCTCCAACACGCGTACTGCTACCAAGGCACAAATACTAAATATCGCCGATCTTACTGCAATAGTACTTAAAATATAGTATAAATTTCAGATTGTGTGGGCGGTGCCACACCCACTATACATAACTGTCACACCACTTTATCGTTCCATCACGCATACTGGTACCAATGTCCCATATACCAAATTTGGAGACTCTTACTGCAATAATACTCGTAATACAGCATTTTTAAATTTCAGGTTGGGTGGGTGATGTTACGCCAACTAACATTATCACCCTAGTTTTCAGGCCACACATACGCAATTTTGAGAATTTTGCTCCAATAGTATTCGAAATATTTCATATTTGAATTTTAGGTTGTGGGGGCGGTGCCACGCCCACTTTCACTGTTTCCCCGTTTTTAGTCCTGTGACACGTACTGGTACCAAGGTTACACATACTAAATTTCGAGAATTTTACTGCAACAGTACTCAAAATGTTTCATATTTGAATTTTAGGTTGTGTGGGCGGCGCCACGCCCACTGTCACTATTACCCCAGTTTTCAGCTACATAACGCGTAATGGCACCAAGGTCACACATACCCAATTTCGAGAATTTTGCTCCAATAGTATTCGAAATATTTCATATTTGAATTTTAGGTTGTATGGCGGTGCCACGCCCACTGTCGCTATCACACCGGTTTTTGGCTCCATGATGTGTACTGATCAGCAAGGTCACACACATCGAATTTCGAGTATTTTGAACCAATAGTACCCAAGATATTCCACTTTTAAATTTTACTTTGTATGGGCGGTGCCACGCCCCTTTATCCAATCACAACCGAATATAGCTACAAACCTTCCACACACCAAAAGATATTCTCGTGCAAAAATTCATCAAAATCTGTTCAGCCGTTGATAAACAATGTTACGCTACACTGCTCCAGAACGCGGAATATTGCTGACTATTTCTGTGGCCACAAGGCATAACAGCATAACTCGAGTTATGCTCAAACTGAATTAATAATGCAATAATGTTCCCCATCTTCGATTACATATTGTGACACATTTTGGTGATGATCCCTCGTTTAGTTAAATATATAAGGCAGCATATCTGACTGTGTCACTACATTACAAATAGATTATTATATCGATTCAAACCCTTAAAATTTCAGTCCTGAAAAGTTTCAAAAACAGACATATGCTGTTATGCCTTGTGACCACAGATTTATTTGACCAATAATCGGTCGATGACTTTGACTTGTGATTCCTACTGTTTTCTTTAGGTTTGTGTTCTTTTGTCAGGTCACATGCTATCCATGGTGGAGGGTATATAAGATTCGGAATGACCGAACTTAACGCTTTTACTTGTTTTCTTTAGGTTTGAGTTATTTTGTGAGGTCACATGCTATCCATAGTGGAGGGTATATAATATTAGGCATGGCCGAACTTAACGCTTTTACTTGTTTATATTTTGTATTTGAACAGCATTAAGGGAAAGCATTTATTTTGTACTTATATATGTAGGTTAGGTCAGGTTAGGTTGAAAGGGACGCCCGTCAGAATACAACTAACGAGTTCACTCGGGGCCGACAATTCGGTCCATTGTGTTTCACGTGAGTAGAATAGAAAAAATAGAAGAAATAGTTGGAGGTTGACAGACTAGGAAGAGGGAGAGAAGGTTTAGGAAAAGGGAGAGAAGATTTAGGAAGAGGGAGAGAAGATCTAGTGACTCGTGTTTTCGTTTGTCTTTGTGGCTTTACTAAACCAGAGAGATTTTCTGATGAAATTGAGAAGGGGTTTGAGCGGTGCATCTGCTAGGTCATCTAGGTTTTCGAAGAGCCTGTGCCCTAAAAAGGCCAAACGGTACTCTTGCAGTCCTTCGCATGAGCATAGCAGGCTGTACTGACTCCTCCTCTTCTTCATCCAAGCAGCTTCTACAGAAGTCTTCGTAAGGAAGCTTCATGCGTGCAGCCATATTGCCTATCACGCAATGCCCTGTGATGACTCCAGTGAGGATGCTAAGTGTGTTCTTCCTGAAGGACAGCAATTCTTCGGTACGTTTCACATCAATGGATGACCAAAGGGTTCTTGCAGTCCTGCAGTTTTGTACGATATCCCACCTCGATCTGGTGCTGCTCCGCGTTCGTCGATTTGGTTTTTAAGTTCCACGAACGTAATTTGCACGTCCAGAGTCGCGGTTTCATTTCGTGCGCCGGATCCTATCCTGGCACATTCGTCTGCTAATTCGTTGCCCTGTATGTTGCTATGTCCAGCAGAGCGTGATTTCGTGCGCCTGAATATGGGTTAAGGATAGAAAGCAGTCCATCGTGCAGCGTGATTTGATAGTTCTAGAGCCCAAGGCCTTGAGAGCTGCCATACTGTCGACGTAGATCTTGAATTTTTTCGGAGAAATATCCCGTTCCAAAATCTGTTTCGCGGCAATGTTAATGGCATAGATCTCTGCCTGGAAGACAGTGCATTCATCTGGGAGTCTGGTGGAAATTCTGAGATTAAGGGTTTCGGAATACTTATACACATATGTAACAACACCAGTAAATTATAATTTGTATTCGTTCGGTTGAAAAATTGCCTGCAAATATTCCATATTTTGTCCCGTATTATGTCCTCTAGAAGCCCTCTTGGATCTTCATCTAAGTCACGATGTTCTATTTTCCATTGATTTCGAATGCTGGAGATTAGGGGATCTGACGTTGCCAACAAAATATTAATTATATCTTCGTTTGTACAATTTCGAGATATTTTTCAGGTATTGTACTCTCTATAAAATCTGTAATCCTTATTTCTTTTTTCCTGGCCTTCCTCTGATAGACCTCCGATTGGTACCAAATGATGCAAATATCCTTTGGAAAATCAAGCAGTATCCTTCGTACTGGTCGACGGTTCCGAGTCTTCCAAATTCTTTATCAATCGCAATGGCACAAATGACACCATGAACATATCTGCGTCTGAGATATTTTCACATACAGATTGCTTGTATTGTTTATGTCCAGAAGAACCATCACATCCCCATTTGCAAAAGAGAGTTAACTTGCAGTTCCCATATTTCTTCAAATCATGTCCTGTAAATGTTTGTAGCAAGCGTTGAGCTGTATGATTAAGTAGGTCTTGAAGTTTTACCTCTGCCGAACTCGATGTGATTTTAATAGTGTCCGTTGGTGGCAAACAGTCCTTTTCAGCAGCAAGTATGTGATGATATGATGGATACAGATTTGAGTCTTTTTCAATCGCCCGCAACCTGAGCTGTGTATATTGGTGTTTTGTCAACTTCTAAACCAAAAATAATGCTAATGCCTCTTCATTTGAGAACTGTTCTCTTAACTCTTAATAATCCGTTTTGTTCTCAGAGGACTAGCGTTTAAAACTTTTTCAACAATTTCGGCTTTTGTGCGTTATTTTTGCGATCGCAATTGACGTAACAAGCTTTCTGCAATAGTTTCACATCCGATTTCTTCATTGATATCCTAAAGTTTCCGCCTTTTAGATCTATCGCTACAGTTGCCGAGTGATTTTGGTGGTCTCCCACAATTGTTTTGATTTTTACTTTCTGAAAATACTGGGACACTAAGTTCGCCCTCTAACCATATTGCAAAGGTCTTATAAACTTTATGTTTATTCCATCCAACTTATTTGTAGCGCTTAGTTAAGTTTTTGATGAAAATATTTACTTTATTTTGCAGATCCAATTGTATTTCGATGCTTGAGGAATTTACGTTGCTTTGAACGTAACTTAAAACATCTTCCTTCTTTTTGTTTCAAAAATACTCTTCGGATAATTCTTTATAGCTGAAGTTCTCCATTTTTTTAATATTCTAAAATTGTATTGTTTCTGCTTGGATATAATTTTGCAACTGAGTTTGTATTCGAATACCACTGGATTTTATCCTTTTCTTATATGTATAGTGTCATACTCTATCCATAAGTATAAACATAGGTAAAATAAACAAGTAAAAGCGATAAGTTCGGCCATGCCTTATATACCCTCCACCATGGATAGCATGTGAACTCACAAAATAACTCAAACATAAAGAAAACAAGTAAAAGCGATAAGTTCGGCCATGCCGAATCTTATATACCCTCCACCATGGATAGCATGTGAACTCACAAAATAACTCAAACATAAAGAAACACACAAAAAAATATAGTATATGAGAGCAGTAGGAATCACAACAAGTTAGATGCTATATATGGGAGCAATATCTAAATATGGACCGATATCGCCAATTTGCAATCCCAAACAACCTGCAACGATAAGAAATATTTATACCAAATTGTATCAACCTAGCTCTATTATTACGGACTGTAGAGTGATTACAACAGACGGATGGACGGAAGGACGGACAGACGGACATGGCTAAATCGTCTTAGAATTTTACGACGATTAAGAATATATGTATATACGTTATGGGGTCTCAGATCAATATTTAGGGGTGTTACAAACGGAGTGACAAAATGAATATACCCCCCATCCTATGGTGGAGGGTATAAAAACGATCCAAAAAACTAAAAAAAAGGGTTAAGATATCATAAATATGTCATAAAACACACACAACTTGGCTTGGTGTACCTACAACATAGTCATATGAACAGGTAAAATAAAAAGAACAATCAATTTTTTCCCGGGTAATTTCATTAAAATTAAAAAAGTGTTCTACAGCCTGGTCGGGGCAGGTACAAAAGTATATATAGGCTTAAAGAGGACACTTTCACCTTTCTTCTGGTACCATCTTCTTGAAATCTTTTGATGCTAAAAGAGTTCATTCCACTAAAATTCCAATTTGACAAAAATATAGCACATGTGGATATATGTTATAACAAAGCACGTGTAAACAGTACAGTAATACTTTTGGCAATATCTCAAAGAGTACTACCCTACCTGCGTAGTTTGCGAGAAATGACAATTTCCTTCTACAAAAATATACAAAACTAGCTGACCCTGTGCGCTTCGCTGCCCTCAAAGTGCGTTTCAGTGAAATAGAACCACATGATATGTTGGCACCCTTGATATTACGGCAGAGTTTTCGGGTCACCCATATTGCACTTAAATGCGCAAATTTCATGTAGAGCAATAACCGTCAAATCACCTTGGGAGGCTACGTCGCTCATTCTCTGTTGGTGAAATACAGTCATACCAATTAGTGCAATAATTCTATCAGTACTTATTTTTTCTATAACGATGCCGCATGCGCGTAGTCAAGCCCTCTAATCCGATATCTCCCAATTTTGTTGAGTCACGTGCTAACTTTGAAGGCACTTGAATACTAAACACACTTGGTCAAGCGCCAATCTAGATATAATGATTTCGTTTTCATCAAGCGTGTCGCATGCACAGATACTTCCACTGATCAGCTTTTTAATCAGATTCCGGAGAGTGCTATCAACAGCATCCACTACAAACTTCAAGACGATGAGTGCAACGCCTCTCTATATTTGGTTTTCAGTACTTTGCCCATCGACACTATTTTCATGCAAATTTTCAAGACTGTCCTGCAATGATATTGGAACTTATTCAAATTTACATCTCGAGTTGTATGGGCGGCGCCACGCCCTTATCACTCTCTTTTGCAAAGATATCGCCGTAATACTATTTCAAATATTGCGTTCTACATATTTTATTTATATGGGGGTGTCATGCCAACTATTTCCATCGTTCCTGTTTGTAGCTCCATCACCCCTACTGGTACCAAGGCCAGACAAGCAAACTTCGAAACCATGGCTGCTATAGTGATCGCAATATTGAATTTTGAAATTTCAGGTTGTGCAGGAGTACCCACTGTTAATACGATGCCAGTTTTTGGTTCAATCATTGGTTGTGGTTCGAAGGTTACACACCCATTTTTACAGGCTAATTGAAATAGTGCAGTAAATATTATATACTCAGATGTCATGTTTCACATTTCAGGTTGTGCGCGCGGTGCCACGCCCACTGTTACTATCACGCCAGTTTCTTGCTCCAGCACTCGATCTGGTTCCACATACCAAATTTCGAGAATTTTGGTCCAATAGCAATCAAAATATTGCACTTCTGAATTTCCGGTAGTGTGGGTGGTACCACGCCTACTGTCACAATCACACCTGTTTTTGGCTCCAACACGCGTACTGCTACCAAGGCACAAATACTAAATATCGCCGATCTTACTGCAATAGTACTTAAAATATAGTATAAATTTCAGATTGTGTGGGCGGTGCCACACCCACTATACATAACTGTCACACCACTTTATCGTTCCATCACGCATACTGGTACCAATGTCCCATATACCAAATTTGGAGACTCTTACTGCAATAATACTCGTAATATAGCATTTTTAAATTTCAGGTTGGGTGGGTGATGTTACGCCAACTAACATTATCACCCTAGTTTTCAGGCCACACATACGCAATTTCGAGAATTTTGCTCCAATAGTATTCGAAATATTTCATATTTGAATTTTAGGTTGTGGGGGCGGTGCCACGCCCACTTTCACTGTTTCCCCGTTTTTAGTCCTGTGACACGTACTGGTACCAAGGTTACACATACTAAATTTCGAGAATTTTACTGCAACAGTACTCAAAATGTTTCATATTTGAATTTTAGGTTGTGTGGGCGGTGCCACGCCCACTGTCACTATTACCCCAGTTTTCAGCTACATAACGCGTAATGGCACCAAGGTCACACATACCCAATTTCGAGAATTTTGCTCCAATAGTATTCGAAATATTTCATATTTGAATTTTAGGTTGTATGGGCGGTGCCACGCCCACTGTCGCTATCACACCGGTTTTTGGCTCCATGATATGTACTGGTCAGCAAGGTCACACACATCGAATTTCGAGTATTTTGAACCAATAGTACCCAAGATATTCCACTTTAAAATTTTACTTTGTATGGGCGGTGCCACGCCCCTTTATCCAATCACAACCGAATATAGCTACAAACCTTCCACACACCAAAAGATATTCTCGTGCAAAAATTCATCAAAATCTGTTCAGCTGTTGATAAACAATGTTACGCTACACTGCTCCAGAACGCGGAATATTGCTGACTATTTATTTGACCAATAATCGGTCGATGACTTTGGCACAAAAAACATCGAAAGGTTACTTTTGTGCCACCTTATATATAGATGAGAACAGTAGGAAACATATAGTAGATGAGAACAGTAGGAAACATATAGTAGATGAAAACAGTAGGAAACATATAGTAGATGAGAACAGTAGGAAACATATAGTAAGTGAGAACAGTAGGAAACATATAGTAGTTGAGAACAGTAGGAAACATATAGTAGATGAGAACAGTAGGAAACATATAGTAGTTGAGAGCAGTAGGAAACATATAGTAGATGAGAACAGTAGGAAACATATAGTAGATGAGAACAGTTGGAAACATATAGTAGATGAGAACAGTAGGAAACATATAGTAGATGAGAACAGTAGGAAACATATAGTAGATGAAAACAGTAGGAAATATATAGTAGATGAGAACAGTAGGAAACATATAGTAAGTGAGAACAGTAGGAAACATATAGTAGATGCAACAGTACTCAAAATGTTTCATATTTGAATTTTAGGTTGTGTGGGCGGTGCCACGCCCACTATCACCCCAGTTTTCAGCTACATAACTCGTAATGGCACCAAGGTCACACATACCCTTCGAGAATACATTTCGAGAATTTTGCTCCAATAGTATTCGAAATATTTCATATTTGAATTTAAGGTTGTATGGGTATAGTAGATGAGAACAGTAGGAAACATATAGTAGATGAAAACAGTAGGAAATATATAGTAGATGAGAACAGTAGGAAACATATAGTAAGTGAGAACAGTAGGAAACATATAGTAGATGCAACAGTACTCAAAATGTTTCATATTTGAATTTTAGGTTGTGTGGGCGGTTCCACGCCCACTATCACCCCAGTTTTCAGCTACATAACTCGTAATGGCACCAAGGTCACACATACCCTTCGAGAATACATTTCGAGAATTTTGCTCCAATAGTATTCGAAATATTTCATATTTGAATTCGCCCACTGTCGCTTAACATATTTGTTTTTAGCAGCACACCACGCCCACAATAATATTTATTTGGATCTTATTTCTTGGCTACCCTTGTCTCAATATGTTTGCTATTGAATGACATTAACATTTTAGAAATCGGCGATGACAAAAAATTTGACTTTTGGCCAGTAAAATTCAATTCTGAGCCACAGTGCGGCGCGGCAAAAAAACTGTTCCCTGTTATTTTTTTTTTGTTTAAGCATTTATACAGGGGTAAGAATATTTAATATCGACCTATGTAGTTTATTTTTGGCTAAAATGTTTATAAGCAGTTACAAATAGGTAAAATAAGGTCTCGCTATAAAAATTTTTTATAATTTTTTTTTTTCAAAAAATTTTGTGGGGATTTTAGTTTTTGAAAATTAAAAAAATTAGTTTTTGTGTTTTACGAAATTTTTGTGTTTTACAAAGTTTACTTTACTTATTTTTGAAAAACCTTCGTAGAAAAAATTGCCCCCCTCTATTTTCTTCAAATTTGCACAGAATATTCGTCGCACTCTCACAAATCCAGAACAGTAAAAATGTTGGTGAGACTCAATATATGTAAAAGTTATGGAGTTAGTGGTCATAACTATTTTTACTATTGGGTATATCGAACCAATGGTTTTTCGTCATATAGGAAATTTTATTGCCCATCCAGACATGTTGATACGGATGAAATCTGTGCATATTGTACTCCAATATTTACAAAATACTAGCACACAAATTCAATTTTCAATTGCAGATATCGTAACTATACGAGATAATTCTTAGGTTTAAAAAGTTTTGTATACATGGGAAGAGAAACGCGAGGTACACGCGCTTGAACATTTTCTTCACCCGATGTGGCCAACTTTGAGGCCCGCTAGCTCCGCCCTGTCTGACATAGGGGTCCCAAATATAAAACTTAACTTCTCTAACAGCTCTTCATCGATGCCAAGTTTGGTCGCAATCGGTTGTTTGGTTAAGAAACGGTCGAATTATTTCCAGACCAAAATTGTCAGGCTAGTCTTGGTATTTCGTCCACAACTTTTACAACTAATGAGTCTCACAACAATTTTTTACTGTTCTGGATTTGTGAGAGTGCGACGAACATTCTGTGAAAATCGAGGGGGGCCATTTTTTCTACAAAGGTTTTTTCAAAAAAACTTTCGTAATTTTTTTTTTTTTCAAAAATTTGAAAATAAAAATTTTTTACAAAAATTGCACATTGTGTCCTCTTTAAAACAAAGTAAACTTTGCAAAAATCCGTTCAGACGTTCGAGAGCAATTACTAATTTCGTAAAAAACAAAAACTTATTTTTTAAATTTTTTCAAAAATTAAAATGCCCACAAAATTTTTTCAAAAAAAATGTTAAAAAAAAATTATAGCGAGATTTTATTTTACCTATTTGTAACTGCTTATCAACATTTCAGCCAAAAATAAACTACATAGTTCGATATTAAATATTCTGACCCACAGTTTATTGATTATTGATTAAGGAAGCGAATACTGAAATATATTTTTGCGAAAGTGAAGGCGAATATTTAATATTTGGTTTTTGCGAATGCGAATGTTCAAAATGAAGCGAATAATTCGCATATGCGAATGCGAATATTTTTTAAGGCTCCATCGATTGGATCAACGACATGAAATTCGGTGGAAAAAATTTCACAATAACGTTTTCAGCCTTGAAAACCTGCACGTCTGGATGAACCGGACAGTTGTTTTTTAAAAATATATCGGAAGAGGAATTGTTGTTAAACCATTCTCAAAATATTTGATGTGTTATCCATCTTTTGTGTTGGCCTTATAAATTACGTGAAGCTCATGGAAATTTGTTAAGGCTCTTGGACGATCACTTGTGCACATATGTGTCCCAGCAGCAATAGCGCAAACTAATGTGGTTATTCTCTCCTTTGACACCTTATGACATTTTCATCATGGCATGCCTGCTTTCAGGCAAACACCTCCAAAAATAGGCCTGTTTCGTCTCCATTGTAAATTTACTCTTTGGTGAGTTTTTCTATTGGTATGAATTCATCTAAATTTTCCACAAATATTGTGGCAGCTACATAATCAGCTGTCGCTTTAAAAAAAAAAGTGTAACCAGCCGTTCGTATATACACCCTCTGACTTTATCATTAATTCAGAAATTAGAGTTGCCTTAAATTGTTCTTGTAGGAACAATTCATAAACTGCAAAATCGACATTTGGTTCTTCAGCAGTCTTTAAAGCAGAGTTCGGAAAAAACACTAAGGAATGGTTCCTTAGCGTTCTGTACCGTTCCTTCGTCGCGAACGGAACAGTATCGCAACCCTTACACGAGAACAGAATACACAAAACATTTTTTTAGTGTTACTGTTCGCGAACGGTACCACTACGATAACGTACCGTTCTTAGAACACGACGAACGGTACACTACGATAACGTACGGTTCATAGAACAGTATCACTACGTCGTATTGATACTTTTCTTTTGAACAGAACACTAACAGTATCACTACGTTTAGCGTTCCGTTCGTTTTAATATTCGACAACACAGGTCGCAAATATGAAGCAATCTTAATGAAAATTGGTACAGAGTTATTTCTTAACCCAGGGACGATCCCTATTTAAAATGGGGCATATCGGTCCATTCTTTGATATAGTCCCCATACGAAGGTCCCTTTCGATAAGACATATTTACGCACTAGAGAGCACTACGAAGTAGTGATACTGTTCTATGAACCGTACGTTATCGTAGTGTACCGTTCGTCGTGTTCATAGTGGTACCGTTCGCGAACAATAACACTAAAATAGTAAATAACGTTAGTGTTCTCTGAAGGAACCGTTCCTATAACGTACTGTTTTTTCTGAACACTGCTTTAAAGTTTTTCGGTTTTGGAAGCCAATAATAGAATCACTTTCTGCACAAAACTTTAACAGTCGTATTCATAAACCAGTAAGGAAAGGCTAAAGTCGGGCGGTGCCGACTATATAATACCCTACACCACTCTCGTAATATTGAATAACTCTGATATATAAATTTTGTAATTCATGTATAAATTGTTTACATAAATTTACTTTTGGAACATTTTATACTTAAATAATACCCTGTACCACAGTGTGGTGTAGGGTATAAAAACGATTGCATCTAAAGAGCCAAATCGGATGAAACATATATATGGGAGCTATAGCTAAAACTTTACCGATTTTCTTCAAATTCGGCAATGTTGGTTCATGAATAAAGAAACTCTACCATTCTAAATTTCAAAACGATTGGATGTAAAATACAGCTTTTATAGGACTAAAGGGCCAAATCGGACGAAACATATATATGGGAGCTATAGCTAAATCTTAACCGATTTTCTTCAAATTCGGTAGTGTTGGTTCATGGATCAAGAAACTCTACCATTCTAAATTTCAAAATGATTGGATGTAAAATACAGCTTCTACAGGACTAAAGGGCCAAATCGGACGAAACATATATATGGGAACTATAGCTAAATCGTAACCGATTTTCTTCAGATTCGGTAGTGTTGGTTCATGGATTAATTAACTCTACCGTTATAAATTTCAAAACGATTGGATGTAAAATACAGCTTCTATAGGACTAAAGGGCCAAATCGGACGAAACATATATATGGGAGCTATAGCTAAATCTTAACCGATTTTCTTCAAATTCAGCAATCTTGGTTCATGGATCAAGAAACTCTACCATTCTAAATTTCAAAACGATCGGATGTAAAATACAGCTTCTATAGGACTAAAGGGCCAAATCGGACGAAACATATATATGGGAGCTATAGCTAAATCTTAACAGATTTTCTTCAAATTCGGCAATGTTGGTTCATGGATCAAGAAACTCTGCCATTCTAAATTTCAAAACGATCGGATGTAAAATACAGCTTCTATAGGACTAAAGGACCAAATCGGACGAAAGATATATATAGGAGCTATATCTAAATCTGAACCGATTTTCTTCAAATTCGGCAATGTTGGTTCATGGATCAAGAAACTCTTCCATTCTAAATTTCAAAACGATCGGATGTAAAACACAGCTTCTATAGGACTAAAGGGCCAAATCGGACGAATCATATATATGGGAGCTATAGCTAAATCTTAACCGATTTTCTTCAAATTCGGCAATGTTGGTTCATGGATCAAGAAATTCAAATTCGGTTCATGAATAAAGAAACTCTACCATTCTAAATTTCAAAACGATAGGATGTAAAATACAGCTTTTATAGGACTAAAGGTCCAAATCGGACGAAACATATATATGGGAGCTATAGCTAAATCTTAACCGATTTTCTTCAAATTCGGTAGTGTTGGTTCATGGATCAAGAAACTCTACCATTCTAAATTTCAACACGATTGGATGTAAAATACAGCTTTTATAGGACTAAAAGGCCAAATCGGACGAAACATATATATGGGAGCTATAGCTAAATCTTAACCGATTTTCTTCAAATTCGGTAGTGTTGGTTCATGGATCAAGAAACTCTACCATTCTAAATTTCAAAATGATTGGATGTAAAATACAGCTTCTACAGGACTAAAGGGCCAAATCGGACGAAACATATATATGGGAGCTATAGCTAAATCTTAACCGATTTTCTTCAGATTCGGTAGTGTTGGTTCATGGATTAATTAACTTTACCGTTATAAAGTTCAAAACGGTTGGATGTAAAATACAGCTTCTATAGGACTAAAGGGCCAAATCGGACGAAACATATATATGGGAGCTACAGCTAAATCTTAACCGATTTTCTTCAAATTCAGCAATGTTGGTTCATGGATCAAGAAACTCTACCATTCTAAATTTCAAAACGATCGGATGTAAAATACAGCTTCTATAGGACTAAAGGGCCAAATCGGACGAAACATATATATGGGAGCTATAGCTAAATCTTAACCGATTTTCTTCAAATTCGGCAATGTTGGTTCATGGATCAAGAAACTCTGCCATTCTAAATTTCAAAGCGATCGGATGTAAAATACAGCTTCTATAGGACTAAAGGACCAAATCGGACGAAAGATATATTTGGGAGCTATATCTAAATCTGAACAGATTTTCTTCAAATTCGGCAATGTTGGTTCATGGATCAAGAAACTCTACCATTCTAAATTTCAAAACGATCGGATGTAAAATACAGCTTCTATGGGACTAAAGGGCCAAATCGGACGAAACATATATATGGGAGCTATAGCTAAATCTTAACCGATTTTCTTCAAATTCGGCAATGTTGGTTCATGGATCAAGAAACTCTACCATTCTAAATTTCAAAACGATCGGATGTAAAATACAGCTTCTATAGGACTAAAGGGCCAAATCGGATGAAAGATATATATGGGAGCTATATCTAAATCTGAACCGATTTCAACCAAATTCAATAGCGATCTTAACAGTCGCGAAATACTCTAAACTGCAAATTTTCAGAACGATCGGAGTGAAATTGCGACCTGTAGTCGACGAAACACTTTACATGGACAGACGGACGGACGGACAGACATCGTTAAATCGACTCAGCTAGTGATTCTGAGTCGATCGGTATACTTTAAGGTGGGTCTAGCTGTGTTATTTTCAGGTGTTACAAACATCTGCCGTGAAACAAACTTATAATACCCTGTACCACAGTGTGGTGTAGGGTATAATAAACAATAAAATAATTTATATATTCGAATACCCTTACGATTGATAGTGTTACTGTTCGCGAACGGTACCACTACGATAACGTACCGTTCTTAGAACACGACGAACGGTACACTACGATAACGTACGGTTCATAGAACAGTATCACTACGTCGTATTGATACTTTTCTTTTGAACAGAACACTAACAGTATCACTACGTTTAGCGTTCCGTTCTTTTTTATATTCGACAACACAGGTCGCAAATATCAAGCAATCTTAATGAAAATTGGTACAGAGTTATTTCTTAACCCAGGGACGATCCCTATTTAAAATGGGGCATATCGGTCCATTCTTTGATATAGTCCCCATACGAAGGTCCCTTTCGATAAGACATATTTACGCACTAGAGAGCACTACGAAGTAGTGATACTGTTCTATGAACCGTACGTTATCGTAGTGTACCGTTCGTCGTGTTCATAGTGGTACCGTTCGCGAACAATAACACTAAAATAGTAAATAACGTTAGTGTTCTCTGAAGGAACCGTTCCTATAACGTACTGTTTTTTTTCTGAACACTGCTTTAAAGTTTTTCGGTTTTGGAAGCCAATAATAGAATCACTTTCTGCACAAAACTTTAACAGTCGTATTCATAAACCAGTAAGGAAAGGCTAAAGTCGGGCGGTGCCGACTATATAATACCCTACACCACTCTCGTAATATTGAATAACTCTGATATATAAATTTTGTAATTCATGTATAAATTGTTTACATAAATTTACTTTTGGAACATTTTATACTTAAATAATACCCTGTACCACAGTGTGGTGTAGGGTATAAAAACGATTGCATCTAAAGAGCCAAATCGGATAAAACATATATATGGGAGCTATAGCTAAAACTTTACCGATTTTCTTCAAATTCGGCAATTTTGGTTCATGAATAAAGAAACTCTACCATTCTAAATTTCAAAACGATTGGATGTAAAATACAGCTTTTATAGGACTAAAGGGCCAAATCGGACGAAACATATATATGGGAGCTATAGCTAAATCTTAACCGATTTTCTTCAAATTCGGTAGTGTTGGTTCATGGATCAAGAAACTCTACCATTCTAAATTTCAAAATGATTGGATGTAAAATACAGCTTCTACAGGACTAAAGGGCCAAATCGGACGAAACATATATATGGGAACTATAGCTAAATCGTAACCGATTTTCTTCAGATTCGGTAGTGTTGGTTCATGGATTAATTAACTCTACCGTTATAAATTTCAAAACGATTGGATGTAAAATACAGCTTCTATAGGACTAAAGGGCCAAATCGGACGAAACATATATATGGGAGCTATAGCTAAATCTTAACCGATTTTCTTCAAATTCAGCAATCTTGGTTCATGGATCAAGAAACTCTACCATTCTAAATTTCAAAACGATCGGATGTAAAATACAGCTTCTATAGGACTAAAGGGCCAAATCGGACGAAACATATATAAGGGAGCTATAGCTAAATCTTAACCGATTTTCTTCAAATTCGGCAATGTTGGTTCATGGATCAAGAAACTCTGCCATTCTAAATTTCAAAACGATCGGATGTAAAATACAGCTTCTATAGGACTAAAGGACCAAATCGGACGAAAGATATATATAGGAGCTATATCTAAATCTGAACCGATTTTCTTCAAATTCGGCAATGTTGGTTCATGGATCAAGAAACTCTTCCATTCTAAATTTCAAAACGATCGGATGTAAAACACAGCTTCTATAGGACTAAAGGGCCAAATCGGACGAATCATATATATGGGAGCATAGCTAAATCTTAACCGATTTTCTTCAAATTCGGCAATGTTGGTTCATGGATCAAGAAATTCAAATTCGGTTCATGAATAAAGAAACTCTACCATTCTAAATTTCAAAACGATTGAATGTAAAATACAGCTTTTAAAGGACTAAAGGTCCAAATCGGACGAAACATATATATGGGAGCTATAGCTAAATCTTAACCGATTTTCTTCAAATTCGGTAGTGTTGGTTCATGGATCAAGAAACTCTACCATTCTAAATTTCAACACGATTGGATGTAAAATACACCTTTTATAGGACTAAAAGGCCAAATCGGACGAAACATATATATGGGAGCTATAGCTAAATCTTAACCGATTTTCTTCAAATTCAGCAATGTTGGTTCATGGATCAAGAAACTCTACCATTCTAAATTTCAAAACGATCGGATGTAAAATACAGCTTCTATAGGACTAAAGGGCCAAATCGGACGAAACATATATATGGGAGCTATAGCTAAATCTTAACCGATTTTCTTCAAATTCGGCAATTTTGGTTCATGGATCAAGAAACTCTGCCATTCTAAATTTCAAAACGATCGGATGTAAAATACAGCTTCTATAGGACTAAAGGACCAAATCGGACGAAAGATATATTTGGGAGCTATATCTAAATCTGAACCGATTTTCTTCAAATTCGGCAATGTTGGTTCATGGATCAAGAAACTCTACCATTCTAAATTTCAAAACGATCGGATGTAAAATACAGCTTCTATGGGACTAAAGGGCCAAATCGGACGAAACATATATATGGGAGCTATAGCTAAATCTTAACCGATTTTCTTCAAATTCGGCAATGTTGGTTCATGGATCAAGAAACTCTACCATTCTAAATTTCAAAACGATCGGATGTACAAAACCAGCTTCTATAGGACTAAAGTACCAAATCGGACGAAAGATATATATGGGAGCTATATCTAAATCTGAACCGATTTTCTTCAAATTCGGCAATGTTGGTTCATGGATCAAGAAACTCTACCATTCTAAATTTCAAAACGATCGGATGTAAAATACAGCTTCTATAGGACTAAAGGGCCAAATCGGACGAAACATATATATGGGAGCTATAGCTAAATCTTAGCCGATTTTCTTCAAATTCGGCAATGTTAGTTTATGAAACAAGAAACTCTACCATTCTAAATTTAAAAACGATCGGATGTAAAATACAGCTTCTATAGGACTAAAGGGCCAAATCGGATGAAAGGTATATATGGGAGCTATATCTAAATCTGAACCGATTTCAACCAAATTCAATAGCGATCTTAACAGTCGCGAAATACTCTAAACTGCAAAATTTCAGAACGATCGGAGTGAAATTGCGACCTGTAGTCGACGAAACACTTTACATGGACAGACGGACGGACGGACAGACATCGTTAAATCGACTCAGCTAGTGATTCTGAGTCGATCGGTATACTTTAAGGTGGGTCAAGCTGTGTTATTTTCAGGTGTTACAAACATCTGCCGTGAAACAAACTTATAATACCCTGTACCACAGTGTGGTGTAGGGTATAAAAATCCTAATAAACATGTTAATGACTTCGTCAATGTAATGCTGGCAACACCATCTTTTTCACATACTATTTTCTCTCTTAATGATGCATTAATACGATTATCAATCGTAAGGGTATTCGAATATATAAATTATTTTATTGTTTATTATACCCTACACCACACTGTGGTACAGGGTATTATAAGTTTGTTTCATGGCAGATGTTTGTAACACCTGAAAATAACACAGCTAGACCCACCTTAAAGTATACCGATCGACTCAGAATCACTAGCTGAGTCGATTTAAGCATGTCTGTCCGTCCGTCCGTCTGTCCGTCCGTCTGTCCGTGTAAAGTTGTTCGTCGACTACAGGTCGCAATTTCACTCCGATCGTTCTGAAATTTTGCAGTTTAGAGTATTTCGCAGCTGTTAAGATCGCTATTGAATTTGGTTGAAATCGGTTCAGATTTAGATATAGCCCCCATATATATCATTCGTCCGATTTGGCCCTTTAGTCCTATATAAGCTGTATTTTACATCCAATCGTTTTGAAATTTAGAATGGTAGAGTTTCTTGATCCATGAACCAACATTGCCGAATTTGAAGAAAATCGGTTAAGATTTAGCTATAGCTCCCATATATATGTTTCGTCCGACGTGGCCCTTTAGTCCTATAGAAGCTGTATTTTACATCCAATCATTTTGAAATTTAGAATGGTAGAGTTTCTTGATCCATGAACCAACACTACTAAATTTGAAGAATATCGGTTAAGATTTAGCTATAGCTCCCATATATATGTTTCGTCCGATTTGGCCCTTTAGTCCTATAAAAGCTGTATTTTACATCCAATCGTTTTGAAATTTAGAATGGTAGAGTTTCTTGATCCATAAACCAACATTGCCGAATTTGAAGAAAATCGGTTAAGATTTAGCTATAGCTCCCATATATATGTTACGTCCGATTTTGCTCTTCAGTCCTGAAGAAGCTGTATTTTACATCCAATCGTTTTGAAATTTAGAATGGTAGAGTTTCTTGATCCATGAACCAACACTACCGAATTTGAAGAAAATCGGTTAAGATTTAGCTATAGCTCCCATATATATGTTTCGTCCGATTTGGTCCTTTAGTTCTATAGAAGCTGTACTTTACATCCAATCGTTTTGAAATTTAGAATGGTAGAGTTTCTTGATCCATGAACCAACATTGCCGAATTTGAAGAAAATCGGTTAAGATTTAACTATAGCTCCCATATATATGTTTCGTCCGATTTTGTTCTTTAGTCCTGTAGAAGCTGTATTTTACATCCAATCATTTTGAAATTTAGAATGGTAGAGTTTCTTGATCCATGAACCAACACCACCGAATTTGAAGAAAATCGGTTAAGATTTAGCTATAGCTCCCATATATATGTTTCGTCCGATTTTGTTCTTTAGTCCTGTAGAAGCTATATTTTACATCCAATCGTTTTGAAATTTAGAATGGTAGAGTTTCTTGATCCATGAACCAACATTGCCGAATTTGAAGAAAATCGGTAAAGATTTAGCTATAGCTTCCATATATATGTTTCATCCGATTTGGCTCTTTAGATCCAATCGTTTTTATACCCTACACCACACTGTGGTACAGGCTATTATTTAAGTATAAAATGTCCCAAAATTAAATTTATGTAAACAATTTATACATGAATTACAAAATTTATATATCGGAGTTATTCAATATTACGAGAGTGGTGTAGGGTATTATATAGTCGGCCCCGCCCGACTTTAGCCTTTCCTTACTGGTTTTTAACTATATAAATTACCAAAAATGTATGCTCACTTTTGTTTGTAATTTACGCGCTGTTACGCTTTTTCAATTATTCATTACGCTTTTGCTTCGGAAAAAGTTGGCATCACTGATTCTCAGTACATAAAAAATGTATTTTTGTCCCGAGTAATACAAAATAGTCTATGCTGTTCGAAATGTCGTTGTACTCGTACATATTTTTTTAAAATATTGGCAGCTTTTCAGCAAATTAAGATAAATAAGTATGTGTAAATACATGTGTGTGCATGTTAAAATTAATAATTAAATATGTTTAAAAATATCTGTCATTACACTCTGAATTTTTGGTTTGTTAAACTGCTCGATATTTTGTTTCCATATGGATGATTGTTTGGTAAGAAAAATTCGAGTTGTTGTTCGTCATCGAAGAACTTTGCCTAAAATTTGATAAAGTAATTGTATAAATTGTTAGACATTTCGGTATAGCTTCACATGAATGAATAAAGATTTCCTTTTTGAAACAGTTGGTTATAGCGGTAGGTGTAACAAGCCAACACGAATTTTTGATGATGTGCACGGCATTGACAATGCTGACATTTTCTATGATATCACCAATAGTTTTTCCACTTTCTATTGGAACAATTTGTTTTCGAACAAGGTTCTGTCGGTAGTAAAGCTAAGTACACACGATTGCCAGATCGGACAATATTGTCAAAAAAGGAGGAAAAATGCAACCCTGTGAACGCGTGTGAACATACAATTTTTGTCTTTGCAATGTTAGCAGAAAAGTCATTGTGATATAATGTGCAGATTGTTAGATGTGCGAAGTTTATGCATGTGACAACGGCGCCATTGTCAGAAAAACATTTTATTTACAAAACACTTTCTATAAAATATTTTTATTGGCAATCCTGCATATAAATTTGTATTTATAAACTATTTTGTAAATATATGAAATTGTAAGGTTTTCTTGCAATCGTCTGAACTGCCAATTCACCTTTGCCTAACAATCTGTCGTTGTCCGTACATTTGCACCACTTTAACAGTGTTGACAACGTTGCCCGATCAAACGTGAATACTTAGCTTAATACTTTAGAGGCAGCTTTATTTTTGAAGCATCGTGGATTTTTCGATTTGCCATTGACTACACGCTGAAAAAAATTGCTTCTGTAGTATATTGTCCCAAACATATTCGCCTTGAAATATACATATGTTTAGGGTACACTCGAAATATATAGTACTTGACACACACAAACATTATATGTTTGGGAAGATATTGTTCTACACAAAAATATATTCCCATTCTAATATTTTTTATACGCTCCACCATAGGATGGGGGTATATTCATTTTGTCACTCCGTTTGTAACACCTCTAAATATTGATCTGAGACCCCGTAAAGTATATATATTCTTAATCGTCGTAAAATTCTAAGACGATTTAGCCATGTCCTTCTGTCCGTCCGTCTGTTGTAATCACGCTACAATCTATAATACTTGAGCTAGGTGGCTGAAATTTGGTATAGATACTTCTTATAGCTGCAGGTAACATGGGATTGAAAATGGTATCGGTCCATATTTAGATATATTTTTCTCAATCTCCGGCTAAGATCGAAGATGGGCCATGTTGGTCCACTCCTTCTAGTACCTCCCCTACAAAGGGTTAACTTTGAGTGAAATATTGAACCTTTAATAACTTCTATGCTACTTACTCGAATCTTCTGAAATAGTTTTAGTATTAGTTTGTTAGTCGCTAACACGTCAAGTAAAATGGGAGAAGTGGCCACTCCCTTTTTGGTACCTACCACACGAATGGACCATTTTGCACCAAAAGTTAACGGCTTATATCTTTAATATCAGTTGAACAAATACTTGAAATTTTGTACAGTGTAATGCTTTTATAGTACGTAAAGTCCAGAGAAAAGCGGGCCTTATTGGCACGCCCCTTTTGGCACCTCCCACACAAATGGACCACTCTGTACTAAAAGTTACCAGCGTATAAATTTTGTACAGTGTAATGCTTTTACAGTACCTAGAGTCTAGAGAAAAGTGACCGTTATGGCACGCCCCTTTTGGTACCTGCCACTCAAATGGAGCATTTTGTACCAAAAGTTAACAACTTATAATTTTAATACCAGTACATACTTTAAAGTTATTAAATGCAATTTAAATTGATAATAATTTAATTAAAATAATATATTTACGAATATTGTTTTGGGACTCAAGGTGAGGGGATTCATAAGTCGGTTTATCCGACTGAACTTTCTTACTTGTTTTTGTGTTTTTCGGTGTTATTTTCTTTAGGTTTGAGTTATTTCGTGAGTTCACATTCTATCCATGGTGGAGGGTATATAAGATACGGCATTGCCGAACTTTTACTTATTTATTTTCAACTAGTATTTCCGAAACAAAAATTAATTTGTATTTATGTATTTTGGGAATGCATCAATGCCTTAATTTGAAGACAAGTTTTTTGTTTTTCAGATGTTCAAAGAGCAATTTTTTTATAAATTGTTTATGTTTGTAAAATTTAATTAAAAATTAAATCGTTTAATCTTTCGTAAATATAAATACGAATACGTCAGCAAAGTTTTTAACAAAATATATTTGGAAAACTTCTTAAGCAATAACTTTGTTTGTGTGTAAACACATACTTTATTTGTGAGAGTCAGTTTGCAAATAAATTATGTTCTAATATATTAATATATGCGTTCAAATATTTTTGATGGCTGGTATTGCGAAATAAATTATGGTAAAACCGAATCAAAGATTGGTATGTTTTATGCTTTCTCCTTTAAGCCAATAATGAAGCCAGCCAGAACTTGGATTGAATCCTTCTTTCATTTTCACAGCAAATTTCTTTGCTTTTTCAAGAATCATGTCACGTGAAATTGCAGCACAAGATTCCCGCATTTCGCTGAACCACAATGAAAGAGAACGCTCCACCTTCACGGCCGCGCCTTTTGTTGATTGTTGCACAATTAAATCGTTATTTTTCAAAATTCTGTTTATGGTTGCCTTGGAGCACTTACATATATCTGTTTGTTTAAACTTTTGTGGTTTCTTCCATTTTTGCACTACTCTTGTCAAATTCCCGGTGAATTTTTCAGAAATGAAACCATATTAAAAATGTAAACATATGAAAGCATATGATTTAAAAATAGAGTTTTTTATTTTTCAATTCCCGGGAAAGCGGGAAGTTTGTTTAAACGTTCCCGTGATCCCGCTTAATTAAAGTTACGAAATGTGTATTTTATGTATCTAAAACAAGTAAGAAAGTTTCAGTCGGGTAAACCGACTAAGGTATACCATCACTTTGTGAGTAATGTAATATTGAATATTACACGAATTATTCTGTCAATTTGTGTGGGAGCTACCAGAAGAGGTTTACCAAATACACCTATTTTTCGCTGAACATTTTCATTGCACTGCGCCGAAATTTAAACGTTTATGTGCACTGGTATAAACGTTATGAGATATTAAATTGTGGTATGATTTGGCCATTTTGTGTGGGAGGTACAAAAAGGGGCGTGACGATAACGCCCATTTTCACAGGGCTATAGGCACTATAAAAACATTACACTGTACAAAATTTCAAGTATTATTATACACTTGTATTCATGTTATAAGCTGTTAACTTATGGTGCAAAATGGTACCTTTGTGTGGAAGGTACCAAAAGGGGCGTGGCAACAACGCCCATTTTTCTCTGGACTGTAGGCAATATAAAAGCATAACACTGTGCACAATTTCAAGTATTTTTATACACCGTTATTAATGTTATAAGCTGTTAATTTTTGGTGCAAAACCGTGCATTTGTGTGGGAGGTACCTAAAGGGACGTGGCAACTTCGCCCATTTTTCTCGAGTTGATAGCGACTAATAAACTAATACTATGTGTGGAATTTCAGAAGATTCGAATAAGTACTATATTAGTTATTAATGAATCAATATTTCACAACATTTTAACCCTTTGTGGGGGAGGTACTAGAAGGAGTGGACCAATATGGCCCATCTTCGAACTTAGCCGGAGATAGAAGAAAATATTACCACATACCAAATTTGAAGTCAATCGGTTACTCCTTTCGAGAGTTATCGTGCGCACCAGCCAGCAGACAGACAGACAGACGGACAGACAGACAGACAGACAGACGGACGGACATTGCTCATTCGACTTAAAATGACCCAAAACGGATTTCCTCCGAACATACTTAGGGTCTTAGATCACTCCTTCGATGTGTTACACTTTTTTCCGTAGCAAATGATATATACCCTCGTCACACTAAAGTGAGGGTATAAATACTTTAAGACATATCGAGCCTAAACCACCAAAAAGACGTAAGCGCAACCATTATTTATTAGCATTTTTGAAGGAAATCGTTTACATATGGGTCAGAATATTTAATATCGACCTATGTAGTTTATTTTTGGCTTAAGTGTTTATAAGCAACAATTGGGAAAATAAGATCTCGCTATAATTTTTTTTTTAATTTTTATGGTCATTTAGTTTTCTTTGTTTTAAAGAGGACACAATGCGCCAAATTTTACCAAAGATTTTTTGGAAAAAACCATTGTAGACAACATTGCTCCCCCTCGTTTTTCGTCATATTTTCACAGAATATTCGACGCACTCTCACAAATCCAGAACAGTAAAAAATTTTTGGTAGGCAGTCCATATAAAAGTCGGTCCATCAAAACATGGACCGATGTTCCCCATTTTTACTAGGGACGATTAAGTCTAATATTAGGTGTCAATTCTTAAATTTCAGCCAAAGCTATTGAAAAATGTGTTCTCCTGAGCGTCAAGAAGGGAAATCGGTAGGGTCCTTTACATGGGAGCGATATCCAAACATGGACCGATGTTCCCCATTTTTTCTTGGGACGATTAGGTCTAGTTTAAGATGTAAATTCTTAAATTTCAGCCAGTACAATTGATACATCTGTTCTCCAGAGCGTTAAGAAGTGAAATCGGTGGGGACTTTTATATGGGGGCTATATCAATACATGGACCTATGTGCCCCATTTTTAATAGGGGCCGTCCACAGTCTAATATATGATTCTGTACCAATTTTCATAAAGATCGCTTCATATTTGCGACCTGTGCACAGTGGTTGCGCCCATAGGCCAAAATTCAAAAAAATCATAACAACAAAAATTTGCGAAAAGTAACCAAATTGTCTCTAAAATGTCCAAGTTCTTTTATGGCAAACCGTTTTTTTTCTGGAAATCTAACTGGACATTCTAAAAATAGAATTTAAGATGTGAACACGAGTTGATTTGCAAAGCGCAACTGCACGCATCACGAATATTTCACAACACAAGCGAAATTCAAAGTGGTCAGTCAATTAATTAAGTCTCCGAATTTAAATTATTTGAAATGGATTTTGAAGTTAAAGGTATTTATTTTAAGTTGCAATATTAATAAAAACTAACTTGTGTTGTAGTTATCTTGAAATTAATGCTTTAGTTTATTCAGTTTTTTTGTACATTTTGTGTGAGTCTTTATTATGTTTACTTAAAGTTTTAGCTGCTTTCCCCCAAGATCCCCCGATTATTTTTTATTTCAGTATATTTGTGAATGTCTTAAGGTAATAAAAAAGTTAAAGTTAGCTGCAGATATTTGCAGATGTGTGCATAATCAAGGATATACTAAGACCATCTTTTTTCTTCAAAGTCAAATTTGCCTTGCAAAGCAGCTGTTTTGCGTTGTGTTGTGCTATGTTTTTGTGTTCTTAATAAGTTCACATTTTAATTTTGATTGCGTTATTTTTTTTTAATTTAATTTTGGTAGATGACTTCTATCAGTGTGTGTTTACTCGCTTGTACATATTCAATTGTTGGTGTACAGAAATCAGCACCAATGCAGAAAAATTACAAAAGGCGATCAATGCTGTGTATTGACTATATATGCAAAAAGTTACTGCATTGCGGATTCAAACGCAAGAAGGCTTCAGTTCAGAAATAGTTAAAGGTGCTCCAGATGGACGTCCGAAAGTAGATTTTAATGAGTCATTAAAGAGAATAAAGCGACGAAGAATTGCAGAGCTTTCAAAAACCGTCTAAAGTCTAAAAAAAGGGCATTAAAATGTTTGGGAGGCAGAACAAGCGAAAGACCTCTCGGATTACAACAAATACCGATTTGATAACTAGATTGTGTTTCTCATATCCATTTATTACTGGCTAAAGAAAGCTCCCACGTTCAAAAAAGTCAGTATTATCAACATTATCATATCGGTCACTTTGAGGTTGCCTTACAAAAATGCGAATTTTGCAAATGTCCACAAAGTAATCTCAGCGAAATTTGGTATATAAGTAAATTATTGAACAGTTTTTTAACATCTTATTTCATGTTACTTATCTTTTTATGCGGACTTAAAGTTAAACATTTTGGCAGTTTTCAATTTTGAAGTGAGTGAGCGATATAACCTACTGCATGACATAAATTTAAAATATTTTGTAATTATATTTCCCTAAAAATATTATTTTAAATGTGATAATTATGAAACAAAAAAGTTTCAAACCGAAAAAACAAAGTTATTCAAATTTGGTCCGATATTTGCTATGGAAGCTATAGGATATAGTCGTGCGATATGGCCAATTTTTTTATTATAAATTTAAAATATTTCATATTTTGTTTTTGTACTCAGGCTCAAGATCGTTATTGTTGTTTTCAGTATATGAAAACAACTTTGTTAAAAATTAAAGAAGAAGTAAGTGACATGTATTGGGGGCGGTTGTAATGGTTGGATAGACAGATCTGTTTCGGGAGCCACCAAACTCCCATTATCAATATACTTATTACAACGATTACTTCAGTCGAAATTATTAAATATATACGCACAGCCAAGTATCATTAAACGAGAACTGTTTGCTAAAAGCGCATATCTTCAAAAAAAGACAATTCAGTAATCATCGTCCCTCGTACATGCACCAACTTCCACTCTCGTGAGTCTTTACAATGTAAAAAATTCACACGAATGTTTTGCTGTAGTTGACTATGCAACAACGTATTTGGTCGTGCCCTACCATTTCTTCTTGTTTTTGTTTTTTTGTTTTATTCGATCTGCTTTCATAGTACATATTTTGTTTTTGTACTCAGGCTCAAGATCGTTATTGTTGTTTTCAGTATATGAAAACAACTTTGTTAAAAATTAAAGAAGAAGTAAGTGACATGTATTGGGGGCGGTTGTAATGGTTGGATAGACAGATCTGTTTCGGGAGCCACCAAACTCCCATTATCAATATCCTTATTACAACGATTACTTCAGTCGAAATTATTAAATATATACGCACAGCCAAGTATCATTAAACGAGAACTGTTTGCTAAAAGCGCATATCTTCAAAAAAAGACAATTCAGTAATCATCGTCCCTCGTACATGCACCAACTTCCACTCTCGTGAGTCTTTACAATGTAAAAAATTCACACGAATGTTTTGCTGTAGTTGACTATGCAACAACGTATTTGGTCGTGCCCTACCATTTCTTCTTGTTTTTGTTTTTTTGTTTTATTCGATCTGCTTTCATAGTACATATTTTGTTTTTGTACTCAGGCTCAAGATCGTTATTGTTGTTTTCAGTATATGAAAACAACTTTGTTAAAAATTAAAGAAGAAGTAAGTGACATGTATTGGGGGCGGTTGTAATGGTTGGATAGACAGATCTGTTTCGGGAGCCATCAAACTCCCATTATCAATATCCTTATTACAACGATTACTTCAGTCGAAATTATTAAATATATACGCACAGCCAAGTATCATTAAACGAGAACTGTTTGCTAAAAGCGCATATCTTCAAAAAAAGACAATACATGTCACTTACTTCTTCTTTAATTTTTAACAAAGTTGTTTTCATATACTGAAAACAACAAAAACGATCTTGAGCCTGAGTACAAAAACAAAATATGTACTATGAAAGCAGATCGAATAAAACAAAAAAACAAAAACAAGAAGAAATGGTAGGGCACGACCAAATACGTTGTTGCATAGTCAACTACAGCAAAACATTCGTGTGAATTTTTTACATTGTAAAGACTCACGAGAGTGGAAGTTGGTGCATGTACGAGGGACGATGATTACTGAATTGTCTTTTTTTGAAGATATGCGCTTTTAGCAAACAGTTCTCGTTTAATGATACTTGGCTGTGCGTATATATTTAATAATTTCGACAGAAGTAATCGTTGTAATAAGGATATTGATAATGGGAGTTTGGTGGCTCCCGAAACAGATCTGTCTATCCAACCATTACAACCGCCCCCAATACATGTCACTTACTTCTTCTTTAATTTTTAACAAAGTTGTTTTCATATACTGAAAACAACAATAACGATCTTGAGCCTGAGTACAAAAACAAAATATGTACTATGAAAGCAGATCGAATAAAACAAAAAAAAAAAAACAAAAACAAGTTTAAAATATTTTTCTAAATTTTTGGTGAAAATTTCATAACAATATAACAACTAGAAGTATTTATGGCCGCGGCTCCATACAAGCCCAACCACTGTGCTGTGGTGTCCCGTATAAAAAAGAACAGAAAGCTAAACGTAGTGTATTCTGTTTGCGTTTTCATAGAAGAACCACAACCACTACGAAGTAACGTATTCTGTTTGCGTACACATACACAATCACTAAAAAAAGAAATATCGTTTGCGTTCTATGAACGAACTGTTTTTTCCGAACACTGTTCATAACCTATCAGACTTTACGATAATATAATAAAAATATAATATTTGTGCATATTACGATGTTTTAGAAGAAGTTGTCAGAATACAATGAAATTTCATTTCTAAATGAATTATGATGCGCTGAATTCACAAAAGTCATCGGTTTTTACATAACATTGACGGCTTTATTGTACACTCAAATTGTTTGGTTGTGTTTCTACTGATTCAGTGACTTTATCAACTAGGGCTGCTAGTACAATTTTCTAAAAAAATTCACAATTTGTCCCTTGTAAAAATTGGGTACATCAGCTCATTTTTACACCCTACACCACACTGTGGTACAGGGTATTATAAGTTTGTTTCACGGCAGATGTTTGTAACACCTGAAAATAACACAGCTAGACCCACCTTAAAGTATACCGATCGACTCAGAATCACTAGCTGAGTCGATTTAACGATGTCTGTCCGTCCGTCTGTCCATGTAAAGTTGTTCGTCGACTACAGGTCGCAATTTCACTCCGATCGTTCTGAAATTTTGCAGTTTAGAGTATTTCGCGACTGTTAAGATCGCTATTGAATTTGGTTGAAATCGGTTCAGATTTAGATATAGCTCCCATATATATCTTTCATCCGATTTGGCCCTTTAGTCCTATAGAAGCTGTATTTTACATCCGATCGTTTTTAAATTTAGAATGGTAGAGTTTCTTGTTCCATAAACCAACATTGCCGAATTTGAAGAAAATCGGTTAAGATTTAGCTATAGCTCCCATATATATGTTTCGTCCGATTTGGCCCTTTAGTCCTATAGAAGCTGTATTTTACATTCGATCGTTTTGAAATTTAGAATGGTAGAGTTTCTTGATCCATGAACCAACATTGCCGAATTTGAAGAAAATCGGTTCAGATTTAGATATAGCTCCCATATATATCTTTCGTCCGATTTGGTACTTTAGTCCTATAGAAGCTGGTTTTGTACATCCGATCGTTTTGAAATTTAGAATGGTAGAGTTTCTTGATCCATGAACCAACATTGCCGAATTTGAAGAAAATCGGTTCAGATTTAGATATAGCTCCCATATATATGTTTCGTCCGATTTGGCCCTTTAGTCCTATAGAAACTGTATTTTACATCCGATCGTTTTGAAATTTAGAATGGTAGAGTTTCTTGATCCATGAACCAACATTGCCGAATTTGAAGAAAATCGGTTCAGATTTAGATATAGCTCCCATATATATGTTTCGTCCGATTTGGCCCTTTAGTCCTATAGAAACTGTATTTTACATCCGATCGTTTTGAAATTTAGAATGGTAGAGTTTCTTGATCCATGAACCAACATTGCTGAATTTGAAGAAAATCGGTTCAGATTTAGATATAGCTCCCATATATATCTTTCGTCCGATTTGGTCCTTTAGTCCTATAGAAGCTGTATTTTACATCCGATCGTTTTGAAATTTAGAATGGCAGAGTTTCTTGATCCATGAACCAACATTGCCGAATTTGAAGAAAAGATTTAGCTATAGCTCCCATATATATGTTTCGTCCGATTTGGCCCTTTAGTCCTATAGAAGCTGTATTTTACATCCGATCGTTTTGAAATTTAGAATGGTAGAGTTTCTTGATCCATGAACCAACATTGCTGAATTTGAAGAAAATCGGTTAAGATTTAGCTGTAGCTCCCATATATATGTTTCGTCCGATTTGGCCCTTTAGTCCTATAGAAGCTGTATTTTACATCCAACTGTTTTGAAATTTATAACGGTAAAGTTAATTAATCCATGAACCAACACTACCGAATCTGAAGAAAATCGGTTAAGATTTAGCTATAGCTCCCATATATATGTTTCGTCCGATTTGGCCCTTTAGTCCTGTAGAAGCTGTATTTTACATCCAATCATTTTGAAATTTAGAATGGTAGAGTTTCTTGATCCATGAACCAACACTACCGAATTTGAAGAAAATCGGTTAAGATTTAGCTATAGCTCCCATATATATGTTTCGTCCGATTTGGCCTTTTAGTCCTATAAAAGCTGTATTTTACATCCAATCGTGTTGAAATGTAGAATGGTAGAGTTTCTTGATCCATGAACCAACACTACCGAATTTGAAGAAAATCGGTTAAGATTTAGCTATAGCTCCCATATATATGTTTCGTCCGATTTGGCCCTTTAGTCCTGTAGAAGCTGTATTTTACATCCAATCATTTTGAAATTTAGAATGGTAGAGTTTCATGATCCATGAACCAACATTGCTGAATTTGAAGAAAATCGGTTAAGATTTAGCTATAGCTCCCATATATATGTTTCGTCCGATTTGGCCCTTTAGTCCTGTAGAAGCTGTATTTTACATCCAATCGTTTTGAAATTTAGAATGGTAGAGTTTCTTTATTCATGAACCGAATTTGAATTTCTTGATCCATGAACCAACATTGCCGAATTTGAAGAAAATCGGTTAAGATTTAGCTATAGCTCCCATATATATGATTCGTCCGATTTGGCCCTTTAGTCCTATAGAAGCTGTATTTTACATCCGATCGTTTTGAAATTTAGAATGGAAGAGTTTCTTGATCCATGAACCAACATTGCCGAATTTGAAGAAAATCGGTTCAGATTTAGATATAGCTCCTATATATATCTTTCGTCCGATTTGGTCCTTTAGTCCTATAGAAGCTGTATTTTACATCCGATCGTTTTGAAATTTAGAATGGCAGAGTTTCTTGATCCATGAACCAACATTGCCGAATTTGAAGAAAATCGGTTAAGATTTAGCTATAGCTCCCATATATATGTTTCGTCCGATTTGGCCCTTTAGTCCTATAGAAGCTGTATTTTACATCCGATCGTTTTGAAATTTAGAATGGTAGAGTTTCTTGATCCATGAACCAAGATTGCTGAATTTGAAGAAAATCGGTTAAGATTTAGCTATAGCTCCCATATATATGTTTCGTCCGATTTGGCCCTTTAGTCCTATAGAAGCTGTATTTTACATCCAATCGTTTTGAAATTTATAACGGTAGAGTTAATTAATCCATGAACCAACACTACCGAATCTGAAGAAAATCGGTTAAGATTTAGCTATAGCTCCCATATATATGTTTCGTCCGATTTGGCCCTTTAGTCCGATAGAAACTGTATTTTACATCCGATCGTTTTGAAATTTAGAATGGTAGAGTTTCTTGATCCATGAACCAACATTGCCGAATTTGAAGAAAATCGGTTAAGATTTAGCTGTAGCTCCCATATAAATGTTTCGTCCGATTTGGCCCTTTAGTCCTATAGAAGCTGTATTTTACATCCAACCGTTTTGAAATTTATAACGGTAAAGTTAATTAATCCATGAACCAACACTACCGAATCTGAAGAAAATCGGTTAAGATTTAGCTATAGCTCCCATATATATGTTTCGTCCGATTTGGCCCTTTAGTCCTGTAGCAGCTGTATTTTACATCCAATCATTTTGAAATTTAGAATGGTAGAGTTTCTTGATCCATGAACCAACACTACCGAATTTGAAGAAAATCGGTTAAGATTTAGCTATAGCTCCCATATATATGTTTCGTCCGATTTGGCCTTTTAGTCCTATAAAAGATGTATTTTACATCCAATCGTGTTGAAATTTAGAATGGTAGAGTTTCTTGATCCATGAACCAACACTACCGAATTTGAAGAAAATCGGTTAAGATTTAGCTATAGCTCCCATATATATGTTTCGTCCGATTTGGCCCTTTAGTCCTGTAGAAGCTGTATTTTACATCCAATCGTTTTGAAATTTAGAATGGTAGAGTTTCTTTATTCATGAACCGAATTTGAATTTCTTGATCCATGAACCAACATTGCCGAATTTGAAGAAAATCGGTTAAGATTTAGCTATAGCTCCCATATATATGATTCGTCCGATTTGGCCCTTTAGTCCTATAGAAGCTGTATTTTACATCCGATCGTTTTGAAATTTAGAATGGAAGAGTTTCTTGATCCATGAACCAACATTGCCGAATTTGAGGAAAATCGGTTCAGATTTAGATATAGCTCCTATATATATCTTTCGTCCGATTTGGTCCTTTAGTCCTATAGAAGCTGTATTTTACATCCGATCGTTTTGAAATTTAGAATGGCAGAGTTTCTTGATCCATGAACCAACATTGCCGAATTTGAAGAAAATCGGTTAAGATTTAGCTATAGCTCCCATATATATGTTTCGTCCGATTTGGCCCTTTAGTCCTATAGAAGCTGTATTTTACATCCGATCGTTTTGAAATTTAGAATGGTAGAGTTTCTTGATCCATGAACCAAGATTGCTGAATTTGAAGAAAATCGGTTAAGATTTAGCTATAGCTCCCATATATATGTTTCGTCCGATTTGGCCCTTTAGTCCTATAGAAGCTGTATTTTACATCCAATCGTTTTGAAATTTATAACGGTAAAGTTAATTAATCCATGAACCAACACTACCGAATCTGAAGAAAATCGGTTAAGATTTAGCTATAGCTCCCATATATATGTTTCGTCCGATTTGGCCCTTTAGTCCTGTAGAAGCTGTATTTTACATCCAATCATTTTGAAATTTAGAATGGTAGAGTTTCTTGATCCATGAACCAACACTACCGAATTTGAAGAAAATCGGTTAAGATTTAGCTATAGCTCCCATATATATGTTTCGTCCGATTTGGCCCTTTAGTCCTATAAAAGCTGTATTTTACATCCAATCGTTTTGAAATTTAGAATGGTAGAGTTTCTTTATTCATGAACCAACATTGCCGAATTTGAAGAAAATCGGTAAAGTTTTAGCTATAGCTCCCATATATATGTTTCATCCAATTTGGCTCTTTAGATCCAATCGTTTTTATACCCTACACCACACTGTGGTAAGGGTATTATTTAAGTATAAAATGTTCCAAAAGTAAAATTATGTAAACAATTTATACATGAATTACAAAATTTATATATCAGAGTTATTCAATATTACGAGAGTGGTGTAGGGTATTATATAGTCGGCACCGCCCGGCTTTAGCCTTTCCTTACTGGTTTGGTATAGCCTCGTTGCTGTTCAGTCGTAGTGAACGGACGTGTTTAGCACAGAGCGGATGGTTAAAATCTATTACGCAGTACCTATTACGCAATCGCAAAAAAAATCTGTACAAAGTCTGGAAGGCCTACATCTTAATACCTATTACGGGCTAATACAGACAAAAAAATTCGTTGACGGGGATGCCTTCGCGTTCCGATGGAGCGAGGTTCCCCAATCGTCCTACTGTCCGTCCATTGGTCTTGGCCAAAGCCGACCACACCAAACATGGTGAAAATTTCCCCACCGTACTCACAACAGGTGGTACGGTGAGGGGAAAACGGAAGCAAAATAAGCACCGGATAGCGCTCAGAGTTTTGACGAAGTTGGAGACAGTTGAGGTTTCGGCTCTTACCGAAAAACAAAAAGAGTCACTTACCTGGGCTAAAGGCGTCATAGATGCTTCTAAGGCCAATCAGCCGGCATAGATGCTTCTAAGGTCATTCAGCTGTGTTAACGGCTAATAAAGTCAAAAGAATCAGATCACCTGATGAACCCCTACCTTCGAAAAAGGCAAGAGGCCCTAATGTCAACATCAACAGGACACTCACCAAGCCCTTCAATGAAGTGGCGAAGGAGAGTCTAGTGATGGCCGTTATAGACAGAAGTAGTGAGGATGGATCCATCCTCAAGGACAAATGGAGCCATGTGCAATCAGCCATACTGGCTCATTACCTCGATGTCCGTAGAGAAATGCCGGGCACACCACCAATCTGCAACGATGCAGGATGGCATCAGGGGAGAGTAAAGCTCGTATATTTCGGTGATGCCAGATCAGTAGACCTGTATAAGGCTGCTCTGAGTCGAGCAGGTGAGGTGTGGTCGTGTGCCCAGTTGGATGTTGTCGAAAAAACATCCCTAGTCACCCTAGAGCCATCACCTGGGTTACAGAAGAGCCCTCCAACCCGGCTGACATATAAGAAATAATAAATGATTCCAATCCTTGTCTGCCCGCCCATAATTGGAGAATCAGCAAGGTGGGTGAGGCGGATGGTAAAAAGCGGCAGGTCAATTTGATCCTTAACGCTGAATCCGGAATCAGGACACCCAACTTTAAACTGCATGTGGCCAACTGTGAAGGCACTCCAAGAACCTGCATTTTGGCCAGGAAAGATCTAAGTATCCTTCTCCTGGTTAATTTAAGTGGTAAAGACCAAACGTCTGGTAGTCTGGAGATCGGTAATCGCATATATTGGGTTGTCTCCAGTTACTTGCCTTATGAAGCTGTAGTACCGACTGCTCTATTCAGGGAAGTAGTAGAAGAAGCAACGTCTGACGAGGTCGAGCTGATTGTTGGCGCAGACACGAACGCTCATCATACTATCTGGGGTAGTACGGATATAAACAATTCGCTTCTTGACTTTATTCTAACTACCAACCTAAGTATTTGTAACATAGGTAATAAACCGAACTTTACAATTAAAGACAGACAAGAAGTACTAGACGTAACGTTTGCTACTGGCCGGCTGTCAGACAAAATTATTGGGCGGAATGTACTGGACGACCACTCATTCTCAGATCACCATTATATTGAGTTCAAACTCGCTTAAAAAGCGCCTGAACCTGCCGTCCACAGAAATGTGAGAAAGACAAAGTGGCACCTGTATGAAAAGAATTTCAAGAATGTCATCAACTCCAAACTTCTGTACGAACCGAATGACAAAGCCGGTCTGGATAATCTGGTCGAGCATATCACCACATCATTCAATAGTTCCCTTGAAGAAGCCTGTCCAAAAACAAGGTACAAGGGTAAAACTAAACCCCAATGGTGGACTTCTGAGCTAACGGCTATGAAAAAGACCTGCAACAAGCTATTCAACAAGGCTAAATCTACTGGGGTCTCTAATGTTTGGGATGCCTATAAAGAGCTACTCAAGATCTATAAGAAGGAGCTTAGAAAGGCGCAAAGACGCTCATGGTACACCTTCTGTGGCGAAGTGGAAAGGTCTCCGACGCCGCAAGCCTGAGGAAAATACTATCAGCTTCACCCTGTACAGTGGGTTACTTCCAGGATAAGGCAAATAATTGGACCAAAAACAGCGAGCAGTCACTCAATGTACTGCTCGACACACATTTCCCAGGGAACTCTCTATCAGAACCAGAGGATCAGCAAGACCAACAAGAGTGCGAGTGTACTGCGAGCGTCGCTAGCTTGTTGACTGCGAGATCCAGAATAAGCTGGGCTATTAATAGCTTTGAGCCCCAGCTGAAATGCAGAAAATGTTGAAGTACATTATCCCCTGGCTGGAGAAAATTTATGTAGGCTGTATCAGGCTTTCATACATCCCGAATCGATGGAGGGATACCAAAGTGGTATTCATACCTAAAGCGGGGAAGATATCACACACTAGGCCAAAAGACTTTAGACCAATTAGCCTATCCTCCTTCCCATTGAAAGGTCTGGAAAGACTTTTAGATCAGGGAAAACCTGGATACAAAACTCCTGTCGGTGAACCAATATGCTTACAATAAGGGGAAGTCTACAGAATCAGCCCTGCACGAACTTGTGAGCACTATCGAATCGTCCCTGCATTTCACGGAATTCACCATGGTGGCATTTCTTGACATAGAAGGGGCTTTTAAAACATTCGCTCAGATGCAGTAATTGCGGCACTGTCACATCTAAAAGTTAACTCTAGTTTGATTAGACTAATTCAAAGTCTGCTCAACAGAAGACGCATAACAGCATGTCTTGGGTCCACAACTCTAACAAGGTTTGTAAACAGAGGGACCCCGCAAGGAGGAGTACTGTCTCCACTAATTTGGAACCTAGCGGTGAATGAAATCCTGCTACATCTAGAACGTTGTGGCTGCAAGGTCGTGGCATATGCGGACGACGTTGCAATCGCAGTGAGTGGCAAATTCGAAAACGTCCTCCGAGACATTCTACAGGTGGCCGTGAACAAATTGGCTAGATGGGCCAGAAGCAGCGGTTTGGGCGTAAACCCAAACAAGACAGAATTGGTTCTCCTTACTAGGATGAATAAAGTCCCACATGTGGACCCTCCACTTCGGATAACTGGTACAGATCTAGTCTTTTCTGAAAGTGCAAAATTTTTAGGAATAATTCTAGATAGAAAACTGTTATTTAGACTTAACGTATTGGAACGTGTAAGGAAGGCCAACGTCGCCTTATATTCCTGCAAAAAGGCTGTAGGGTCGCGGTGGGGCCTCTCTCCTAAAATCGTTCACTGGATATATATAGCAGTAGTTCGTCCTATACTGCTATACGGCATTGTGGTATGGTGGACGGCAACTGACAAACTAACCATCACCAACCTACTAACAAAGGTTCAGAGAACAGCCTGCCTGAGCATAAGCGGAGCCTTAAGGACTGCCGATTAATATTGTGGCGAGAGAAGTTGCAACCAAAGCGGCAATAAGATTAAACTGCCTATCAATGTGGAGGTACAAAAACTACGGTCACATGAGGACATCAAAGTGTAGTGCTATGGTAACCGACCGAGTGGACAATATACCAACTGTGTACACCTTCGAGAGAAATTACATCACTATGATTCCCGCCAGATATGAATGGGTTGGAAGAATACCAGGTAATAGAAACCATCTCCACTTTTACATGGATTGTTCGAAGCTTTATGAAAAGGTTGGCTTTGGAGTACACTATGCAGAGCTTAGATTGGATATAGCTCACAGACTACCAGATACATGCAGTGTCTATCAAGCCGAAATAATGGCAATATGGGAAGTATCCAAGTGGATGAGTCGCAACATAGTAACCAACACTGGCGTTGTAATTTACTCGGACAGCCAGGCTGCCATCAATTCTCTGGAGGCAACATCCCTAAATTCACAAACAGCCCTCGACTGCCGCAGATCTCTTAACGAGATGGCTGAGCAGTTTAATATACACCTCATACGGGTGCCTGGGCATATGGATATTCCGGGGAACTTGCTAGGAAAGGGACGACATTACAAATTCTCGAAGAATTTGCATATATTGGTGCGCCACTATCCACGTGCACTTTTACAAGGATGGTTCGAAACTTGATGAAAAGGTTGGCTTTGGAGTACACTGTGCAGAGCTTAGATTGGATATAGCTCACAGACTACCAGATACCTGCAGTGTCTATCAAGCCGAAATAATGGCAATATGGGAAGTATCCAAGTGGATGAGTCGCAACATAGTAACCAACACTGGCGTTGTAATTTACTCGGACAGCCAGGCTGCCATCAATTCTCTGGAGGCAACATCCCTAAATTCACAAACAGCCCTCGACTGCCGCAGATCTCTTAACGAGATGGCTGAGCAGTTTAATATACACCTCATATGGGTGCCTGGGCATAGGGATATCCCGGGGAACTTGCTAGGAAAGGGACGACATTACAAATTCTCGAAGAATTTGCATATATTGGTGCGCCACTATCCACGTGCAAGCTTTGGCTTAGGCAAGAGGCAATCAGGCAGTCCAACGAAAGATGGACAGAAATCGGCACCTGCAGAGTAGCTAGACAAATCTGGCCAAGGTATGACCTGAGAAGATCAAAATATCTCCTCGCACTAGAGAGGCAAAGATTGTCTACGTTAGTATCAGTTCTGAAGGGTACAAAAGATACATGTTTATGTTTTTTGGTTCATTTATCCGTTTTCATTGATTTACCCAAAAATTTTCACTTTATCTTTCAACAGGGCGGTAAATATAACCGACACGAATGAATTTTTCTGATCGTCTAATTTAACATTTCATTTCGTTCGTTGTCGTCTTATACGAACCAAAATGTTGGCGATAATTGAAAGCTTCTTTGTTTACATTACATTCATAAAAAAATCATAATTATGATTTAAAGTGGACATTAGTTAACAAACACTTTTGGTATAATAAAAGACTATTAAAAATCATATTCATATCATAAACAGCATTTTAACTAATAAACATTTTATTGACTTCGTCATTGTAATGCGGGCAACACCATCTTTATCACATACCATTTTCTCTCTTTATGATGCATTAATACGATTACACTATGCAACAAAAAAAATTTTTGTGTCCTAGACCCAAAAAAATTGTTTATTATATTATCGTTGAAGGTACCCTTAGTATTTGCACAATAATTTTTGGAGTATACGCCCGATAAGTTCGACTTATACGTTAAATTGAAGCTATTAATTTGGGCTACCAATGTTGGAACTACCTCTTTCACTTAGAAACAGTGGTTTAGTAACAGTCATTAAACAAACTGGAAAAAGTAGATATTTTCCAAAAAAAAATCCTGGGCCGAAAAAAAACCATAAGAAATAGAAAAAAATCGAAAACAAATGTTTTGTTTTATTTTTTAAAAGCTTGCATCCTAGCGAAGAAAATAATGCCTATTTGAAAAAATCTATGGATAAATGTAGAAATGATAGCCCTTTTGGTAGAGAATTTCCAAAAATCTTTTTTTTTTTAATTTCAGTTTAAATAGCGATTTTATTTGTTACTTTTATTTATGTTATGTACAATTGAGTTTATTTCATGTACAAGTTTCTTTAAAAGTAATTGTGAGTTCTTTGTTGACGTTTGTAGATTTCGGAATCGGTTTCTATAATGAGGAACCAAATACAATCTCCCATCATTCTTTCATCCCAGTGCCCTCGGTAACGCCGCTAGATGGACTTTATTTCTTGGTGAAACCTTTCGCCATGTTCGTCGCCTACGTCGCCAAGATTCTCGGGGAAAAAGTTTAAATATGAATGCAAGAAATTAATTTTTAGCGACATATTTACACGTGTTGGAATACATAAAGCGAAAAATAAGTTACAAGAATACATACATATGTGTTATATACATAAATATAGAAAATTATATTTCTTACCAATTTTTTCATAATTTTTCAAGAAATCATTAATCATTGTTTCATATTGCGGGCTTTTATTGGATCCAAAGAAATTTTAAACCACAAGCTTAAAAGACCTCCAGCTGCAATTTCATCCGACGTCAAAATGATTCGAAATTTACATCTTTCATCAGTTTCCTTATTTTAGGCCCATCAAAAACGTCTTCTTCGATTTTTTGAAAAGAACGACTTTTAAATAAACTTTTTAATTATGATAGTGAATTGCCATCTTTTCTTAAGGCTTTTACAAAAATTTTTAAAGAGCCCCAGCTTAAAATGCAGTGGTGGCAAAAATAATGTTTTTTTGGACGAGAGGTGTGTATTTTATGTTGTTTTCACCCAATGTAATGTGTTTTCTTGTTTGGCCATTTCTTTCTTCTGTAATGATCTTCGCGACCACGGCTATCCCAGAGGCATAACATACCAACTTCTTTTAAATCACAACAAATTTTCCAGTCATGTTCATATTTTATGTATTTTATCAATTTAGCCATTGTTTCGTATGATTCCTTATGGTGTCTTCTTTTGTGCCTAAAAATGCTACATTTTTTTGCCTTTCGCCCCAAAGATGCCTTTTTGTCTTCGATTGTAAAATAAATGCTGCACTGTGAAAGGGTTTCGTTTTCTTTTGTGAAAAATGTCGCACTTGCACGGGGCAAAAATTCAACATTTCAGCCCTGTATTTAATCGAAGGGGTGGACTCTGCCCTTCAAAACAGATGTTTTTTCGGCGTCGAACGAATAGCCTAAATAACCGCGTGTGTCCGTGCGTGCTTTTTTATAATGAAGTTTGGTCCGATGATTTATTTAGGCGGCGCCGTGGAGTATTCTTTGTTTTTAGTTTACTTTTAGTGAGTTAAAAGGCCAGTTTTTTGCATTTTTGTTATAAAATTGTTTGTAAAGTATATCACGAAATCTATAATATGATATGTTAACATCTGGGGCCAAAATATTGTACTGTTTCATCCGAGATGCAAGTAGTTCTGCCTTATCTTTGGTCTGTTCCAAATCTCTCACTAGATCAATGAGTTTAAACTGAGTTAAAAGCGATGACTTTTGACTCAAACTTGAATCGCTCAGAGTTGGGTACTCAGTTGAACTTGATGATGTTTCCGAATTAGGCTGTTAGCTATACTTGGACACTTGGGAATTGGTATTGGTATTGTTTCCGAATGTGCAACTGGCAAAGTGACAGAATTTACTTCAGCGTAATTCCAGCGAATGCTCCTTCCTTCTCCAATCTGTTTACTTAGAAAAAATAGCCGTCCGTATCGAGAATGAATGGTTGTCTCCAAATAATTGGCATTCCAAATTGCACGTGATGTCTAAAATTAAAACGTTTTATTCCACAAAACATTGTAATTAATTGTAAAGTATTTACCGCATGCTTCCACTACTCCATCGAGTAAGATTTACATGGCACGAATTACACAAAATACTAGGTGTCCACGGTTCGTTCATATTTTTAACTCGCATACCAAAATATTGCACATATACACTTCTGCACTTCTATTATTTTACTAAACGCACGTCTATTTTTATACCCTACACCACACTGTGGTACAGGGTATTATAACTTTGTACATTTGTTTGTAGCACCCAAAAGGAGAAGAAATAGGCTCATCGTTTATTACACCGATCGACTTAGAATCACTTTCTGAGTTGATTTAGCTATGTCCGTCTGTCTGTCCGTCTGTCTGTCTGTGCATGTATTCTTCTAATCAAAGTATTATGGTTCGATCTCGACGAAACTTTACACATGTCTATTTTTTGGCCCAAGGACGATCCCTATTGAATTTGGTTAAAATCGGTTCAGATTTAGATATAGCCCCCATATATATGTTACCCCCGATTTGACATGTAAGCGCTGTAGAAACTGTATTTTATATCCGATCAGTTCGAAATTCGGCAGAAAGAGGTTTCTTATTACATGAAGGAATACTGCCAAATCCGAAGAAAATCGGTTCAGATTTAGATATAGCCCCCATATATATGTTACCCCCGATTTGACATGTAAGCGCTGTAAAAACTGTATTTTATATCCGATCAGTGCGAAATTCGGCAAAAAGAGGGAATACTGCTAAATTCGGAGAAAATCGTTTTAGATTTAGATATAGCCCCCATATATATGTAACCCCCGATTTGATATGTAAGCGCTGTTGAAACTGTATTTTATATCCGATCAGTGCGAAATTCGGCAGAAAGAAGTTTCTTTCTACGTGAAGTAATACTGTCAAGATGGGAGAAAATCGGTTCAGATTTAGACATAGCCCTCATATATATGTTACCCCCGATTTGACATGTAGGCGCTGTAGAATCTGTATTTTATATTCGATCAGTGCGAAATTCGGCAAAAAGAAGTTTCTTTCTACATGAAGGAATACTGTCAAGTTCGGAGAACATCGGTTCAGATTTAGATATAGCCCCCATATAAATATATTACCCCCGATTTGACATGAAAGCTCTGTAGAGGATGTATTTTATATCCAATCAGTACGAAATTAGACAGAAAGAGGTCTTTTTACATGAATGAGTATTCAGAGAAAATCGGTCCAGATTTATATATCCCATTTACCAATTATTCCAAATTATTATCGCAATGACCCTTATCATTTTTAGGGAGGTGAAGGGTATTATATAGTCGGCCCCGCCCGACTTTCAGCCTTTCCTTACTGGTTTTAATTACATATTTTCCGAAGATGTAGCAGAAATTGTCGGGATCATTTACACATTGAAAAGTTCTTTGCCTTTTACTCATACTTCGAAATATAACTTTGTAATATTTTTCAGAAAAGCGACTTATCTCTTTAAGCCGCTGAATTACACTAATTTATTAATAAAAAATTTCATTCATAAATTCCGATTAAAGGTTCATAAGTTGCAGTACCAGTAGCTGACATATACTTTGCTTCGAACGTAGAAACCCAATATTTTCAAGACTGCCGCGTACTACTTTGTATTGCGTACATATAATTTTACTACCTGTATATACGACTGGGATGTCCATGCCCCTAATGGGCGTAACTGAATGGAAACCGCATAAAAAAAAATATTGTGTATTGACCCTCTACCGGAGGGTTACGGCCATAAAACCTCGTCCTCTCTCTAATTTTATAATGTCTCACATCATAAAATAAAATGCAAGTGGAATGTCTCTTATATGTCTCTCTCCAATATGGCGAATTCAACATAAGCAAAAAAACATCATTTAAAACGAAAAAATATGAAACAAGATTTTTTGAATTTCCCTAGTGTTTTCTTCGTTAGCATGCTGGCTTTCTAAAAATGTGATAAAATAATTTTTTCGACTTTTTTCTTTTTTTTATGTTTTTTTTTTGTACCAGGAAAAAGTGTTTTTATTAAAAAGTCATTTTTTTCTCATATTTTTGACGACTGTTACTAAACCAAAGATTTTACGTGAAAGCGATATTTGCAGCATTTGTAGCCCTCATAATCCCCCGGCTGAATCAGGCTTATACTTGACAAATACTAAATGTACTTTCCATGAAAGCTGATGAAAAAATACCATACATTTTTTTTTAATATTTTTTCGTGTTAGTTACACCAAATTGCACAAGAAACTGTTATTCACATCCCTTGGCCAAAATTTTTGTTGCATAGTGTTATCAATCAATTACATACAAAAAGGTATTCGAATAACTAATTATATTTAACACATCGTCGCCTCAATGCTATTTTATTCCGTACGCCATTTTGTATGATCGGAGAAAAACGCAATTTGTTGTTTGAGAAAAAAACGGGACTGAAGAGTTATACAATTTTTATTTCATAGGGTTCCCAATAGTGTTTGTATGATTCTCATGCATTTCTATGCCATTACATTCAAAAATAAGCAAGTTATAACAATTTGTGTACATGACATTTTGGTCCATATCCACTTTTGTTTAATATTTGTTCGTATTTGTAAAGGGTTTTCCAACAATGTGTGTTATTTTGGTATTCAAAGAAAAATGCAATTTTTTGAGATAAATGATCGGATGTTTATTTCATAATAAAGAGGAATTTATGCCGTTAATAATGAAAAACAACATCAGCCAAATGACCACCACGACCACGCATACATGACCATATCCTTTTCATGAAATTTTCCATAACCAAATCGCAAAGTGGCTGCCCTATGTCCTCGATAGCCTCAGAATTTTATCTTTGAGGTCTTGAATCGACGCTGGGCTGTTGGCGTAGACCTTATCATTCACGTGGCCCCTAAGGAAGAAGTCGCAAGGTGTTAAATCGCAAGATCTCGTTGGCCAGTTGTGATCACCTCTTCGAGAGATAACACGTGTAATGTTCAACAATAAAATTAGTTTTGGAACTTACTCATATACCATAGCATGGCTCGTTTCTATGTGAACTTTGGTTGTGAAAAAATGATGTTCCTAAACAGGTGGTTATTTCCATAGTTCAAAGAAGACTTTGGGAGCCATTTAAATGCTAGTTCAGTCGGGTGGGGGGTTACGGGTCTTCCTTCAACTAAATTTCGTTTTATCACAAACCAGAACATAACCAAAAATTTATTATAGACTCCCGATATAGCTAATTTGGATGGACACACGTGGTCAAAAACTGAAAGCCCCAGTTTGATCACTTTTGCAAAAAAAAAAAAATATGAGTTGATTATCAGCCAGATTGCGAAAAGAATGGAAGATGATATTGGAGTTCCGCCTCTTAACCCGCTCCCTTTAGCCGACTCGATTATTCTACTAACTGCGCTGCACTACGCATATTTTCGTTTATTACAAGATGTTTTGGAATGATCTATCACAAACCGGAAATATTTGTCTTTTGGATGAAATATCAGCAGGAAAGACGAATTAGGTTGGCATATCTTTGGCGTGATAAGTTCCTACCATCCAAGTTTTCTAATTCATAATAATTGTTTCCTACTTTCTTTGTTACGCGGGCAGAGAGGAATACTGGTGCAAGTTTGGAATTAAATGTCTTTTCTGAATTGCTTTGAGCGAAATTCCTTCTATACAAAAGTTGACCGACTGTATAGGAAATGGGACGAGTTCGCAAATTATATTGGCCTCTATTAGTTTCGTAGGCTTTCGCAATATTGTTTTTAACTTCTTTCCTGATGAGACTTAACTGGTCTTCACGTTCAAGTTGAACATGATTTTCTAAAAGATTCATGCGTGATCATATTTATACCGAACGTAGCGAAATAGGGCGAACATTTTGTAGCATGGTGAACTGAATTCCTCAGAGCACAGCTAATATAACTCAAATGTTCATCCCACCTCTGGTGATCATCTTTTTAATACGCCTGTATTCCGGCAATTATGGAGCGTTTTAATCGCTCGGACGCGTTAGATTGTGGGGAATATAGCGCGGTATATATGTGCTGAATACCCAATTCTTTAAGAAATGCGTTGAAATCATTTCCTTTATATTGGGAACCGTTATCACTCACAATTTGTTCCGGTACACCGAAGATGTGAAAAATGTTTTGCAGTAAGAAGTCCTTAATTGGTGCTGATGTGAATTTCTTCAACGGACACAACCAATAAAGTTTGGTTAAGTGATCTAACACTATCAGTATTCCAATAAATCCATTCTTAGATTAGGGATACGGACCTATTAGGTCTATATACAGCCTTTGGAAAGGTCGATAAGTTGTAACTGCTTTACCCATTTCAGGCTTAAGCGACTGGTTCGGATGTTTTGTCCCCTTACATACAACGCAGTCTCTCACTAAATTGCTAACGTCCGTCACCATTCCTGGCCAGAAGAAGGTTCTACGGATTAATTCTAAAGTCTTTCCCATTCCTCCGTGATCTGTAATAGGTGAGTTATGGAATCTTTCTATGACCGTTTTCCTTAAATTCTCAGGGATCCACAGTTTCCAGGATTGGGACTCCTGATACGGATTTCCTGAGTAGTGTTCTAATCTGATATACACAAAATTGTCAACAATTTTTATATCAGGATATTTTGAGGAATTTTCGAAAATTCGTGCACGTAAAGCTTGATAGTCAGGGTCTTCAAAACACTTTGGGTGCAGATCTATTTCCGGGTCCACCGAGTCTATAGAAGCTATATCGCAGTCGGGGGTTCTGGACAAGGCATCGGGCACAATGTGATCCTTACCTTTCCTATGAGTGATATTGAAATTATAGGGCTGCAATTTACGTGCCCAACGGGCCAATCTACCTGTTAAATCTGTCTGTTTCATCAACCATACAACTGAAGCGTGGTCAGTGATGACCTCAAAATCCTGGAACTCAAGGTAACACCTAAATTTGTTGATAGCCTCTATAGCTGCCAGGCACTCTCGCTCTGTCACGCTATAGTTTCTTTGGGAGATGTTTAATTTTTTTGACATGAACGCAATTGGTATTTCATGTCCATGACTATCCGCCCTTATGCCATAATCCGACGCATCACAATTAAGATAAAATTTCTTTGTGAAATCTGGATTGGAGAGAACTGGTGCAGTAGTTAGGAGCTGTTTTATTAGCTCAAACGATTTTTGGGCTTCTGGTGTCCATTTGAATTTCTGTTTTGTGGACAAAGTTTCCGAGATAGGAAAGGTTATCGAAGAAAAGTTTTCGATAAATCTACGATACCAACCAGCGAGGCCTAAAAAGCCTCGAACCTGCTTCAGATTCTTCGCTGGTTGGGAGCTGTTTAATTTTTTTGACATGAACGCAATTAGTCTTTCATGTCCATGACTATCCAATTGAACTAACACCGGACGGACGTGCAAACATATCAGAAACTTGCGTATCGGACAAACTATTGGACATGATTTTCTGAACTGGTGGACTAGAGATGATGGAGTCATCGAAAACCTCTGGAGCTAAACCGAATGCCTTCCAGAAATCTAAACCCAGTATAAGACGTTGTTTTATGGATGGAACTATTAAGAGTTTTAAAGGTTGTATTTCCTCACGAAAACGTATGTCTACATCTAAAATTCCTAAGGTTTTCTGTAAGTTTCCATCAGCAGTTCTTACTGTCATTTTGGTTGATTGAAATCTCTCAAATTTGGTAAAATCGGTGTTGGCCAGATCCGACACTACACAAGAAATGTTAGCTCCTGTATCTAACAAACCGTATTCGGTGATACTTAAACAGGTTACCTTGGCGTAATATCTTTTATCGGACGGGCAATTGACAATAGCTGATATAATATATTAAGCAGATTGTTTCCGTTTTTTATAAAAACGTCTGAGACGTTGTGTAGATCTTTTAGGATGTTTTACAGGATCATTAGAAATGGTAGATACCGAGAATATCTCGTCTCGTTTTTTGATATTTGCTTCATATCGCTGGTGGTAAGGCTTAATTGGGTATAAAATTCTCATTTGCTGGTTTGTATGGATAACTTTTGATTTTAAAATTTTAAATTAAATTTGAGATGAGTGGGCTCCGCTGGAGAAAAATCGACGAAATTCCCGATTGTTACTGAGGATACGGATTTTGGTTTTGGTGCAATTAGTTTTTTGGCGGATTCGATAATTTCCGATTGGAACACCGAACGCATTGAGGCTTGTAAACGTTTTTACTTCCACATCCGTAACAAAATACGGTGCGGTCTCTGAGGCAATCGTCCCAAAAATGGCCAACTTCGTCACAGTTCCAGAATTTGGAAAGGGATGCATCCCTTTTTATGGCGTCAACGCAAGCTGATTGAGTTTCAGTATGATCTTCTTCATACTGAATATCAGCGATGTTCTTTCGAACACTGGAATATGAAGCATTAGAAGATTTCACAAATTGAGGTTTCTTGTAAAAGTTTCATTTAAGAGATTGTCTCTCATTTGAACCAGTTTCCTGAGGTGAGCTACAGTGAAAATCGGCACATAGAGTAACTCATGACGAATATCAGGTCTCAAATTTCTAACTAGGACTTCCACTAATTAATCTTCCGATATGGGTTTGCTGAAGCCTGTCTACAATGGAACAGATGGAGTCATAAAATGTATCAATCGATTCCCCCGTCTTCATTTTTCTACTCATAATGGCTTCCATTAGATCAAAATTTGATCGCATGTCTTTAAACTGACAACGTAAAGCTGCGCAAAATTCATTCCATTGTATGGAGTCCACCTGCTTGTGGTACCTCCAATACCATTCTCTCGCCTTTCCTGAGAGAAGAATTGATAGGTTTTTGCAAATTAAATCAAAATTATTTCATAAATGTTCCTGAGTTAATGATTTACGGCCGTTTTCATGTACCTCCGTTAGCTATTTTTATCGAAAAAGTTAGTTAGCTAACAGACAGTTATTCTCACGAACATTTTAAACGGTCCGTTAAAAAATTCGTTTTCAGAAAGGTTCCGTTAGTTAACTTGAAATTTATTTCTATTGTGAATGACTTCTACAATATTTTGACATTTTTATGTTTTGTTTTTAAATTTTAGAAAATCAAAAACGGAAACAAATGGGAAGAATGTATTAATTGTTCTGCAATTCTAGTACAATTTTAACACCTTTGTGTGGGAGGTACCAGAAGACGAGGTACCTCCCACACAAAGGTGTTATATGTATCCTCCTCCACCTTAGTGGAGGAGGATACATATAATTTGCTACGGGCCAAAAGTATAACATATCGAAGGAATTACGTAAGATCCTAAGTATGTTCGGTAGAAATACGGTTGATCATATTTGGAGTAATTTCTCTGTCTGGCTGGTGCGCACCGTAAATCTCAAAGAGGTTTCATCCCTTTGACTACATGGTGGAAGTATTTTTTCTATATTAGGTGAAGTTCAAAGATGTGCCATACTTATATACTCAAACTGGTACTAAAAAAATTTAAAATATTCGAGCCTTAACCACAAAAAGACGTAAGCGCCACTCACAACAATTTAGAGGAGAAGGTATCTTTCGCGATTATTTTTTGTTAAAATGCATATGTAATGCATACATATGTTTATATAACTATGAAATTTAGAATAATGGTACATTTTACAGCTATACATATCGGACACATGATGCCATTTGTTTAGGTTAGGTTTAGGTTAGGGTGGCAGCCGCATTTTTATACAAGCTCACATAGACCAGTTTAGGTCCCTAGTGTTACCACGGGCTGAAATGCCCCTCATCGAAACCAACCTGTTTGATATATAAATTTATCGATAGTACGAATATCAGTACTGGAAAGAACTGTTAGGCTGCCTAAAAAGGCCGACCCCAGTATGTCCAGTCGTCGTTTACTCAAAGCGGGACAGTCGCAAAGCAAGTGCTCAATGCTCTCCACTTCTTCCTCATCTCCACAGCTTCGGCATAAGTCATTGGAGTCAATACCCAATCTTTTGGCGTGTTCGCCGATCAAGCAGTGTCCCGTCAGAACCTGTAGTAACGTAGACAATCGTTTCCTCTCTAGTGTGAGGAGATATTTTGACCTTCTCAGGTCATACCTTGGCCAGATTTGTCTAGCTACCCTGCAGGTGCCGATTTCTGTCCATCTTTCGTTGGACTGCCTGATTGCCTCTTGCCTAAGCCAATGCTTGCACGTGGATAGTGGCGCACCAATATATGCAAATTCTTCGAGAATTTGTAATGTCGTCCCTTTCCTAGCAAGTTCATCGGCTTTGCAGTTCCCCGGGATATCCCTGCGGCAGTCGAGGGCTGTTTGTGAATTTAGGGATGTTGCTTCCAGAGAATTGATGGCAGCCTGGCTGTCCGAGTAAATGACAACGCCAGTGTTGGTTACTATGTTGCGACTCAGCCACTTGGCGACTTCCCATATTGCCATTATTTCGGCTTGATAGACACTGCAGGTATCTGGTAGTCTGTGAGCTATATCCAGACTAAGTTCTTCACAGTGTATTCCGAAGCCAACCTTTTCATCAAGCTTCGAACCATCCGTGTAAAAGTGGAGATGGTTTCTATTACCTGGTTTTCTGCCGACCCATTCATCTCTGGCGGGAATCATAGTGATGTAATTTCTCTCGAAGGTGTACATAGTTGGTATATAGTCCACTCAGTCGGTTACCATACAACTACACTTTGATATCCACATGTGACCATAGTTCTTGTACCTCCACATTGATAGGCAGTTTAATCTTATTGCCGCTTTGGTTGCAACTTCTCTCGCCACAATATTAATCGGCAGTATATGAAGTAGGGCTTGTAGAGACTCGGTCGCTGTAGTCCTTAAGGCTCCGCTTATGCTCAGGCAGGCAGTTCTCTGAACCTTTGTTAGTAGGTTGGTGATGGTTAGTTTGTCAGTTGCCGTCCACCATACCACAATACCGTATAACAATATTGGACGAACTACTGCTATATATATCCAGTGGACAAGAGAGAGTCCCCACCGCGACCCTACAGCCTTTTTGCAGGAATATAAGGCGATGTTGGCCTTCCTTACACGTTCCAATACGTTAAGTCTAAATAACATTTTCCTATCTAGAATTATTCCTAAAAATTTTGCACTTTCAGAAAAGACTAGATCTGTTCCATTTATCCTAGGTGGAGGGTCCACATGTGGGACATTATTCATCCTAGTAAAGAGAACCAATTCTGTCTTGTTGGGGTTAACGCCCAAACCGCTGATTCTGGCCCATCTAGCCAACTTGTTCAGAGCCACCTGTACGATGTCTCTGAGGACGTTTACGAATTTGCCACTCACTGCGACCTTGCAGCCACAACGTTCAAGATCTAGCAGAATTTCATTCACCGCTAGGTTCCAAATTAGTGGAGACAGTACACCTCCTTGTGGGGTCCCTCTGTTTACAAACCTTGTTAGAGTTTTGGACCCAATACATGCTGTTATGCGTCTTCTGTTGAGCAGACTTTGAATTAGTCTAATCAAACTAGAGTTTACTTTTAGATGTGACTGCGCCGCAATTACTGCATCTGAGTGAATGTTGTTAAAAGCCCCTTCTATGTCAAGAAATGCCACCATGGTGAATTCCTTGAAATGCAGGGACGATTCGATAGTGCTCACAAGTTCATGCAGGGCTTATTCTGTAGACTTCCCCTTATTGTAAGCATGTTGGTTCCCCGACAGGAAATTTGTATCCAGGTTTTCCCTAATGAAATGATCTAAAAGTCTTTCCAGACCTTTCACCAGGAAGGAGGATAGGTTAATTGGTCTGAAGTCTTTTGGCCTAGTGTGTGATATCTTTCCCGCTTTAGGTATGAATACCACTTTGGTATCCCTCCATCGATTCGGGACGTATGAAAGCCTGATACAGCCTACATAAATTTTCTCCAGCCAGGGGATAATGTACTTTAACATTTTCTGCATTTCGGCTGGAGTGATGCCATCTGGCCCAGGCGACTTGAAGGGCTCAAAGCTGTTAATAGCCCAGCTTATTCTGGATCTCTCAGTCAAGAAGCTAGCGACGCTCGCAGTCCACTCGCACTCTTGTTGGTCGTTCTGATCCTCGGGTTCTGTTACAGAGTTCCCCGGGAAATGTGCGTCGAGCAGTACATTGAGCGACTGCTCGCTGTTTTTGGTCCAGTTATTTGCCTCATCCTGTAAATATCCCACTGTACAGGGTGAAGCAGATAATATCTTCCTCAGCCTAGCGGCGTCAGAGACCTTTTCCACTTCACCACAGAAGGTATACCAAGAGCGCCTTTCCAAGCTCCTTCTTATAGATCTTGAGTTGCTCTTTATAGGCATCCCAATCATTAGCGACCCCAGTAGATTTAGCCTTATTGAATAGCTTGTTTTCGTAGCCGTTAGCTCAGAAGTCCACCATTGGGGTTTAGTTTTACCCTTGTACCCTGTTTTTGGACAGGCTTCTTCAAGGGATCTATTGAATGATATGGTGATATGATCGACCAGATTATCCAGACCGGCTTTGTCATTCGGTTCGTACAGAAGTTTAGAGTTGGGGACTTTCTTGAAATTCTTCTAATACAGTTGCCACTTTGTCTTCCTTACATTTCTGTGGACGGCAGGTTTAGGCGCTTTTTCCGCGAGTTTGAACTCAATATAATGGTGATCTGAGAATGAGTGGTCGTCCAGCACATTCCACCCAATAATTTTGTCTGACAGCCGGTCAGTACGTCGAGTACTTCTTGTCTGTCTTTAATTGTAAAAGTCGGTTTATTACCTATGTTACAAATACTAAGGTTGGTAGTTGGTAGCGAATCACCCCTATTGTTTATATCCGTACTACCCTAGATATGATGAGCGTTCGTGTCAGCGCCAATAATCAGCTCGAGCTCGTCAGACGTTGCTTCTTCTACTACTTCCCTGAATAGAGCAGTATACCATTTTTTATTTTTTCGGTACTGATTTCCGGGCCGAAATAGTTTCCATTTGACCTACAAACCTCCAATAAAAAATTTGGTGCCGATTTGATAACGCTAAGGTCTGCCCAAAGTTGTTTGAAAACACAAAACTCACTTTACATGAACAAAATTTGGGTTTTTATCAAATGTCACAATATTTTATTAGCATGAAAAGTTTTTTAATGATCTTTGAATACAATTTTCTTTCTTACAAGTCCCCAGCAAAAAAAGAGCATCCAAAGAAGCAATAAAAATCCCCAACTTATGATCCAGAAGTTGTTCTAATTTGGATTTTCACCAATGAATTTAACAAGGAGTTGTCGCGCCGGGAAAGTACTTCTATGTTACCACTTTTGCACAACTCATTTTAAAGCACTGTAAGATTTGCTTTTTTGGTGTTATATTTATTTGATGAATGTATGTCGTTCTTATTAACATCTTTGGGTCCAGAGATCTTTTATTTTAAAGGAATACAAATATTGACATAGGGAAGGGAACGTATAAATAATATACTATTGGCCAAAGAGATCAACGATCGCATATATGTACACGGAGAAAAAAGCAGGAAGCATAATATGTTTGGGATCAAAATTTAAATAAAATATACTTTGGTGCAAATATTTTATATTTAAATACCGGAAAAAAGTTTGAATATCTCTCTTATCAATGTTATTTTTTCGGAGTTTTGGTGCAAGTAATCTTTAAAAACGGGGAAATATTTAAATCGACTACAGAATTTGTTTTCCTACCTATAGGAAAAAAGTAATTTTTCCCAAATATAATATGTTTCCAGAAAATATACTACAGAAGCGATTTTTTTTCTTAGGGTATGTTTGGGACATTTGAAGATGTTTGTATGTAATCTGTATGGCTGATGAAAAGGCTCTTGAAAAGTGTGACCGAATGACCCCATAGTGTAACTTCTAGTAACATTTTCACAAATGATCGTCATTCTCACTAATAAAAAGGTATTTTTATTTTACACTGTAATACATAGCACTTTTGTGTGGCGCTATGTATTTTCCGTAGCCCCGGTTCAGAGAGTAGTAAAGTACCACAGTGTGGTACAGTAAGTATGGTATGGTATATTTAATTACCATAATTTCTTTTAAAATTATTTAATTATAACCTAAACCACACTGTGGTACAATTTATTATAATTTTATGCATTTGTTTCTAACACCTAAAATGAGAAGAGATATATAGAACCATCGTTTATTATACCGATCGACTTAGAAGCACTTTCTGAACCGATTTAGCAATGTCAGTCTGTGCATGCATTCTTGTAATCAACGTGCAAGTCACAAATATAGTCCGATCTCAAAGAAATTTTGCACAAATCTTTATTTTGGGACAAGATAATTCGTATTGAAATTGAAAGACAATCCGTATTTAGATATAGGGCCTGTTTCTGTAACTTATTTTCTTTCGTCTACGGCGAACAATCAAAAATCTCTCAACTATTTGAATATCACTTTAGAACCAGATATCTTAATATATGTGAATGTACCTTCGATTTAGCTTATACCCTCTATAGAAAATATCGTTTTCTTTCGATATTCATGAATTTTAGTATCTTATTTTAACAGTTAATATCTGTGTGAACAACATCAGTTCAAATTTACATATAGCCCCACACTCGCATGGATGTGTTCTTTCCGATTTAGCATCTAAGCTCCATAGAAGTCATATTTTAGTCAAATGTACCATATTTTGCACAAAGGATTTTTTTAATCCGAGAATAAACGGTCACTAGCAAGGTTGGAAAAATGTGTTTTCATGTTTTACTTCAGATCATTATTAAATTTGGCAGAGATTAGTTTATAGAATCATGAACACTGCGAAATTTCATAAAAAATGGATACCATTCAGATAAATGCCAAATTTAAATACAGACCCCATATAGAATTTTGCATCTAAACTAGCTGTCAAACACGATTGACAAAAGCAAAACAGCAACAAGAGAATAACTTCAAAGGTTAAATAGATGAATATAGTACGTTCTGTTTAATACAATGTGTGTTTTTTGTGCTTTATCAAAAACGAGCACTTGATGTTAAGTATTTTGCATATATTTCATAGTCCTCATATATATGTTCCTTCCGATATGGACTTTTATTACTTCAGAAGCCTTATTTTACATCCAATCGTTTTGAAATTATGCATTCTTGGGTTAATAATTTATATTCCGAAATTACATTTTAGTTAGTTATTTAGAAGAACCTCATTAAATGCCGAAAAAATTTTCATACTTATGATTTGGAAGTACTTATAATGTTATTCTTTTGGAAGTACTTCTTTTATTTTTTGCTGGGTCGTAAACAATCAAAATCGACCGAGAAACGAAAAAGTTACAGCAGTTTTCATTTGAATTTTACGTCATGACAGGGTACGCATGCACACCGACATGGCCTCTATGCAATCACAATAAAAAATAGATGATGCTTGTGCATGCATGAAAAAAAAAACAACGGATTTGCATGATAGTTGATTTTTCGCATCAGTCTGACATTTTTCTACTGGTCAAATAAGAAAACATAAGCAGAACTTTGCAGCGCGCTATACGGCCATGCAACAGGGTCGTTTACAGAACGCGCTCTGCCTCCAGCCTAAGTGAATTGAGAAAGGGACAGCTTAGCACAAAATTTAATTTTAGTCATATTGTGAGCTTGTGATTAATCGATCTACACATCAAAATTTTTGGGCGCCCCCAAAATCCCGGCTGGTACTGGAGAAAAGATGGCCAAAGTCGTTCATGATACACTCATCAAATACATGTCAAAACACTGGATCGTGCATTATGTTGCAGAACAAATTAGATCGAAAATTATTCAAGTTCCCATGTTCTCATCACATGATGGAGATAGTATTGAAACATGTGTTTGAGGTTAAACTTCGGCGACTTGTGGTCCTGAAGTGCCTATTTTTAATCGTTTTGCTGGCGTTTGGGTAAGTCTCGACAACAAATCGTTTAAAAACGGACTCGGAAATCCAACTGTACGCTCAAAAATAAGTAATGCTGACTGCGAAGTCATTAAGAAATTCTGCATTAAACAGCTAAATGAAACACAAATCCGAGCTGATTACATGGAACTATTACAATTAACAATAATGTTTCTTGGTGGTGTCGGCGATAACTTCCGAACACCTGGTCCAACATCCCACGCAAGGTTCATGGGAAAAGGCATTTATGCCTTAAAAATATACCTATTTCTAGAGCAGTTTGCATTGACAAAACGAGAGTTCAGTGGGCGTGGTTTACATGCAAAATGCCATACGAGCACCAAATCAAGATATACACTTATTGCAAGACAAGATGTGTCTGAAGCGGTTTTGAAGAAATGGAAAAATCATTTGTGGTATTTGGCCCTAGAATCAATGGCTTTGGCATTTTTCGATTCGGATGTTTCACTCGAAGAGAAACGAAAAATGGTTAGGCATCTGCAATCAACAGAGCCCGTCGTAAATCTGGAAAACGATCGAAAATTCTCCGACCCGAAACTATTGCTGTGTAATAATTTTTTTCGGTGCTTTTGGATTGAGTACTGAATTTTTAAAGCATGACTCATCCATTTGGGAAAATTATCAATATACTCTCGATGTTTGTCGTAATCTGTTTGTTGTTAACGACACTGCTGAACGCGGTGTACAATTTATGAATGATTACAACAGAATACTTACGAAAGACGAAGAACAAAATCAATTTATATTACAGTGCATTGAAGAATATCGTAGAAAATGTCCCCCACATAACAATTTAGATCTAATATAATATTGAATTAATTGTATTTTTTGTTTTTTTCACCGATCTTAATATTTAAAAACCATTTATTAATTAATAGTACAAAGAAATGTAATTTTACTTATTTAAACATATGATTTTTGAATAAAAAAAATATTTCCCCTATAAAGTGTGTTCTAAATTTTGAATGAACTTTGGACAGACCCTAGGGTTATCCGATCGGCACAAAAATTTTTATGGAAGTCTTGTAGGCCAAATGGAAACCTTTTCGGTCCGGAAATCAAAGATCGCAGCAACTTTCACTTTTTGCATCATGTGCTATAAACGGTCTATAGAGCAGTCGGTACTACAGATTCATAAGGCAAGTAGCTGGAGACCACCCAATATATGCGATTACCGATCTCCAGGCTAGCAGCTGTTTGGTCTTTACCACTTAAATTAGACAGGAGAAAGATACTTAGATCTTTCCTGGCCAAAATGCAGGTTATTGGAGTGCCTTCACAGTTGGCCACAAGCAGTTTAAAGTTTGGTGTCCTAATACCGCACACCCTTCCTCCCACTACGTAGGGCTCCTGGACGATGCCTACTGCGCCTGTGGACAGGCTCAGCAATAGAGCCGCTGAGACTGCTTTACCGTGATGGAAGGTAATCTGTAGAATTCTTACCATCATTGGTAATCGACAGATTGACATCCACCCCGACAAGGGTGTTATCGAACTCTTCGAACTCCTTATCGTCGAGAAGCATGTCCCCGCCAGATGCGTCAAAGAGTCCGGAGACTCCCCTCAGCCTCTCTGTGTCCGAAGTAGAGCTTTTGTCCTCAGAGAAGGACGTTACAGATCTTCTGTTAGAGTTGGAGTCACCAGAAATAATAGGCGTGGGTACCTCCGCACTTCCAGAAAGTGCCACGGTGGACGACTCACCTTCTGCAGTGGGAGCTATATCCTGCTTGTATATCTTCAAGACTATAGTCTTGAAGCCATATTGTAGGGTTGCACTCGCACTTTGTATATGGGAGGTGGATTCAACGTTTAGGATAAGATTGACCTACCGCTTTTTACCATCCGCCTCACCCACCTTGCTGATTCTCCAATTATGGGCCGGCAGACCAGGATTGGAATCTTTTATTATTTCTAAGATGTCAGCCGGGTTGGAGGGATCTTCTGTAACCCAGGTGATGGCTCTAGGGTGACTAGGGATGTTGTTTTTTTCGACAACATCCAACTGGGCACCCGGTCACACCTCACCCGCTCGACTCAGAGCAGCCTTATACAGGTCTACTGATCTGGCATCACCGAAATATAAGAGCTTTACTCTCCCCTGATGCCATCCTGCATCGTTGCAGATTGGTGGTTTGCCCGGCATTTCTCTACGGACATCGAGGTAATGAGCCATAATGGCTGATTGTACATGACTCCATTTGTCCTTGAGGATGGATCCATCCCCACTACTTCCGTCTATAACAGCCATCACTAGACTCTCCTTCGCCACTTCATTGAAGGGCTTGGTGAGTGTCCTGTTGATGTTGACATTAGGGCCTCTTGCCTTTTTCGAAGGCAGGGGTTCATCAGGTGATCAGATTCGTTTTACTTTATTAGCCGTTAACACAGCTGAATTTGTGGCTCTTTCAGCCGACTCATTGGCCTTAGAAGCATCTATGACGCCTTTAGCCCAGGTAAGTGACTCTTTTTGTTTTTCGGTAAGAGCCGAAACCTCAACAGCCTCCAACTTCGTCAAAACTCTGAGAGCTACATGATGCTCATTGTGCTTCCGTTTTGACGGTCGGACATGACGTTTTCCCCTCACCGCACCACCTGTTGTGAGTACTTGGGGGAGATTTTCACCATTTTTGGTGTGGTCGGCTTTGGCCAAGACCAACGGACGGACAGTCGGACGATTGGGGAACCGCGCTCTATCGGAACACGAAGGCATCCCCGTCAAGAGAATTTATTTTTATTTTGTCTGTATTAGACCGTAATAGGTACTACGATGTAGGCCTTACGGACTTTGTACAGATTTTTGCTATTCCGTAATAGGTACTGGTAAATATCCGCTATGTGATAAACACGTCCGTTCACTGCGAATGATCAGCAACGATGCCATTTGTCACAAGCAAACGATTTCCCTCAAAACCTAGCCCTAACCTTTTTGGCGGTTAGGGCTCGTATTGATTCTCTAACAACTTCAATACTGCATATCCAAATGTCCTCCACGTTCACTTATATCCTCTACCTTATACCTCCTACACAAGGAGGTAAATTGTATAGCTCATTACTTTAATGCCAGCAAATAATTAGGTATTTAGCGCAAAATAGGAGCATTTTTCAAGCCACATCTGGTACCCCCAGTGTGGGTATCCTTCATACGGATTACTCGACTGAGTAATCCGTATGAAGGACTGAGGACTTTGGGAAACTATGTCTTAAAAGTCACATAGTCCGCAATTTATATTTGCTGCAACGCATATTGGTGGTTATTACTACTTTTAACAAAGCGGTACATTAACTCTGCAGTATCTGCAACTGCAATAAAGAAAATTCCATTGGCAAACAATTGAAGCGTTAAAGCATTATGTTAGAGCTGAAGGGGCAACTGTTCTGGAAATTAAATAAAGACACATTATTGTTTGAACAATTGCGAAAAAGTTCTGAACTATTACCTTTTCATTTTTGGTTCTATATCTCCGCGGACAAGATTTATTATCTCTTTGTTTTCAAACATATTTTTTGACAATACATATTTTAACCCTGGTTAAAGCACATAACTGGTGAAAATAATCCAGTTAAATTTAACGAATTATTTTCAGTTAAAACTGTCAGTTAAATTTTAACGGAGCTCTATGAAACCCGCTTTTTCTTAACGGGTCGTTAAAGTACCAGTTAAAATTTAACGGAGCTACCTGAAAACGGGCGTTAATTCTATATAAAAACTCTTCTACCGACAAGCCATTACTAGATCCATCGTATTTAATATTCCAATTCTGGATAATTGAAATAATACGATCCGGCCGTAGAAGATTCTTGAAATTGAGATATGTTAGGGAGAATTAATTCCCTATTAACAGGTTGTGTTACATTATAATTTGATTGAGAGACATTATTAGTACGTGATGAGTTGTGTTGTGGATGATTATGTTGTTGACTACGAGCAGGTTGTTCTAAATTCAGATTTTGAAGTATTTTTACAATATTGTCTGCAATCATTTTATTAATTCTCTGATAATATATGTCATACACAGTTTTTGGATTTCGAAGAGGAATTTGGTGTTGAGTATTTGGAATAGAGTTCTCTTCACCTGGAATCTGATTGGTTCTACTATCTTCAGTCACGTCAATGAAATTTTGTTGCGGAAAACTTAAATCCATACTAGAACTATTATTTTCCGTAAAGAGAGTCTTTGCAAAATTTCGGGTAAGAGGTATATTAGTCATCGCTCCCCGCCCTCTACCGCGAACTGAAGTACGTACTTTTTTCTGGTTCTCTGTCTGAGTGGATGTTTCTGTAGATGCAACAGAGACAACTGGAAATTTTTTCAAATCAGATAACTCACATTGATGACTCCAAATACCAATAAATGGAGCGCGAGGCTACTACTTAGCCCTTTTTCGATTAATAAAAAGAATAATTGAATTTTCTTTGATTTTTTATTGGAGATTGAGTCCACTTGACCAACTCCGTTGACTTCAAAACTTAAGTGAGTAAAAAACTTAAACTTTAGGTATTAAGAAAACGTCTGTCCGTTAAGTTGGACAACGGTATGTATAAAAAAAACAAAAAAGAAAGAAAGAATGAGATCGCTTATTCGTTTGCTCTTCATGAGCTGTATGTAGGGGAAACTTAAACTAATAACAAAGGAGGGAAATAACAAAAAGAAAGGGGATGGAAAGTATCCGGTGGCGCTCTTCTTGCGCGTTATCGTGATGAGTTGCTGCAGACTTGTAGGAGGGGAAGTAACCCCAAAGACGCTGTTGAACTGGCTTCAACACACATGCCACGTTACAACGCGGGCACTGAGAAGAATTGGATAGCTCAGATTCAATGCAATTCCTGTGGAAAATGTGGTTACAGGTTTGTAATATATAACATCTATTTGAATATTCACATTGCAAGAACAGCATTTTAGTTCATCCTCCATTCCGCTTCCTGAAGGAATGGGTACCGTTAGTTGCGGAGTTCGAGGTACGGACATTTTAAACAACGTCGTTGAATCAACAATTAGCGTAATCTAACAAAATATTCTAAAGTCGTTTGCAGTTATAAAAATACTATTTAATGTTTTCTTACGCCTGGAGGTGGGCAAGGCCTTGGTAATCATGACAATCAGACTTGATAATTATGAAAATATTATTGGGCTATTGAATTTTTATCATACCATCATCAAAGAGGACAAACCAGCGATTTTTCAGTTTCATTCTAAAATCTGCAGACTTTAAAGTGCAGGCAGCAACATTAAAGTATATCCAAAAGATTATAGAGTGCTGATACCACCGCCCTACTATTAATTATGGTACACAAAAATTGGTATATGGTTTTTACAAGTTCCGTTGCAAATGATTCGTTCGAGCTGAATTTATAGTTCAACAAATCCTCGGTCAGATAATCCGGTCCAGCCAGATAGCAGAAAATCCAGAGGGGTTCAACAAGGATTTAATACAAACTTCACCACTTACAAAGTTTTTGAAAAATCTCGATTTTTGAAATCTAATTTTACGGATGGTTTGGAGGAAAATGCCCCACGTTGGGCGCTATTTAATTATGTAATGTTCAACAATAAATATTTAAAACAATTAGTTTTGGAACTTACTCAAATACCATAGCATGGCTCGTTCTATGTGAACTTTGGTTGTGAAAAAATGATGTTCTTAAACAAGTGGTTATTTCCATAGTTCAAAGAAGACTTTGGGACCCATTTAAATGCTAGTTCAGTCGGGTGGGGGGTTTCGGGTCTTCCTTGAACTAAATTTCGTTTTATCACAAACCAGAACATAACCAAAAATGTATTATAGACTCCCGATATAATTAATCTGGATGGACACACGTGGTCAAACACTGAAACCCCAGTTTGATCACTTTTGCAAAAAAAAATATGAGTTGATTATCAGCCGCTCCCTTTAGCCGACTCGATTATTCTACTAGCTGCGCTGCATTGCGCATATTTTCGTTCATTAAGAATATTTACAAGATGTTTTGGAATCGTCTATCACACAAACTTTTCCCGTAACAGATCAATAGTTTCGTTGCTTGTGTGGCACATAGCGCCGTCTTGTTGAAAGTAAACGTTGTCCAGATCAATACCATCCAACTCCAACCATAAAAAATCATTACCCATCTCTCGATAGCGCAATCCATTCACCGTAACTGTTGATCCAAACTCATTTTCGAAAAAGTAAGGTCCAATGACTCCGCCGGGCCATAAACCGCACCAAACAGTCACACGTTGAGGATGGAGAGGTTTCTCAACAATAACTCTTGGGTTTTCCGAGCCCCAGATGCGACAATTTTGCTTGTTGACGTAGCCACCGAGGTGGAAATGGGCCTCATCAGTCAAGATGATTTTTCGATGATTTTCGAATTTTAATAATTTCAATGCGTTGTTGAATCGTGTATCGTTCCATTTTTAGTAATGGCGTAGTTTATACTTGTCAAACGTCAAAGAATAAAAGCTTTAAAAGTGACAGCTACCGAAAAACCGGGTGATTCAAAATAACACATCTTGTTGGAAACCCCTATTACATGAACCCAAAGAGGTTCGGTATGGAAGGAGAGTAAGTAACATATTGCGATCGAAAGAATGTAAAATACTGAGACAAAAATATAGGGCGATGGAAAAGTGGAACAAAATATGAATTTCCCGTTATTCAGAGTTGAATAGATTTACCCTACAAATATCTCGAAAACAAGACGAGATAGGAAAAACATTATTGCAGATTCTGAAAGAGCATGTTTGAAACCTATATTATCAACTCCTAATTCTAAAATACAAAAATGGCGTATGTACCGAAATAGCATTAAGCCGACAACATGTTGATTGTTATGTTGTGGTTTTGCAACAATAAAAGTTTTTGGTTTTTTATGAAACAATATCGAAAAAAGAAGAATTCTAAAATTAATTATTGTACCCATTTTTTCAAACATGAATTTTATATACTGATTGACTCAGAATCATGCTCTAGGTTGATTTAGGTTAGGTTAGGTTGAAGAGAGGAGACGTTTAAACGTCTCATATCCGCGGACTTACGCTTAAACCAGTGGTTCCACCTGCTGTGCGTTCCATATTTATGATCTTTTTATATCCTCCACCATAGGATGGGGGGTATATTCATTTTGTCACTCCGTTTGTAACACCTCTAAACATTGATCTGAGACCCCATAAAGTATATATATTCTTAATCGTCTTAAAATTCTAAACGATTTAGCCATGTCCGTCCGTCCGTCTGTTGTAATCACGCTAAAATCTATAATACTTGAGCTAATTGGTATAGATATTTCTTATAGCTGCAGGTAACTTGGGATTAAAAATGGGCGATATCGGTCTATATTTAGATATAGCTCCCATATATAGCATCTATCTTGTTGTGATTCCTACTGTTCTCATCTACTATATTTTTTGTGTTTTTCGGTGTTATTTTCTTTAGGTTTGAGTTAGTTTGTGTGGTCACATGCTATCCATGGTGGAGGGTATATAAGATTCGGCATGGCCGAACTTAACGCTTTTACTTGTTATACCTCACGAGTTACAGAAAATCGGTACTAGACACGAATTTTCTCAGTATCTTCCAGTCATATCCTCTGAGATGAGTCAAGTCTGGTAATATGTCTGATCCGAAAAGTTGGGATCTTGCATGTGTGAAAGCCGGGCAGTGACACAGAAAATGTTTCATCATTTTGATGTTTTCCCTGCATACCCTGCATTCGTCGTTTGCTGCTAGTCCTATGCGAAGAAGATGTGCTTGTAAGCTTGAGTGTCCCGTTACTGATTATGAGAGTTCTCTGCCCTTTGAAGCCAAGCTGTTTGCCCGTTCATTTCCAATCACTCCGTTGTGTCCTGGTACCCAGCAAATACGCAATTGAACATGGGGCTGAGTAATCATTTATCGTTCTTTTACAGTCCAACACAGTTCTGGATTTGACCCTTTCCGATGTTATTGCTTTAATCGCCATTTGGCTATAGCTGAAGATGCTGGCATATTTAGGCTCTGTGGTGTTACTGAACCAGTTCACACACTCCGTGCCTCATACTGCCTAAAATGGGCCATATTGGTCCACTCCTTCTAGTACCTCCCCCACAAAGGGTTAACTTTTAATGAAATATTGATTCTAAAATTTGTCATTCTTTTTGAGGGAAATTGTTCAATTTTTCATTGAGAAGACTCAGTAATGGACGTATTTTGTAAAGATAGTCTTAGTTGGCATTGTTTTTTTTTTGTCTGAAGTATTCTATTGGTGTAGTTGTGTCCGTTATCGTTGACTTTTTGGCACCTTTTCGGTAGCCATAAATGACTATGGAGATATCATTCACATTAAAAGTTCGTAATTCAAGAAATATTTCCTGGTCATACAATCTCCGTTTGCCGTTACATCCGATTTCAACTCTAAAATTCAATTGATTTCATCGGAAGATAAGAATTTCTCATGAGGACTCATTCAAAAATAAACATATATTTTTACCACAACTGCCCAATGTTGCTCACAAGCAACTTTTGGATTTCAAAAATTCGGTACATGATTTTGAAAATGAAAAAACAAAAACTTATTTACAATATGGGGTTAATGAATATATACTTATTACTATTTAGTGGCCACTTTTAGCTTTGACAATTTTTTTTTTACGCACGACGAATTTTTTAATGCTCTCTTAATTTGTACTAGTCAAATTTTCAATGATCAGTCTCCACTGTAACAAAAGTAAGTGTGAAAGAAACTGTAAAATGTTTGACGTTTGTTTTGATTCTCGTTCATAAGCAATCAATCCGAACATAGCTACTTACATTTTAGAAAAATTTTATTTAGATTTGTCACATGGACGTACTAAAAACTCGAAGGTGCTCACAGGCAACGTCGGGGGTGAAAGGGTTAAAAGCCCCTTCTATGCAGGGTTACCATTACCTTTTTCGGAAAGGAGGACTTTTAAAAAAGACAATATTTGAAAAGAAAGAGCATTTTACTATGATCAACAATTAAACTTGTAAACGGTAAGGAATGTCTAAAGTCGGGCAGAGTCGACGAAGTGATACCAAACACCACCCTATCGGAGCAGAATAAGAAGAAATGTAATCAAGTTTTATAAATGTTATTTTTCAAATGATAATGATGTGTCCAACAATTTGCCAAATCGGAGGTACAATATATGAGGGCTATATCTAAATCTGAACAAGTTTTCTTAAAATTTGGCAATGTTTCTACTTGGGTGCTACATTTAAATCTACACCGATTAACACCAAATTCAACAATATGGGTCCTTGGATCAAGAAACTCCATCCTGTTTAATTTCAAAGCGATTCGATATGTATAGGTGTTAATAATAATAAACAAGTGAAAAAGGCGTTAAGTTCGAATTATATATACCCTCCACCATAGATCTTGAGATACCTTGGTATGGGGCCTATATCAAAACATGGACCTATGATGACCGTTGTTCGTGTGAAGAATATATAAATACACCCAAAATTCCAATTGTTAGCCCCATCAGTTGAAATTTGCAGTCTCTATGGCATTAATAAGTCAAATCGGACAGATGCTTTATACGAGCATGGGGGCTATACCAAAAAATTTACCGATATTGCTCATTTTCAATCCTAAGTTACTTGCAGCTCTAAGAAGTATCTGTACCCAAGTTCAGTCATCTAGCTCTATTGTTGTTGTACTATCTTTGTACTAAAATTAGTTGCGAGTATAATTCATGTGGAGGTTTACTGTTTGTGAAGAAGTGGATTTTGTAACAAAAGGAGGACAAATCCAACATTTTTGAAAAAGGAGGGAGGACGGGAGGACGCTGGTTAAAAAGGAGGACATGTCCTCCGAAAGGAGGACGTATGTTAACCCTGCTTCTATGTCAAGAAATGCCACCATGGCGAATTCCTTTAAATGTAGAGACGATTCGATAGTGCTCACAAGTTCTTATTGTAAGCATGTTGGTTTCCCGACAGGAGTTTTGTATCCAGGTTTTCCCTAATGAAATAATCTAAAAGTCTTTCCAGACCTTTCAATAGGAAGGAGGATAGGCTAATTAGTCTGAAATTGATTGGCCTAGTGTGCGATATCTTTCCCGCCTGATAATGTACTCTGCATTTCTGCTGGGGTGATGACGTTTGGTCCAGGTGACTTGAAGGGCTCAAAGCTGTTTATAGCCCAGCTTATTCTGGATCTCTAAGTCAACAAGCTAGCGACGCGCGCAGTCCACTCGCACTCTTGTTGATTCTCGGGCTCTGTTAATGAGTTCCCCCGGAAATGTGTGTCGAGTAATACAATTAGCGATTGCTCGCTGTTCCAATTGTTTGCCTCATCCTGCAAATATCCTACTGTACAAGGTGTAGTGGATAGTATCTTCCTCAGCTTTGCGGCGTCGGAGGCCTTTTCCATTTTGCCACAGAAGGAATACCAAGAGCGTCTTTGCGCCTTTCTAAGCTCCTTTTAATAGATCTTGAGTTGCCCTTTATATGCGTCCCAATCATTAGCGACTCCAGCAGATTTCGCCTTGTTGTCTTCCTCGTATTTCTGTGGACAGCAGGTTTAGGCACTTTTTCAGCGAGTTTGAACTCCATATAATGGTGATCTGAGAATGAGTGGTCGTCCAGTACATTCCACCCAATAATTTTGTCTGAAAGCCGGTCAGTAGCAAACGTTACGTTTAGTACTTCTTGTCTGTCTTTAATTGTAAAGGTCGGTTTATTGCCAATGTTACAAATAGTTAGGTTGGTAGTTAGAATAAAGTGAAGAAGAGACTCACCCCTATTGTTTATATCCGTACTTCCCCAGATAGTATGATGAGCGTTCGTGTCTGCGCCAATAATCAGCTCTAGCTCGTCAGACATTGCTTCTTCTACTACTTCCCTGGAGAGAGCTGTCGGTACTACAGCTTCATAAGGAAAGTAACTGGAGACCATCCTGTATATGCGATTACCGATCTCCAGACTAGCAGCTGTTTGGTCTTTACCACTTAAATTAGTCAGGAGAAAAATACTTAGATCTTCCCTGGCCAGAATGCAGGTTCTTGGAGTGCCTTCACAGTTGGCCACAAGTAGTTGTCTTGATACCGCACACCCGTCCTCTTACTACATAGGGCTCCTGGATCAGGACGATGTCTACTGCAACTGTGGACAGGCGCAGCAATAGAGCCGCTGAGGCTGCTTTAGGGTGATGGAGGTTAATCTGTAGAATTCTTACCATCATTGGTAATCGAAAGATTGACATCCACCCTGAGAAGGGTGTTATCGAACTCTTCGTCCGTATCATGGAGGAGCATGTCCCCGCCAGATGCGTCAAAGAGTCCGGAGACTCCCCTCAGTGTCCGAAGTAGTGCGCTCAAAGAAGGACGTTACAGATTATGTTAGAGTTACCAGAAATAATGGCCGTGTGTACCTCCGCACTTCCAGAAAGTCTTGATCAACCACGGTCGACGACTCGCCTTCCGCAGTGGGAGCTATATCCTGCTTGTATACCTTCAAGACTATAGTCTCGAAACCCAGGATTTTTCTCTTCGGACATCGAGGTAATGAGCCATAATGGCTGATTGCACATGGCTCCATTTGTCCTTGAGGATGGATCCATCCTCACTACTTCTGTCTATAACAGCCATCACTAGACTCTCCTTCGCCACTTCATTGAAGGGCTTGGTGAGTTCCCTGGGGCCTTAGGGCCTCTTGCCTTTTTTGGTCATCAGGTGATCTTATTCTGTTGACTTTATTAGCCGTTAACACAGCTGAATTTGTGGCTCTTCCAGCCGACTCATTGGCTTTAGTACAGCTATGCCCACCGCTTGAACTCGCGAGTGAAAACAGCTTTTTGTGCTTTTAAATGTTTGGTATACCAACGCAATGTTAAGCGTAACCACAAATTAAATGTGGAAAGGCATTACAGGTCTTGCCATAAAAAATATTCCGATATTGTAGATGAGGAAAGAGCAATTTTAATTGCTAATTTGAAAAAAAAATTATTGAAGGAGAAGCAGGAAACTGCTTCATTAAATAATGAAAAATTATTTAGTTCGAATCAAAAACCATTTATAAAAAATTTTTTTAAATATTATTGAACGAAATTAAAAATAATAATATATCCAACTTACCAAACTTAAAACAAATCTTTCATGAACATGAAGAATTTAACAGAATGGAAGAATATTCAAAAATAAAAGAAACACTTTTGCAAAATTTTAGTTTCAGATTTAAAGACTTTGATGTTATCAAAACAAGCACAGATTTACACGACTACCCTCTTGTATGTAATATACAAGGATGAGCGCCCCAGTAGGTGAGTTGGTAGCGTACTCGCCTATGAGTTTGGGGGTCGTGGGTTCGATTCCCACCAGAGGCTCTGGTCTGTCGCTGCAAAAATTTAGCCATATGGTCTTTGTAACCCGGCCTTTCCCTGGACCTTATAATTAGAATATAAATTTACTTTGTATTGTAATTCATATAAATAAAATAAATAAAATAAAATAATGTAATATACAAGAACAAAAAATTTAGCTTCAGGAAGAATTTACACGAATGAAAGAAGATTTTCTAATTCCCTCAGAAAGTGGTGCACATTTCTGGAAGCAAAAAAAGATGATAAGTATCCTAAGCTCAAAAATTAAATATATAAATTATATTCTATGTTTGGGTCCACGTACAATTGTGAGTCAGCCTTTTCTACCATGAACATATTATTAAATAAATACCGACATATATTGACTGATAACCATGTTTCAGATCTCATTCGAATTTAAAATTATGAGAGTGAAATAGATATAGATGAACTAATGCGTTCCTCTTAAAATGTCGCTTTTGCACCACACTGTTTGCCGAAGTAACAATAAAAGAGCTTTTACGCATACCCAACACACTCGAACAAATCGCATACATTGACGTTGGGCATAGCGCATTTAGCCCAGGCAAGTGACTCTTTTTGTTTTTCAGTAAGATCCGCAACCTCAACAGCCTCCAACTTCGTCAGAACTCTGAGCGCTATCCGGTGCTCATTGTGCTTCCATTTTGACGGTGAGACATGACGTTTTCCCTTAACCGTACCACTTGTTGTGAGTAGTGGGGGAAATTTCCAACCTTTTTGGTGTCGTTGGCTTTAGCCAAGACCAAAGGACGGACGATTGGGGAACTCCGCTCCATCGGAACATGAAGACATCCCCGTCAAGTGAATTTATTTATTTTTTGTCTGTATTAGCCCGTAATAGGTACTACAATGTAGGCCTTCCAGACATTGTTCAGATTGAGAGATGCGATTGCGTAATCGGTTTCAACTATCGGCTCTGTGATAAACACGCCCGTTCACTATGACTGATCAGCAACGACTTACAGTCGGGTAAACCGGCTTACGAATCACCTCATCTTCAGTCAAAAAAAATATTCGTATATTTATTTATTTTTTGTTTCTTTACCCAGCGATAAATGAAACGAAGTACCGAGATTATAATCAATGACATCAGTATCACATTCTAAGCGAGCGATTTAAGTACTTAGAATTTTATACGTGCGTAATCTAATAAATATCGTCCACTTATTACAACTCCGATTACAATATAAGCGGTGAATATGCACAAAAAATAAAAATAAATAAAAAATTCCGTTAGAGCGGCTTTGGAAAAAACACATAAATAACAAGAAATATGTATGTATCACTATTGTTGATGTTAGATCAAAGTTCATCGCGCAACAAAGAGGTTGTTAACATTGTTGAAAATTGATAAATAAAATAATTGTTTTAAGTTAATAATACTCTACATGATGCGGTTTTCGGTAAGATTGGTTTACACTTTTTATATCCGTATTTATACTGATAAATTTCTATTTGGTGTTTGCAGATGCTGTCAAGGAAGTGCGTTTGACGATTGAAACATTAACAAAAATTTGCAGCAATGTTTTAAAAAACTCAAAAATAGATATTTTGCAAAAAAATGCAGAGATACAAAAAGCGTATTTAATATTTTTATCACAATTTTATCTTAAACCTGAAAATCTGAATCTCTGTTGTGATAGTGAGTATACACTTTAGTATGTGCCTTTTGTTTTTGTTGTGAAATGAATTTATCTGTTTTTATTTAAGTATTTTTTCAATCGTATTTAGGTTTTTTTCTCAATAAACAAATGATACATTTAAATGCATGTTTATTAGACTTTCAATTACAAAATCATCAGGATTAGTGGTACCATCTCATAACATTGCCTTACAAGTGCAAATCAAACTGTAATCGGCGTGCATTACATTCTAATTTGGCTGCATTTATTGAAGTGCCATCGGGCTTACTTATAGCGCACCTATGACACTCGGGTGTAAATGTAAGCAGAAACATAAGTGATAAAATCATCACTGATTGCTACTAAATATTGTTACATCAGCGATTAAATAATGGGTATTTTTACCGCTGGGTAAATTATTATCAATTTAAATTGCATTTAATAACTTTAAAGTATGCACTGGTATTTAAGTTATAAGCTGTTAACTGTTGGTGCAAAATAGTTCGTTTGTGTGAGAGGTACCAAAAGGGGCGTGCCAATGACGCCCATTTTTCACTGGACTGTAAGTCCTATAAAAGCATTACACTGTACAAATATTTAAATGCTCTGGTATTAAAGTTATAAGCAGTTAACTTTAGGTGCAAAATTGTACATTTGTGTGGGAGGTACCAAAAGGGACGTAGCAATAACGGCCACTTTTCACTGGACTCTAGGTGCTATAAAATCATACCAAATTTTAAGCCAATCTGTTATTCCTTTCGAGAGTTATCGTTAGCTCCAGACAGATGACTTAAAATCTCCTAAGACGGATTTCTGCCGAACATACTTAGGGTCTTAGGTCACTCCTTCGATGCGTTACACTTTTTGGTACGTAGCAAATGATATACAGCAATGGTAATAAATATACTACCACACGTCAATGTTGTTCTAAAAAGTCACATATGCGCAAAAATGCAACTTTGTTTCTTAATATTTCTTTATTTACCAACAAGATAAATTCCATCGGTTACATTGAACTTTTAAATGATGTCCTTTTTGGGCGATATTTATGAGTCGTCGATTATTTGTCAACAAGATTAAGCCCGAATACATAAAGCTAAAATTGTGACGGACTGGTTTAACGCCAAAAATATACCATTGTTGCGATGGCCTGCGTTAAGTATAGATCTAAATCCGATCGAAAACGTCCTGGGGAATATGTCAAATCAAATTTATGACAATTGGCGGCAATTTTTCAATCTGAGATACCTCCGAGCAGCGAAAAATAAAATTTGGAGTGGAATACCCACATCACTGCTTACAAACTTAATTGATTGCATGTCATAATGACTTAAAAAAGTAATTATGGTGTCTGGCGCTAATACTCATTATAAGACAAATTATGTTTTCTAAAAAAAATGTATTGTTTCGAAATTGTTTAGTCTAAATTAACTTGGAAGTATATTTTTTAGTTCTTTTCATTTTCTGAAGTTCTTTTCATTTTTCTTTTAAAATTCGGATAGTTTTTATAAATTAAAATGTCAACAAAGTTTTGCTTAGCAAATCATTTAAGAATAATTCTCCAATAAAAAGTTTTTACCAAAAACTAAAAACACAATTACATTGTCCTTTTTTATGTGGAAGTATATTTATTACCATGGGTGTATAAACCGACTTACGAATCCCCTCTCCTTCAGACACAAAAAATATTCGTAAATTTATTTATTTTAATTTGTATCCCCTCCCCTCCACCTGTAAGGTGAGAGAATACAAATTAAATTTGATGCTAGTAGTCAGTTTTCTGAGTTTTGCCCATGAAACGGAGCAGTATGCGTCGCATCAAAAACATTTTTGAGCTGTGTTATTAATATAAAGCAAATATTAAAAATACCTCTTTTCTGCCTTTTTCATTGAAAAATTAAAAATATTGTTTGAAAATTGCACCACGCAAAACCCTACAGGGGAAGTGTTAGAAAAAACTGCTGTGTTGTCAAAATTCGAAGGAAAAGTATATCTATGTATAATACCGGGAAATCTGTGCGAGAAAAACTCTAATTAAAGGGTTGCCACATACATATTTTAAAATATTATCATCACCATTTTTTGTGCGGATTTTTATATGACAAATAACCGACAATTTTGTATGTGATTGTATAAAAGGGTAACGCAATTAAACGGAACTCAATTAAACGGGGATTGCCCCATATAGGAACATAGTATGGAAATTTTTCATTAGACTGTTTTTGGTTCAATTAAGCGAGTAAATCAATTATGCGGGAATCAATTAAGTGAAAACTACTGTAGTGTTTATTACTATCTACCCAAATTATACCTATTCTCGGGCATCAGATTCTCGGTCTGTGCCCCGAATGACATGTACTCGGAAAAAACTGGCCGTGGACTTGCTCGTACTTGCATAAATAGCGAGAACCTCTGAGCCAACCGAACGACGACGTGATCTTGTTTGTTTACACAATATTGCAATGGCAAGCGGAACAGCGTTTCATCTCGCCGGATGTCAAAAACAATTGTCCGACGCCCGACTGCGAACAAAAAAATTGCTAATCAGTTGCCATTCTCTGGCACGTAAACACACAAATTCACATTCGCGAATTCTGTCAAACATACTTACATATATACATATTTACATACAATGCAAATTGAGAGATATTCATTCACATGACGCAATGCAAATACACAACTAGGCAAATTCAGCCAGACATTTAAATACATATCCGCTTACATTCATGCAGTAATACTTGTTTACACAGCCGTCGACTGAGAGAGAACCCCGGGAGGCATAGCGCCCTTGGACTTGTATTTTACCGTTTGCTGTTTGGAAAAGGCCAATTTCGCGTAGTCTTGTAAAGGTAAAACATATAGACAATTTATCTTTTTGTTGTTAAAAATTACTTTATTTTGGGATGGACACATCCGAATCGCAAATATACCAGTGCAGAAACTAAAAAACAATGCGAGCTACACAAAAAAAAAAAACTTGGTATTTACGAAGAACAAATGTGTAACAAAATTATGTAAACAAATTTTAATTTTATCCATATAACATTTTACATACACGGGGAAAAATAGCCGTTTTGGATATGTTTGAATCGAATGAAAGTATATTTGGAACACAAATTTTTAAATTTTATATATTTTTGAGCAAATACATTTTATTTTAAAATCAATAAAATTTATTGATTTATTATTATTATATTACAAAATAATATATGTATAATGTTTAGGAATTTCTCCGCCTACTTCTTATTTTCTTAAACATCTGTGACCGAGAAGCTTTCATACAAAAGAAAAATTTTCAAAATTGGTCCAGTAGTTTTAAGTGACACCGTTACAAAAAAATGTCTACGTTTTTATATAAAGGTTGGTCCAACCATAATGTACGATGTTAATTGTGAGTTACACCTTAACGTATATTATTATATTATATAGATTTTATTAAATTTCGGATATACATATGTACCCTGAAAAAAATCGTTTCTGTAGTATATTGCCCCAAACATATTCTGCTTGAAATATACAAATGTTTAGGGCACTCTCGAAATGTATTATATTTGGCACACACAAATATTATATATTCGGGAAGATGTTGTTATTTGGGAATATTATGTACGAAAAAATATTTGTTTACATTTAAGTATTCAGAAAATATATCGACACCCAATTTTTTATTAAAAATCGATTGTTGACATTTGTAATGCATATATGTACATATATTTATAGTCATTAGCATTAAAAAAATTCTTAGGTAATATGTTCAATAAGAATTATTCTAAGACCAAACTATAGTGTCTACCCTGTTTGTTTTTGAGTAAAAATTCACTTCCGTAAATTAATGTTTAACTTAAATTGTTTATTAAGACACTCCGAATAAAAATGTTGGACACATCTGTATTTAAATATTATATTAATTGTATTAATTTAAATAATATATTAATTGTTTGGATAGTGCCGAGACAATTTCGAACTGGGACTACTTTGCATGCGTAACTTACAACAAAGTTGAAGCTGTGAGCTGTACAATGTGAATATAGTGCTAAGATGTACTTTTCTTGGATATATCGATACCTCCATTCTAAAACATGCTATTGCACATATTTTACAGAAATCACTGTCTTGAATCGCGGAGTACGCCAACAATTTATATTTATGTAACTAAGAAAGTTGGAATTTAAAACTTCTTTGCCCAGTCACTGGAAAACTATAATTATCTAGAGGAATCCAGATTTTTTATTACGATGGTCTATATAGTCGATGTTCTCCGAAGCTGACTTGTTCACGAATAAACGTAGATCATATGGTGTTACTACGTTTGGGTTACTGGAAGCTGTAGAGTTTTATGTGGTTGGCTTTTCCATATGATCATCATTCGTTTCGCCGGTTAAATTACATCTCTGTGGAGAAAAATAATAGACGCAAGATAATTCCACTGAACTTTCGGCAACGGCAGAAGGGAAGAACTTCGTTCTTTCAAGTAAACTAAAACTTTTCTAGCAATAACTTAACAAAATTAAGAAATATCTATTAACTTTTCTTACATGATATTATGTTTCAATAGTGTTGCATGTAACACCTTAAACCAAATAATAATTAATATAATACCATACACTGAGAAACAAATATTTATCAAAAAATCAGGAAGTGGCGCTAAAGAGAAACAAATGCTTTACATTCAATGTTTTTTAAGTAAAGTCGTCTAGTTTTAGGGAAATGTTTTTTATTTATAATGAAGAATATATTTACTTGAACGAATTTCTATCTTTAGCGCCAAATTAAAGGCATTGTTTTTAATTTCTGTATATTGTTTTTTAAGTGTAGAGCACAAAGAACACTTACCTGAATCATTAAGAATATTCAGAAAAATTCATTGTAGATAGAGTGATAATCATTTCGAACGTTAAGGTATTTCGTTTTTCACACACGCATAAGGGTAATTCCAAAGCAAATGAATCAAAAAACACACATTTTAACAAGTAAGAAAGTTCAGTCGGGTAAACCGACTTCTGAATTCCCATCACCTTTAGTCCCAAAAAAATATTCGTAAATGTATTTATTTCTTTGTTTTAATTAAATTATTATTATTTAAATTGCATTTAATAACTTTAATGTGTGTACTGGTATTAAAGTTAAAATCTCTTAACTTTTGGTACAAAATGGTCCATTTGTGTAGGAGGTACCAAAAGGGTCGTGCCAATAACGCCCCATTTTCTCTGGACTCTAGGTACTAAAAAAGCATTACCCTGTACAAAATTTCAAGCATTTGTATGAACTAATATTAATGCCATAAGCAGTTAACTTTTGGTGCAAAATGATCCATTCGTGTGGGAGGTAGCAAAAAGGGAGAGGCCACTTCGCCCATTTTCCTTGAAGTATTAGCGACTGACAAACTAATACTATGTGTGAAATTTCAGAAGATTCGAGTAAGTAGTATAGAAGGTATTAAATAATCAATATTTCACTAAAAGTTAACTCTTTGTGGGGGAGGTACTAGAAGAAGTGGACCAATATGGCCCATCTTCGAACTTAGCCGGAGATAGAGAAAAATATTACCGCATACCAAATTTGAGAGTTATCGTGCGCACCAGCCAGCAGACAGACACACAGACAGAAGGACGGACATTGCTCAAATGACTTAAAATGCCCAAAACGGATTTCCGCCGAACATACTTAGAGTCTTAGGTCACTCCTTCGATGTGTTACACTTTTGGATCGTAGCATATGATATATACCCTCCTCTCTAAAGTGAGGATAAAAAGACCCCTTTTGATTTGATTTAAAATTGGCACAGTGATTTTACAAATGTTTACGAATTTTGTGACCTTTGTAGTTTTTCAACATTCATTGTAGTTTTTGTGGTACAGAGTCCCAAAGATACCTATACATACTTATCCATCAATGCTGCAGAATGAAAGATTTATGTCCTTTAGGTAGTTTGAACCTTTAGTACCCAAAAAATCAAGGATATTAATTGATTCTTTTTCAGGATTAAGGATATATTCCATATTTTCACATCCTTCCACCAAAAGAACATAAATATTTCATTACGCTACATTGGAGAGGAGTAGCAGAGCTTTTCATGGTGTTAATATCTTCAAAATACGAGGCGCGGATAAGAAGATTTGGCTAATTTACCAATAATTTTTTGAGCTGGTCTAACTGCTTTGGGATTACCCATACATATATTATAAACATAAGACGTATGTACATTGAGATATAATATACATATATTGAAAATTTTTCTATTTATTCCAAGTCATCATGTGTCGTCAACCCACAAAGCAATGTATCATTATGTATGATTTTACGATTTTATTATAAAGGAATTTTACGAACATTTAAAATTTCGGAAATAACGTTGAATTGAACTGGTGTTAAAATAAGGTAGTTTCTGAATACTTAAATCTAAATAAATATTTGTTTCGTAAATAATAGTCTAAAATAACAAATATTAGTACGGAAACAAAGTTTTATTTTGAACATCATCTTCCCAAATATATAATAATAGCTGGACCCGGTCCACTTCGTTGGCCCAGGCTTTAGATTTCCGGTCCCATCCATTTTGAAACTAATCACGTAGACTGCCGCAAAATACATATACACACAATTACAGCACTCTCGCTGACAAATTGTGCAAGATATCTCAATTTAAAAGCTTTGATTACATGGGCGGGGTCACGTCCTTTAGTGCGATCCCGCCCATTTTTACACCAATTAAGTAGCTTGCCACCAGAAACATACACAAAATTACAGCACTCTCGCTAACAAATTGTGCACGATATCTCAATTTCAAAATTTGGGTTATAAGGGCGGGGCCACGCCAATTGGTCCGATCGTGCCCAGTTTTGGACCAATCACGTAGACTGCCCCAAGATATATATGCACAAAATTACAGCACTCTCGCTAACAAATTGTGCAAGATATCTCAATTTCAAAATGTTGTTTATATGGGCTGGACCACGCCCATTTGTCCGATCCCGCCCATTTTTGGACCAATCTCGTAGAATGCCACCAGATACATATAAACAAAATTACAGAACTCTCGCTAATAAATTGTGCAAAATATTTCAATTTCAAAATTTGGCGTATATGGGCAGGGCCACGACCCTTTGTCCGATTCCGCCCACTGAATGAATACACACACAAATTCAGCACTCTAGCTAAAAATTGTCCACGCCCACTTGATATATCGAAATTTCAAGTACCATATTTGGATCACCCCCTACACATATACATTTTATGAAAATTTCAAGAAGATCGGTTCAGCCGTTTAGGCGTCTATACGGAACAAACAAACAGACACTCTCTTATATACATTTATACTAGCTGGACCCGGTCCACTTTGTTGCCCCAGATTAAGATTTCCGATCCCGTCCATTTTTGAACCAATCACGAATCCTGTCACCAAATACATATACATAAAATAACAGCACGCTCGCTAACAAATTGTGCACGATATCTCAATTTCAAAATGTGGCTTACATGGCGGGGCCACACTCATTAGTCTGACCCCGCCCATTTTTTAACTAATCACGTAGACTGCCACCAGATACATATAAACAGAATTACAGTACTATCACCACTAAATTGTGCAATATAGCTCAAATTTGGGTTATATGGGCGGGGCCACGCCCTTTGGCCTGATCCCGCTCATTTTTAGACCAATCACATAGGCTTCCACCAGACACATATACACAAAATTACAGCACTCTCGCTAACAAATTGTGCAAGATTTCTTAATCACGTAGACTACCACCAGATACATATGCAAAAAATTACAGCACTCTCGCTAAAAAATTTTCCAAGATATCTCAATTCAAAAATTTTACTTAAATGGGCGGGGCCACGCCCATTGGTCCGATCCCGCCCATTTTTAACTAATCACGTAGACTACCTCCAGATACATATACACTGAATTACAAAACTCTCTCTAACATATTGTGAAAAATATCTAAATTTAAAAATTTGGCTTATATGGGCGGTGCTACGCCCATTGGTCCGTTTCCGCCCATTTTTGAACCAATTACGTAGACTACCACCAGATACATATGCAAAATTACAGCACTCTCACAAAAAAAATGAGCAAGATACATCAATTTCAAAACGTGGCTCATATGGGCGGGGTCACTACCATTGGTGCAATCCATCCAATTTTTTTACCAATCACGTAGCCTGTCACCAGATAAAAATACACAAAATTACAGCAATCTCGCTAACAAATTCTGGTAGATATCTCAATTTCAAAATTTTACCTATATGGGCGGGGCCACGCCCATTGTTCCGATCCCGCCCATTTTTGAACCAATCACGTAGACTGCTAGCAGATACATATACGCAAAATTTCGGCACTCTCGCTAAAAAATTGTGTAAGATATTTTAATTTCAAAATTTGTCCTATATGAGCGGGGCCACGCCCTGTGGTCCGATGCCGCCCATTTTTGGACCAATCATACAGACTGCTACCAGATATATATACGCAAAATTTCAGCACTCTCGCTAACAAATTGTGTAAGATATCTCAATTTCAAAATTAGGCCCATGAATAATTTGAGGGTTTTCCATTGCCCAGAACCGACTATTCTGTTAATTCACATATCCATTCAAATGAAAATGTGCCTCGTCACTCATTATGATTTTTTCATGAAAATCGGGTTTGTCATGTTCTAACGATTAAAAAAAGTTGGTTTATCCAATATTTTTCCATAATAAATTTGCCACGTCTCTACTTTACGACTGCCAAATATTAACTGTCAAGACTAATGTTTACCAAAATGGCGGCAAAACAAAGTAGTATACCTTCCCGGCGGACACCCTGTATTTAATATTAGGGTAACGCTTTTATACGACTTACACTGAAAAAAATCATCTTCAATCTGATGAATTCCTACCTTGGTTTGATGAAACTTTTCTTTGTTTTTCAACCTACCATTCTTTCATTGGCTTGATGTAAAGCGTTTCATCAACAGTTCTCGAAAAATTACATTGATTCAATTAGGGTCTGACATCAGTTTGAAGTACATATCACATTAATTTACGTCAAATTTTCTTTGAATTGAAGTAAATAATTCCTTCTTTTCATGAAAAACGTAGTTAATGTTATTTTTACATCAATTCGAAGCAAAATGTACATCGATAATATGAAAAACTTCATTGACTTGATGCACTTTTTACTTTAAATTATATCAAAATTTCATTGAACTGTAGCAAACTATGTTATAAATTATTCAAATAATTATATAAATTAATGTAATTATTACATCAATCAAATGCATATAATTCATTGTATCTATGTAAAATCGCTATAAAAAAAACAATACTATACAAACAAAAAACATTTTTGAGGCGAAAGGCAGAAACAAATTTAGCATATTTTGGCACAAAAGAAAACACAATTAATTATCTGAATCGTTGAACAAAATCTTCGTGTACAGCAACCACCATTTGTGTGGCTGTGTGTTTCGTGCGTTTGTTAGGCTGACCACATACTGAAGCAGTTCAATTCGGAAATTGCTCAAAGTCACAACATATGTTGTGGCATTGTTTTAGGGGATATATTAAAGTATGGACCGTTGGGGGCTATATTAAAGTATGAACCGATATGTCTGATTTTTACTAGGCACGATTGAATGTAATACACAGTAAAAATATTTAAATTTCAGCATGGTCGGTTAAAAAATGCGTTCTCTAGTGCGTAAATATGTCTTATCGAAAGGGACCTTCGTATGGGGGCTATATCAAAGTCTGGACCGATATGCCCCATTTTTAATAGGGATCGTCCCTGGGTTAAGAAATAACACTGTACCAATTTTCATTAAGATTGCTTCATATTTGCGACCAGTGGTGTCGATTATAAAAAAGAACGGAACGCTAAACGTAGTGATACTCTTGGTGTTCTGTTCAAACGAACAGTATCACTACGTCGTAGTGATACTGTCCTATGAACCGTACGTTATCGTAGTGATACCGTTCCTCGTGTTCTAAGAACGGTACGTTATCGTAGTGGTACCGTTCGCGAACAGTAACGCTAAAAAATGTTTAGTGTATTCTGTTCTTTTGTAAGGGTTGCGAATGGAACGGTACAGAATGCTAAAGAACCGTTCCTTAGTGTTTTTTCCGAACTCTGATTTAAACATTATTAGTTCCCGATGAAGTTTGGTGTTTGTGTTCTTGTCTTATTCGAGTGTGGTGTTTCCAGATTGGGCATCCTACATTTCGCAGTATGGCATCTCATTTTTGTAGAGATTGTTGTCAATTCTTGTGAATTAACGGAAAGAAGAAGAACAAAAATATTAATATAGTGGAAACAATTGAACATAGAATAGTAAACTTATGTTTTGTAAATACATTTCACGAATTTTTTGTCTGTTTCGCACTGTTCTTTCTTCACAACTCGTGACAAAATAACATTGGATGTTACCAAAAGCATTTTTGACTAAACACCATTTTTTGAGTGTCATCATTAAGTTTTTTCTGTTAACCTGAAAAAAAAATATCGTGGCATCCGCTGAACATGTACACTTGTCGAAGTCTCATCGACGACTAAAGAATATCCCAGCAAAATCTTGGTAAGTACCTGTCATTATTCCCTGCATTATAAAATAATGACATCTCATTATTCGCTGCATTACTTTCGGCTTATTAATAATGACTTACCAATAATAACAGAAATAAGTTTTGTTTTAAAATCATTTTGGCAAATTTTAATTTTGGCTATATGTTATTGATTTATTTATTTTCCAACATGTTTTTAAATAATACGTGCATATTTGAATGAAAATACAATAAATATTTACGTATATCATACGATTACAGACGATTGATTTTTTACATGGGGGTTTGGGTTCAGAAATTCGAATCTGGCATGTGGAAACTGTTTGCTTTGAGAAATACGCGCGACAATATGCAAAAAATCAATTTAAATGGCCATCTCTACATATCTACTACTTATTTTATAACTTATTGGTAATGCATTATTTAAGTACATAAAATCGTCAAAATATAAGCACATATTTATGTGGTGTGCCTATGCTACAAATAAGTACTTATTATGCTACTTTATTGTATGTTTTTGGGAAGTACTTTCTTCCAATGACATCCCCATGTTAAAATACTCGTAATGAGAAAAGTGGCTAAATAATAAGTACTTACCATTATCGAACTTTGCTTACTCGTCGGATTATTTGGTAATGAGAAATAAATTTGATACTTTAGTACTTTTTTGGTACTTTTCAGACCCTCAAAGTACAGTGATACTCCCGCGACACATTTGATACTTTTCTATCAAACATGTCTTTGCAAGAAAATAATATACACTTTTTCAAAAAAGTTATATAACTTTCTTTCGACAGGGCTCGACAGCTACGCAACGACATGAAATATGTTTGGCTCTTTACAACAAAATTCAGTTTCTTTTTATTGTGTATGAAAACGCGCCTTTCCAGTTTCAAAAGTGAAAAAATTGCGATTTGAAAATTATGCATTTTTAACGAAATTAAAAACCTATAAGAAAGTTTAAAGGCACGTAGGTTATAAAACGTGGCATCTACACTAAAAACTCAAATTCGTCTAAAACCATCACGTGGGGTATAATCGTATATCAAAACGTGAAGGCATTCTAACAAGGAGCGATAATGGATAAAACAAGTAAGAAAGTTCAGTCGGGTAAACCGACTTATGAATCCCCCTCACCCTGAGTCCCAAAAAAATATTCGTAAATTTATTTATTTTATTAAATTTATTTATTATCAATTTAAATTGAATTTAATAACTTTCAAGTATGTACTGGTTAAAGTTAAAGTTAAAAGCTGTTTAGAAGCTGTTTTGTAGAAAATGGTCCATTTGTGAGGGAGGTACCAAAAGGGGCGTGCCAATAATGCCCACTTTCCTCTTGACTGTAGGTACTATAAAAGCATTATACTGTACAAAATGTCAAGTATTTGTATGCACTGATATTAAAGCCATAAGCAGTTAACTTTTGCTGCAAAATGCTCAATTTGTGTGGGAGGTACCAAAAAGGGAGTGGCTACTCCGCCCATTTTTCTTGGCATGTTAGCGACTAACAAACTAATGCTATGTGTGATATTTCAGAAGATTCGAGAGTTATCGTGCGCACCAGCCAGCAGACAGACAGACGGACGCACATTGTTCAAATGACTTAAAATTACCTAAAACGGATTGCCGCCAAACATACATACGGTCTTAGGTCACTCCTTCTATGTGTTACACTTTTGGCTCGTAGCAAATAATATATACCCTCCTCTCTAAGGTGAGGGGATAATAAAATGTTAAGTCAATTAATTTTATATTAAAACTGTACCGACATCAATCATTTTTTTCTACAAATGATTTTATGCAAATTTATGTATAACCGTTTGGTTTAGTGTGTCAAAGCAAACATGAACATAAACATACGGAATACACATTTATGTGATGAAAGATTGATGTAAGAAATTTCATTATTATGATGTAGTACACAATTTAAATGAAATTGGCGGTCGTCAAATTGAAGAAGGTATTCACTAAATCAATGGAATAATTACATCAATTCAATGAAAAACAATTGAAGACACATTTTCATTATTTTGGAGTACCATTTTATTTTCAGTGTACAGTCCAGTGAAAAATGGTCGTCATTGGCACTCCCGTTTTGGTACTTCCCGCACAAATTGACTATTTTGCAACACAAGTTAACAGTTTATAACACTAATATGAGGTCGTGATTTTAATTTATTAAATTCAATTTAAATCGATAATAATTTAAACCAAAAATAAATAAATTTAGCAATATTTTTTGGGGGGATTCGTAAGTCGGCTTACCCGCGAGTTACTAAAATAAGATTTTCTAACTTAGATTACTAGCAATAACTCATTTTTGTCATTATTTTGTTAGTCGTTATTTATTTACCGAAAGTAATACTGGCGATAATGATATATAATTACCTGGTAATAACATGTACTTACCAAGATTTTGCTGGGTTATTATTGGTGAACTATCGGAAGTCCCAAGGACAAGTTTTTGAAACAGGTGCAAATATTGTTGAAGTTTATATATCCAGTCTGGTGCCCGGACTTAATGCCAATGGATATAATGCCCAAAATTTTTGTTGGGCCTTATGACCTCCTTGGGGGGTTTCATAAAGCCCAATTTTTTTTGGGCTTTATGTCCTAACTCATAGAGGTAAATTTACGAATATTTTTTTGGGACTCAGGGTGAGGGGGATTCATAAGTCGGTTTACCCGACTGAACTTTCTTACTTGTTTTATCCATTATCGCTCCTTGTTAGAATGCCTTCACGTTTTGATATACGATTATACCCCACGTGATGGTTCTAGACGAATTTGAGTTTTTAGTGTAGATGCCACGTTTTACAACCTACGTCTCTTTAAACTTTCTTATAGGTTTTTAATTTCGTTAAAAATGTAAAATTTTCAAATCGCAATTTTTTCACTTTTGAAACTGGAAAGGCGCGTTTTCATACACAATAAAAAGAAACTGAATTTTGTTGTAATACAAGAGCCAAACATATTTCATGTCGTTGCGTAGCTGTCGAGCCCTGTCGAAAGATCATGTATACGACTTATATAACTTTTTTGAAAAAGTGTATATTATTTTCTTGCAAAGACATGTTTGATAAAAAAGTATCAAATGTGTCGCGGGAGTATCACGGTACTTTGAGGGTCTGAAAAGTACCAAAAAAGTACTAAAGTATCAAATTTATCATCCCTGATCCACCACCTCACACATCCCAGCAAAATTTCTCATTACCAAATAATCCGACGAGTAAGCAAAGTTCGATAATGGTAAGTACTTATTATTTAGCCACTTTTCTCATTACGAGTATTTTAACATGGGGATGTCATTGGAAGAAAGTACTTCACAAAAACATACCATAAAGTAGCATAATAAGTACTTATTTGTAGCATAGGCACACCACATAAATATGTGCTTATATTTTGACGATTTTATGTACTTAAATAATGCATTACCAATAAGTTATAAAATAAGTAGTAGATATGTAGAGATGGCCATTTAAATTGATTTTTTGCATATTGTCGCGCGTATTTCTCAAAGCAAACAGTTTCCACATGCCAGATTCGAATTTCTGAACCCAAACCCCCATGTACAAAATCAATCGTCTGTAATCGTATGATATACGTAAATATTTATTGTATTTTCATTCAAATATGCACGTATTATTTAAAAACATGTTGAAAAATAAATAAATCAATAACATATAGCCAAAATTAAAATTTGCCAAAATGATTTTAAAACAAAACTTATTTCTGTTATTATTGGTAAGTCATTATTAATAAGCCGAAAGTAAAGCAGCGAATAATGAGATGACATTATTTGGTAATGCAGGGAATAATGACAGGTACTTACCAAGATTTTGCTGGGATATTCTTATGCTCTTTTCTTTAATCGTCGCGCGCGATTTTAAGATGCAAATTGATGCAGGTTGTCTGCGCAGATACCAATGCACGGTAATTTTTGGGACTTCCTTCAGGTAATTAAACAAGAGGAGTTCCAGAAACATACGTAATTGACGGTATCCTCAAAATCTCAGAGTCACCAAAAAAGAGAATAAAAGATCGCAGTGAACATATACAAATATTATCAGCAAAACTCAGATTAAAGGAAATTACTACAAAACGCTTTCTGCAGTTAATGACTAACAAATTGAATAACCTTTCGCCAACAATTTTGGAAAATACCAGCGCAGCTATAATAGACGAGCCGGACTCTTCAGACGAAGAAAGTGCTGCAACTTCCAGTGATAGTGTGTTATGCGAGATCTGCTTCAAAAATAAGAAGAACACTTTAATGAAGCCTTGCAAGCACGCAAAAATTTGTCAAAAATGAAGAAATTCAGAAAAATCACGAAGAAAAGGGGACCCTTACATTATGCCCATTTTGTAGGCAAATTGTAGGGGCTGTTGAAGAAATTTTTATTTAAAGCGTTCTTATCTTATTATTATTTCTTAGAATTTCTTTTCGTTACTATATCTACTATTTTTAAGGGTTATGTTCCTTGTTAATATACAAATTTATATGGACTTTTTTTCAAATTATACAATAAATAAATGAAGCTATGAATTACCAACATGTTGTACTTAAACTCTAAAAAATGGTCATAAAGCCCATTGGTTTTATGACCGCCACCAGAGCGGACATAACGCCCAAAAAAATAATGGGCTTTATGACACCCCAAGCATAGGACATAAAGCCCAAAAATTTGTTTCGGCGTTATGTCCATTGGCATTAAGTCCGGGCACCATCCAGTCTTTCGTCCGCTTTTCACATCGGTTTATTTCATATTCATAGGATAGGTTTTTCAAGTTCAGTCGTAAACCGAGTAATGAATCCCCCCACCTTGAGTCTAAAATAATATTAGTAAATTTATTTATTTCTTGTTTTATTTAAGTTATTACCACTTTGAATTGCATGTACTACTACACGTAAAGAAAAAAAACAATTCAGCGTCGTTTATCGCAAAAATTTTTCTTTGTCTCAAACGCTCTACTTTTCCCGTAACGGTTGAAATATTTGCGGTGAATGCAAAAGTTTATCGTAAACGTAGTTTCTCTTGCTGTAAACGAACATTCTGTCATTCCAAAATTTTCGTAAGATACTTTTATGGTAAACGAAAACCGTTTACGGAACCATATTGTATTTAAACATGATTGAATATATTAAAGAGAGTTGAGAGAACAAAGAGCGAAACTGGTTTTCATTTTGTGAGAGTGCGGTTTTATAACTTCATTATTATTTATATGACGAATAATATGTACGAAGTATGTGTACAGAACAAAAAGCGACGTTGCAACGTTTCTGCAAAAAGGTGGAGATGTGTGTGTACTAGGCCGGGTCGATTTGTGGGGAGGCAAAAAAAGTCGCCATTGCTCAGTGAAAATCGTATCCTAGGGATCAAACTAAGAAACTTTGCCGAAGGAACCATACCTCTAAAACGAATTCTGATGTCCCGGAATTTGGGTCGAACTTTTGGGTAAGGGCAAATTTTGAAAAATCTCACTTTGACCCATTTAGAGTGCTCCAATCGAGTCCAAATGTATGACCGACCCCCACTAACTTTGGAGGCCCGACCCACCCATGCCAGTGGCACACCCCCTGGGGGTTCCATACATTTGGACTCGATTGGAGCACTCTAAATGGGTCAAAGTGGGATTTTTCCGGGACATCAGAATTCGTTTTAGAGGTATGGTTCCTTCGGCAAAGTTTCTTATTTTGATCCCTAGAATACGATTTTCACTGAGCAATGGGCGATTTTTAAATCGACCCGCCCTAGTGTGTACAAAACACAAAAAGAAACGTTGCAGCGTTGCATACATGTTTGTCCGCGTTGCTTTATTAACAGACGGTGGTGGAAATTTATTTATCTGCATCCCTACCTCCGCAATGTTATACAATATTTCGCAATCGTACTCAGCATGCGTAAAGTCGTATGCTGGTGGGCCTTTAGTTTTGTACTGGCGCTTGTGGTTTTCGGTTTTTGTGCGCGTGTGTGGCAAAATTAGAAATATTTTTATCAGTGAACTCAATATGATTTCATTAAAAGAATCAATTAAATCAAAGAATCTAAATTATCGGAGGTGCAATATCTCGCAAACATACTGCGGACTCCAATTTAATGTTATAGGTAAATGAAGTGAAGACATGTGGGGAATAACCAGCTAGTTAATAGCAAAAAAATGGATCGAGCACTGCATGAAAATATTGATTACTTTGTGGAAAGCCGGAATAACAAAAACAATAGATTTTAACAGAAACTGAGACCATCTATTGCTTTTGTTAACGACTAACTGGTTATTTTTCCACACGCCTTAAATTGTGAACAAGCAAATTAAAATCATTAACAATCAATTATCACACGTTTAGGTACTGGAGCTGCTAATGGTAATTGTGAAATAAATTTATTCAGGCACAATACAACTGGATACTTCTGGAAACTGCTGGTATTTTCAATACTAAACAGTTAAACTTTGTTTTTTAATGACACTATGCAACACTATTTTTCACCCGAAGTTTTTCATGTTATTACCTGATGTAGTTTAGTATTCCATTCATGGACGTGGAAACTTTTGAATTGTCAGCATTTGGGTCAGAATATTGACCTATAAAATTCACTTTTGACTAAAAAGTTTGATATATGGTAAGATAACATCTCGCTTTGATCCATACAATGGACTACTAAATTTTTAATATGTTCTAACATACATGCTTTCTTATTTACAGTTTGTCTACAACTCAATTAGAAGATAGCAGCCAAATAATAGCAGAGGTGTTTGTCGGGGAGCTCCCGGGTACATTTTACTAAAAATTTTGAAATTTTTTATTATAAACACTACTTTATAAAACATATTAAATATCATGATGCAATCAAATTATTCTTTTGCGACAATCGTTTTCTCATTTATTGTTAAACTGACAAACACAATAAGTCCAGATTCAAACTCGGCAACTTTTTCCAAGCAAGTGTCAAAGTTTATTGGGGAGAGAGGCAGGCGGAAAGACTAACCGTTTGCACCAAACGTTTCACAGGGTTTGTAATGAATATAAACCATTTACGATAAGTATACTAACCGTTTGCTATAAACGTTTCTTTGGGGTTTGGGATAAACATAAATCGTTTGCGACAAACATACACCACAAACGAAATTCGGTTGTCTAATTTTTCGTTTGGTTGTAACGAATTTTTTCGTAGCGTGTATGTGTAGAAGTTCAGAGTATTCAAATAAGTAGTATAGAAGTTATTAAATAATCAATATTTCACTAAATGTTAACCCTTTGTGGGGGAGGTACTAGAAGGAGTGGATCAATATGGCCCATCTTCGAACTTAGCCGGAGATAGAAGAAAATATTACCACATACCAAATTTGAAGTCAATCGGTTACTCCTTTCGAGAGTTATCGTGCGCACCAGCCAGCAAACAGACAGACGGACGGACATTGATCATTCGACTTAAAATGAGCCAAAACGGATATCCGCCGAACATACTTAGGGTCTTAGGTCACTCCTTCGATGTATTGCACTTTTGGTTCATAGCAAATGATATATACCCTCCTCTCTAAGGTGAGGGGATAAAAAGCACAAAAAACGCAAAATATGCGGATATTCGAATATTATATTATTTATTTATTTATTATTATTTACTACTTTCTGTTAATATTTTATCTATTATTATATATTAATTAATTATAATTACAAATAAATTAGAAAAATCGATCATTCCATGTCAAACCGAACACTTTTTTACATCACCATCTCCGATTTCGATGAAACTTTGTAGGATAACTCAACTCTATAAAATATTTGATTTGTAGAAGACGAAAAAAAAACCGAAATTTTTTTGCAAAAGATATGGCCAATTGAAAATAGGTAAAATCAGGAAAAACGTGCCGAGGTAGGAACATTGAAAGTGGTGTAGTGAGAAAACGCATGGCCAGAATTCAAAGAATGAAGGCTTATTTTAAAGGTAATTGCAATTACTATTCATCTGCGGCTTTGGCTACTGACCGCTACTGACCAAATTTGAACATTTAGTTTTATTTTTCTCCTTCTTTTGTGTTTTTCACCATGAAAACACCAACCTAAAAATTCAGAAAAAATATAGGCATATTCCTTGATCGATTCTAAACAAACCCTGAAAATTTCAGCGTGAAGAAATAACGGGTTATATTTTTAAAAAAACATTTACTAAATGTAGTCGCCCGAAAAAAGTATTTTTTGAACGAGTGTTCAAACAATAACATCCACACACGTCGTTCAAAAGTAGTGCTTTCGGTCGAACAGTTAGCTAAAGACGCAAATTAAAAGTTAGAAGTTTTATTAGTGTCTTGAAGAAACAAAAACGTAATGTAAAAACTCTAGTGTAAACAAAAATTATGGGATATATTTATTAATGGAGATAAAAAAATAACAGTATTTATTTGTAGCTAAAACAGGAAAAAAATAATAAATATTTCAATATACATGTAACAAAATTGTTATACAAAATCTAGCTTTAGTAGTAAGGAAAGTAACTATAGTTCACAAATATTTGTAGTGATCGCATCAGTACCGAGTGATGTAATTTGAACAGTTATTTGTTTGTTTTCTGTTGGAACGAATGAATGATAACCTAATGTACCACGGATAGTCGTAGCCTTACTAAATCGTTCTTGAAGTTTAATATTATTGTCATTATATTGTTCTATAGTAAAGAATTCAGTATTTACATTTTTCACATTGTGTTTTACCCAGGAAAAGAAAATGTAATGAGTATTAATAGGACTATTAATATTTGTTAAACTTGCTCGGGCAGCTAATCTTTTAATTGTTCCTCCTAGACCGTCGCAGGGTCCCTTTCCGTGGGATGTTGCAAAAAAATGCCATTCCGCTTTAACACCAAAATCATTTTCATGAAAGACAAGATTTGAAAATTTTTTTTTGTTTTTGTATTGCGCACTTGCTCCATCAGAGAAATAAAAGATTTTTTCCACTTTGCCCAAAGAGTTCTTTAGAAATGAGATAAGGCCATTCTGAAACAAATTAACAGCTACGGTGTCATGCTTCAAACATTCAGATATTGCGACGTAGTTAGTAAACTTTTCTTCTCCATTTTCTTGGTAATAAATTGCCATTGGGTGAATTGTGACTTGGTCATTATTCCAATGAGCTCCTTGAATTGAATCTTGTATAACAAAAGCATAGTTTTCCGAAAAATCTGACATAACTACGCATTCGCCTGGATGCAATTCCTTTTTCTTCTTATTAAAAAACATATGTTGTTCCTTCGCAACATAGGAATGTGTCAGCAAACGACGCAGCTTTTCGGAGAATTTGTCAAAAAAATCGTCCGTACTTGATTGCAAAGTTTCAAGTGCACATCGATCAGTAGTGACCCATTGCTTATATGAAATTGAATCAATCATTTTTTCATGAAAAATTTGTTTTAGCTGTTCAATTAAGTTGTCACAACCAGGACACAATTCACATCGCCGAAGATAACAATCATGTGTTGGGGGGTTGCAAATTATTTTTGAGAGACAGTCATTATAAGTTACAATTTGTAGGTTATCAGATGTTAGTCTTGAAAGAGATGATCCGTCAATCATTAGTTTTACGTTTTGGTGAATAGAGCACACACAAACGGAATGGGTTCCAGTTGCCCCCGGTAGAATACAGTATTTCGGTCGCAATTCTGCGAACATAGAGAATTGTATTTTTGCCTCTGGGTGTTTTTCTTTAAATAACACATGGACTTCCTTTAAGTTGCACAGTACCAGTCTTTTTTGAACAGTTTCATTTCCAATTTTAACGCAGTCTTTTTTTCCGGGCATAACTCTGCTTATTTCCTGTGATCCATAAAACTCAATTACTTTGTTTACAATTTCATCTGTAAGGTGTTTTCCCGGCTTTGGGTTGGGAGAAGCAAGAAAACCCTTTTCCTTCACAACATTCTTAGCCACAGAAATCATGTGCCTCGTTGCACCGCTGAAATTTCTTTGAATTTGACTGTACGACCAGTCCGCGAATAATGTCAAAATTTTAATTTGTAACTCTCTATTAAATGTTGTTTTATATGTTTCTTTTAATTTTGATATAATATCATCCCCCTCATTTACACTTTCAGATGAATCAAATAATTTCTTTATAATGAGACTATTTATTTTTCGTTTTTTGTTAGCGACATATTTTTTTTGCACAATTTTTCTTTTGTGGATAGGTGAATCCCCAAACAGCAACAATGATTCATTTAATTTGGAAATTTTTAATGATGCTTCTGATGAAATACTGCTATCGGATGAGTACGCGTTATTTGCTTCAGGGATTAGGGTTAAACTTCTCATTGAATCACTTTCACAATCATGTAGTGGCATTTTGTTCATTCTTAACCGGCAACTATTACAAATTCTTATTTTTCCGCTCGATGTATTTATCCAACGTAAACATTTTATAGGCTTCTTTCCATGTTTTGCAATTTTAAATGGATTGCAGCAGGTATCGTTACGCGGCCTCATAGCGAAATCGGGAGTTATCGCGAAAATCACAGAATTGTTAAAAAAAATATATACAAATCTGAACTGTTATTTATAATAAGAAGCGAAGGCACAAACTTTTTCGTATATTGTCATTGACATTTATTGATGGATGGTTTACAGCTAGCTGTTCGACCGAAAACACTACTTTTGAACACTCGTTCAAAAAATACTTTTTTCGGGCGACTACATTTAGTAAATGTTTTTTTTTTAATATAACCCGTTATTTCTCCACGCTGAAATTTTCAGGGTTTGTTTAGAATCGATCAAGGAATGTGCCTATATTTTTTCTGAATTTTTAGGTTGGTGTTTTCATGGTGAAAAACACAAAAGAAGGAGAACAATAAAACTAAATGTTCAAATTTGGTCAGTAGCGGTCAGTAGCCAAAGCCGCAGATGAATAGTAATTGCAATTACCTTTAAAATAAGCCTTCATTCTTTGAATTCTGGCCATGCGTTTTCTCACTACACCACTTTCAATGTTCCTACCTCGGCACGTTTTTCCTGATTTTACCTATTTTCAATTGGCCATATCTTTTGCAAAACAGTGATTTTATTTTTGAGGGGTGCATATTGTGCGTATGCACAATAGCAAGGTGATTTGATATCACGGTGATTTTAAAATCACCGGCGACTTACAATCACTGTCGGAGTTCGAAATCGCTCGGTTTATTATTCATAGCCTCCCAAAAAAGAATGTTCGAATTATGTTCAGGTGATTTCGACCTCCAAAAGTGAGGTTATGTCGCCGGTGATTTTAAAATCACCGTGATATCAAATCGCCGTGATTACAGAACAGACCCGATAGTATCGAGTATATCGTCATCTGAAATCCAAAATAACGTAACATCAAAAAAATCAAAATGTATTTTATGATTGATTTTAGTCTATTAGACTAAACTACACATTCCTACAAAATTTTAGAGTTAAATATCTAAAATTGACAATTTTATGACTGAAATTTGAAATGACGCAACACCAAACAAGGTCATTAAAAAAGCGCAAAGAATCATAAAATTTTATTTTTTTATTTAGAATGTACGCCACAACTAATTTCAGTATATTCGTTATTTGATTTCGCCTTAATATTTGGGAAATCCATAAATCTAGCGAAAAACTTAAAGTTAGTTTACTTTGTTTTTTTGCTTCTCCTGAAAAAACATGAACATGTGGGTTACGTTATTTAGGATTTCTGGTGACGATATGTAACTTTAGTTAGCCATGTTATATACCGTTGGAAAGGTAAATTTATCTTGTTTTTGGGTATGAGTTTCAATTTCACAAACACGTTAGACACTTGCGGCGTAATACCAAATAAATCGCAAAAAAAAATAAAAAACGTGATTTCGAGATACCAAACTTTTATTTTGATATATTCCCATTCCATAAATTCCTTTTACGCTGTCAAAGCAAATGGTATAAGCTTTCGCTTTAGGAAAAATTAAAAATAAAAAAGCCGTTTTTGAGAAAAATGTACAAATAATTGTTAATTTCGCAAAAAAAATTTTTTGCGAATTTTTTATTTTTTTAAAAAGTTTAAAGAAAATCTATCGGAAATACTTTGGGCAAAATGTTCAAAATGCAATAGTTAAATAGTTTCTTGAATGGGACAAAAGGGCAGTTTGACCAAATTGTCAAAATTCAACACCCTCCAACTTGGGCAGTCCTTAATCGATCGGGTTTAAAATTTGTATCATAAATACTATCCAATAGGACTAAAGTTGGTGCAAGTTTCATTCCAATCAGATGACATCGATTTTAAAAATGCACTCACTTGATATGAAATCCCCCACATATATTTGTACAAAGTTATTTTACATATTGAATGTTATTATTCTTATATACATTTTCCTTAAAAAGAAGTAATTGGATTGTGCGACAATGTTAAGAAAAGTCCGTCGCCTTATCTTGACTAATTTAGTAATATTCCGCTATTAAAAGCTGCCTATAGTCGAATGCTAATTTTATGTACATAACTAAATTATGCCACTCCTCTTTCGCTTGTCCATCTAATATTTGTATTAATTCCTTCTCGTTCAACATCGTTTTTTGAAATGTCGGTATCCTAAACTCATTTAATACGGGACATTTTCCTAGAAAGTGCAGCAATGTTTCAATTTCCTGTAGATTGCTTATTTTACAAAGTTTATCCATGTCATTCGCTACGAATTGGTTATAACCCAAAGGAATCATACCGCTGCGAGCCTTATTGTAGTCTCCCCTGGATTATGACGTGATTATTTTTGAGTTAAAATACAAGAGGTAAGGAATACTTCTTTTTAAGCTGAACGTAGCTGAATTATTGGTTTAGCAACCTTTTTGAAAAAAGTTTGAATTCTATTATACTATAGAGATATTGAAAATTGCAATATCTGAAAAGGATTACCAGTTATTTCAAATGAACAACAGAATTTAAAGGAATATTAATAAAATGTAAAGGAATATAATTTAATATTAATAAAATGTACATATCACACCTGTTCAACAAAAGGATAACATCTCAAAATTAAAAACAATGCAGTAGAGGCCAAAAACTGCTTCTGTTAATATTATTGATATAGTAGTAGTAGTAGTAACCTTTATTTATATACATAGTTTCTAAAAAAAATTTGTAGTACAATTTTGATTAAACGATAAATAATAAATTAAAGGATATAATGTACAAAACGTTTGACAATGGCATTAAGGCCGTCTGTCATATTATTAGACGTGTTATGTATATATTTTTTATTTAATTATACTCATTCATTAAAAAATGTCTATAGTTCATAGCTTCTTCTACATATAAGCTTACATTTATCCAATTATCATATCTTTCTCCATTTAAAATTTCTATTAATTCTTCCTGATTAATGTTGGATTTTCCTAAATGTCTGATTCTGAATTCTGAAGTATTGGGCACTTAGCCATAAAGTGCAATACGTCTTCTTCCGTGTTACATAGCGTACACTTTTTATCGCGTTGAGCTCTGAAGTTATTAGCTTTCAGGCCTAGCAAATCGCACCTGGTTTTGAAAATTGTTGTAATTAATTTTTTTTCATTCTCTTCGTTTATATAATGGTTTCCAATATTGTATTTTAGGACTTTATAAAATCGTGACTCACTGCTGATTGCCTTGTTTTCCATCTCACAAACACTTTTCTGTTTAAGATTTTGCAGTAGCATAGCTCCTCTATTTCGCCAATCACATTCCGTCGTTTCAGCGTCAACATTTAAATTAAAAACATTCGCCAAATTATTCATGTTCCTGGCCCAGTATATGTTTTTAGACAAAATTTCCAACGATAGTTTGTGTGGCAATCTATTCGAGTGCATTTTGAAAATTGTTTTATAAATATAATCCATATGAAGTTCTAGACAATAAAAGTGGATATCTTCAGCATTGGTTTCTATGTTTACAGCATAGTTCGGTGTAAAGTCTGGTAATTTTAGAACACGTTTTATAAAGTACCTCTGTAGCTTATCCACTTCCTCAAATTGGCTAAAACCCCATACCTGTGCCCCATAGGTTTGTATGGATCTGCATACAGCTTGGTATAGTTTCCACTTTGATGATAGTGTCACGTCGTTTTTATTTAAAAATGTGTTCCAAGTAGCATTTATACTGTGTTTTGCTGAGTTATTTCGTTTAACGACATGATTATGGAATGATAACTTTGGAGTCATTATAACTCCAAGATAGCAATATTCATTTTATTATTATTGATATAATCAAATATGTCAAAAAATATGAAGATATCTTTTTAATGATATTTTCTTGCAATGACATATTTCCGTTAATATTAATTTTTGGAATTTAATATTTACGGAAACATTCTATAAATATGTTTCTGCATGTTTCACTGCATTTTTTTTAAATTTTGAGTTGTTACCCGTTGTGAAACAGGTGCGATATGTAAATATTTCTCACTCATAATTTAAGACTTGTTTACATCAACATTTTTGTATCGCTTCGAAATTATTTAATATGACATATCGTTAGCAAAACATGCAAATATGCTAAGTCCAGCTTCAAAAAGTTTTCAGAAGGAAGAAAAATTTTTTAACTGTTTCTATTTAATATATGATCCTTTACTTGTTCCGCTTAAATATGAATAATTTCTAATTATAATTATCAGAATTATCTGTTTTTATACAGACTTCACATGTTTTGTATTTTTGTGTGCACTTAGAATATTTGAATATCACTACACAAAGGGGGTGTGGTATTTTCTGTTTTCTAGATGATGTATTTGTAAATCTTTTATCATTCTATAAAAAATCTAAATTTTCATAAAATTGGATTTAGCATATTTGCATGTTTAGTTAATGATATTCTATTTAATGCACAAAACTGTTTATTTTATATATTCATTATGGAAATATTTGCAATTTACTTCGACAGCAGAAAAACAACGTTCTATTGTCATTGAATGTCAGATTTTATGACTCTTTTGTAACTACGCACACACTCACATTTTGTAATATATGTATTTTTGTCTCAACGTCGTAACTATCGATGTTCCCAAACAATTTATTTTCGACTACCTGTGACACACACTGCCGACAAACAGCCGCCGAAACTATTGCTATTAATTAAGATTTAAAATTGTCCACTCGCGCAAGCGCACACAACCTTTATCTACCACCGCTCAACAAGAACTGATTCCAAAAAATTTCAAACAAACTTCATTGTCACTCTCACTATTATTCTCAATTTGCGACCAAAAAGAGTCTAAATTGTCCTCTCGCAGATAAAAAATTTAATGATAACTAATCGTTAATTCAAAAATACCAAAAAACTAGACTGAAACTTAAGGGTTAATGGTCTTTAGAAACATGACATGAAAATTTCTACAATTTTAAGGCAAAAATTGTATAAACTATTAAAATTTTATTATTTCTTTAATTTTATAACGTAACGTTAAAGTGAACATGACATAGTGTTATGGACATCTGATCATAGAAGTAAGGAATTTTACTTTAAACGAATAAAAATTTCTTTGAAATCAAGTAAATTTTCTTAAATTTAAAGAAATTTTTTATTCAAACAAAGACAGATTCAATCCATGATTTAAGGTCAAACTTGTTTTTGATTTCATGTCAAATTTTTTTCAGTTTGATTAAGAGTTTCCATATATGTATATTTTCTACCATCCTGACCAATTTATAAGATACACCCATTTGTCTCCATATATTATCAAAAGCAGCTTTGAAGTCTATGAAGAAGGCGTAGAACTTTTTCTTTTCTGCCAACTTCAAACTCACTATAGTTAATAAGTTGTATATGTTGTCAGCCGTCGCACAGTGGGCTAAAATGGAAAAAAATTGGCATAATTCTGCCATTTCAAAACCACATATCGTATGGCGATGAAATGGTGTGTATACAAGAGGTGTTAGAGAGTTTAAGTTCGGAACTTCGGCCCCCTATCCCATACAGGGGCGGAGCTACTGGGCCCTAAAGTTGACCACCTCGGGTACACAAAATTTTCATCGGCTTCTAACTTTTGCATGGAGTGTCCGATTTGAGTGGCGTTGAGTGGATACTCCCAGACCAGACCTACAATAAACATATATGAATAGTTTCCGAGATGTGTGGATTTTAAATTTGAAATTTTAATTTTTTCGCCGACTTTGCCTTGGAGTTTAGCCAATATCTCAGTCAAAAGTTTACCGATTTTGTAAATAAAATTTACAATATCATGAAAAAAGAATCGATAAGATATGTCAAGAAATAAGAAAGTTATGGCCCTATAAATCAAATTTTTGAAAAATTTCATTTTTGGAGATTTCTAGCAAAAGAAGTCCAATTCGTAGTTAGGTCTTGTAGAAAAAGTTTGTTACACAAAGTATATCAAATTTATACTCATTTTAAAGGAGACGTTTCAAAGAATCTGTTAGAGAAATCCGAAGCCAAAATTTTAATTGGTGTGGTTGCCACCCTTCTCTGATTTGGACCTTTTTCAAAAGTTTCATCGATTTTCTCCAATCGCAAAGTTAAATTGTTAATTTTTTATTATTTATTTGTATTTTGTTACGATAAGTGGTTTTGAATTGGCAGAATTATGTCCATTTTGTTTCCAATTTAGCATGTTTGTAGAAGAGGTAGTAGAGAAGTTAAGTTTTGAGTTTGGGCCCCCTGTGATATACAGGGGCGGAGCTGCAGGGCCTCAAAGTTTCTGCACATAGCATATAATTTAGATTATCACAATAAATCAGCCAGTGGATACCAAGGAATTGAAAATAACGAAAGATATCGGGAAGAAGAGAATTTAAGACACAGACTGGGTTAAATATCAACAAACCTCTTTCCGGATATGGTAATACAAATGATGGCAATACTGCAAGAAGTTTCTTCAAGAATTATGAAATAACATCAAAAATAACTGGCATTGATATGGAATTATTGAGAAGGATTAATATAATTTTAATGGCAATAAATAGTAAACATAAAATGTATCCAGAAAAGTTTGGAAAATACTGCCTTGCTATCATAAAACAGCTTATAGCATTGTATCCTTGGAAGGATATGACTCCTACTGTGCATAAAGTATTGCGTCATGGAGAAGTAATTATCGCGTTTAATATTCTTCCCTTAGGAGAGCTTACGGAGGCAAGAAATCGTGATTTTCGACATATTCAGCAATTTCACTCCCGAAAGTGTTCAAGCGCAAAATGAAGATATTTTCAAAAATCTACTCCTTTCTTCCGATCCCGTATTGTCGTCAATGAGGAAAAGATGGATTTGTTACAGTGATCTGACATTTGACAACACTGAAGAATTCAAGGATTTGCTTTATCTTTTAGACATGGATTTTTTTTCGATTACTATACTGAATTAAGTTAGTTCCAATTAATATTGTTAATAAAAATTTTATTCTCAAACATTGTTGAATTTTATTTCAAAACATTTACATTATAGTTCGCTTCTTATGTTACCCATATGGAAACAGGTATCGTAAACTTAAATTAATTCCTAAAACATAAAATATGCTTCTAAAATGAATCATCAACTCAATATATAATTATAGCCTATAACACACAATGCTTATTTACCTGTTTTCTTGTGGTCAAAAAGATTCCGATTTCTACCTGTTACCTGGCATCTATGGAAATGCCAAGAAATCATAAATTTTATATAATATAAATAATTTTGTTAACACTTGTTATGAGGTAAAAAAATTATGGATTTTCTTAGAATGAGGAACAATAACGCAATAATGAATGATTATTTTTTATTTTTCTAGGTATTAATATAACAACTAAAAATATGTATATTCGAAAATGTAACTTTTGTCTGAGTTGGTGTATCTTATTTTTTTTTTGCATTATTTAGAAAATATTCTTGTTAATTCGCAAATGTCGGTTTGAAACGATTCGGCATATATTTGGATCTAATATTAACAAAATGCTAGGAGAGGATCGGGGAAATAGTCAAAATATCAATTTTCAAATGCAGACACAAATCGAGAGTAATTCGCAAATCATTATATTTCCAAAAGTCAATCCCACAATGGGAAGTGGCGCCGAGAACACGAGCTTCAATTTTAGGCATCAAATAGTCAGTTATCATGGCACGATAACGGTCGGCATTGACGGTTACGTTCTCACCGGCATCATTTTTGAAGAAATATGGACCGATGATTCTGGATGAAGTGGCACCTCTTGAATCTCTACAGGTTGCTCTTCATCCCAAATGCGGCAATTTTGCTTGTTTACATACCCATTGAGCCAGAAATGGGCCTCATCGCTGAACAAAATTTGGCTCGAAAACGTCGGATCTTCTTGGAACTTTTCAAGAGCCCATAGAGCGAAACGATGTCGCTTGGGAAGGTCGGTTGGCTTCAGTTCTTGCACAAGCTGTATTTTGTATGCTTTCAATTTAAGATCTCGACGTAAAATGCGCCAAGTCGTTCCATACGTCAGTCCGAGTTGCTGCGAACGGCGCCGAATCGACTCTCCACGGTCTTCGTGTACACTCTCAGCTACGGCCGCTACATTTTCTTCACTGCGTGCTGGACGTGGTCTATTCGGTCGAATATTATCCAATAATGAATGATGGGTCTCAAGATAGGTGGCCTCTCTCGGTAGGCCGATTATGTTGACCATAAGTTGAGTGAAGTGCACGAAACACATTCCTTACAGAACGTGAATATTCGTAATAAAGTTGAACGATTTGTAAACGTTGTTCAGGCGTAAGTCTTTCCATGATGAAATACCAAACAATACTTAACAAAAATAACATGACACGACTCACACGTGATCTGTCAAAAAAAGGCTATTTAAAAAAGTATCTCTACTTGGATCACCCGTTATACAAGGTGGCGCAAAAGTAACCTTTCGATGTTTTTTGTGCCAAAGTCACCGACCGATTATTGGTCAAATAAATAGTCAGCAATATTCCGCGTTCTGGAGCAGTGTAGCGTAACATTGTTTATTAACGTGTATTTCGCATGTGTTTACTACAGAAATGTCAACATTAGGCATTAGGGGCCAATCGCAAAATTTATAACATTTTCTGATAGGAGGATTACTTTTGCGCCACCTTGTATATTAACAAAGTGCTTCCAAGTATACTATGTTAACCGGCAAGATGTTCTTTTCGTATCGTATATACGTCTCCTATATACGGGACGAAAAGAAATCGGCTAATGTATAGTTTAAACAACTCTTGTTTCGTTTAGGGGAAATCAGTTACAGAGCTCATTTTAAATCAGAAAATATAACATGAAATGAGTCGCTTAATACCAAAGTATGCTAATTTGAAACAAGTGGTGTAGATGCGATAACAATTTTATGAAATTTTTAAATTTGCGTGGAAATACATAATGACTTATACACGTGGAAAATCGCAGTTTTTTTATTTGAAAATCAATAAAATTTATTTGGATCGCATATATTAATATATTACAACAAAATATATTTGCAAACTAATATCCTCAAATAAACTATGTGTTTACAAATTTTAGTTTCGGAACAAAAATATTTTTTATATAAAACCAGTAAGCAAAGACAGAAAGTCGGGCGGAACCAACTATATAATATCCTACACCTTCCTTGCAATGCGCAAAAGGGCATTGCGATAATAATTTTGAATAATTGGGTTCGTTTCAGTTAATGGAAAAAAAACAGAAAAAATTAATTTAAAATTTTATTCCAAAAATGTTTATTCTAATTTATTTCAAATTGGATTGTTAGCTACTCATTACTTTAGAACAAAATCGCGACTAATTTTATTTTTTCGTAGTTAAATTTAACGATGAAAGCAACCTAAAATATTAGTGAACGTTTTTTAGATGACTTATTATATAATCCCATTAAATTAATAAATGTGAGAGTATCTTTGAGAATCTGACAATTTAAAATGGCTCTACAATGGACAATGGTCAAAATATGATGATAGTAGATTTAAAGCCCTATTAATTGATGCAAATTTTACTTTATTTTATTTCGTTTAGCGCCTGGAATGTGCTTTGATTAGAAATTAGTGTTTGTTAGCGTACGGCGCAAAAAATAAATAAAAACAATCGAATTTCAGTATTTGGAAATTAAAATATGGGATCTTTATTTTGTCTAATAACAATTGGGGGGGTGAGTATTACCGTGTTCGAGTGTTAGTACAGGATGTAATCGCGAGCGCTCGGCTTGAGTCAAAGACTTTTAAAGACAAAGACGTGAAAGTTCTCTCTTCTGCTGTTATGAAGTATGTCTAACCGTAGGGATAACATAAAGCTCCCTTTAACAGAGCAAAGAGGAGAGTTTAGTGACGCTAAGACGAAGTAAATTCCACTCTGTTATAATCAAATCGGGGTCACATTCAACAAGTTTAGGAAATTTCTAACAAGTGGCAATTATGATAAATCTTAATTGGAAAGTACGTTTTCGTGGGTTATCATATTTAACAGCTTTAGATTTTCATTTTTCAAATCGATTCCCTTTTCTATTTGACTTAGCAGTTCGATGTAAATTCCATTGATTCTATTTTTGTAGTATATGTTATTAACCAGTTCTTTGTTTATGAAAATGCTTAATATTAGAAGAAGCAAACGTGAACTTTCTGCTTGCATTTCCTTGTTCAATTTATTAATAACGGGTAGAATATATGAATGCTAGAAAAAAATAGCATTTAACCCTGCTAGTCATTTCTTCTTCAATGCCACCAGCAAAATTTCCTTGTACTTCATAGTAACAAGAAATTAAATACAATTGCTCAAAAATTCTTGAAATAACACGCTCCAGCGAAACTTTTTAAAAGAGTCCTCCAACTACACCAGGCACAGGAATTTTGCCTGACCCAAAATATTCCTTGATTTTTCCTGCGGAAAAAATCGGCCCAAACTACAAATTTTTACTTTTTTCTACCCAAATTTGGTCCGAAGTGCCCACAACGGCAACACTGCTCACAACAGGTATCTGCTACAACTCCCATATACGCCCATTGCCGATAGACAACCGTTGATACCTCACACACCCGTTACAATTATGTGTGCTGGGACAATCTTTAAACGACCCCGTGAAAGGCAATTAAGACAACGACCTTGTTTCTTCGTTGCCGCAAATTTCTGATCGTGGGGAAGCTTCTTAAACCGAGGGCAAGACAGGATGGGAGGATTTCTTTTGGACAAAACCTAAAATTTTTGGAGGGAGGTTTAGAATTTTTGAAAGTCCCCGCCTTAATTTGGTTTTTTTTGTGTGCTATACTGGCGCGTGAGGTCAAATTTTTAATACGTTTTTGGCCTTCGGTTTGTTAGCTTTTTAAAAAGTTCTTAAACTTTGGTTTTGGTGGCTCCTCGACTACTTTGAATATTTTAGTTTGTGGGGTTTTCTGAGATTACTTTCTTGGCATTTATACTCGGTTCATTTCAATTGAACTTCTGTCCGTTGTTTGCTTTCCCTTGCGTGATTTTCTTCCCGGTTTTTAGCTTGTGTTCGAAAAGCCTTATGTTTTTCAAAGTGCTTACTCCCTTTGATTTTTTCATGGGCGCTTCTGTGGCTGTACTGAAATGTGATTCTTCATTCCGTGGTTTGAATGAAGAGGATGATGTTTATGAGCATGAGATTTGTAGTACCGAGTTAAATAACATTTGGACTACAACACGCGAAATATTTTAGAAATGTCTGGAGTACTCGTATTTGCAATCTTCTCCAGAAGGATATAAAGCGGAAGTTGTCCATGTTCTAACGCTCTCGTAGAACCTCGCTTAGTTCGACTATGAGTGATTCAGTAGTTTCATTGGAAAGATACGTACGACAACAAGCGTATCCTGGTGAATAATCACCTAATGCTTTTATTTGATCTTCCGATCTTAATCAATGAGACAACGGTTGTCTATCGGCAATGGGCGTATATGACATTGCCACGGTCCACTGGGACCCTATATTAGTATTCATATGTATCCAGAGGTTGCCAAAGCTGACGCTCACGTAATGGGAACAAAGCATTAAATCCTCGCTGTCCTCCTGGCAGGACTTAGTTTCGTTCCTGACAGAACGAATACAAACACTCGCTTGTCTTCGAGACATCAAAGGCGTCGATTAGTCAAAGGCCCATAATCCTGGAAAGATTAGGACGGACTTAATTAACCTTCGCATTAATGACAATCTTTCACTACATGGTTTAATAATATCTACCGGGGTAGATACAAAAATGTTGACTGATTTTTTTATTCGTAAACACTCTCGCTGGCCCCTGGCCATGTTTTACAATTTATTGGATATTTCTGCTCTTGCTGTATATATTATATACTTCAGTAATAATCCATAAATGGATGTAAAAATGTCCCGACGAAGACAATTTATTCAGAGCCTTGGAAAAAACCTTTGTATTAATCATATAAAATCTCGTGCTCAAAAAACTAGATTGTAAGCAAATTTGCCATCAGGTCAGCAATACAGTGTATTCTAGGTAGGTTTCAAAGATGTTTTTACGGGGATCATTTCAAAATTTTTCCCTGTAAAGGTGACCCAATGTCGAATACCAATGGTGAAGTCGAAGATTTTGTGTCAGAGCGAGATTCTAGTGGACGTTTGAAACAAAAAGGTGGATGTTACATTTGCTACAGAGAGTCAAAAAAGAAGAGAGCTACGCGACAAGCGTGTGTCTCATGCAAAAAGCCCGTATGTGCACAACATAGCTTTACACAAACAAAGTACGAAACATGTCACATTGGGCCATCTACATCAAATCGGAGATTACGTCGATAAAGACTATACTTTTTCTAAAATTTTATAATTAAAATAAAAAATATTCTTATATTTTACATGTTTTATGGCCTAGACAGCCATTTTAGGTTCATTCGTAACAAACATATACACAAAACTAGAGAACTTCCCAATAATATTCTTCGTATCTACCCGGGTAGATACTATTAACCCACGTATATAAAGAGATAAATTGGCGAAAAATAATAAAAATACGTTTCCAAATTTAATTTTCATTTTATTTAATGAAAGAAATAAGAAAAATAGTAACAGAGTTTGAAGGATTTCTAAGTCTTATCAAAGAATGAAAAATCCAATATCTACCCGTTTAGATAGAAAATCTACCGAAAGTAGCACGTTTGTGTCCAAATATACAAAGTAAGACCGAAAACGCGAAATACCAAAAAAAATATTTTTAAATTGATATACATATGACGAATTGATCGAGAGTAGGGTGCACGGAGTCAAATAGTACCGAACAATATACTAATGAGTAGCATAAACAACAATTGTCACCGAAATTAAAAAATTTCAAGCTAAAATATTTTTTACGTATCCGCGTTTTTGTCGCTTGGGACAACTGTGCCGACGTCAGCTGTTCACAATAAGTCCGCGTCCGATGTTCAATCACAATAACTCACTTCAGATGTTCAATAAGAATCACAACAAAGCAAATAAACGCAGCATCAGTGGAAATGTCAACGATATAGCGATACCTCCATTCTAAAACATGCTAAGTCGACTTAGCATAGTTTTGGGGAGATAGCATTTTTAATTTCTAAATATTCAAATTATGTTCAGTCAAAATTTGGTGTTTATCCGTCAACCCAATTAAAAGTTATTCACAAAACAGTACAGGTCATTCGATTTGCATTATAAAGGAAATACACAGAAATAAAAAAAATCATCAAACTTTGATCGCCTTTCCTGAAAAACTACATTTTTGCACTTAGCATAGTTTATAATGGAGGTATCGATATGTATGGTACATGGGGTTATGTACGGATGTGAAAATAAATAAACATAAAAGTGATGGTGGCTACTTTGTAGTTATTGAGAGACGACCGACGCTGAATTTGGCGGTTGGACTATGAGAAACTATGAGAAAACAAACCGACCACGAAATTAATGTTTTTTGTTCACTTTTATTTTTCTCACAAAACAAAAATTTCGTTGCTCACTTTAAAAGAAACTGAGTTTAGTTACCTTGTGCACATAAATGTTAAGGTAAGTACAGACGATTTGCAGATCGGACAACATTGCCAGAAAAATGGCGGAAAAATGCAACCCTGTGAATTTACAATCGTGTGAACATACAATTTTTGTTTTGCAACGTTAGCAGAAAAGTCATTGCGAGATAATTCGCTGATTGTTATATGTGCGAAGTTTATGCATGTGACAACGGCGCCATTGCCAGAAAATCATTTTATATGCAACACTGTCTGTAATGTATTTTTATTGGCAATCCTGCATATAAATATTTACAAAATATATTGTAAACATATGAAATTGTAATGTTTTCTTGCAATTGTCTGAACTGTCAATTCACCTTTGCCTAACAATCTGACATTGTCCGTATATTTGCAGCACTTTAACAGGGTTGATAACGTTTGCCGATCTGGCAATCGTCTATACTCAGCTTTAGTATGATGCAGGCTTCGAAGCCGACCCAAAGATGTCGGCGGCGGCTAGTGGATGAAATTATTGGTCGGCGGCTCGTCGGCTGAGCCGATCCATTTTTGACAAATCGGCGGCTCCTTGAATGAACTCCTTGTGATTGTGGTTCTTCATCAGAATCCGCCTTTGAAAAAAAACGTTTAATAGATTTTTGAGTTATTTTGCGACATTATTAAACAGTTTGCATATACAATGAAAAAGTGTGAAAAATAATGGTACCACTTGTTAGACGCCATATGCAAAGATGCGAAATTTGGTACTTAAGCTTCTTCAAATTCATAGTTGTATAAAAAATCTCTCCCTCGTTTCGCGTGGCGCAAAAAATTGTTCGGCGGCTGATTTTTAGTCGATTTGAGCCGAATGTTAGCGTAAGACGCAAAAAATAAATAAAAAGAAATAAAGCAATCGAATTTCAGTATTTGGAAATTAAAATATGGTAATCTTGATTTTTTCTAATAACAATTGGGGGGTGTGTATTACCGTGTTCGAGTGTTAGTACAGGAGGTAAACGCGAGCGCTCGGCTTCAGTACAAAACGACAAGTGTGCATAAATACGAGAGCCGAGAAGAAACAAGGTGTCAACAGCAACAACCCCTGCTTGCGGGAAATCCCTCTCTACATCCGTACTATGCGAATGTCGTCCCAGGAGAGAGATACAGCGCTGGATGTCTCTCTCACGCTTAATAAAGCGTGCCCTACACTGTGGATTTGTTGTACAACAACATGTTCTCTCAGGTGTTGTGTTCGACGATTGTTTGCCCTTACATTACTCAAGCAATCTGTACAACATCATTTCATCAAAGGCAGCAACAAGGACGGTTGTGCGTGTGCAGCGAAAAAAAGAACAAAATACCGTCTGCACAAATTAAAATATACGACCGTAAAAATGAGGATATTTTAAACTTTTTTGAATGAATAATTAGGGGATTTTTGAACGAATTTGTTTATACCCTAATTCCATATGAATGTGCATCGTGCGTTATATTTTTTAATGTGATATACAAATGTTCCTGATACAAATTGTAACTTACTTTCAGTACATTTGTTTCATATTTTCATACAAAGGAATATGTGCAGAAACAGAGGAGAAAGTAAAAAATTGCCATGCCAATTTCGTTGTTTTTTAATTTCTTTTACAAATATTGCCTTCCAAAAAGTATGTTTGGTAGAGACGGAAACAAATTCTGTATACTCGTAATTTTGAATGAAATGGAAGGAAAGTGTTCTTTAAATTAAAATGCTTAAAAAATCTACGAAAAATATTTATGTACATATTTATCTTCCACAAGAAATAGTCTATTTCCTTTAAACCAACATAAAAAATAAATGTAGTTTTTAAAATGAATTTATAACAAACCTGTCATTCAAAGAAATTTAAGCGAAATTTATTTTATTTATAATTCAAAAAATCCAACCAAAATTTTCCAATAAGAGTACTGCATACTCGTATTGATTATGCCATATTCTTTATTTAATTCTTTATTTTTTCTATTAACCGTTTTCGAGTGTCCAACTTTATTTTTGCAAACGAGTACGTTTGCGAACTACAGAAAAGGTACAAATGGAAAATTGTTCAAACCAATTTAAAGGAGAATGATTTTGTCATCATCAAAGAAGATAATCTTCCCCCTCATGAATGGTATTTAGGTCAAGTAATTAAGGTTTTCAAAGGTAAAGACTCTAATGTCTGTTTTGCCGAAATCCGCACCCAAAATGGCGTAGTAACCCGTCTTCTCAAACTCTGCGTCCTTCCAAACGGATAGAATCTGTTACCAATCTGTTCAGCAACTTGATAAATTCCACTTTTCAGCTCCAATAATAGCGTACCAAAATGCCGCGTCTGCCAAGAGAGGCACTTCCTGAGGTGATCAAAGGATTCTGTTTCAATTGTCTCTGAACAGCTCACGCGCGAAATTTTTGTCCCTCTAGAAATAAATGCATCGTGTGCGAGCGGAACCACCACACAATGAGCGGAACCACCGTCACTGGTTCAGCATCGCCTCCGCCGTTCCCGTCCCAATGTTACAAGCAGATCCGAGGAGCCTCCCGCAAACGGCCCAATCATCAGGTCACCCTCCAGTTCACCTCAACGACGTTCTCCCGCAGCACGGCGAGGGTCTACCGACGCAAACTCAACGGCCAGTAGCAAGGTTACATCGCGCATAACCGAGCGTCTCAGTCGATGTTCCGCACTGGCGGGTGTCCTTACCTCCAATGGGACACATATGACACGGATGCTACTCAGCTCTGGAGAAGCACAAAAGCTAGTTCTGAAAGGCCTGGTGGAGCGGATGAATTTACCCACGACCAAGAGGAACGGCAAGGAATACTGCACCATGAACTTGCAGTCCTACCATGATGCCGAGGTGAAGCTGCAAGTGTTGGTCTGGTGAAGACCGAGTTTCACTCGAGCGCTCTTAAACCCACAAGCGACAAAAAGCTCCAGTCGGTCTACGATCACCTCCCTGACTTAGCCGATCCTCACTTCTTCCGACCATCTAACGAGGAAATTCTGTTGGCCAATGACTATCTCCCGAGAGTGGTGCGCGCCGGGATGATTCAGACATCTTCCAACCTACCCATCGCGCAAAGCACAATCTTCGGCTGGGCTATCTCCGGGGCATGTCAATATTAAGGTTGCAACATAGCAAGGCTGGCGGCATGTTGAACCTAGTTCAACCTCTCATACACTGAATTCCAAGAATGTGAACTACTTCCATATTAGCATTGGTGTAACCTACTCGTAGCATTAAGTAAATGAATTATTATCAAAGAATTCCCCCTGTTTGTTTATTCTCATTTAGATGGCAACCCTTTATCCATTTCCCTGCCATGAAGGCAAAAGCTTTTACTCAAATGGATAAAGGGCTGCCATCTTCTCTCTTTGTTCGAATGGATTTGCTGAATTCTATAAATCCATTGATCTGTTTCTGTTCGCTCTGCACCGCCAATTTTACTTTGGATTCAACGATTGAAGCGGTAAGCAGCGGCATACTCAATAAAATCTGTTCTTCATCTAAACTAACCCTGTGCCTTTTTTCTGTTTCTCTTCTTCTTGTTACAAATTTCCTGGAGATTCATCCATATTAATATACAGTCCACTCCGCAGAAGGAACACCCGAATTTGTTCAGTATATTTAGGTGTTTATACAAATTTTATTAAAAAATCGTTAAAAGATAATAATATATACATTTAAAATTATTTTAAAAAATTAGTTACTTTATTTAATTTTGACAAAAGAAAATAATATATACATTTCTGCAGAAAAATAATAAATAATTTAAACTTGTAACTATTTAGAAATGTTTATAAATTCTTCGGTAAAAATACAATACATACTAAACTGTATTCCTATACTTGAAGTATGTATTGTGATAATTGTATCACCCATTTTTTCTTTATGTGCACGCTAAGCAACAACCGACGACACAACCTCGTCCATCGAATGTCCAAGCGCGACTGAATGATAGTGAACTCTCATTCAGAGTCCAAACCCAACCAGACACGCTGGCGGCGGCTGGTGGTTTTACATGTATTTCATGTAGGCATGGGAAAAATCGCCGACGCCAGCTGTTGCGTCTGCCGACTCGACGCCATAATAGAATCTTTTCTATTTTCTCAGCGGCGATCTCAAAATAGCTCTCTTTTTCGCGCGAGAGTCATAGAAAAGTTGCCACTCTTTTATAAAATATGTGCAGTGCTACCAACATTTGAATAAATATTTTAGAAAAATATATGGCAGGTTGTGTAAAAAACAGAAAATTTTCAAAGATTCTTGGCTCTTTATAAGTTTTTCACAAATAAAATTGAAATGGAGGAAAAATTAATAGAAGAAATAAAAAAAATGAAATTCTGTATAACCTGGAGTCTAGTGACTATAAAAATCATATTAAAAAAGAAGAAATTTGGAAGCGAATTTCGAAAACCATCAATATTAGTGGTAAGTAAACATATGAATATTTTCTAACAGGAATTAATGTTTTTAATTTCAGTCGATATTTGCAAATCCCGGTGGAAAAATCTGCGTGACACATATCGCAAAAACAAACAGAGGGATATTGTGAGGTCCGGTGGAGAGGCTAGTTTCAAACGCCCTTGGAAGTACGCTGCCCATATGGAATTCCTGGACAACATTAAAACCAGTAGAAAGTAAGTAAAATGGTGAATTTAAGTCTCGCTTAAAGCTTTGGCTGTGTGACTTGTATGCTTTCTTCGTAGGTATATATAATTCCCATATGCAAATTTCTTTGTAGATTGGTATATATACAAGTGATGATCGCCACAACTACAAGCTCACACTGTGTCATGTATAAGACCCTCTGATGATATCCCCGCACAGGATTGAAATACGTATAAGGGTATGTGTTTACATGGCTTTCAGAGCGCAGTGTCTTATCTTTTCCAATACACCACAAAAACCTCTCTTTCGAAAGGAAGAGTTGATCGAAAAGCTGAACAATTCGAATGTGAAAACATTCAATAAAATAAATCTAATTAAAAATTAAATCGATCATTAACAAAAAACTTCTAAAAAACATTTAAATAATAAGGATCAGCCCGCCTAAATACAATTAGAAAGAAGCTGCTCATCTTCAACACGTAGTGTTAATGAATTCTAAATAATAACATAAAATATTTGATATTCAACAAAAAATACTATGCTTACTGAAATGTAGTAAAGTCTTTCTAATCGTCCAACTAATCTCAGAATCCACGCCATCTACCTGGCGATTGGTGTAGAGACAACTGTGTCGAACTGGCAACCCTTACCAGTCACATGGGTGGTGGGTGGTGAAAATGGTGAATTTAAGTCTCGCTTAAAGCTTTGGCTGTGTGACTTGTATGCTTTCTTCGTAGGTATATATAATTCCCATATGCAAATTTCTTTGTAGATTGGTATATATACAAGTGATGATCGCCACAACTACAAGCTCACACTGTGTCATGTATAAGACCCTCTGATGATATCCCCGCACAGGATTGAAATACGTATAAGGGTATGTGTTTACATGGCTTTCAGAGCGCAGTGTCTTATCTTTTCCAATACACCACAAAAACCTCTCTTTCGAAAGGAAGAGTTGATCGAAAAGCTGAACAATTCGAATGTGAAAACATTCAATAAAATAAATCTAATTAAAAATTAAATCGATCATTAACAAAAAACTTCTAAAAAACATTTAAATAATAAGGATCAGCCCGCCTAAATACAATTAGAAAGAAGCTGCTCATCTTCAACACGTAGTGTTAATGAATTCTAAATAATAACATAAAATATTTGATATTCAACAAAAAATACTATGCTTACTGAAATGTAGTAAAGTCTTTCTAATCGTCCAACTAATCTCAGAATCCACGCCATCTACCTGGCGATTGGTGTAGAGACAACTGTGTCGAACTGGCAACCCTTACCAGTCACATGGGTGGTGGGTGGTGAAAATGGTGAATTTAAGTCTCGCTTAAAGCTTTGGCTGTGTGACTTGTATGCTTTCTTCGTAGGTATATATAATTCCCATATGCAAATTTCTTTGTAGATTGGTATATATACAAGTGATGATCGCCACAACTACAAGCTCACACTGTGTCATGTATAAGACCCTCTGATGATATCCCCGCACAGGATTGAAATACGTATAAGGGTATGTGTTTACATGGCTTTCAGAGCGCAGTGTCTTATCTTTTCCAATACACCACAAAAACCTCTCTTTCGAAAGGAAGAGTTGATCGAAAAGCTGAACAATTCGAATATGAAAACATTCAATAAAATAAATGTAAGTAAATGTTTTTTTTTGATAATTATCGAATGTACATTAAGAATATTTTACTTCAATTAGAACAATTGGAAACATGACAAGTGAGCTTTCTTATGATCAAGACGACACAATAATAATTGAAGAGGACCAAGTTCCGTCATGCTCAACCATAACTAGCGCTCCAACAAGATCACGAAGAGATTTGATGGACACTGGAATTTGCGAAGTTCTTGAAGCTGCAAAATCGGCATTAGCGTTGAGTGGAGAAACTTCCGTTACAAAGACTAGCACCAGTCTAATGTTCGAGTCCTTAGAAAAGACAATTTCAGAATTGAATGTGTCCCCGGATGACAAGGAGGAATTGGAGGACAAAATTTGGTCGTTCAACAGAACGGAAATTAAATATTATAGATGTAAGAACAACCAATATTAATTTATATTTTTTTATTATTATAATAGCTTAGAACATTGAATTTAATTCATTTTTGATGTCTTTAATGTAAGTGTTACTTATACTAGTTAATAAAAGTTGAATGTGAAAAAATACGTTGGATATGTTTTTATTGATTCCTGAATAAATAGCTTTTCAGGACATCTCTTAGATTGAATGCAGATGAAGTTGACCGGTTTACAAAATTGGGTCTGTATGATGACATGTTGTTTTCTTGGAAGGTCGATCCCACGTCAGAGTTTTTATAGTACCTACCATCGTTTTGAAAAATCAAAAAATTGTGAAGCACTACAACGGCTAATACTATTTTGCCCACGTTTTCTGGTGAAGTATTAATTTTATTTTGTAGTATTCTCCATCGATTGGACAAAATTCGAAACATATTTCAATTCGGCATCTTGCCCGTGAAAGAGCTACGTTGTAATGTCTCCTGTCAGCGGATAGATTATGACCGGGATAAGGACGCATTAAATTTTCCAATAGAGGAAATGCATTATCTCCTACAAAAAAATAGGAGAAATTGGTTTCGGGTCCTGGTAAATTTTCCTGTGCTGGGATATTCATTTCATTTCTGATTGTTTGCCTCCCAAATTTGCTGCGTGCGAACACTCCTCCGTCGCTTTGATTTCCATATGCTCCGACATCAATAAATGTTATTGCATACTTAGCATCACACGCGGCCATCAAAACAGTGCTGAACGTTTTTTTATAATTAAAAAACAACGAACCACTGCGGCGAGGACATACTATATTGATGTGCTTCCCATCTATAGCTCCCAAACAGTGTGGCATCCCAGTTTTGCTTCCATTCAGAAGTATTTGGAGGAGCTACGTATAGTACATGCAACTCATCCCAAATCGCTTCGCATGTTTCATATATTATCCTTTTAACGCTGGTTAATGGAAACTGCATCCATGAGCTAAAAATCTGGACAGTATATTTAGATTCAGAGTATATTTAGAATTTCATAATTCAATAAAAAAAACTCACAGAAGTGTCAACGACAATCGTATCTCTGGTGATATTGGTTTTCTTTGTGAGAATTTCTGTAGACGCTCCTTAAGTAAAATGAGAAGCAGTTTATATTTTGCAACACTCATTCTCGTTGCCTTGAAGAAGTGTTCCTCATCCATCTGTATTCGATTCATGCAAGTATTATAAAATCCAAGTTCATCTCTGGTCAAATTTACAGGACGAACCCACCACTTCCTGGTTGTCGTGCTTTTGCCCATCGCTGTTGTAGAGCAGCGATGGGCACACACGTACTTCCACAAAATTCAATATCGTACGTCTGTATTTGTGAGAAGTGCTCACGCTCTATTTGTGCACTGCGAGAAATATTATGCTAATTTTCTAGCAAATTTCATTTGATAGGTAATAAAGAAAAAATAATGTCCGAAGCAAAAAGATAACTTCAACATATTCTACATTTATTTTTTTATTTATTTCTTGTATTTACATTTTTCGAGTGTCCAATTTTTTTTGGGGTTCAGTGTATTTAATAATGTTAAATTTATTTAATATGTTATAAGCAATATTTATAGGTAAACAAAGAATGTCAGATATGCTTCTACCGTTATAAAAAAGTTCCTAAGATTTTACACGTGACAACGCATTTGCCGGAAAAATACAGCAAAAAAAAATGTTGCGGCAATTTATCATACATTTTTTCTTTATGTGTACGCTAAGCAACAATCGACGACACAACCACGTCGATCGAATGTCAAAGCGCGACTGAATGCTATTGAACTCTCATTCAATGTGTGTGAGAGAGATTGCTTGAAATCCCTCTGTTGTAGAGAGATTGTTTAAAGGCCGGGTTAGACATACGTAACCGTAATTTATCTTTAACGTTGCCGTAACGTTGCCCGTTTGAACGATTAGCCAACGTTGAGAAAACGAGTCATATGTTATGACAACAACAACACAAAGTAAACAAAAAAGCCGCGATTTCTTTTTGTTTAGGTTTATTAAAAATGAAGTTAAAAATAGTGTTTATAAATCTGTGTTTTTAAATCTGTGCAGAATTTACAATAAAAGTAATCAAGAAAATATCGCCGGATAAGAAGATGGGGTGGACGTCCTATAAACAATGACTGGGCGAAAGCCGGACCCTAGAATGCCTACGGCAGTTTTTAATTTGTTATTAACATTAATAAAATATGAGTTAACTACGCCAAAGCACCGGATTAGGCCGGCAGAGAGACTTGCAATAACACCACTGTATGTCAAACATTGCTTTATCCTATGATTCCAAGTTGGGAAATATTAACATTCTATTCTATAAAATTGTAGATATTTGGTCACGGTTGTTCCATACAATCGATTGCACGGAGTCACAAGCTGGGGAAAACAACAATTCGAAATATTATTTTAGAATGCAGTGCAGTTTTGTGGCGCTTGCTTTCCCCGATTTATTTACGTGAACAAACTACACAGCAGTACAAACACATTGCCAATGATTTTCAACGAATATGGGATATGCCGAATTGTGTGGGAATCTGCGATGCTAACTATACATTCATATCAGTTAATGTTGGAAGTTATGGCAGCCAACACGATGGGGGTATGTTCATTAAACTTCAATTTATTTATAATCTGTTTTAATACAAACAATTTCCATTTCTTAATTTAAATTAAATACAGCTATATTCCAGTAATCTCCGTTTGGCCAATCAGTTATTTTAGGTATATACATTCTTTTTAACTTTTCATTTTTTTGTTTACTTATGTGTTGTTGTTGTCAGAACATATGACTCATTTTCTCAACGTTGGCTAATCGCTCAAACGGGCAACGTTACGGCAACGGTAAATATAAATTACGATTTCGTATGCCTAACCCGGCCTTAAATCCCTCTACGATCCGTGCTGAGCGAATTCGTCCCAAGAGAGTCGAAGGAGAGCACCAGACGCTGAAAAGCCCTCTCATAATCCGTACAAGCGAATATCGTTCCGGGAGAGTTGTAGCAGAGACCTCTTCTCCTTCAACCCGACAGGGTTGCCAATCAACGAAGGAAATGCACAAGTCGGGGAAGTTACGCCGCAAGTTCACGAACTTAAACAGTGTTTAAAAATGCATCTAATGTGCACAATCCACAAAATATTTTGATGCCCTCCGATTTTCAAATGTACCACCGAAAACTACATCGATTAAATCATACTTTGCTAAAATTCATCTAGAGCCGTTGATGTGCCGTTGCCAACTATTTTTCGTCAAAATCGTGGATTTTTCGCTTCCTGACAATTTTTACGGCAACATAACTGGACATAAACAATGAACATGTCCTAATAGTACTTCATGATCGCAATACATCTATACTATTCAGATGACATCAACATTATACAGGGTTTCCGCCGGGTAGGTATGTTTACTATTTTGTTTTGCCGCCATTTTGGTGAACATTAGTCTTGACAGTTCATATTTGGCAGTCGTGAAATAGAGACGCGGCAAATTTATTATGGAAAAATATTCGATAAACCAACGTGTTTTAATCGTTAAAACATTTTATCAAAATCAATCATCTATTACTGTGACGATGAGAAGGTTACGTGAAATTTTTGGGAGAAACAACGTGCCAACAAATCGATTGAATGGATATGTGAATAAACAGAATAGTCGGTTCCGGGCAATGGAAAACCCTAAAATTATTCATCAGTCACCTTTGCATCCATTTTTTGAAAACATTGCGCAAAACATCGAGTGTAGCTTCGGCTGTGTGGCACGTAGCGCCGTCCTGTTGAAACCAAATGTTGCCAATATCCTCCTCTTCAATTTTTGTGAACAAAAATTGGTTCAACATGGCCCTATAACAATCGTCATTGACTGTAACGGCCACTTGCTCATTTTCGAAGAAAAATGGCCCAATTATGCCTCTGGACCAAAATCCGCACCAAACAGTGACTCGTTTTGGGTGTATCGGCTTTTCAATGCAGGGTTTCTGTGCCCCATATGGTACAATTTTGCTTGTTTACATACCCGCCAAGATCAAAATGAGCTTCATCTGAAAAGACGATTTTTTTTGGCAAAATCGGCATCTTCTGTAAGTCGATCGCTCCCAGCGTTGTTCAAGCGTATACACAACCATATTCGTTCAGCGGAAGGATACAACTAATTATCTGTCAAATCAGACATGAGCTAAGTGTTACCATTCACGAAATATGGAATGGTAACACGAAAATGGCGGACCCTGTATTAAAATTGACAGTCTGGTGTGCAATTTGTTCAGGAGGAATCATTGGACCTTACTACTATGAAAATGAAAACGGCGTAACTGTCAATGGGGAGCGATATCGTGATATGATTGAAATTTTTTTAACGTAAGAACTGTGCTATCAACAAGACGGTGCCACATCGCATACAGCTAGGATTACAATGGAATTACTGCGAGACCTCTTTCCACAACAAGTTATTTCAAGCTCCAGACTTCTTTTTGTGGGGATATCTGAAAAGCAAGGTTTCTGCAAACAAACCAGAAACGCTTAAGCAACTCAAACAAAATATTCGTTATGAAATTAATGAAATACCGCGTGGAATGTGTGAGAATGTAATGAAAAATATGCTCTAAAGGGCTCGCATTTGTGAGGCTAACAGAGGCGGACATTTATCTGATATTGTATTCCATACATAATTGCCGACATTAAATAAAACATTTATCAATATAAGATCCATTCTGTTTCATTTAATCAAAAATTATAAACAAACAATGTAGTATACCTTCCCGACGGACACCCGGTATATACCAACCGACGCGTGCTGGCTGAGTCTATTATTTTATGCATTCAAATTCATCATATCTAAAGGGGCGCCCTGGTCCTATAAAAAAATCAAAAAACAGCAAAAATTTTGTCTCAAAATGTCGGCATTTTTTTAGATGGTATGCTGTAGATATTTCAAAATTTCGCGTGAGGGTGTATTTCTCCCTCAAGTCTGCTCTTTAAATATTGTCTTTGACAGAAATATAATCCTTTATTCACAATTTGGCGAATATTACAAAATTCCTGTTTTCATGTTTTTTAATAGAGTTTTGGTCAGTACTTAATTGAGAACCGTGATTACCTTCTGAAAGTGATAGATATGTCAGTTATGCGTTTATTTTTTAAGGATATACTTATTTCGACTCATAACTCCTAACGGCTGCGGAAATATTGAAGAGAAAACCCCCGCTTCAGCAGGTTTAAAACAAATTTACTTTTGCCCATATATGGGGGCTATATCTAAATCTGATCCGATTCTCACCAATTTCAATCAGGTTCGTCCTTAGGCCAAAAATTTATATCTCCGTGCCAAATTTCATCGCGATAATACAAATACGGACATAGCTAAATCGGCTCAGAAAGTTGTGCTAAGCCGATTGGTATAATAAACGATGGAACAATCTCATCTCCTTTTGGGCATTACAAACAAATGCACAAAGTTATAATACCCTGTACTACAGTGTGGTGTAGGGTATAAACAGTAACGAAAGACAGAAAGGAGGGCGGGGCGTAAAATACAGTTTCAATAGGGCTTAAATACTAAGTAGGCAGGAAAATATGTATGGGGCTATATCTAAAACTGAACTGCTTTCCCCAAAATTTAACAGTATTCGTTCCTAAATTAAGACACTTCCTTCTGCCAAATATTGTAATGATAGGAAGTAAAGTACAACTTCTTCCAAATCGGGAGCAACATATACATGTATGGGGACTACATCTTAATATGAACAGATTTCCCCCAAATTTGACAGTGTTCATTCATGTAATAAGATAAGATAAGAAATACAATTTTTACGGCGCTTATATGTCAAATGGGGGGTAACATATATAATCAGACGTGTTTTGCTTGTTCGGCTATTTTCTGCTGTGAATCAAAAAATTTGCATCAAATTGAGAGTGGCATATGGTGATTGTACTCTGCGAAAGAAAAATTATTACAAGTGGTACAAGCTTTTCAAAGAAGGTCGAGAAGATGTAAATTACGACGCTCGTCCTGGAAGATCCATCACATCAAAAACCTATGAAAATGATGAGAAAATTATTATGGAGAATCGTCGAATCACCATTAGAGAAGTTGCAGAGGATGTCGCCATATCGGTTGCCTCATACCATACAATTTTTTCAGAATTTACTGAATTTTGAACCAAAAACCTACGCATAGGAAGCGCTCGGGAAATGTTGTATGACGTTAACGGCGATGCAGATTTGCTTGAAAGGGCCATAACTGGTGACGAATCATGGGTATATGTTATCGAAACCAAAGTCCAATCATCCCAATGGAAGAGCCAACACCGAAAACAGCACGGCAAGTTCGATCAAATGTCAAGGATTTGCTCACTGTTTTCTTGGATTACCGAAAAGACTACCATAATCATGCCTCAACCACCGTATTAATCAGATTTGGCCCCCTGCGACTTTTTCCTGTTCCCAAAATTTAAGAGACCAATGAAACGATGGCGTTGTGCGGCTATTGACGAGATAAAAACAGAATCGCTGAGAGAGCTCAAGGCCATACCAAAAAGTGCAAAAGTGCTTCGAGGATTGGAAAAAACGCTGGCACAAGTGTATTATATCTGAGAGGGGAATACTTAGAAGGGGGCAAAATAGAATTTGATGAGTAAATAAATATTTTTTGAGAAAAATTTAATTTCACCTTTTCTATTGAATTTACGTAAAAGGCCCACTTTTTTCAATTTTATTCCGATCGGTCAAAACTTGTTGGGGTTGCAGAAGTGTCAAAAATACAGCTTACTCGTACTAGCGTGATAGGTTACGAAGATACAGGATGTCAAAGTTTGAAATTTTGACCATTGTATCTTCTGACTTCGTGGACCGATTTTAATGAACCCTGGCTTATACATATGATAGCTATTTAGAAACGCATAAAATGTACATTGATAATTGTTTGCAAATATTTAATTTTCATATCTTTTTCTCGCGACTTATGTTTTTCCCGCGATTCTTATTGTGTTCGGAAGTTGGGATTCTATATCTTTAAACTACAAAAACGAAGCCCATTCCGTTTACTACATCAATACTAATTTTCGTAATGGGATAACAGCCACAGCAAAACTTGTGGAGATTTTAAATGCCAAACTTACTAATTTGTTATAATTTCTTTTGTGAGTATACTTTAGGATGTGGACCGGAAACACGATTGATAAAATGTGTCACCATAACAATATCCAGATACCAGAACAACAATAAAATGTATTTTGATAAAAATCGACGTCGCATTTTTTACACTGGCCTACAATATTGCACTGGTCAAATAGAATCCTAGCGAGCAGGTATCGGACCCTATCTCAAAGCAAATTGATGTTCTAAATCCGAATACATTAAATTTAATATATATTCGCGTTTTTGAGATATGGTATTAATTATGTGATAAAAATGCTGATTTCACGCTTAATTGACAACAGAAACGCGACAGACGCTCTTTTACCAACAAAAAATTAGGTTTCGCAAAATAATCGCTTTCCTATTAATACGAGTATCCAAAGACTCTAATAATCGTAAGTCATCTCCGATATATAACCCGGGAAACCTAGCCGGAGAAAGCGTATTTTTAATAAAGCTACAATTGGAATAATAAAAATTTTGAAATTTGATGTCTACGAGATTCTGTAAAATTTTGAGCCTTTAAAAAATAAATTTTTTGTTGTTCTGGTGTATCTGGCTATAGAATGTCGCCATTACATTTCATTAATCGTGTTTCTGGTCCACATCCTAAAACAAACTCACTTTATAATACAAAATAAATTATAAACAAGTAAGAAAGTTTCAGTTTGGTAAACTTACTCACTTTGTGAGTAATGTAATATATAACATTACACTAATTAATCTGTCGATTTGTGTGGGAGGTTCCAGAAAGGGTTTAACACATACACCTATTTTTCGTTAAACAGTAGATTTTTTAAATACATTGCACTGTGCCGAACTATAAGCGTTTATGTGCACTGGTATATTAACGTTACGAGCTATTCAATTTTGGTATGATTTGGTCATTTTGTGTGGGAGGTACAAAAAGGGGCGTGGTGATAACGCCAACTTTTCACAGGACAGTAGGCACTTTAACAGCAGTACACTGTACAAAATTTCAAGTATTTGTATGCACTGGTATTAAACTTATAAGCCGTTAACTTTTGGTATAAAACGGTCCATTTGTGTGGGAGGTACCAAAAGGGGCTGTACAATAATGCCCTTTTTTACCGGACTACAGGCGTTACAAAAACATTCATTTCAAGTATTTGTATGTACTTGTATTAATGTTATATGCACTTACATTTTGATGCAAAATGGCCCATTTGTGTGGGAGGTACCAAAAGGGGCGTGGCAACTTCGCTCATTTTTCTCGAAGTGATAGCGACTAAAAAAATATAATACAATGTGTAGAATTTCAGAAGATGCTAATAAGTAGTATAGAAGTTATTAAAGAATCAATATTTCACTAAATGTTAACCCTTTGTGTGTTAGGTACCAGAAGGAGTGGACCAATATGGCCCATCTTCGAACTTAGCCGGAGATAGAAAAAAATATTACCGTATATCAAATTTGAAGTAAATCGGTTACTCCTTTCGAGAGTTATCGTACGCACCAGCCAGCAGACAGGCGGACGGAAATTTCTCATTCGACTTAAAATGACCCAAAACGAATATCCGCAGAACATACTTAGGGTCTTAGATCACTTCTTCGATGTGTTACACTTTTGGCCCGTAGCAAATGATATATACCCTCGTATCACTAAAGTGAGGGTATAAAAATTAGTAGGTTTGACATTTAAAATGTCCACAACTTTTGTTGTGGCTCTCATCTCATTACGAAAATTAGTATCGATATAGTAAACAGAATGGGTTTCGTTTTTGTAGTTTATTGATATAGAATCCCATCCGCCAAACACAATTAGATATGAAAATTAAATATTTGCAAACAATTACACAGTGCGAAAAATAAACTCAAGTTGAGAAGCAAATGACGCGATACTAGTTTTCCTGTAGCTCTTATCGAATAAAACAAGAATCTTTTTTTGGAATTCCCTGGACACCCCCAAAATCGGGATTTACTGGTAATTTTTTGACTTGAACACCTATAACATTGTTAGTTACTAACCGATTTCCAATCTCTAAAGTAATTTGGAAAGAAGAAACTTAGACCTTTCGAACGATATACATTTTGTTTATTTATAGTTGTAGGAATATATGTTTATTTGTCCTACAACACATTTTTTAAATTTTTGAGATAACCGCACGATTAATTGATTTAAACATATAGTACATTTTATAAGGACCATAATGCTACCATTTAAAAATACGTTTCCAATTGACTGAATTAGAAAAGTTTCATTAAAACTAAATGTGTTCATTAATAGTAGTTTTGACCATTCAAAAATATTTGATTGAGTGTTCTCTTTTTATCCCCTCACGATAGAGAGGAAGGTATATATCATTTGCTACGAGCCAAAAGTGTAACACTTCGAAGGAGTGACCTAAGACCCTAAGTATGTTACGTTTTGGGTCAAGTAATTTGAGCAATTTCCGTCCGTCTTTCTGTCTGCTGGCTGGTGCGCACGATCACTCTCGAAAGGAGTAACCGATTGACTTCAAATTTGGTATGCGGTAATATTTTTCTTTAATACCGGTACATACCTTAAAAGTTATTAAATTCAATTTAAATTGATAAAACATTATTTAATTAAAACAAAAAAAATGTACGAATATTTTTTGGGACCCAAGGCGAGGGGATTCATAAGTCGGAATACCCGACTGAACTTTCTTACTTTTTTATTCGTCATCATCGTCAAAACTACTACTTATGTACACATTTAGTTCTAATGAAACTTTTATAACTCAGTCAAGTGCATACGGATTTATAAGAGAATATTTGTATTTTATTCCTTGTAAAATTATATATGATAATCATTGATATATACGTAAATCAATTAATCGTGCGGTTATCTCACAAAATAATTGGTAAAAACATTGCCTAAACTAGAAATTGTCGAAAATATTACAAAAATAAACATATATTCCTACAGCTTTGAATAAACAAAATATATATCGTTCGAAAGGTATAAGTCTCTTCTTTCAACATACGGAAAAATGGTATCTCGATTTTTGGACGGTCGCACTGTGTTATCAATGTACATTTTGTGCGTTTCTAAATAGCTATCATATAAGCCAGGGTTCATTCAAATCGTTTCACGTAGTCAGAAGATACAATGGTCAAAATTTGACACCCTGTATATTCGTAACCTATCACGCTATGAAGCTGCATTTTTGGCACATTACATACCCATAGTACATACTTCTGCAACCCCACAAGTTTTTACGCGATCGGAATAAAATTGAAAAATATGGGCCTTTTGTCATGTTTTTCCCCATATATATTTCAAGCAGAATAGATTTTGGACAATATACTACAGAATCGAATTTTTTCAACGTGTAGAATTTTGTGGATAGTTGTTAAAAATGCATTGTCCCTTAAAACATGTTAAGTCTACTTAGTCGACTAAATAAATAATAGGATATCCAAATAAAGGTTTCTAGCAGAACGTGATCCGGAATTTCATCGAAAACCATCTTGTATGATGAGGTACATTTTCTCCTCGGAGGCTACAGAAACAAGCAGAATTGTCACATTTGGGGCTCGGAAAATCACTTTGTAGCAATAGTTAGAGGTGTGGATATAGATTTTAACAAAGAATGCTCGATATGTATAATATAAATTTTGTTCTCATCTTTCACGTATATAATACTGGTAATACAATTTTGAATGTCAATAAATTATGGCCGTATAAGTAGATGGACGCATAATTATAGCACTTTAATATCACAAAAGATACAATTTTACCTTTTTCGACTGGCGAGGGTTAATGATAGTGACTGGTCCCCGGATCCGTTTTATATGAAACGAACCAACAATTTTAACATGGCTTTGTAATTGAAGGTCATGATACTGATCTTAAAGAACAAGTGTAATACCTTCAACTATATTATCAGTTGCAGGAAGAGTCCCATTTGAACTCGTCACGAAATGATGAAATTTTTCGCAGAATAAGTTCTAGTGCACGAGTATTTCAATAAATGCCAGATATTAAGAAAATAACTAAACGTAGAATACTGAGACTTAGGGCCTTATTCATACAAACATGATGAACACTGCTCAGACGTTCCTCAAACCTTCAATAATTTTTTTTATAAATAAGGCCCTTAAAATATAATGAGTCCATCTCAATAAGACCTTGTTGTCGCTTAAATGCAATTGTTGACAGATGCATCTACATTTTTTTCAAAACATTTTTCTTGATCCTCGTATTCCACATTGTGAATTGAATTTTTCCAAGATATTGAGCTGTCCTCGGATGCTTCTCTTTTAGCTATTTATTTCGGTTTGATTAGTTATTAAATTTTTTTTGCTTGATGTCAATTCAAAAACTGATAGCAAAAGTATTGTTCACCAACGATAAAACAAAGCTGGTTTGAACATATCGTCCCCTTAATATATAAGTAACTAGCTGGACCCGGTCCACTTCGTTGCCCCAGACTCCAGATTTCCGTTTTTGGAGTAATAACGTAGACTGCCGCCAAATACATATACACAAAACTCAGCAGTCTCTCTAACAAATTCCTCAAGATATATAAATTTCAAAACGTGGCTCATATGGGCGGGGTCACTACCATCCGATCCCGCCCATTTTTGAACCAATCACGTAGACTGCTACCAGATATATATACGCAAAATTTCAGCACTCTCGCTAACAAATAGTGTTAGATATCTCAATTTCACAATTTGGCTAATATGGGCGGGGCTACGCCCATTGGTCCGATCCCGCCCATTTTTGGACCAATCACGTAGACTGCTAGCAGATACATATACGCAAAATTTCGGCACTCTTGCTAACAAATTGTGTAAGATATTTTAATTTCAAAATTTGTCTTATATGAGCGGGGCCACGCCCATTGGTCCGGTGCCGCCCATTTTTGGACCAATCATACAGACTGCTTCCAGATATATATACGCAAAATTTCAGCACTCTCGCTAACAAATTGTGTAAGATATCTCAATTTAAAAATTTGGCCTATATGGGCGGGGCCGCGCCCATTTATCCGATCCCGTCCTTTTTTGGACCAATCGCGTAGAATGCCACCAGATACTTACACACAAAATTACAGAACTCTCGCTAATAAATTGTGCAAGATATCTCAATTTCAAAATTTGGCGTATATGGGCATGGCCACGCCCATTGGTCCGATCCCGCCCAATTTTTTGACCAATCACGCATAATGCCACCAGATACATATACACAAAATTGCAGAACTCTCGCTAATAAATTGTGGAACATATTTAAATTTCAAAATTTGGCTTATATGGGCGGGGCCACGCCCATTGTTCCGATCCCGCCCATTCTTGAACCAAACACGTAGACTGCTACCAGATATATATACGCAAAATTTCAGCACTCTCGCTAACAAATAGTGTAAGATATCTCAATTTCAAAATTTGGCTAATATGGGCGGGGCTACGCCCATTGGTCCGATCCCGCCCATTATTGGACCAATCACGTAGACTGTCACCAGATACATACATATACGCAGAATTGCAGCACTCTTGCTAACAAATTGTGTAAGATATCTCAATCTCAAAATTTGGCCTATATGGGCGGGACCACGCCCATTGATCCGATCCCATCCATTTTTGGACCAATAGCGTAGACTGACACCAGATACGTGTAAACAAAATGTCAGCACTCTCGCTAACAAATAGTTTAAGATATCTGTTTGTAGCAGAGCTAGCAGACATGCAAATTGATGTGACACGTTTGAGTTCGAAATAGGAACTAGTGTGACCCGAATGAGTTCTACAAAGGAACTAATTTGACCCGATTGAGTTATAAATAGGAAATAATCACGTCGGGGTCACCAATGTTTGTAGCAGAGCTAGCAGACATGGAAAATGATGTGACATGTTTGAGTTCGAAATTGGAACTAATTTTATTTACAATATTCTAATCCCACTTACTTACTAGTGACAGAAATCTTAACCTAGTTTATACCTAAGAAGAAAAGAGAGAAGACATATGATGACTTCATCCCTTATCTTCACTACAGAGTGAGCGGTATCTATTTCTAACCATGCTGCAAGCACAATTCAGGCAAATGCGCCCATGGATAAGTACTTATGAGACAAACATTTGTTTAGATATACATTAACCCGTCAGACACAACTATCTACATCATGCATCTATGCCTGGATATAACAAATATCACCACAACTCTCAACAGCTACCTGCTCACATTTGTGAGACGCATAATTAGATCTAGCCGACTTAATACAATTCAGTTCAGAGAACTGAACAATTTTGTGCATGTATATCCGTTGGCGATCTACGCGATTGGTCCAAAAATGGGCGGGATAGGACCAATGGGCGTGGCCCCGCCCATATAAGCCAAATTTTGAAATTTAGATATCTTGCACAATTTGTTAGCGAGAGTGCTGTAATTTTGTGTATATTTGTCTGGTGGAAGCCTACGTGATTGGTCTAAAAATGAGCGGGATCTGACCAAAGGGCGTGGCCCCGCCCATATAACCCAAAATTGAGCTATCTTGCACAATTTAGTAGCGAGAATGCTGTCATTTTGTGTATATGTATCTGGTGGCAGTCTACGTGATTAGTTAAAAAATGGGCGGGATCAGACTAATGGGCGTGGCCCCGTCCATGTAAACCACATTTTGGAATTGAGATATCTTGCACAATTTGTTAGCGAGAGTGTTGTTTTTTAATGTATACGTATTTGGTGGCAGGATTTGCGATTGGTTCAAAAATGGACGGGATCGGAAATCTCAATCTGGGGCAACGAAGTGGACCGGGTCCAGCTAGTCTATATATATAAGAGAGAGTTCTTTTATATATATAGGTAGAAGATAGATAGATAACAGCATATAATTCATTACGCAGAGTATTATAGGCTATTATTATATTGAAGGGACGATATTATATTGCGTGAACTGAAAAGTGTGAAGGAGTGACCTAAGACCCTACGTAAGTTCAGCGGAAATCAGCTTAGGACATTTTGGCACTCCAGCCGTCTGTCCGTCTGGCGGGAGCGACAATAACTCTCGAAAAAAGTAACGGATTGATATCAAATTTGGGACGTGATAATATTTTTCCTACCTCTGAAATTTCGTTTCTGTGAAATGAATTTCTTCTTTGCGTGTATCTCTCAAGAAGAGCTAGAGGCATATCCACAAGTTCATCTGTCTTGCAGTTCCCTGGAATTTCCCGGAGGCTCGGGTGAATATTGAATTGTTCAGCCATCTCGTTAAGAGATCTGTGACAGTCGAAGGCAGTGGTATTTGCCGGTGGCTCGGCACCCATATCAGGTGAATATTGAATTGTTCAGCCATCTCGTTAAAACATCTGTGGAGGGCAGTGGTATTTCCCAGTTGCTCGCACCCATATCAGGTGAATATTGAATTGTTCGGCCATCTAGTTATGAGATCTGCGACATTCGAGGGCAGTGGTATTTCCCGGTGGCTCGGCACCCATATCATCTGAATATTGAATTGTTCAGCCATCTCGTTAAGAGATCTGCGCCAGTCGAGGGCAGTTTTTATATTCAGAAATATAGTTTCCAGGGATTTGAAAGGCTGCTTTCAGAGAAAATGTTAATATATTTAGCCATTTCGCTACCTTTTTAATAGCTAAATTTTTTGCCTGGTAAACACTACAGTGATCGGGTAGTCTTTTCAAGTGATAGCTCAAGTTCCTCAGAAAAGACAGCAAAAACTCACTTGGTTATTGAGTTTGGAGTATCCCGCAGAAGGTGAATTTCTGCAGAGCTGTCCACCAGACGACAATGGCGTACATCATTATCCCTCTGACCACAGCGTTTTCCTATTTTCCTGTTACAGGTATATAGCCCTAACACAGCCTTCTTTGCTACTTTAAAAATTTTCGGTTTAAAGTGCAACTTTCTGTCCAGTAAAATACATACATAAGTATTTTGCCATTTCAAAAAAGGTAATTTCAAAACCCCTAAGGATACAGGTCTTGGTCGGGTTAACACCAAAACCATTATCGGAAGGCTATATTGCGGTTGTATGAAGGGCCTGCTGTAGGGTGTCACTAAGAGTACTCTCAAACTTCCCTCTAACAGCTATTGCCACTTCATCTGCAAGGGCAACAACTCTGACACCCATCATCTCCAGAGAAAGCAGAATATTGTTCGTGAATAGATTCCATAGCAAAGGAGACAGAACATCCTATTGGGGAGTTTCCCTGTTGACAAATCTATGGAGATCAATTGACCTTAAGCTAGCTGAAATACTTCTCTTAATCAGAAAGTTATGAATGAAACTACATATACTGCTATCAAACCCCAGGTTTGCTAAAGCCGTAATTATAGCGGCTGGATTTATGTTATTGAAGGCCCCCTCTAAGAAAAGCTACCAGATCATGAAGGGGGGTTTCGTGTAAATACTTAAATTTCAGCCAAATCGTCTGATAAATATGTTCTGTAGGGTGTCAAGAAGTATAATTGTAGGGCACCTTTATATGGGGGGCTATATAAAAACATGTACCGATATGCCCATTTTCAATAGGGATCGTCCCGGTGGCATGTCATAACTTGGCGTAAAGTGTCATAAAGTCCATGGACATTGAGATACTTTCAAAAGTGTCACAATGACCACGAAAGCGATGCAACTACGTCCATGGATATAGTGGAGATGGAATAAACCATTTAGTAAGTGGTCATTGAAGACAACTAAAGCCGGCTACGCAGACGAAGGTGTTACTGCGTGGCCGACCTTCGGCTGATGTTAAAGATTTTTTCCCCTGGGGTAAATTTTCGTAAAGATCTGTTAATATTTGCAATCTACACTCTTATCGGTATAATAAACTATGGGTCTATTACATTTTAGACATTTTAGGCGTTACAAACCAAATCACAATATAATAATACCCTGTAACAGAGTGTGCTGTCGGCTATAAATAGGCTCCAATAGAAATTATTTTGGAGGCAGTTTTGTGGCATCCCCTATAATTACATATCGCTCACTCACTTCACGACTGTCATAACTCAAAATTAAAAATTGTTGAGGTTGCCTTACAGAAATGCAAATTTTGCAAATATACATAAATAAATTTCAACGAAATTTAGTTTATAAGTTAACAATCATATTTCGAATTATTCGACCTTTTTTGAAGGTCTTATTTTATGTTATTTATGTTTTTATACGGACTTAAAGTTACACTTCTTGACAATTTTCAATTTTGAGTTATGACACTCTTGAAGTATGTGAGCGATATGTAAATGACTGATCTTTGAAAAATAATTGTGTCCAACACTTTGCATCAGGGAGAACAAAAATAGCATAAAAAGTTTGAAAACATTTTCCTTGAAGAATTCCCGATTAGCCTGTTATCATCATAGGGTTAATTATCTCAACATATTTCATAATTAAACCGACACGGTTTACTAACCTGTTTAGGATTCATTGCATATCATTGATGTGATGTTCTGTCTTTAGACATTTCCCGCTGTTTTACTTATGTCATTCATTCGTTCAGTCAAATTGTCAGATCAACATTGAAGTATACTAACAAGTGACCATTGACATTTCAGGTACGCTCAGACCACCTGGTTTAATTGGAGGATCAAAGCCAAAGGTAGCTACCCCAGCCGTAGTCTCAAAAATCGAACAATACAAACGTGAGAACCCCACAATATTTGCGTGGGAAATACGAGAGCGACTGATATCTGAAGGTAAGCGGCTCATTAATAACTAACTACTTACTTACTCACTTACTTACGGCAATGCAAATGTTAATTTAATGAACTCTACCTATCGGCATAAGTACTCGTACATATACGTTCCCGTACATCGATATACTCGTACGTACCTACATATAATGATCGAAACGGTCAAACCAAAGACGATGACAACGACGGGAACAACAGCGATCAATGACAGTAACAACATCAACAACAATTGGAGGAAATCAGCAATCGAATTAACGAAAATACAAACTCATGGCGGTGCTAATCTTGATTACGCAAATCCGAAGCAGAACAATCAGGGTGGGCATCTTTTTGATGCGCACAGCGTTCGAGTGGACGAGTACGGACAGCCGCCAGAAGAGCTGTTTTCTTTTCTCGTTTCTCTCAGATGTGTGGAGTGGAAGGCAATCAATCCATTGGCCGCAGTTAATCCGTCGGCCATGGGTCATGTGCAGAGCTAGTCGTGGCGTACTTGGAGATTTATTGATTGTTTAATTTATGAACATCCGGATGATATTGCAGCTTTACAATACCTCTACACACTAATGACTATGCACAGCCGCCTGTCCACAACGGAGAGGAATCACATGACATGGTTAACCATGCACCACCAGTCCCTCAAAAAACACAAAGTCCAACGAACCATATACGATGCATTATGATCGCATAAGATACTCCACATTTATGAGAAGCCTAGCCAGATCAATGGTCATTAAATTAGTATCGTTTAATTTGTATGCCAAGCTAAGCGCCACGGCTGCCACTTTTTTTACAAAAAGGTGAATTTTGAAATTTCTCCGGCTAAGTGCACTAGATTACCGTTTTTGTTTGGTTTTTTATGTTGGCACACTTGTCTCGAACATATGTTCTAATACTTTGTTTGTGAGAGACTTAACAGTTAGACGTGTTTTACTTGTTCGGCGATTCGGTTTTTATCTCCTCAATCGTTTTTTATCTACTCAAAATTCAGCAACTTTGGAACGAACATCGCTGGCACACGCTTCATGTCCAAAATTTCCGAACAAATTTATGGCATGAGCCAACCGAAACACCGACATCCTCTGCATCTTCTCTAATAGCGATACGACGATTCTCCATAAACAGCTTATTCACTTGTTCAACATTTTCATTAGTGTTTGATGTGATGGATCTTCCAGGTCGAGCGTAGTCGTCTCGGCCTTATCTGAAAAGCTTGTATCACCTGTTTTTTTTTCTCCATATGCCACCTTCAACATTTCCAGCGCTTTTGAGAACTTAATTACATTTGTATCCCCTCACCTTAGAGAGGAGGGTATACAGGGTGGCTGATATGTAATGCAACAAAGTATAGCGCTATATTTTTATACCCTCACTTTAGTGTGACGAGGGTATATATCATTTGCTACGGAAAAAAGTGTAACACATCGAAGGAGTGACCTAAGACCCCAAGTATGTTCGGAGGAAATCCGTTTTGGGTCATTTTAAGTCGAATGAGCAATGTCCGTCCGTCTGTCTGTCTGTCTGTCTGTCTGTGTGTCTGCTGGCTGGTGCGCACGATAATTCTCGAAAGGAGTAACCGATTGACCTCAAATTTGGTATGTGGTAATATTTTTTTCTATCTCCGGCTAAGTTCGAAGATGGACCATATTGGTCCACTCCTTCTAGTACCTCCCCCACAAAGGGTTAAAATGTTGTGAAATATTGATTTTTTAATAACTGCTATACTACTTATTAGAATCTTTTGAAATTCCACACATAGTATTAGCTTATTAGTCGTTATCAACTCGAGAAAAATGGGCGAAGTCGCCACGTCCCTTTTGGTACCTCCCACACAAATGCACCATTTTGCACCAAAAGTTAACAGCTTATAACATTAATAACAGTGTATAAAAATACTTGAAATTTTGTACAGTATTATGCTTTTATAGTGTCTATAGCCCTGTGAAAAATGGGCGTTATTGCCACGCCCCTCTTTGTACCTCCCACACAAAATGCCCAAATCATACCACAATTTAATGTCTCATAACGTTTATACCAGTGCACATAAATGCTTATAAGTCGGCACAGTGCAATGAATTTAAAGTATCTAATGTTCAGCAAAAAAAGGTGTAATTGATAAACCCCTTCTGGTACCTCCCACACAAATTGACAGAATAATTCGAGTAATATTCAATATTACATTACTCACAAAGTGAGGGTATACCTTAGTCGGTTTACCCGACTGAAACTTTCTTACTTGTTATACCCTCACTTTAGTGTGACGAGGGTATATATCATTTGCTACGGAAAAAAGTGTAACACATCGAAGGAGTGACCTAAGACCCCAAGTATGTTCGGCGGAAATCCGTTTTGGGTCATTTTAAGTCGAATGAGCAATGTCCGTCCGTCCGTCCGTCTGTCTGTCTGTCTGTCTGTCTGTCTGTCTGTCTGTGTGTCTGCTGGCTGGTGCGCACGATAACTCTCGAAAGGAGTAACCGATTGACTTCAAATTTCGTATGTGCTAATATTTTTTTCTATCTCCGGCTAAGTTCGAAGATGGGCCATATTGGTCCACTCCTTCTGGTACCTCCCCCACAAAGGGTTAAAATGTTGTGAAATATTGATTCTTTAATAACTACTATTATACGTATTCGAATCTTCTGAAATTCCACACATAATATTAGTTTGTTAGTCGCTGTCAGCTCGAGGAAAATGGGCGAAATTGTCGCGCCCCTTTTGGTACCTCCCATACAAATGCACCATTTTGCACTAAAAGTTAAAAGCTTATAACATTAATACCAGTGTTTAGAAATACTTGAAATTTTGTACAGTGTAATGCTTTTATAGTGCCTACAGTCCAGTGAAAAATGGGCGTTATTGCCGCACCCCTTTTGGTACCTCCCACACAAATGCACCATTTTGCACCAAAAGTTAACAGCTTATAACATTAAAACCAGTGTATAAAAATACTTGAAATTTTGTACAGTGTAATGTTTTTATAGTGTCTATAGCCCTGTGAAAAATGGGCGTTATTGCCACGCCCCTCTTTGTACCTCCCACACAAAATGCCCAAATCATACCACATTTTAATGTCTCATAACGTTTATACCAGTGCACATAAATGCTTATAAGTCGGCACAGTGCAATGAATTTAAAGTATCTAATGTTCAGCAAAAAAGGTGTATTTGATAAACCCCTTCTGGTACCTCCCACACAAATTGGCAGAATAATTCGAGTAATATTCATATTACAAAACTCACAAAGTGAGGGTATACCTTAGTCGGTTTACCCGACTGAAACTTTCTTACTTGTTTTAATTTTTATACCCTCACTTTAGTGTGACGAGGGTATATATCATTTGCTACGGAAAAAAGTGTAACACGTCGAAGGAGTGACCTAAGACCCCTGGTATGTTCGGAGGAAATCCGTTTTGGGTCATTTTAAGTCGAATGAGCAATGTCCGTCCGTCTGTCTGTCTGTCTGCTGGCTGGTGCGCACGATAACTCTCGAAAGGAGTAACCGATTGACCTCAAATTTGGTATGTGGTAATATTTTTTTCTATCTCTAATCTAATCTATCTCTATCTCGGCTAAGTTCGAAGATGGACCATATTGGTCCACTCCTCCTAGTACCTCCCCCACAAAGGGTTAAAATGTTGTGAAATATTGATTCTTTAATAAGTGCTATACTACTTATTCGAATCTTTTGAAATTCCACACATAGTATTAGCTTATTAGTCGTTATCAAATCGAGAAAAATGGGCGAAGTCGCCACGTCCCTTTTGGTACCTCCCACACAAATGCACCATTTTGCACCAAAAGTTAACACCTTATAACATTAATAACAGTGTATAAAAATACTTGAAATTTTGTACAGTATTATGCTTTTATATTGCCTACAGTCCAGGGAAAAATGGGTGTTGTTGTCACGCCCCTTTTGGTACCTCCCACACAAAGGTACCTTTTTGCACCAAAAGTTAACAGCTTATAACATTAAAACCAGTGTATAAAAATACTTGAAATTTTGTACAGTGTAATGTTTTTATAGTGTCTATAGCCCTGTGAAAAATGGGCGTTATTGCCACGCCCCTCTTTGTACCTCCCACACAAAATGCCCAAATCATACCACATTTTAATGTCTCATAACGTTTATACCAGTGCACATAAATGCTTATAAGTCGGCACAGTGCAATGAATTTAAAGTATCTAATGTTCAGCAAAAAAAAGGTGTATTTGATAAACCCCTTCTGGTACCTCACACACAAATTGACAGAATAATTCGAGTAATATTCAATATTACATTACTCACAAAGTGAGGGTATACCTTAGTCGGTTTACCTGACTGAAACTTTCTAACTTGTTTTTAAATTTTATGGTTCAAAAGCAAAAATGTCGGAAATAACATACAATTTTAGAAACAGTTTAGATTTGTTCGAATTGGCCACCTTTGGCACGAATTATAGCCTTCAAACGGCCGACAAAGCCATCACACGCAGCACGAAAGTGGCTCTGCGGTATTTTGGCCCATTCCCGGCGAAGCCCCGTCTTGAGATGATCGATACTTTGGTATTTTTTAGTGCGAACATTACTCTCTAAAATGCCCCAGGCGCAAAAGTCCAACGGATTGAGATCCGGAGATCTTGGTGGCCATTGTGCGGTAGAAATGAAGCGAGGAACCTCCTTTTTAAGCCATTCTTGGTTGACGCGTGCTGAGTGCGATGGTGCTTAGTCCTGTTGGAATGTCCATGGTCTGCGGCCGAAATGTTTGTCTGCCCAGGGCTTCAATACTGTCTTTAGGACATTTTCCCGATAATATTCGGCATTTATTTTGACCCCATGGTTGATGAATACGAGCGGGGAGCGACCATCGGCCGTTACTGCGGCCCACACCATTACCATCGCCGGCGTTTGAGTTCTGGTGGCCAATCGAAGGTGTAAATTTTCAGCTGACCTCTTTGTCAAGTAAACCCGATCATTTTGTTTGTTCACAAACTGCTCAATTTGGAATGGCTTCTCATCGCAGAAAACCGAATTCGGTAACTGGCCACTTTCGTGCAAGCGAAGCAACTCCTTGGCTCTTTCCAGTCTAACTTTTTTTGAGCATCGGTGAGCTCTTGCACTTTTTGGAACTTCAATGGCTTTAGTCCAAGCTCATTTCTTAATATGTGTTGTATCCGTTCTCGCGATATGTTCAGCTCACGAGCAATTTTTCTACCACTGCGGCGTGGATTTCGATCAAATCTGGCCTTCACTTTTCGGATCATTTCTGGTGTTGTTACCGTTTTTTTTCGTGCACTTTTTGGACGCGATGCAGCACTGCCAGTATCACGGTAACGAGCAATGGTACGAGAAACAAAAGATTTATTCACATTTAAATGCTGGAGGGCTCTAACGATAGCCACTTGTGTTTTTCCACCCAAATATAAAGCAATCACACTATCACGCTTGAATTCCATCACGAATAACTTTTTTTCTGAATGCAATAGATCAAAATGCTTTTGTAAGCTTGTAAACAATAAAATGAACTGTCACTGAAATAAATCTGTCAGCTATCAGACTAGCGGTTAAAAATGATAGCAACCTGAAGTTGGTTGCAATACATATCAGCCACCCTGTATATCATTTGCTACGAACCAAAAGTGTAACACATGGAAGGAGTGACCAAAGACCCTAAGTATGTTCGGCGTATATCCGTTTTGGATCATTTTAAGTCGAATGAGCAATGTTCGTCCGTCCGTCTGTCTGTTGCGCACGATAACACTCGAAAGGACTAACAGATTGACTTCAAATTTGGTATGTGGTAATATTTTCTTCTATCTCCCACACAAATGCACCTTTTTGTACCAAAAGTTAACAGGTTTTAACTTTAATACCAGTGTATACAAATACTTGAAATTTCGTACAGTGCAATGCTTTTATAGTACCTAGAGTCTAGATAAAAGTGATCATTTGCCACGGGCCAAAAGTGTAACACATCGAAGGAGTGATCTAGGACCCTAAGTATGTTCAGCGGATATTCGTTTTGGGTCATTTTAAGTCGAATGAGAAATGTCCGTCCGTCCGTCTGTCTGTCTGCTGGCTGGTGCGCACGATAACTCTCGAAAGGAGCAACCGGTTGATCTCAAATTTGGTATACTGTAATATTTTTTTCTATCTCCGGCTAAGTTCGAAGATGGGCCATATTGATCTACTGCTTCTAGTACCTCCCACACAAAGGGTTAAAATTTAGTGAAACATTGATTCTCTAATTACATCTATAATACTTGTTAGAATCGTCTGAAATTCCACACATAGTATTATTTTATTAGTCGCTATCACCTCGATAAAAATGGGCGAAAATGGCACACCCCTTTTGGTACCTCCCACACAAATGGACCATTTTGCATCAAAATTGGACTGCGTATACCTTTAATACAAGTGCATAAAAAAACATGAAATTTTGTACAGTGTAATGTTTTTGTAGTGCCTATACACGCAAAGAAAAAATTCGTTTCTGCGAAACGAAATATTAGACAACTACAATTCTCGTTTGCCGGAACTGAAATTTCGTATGTTGTGAAAGAAACTTATTTCGCGTAAGCAATTGTTTGTTCCGACCAAAAGAATTTCAGTTGTCGTAAACGAGAATTGTAGTTGTCTAATATTTCGTTTCGCAGAAACGAAATTTTTCTTTGCCTGTAGTCCGGTAAAGAAATGGACATTATTGTACAACCCCTTTTGGTACCTCCCACACAAATGGACCGCTTTATACCAAAACTTAACGGCTTATAACTTTAATAGCAGTGCATACAAATACTAGAAATTTTGTACAGTGTTTGTACAGAAAAGTGGGCGTTATCACCACGCTCCTTTTTTGTACCTCCCACACAAAATCACCAAATCATACGAAAATTTAATAGTTCGTAACGTTAATATACCAGTGCACATAAACGCTAATAGTTCGGCACAGTGCAATGTATTTAAATAATCAACTGTTTACCGAAAAATAGGTGTATTTGTTAAGCCCCTTCTGGTACCTCCCACACATATTGTCGGATTAATTAGTGTAATGTTATATATTACATTATTCACAAGGTGAGGGTATACCTTAGTCGGTTTACCCGACTGATACTTTCTTACTTGTTATACCCTCACTATAGTGCGACGAGGGTATATAACATTTGCTACGGACAAAAAGTGTAACACATCGAAGGAGTGACCTAAGACCCCCTATGTGTTCGGCGGAAATCCGTTTTGAGCCCTTTTAAGTCATTTGAATGTCCGTCAGTCTGTCTGTCTGGCTGTAGCGCACGATAACTCTCGAAAGTAGTAACGGATTGACTTAAAATTTGGTATGGGGTAATATTTTTTTCTATCTCAGGCTAAGTTCGAAGATGGGCCATATTTGTCCACTCCTTCCAGTAAATCCCTCTTAAAGGGTTAAAATTTAGTGAAATATAGTAATAGTTTATATGTCGCTATCAACTTGAGAAAAATGGATAAAGTGGCCCCGCCCCTTTTGGTAACCCAGACAAAAAGACCATTTTGTACAAAAAGTTTTAACATTCATCAGGGTAATGCTTTTATAGCGCCAGTGAAAATGCACGTCATTGCAACGACCCTTTTGGTACATCCCATACAAATTTACCATTTTGTGGAAAAATTTTAAAGTTTATAGCGTGAGTACCAATGCGGGAAAATACTACAAAATTTTGCAAAGTGTAACGGTTTTGAACAATGTACCTATAGTTCTGTGAAAAATGGGCCTTACTACCACGCCCCTTTTTGTACCTCCCACACAAAATGGTCAAATTATACCAAAATTGAAAGGCCCATAACATTAATATATTAGTGCACGTACACGCTTATAATTCGGCACAGTGCAATTTACTTAAACATCTACTGTTCAGCAAAAAAAAATTTATTTGGTATACCCCTTCTGGTACACAGATTGACACATTAATTCGTTTAATATTCCATGCTACATTACTCACAAAGTGAGGGTATACCTTAGTCTGTTTACCCGACTGAAACTTTCTTAATTGTTTATACAAAATTTGATGCCAATTCTTTGATTCATTTTTCCAAAGCAGAAAATCGCCGAGCAAGCAAAACAAGTCTAACTGTTATGTCTATCAGAAACAAATTAATCTAAACAACAACAAACTCAACTAAGAACATATGTCCGAGACAAGTGTGCCAACATAAACCAGTAAGGAAAGGCAGAATGTCGGGCGGGGCCGACTATATAATACCCTACACCTCCCTAACAATGCGATAAGGGTATAGGTTTAGGTTTAGGTTAGGGTGGCAGCCGTATTTTTTATACAAGCTCACATAGACCAGTTTAGGTCCCTAGTGTTACCACGGGCTGAAATGCCCCTCATCGAAACCAACCTGTTTGATATACAAATTTATCGATAGTACGAATATCGGTACTGGAAAGATCTGTTAGGCTGCCTAGAAAAGCCGACCCCAGTATGTCCAGTCGTCGCTTACTCAGAGCGGGACAGTCGCATAGCAAGTGCTCAATGCTCTCCACTTCTTCCTCATCTCCACAGCTTCTGCAGAAGTCATTAGAGTCAATACCCAATCTTTTGGTGTGTTCGCCGATCAAGCAGTGTCCCGTCAGAACTGATACTAACGTAGACAATCTTTGCCTCTCTAGTGCGAGGAGATATTTTGATCTTCTCAGGTCATACCTTGGCCAGATTTGTCTAGCTACTCTGCAGGTGCCGATTTCTGTCCATCTTTCGTTGGACTGCCTGATTGCCTCTTGCCTAAGCCAAAGCTTGCACGTGGATAGTGGCGCACCAATATATGCAAATTCTTCGAGAATTTGTAATGTCGTCCCTTTCCTAGCAAGTTCATCGGCTTTGCAGTTCCCCGGGATATCCCTATGCCCAGGCACCCATATGAGGTGTATATTAAACTGCTCAGCCATCTCGTTAAGAGATCTGCGGCAGTCGAGGGCTGTTTGTGAATTTAGGGATGTTGTCTCCAGAGAATTGATGGCAGCCTGGCTGGCCGAGTAAATGACAACGCCAGTGTTGGTTACTATGTTGCGACTCAGCCACTTGGCGACTTCCCATATTGCCATTATTTCGGCTTGATAGACACTGCAGGTATCTGGTAGTCTGTGAGCTATATCCAGACTAAGTTCTTCACAGTGTACTCCGAAGCCAACCTTTTCACCAAGCTTCGAACCATTCGTGTAAAAGTGGAGATGGTTTCTATTACCTGGTATTCTGCCGACCCATTCATCTCTGGCGGGAATCATAGTGATGTAATTTCTCTCGAAGGTGTACCACTCGGTCGGTTACCATAGCACTACATTTTGATATCCTCATGTGACCATAGTTCTTGTACCTCCACATTGATATGCAGTTTAATCTTATTGCCGTTTTGGTTGCAACTTCTCTCGCCACAATATTAATCGGCAGTATATGGAGTAGGGCTTGTAGAGACTCGGTCGCTGTAGTCCTTAAGGCTCCGCTTATGCTCAGGCAGGCTGTTCTCTGAACCTTCGTTAGTAGGTTGGTGATGGTTAGTTTGTCAGTTGTCGTCCACCATACCACAATACCGTATAACAGTATTGGACGAACTACTGCTATATATATCCAGTGGACGATTTTAGGAGAGAGTCCCCACCGCGACCCTACAGCCTTTTTGCATGAATATAAGGTGACGTTGGCCTTCCTTACACGTTTCAATACGTTAAGTCTAAATAACATTTTCCTATCCAGAATTATTCCTAAAAATTTTGCACTTTCAGAAAAGACTAGATCTGTTCCATTTATCCGAGGTGGAGGGACATTATTCATCCTAGTAAAGAGAACCAATTCTGTCTTGTTTGGGTTTATGCCCAAACCGCTGCTTCTGGCCCATCTAGCCAATTTGTTCAGAGCCACCTGTAGAATGTCTCGGAGGACGTTTACGAATTTGCCACTCACTGCGATTGCAACGTCGTCCGCATATGCCACGACCTTGCAGCCACAACGTTCTAGATCTAGCAGGATTTCATTCACCGCTAGGTTCCAAATTAGTGGAGACAGTACTCCTCCTTGAGGGGTCCCTCTGTTTACAAACCTTGTTAGAGTTGTGGACCCTAGACATGCTGTTATGCGTCTTCTGGTGAGCAGACTTTGAATTAGTCTCATCAAACTAGTGTTAACTTTTAGATGTGAGAGTGCCGCAATTACCGCATCTGAGTGAATGTTGTTAAAAGCCCCTTCTATGTCAAGAAATGCCACCATGATGAATTCCTTGAAATGCAGGGACGATTCGATAGTTCTCACATGTTCGTGCAGGGCTGATTCTGTAGACTTGCCCTTATTGTAAGCATGTTGGTTCCCCGACAGGAGTTTTGTATCCAGGTTTTCCCTAATGAAATGATCTAAAAGTCTTTCCAGACCTTTCAATAGGAAGGAGGATAGGCTAATTGGTCTGAAGTCTTTTGGCCTAGTGTGTGATATCTTTCCCGCTTTAGGTATGAATACCACTTTGGTATCCCTCCATCGATTCGGGACGTATGAAAGCCTGATACAGCCTACATAAATTTTCTCCAGCCAGGGGATAATGTACTTTAACATTTTCTGCATTTCTGCTGGAGTGATGCCATCTGGTCCAGGTGACTTGAAGGGCTCAAAGCTATTAATAGCCCAGTTTATTCTGGATATCTCAGTCAAGAAGCTAGCGACGCTCGCACTCTTGTTGGTCCTGCTGATCCTCTGGTTCTGTTACAGAGTTCCCCGGGAAATGTGTGTCGAGCAGTACATTGAGCGACTGCTCGCTGTTTTTGGTCCAATTATTTGCCTCATCCTGCAAGTAACCCACTGTACAGGGTGAAGCTGATAATATTTTCCTCAGCCTTGCGGCGTCGGAGACCTTTTCCACTTCGCCACAGAAGGTATACCAAGAGCGTCTTTGCGCCTTTCTAAGCTCCTTCTTATAGATCTTGAGTTGCTCTTTATAGGCATCCCAAACATTAGCGATAAGGGTAGAAACATATTATCTAATTCTGATCGGACATAAAATAACATTTTTACAGCGTTTACATGTCAAATCGGGGATAACGTATATATGGGGGCTATATCTAAATCTTGACTGATTTCTTCCAAATTTAAAAGTGTTCATTCATATAATAGGAAACCTCTTTCTGCCGAATTTCATACTGATCGGATATAAAATACAGTTTCTACAGCGGTTACACGTCAAATCGGGGGTTACATATATATGGGGGCTATTTCTAAATCTGAACCGATTTGTTCCAAATTTAACAGTGTTCATTTATATTATAAGAAACCTCTTTCTGCCGAATTTCATACTGATCGGTTATAAAATAAAGTTGTTACAGCGCTTACATGTCAAATCGGGGCTAACATATAGATGGCGGGTATATCTAAATCTGAACCGATTCTAACCAAATTCAATAGGGATCGTCCTTGGGCCAAACAAAAGATATGTGTAAAGTTTCGTCGAGTTTCGTCGGACCATAATTGCGACCTGTACTGTGATTACAAGAATACATGGACAGACAGACAGACGGACATGGCTAAATCGACTCAAAAATTGATTCTATGACGATCGGTATAATAAACTATGGTTCTCTTTCTTCTCTTTTTGGGCGTTACAAACAAATGCACAAAGTCATAATACCCTGTACCACAGTGTGGTGTAGGGTATAAAAACAACAAGTAAAAGCGTTAAGTTCGGACATGCCGAATCTAATATACTAGGCCTAGTCGATTTGTGGGGAGGCACAAAAGTCGCCAGTGCTCAGTGAAAATCGTATTCTAGAGATCAAAATAAGAAACTTTGCCGAAGGGACATCAGAATTCGTTTTAGAGGTATGGTTCCTTCGGCACAGTTTCTTATTTTGATCCCTAGAATACGATTTTCACTGAGCACTTCACTGAGTGGGGGTCGGTCATACATTTGGACTCGATTGGAGCACTCTAAATGGGTCAAAGTGGGATTTTTTCCGGGACATCAGAATTCGATATAGAGGTATGGTTCCTTCGGCAAAGTTTCTTATTTTGATCCCTAGAATACGATTTTCACTGAGCAATGGGCGATTTTTAAATCGACCCGCCATATTATATACCCTCCACCATGCATAGCATGTGACCTCACAAAATAACTCAAACCTAAAGGAAATAACTCCGAAAACACAAAAAATATAGTAGATGAGAACAGTAGGAATCACAACAAGTTATATGCTTTATATGGGAGCTATGTCTAAATGTGGACCGATATCGCCCATTTGCAATCCCAAACAACCTGCAACTATAAGAAATATGTATACCAAATTTTATCAACCTAGAAACGAAGCCATCATTAATTAGGGGACTCTTCGAAACAATGTCATGAGCCTCGCCCTTTGTTTTCTTGTTGAGGTGAAAAAGTCTCTCATCTGGACTTAATATGGAATTTTTTATACATAGCGCTGTAAACATGTCCCTAAAAGTTGGCCAGGACTTATAGTCACCATAAAATGTGGATAGATCAACTGGATGAAGATTGAAACTTTGACTATGACTTGAATGACCACAGGGGATTTGTAAGAGAGACTTGCAATAGAATCAGTTAATTTAGAAATGCACCGACAGTAAGTTGAATACGAGTTTTTGTATTTTCCCTTGACTGTCTCGATCTCACTTGCCTCATCTTGCCCGGTTTTGTCCTCCTGACCTTCCCCGTTGGCCAGATCTGCAAGATATTGTTCGTATATCTCCTTTAGTCGAGTCCAGGTTTATTTGACCTCCTCCACGTGAGTCTCAAGGAGACAAACGGAGCTGACTTGTGACAAAAGGAGCTGACTTGTGACAAAAGGAGCTGACTCATCCAACCATGTCTAACGACATGGTTGGATGAGGTGAATCGAAAATTCAAAACCTAGGAGTCTCAGATCATAAGATGATGGCACAAGTGAAATGAAAACAAAGTATTTACTGATACCTGACGTAATGGAAATTGGAAAAATAGAATGTGCTTTCAACATGTATTTCTTTCCAAATAATTGTAAACCGAATTCTTGCACACACCAATTGGCTTAAAATACCACAAAAAAATATTAAAATTGGGAATAAGCTGATTTAAGACGGACCGTATAATAGGAAAGAGCAGATCAAAATAATCGGAAAACTCAGATGTACATAGGATGACTTTAATAGTGTCACCAATTGTGTCCCAAATAGTTATAAACCCAATGGGTTTAAACTATCAAGGATAAAAATAAAATGGTATAAAGTGGACTGTAAAGCGAACAATAGACAGCACAATGGTGTAATATAAGATATTAAAATATCAAATAACAACGAAAAAAGTATGAAAATAGTGCAATAATTAATTATTATATACTCTATGAACCACTGTGCACAAAATGAAATTTGGAACACTGTAAATTGTATCTAATGAACTAATTGTCTGTAGATTCAATATCTAAGATACAAAAATGTATGTCATTGGAAAGTATAAAACTCTTGGTCTGATTGCTTGAGTAATGTAAGGGCAAACAATCGTCGAACACAACATCTAAGAAAACATTATGTTGTACAACAAATCCACAGTGTAGGGTACGCTTAAGATGAGCCCTTAGGGCCTGTTTCTGTAACTTATTTTCGTTCGTCTACGGCGAACGATCAAAAATCACTCAATTATTCCGAGAAATCTATAAGTCTCAGGAGTGTACAATTCGTTGTGTCTATAGAAAATCACGTTATAAGCTCGTACCCAAAATATTTCTAACCTGCGTTTTATAGAATTCAAGTAATAGTTGAGAGATTTTTCATCGTTTACTGTAGACGAACGAAAATAAGTTACAGAAACACGCCCTAATGGAGAGGGAGGGGAATGGAACGTCGGAAATCTGAAATATTTATATGCGCGTGATTGTGAGAACGGGAACAAGTAAATATGTGGACTGTAAAGTGTGACTGATACAACAGAAGGGAATATGATGTTGGAATTTAGTTAGAAAACAAGTTAGAAAGTTTCAGTCGGGTAAACCGACTAAGGTATACATACCCTCACTTTGTGAGTAATGTAATATTGAATATTACTCGAATTATTCTGTCAATTTGTGTGTGAGGTACCAGAAGGGGTTTATCAAATACACCTTTTTTTTGCTGAACATTAGATACTTTAAATTCATTGCACTGTGCCGACTTATAAGCATTTATGTGCACTGGTATAAACGTTATGAGACATTAAAATGTGGTATGATTTGGGCATTTTGTGTGGGAGGTACAAAGAGGGGCGTGGCAATAACGCCCATTTTTCACAGGGCTATAGACACTATAAAAACATTACACTGTACAAAATTTCAAGTAACTTTTAACTTTTGGTGCAAAAAGGTACCTTTGTGTGGGAGGTACCAAAAGGGGCGTGACAACAACACCCATTTTTCCCTGGACTGTAGGCAATATAAAAGCATAATACTGTACAAAATTTCAAGTATTTTTATACACTGTTATTAATGTTATAAGGTGTTAACTTTTGGTGCAAAATGGTGCATTTGTGTGGGAGGTACCAAAAGGGACGTGGCGACTTCACCCATTTTTCTCGATTTGATAACGACTAATAAGCTAATACTATGTGTGGAATTTCAAAAGATTCGAATAAGTAGTATAGCACTTATTAAAGAATCAATATTTCACAACATTTTAACCCTTTGTGGGGGAGGTACTAGAAGGAGTGGACCAATATGGTCCATCTTCGAACTTAGCCGGAGATAGAAAAAAATATTACCACATACCAAATTTGAGGTCAATCGGTTACTCCTTTCGAGAGTTATCGTGCGCACCAGCCAGCAGACACACAGACAGACAGACAGACGGACGGACATTGCTCATTCGACTTAAAATGACCCAAAACGGATTTCCTCCGAACATACTTGGGGTCTTAGGTCACTCCTTCGACGTGTTACACTTTTTTCCGTAGCAAATGATATATACCCTCGTCACACTAAAGTGAGGGTATAAAAAAGCACAGACTTATGTTAAATACCTATCACGGTAAATTAACTATTGGGATTTAATTCTTGGATACCAAAAATCATGTTATTAACAACTCGCAATGAATTTGCACATTAGAAAAGAACACAGTTTCCGCCTTTACTTCTTTCGGCTGGCCAGTTACCCAATATCCAAAAACCTGTTTTGGGGACTTCAAGAGTTGACATCCCATCCGCCATTCAATAGCTGTCAACGAAATCTGGCCTTTCTTCAAACTTCCGTTGCCAATTTTCAGGAAACTTCGGCTCCCAATTTAACAAATGTTCCTCCCGATTCGATGTTTTTTCCGCCACTTTACTTAAGGCAATCTCTAGCTCTTTGTTCCTTTATTTCTATCACTTATTCTTTTAGTTAATTTATCAAACTTTAATTTATTTAATCTTTGAAATTACACGTGGTGCTTTATATAGAATTTACGGACAATATTCCGCCGCTTAATTTATTTATTTATGGTGCCTTTGACTCTCTTACACACAATAAATAGAGAGACACCCAACAATAGTGACGTACCTACTTAAAAGTACCAAAATGCGTGAGCTAAAAATCCTAGAGAGTTTACCGTTGATCCGGCTCGATGAGGATCAAAATGTTCAGGCCAAATAGCTGAATGGATGTAGCTAGAGAATATGGAGGTGTCCGGGGATAGCTAAGACCTGATGGAACAGAAAATCGTGGAACTCTCTTGAGTCAAAACAGATCAAATGAATGTGTGTTCGTTTGATTTGTGGCTCACAGCAAAAGTGGAGAAAAAGAAAACAAACTCAGAATAAAACAGTTTGAATCAGGATTGGTTTTTGGATATATATTTATTCTGTGGATGCGAACTTACAAGTAGGTTTGCACAGTTGAAGCGATCAGGAAAGACAGGACAGAGATAAAAATAAATGTCATTAAAGTATCTAGATTACTTTATGTCATTTCTTTGGCGTTATTACACAAGGATAAAGGGGAAGAAAGTTGGGGATTTTCTTAAGGAAATTCGGCAATTATTATAGAGCTTTGCGTTTTGGCGCAAATAAATGGTATGTAATGATATAACTTTGTTGTTCTTCATTTTCTCTGTAGTTCGGTATCTCAGTATGGCCCGTCGTACCTTGCGGAAAATCGATGTTCATCAAAAGCCTTACCATTTCTTCAGTTGAGTCTTCTCTTCCGCCCATATCGTCTACCATTGTTTCGGTTTGGGTATGGGTTTTTGAACGGAACTTTTTAATTTTAGAAACATTGTTAACGCTATCGACCTGTTCGCAGAATAACTTCCAGGAGATTCGTTTTGCTGTTCTTGTGATTTTGTTGTATTCTCTGAGTCTTATATGGTAGCCGTCCCAGTATACTGGAGGTCTTCGAAAGACCTTACTAATATATCTGTAATGTGATCAACATTAGTGTCAATATCTTCAACACTTAGGTACTCAAAATGTCCATGCACTAGTCTTCCCGAATTTTGTCCATTTAGTTTTGGCTTTATTTCTGAATCTTATTGGGTTCGGCGATGGCCGTTCTATCTTAAACCTTATGTAACGATGATCAGAAAAATAATGTTCTTTAGAGACCCTCCATTCCTGTATTTCGTCTATTAGATTTTCTGAACATATTGTTATATCTAATACTGCTTCCCTTATTCTATTAACGAAGGTAGCCATGTTACCTATGTTAAGTGTTATTAGGTCGTTAGTATTAAAGAATTCTACTAGGGCCTGGCCCTGTTTATTAATGTTAGTACTGCCCCACGCGACGTGGTGAGAGTTAGCATCGCAACCTACTAGTACTTCGTTACCTGTTTGTTTGACTTTCCTCACCAGCGTTGTAGTTCCGACGTGGGTAGTACTGTAGGTGAATCGAGAGGCAGATATACTGATGCTAGGTATACACTTCCATTCCCTTGTTGTATCTTAGAATGTGTTGAATGTGTAGCATCCGATGTTGACAACTCTGGAGAAAAAAGATAACATAAATTTTTGTGACAACATTTGCATAAAACAGTTGGTAATTGACGTGGTTTAAACCAGTAACCTTGTTTCGAATCGTCCATGGTTCTTGGATTAAAGCAATATGAGTCTTACCTTTATTTATTATTTCCATCAAAGCGTTGGTTGCCGTCTCGCTCCGATGGAGGTTTATCTGGATGACTTCAATCATTGGTCCTCCAGTAACCGGGCTTCTTGGGAGTCGGAGATGATAGATTCGGCTTCCTCATCATTTATTGGCTGCAATGGGCGCTTATCTTCATCGCTGCTATTATTATTTAGTGGCTCATTTTGCCGGTTTTCAGCGCCAACCAAAGCCTTACCAATTTTGAAGAAGGCTGCTTTGTTCACATAGAACGCCAAACTCTTCGTCTTGACCATACTGGCTATGGAGAGCCGAACCAAGCCCACCACAAGGAGAGTGCCAACACGATCATTCTCTCTGTGGAAGACTTCCCACCCTTCTGCCCTATCCTTTGACGTATACTGTCGTTTGTATGAGTTGAGGGATGTCACTCATCCTCACCAGTTTCAGCTTAGCGCCTTCCCAGGGAGGCGGATGCTATCCACAAGCTCTTTGGGGTCCTTTATACATGCTGGTGTATGTACAGGTCGTGATATCTTTTTGGATGCCCTAATCTTTCCAGAGGATTCCGTGATTGCGCTCGCTTCTTTTGTAGTTGGTTCGACTTTGTCGTCGCCCTCTCCACCAGGATACCGACTAGAGTCTCCTTCGTGAGAGACTTGATTCGTTCTCTCCAATTTACTTGAAAGCGTGGAGCTGTTTTTTTTCTTCGGCGGTTTCGCAGTGTTCTGCCTTCTGGAGATCTGATCCTCTATCCTGCTTCCGAGGAGGTATATGGAGTTTCAGATAGCTCCTTTGGAGCATCCTGCACTTTGGCCTGTTTGCTGTTTCTTTTTTGTCGTGAGCTGTGCATGCGTTGACTTCTTTTACAATCTTGCTGACCTCGAAGTCTATGTAGTTAGCTAAGACAGTAATGTTAACGTTTTCGTTAACATTACTGTCTCCTTTTCCTACTCTTTATTTTTGCCAATGGCTATATGTGCGCTTGTTGCATTGACTGCGACTACAGGCGCCAAGGCACCCACACCTGTAGGAGGATTAGTTGCGCTTGTTACATTTGCTACACGCTGAACAAAAATGGCATCTGTAGAATATTGTCCCAAACATGTTCGACTTGAAATATACATATGATTAGGGTCCACTCTAAATATATAATATTTGACACACAAAAATATTATATGTTTGGGAGGATGTTGTTCTAAACAAAAATATGTTCCCATTGTAATATTATTTTATTTGGTACTAGTATTTCCGAAACAAAGATTAATTAGTATTTATGTATTGTGGCATGAATGTCTTAATTTAAAGACAAGTTTTCTGTTTTTATCCCCTCACCTTAGAGAGGAGGGTATATATCATTTGCTACGAGCCAAAAGTGTATCACATCGAAGGAGTGACCTAAGACCCTAAGTATGTTCGGCGGATATCCGTTTTGGGTCATTTTAAGTCGAATGAGCAATGTCCGTCCGTCTGTCTGTCTGTCTGCTGGCTGGTGCGCACGATAACTCTCGAGGGTAGTAACCGATTGACTTCAAATTTGGTATGTGGTAATATTTTCTTCTATCTCCGGCTAAGTTCGAAGATGGGCCATATAGGTTCACTCCTTCTAGTACCTCCCCCACAAAGGGTTAACATTTCCCACACAAATTGAAAGTTTTGATCTAAAAGTTAATAGCTTATAACATTATTACCAGTGCATATAAAGACTAAACATTTTTTACAGTGTACTGGTTTAATAGTACCTACACTACAGTGAAAAATGGGCACTATTGCCACGCTCCTTTTGGTATCTCCCTCACAAATCGTGATATCTTTTGTATCAAAAGTTACCAGCATATAACACTAATACCAGTGCATACACATACTTGAAATTTTGTACAGTGTAATGCTTTTATAATACCAAAAGTCCAGATAAAAATGGGTGTTATTGGCACTTTTTGTATCAAAAGTTAACAGTTTTTACTTTAATGCCAGTGCATACAAATACTTGAAATTTCGTACAGTGCAATGCTTTCATAGTACCTAGAGTCTAGAGAAAAGTGGCCGTTATCGGCATGCCCGTTTTGGTACCCCCCACACAAATGGACCATCAAAAGTTAACAGCTTATGGGCCTTATTCATAAAAAGTTAAAGAAGGTTTGAGGAACGCTTTAGCAGTGTTAAAGCGTTCTTCAAACCTTCATTACATTTTTATGAATACGGGCCTATAACTTTAATACCAGTACATAATTTAAAGTTATTAAATGCAATTTAAATTGATAATAATTTAATTAAAACAAAAAAAATTAAATGTACTAACTTTTTTGGGGACTCAAGGTGAGGGGATTCAAAAGTCGGTTTACCCGACTGAACTTTCTTACTTGTTTAAATGTTCAAAGATTTTTTTTATATAAATTGTATATGTTTGTAAAATGTAATTAAAACCTAAATCGTATAATCTTTGGTAAATATAAATTGCATTGATGGATTGGCAAATAGTGATGAATTGGAATATTTATAAATGAAAATACATTTTTAGCTATAAGGGAAAAACTAACTAAAATTCGTAAAAGTCAGCAAAGTTTTAAAAATCTTTTTTAAATAAAGTATATTTGGGAGACTTCTTAAACAATAACTTTGTATGTAAACCATATTTTATTTGTGAAACTCATTTCTATTGTAACTGCTGTTTATAAACATTTTAGCCAAAAATTGACTACATAGGTCGATATTAAATATTATGACCCAAAATTAACACATGCGAATTAGAAGAAACAATGACTTGTATAAAAATTAAAATTAAACATTGCCATCAGTCTGCAGAAAAAACATTTTTTATAATATTTTCTTATATATTTAATTGAAGAAATTTTCCCTCAATTGATCGTTAATGATTTGCTGAATGACAAGAGCTTGCATGACATCTTTGCTTGTAGAGGGTCTTCAACCTCCGTCCGACTTTAATTTTTATTTACTTCTTTCCTACACCCCCTAAAAATTCTATGTCAAAGACGCTTGAATGTATAATACTTTCTGATTCTGTTTCTCTACTTTCAGGCATCTGTACAAATGCCACTGCGCCATCGGTGTCCTCCATTAATCGAATTCTAAGAAACAGAGCTGCCGAACGGGCTGCTGCTGAATTCGCCCGTGCTGCCAGCTACGGTTACATCAATCCTCAGCATTCATATGCAAGCTTCCCAACATGGCCAACAACATTGCCAGCGACTCCTCAGTTGTGGCATCCGGCATCAGTAGTCAATCCCAGCATTACATTGGAGAATACCATTGAATCAAGCAACGCCGAGACCGAGTGTAACCAATTCAATGAACGAATGTCGCCGTCCTCGAGTGCCAATGACAGTCTAGGATCTCCTGAAGCCAACCAGATGATAGGTCAGTTGAAAACAACAATAATACGTGTGTATGTATATGTGTTGTTATACTATCCAACATAGGATTTGAGTATATTCATTTTGTCACTCCTTTTGCAACATCACGAAATATTGATCAGGTACCCCACAAAGGACATACTCGTATATTCATAATTGTCCACAAATTCTAAGACGATTTAGCAATGTCCGTCAGTCCGTCTGTTATAATAACACTACAATCTAAAATAATTAAGCTAGATAACTGCGATTTTGTACAGATACTTGTTATAGCTGCAGGTAACTTATATAGCAGTCATACAAAGGTCCTTCTAGATTTTACTATTTAACGTAACGAAAACTGCTTAGTTCGGGTTACACGCTGAAAAAATCTTTCTGCAATGATTTCCCAAACATATTCTGTCTGTCACAATGTCCGCGCACGCAAGTAGGATCCGGAAAAAGAACAAATATGTTTTGATGTATTATTATTTTCTGATGCCAAAAGCGAACGTTTGTCCGTTTTACAGGATTTCTAAAATTTCGATGATAAAAATTTTGAACTTAGGCTAGAGTGGCAGCCTTATTTTTTTACAAGCTCACATAGACCAGTTTAGGTCCCTAGTGTTACTACGGGCTGAAATGCCCCTCATCGAAACCAACCTGTTTGATATACAAATTTATCGATAGTACGAATATCGGAACTGGAAAGATCTGTTAGGCTGCCTAGAACTGCCGACACCAGTATGTCCAATCGTCGTTTACTCAGAGCGGGGCAGTCACATAGTAAGTGCTCATTGCTCTCCACTTTTTACTCATCTCCACAGCTTCTGTAGAAGTCATTGGAGTCAATAACCAGTCTTTTGGCGTGTTCGCCGATCAAGCAGTGTCCCGTGAGAACTGATACTAACGTAGACAATCCTTGCCTCTCTAGTGCGAGGAGATATTTTGATCTTCTCAGGTCATACCTTGGCTAGCTACCCTGCAGGTGCCGATTTCTGTCAATTTTTCTTTGGACCGCCTGATTGCCTCTTGATTAAGCCAAAGCTTGCTGGATAGTGGCGCACCAATATATGCAAATTCTTCGAGAATTTGTAATGTCGTTCCTTTCCTAGCAAGTTTATCGGCTTTGTAGTTCCCTGGGATATCCCTATGCCCAGGCATCCATATGAGGTGTATATAATTGCTCAGCCACCTCGTTAAGAGATCTGCGGCAGTCGAGGGCCGTTTGTGAATTTAGGGATGTTGCCTCCAGAGAATTGATGGCAGCCTGGCTGTCCGAGTAAATAAAAACGCCAGTGTTGGTTACTATGTTGCGACTTAGCCACTTGGCGACTTCCCATATTGCCATTATTTCGGCTTGATAGACACTACAGGTATCTGGTAGTCTGTGAGCTATATCCAAACTAAGTACTTCACAGTGTACTCCGAAGCCAACCTTTTCATTAAGCTTCGAACCATACGTGTAAAAGTAGAGATGGTTTCTATTACCTGGTATTCTGCCAACCCATTCATCTCTGGCGGGAATCATAGTGATGTAATTTCTCTCGAAGGTGTACACAGTTGGTATATAGTAGTAAGGGTCGGTCCACATACAAAAAAAAATGTTGCCCCAGTCACCCCCTAGTTTTGAAGATTATCTAGAGACAATTCCTGGGCATCAACAATTTTTTTTCTGTGCACCCTACATGACTCCTTTTTAATTTTATTATCTTGCGTCGGTATTTGATGTCCGATCGTAACGGGATCCATATCGTTGTTCGAGTTTTGGCAAGGGCTATATTTCGTCCCTTTGTTACTTTTGACTCCGAAGTCAAATTCGGTAAGTGACCTCGGGTATCTCGTTTTCTACCCCCCTAAGTGGGAAATATTTTGAAACTCTGATAAAGACCTTACAAAATAATAAAACTTTTGCTTTTGAAGAACCCATTTTTATTTATAAACAAAAAAGTTATATTGGTTTTAAAATTACAAAATAAATGCAGAGGTCAAATTACACAACCTACTTTTGACGTCGTTTTCTGTCTCCCTCGCAGACACATACACACAGAAAAACCCCGCTCCCACAAATGCACATCCACTATGACGGTTCGGTTCAGTGTGAATGAACTAAATTTGCGACATTCGTCCCCAAATGTTAAAGCTTTCTAAGGAAGAAATTCAGAATAAAATCAGTTTGCTTTGCCATGCACGCTACACTACACCTAAACAGTAATTTTGTCACTGTGTGCTTATTTGACATTTGGTGACGAATCACGCAAATGTAGTTCATTAATACTGAACCGAACCGTTAAAGTGGATGTGCATTTGTGAGAGTTGTGTTTTTCTGTGTGTGCGAGGGAGACAGAAAACGAAGTCAAAAGTAGATTGTGTAATTTGACCTGTGCGTGTATTTTGTAATTTTAAAACCAATATAACTTTTTTGTTTATGAATGAAAATGGGTTCTTCAAAAGCAAAAGTTTAATAATTTTGTAAGGTCTTTATCAGCGTTTCAAAATATTTCCCACTTAGGGGGGTAGAAAACGAGATACCCGAGGTCACTTACCGAATTTGACTTCGGAGTCAAAAGTAACAAAGGGACGAAATATAGCCCTTGCCAAAAATCGAACAACGATATGGATCCCGTTACGATCGGGCCTCAAATGTCAACGCAGGATAATCAAATTAAAAGGGCGTCATGTAGGGTGCACAGAAAAAAATGTTTGTTGCCCCGGAATTGTCTCTACATACTCTTCAAATCTAGGGGGTGACCGGTGCAACTTTTTTTTGCGACCCACTCTAGTATATAGTCCACTTGCTTACCATAGCACTACACTTTGATATCCTCATGTGACCGTAGTTCTTGTACCTCCACATTGATAGGCAGTTTAATCTTATTGCCGCTTTAGTTGCAACTTCTCTCGCCACAATATTAATCGGCAGTGTATGGAGTAGGGCTTGTAGAGACTCGGTCGCTGTAGTCCTTAAGGCTCCGCTTATGCTCAGGCATGCAGTCCTCTGAACCTTTGTTAGTAGGTTGGTGATGGTTAGCTTGTCAGTTGCCGTCCACCATACCACAATGCCGTATAGCAGTATTGGACGAACTACTGCTATATATATCCAGTGGACGATTTTAGGAGAGAGGCCCCACCGCGACCCTACAGCATTTTTGCAGGAATATAAGGCGACGTTGGCCTTCCTTACACGTTAAGTCTAAACAACAGTTTCGTATGTAGAATTATTCCTAAAAATTTTGCACTTTCAGAAAAGACTAGATCTGTTCCATTTATCCGAGGTGGAGGGTCCACATGTGGGACATTATTTATCCTAGTAAAGAGAACCAATTCTGTCTTGTTTGGGTTAAAGCCTAAACCGCTGCTTCTGGCCCATCTAGCCAACTTGTTCAGAGCCACCTGTAGGATGTCTCTGAGGACGTTTACGAATTTGCAACTCACTGCGATTGCCACGTCGTCCGCATATGCCACGACCTTGCAGCCACAACGTTCTAGATCTACCAGGATTTCATTCACCGCTAGGTTCCAAATTAGTGGAGACAGTACTAGTCCTTGTGGGGTCCCTCTGTTCGCAATTAGGGTGTCCAAAACCGGGACCGGTTAACCGGTTCTGCATCCCAAACCAGTGACCGGTTTTTTAAAAAATATCATTTTCGGTTAACCGAGAAAGCCGGTTTTTTCATGTGGTTAACCGTTTTTTTTTATTTATTGTTTAAAACAAAAATTAAAGTATTTATCTATTTTTTCTACTTGTTGTGGATATCATTTTTAAATAAATGTTTTTACCCTTCTTTCCTTTAAATTTATAAACAAAGTAGATCATAATATTAAAATAGCCTTACATGTTGAAATATCTTAAGATAATATCTCATAAATGCAATTGTACACATTTAAAACCATATTGTTATCAGGATGAATAAAGAAAAATTGAAAAAATTTAAATTGAAATTATACAAGATGCAACAAATAACAACGATGAGGTGGATAATTCTGACAGTTGTTCTGAATATTCTGAAAGTGAATATTCCTGATATCCATCATGTAATAAATAAAGTCAGGAAGTGCAGCAAAGCATTCAATAAGTCGTCCATGAATTACAGAACACTTCATGTATACGTTCAAGAACGGAAAGACAAATAGCTTCGCCTTTTTTGCGATGTTAAATCCCGACAGAACAGCCAGATACCTTTGATTCGGTTTGATATATAAGTTGTTATATTGATGAGTCAAATAATTTAATTTTGGATTTATGTCACAGACAGAATCGAAAAAAGAAAGGCAAGCAACATTGTATGATGGCCTTAAGAAGAAAATGGAGAAGTTGTGTTACTTATACAATGCTTTAGTGACTATTGGACTAATATTGACTAAAGGGTTTTTCAACAGGGACGCTACAAAAGTAGACCGACAGGGACAGCAAACGACGCCATATTTTTTGCCGCTCTTTTGACATTTGTCTTCAGTAAGGTTTGCCATTTCATGATGGAAAGATATAAGAGCCAACAACGAGTCGAAATTATTAAAATTTACTAACGAAATTCGGAGTCGTTGGCCTCTACGTTAAGAGCGCGAAAAATCATCTTCAGCGATGAGGCTCACTTCTGGCTGAATGGCTTCGTCAATAAACAAAATATGCATTATTGGTCAGACAGCAATCCACACGTCCTCCATGAGTCATCATTGCATCCCGAAAAAATTACGGTTTGGTGCGGTTTATGGGCCGGCGGCGTCATTGGGCCGTACTTCTTCCGTGACCGGCACGTTACTGCGAATGGGAATCGCTACCGTTCAATGATAACCGAATATTTTTGGCCTCAATTGGATGATATAGACTTGGAGGACATGTGGTTCCAACAGGACGGCGCCACAAGCCACACAGCGAATGCCACAATCAATTTATTGGAAACCAAGTTTGGAGAACGTGTTATCTCACGAAATGGTCCAGTCGGTTGGCCGCCTCGGTCGTGCGATTTGACGCAGTTAGACTATTTCCTGTGGGGCTACGTCAAGTCTATGGTCTATGCCAACAAGCCAGCGACGATTGATGAACTTCGTACGAATATCGAACGTGAAATTGCAGCAGTATCGGCCAATTTATGCTTGAAAACCTTCAAAAATTGGGTTCAGCGTCTGGACTTCTGCAAGCGTGCCCGTGGTGGCCATGCAAAAGAAATCGAGTTCCATACATAATGGCATCGAACGTACTTTCACAGGAATAAAGAATTTCATTGATATCCAAAACCGTGTTTGTTTTATTTAAAAAACTTTTGTAGCGCTCTTATTGACGGACCCGATATATCAACGTTTGTGAGGTTTTTCAACGTCAAGTTACATAAAAAATTAAAAGGAAAATGAAAGAAAAATCGTTTAAAAATAATCATTTAAATTGTATTCTATTTTTAAGATATAATTATAAAAAAAACATTCTAAATGATTTATTATTTTTTTAAGGTAATTTCAGAAATATAATACTTTTCATTTAAAGTAAACCAAAAAAATTAACCTGTAATGAACGAAATTATAATCTATTTTTGTTTACTAATTTTTACTACAAATGATTCTTAGTTGTTTTTTGTTTTACAATAAACATTTAATGAAATTTCAATCACTTTCGTATATTATTTAAAAACCGGCCTAAAAACCGGTTAACCGGTTTCGACAAGAAATAATAAGCGAAAACCGGGTTTTAAAAAAGTAATATTTCGGTTAAACCGGAAACCGCTTTTTCGAAATAACAGTTTTTTTGGACAACCTATTCACAATCCTTGTTAGAGTTGTGGACCCTAGACATGCTCTTATGCGTCTTCTTTTGAGCAGACATAGTCTAATCAAACTAGAGTTAACTTTTAGATGTGACAGTGCCGCAACTTCCGCATATGAGTGAATGTTGCTAAAAGCCCCTTCTATGTCAAGAAATGCCACCATGGTGAATTCCTAGAAATGCAGGGACGATTCGATAGTGCTCACAAGTTCGTGATTCTGTAGACTTCCCCTTACTGCAAGCATGTTGGTTCCCCGACAGGAGTTTTGTATCCAGGTTTTCCCTAATGAAATAATCTAAAAGTCTTTCCAGACCTTTCAATAGAGGATAGACTACTTGGTCTGAAGTCTTAAGTCCTTGTGTGTGATATCTTCCCCGCTTTAGGTATGAATACCTCTTTGGTATCCCTCCATCGATTCGGGATGTATGAAAGCCTGATACAGCCTACATACATTTTCTCCAGCCAGGCGATAATGTACTTTTACATTTTCTGCATTTCTGCTGGAGTTATGCCGTCTGGTCCAGGTGATTTGAAGGGCTCCAAGCTATTAATAGCCCAGCTTATTCTGGATCTCTCAGTCAACAAGCTAGCGACGGGGGCATTCCACTCGCCCTTTTGTTGATCCTGCTGATGCTCTGGTTCTGTTAGAGAGTTCCCCGGGAAATTTGTGTCGAGCAGTACATTGAGCGACTGCTGGCTGTTTTGGTCCTGTTATTTGCCTCATCCTGTAAATATCCCACTGTACAGGGTGAAGCAGATAATATCTTCCACAGCCTTTCGGCGTCCGAGACCTTTTCCACTTCGCCACAGAAGGTATGCCAAGAGCGTCTTTGCGCCTTCATAAGCTCCTTCTTATAGATCATGAGTTGCTCTTTATAGGCATCCCAAATATAAGCGTCCCCAGTAGATTTAGCCTTATTGAATAGCTTGTTGCAGGTCTTTTTCATAGCAGATAGCTCAGAAGTCCACCATTGGGGTTTAGTTTTACACTTGTACCTTGTTTTTGGACAGGCTTCTTCAAGGGAACTATTGAATGATATGGTGATATTGTCGACCAGATTATCCAGACCGGCTTTGTCATTCGGTTCGTACAGAAGTTAAGAGTTGAGGACTTTCTTGAAATTCTTTTCATACAGGTGCCACTTTGCCTTCCTCACATTTCTGTGGACGGTAGGTTTAGGCGCTTCTTCAGCGAGTTTGAACTCAATATAATGGTGATCTGAGAATGAATGGTCGTCCAGTACATTCCACCCAATAATTTTGTCTGACACCCGGTCAGTAGCAAACGTTACGTCGAGTACTTCTTGTCTGTCTTTAATTGTAAAGGTCGGTTTATTACATATGTCATAAATACTTAGGTTGGTAGTTAGAATAAAGTCAAGAAGCGAATCACCCCTATTGTTTTTATCCGTACTACCCCAGATAGTATGGTGAGTGTTCGTGTCTGCGCCAATAATCAACTCGACCTTGTCAGGCGTTGCTTCTTCTACTACTTCCCTGAATAGAGCAGTCGGTACTACAGCTTCATAAGGCAAGTAACTGGAGACCACCCACTATGCTATTACCGATCTCCAGACTAGCAGATGTTTGGTCTTTACCACTTAAATTAGCCAGGAGAAAGATACTTAGATCTTTCCTGGCCAAAATTCAGTTTCTTGGATTGCCTTCACAGTTGGCCACAAGCAGTTTAAAGTTGGGTGTCCTGATACGGCACAGCCTTTCTCTCACTGCGTGGGGCTCCTGTTTTAGGACGATGTCTACTGCACCTGTGGACAGGCGCAGCAATAGAGCCGCTGAGGCAGCTTTTGAACTTACTTTCTTTACACGAATATATGAATGGCATCAATATGCATTTACATTAAAAAGGGGCTGTTATAATATTCATTAAAATTTTCGGAAGACAAAGGATATTAACAAATATCGTTTGAAGCTTTTATCCTTGAGTTTTGGGAAGAATAATCGGAAAAAATAATTTAAAGAACTGAAACATTCACAAAATATAATAAAATTTCAGCCTTCTATGGTTAAGGTATATCAATTATTTGTATTACACAGCCACAGCAAAATTAATTTTATTTTCTCCCACAAACAGAATTGTATACAAATGAAAATATTAGCCACTAGTAGCAAAATAACTTACTAAGTTTTTTCTTAAGTAACCAATTGTCATTTTCCGAGTATCTTTAAATATCCCAGGATAACTAATCTAAAATTATTTCCCTAACACCTCATATCAATATCATAAAAAGAAATACAATTTAAATTTTCAAAGTACACAGGTAATATGCAAAGACCCTTAAAAATGTTGTCGTTTAATATATCCAAAAGTTTCAATTAAATGTTTATGATTACTACAAACAGGATATAAAATGAAAGGTCGGGTCCTCAACACCAAAAACAAATTTTCTCGATTTTTAAGGATACAATTTTACACACACATAAGGATATTTTCGAGCAATCAATCGAATGGAACTCTCCGTTTTATCTGATATTTATTGACTTTGGGAGACCATTCGACCGTGAGTCTATTTGGATATGTCAAAGGTTGCTTCCAATGGAACACCCAGGGCATAAGAAATATAGGGCTCCCATGAATCACATGTCGCAGACCAATGGAAGCGAAACTGTCAGCGGCAGCACATACATGGCCCCAAATTAAAAAATTAGTATCTATGGAAGTGGTTTTACCGGTAGCATTTCCTAACGCCCAGGGTCATAATGTCCATGGACGTTATGAAACTTTGGTCCGCATAGCCTTATTCGTACTAGGGATGTAACGAATATTCGCATTCGCATATGCGAACGCGAATTATTCGCATCATTTTAACATTCGCTTTCGCATTCGCAAAAACCATCTTAGGTTTACGTTAGGGTGGAAGCCGTATTATTTTTACAAGCTCACATAGACCAGTTTAGGTCCCTAGTGTTACCACGGGATGAAATGCCCCTTATCGAAACCAACATGTTTGATATATACATTTATCGATAGTACGAATATCAGTACTGGAAAGATCTGTTAGGCTGTCTAAAAAGGCCGACCCCAGTATGTCCAGTCGTCGTTTACTCAAAGCGGGACAGTCGCAAAGCAAGTGCTCAATGCTCTCCACTTCTTCCTCATCTGCACAGCTTCGGCAGAAGTCATTGGAGTCAATACCCAATCTTTTGGCGTATTCGCCGATCAAGCAGTGTCCCGTCAGAACCTGTACTAACGTAGACAATCGTTTACCCTCTAGTGCGAGTAGATATTTGACCTTCTCAGGTCATACCTTGGCCAGATTTGTCTAGCTACCCTGCAGGTGCCGATTTCAGTCCATCTTTCGTTGGACTGCCTGATTGCCTCTTGCCTAAGCCAAAGCTTGCACGTGGATGGTGGCGCACCAATATATGCAAATTCTTCGAGAATTTGTAATGTCGTCCCTTTCCGGCTTTGCAGTGCTCCGGGATATCCCTATGCCCAGGCACCCATATGAGGTGTATATTAAACTGCTCAGCCATCTCGTTAAGAGATCTGCGGCAGTCGAGGGCTGTTTAGGGATGTTGTCTCCAGAGAATTGATGGCAGCCTGGCTGTCCGAGTAAATGACAACGCCAGTGTTGGTTACTATGTTGCGACTCAGCCACTTGGCGACTTCCCATATTGCCATTATTTCGGCTTGATAGACACTGCAGGTATCTGGTAGTCTGTGAGCTATATCCAGACTAAGTTCTTCACAGTGTACTCCGAAGCCAACCTTTTCACCAAGCTTCGAACCATCCGTGTAAAAGTGGAGATGGTTTCTATTACCTGGTATTCTGCCATTCATCTCTGGCGGGAATCATAGTGATGTAATTTCTCTCGAAGGTGTACCACTCGGTCGGTTACCATAGCACTACATTTTGATATCCTCATGTGACCATAGTTTTTGTACCTCCACATTGATATGCAGTTTAATCTTATTGCCGTTTTGGTTGCAACTTCTCTCGCCACAATATTAATCGGCAGTATATGGAGTAGGGCTTGTAGAGACTCGGTCGCTGTAGTCCTTAAGGCTCCGCTTATGCTCAGGCAGGCTGTTCTCTGAACCTTCGTTAGTAGGTTGGTGATGGTTAGTTTGTCAGTTGTCGTCCACCATACCACAATACCGTATAACAGTATTGGACGAACTACTGCTATATATATCCAGTGGACGATTTTAGGAGAGAGTCCCCACCGCGACCCTACAGCCTTTTTGCAGGAATATAAGGTGACGTTGGCCTTCCTTACACGTTTCAATACGTTAAGTCTAAATAACATTTTCCTATCTAGAAATATTCCTAAACATTTTGCACTTTCAGAAAAGACTAGATCTGTTCCATTTATCCGAGGTGGAGGGTCCACATGTGGGACATTATTCATCCTAGTAAAGAGAACCAATTCTGTCTTGTTTGGGTTTATGCCCAAACCGCTGCTTCTGGCCCATCTAGCCAATTTGTTCAGAGCCACCTGTAGAATGTCTCGGAGGACGTTTACGAATTTGCCACTCACTGCGATTGCAACGTCGTCCGCATATGCCACGACCTTGCAGCCACAACGTTCTAGATCTAGCAGGATTTCATTCACCGCTAGGTTCCAAATTAGTGGAGACAGTACTCCTCCTTGCGGGGTCCCTCTGTTTACAAACCTTGTTAGAGTTGTGGACCCTAGATATGCTGTTATGCGTCTTCTGGTGAGCAGACTTTGAATTAGTCTAATCAAACTAGTGTTAACTTTTAGATGTGAGAGTGCCGCAATTACCGCATCTGAGTGAATGTTGTTAAAAGCCCCTTCTATGTCAAGAAATGCCACCATGATGAATTCCTTGAAATGCAGGGACGATTCGATAGTTCTCACATGTTCGTGCAGGGCTGATTCTGTAGACTTGCCCTTATTGTAAGCATGTTGGTTCCCCGACAGGAGTTTTGTATCCAGGTTTTCCCTAATGAAATGATCTAAAAGTCTTTCCAGACCTTTCGATAGGAAGGAGGATAGGCTAATTGGTCTGAAGTCTTTTGGCCTAGTGTGTGATATCTTTCCCGCTTTAGGTATGAATACCACTTTGGTATCCCTCCATCGATTCGGGACGTATGAAAGCCTGATACAGCCTACATAAATTTTCTCCAGCCAGCGGATAATGTACTTTAACATTTTCTGCATTTCTGCTGGAGTGATGCCATCTGGTCCAGGTGACTTGAAGGGCTCAAAGCTATTGATAGCCCAGCTTATTCTGGATCTCTCAGTCAAGAAGCTAGCGACGCTCGCTGTTTTTGGTCTAGTTATTTGCCTCATCCTGTATATATCCCACTGTACAGAGTGAAGCAGATAATATCTTCCTCAGCCTTGCGGCGTCGGAGACCTTTTCCACTTCACCACAGAAGGTATACCAAGAGCGCCTTTGCGCCTTTCTAAGCTCCTTCTTATAGATCTTGAGTTGCTCATTATAGGCATCCCAATCATTAGCGACCCCAGTAGATTTAGCCTTATTGAATAGCCTGTTGCAGGTCTTTTTCATAGCCGTTAGCTCAGAAGTCCACCATTGGGGTTTAGTTTTACCCTTGTACCTTGTTTTTGGACAGGCTTCTTCAAGGGATCTATTGAATGATATGGTGATATGATCGACCAGATTATCCAGACCGGCTTTGTCATTCGGTTCGTACAGAAGTTTAGAGTTGAGGACTTTCTTGAAATTCATCTCATACAGGTGCCACTTTGTCTTCCTTACATTTCTGTGGACGGCAGGTTTAGGCGCTTTTTCCGCGAGTTTGAACTCAATATAATGGTGATCTGAGAATGAGTGGTCGTCCAGTACATTCCACCCAATAATTTTGTCTGACAGCCTGTCAGTAGCAAACGTTACGTCGAGTACTTCTTGTCTGTCTTTAATTGTAAAGGTCGGTTTATTACCTATGTTAAAAATACTAAGGATGGTAGTTAGAATAAAGTCAAGAAGCGAATCACCCCTATTGTTTATATCCGTACTACCCCAGATAGTATGATGAGCGTTCGTGACTGCGCCAATAATCAGCTTGAGCTCGTCAGACGTTGCTTCTTCTACTACTTCCCTGAATAGAGCAGTCGGTACTACAGATTCATAAGGCAAATAGCTAGAGACCACCCAATATATGCGATTACCGATCTCCAGGCTAGCAGCTGTTTGGTCTTTACCACTTAAATTAGTCAGGAGAAGGATACTTAGATCTTTCCTGGCCAAAATGCAGGTTCTTGGAGTGCCTTCACAGTTGGCCACAAGCAGTTTAAAGTTGGGTGTCCTAATACCGCACACCCTTCCTCCCACTACGTAGGGCTCCTGTATCAGGACGATGTCTACTGCGCCTGTGGACAGGCGCAGCAATAGAGCCGCTGAGGCTGCTAATACCGCACACCCTTCCTCCCACTACGTAGGGCTCCTGTATCAGGACGATGTCTACTGCGCCTGTGGACAGTGCCACGGTGGACGACTCACCTTCTGCAGTGGGAGCTATATCCTGCTTGTATATCTTCAAGACTATAGTCTCGAAGCCATATTGTAGGGTTGCACTCGCACTTAGTATATGGGAGGTGGATTCAGGGTTTAGGATAAGATTGACCTGCCGCTTTTTACCATCCGCCTCACCCACCTTGCTGATTCTCCAATTATGGGCCGGCAGACCAGGATTGGAATCTTTTATTATTTCTAAGATGTCAGCCGGGTTGGAGGGCTCTTCTGTAACCCAGGTGATGGCTCTAGGGTGACTAGGGATGTTGTTTTTTCGACAACATCCAACTGGGCACCCGGCCACACCTCACCCGCTCGACTCAGAGCAGCCTTACACAGGTCTACTGATCTTTGGATTATTCGCTTTCGCAAAAATATATTTCAGTATCCGCTTCCTTTTGTTAAATATGTTAAAACTCCTTATTCCCTCCACACAATTTGAAGATAATAATACCAATGAAAACCTCTGCCATTTCTCTTCAAAACAGTTGAAAAAATAAGTTTGTCCTTGTAGAAACAGGATGTAAAAATACAGAAAACATTCTTAATACTTGAATATCCTGGAGAAGTATCAATTCGGTTCCTTAAATTTGTAGGTACTAAAGGGTCAAACGATTATTCGCATTCGCATTCGCAAAAATGCATATTTCACTATTCGCTTTCGTATTCGCAAGAAATATATTTCAATATTCTCTTTCGCTAAAGTCACTTTCGTTACATCCCTAATTCGTACATACTCCAGAGGAGGAAGTATCCATGTCCGCTATACTCGTATCAATGGACGTTGTGAGCACACATGATGAAACTTTTATAGTTTACTACCTTGACCCGGCCCACGTCGTTGCCTCGAATTTCAGTTTAGTGAAATAGGAACATATCATAACGTAATTTGTTATAGGGTCTTGCATATCACATTTAAAAAGAGACATATTGATGGAAGCATGGCCATTGATATAGTATTGCCCATTTATTGTTTGAGTGGTGAATATTTCTGTTAAATGCACCCATACTTTATCTGAAAACAATTGGTGAAATGGTTCTGCAGATATTACGTTGTCAACAATAGAATCATGTCGGCAGGGCCAAACCCACTTATCCAATATTGCAGTTAAATACTCTCGTAGAAAACACCAAGACGATTGGTGCAATAGTGTTCCAAATATTTCGTTTTCAATAATGTATTCGCATGGGCGAGTCCACACCCTCTTATCAGATATCTCCCATTTTGGTTGAGTCACGCACAGTACTGTTAAATGCATTCACAAAGAAATTCAGGACACTTGCGACAATGTTTCTTTAGATATATCGTTTCCAAGAAATGGGGTGATAAGGCGGGATTACGCACGTTCATTTTGGAAAAATAACATAGACTGTCGCTAAATGCATATACACAAAATTACAGCACTATCGGTAACAAATTGTTCAATATATATCAATTTCAAACCTGAGCTCACATGGGCAGGGCCACTCCCATTAGTCCGATTCCGCCCATTTTTGGACCGATCACGTAGACTGCCCCAGATACATATACAGAAAATTACAGAACTCTCGCTAACAAATTGTGAAAGATATCTCAACAGATATCTCAATTTTTAAATTTGGCTTACACGGGCGGGGCCACGCCCATTAGTCCGATCCCGCTCATTTTTGGACCAATTACGTAGACTGCCACCAGATACATTGTAACGACATGTTTTCACTCGAAACCAGGGTAAACTCAGCGGTGTCCAGGGGTCGTTACAAAATATTTATTTTTTTTATACGGGCTAGAGAGAGCTCAAACACACATTTCTTCTTTTAACTTAATTGCGATTTATTTCACACACGAAACTATTACACAACCTAAGACTATGTATCTCCCGTCGTCGTAATCTCGTTCTAATAATCGAAACACGCACCGCACCTGTTGACAGCCACAAGGTCCGTTCCCTTAGGTATAACCGTGTGCTCTCTTGTATAGACGAGCCCGTACTATGATGATAGATGGGGGAATGGAGGGTAACTTCCGCTCCTCCTCTCGTACTCAGACTATTGGTACGCATTGAACTTCGAACGAGAGTGTAGCTTCACTTCCACTTTCTTCTCCTTCTTAAGCCGCGGTACCACAAATCTAATCTAAGTAATCGGTTTCCTATGCGAGGGAATGTAGATCAGACTATCGGTACCCGTTGATATATGAGAATAAGACAAATAAGAATATAAGAGTATAGATCAACCTCGACCCTCTTCTCCTTCTTAAGCCTCAGTACCACCAGTCTCAACTATTTCTGTCCGTTTTCTAAGAAGGGGATGTAGGTCAGCTTCCAAACACTTTGGTCTGTCTTACCCCGAGGTCGTCTGCTGGCAAACAGCCTGCAACCAGCTCGCGCATCTCCTTTTATAGCCCCGTAGGCAATGACTTAAAGACATCACTGAAGCGGGTGCAAGACCCTTTACAAATCGTTGAAGAGACTTAGAGGGCAGGCAAAGAGAATCCTCGTCGACATTTTCACACAAGTGCCATAAATGCCATGCAAGACACTGTCTTGTATCAAATCATTAACGATTAATTAATGGACACTGTCTTGCAGCAAACATTGACGATAAATTAATGGACAATGCCTTCAATCATATATCGTTCATCCCATGTCAAACCGAGCACCGTTTTTGGGTCACCATTCCCGATTTCAAAGGAAATCTGAGAAAATAGGAATATATTCTCAAAAGGTCGTAAGTTGTTCATTTTCGCGCCCTTAACGTTTTAAAATGTGGCTTGTGGCGCCGTCCTGTTGGAACCACATGTCCTCCAAGTCCATATCATCCTACTGGGGCCAAAAATAATCGGTTATCATTGAACGGTAGCGATTCCCATTCACAGTAACGTGCCGGTCTTGATCATCATGGAAGAAGTACGGCCCAATGACGCCGCCGGCCTATAAACCGCACCAAACCGTAATTTTTTCGGGATGGAATGATGACTCATGGAGTACGTGTCGATTGCTGTCTGACCAATAACGCATATTTTGTTTATTGACGAAGCCATTCAGCCAGAAATGAGCCTCATCGCTGAAGATGATTTTTCGCGCTCTTAACGTTGAGGCCATTGACCCCGAATTTCGGTAGTAAATTTTAATAATTTCGACTCGTTGTTGGCTCGTATATCTTTCCATCATGAAATGGCAAACCTTACTGAAGAGAAATGTCAAAAGAGCGGCAAAAAAAATGGCGTCGTTTGCTGTCCCTGTCGGTCTACTTTTGTAGCGTCCCTGTTGAAAAACCCATTACTTGAAAGCACAAGTCATGACCTTATAAACCAGCCTTCATTTGTAAAATTCCGTCCACGCGTTTGCATAATACTAAACTTCTGAAATACGGCTTTTTAGATATTTTCCCAAATTTTTCAGATTTCAGATTCTTATAACATCTGAAATAAAATTTTTGATTTTCTTTCTCGCCAACTACAAGATGAATCATTTCCATAGTAAAACACATATGCAAATTTTTAAGACAATCGTGAATGTCGACCAGATTTTTTTCGAAAAATCGTTCGGTTTGATATGGAATGAAAGATATTCGAGTATAAGAAAATATTGAAAAAATATTTTTTGCTTCATGCTGGTGGCAATGTTTAATGTCACAAATCTCATATCAAGTCATTGTCTCTTCTAATTCTCATATGTTAATTTAATATTCCTAATTTACGCTTTTATAATTTGGAAATGACTTGATTTGTCCTCGAACTCGAACCCTTGAATTGCATAACTCGCGTTGCTACGTCGCGACGCATCTCCCTAAGGTGTGTTTTGTTCTAAAAATACGAATGCGTGTGGACTGGATGACAATTGTTGCGTCCATTTTATCACGTAATTTTGTTTTTCCAAGAATTGTTAGTTCTTTCCACGAATTCAGACAAAAAATGGTTTTCATGTTGGAAATGATGGCATCCCATGCTGTCCGTACAGCTAATTTTCCCAATAATTCTATCATGAGTGCCAGTTACAGAAGTTTACGCGAGTTGTTTTTATTGTTTTACAAAATGAATACACAGTTGGTCTGGCCTGACCCATGTGTTACGAATGTGACTATAGAAACATGTGTATGACGAAGGGTTAATGATTTGATTTTTGCCAATCAAGAACCACGTCTTTTTTACCTTTTTCACCTCTAGAAGCCAAAGGGGCGCCTAGAGGCAAATAAAACCTTTGGGATTATGTAAAGGAATAATCAAAGAACATATTTTGAAAATATGGCAAATATAGAAAAATATAGATTTTTTTTATTTTCCGTCAAAGTTGAAAAATAGTGAAAAAACGGATAGTTTTTAAATAGTGTTTTACCAGGAGAAACACAAAGCAAACAGTTATTTTTTTTATCATTATACATTTAATAAATACATCAATAAATACAAACAAACAAGTAAGAAAGTTTCAGTCGGGTAAACCGACTAAGGTATACCCTCACTTTGTGAGTAATGTAATATATAACATTACACCAATAAATCTGTCAATTTGTGTGGGAGGTACCAGAAGGGGTTTTCCAAATACACATATTTTTCGGTAAACAGTACATTCTTAAATACATTGCAATGTGCTGAACTATAAGCGTTTATGTGCACTGGTATATTAAAGTTACGAGCTATGTAATTTTGGTATGATTTGGTCATTTTGTGTGGGAGGTGATAACGCCCACTTTTTACAGGCCTATAGGCACTATAACAGCATTACACTGTACAAAATTTCAAGTATTTGTATGCACTGGTATTCAAGTTACAAGCCGTTTACTTTTGGTACGAAACGGTCCATTTGTGTGGGAGGTACCAAAAGGGGCTGTACAATAATGCCCATTTTTTACCGAACTATAGGCGCTACAAAAACATTATACTGTAGAAAATTTCAAACATTTTTATGCACTTGTATTAAAGTTATAAGCAGTTAAATTTTGATGCAAAATGGTCCATTTGTGTGGGAGGTACCAAAAGGGGCATGTCAACTTCACCCATTTTTCTCGAGTTAATAGCGACTAATATACTAATATTATGTGCAGAATTTCAAAAGATTCGAATAAGTAGTATAGAAGTTATTAAAGAATCAATATTTCACTAAATTTTAACCCTTTGTGTGGGAGGTACCAGAAGGAGTAGACCAATATGGCCCATCTTCGAACTCATCCGGAGATAGATCAAAATATTACCACATACCAAATTTGAAGTCAATCGGTTACTCCTTTCGAGAGTTATCGTGCGCACCAGCCAGCAGACAGACAGACAGACAGACGGACGGACATTGCTCATTCGACTTAAAATGACCCAGAACGGATTTCCTCCGAACATACTTAGGGTCTTAGATCACTCCTTCGATGTGTTACACTTTTTTCCGTAGCAAATGATATATACCCTCGTCACACTAAAGTGAGGGTATAAAAATAAGGCGATTCGTTACCTATTTTTCGTGATATTACACCTGAAATCGCAACAAATTGACTAAAAATTGTGTGTTTTTTTGAAAACCGAAAGTCGGTCAACTTTGAACGGTTATATCTTCTAAACTAAAAATGTGATATTATTAAGAGTACCATATTTGAAATCGTTGAAAAGTTTCCTATAACATGGGTTTATTCAAAACTTCGTCGGCGCACATGAAAATTTTGATTTTTGCAACCTCGTTTGCTCTACGGGCGCCACTGTGCGTCGGCAATGCTAGAACTTTGCGCTTACTGACGTCTAAATTATACATAACAGTATCGCTTATATTCTTATTAAGGAACAGGTGCACGATGCTGTCACCGAACGTGTCGCCAAAAGATTGTCATGCCCGACAACCTTAAACTTTGTCTTGCAGTGTGTCTTCAACATGTTCTTTGCACCATTTTGTTATGGAACCTGCCTTGCAAAAGGTCATGAATGCAATTTTCCCTTATGTTGTCATTGAAGAAAATTGTATGTGAATCAGGTCCTGCATGACATGATAATTGACGACAATGTCATCTAAGGCTTTCTTTCGTTCACCCACGCAAACCCTCTTCTCACATATGGCCGAGATCAGCGATGCCAACTTAGTGATTTTTCCGCTACTTCTGGTGATTTTTGATCTCTAATATCACTGTTTTGTAGAAGTAGTGATTTTTCAGAAAAACCACCACTGTAGCGTTTTTAATTTTTTGTAGCGATTGTAGTGATTTTTTACATACATGCATCGGCGACGAATGCAAAATGACGGCGGCATTGAAAAATTGTCGCAACGTATTGTCGCATTATTTGAAAACATAGAATGTACAAACGATGTCGCCTTCATTTATGTTTATCCATATGTCTTATGTGATTTGTGCCCTTATTTTGCAACTGAGCATTATAAATATCTTCAAGAACGAATTCTTTAAATACGGTAAATTCTTTAATACAAGTACAACATGGGTTAAAGTTTCAAAATGTTTGCTATTCTAAGTATAAAAAACCCAATAATGTATGTTTAATAATAAATGCTAATGGAACATTTAAGAAATCTAAATTGTATATACAATCAGTGGATCCAGAAGAGATAGAGGAAAATAATACTATTTTATTTGGCAAGGGAACAATTCTTAGTCATTTATTAATAATTTAATATTAAGAATGGAAAACAAAAACGACTGTTACCTTCATGTTATATAAGTTATGATTTATGTTTTTAAACAAATATGCTACAAACATTATCAAAATGTTTAACAAATAAATTGAACTCAAAAATATTTTGTTGGTGGTTTTTAAAAATAATTCATGGTTAACATTTTTGTCAGTGTTAGCGTTTTTGGGCGATTTTGTAGTGCTTTCTGCACAGTTGTTCCGTAGTGATTTTTTCCTCTGAAGAGTTGGGAACACTGGCCAAATGCCTTGATCATCGCCTTTATCGTTGCCACTCGCACGAAGTGTACCAGCTCTTTACTGCTCATCAGAAATATGGCATCCGTTACTTCCAAACCAAGTTTAACGAAAATATAAATACAATTCTTTTTATCTTAACAAAAGAATGATTATTTCGAAAAATTTAATGCAAATTAAATAAATTGAAATTTACCAAAACACATCTCATTCTTATTATACACTAGCTGGACCCGGTCCACTTCGTTGGCACATATTTCAGATTTCCGTACACGTAAATTTTAGGAGCAATCACGAAGACTGCCACCAAATACATATGCATTAAATTACAGTACTCTCGCTAACAAATTGTTCAGTATATATCAATTTCAAACACGATCACGTCCATTGCTCGGTGGGAGAAACATCTAATTTAGCGCGAAAAAATCGAAATATGATCCTACAACAAATCCTAAAATATTGGTACACCACTAATCTAAGGGCATGGCTGCACTTACCGGCATTCCACATTTCTCAATCATTTCACTCATGACGATATAACGGTTCATTAACTTTTGGAAATCTATAGGCCATACGTGATTGATATATTTTAGTTGTATAGTTTACATTCAATTGAACAGAAAAGTGATTGTTTTTGGTACAATTTATGATTTTTTCTTATATTTTACAACTAAAGGTAAACAATTTCATTGATTTGTTTATTGTTGAAGAAAAACAAAGTTGCGGAAACAATTGAAATATTTTAATATATTACTTTTTTTCAATTGTTATACTTTCGGTAAGGGTTTTTGTTAGTAATGCTGTGTGATGCAGCCTAGATTTTTGTTTTATTGTTTGCTCACCTTACAAAGTATAACTTCCAAAAATTTTGACTGCAAGATTTGCCTATTGATTATACCCTCACTTTAGTGTGACGAGGGTATATATCATTTGCTACGGAAAAAAGTGTAACACATCGAAGGAGTGACCTAAGACCCCAAGTATGTTCGGCGGAAATCCGTTTTGGGTCATTTTAAGTCGAATGAGCAATGTCCGTCCGTCTGTCTGTCTGTCTGTGTGTCTGCTGGCTGGTGCGCACGATAACTCTCGAAAGGAGTAACCGATTGACTTCAAATTTCGTATGTGGTAATATTTTTTTCTATCTCCGGCTAAGTTCGAAGATGGGCCATATTGGTCCACTCCTTCTGGTACCTCCCCCACAAAGGGTTAAAATGTTGTGAAATATTGATTCTTTAATAACTGTTATTATACGTATTCGAATCTTCTGAAATTCCACACATAGTATTAGTTTGTTAGTCGCTATCAGCTCGAGGAAAATGGGCGAAATTGCCACGCCCCTTTTGGTACCTCCCACACAAATGCACCATTTTGCACTAAAAGTTAAAAGCTTATAAGATTAATACCAGTGTTTAGAAATACTTGAAATTTTGAACAGCGTAATGTTTTTATAGTGTCTACAGTCCATTGAAAAGTTGGCGTTATTGTCACGCCCCTTTTGGTACCTCTCCCACAAAGGTACCATTTTGCACCAAAAGTTAACAGTTTATTACATTAATATCAGTGTATACAATTACTTGAAATTTTGTACAGTGTAATGCTTTTATAATGCCTATAGTCCAGTGAAAAATGAGCGTTATCACCACGCCCCTTTTTGTACCTCCCACACAAAATGGCCAAATTATACCACAATTTAATATCTCAACGTTAATATACCACTCCATATAAACGGTTACAATTCGGCACAGTGCAATGTATTTAAAGTATCTACTGTTCAGCGAAATATAGGTGTATTTCTTAAACCCCTTCTGGTACCTCCCACAAAAATTGACAGAATAATTTGTGTAATATTCAATATTACATTACTCACAAAGTGAGGGTATACCTTAGTCGGTTTACCCGACTGAAACTTTCTTACTTGTTTTCTATAATTATTTTTAGGAAATATGCAGTTTAAGCGATGGGAAATTTTGATATCACTATGCAACAAAATTTTTGTCCAAGGGAAGTGAATAACAGTTTCTGGTGCAACTAGGTGTCACAAACACGAAAAAATATTAAAAAAAAATTTTAATGGTAAACTTTTTTTTTAAATTTTTTTTTTAAATTCCAGCTTTCATGGAAAGTACATTCTGTATTTGGAACATACTTTTTCAAGTATAAGCCTGCTTGAGCCGTGTTATGCCTCAAATTAAAGGGAATTATGAGGGCTACATATGCTGCAAATATCGCTTTCACATAGAATCTTTGGTTTAGTAACAGTCGTCAAAAAAATGATTTTTAAAAAAAAAACACTTTTTCCTGGTACAAAAAAAAACCATAAAAAATAGAAAAAAAAATCGACAAAATTATTTTATTACATTTTTAAAAAGCCAGCATGCTAAAGAAGAAAACACTGTCTATTTGAATGTAAATGTTAGGGAAATTCAAAAAAATCTTGTTTCATATTTTTTCGTTTTTAAATGATGTTTTTGCGTATATTGAATTCGCCATATGTGAGAGAGACATATAAGAGACATTGCACTTGCATTTTATTTTATGAGGATTGATGTCAGACATTATACAATTATAGAGAGGACGAGGTTTTATGGTTGTTCGTAACCATCCATAAAACATGATATGCAATGTCAGTGTAATTCAGCGCCTTAAAGAGATAAGTCGATTTTCTGAAAAATTTTATAAAGTTATATTTCGAAGTATGAGTAAACGGCAAAGAACGTTTCAATGTGTAAGTGATCCCGACAATTTCTGCTACATCTGTCGAAAATATGTTATTAAAAAAAATCGACGTGCGTTTAGTAAAATAATAGAAGAAATATATGTGCAATATTTTGGTATACGAGTTAAAAATATGAACGAACCGTGGATACCTAGTATTTTGTGTAATTCGTGCCATGTAAATCTTACTCGATGGAGTAGTGGAAGCATGCGGTAAGTACTTTACAATTAATGTATTACAATGTTTTGTGGAATAAAACGTATTAATTTTAGACTTCACGTGGAATTTGGAATGCCAATGATTTGGAGACAACCATTCATTCACGATACGGACTGCTATTTCTGTCTAAAGCATGGTACTATGTTCCAGTTTCACGCTGAAATCCCATACAAAAAACAAAGTTGTGAAAATATGAGTGAAATTTTTTCATTTGTGGTACTATGTTTTTTCAACGTGAGAAATTGACATTTTGCGCCGCCACAAATTAATTAAACGTCGCAACAAATTGAAGCCGCCAGCATTGTACTCCTATTTATTTATATTCATATTTGTCCGCGAGAAATTCAACTGTTGCAAATATTAGCAATAAAATTTCCTAATAAAGATTGCGAAATTAAATTATCTGAAATAAAGAAAACTAATGCAAAGCTTTGGAACGGAAAATAATTATGTATATGGAATAAACGAGAATAACGACATTCCGATTAGATAGCAAAGCAAAAAATGTGCAAAACACTGGAAGGACATGTAACTATATGTAATAATGTGGAATTTGTCTTGTAAATACATATGTACATTTACGTTTGTATGTTTAGAATAATCGTGACGAATACCTGAAAAACTTTGTGGACGACTAACGCTACCGAAGCAGTAGGACAATGGAATTGGGCAGTGCCTGTGATCTCGTTTTTAAATGGTTATAAAGAACATAGTGAGTTCTTGCCAGCCATAGGAGTTGGAAGAAGAAATTCCGTTTATGAATGGAAGTATAATTTATATATTAAATCCTTAAAAATAATAATAAAACATATTTTTCGGTTCATCAAAACATCATTTTATTTATTTATGTTCGTACAACAGTGGGAAATTATTTTGTTATTTGTAACATTGTATTACCCTCACATGCATCGCCATCGTATCACCACAAAATAAATAATTTATGTAAAACAGCACAATGATCTTCAACAATATAAGTCAATTATAAGTCGACATTATTTCATTTAATTGTTTATTGATTAGAATTTTAAATCGTGTTTGTTTTCAAGAAAAGCAAAAAGGAAAAAATGCTCATGCTTATACACACGCACATTCATATAAAAGTGACATTTCGACACACTCATTTCAAAAATGCAATGCAACCTTAGTAAAAAAGCGTTCCATTTTTCAACTTGAAATAATATTTTGTGGAATTTTTTCAAGGTGAAAAAACCCACCATACCCACCTTAAGTTAATAGATTGGAGTAGGAAGTGTCCAAGTATAGCTAACAGCCTAATAACGGAAACATCATCAAGTTCAACGGAGTACTCAACTCTGAGCGATTCAAGTTTGAGTCAGAAGTCATCGCTTTTAACTCAGTTTCAACTCATTGATCTAGTGCGAGATTTGGAACTGACCAACTATAAGGCAGAACTACTTGCATCTGGGATGAAACAGTACAATATTGTGGCCCCAGATGTTAACATATCATATTATAGAGTCCGTGATATACCTTACAAAGAATTTTATACAACTGTGGATAACAGATGCTTTTGCAAGGACATTCCCGGATTGTTCGAGGAACTTAATCAAACATACAATTCAAAGGAATGGCGGTTACTTGTTGACAGCAGTAAAGAAAGTTTGAAAGCAGTACTTTTAACGGAAATCAGAAATCGTCGATTCCCATTGCTCACGCTGTCAACACTAAGGAATCATACGAAACAATGGCTAAATTGATAAAATATGAACATGTCTGGAAAAATTGTTGCGATTTAAAAATAGTTGGTATGTTATGCCTCTGGGATAGCCGATATTTTGCCGCCACTGCATTAAAAGCCTTAAGGAAAGATGGCAATTCACTCTCATATTTAAAAAGTTTATTTAAAAGTCTTTCTTTTCAAAAAATCGAAGAAGGAGTTTTTGATGGGCCTAAAATAAGGGAAACTGATGAAAGATGTGAATTTCGAATCATATTTGACGTCGGATAAAATTGCAGCATGGAGGTCGTTGAAGCTTGTAGTTTAAAATTTCCTTGGATCCAATAAAAGCCCGCAATATGAAACAATGATTAATGATTTGTTAAAAAATTATGAAACAATTGGTTAGAAATATATTTTTTTTATATTTATGTATATAACACATATGTATTCTTCCAACTTATTTTTCGCTTTATGTATTCCAACAGGTGTAAATATGTCCCTCAAAATGAATTTCTTTCATTCTCATTTAAACTTTTTCCCCGAGAATCTTGGCGACGTAAGTGACGAACATGGCGAAAGGTTTCACCAAGAATTGAAGTCCATTGAGCGGCGTTACCAAAGGCACTGGGATGAAAGAATGATGGGAGATTATATTTGGTTCCTCATTAGAGAAACCGATTCCGAAATCTTCAAACGTCAACAAAGAACTCACAATTACTTCTAATGAAACTCGTTCATGTAAATAAACTCAAATGTACATAATATAAATAAAAGTAATAAATCAAATCGATATTTAAACAGAAATTAAAAAAAAAAAGATTTTTTGAAATTCTCTTACCTCTACCAAAAGGGCTATAATTTCTACATTTATACATAGATTTTTTCAAATATGCATTATTTTCTTCGATAGGATGCAAACTTTTAAAAAGCAAAATAATTTTTTTTTCCAGGATTTTTTTTGTTGAAAAAAATCGACTTTTTCCAATTTATATAATGACTGTTACTAAACCACTGTTTCTAAGTGAAAGAGATATTTCCAACATTGGTAGCCCACATTAATAGCTTCAATTTAACGCATAAGTCGACCTTATCGGACATATACTCCAAAAATTATAGTGCAAATACTAAGGGTACCACAGGCCGAACCACTGGCTTAAGTTTATATCCATGGACGTTTAAACGTCTCCTCTGTTGAACCTAACACATTTTTTATCCGATCATGTCGAAATTTAAATATGTGTGCTTTCTATTGCATATAATCATGTCTAGTGAAAATTGCGCATATCGATACATACTTTGATACAGCCCCCATACGAAGGTCCCTTTCGATAAGACATATTTACGCGCATTTGTTAACCGATCATGCTGAAATTTAAATATTTGTACTTTCTATTACATTGCGGATAAAAAATGCGTCCTCTATAACGTAAATATGTCTTGTCGAAAGGGAGCTTTGTATTGGGGCTGTATCAAAAAATGGACCGATATGCATCATTTTCACTAGGCATAATTGAATGCAATAGAATGAACATATATTAAAATTTTGGCATGATCGGTTAAAAAATGCGCTCTCTAGAGCGTGAATATGTCTTATCGAAAGGGACCTTCGTATGGGGGCTATATCAAAGTATGGACCGATATGCCCCATTTTATATAGGAATCGTTAAGATTGCTTCATATTTGCGACCTGTGGTGTCAAATATAAAAAAGAACGGAACGCTAAACGTAGTGATACTGTTAGTGTTCTGTTCAAAAGAACAGTATCACTACGACGTAGTGGTACCGTTCGCGAACAGTAACACTAAAAAAATAAATAACGTTAGTGTTCTCTGAAGGAACCGTTCCTATAACGTACTGTTTTTTTCTGAACACTGACTTAAATCGAGTTTTTACAAACTTACCAATTGGAATACATTCGTCCGGTTGTACTGAGGCCAAAGTGACAATGCTTCCTTAACGTTTTGGCTTTCATTCATAATTTGTTCAAACCGAAATCTGGAGCAAGCAGTCCAGGCCGACCTAAACTGCTCTGCTGACAGATGGTCATATTTAAGGCTATATGCATACAGTTTTCCATTTCCCTACACCTACCTACCAATGCGAAAATGGGCATTGCGATAAGAATTTGGCAGTGTTCATACATGTAATAAGAGAACTCTCTCTGTTAAATTTCGTACTGATCGGATATAAAACACGATTTCTACAGCGCTTAAATGTTAAATCGGGCGAAACATATATATGGTGGCTATATCTAAATCTGAACCGATTTCCCCCGAATTTGGCAGTGTTTATTCATGTAATAAGAGAACTCTCTCTGTTAAATTTCGCACTGATCGGATATAAAACACGATTTCTACAGCGCTTAAATGTTAAATCTGGTGAAACATATATATGGTGGCTATATCTAAATCTGAACCGATTTTCCCCGAATTTGGTAGTGTTTATTCACGTAATAATAAAACTCTCTCTGCCGAATTTCATAAAGATCGGATGTAAAATGTGGTTTCTACGGCGCTTGCATGTAAAATCGAGTGAAACATATATATGGGGACTATATCCAAATCTGAACCAATTTTAACCAATTTCAATAGGGATCGTCCTTGGGCCAAAAAAGAGCACTATGCTAAATTTCATCACAATCGGACCATAAATACGACCTGCACTTTGATTACAAGAATACATGGACAGACGGACAGACAGACGGACATGGCTAAATCAACTCAGAAAGTGATTCTGAGTCGATCGGTATAATAAACAATGGGTCTATCTCTTCTCCTTTTAGGTGTGACAAACAAATGCACAAAGTCATAATACCCTGTACCACAGTGTGGTGTAGGTTATACAAATAAAATGATTTAAAGTACGTACCTAGTATTTTTGTTGATTTATCGCTGTGTATTCCTTCGTATCGCTTTGTATTCGATATGGTCTTTGAAAATTGTTTCATTTCGACACACACATTTCAAAAATGCAATGCAACTTTACCTTACAACTACCTTACAAATAATTTTATACAACTGTGGATAACAGATGCTTTTGCAAGGACATTCCCGGATTGTTCGAGGAACTTAATCAAACATACAATTCAAAGGAATGGCGGTTACTTGTTGACAGCAGTAAAGAAAGTTTGAAAGCAGTACTTTTAACGGAAATCAGAAACCGTCGATTCCCATTGCTCACGCTGTCAACACTAAGGAATCATACGAAACAATGGCTAAATTGACAAAATATTAACATGTCTGGAAAAATTGTTGCGATTTAAAAGTAGTTGGTATGTTATGCCTCTGGGATAGCCGATATTTTGCCGCCAATGCATATTAAGCTGGGACTCTTAAAAAATTTTGTAAAAGCCTTAAGGAAAGACGGCAATTCACTCTCATATTTAAAAAGTTTATTTAAAAGTCTTTCTTTTCAAAAAATCGAAGAAGGAGTTTTTGATGGGCCTAACATAAGGGAAACTGATGAAAGATGTGAATTTCGAATCATATTTGACGTCGGATGAAATTGCAGCATGGAGGTCGTTGAAGCTTGTAGTTTAAAATTTCCTTGGATCCAATAAAAGCCCGCAATATGAAACAATGATTAATGATTTGTTAAAAAATTATGAAACAATTGGTTAGAAATATATTTTTTTATATTTATGTATATAACACATATGTATTCTTCCAACTTATTTTTCGCTTTATGTATTCCAACAGGTGTAAATATGTCCCTCAAAATGAATTTCTTTCATTCTCATTTAAACTTTTTCCCCGAGAATCTTGGCGACGTAAGTGACGAACATGGCGAAAGGTCTCACCAAGAATTGAAGTCCATCGAGCGGCGTTACCAAAGGCACTGGGATGAAAGAATGATGGGAGATTATATTTGGTTCCTCATTAGAGAAACCGATTCCGAAATCCTCAAACGTCAACAAAGAACTCACAATTACTTCTAATGAAACTCGTTCATGTAAATAAACTCAAATGTACATAATATAAATAAAAGTAATAAATAAAATCGCTATTTAAACAGAAATTAAAAAAAAAGATTTTTTGAAATTCTCTTAACTCTACCAAAAGGGCTATAATTTCTACATTTATACATAGATTTTTTCAAATATGAGTCATTCCATGCCAAACCGAACGGAAAAGAACCTTCATATCTCCGATGTACCCAAACCTTCAAACAACATTCTACATGCATAGTTGTTTAAAATGTGTATTCGAAAAAAATCTTAAAATTTTGATTTTCGCGATATTGACGCTTTACATTTTCACATATTGACGAATTTCAGTAAATGTGTGTATTTTCAATTGCATTTACCTCTTGATTGCGAAGGCCGATTTTGAAATGTTACATGTCGTTTTAAAGGTCGTTGAGCGTACCTCATGATTGTTGAAAAAGAAGGCAAAGCATTCTTTGATGTTCATAATTTTTTTTCAATTTTAATTGTTTTATTCAATTTTGCTAAATTATTACACTAAGCAATTTTTTCCAAAACATGTGCAAAATCATCCTCATATTGTCCACTAATTATAAAATAAATCAATTTTGTGGAGCTGTTATGGTTTCTATTTTTTTTTTTTAATTTTTTGTAAATTATTCACAGAATTTTTATTTTTGAAGCAGGCAAAAAACTTTTTGGAAATTGTATTTAGTTTTAAAAAGAGTTGTTTAAATTAACTAAAGCACTATATTTTCTTTATATATTTAATAAATTTTACCATTAATATCAATAAAATATTTGGTTTTGGTAATCCAGTAACCAATGTTCGTATATTTTCCAACATACATACAAAAATTATAGATATAGATAGATAGATTTGAGAAGAAGTAAAGAAAGATCAACTAAATTTATGATTTGAATACATTTTGTATGATGCCCTCCTCAGTGGAAGATCTATTTTTTTGTTTTTGCAAGGAATAAACGCTTGATAACCCTGCGTTCCTGGAATAGTTTTTGCTTTGTTGAAACGTAATTCCAGCTGATTTGCTCTTTTTTCATAATCCGAGGTTGTTAAAAATTCAGTATTAATATTTTAACCATTAGATTTGGTCCACGAGAAAAATTCTTTAGCATTATTTATTGGATTTTTGAGGCGGGTCAAACTAGCACGAGCTGCCAACCTTTTAATTGTGCCTTCCAATCCATCACACGGCCCTTTTCCATGGGAAGTCGCAAAGAAGTGCCACTCAGCTGGAACGCCAAAATCTTTGTTATGAAAAATTAAATTCGCAAAATTCTTTTTGTTTTTATATTGAGCACTTGAACCATCAGAAAAATAAATAATTTTGGTCAAATTCCCCATAGATTCTTTTAAGAATTTAATTAGACCGTCCTGAAAAAAGTGGACGGCAACGATATCGTGTTTTAGGCAATCTGAAATTATTACATAATTCATGAATTGGACTTCTTCGCCATTTTTATAATAGATTGCAAAATGGTGGACAGTTGCCTGGTCATTGTTCCAATGGATGCCTTGTATGGAATCTTGAACTAAAAACGCGTAGTTTTCAGAGAAATCACATATTACAATGCATTCTCCAGACTGTTGATCCTTCTTTTTTCTATTGAAGAAATTGCCTTGTTCCTTTGTGATAAAGGAATGAGGTAATAAACGTACCAACCTGTCAGAAAATTTCTCAAACAAATTCTTCATCTGTGCATTGTAGCGATTCCAGTGAACTTCTATCTACGGTCACCCATTGATTATATGTAATTTTCTCGATCATACTATCACTGAAAATACTCCGTATTTCATCAGCGAGATATTCGTATCCAGGACAAACATCACACTTCCTCAGATATCACCCAGGAGTTGGTGGATTGCAAATAATGCGAGAGATACAATCGTCAAATGTTTTTAAGGAATTCATCGTCAGTCGTGGTAGACATGCGCCTTCAATCATAAGCCTCGCTTTTTCATGAATGTAACAAACGCACACCGAATGAGTTCCGCTAGATCCGGCTAAAACACAATATTTAGGCCTCAACTCAGCAAATTTAGAAAACTGTATTTTCGCTTCTGGATGAGTTTCTTTAAATAGTACATGAGCCTCCTTCAAGTTGCACAGTACTAGCCTCTTTTGCATTTTTTCTTTTACATCACCATTCCTCACAGTTACACAGTCCTTCATTCCAGGCATTATACGGCCTATTTTTGAGGATTCATAGAAATCTTTAACCTTTTTCATGACATTATCGGAAATTGATCTTCCTAGTTTTGGATTAGGAGATGCAACAATACCCTTTTCCTTAGCAACTTTTTTTGCAACAGATATCATATGCCGGGATGCCCCAACAAATTGATTTTCGATGTCGCTGTAACTCCATTCTGCTACAATTGTTAAGATTTTAATCTTCATTTGTCTGTCAGTTGTGTTTTCAATGTTTCCAATGTAGGTAATATTTAGTTTTTTCTTGCAAAATCGTCAGTTTCTTGATTTGATGATTTTAATACTTGTTTGTCAATTAAAGCAATTATTTTCTTTTTTTTTGTAGCGATATAATTTTGCCGTTTTAATTTATTTTTATTTATAGGTGATCCTATGAGCAGCGACAACGACCCGTTTAACTTTCTGCTGAATATTCACTACCTACCGACATCGATTCAGAATCGCATTCATAATCACTATTCAAATCCTTGTTATTCATTTCACCAATCTTAATTCTTATACAACAACAACTCTTTTTAAAACTAAATACACTTTTCTAAAAGTTTTTTGCCTGCTTCAAAACTAAAAATTCTGTGAATAATTTACAAAAAATTAAAAAAAAAAATAGAAACCATAAAAGCTCCACAAAATTGATTTATTTTATAATTAGTGGACAACATGAGGATGATTTTGCACATGTTTTGGAAACAATTGCTTAGTGTAATAATTTAGCAAAATTGAATAAAACAATTAAAATTGAAAAAAAATTATGAACATCAAAGAATGCTTTGCCTTCTTTTTCAACAATCATGAGGTACGCTCAACGACCTTTAAAACGACATGTAACATTTCAAAATCGGCCTTCGGATCAAGAGGTAAATGCAATTGAAAATACACATATTTACTGAAATTCGTCAATATGTGAAAATGTAAAGCGTCAATATGGCGATAATCAAAATTTTAAGATTTTTTTTCGAATACAAATTTTAAACAACTATGCATGTAGAATGTTTTTTGAAGGTTTGGGGTACATCGGAGATATGAAGGTTTTTTTCCGTTCGGTTTGGCATGGAATGACTCATATGCATTATTTTCTTCGCTGAGATTTTTTTTTTGAAAAAAATCGACTTTTTCCAATTTGTATAATGACTGTTACTAAACCACTGTTTCTAAGTGAAAGAGATATTTCCAACATTGGTAGTCCACATTAATAGCTTCAATTTAACGCATAAGTCGACCTTATCAGGCATATACTCCAAAAATTATAGTGCAAATACTAAGGGTACCACAGGCCAAACCACTGGCTTAAGTTTATATCCATGGACGTTTAAACGTCTCCTCTGTTGAACCTAACACATTTTTTATCCGATCATGTCGAAATTTAAATATGTGTGCTTTCTATTGCATATAATCATGTCTAGTGAAAATTGGGCATATCGATACATACTTTGATACAGCCCCCATACGAAGGTCCCTTTCGATAAGACATATTTATGCGCATTTGTTAACCGATCATGCTGAAATTTAAATATTTGTACTTTCTATTACATTACGGATAAAAAATGCGTCCTCTATAACGTAAATATGTCTTGTCGAAAGGGAGATTTGTATTGGGGCTGTATCAAAAAATGGACCGATATGCATCATTTTCACTAGGCATAATTGAATGCAATAGAATGAACATATATTAAAATTTTGGCATGATCGGTTAAAAAATGCGCTCTCTAGAGCGTGAATATGTCTTATCGAAAGGGACCTTCGTATGGGGGCTATATCAAAGTATGGACCGATATGCCCCATTTTATATAGGAATCGTTAAGATTGCTTCATATTTGCGACCTGTGGTGTCAAATATAAAAAAGAACGGAACGCTAAACGTAGTGATACTGTTAGTGTTCTGTTCAAAAGAACAGTATCACTACGACGTAGTGGTACCGTTCGCGAACAGTAACACTAAAAAAATAAATAACGTTAGGGTTCTCTGAAGGAACCGTTCCTATAACGTACTGTTTTTTTCTGAACACTGACTTAAATCGAGTTTTTACAAACTTACCAATTGGAATACATTCGTCCGGTTGTACTGAGGCCGGGATGCAATGATGACTCATGGAGTACGTGTGGATTGCTGTCTGACCAATAACGCATATTTTGTTTATTGACGAAGCCATTCAGCCAGAAATGAGCCTCATCGCTGAATATGAGTTTTCGCGCTCTTAACGTTGAGGCCACTGACTCCGAATTTCGGTAGTAAACTTAATAATTTCGACTCGTTGTTGGCTCGTATATCTTTCCATCATGAAATGGCAAACCTTACTGAAGAATGTCAAAAGAGCGGCAAAAAATATGGCGTCGTTTGCTGTCTCTGTCGGTCTACTTTTGTAGCGTCCCTGTTGAAAACCCCTTTACCAGGGATTGCCATTTCTTTGCACAATTGTGCATATTCTTATGGTCTTTCATTTAGTCGTCGATGAGACTTTGACAAGTATTTTTTTTAAGGTTAACAGAAAAAAACTTAATGATGACACTCAAAAAATATTGCGGTCAAAAATGCTTTTGGTAACATATAATGCCTTGTATGTTATAAAAAAATTTATTTTTCTATTTTTAGTGTTATTTTAATATAAAATGGCACAAAATATGTAAATTAACGTAAAAAATAGACTTAATGTATTTATATGTGTTATTAAAAAAATCGAGCTTCTTTTAGACTTTTTAGGTCCAATTAGGTTGGATACTGTTTATTTTCTGTTTAAATTAAAGCAATAAATGGACTTATCGAATTGTGCAAAGAAATGGCTGTCAAATACACCTGGTTAGAAAAGGTTTAATTCTAAACCATTTCTAACCAGATGTATTTGATTACACAGTGCGACAGTCCAAAAACCGCGATACTAATTTTCTTGTGGATCTTGGCGAGTAGAACAACGTTTGCATTTTTTTCCTTATAAAATATACTATAAATGTAAAATAAATAATCATGCGATTATCTCACAATATAATTGGTAAAACCATTGTCTAAACTAGAAAATGGCGGACAAAAATGAAAAAAATGTGTTTGTAGGGCAAATAAACCTATATTCCTACAGCTTCAAACAAACAAAATATACATCGTTCGAAAGGTCCAATTCTCTTCTTTCTATATTCCTACAGCTTTAAACAAACAAAATATACATCGTTCGAAAGGTCTAATTCTCTTCTTTCTAAATTCTTTTTGAGATTGGAAATCGTATAATAATGAACAAAGTTCAAGTGAGAAAACTCAAGAATCCGTAAATCCGGATTTTGGGGGTGTACGTGGAATTCCAAAAAAAGATTCGTGTTTTACTCGACTATACCTACAGGAAAAATAGTATCGCGTCATTTGCTTCTCAACTTGAGTTCATTTTGTCGCACTGTGTTATCTTTATCATTTTCTTTATTATGTATGAATATCAGAATGGTGTCTGTTACTAACATTTTGCTATGGCTGTAAAAAATAAATTATCTCAATTGGTTTACTCTCCCTTACTCACTAATACTCAAGCAAAAAATGTGGGCAATCCGTGACATACACGTACGTAGACGAATTTGAGAGAAGACGCTCAACTAGCGGTGTCCCTCTACGTCGTAGAGGAACATAAATAGCAACAAATCTCCATAAACCAGCGATGGGCAAAAGCTCTACCCGGGGTTTTTCCTCTCACGAGTACATGAGCACACACATTGAATGAGTGTTCACTGTCATTATAGGCCGGGTTTGGCATACGTAACCGTAATTTATCTTTACCGTTGCCCGTTTGAGCGATTAGCCAACGTTGAGATAACGAGTCATATGTTCTGACTAGGGATGTAACGAATATTCGCATTCGCATATGCGAACGCGAATTATTCGCATCATTTTAAAATTCGCTTTCGCATTCGCATTCGCAAAAACCATCTTTGGATTATTCGCTTTCGCATACGCTTTCGCAAAAATATATTTCAGTATTCGCTGCCATTTATTAAAGTGTTAAATCTCCTTATTCCCTTCACACAATTTGAAGATATGTGTGTGCTTGTGGTAACAGGAGGTAAAACTATGGAAAACAGTCTTAATACTTGAATATCCTGGAAAAGTATCAATTCAGTTCCTTAAATTTGTTGGTACTAAAGGCTCAAACTATTATTCGCATTCGCTTTCGCAAAAATGCATATTTCACTATTCGCATTCGCAAGAAATATATTTCAATATTCGCTTTCGCATTCGCTTTCGCTAAAGCCACTTTCGTTACATCCCTAGTTCTGTCAACAACAACAACATATAAGTAAACAAAAAAGCCGCGATTTCTTTTTGTTTAGGTTTATTAAAAATGAAGTTAAAAAGAATGTTTATAAATTTGTGTTTTTTTAATCTGTGCAGAATTTACAATTAAAGTAAATCAAGAAAATATCGTCGGAAAAGAAGATGGGGTGGACGTACTATAAACAATGACTGAGTTAAATACGCCAAAGCAATTAGACCGGCAGAGAAACTAGCAATAACGCCACTGTATGTCAAATATTGCTTTATCCTATGATTCCAAGTTGGGAAATATTAACATTCTATTCTTTAAAATTGTAGATATTTGGGTCACGGTTGTTCCATACAATCGATTGCATGGAGTCACAGGCTGGGGAAGTTTTGTGGCGCTTGCTTTCGCCGATTTAATTAAGTGAACCAACTACACAGCAGTACAAACACATTGCCAATGATTTTCAACGGATGTGGGATATGCCGAATTGTGTGGGAATCTGCGATGCTAACTATATATTCATATCAGTTAATGTTGGAAGTTATGGCAGCCAACACGATGGGGGTATGTCCATTATACTTCAATTTATTTATAATCTATTTTAATACAAACAATTTCCATTTCTTAATTTAAATTAAATACAGCTATATTCCAGTACTCTCCGTTTGGCCAATCAGTTATTTTAGGTACAGTACCTGTACCTCCTAGTAAACGATTATCGTCAGCATCCTCTGAAGCCTTTCCTCATTTTTTTATTGTCGATGCGGCGTTTCCCCTGAGGAATATCCTTGGTCTAAGTCAACAACTTTAGACGAGCTCAGAGACAACATCCAAAGCAAAATTGCCAACGTTCCGGTCGAAATGTGTCCAAGAGTGGTGGAAAATTGGGTCCAAAGAATAGATCGCTGTTGACGGGCTCGTGGTGGTCATATGACCGAAATTTAGTTTCATTCTTAAAATGTAACATTTGCACTACACCTGGAATAAATTTGAACTCTGTATCTGAAATATTCTGTGTTTTATAAATACTTTTACTTATGTCTATTTCCATTAAAGAGGGACTCAGCCAAATCCAATCCAATCTCTATCTATAAATAAGTCCACGTTTGTAGAGACGCTTATATTGCTGTCAAATTAACCCACAATGAAGAAGATTGGCGCAATGATAGTCTCGTACTGTCGCCAAAGAATCCTGAAGCAGATTATAAATTTAATTTTTAATTGAGTTAGCCGCGATCTTCATAAAACTCACTTGAGACGCCCAGCCCCTTGCCAATTTGCTTCCAAGCTTCTCGCTTTTTTTCAGATATCCTATATGCTGGATTATATTTATTGTATAAATACTCGTGCGACTGCACCAATGAAATCAAATATTCATCTTTCATGTTTATTTGCACTTTTAAACAACAAATAATTAATAAATTATATTCTTTACTTTTTTCGGTGAACATACAATTGTAATTGTAAACAACATGTAGTATCAGCTGTTGTCAAATTGTACGTAAACGGAACGTCCAATTCTGATTTCAACAGATTCAGCCGTCCGTTTACGTTTCCGTTGGCTAATCGTTTACACCGACTTCCATATGACAGATTGAAGGCCGGGTTAGGCATACGTAACCGTAATTTATCTTTACCGTTGCCGTAACGTTGCCCGTTTGAGCGATTAGCCAACGTTGAGATAACGAGTCATGTGGTCTGACAACAACAACACATAAGTAAACAAAAAAGCCGCGATTACTTTTTGTTTAGGTTTATTAAAAATGAAGTTAAAAAGATTGTTTATAAATTTGTGTGTTTTTAAATCTGTGCAGAATTTACAATTAAATTAAATCAAGAAAATATCGTCCTATAAACAATGACTGAGTTAACTACGCCAAAGCAACGGATTAGACCGGCAGAGATATAACAATAACAATACTGTATGTCAAATATTGCTTTATCCTATGATTCCAAGTTGGGAAATATTATCATTCTATTCTTTAAAATTGTAGATATTTGGGTCACGGTTGTTCCATACAATCGATTGCATGGGGTCACAGGCTGGAGAAAACAACAATGCGAAATATTGTTTTAGAATACAGTGAAGTTTTGTGGCGCTTGCTTTCTCCGATTTAATTAAGTGAACCAACTACACAGCAGTACAAACACATTGCCAATGATTTTCAACGAATGTGGGATATGCCGAATTGTGTGGGAATCTGCGATGCTAACTATGAATTCATATCAGTTAATGTTGGATGTTATGGCAGCCAACACGATGGGGGTATGCCCATTAAACTTCTATTTAATTATAATCTATTTTAAAACAAACAATTTCCATTTCTTAATTTAAATTAAATACAGCTATATTCCAGCACTCTCCGTTTGGCCAATCAGTTATTTTAGGTACAGCACCTGTACCTCCTAGTAAACCATTATCGTTAGCATCCTCTGAAGCCTTTCCTCATTATACCCTACACCACACTGTGGTACAGGGTATTATAACTTTGTGCATTTGTTTGTAACACCCAAAAGGAGAAGAAATAGATCGTTTATTATACCGATCGACTAAGAATCACTTTCTGAGTCGATTTAGCTATGTCCGTCTGTCTGTCCGTCTGTCTGTCTGTCCGTCTGTCTGTCTGTCCGTCTGTCTGTGCATGTATTCTTGTAATCAAAGTACAGGTCGCAATTATGGTCCGATCTCGACGAAACTTTACACATATCTTTTTTTTGGTCCAAGGACGATCCCTATTGAATTTGGTTAAAATCGGTTCAGATTTAGATATAGTGCCCATATATATGGTAGCCCCGATTTGACATGTAAGGGCTGTACAAACTTTATTTTATATCCGATCAGTATGAAATTCGGCAGGAAAAGGTTTCTTATTACATGAATGAACTCTGTTAAATTTGGAAGAAATCGGTTCAGATTTAGATATAGCCCCCATATATACATTACCCCCGATTTGACATATAAGCGCTGTAAAAATGTTATTTTATATCCGATCAGTGCGAAATTCGGCAAAGAGAGGTTTCTTATTACATGAAGGAGTACTGCTAAATTCTGAGAAAATCGGTTCAGATTCAGATATAGCCCCCATATATATGTTACCCCCGATTTGACATGTAAGCGCTGTAAAAACTGTATTTTATATCCGACCAGTGCAAAATTTGGCAGAAAGAGGTTTCTTATTACATGAAGGAATACTGCTAAATTCGGAGAAAATCGGTTCAGATTTAGATGTATCCCCCATATATACGTTACCCCCGATTTGACTTGTAAGCGCTGTAAAAATGTTATTTTATATCCGATCAGTATGAAATTCGGCAGAAATAGGTTTCTTATTATATGAATGAACACTGTTAAATTTGGAAGAAATCGGTTCAGATTTAGATATAGCCCCCATATATACGTTACCCCCGATTTGACATGTAGGCGCTGTAGAGACTGTATTTTATATGCGATCAGTACGAAATTCGACAGAAGGAGGTCTTTTTACATGAATGAGTATTCAGGGAAGATCGGTTCAGATTTATATTGATTGTTCCTCCTGATTTGGTATCAAACCGCTATAGAAGTTGTATTTTACTTCCGATCATTAAAATTTTTCAGAAAGATGTTTCTCAATTTAGGAACGAATATTGCTTAATTTAGCGATTATCGTTTCAGAATTAGATAATATGTTTCTACCCATTTACCAATTAATCCAAATTATTATGGCAAAGACCCTTATCGCATTGTTAGGGAGGTGTAGGGTATTATATAGTCGGCCCCGCCCGACTTTCTGCCTTTCCTTACTGGTTTTTTTTATTGGCGATGCGGCGTTTCCCCTGAGGAATATCCTTGGTCTAAGTCAACAACTATAGACGAGCTCAGAGACAACACCCAACGCGAAATTGTCAACGTTCCGGTCGAAATGTCGCTGTTGACGGGCTCGTGGTAGTCATATGACCGAAATTGAATTTCATTCTTAAAATGTAACATTTGCACTACACCTGGAATAAATTTGAACTCAATATCTTAAATATTCTGTGTTTTATTAATACTTTTACTTATGTCTATTTCCATTGAAGAGGTACTCAGCCAAATCCAATCCAATCTCTATCTATAAATAAGTCCACATTTGTAGCGACGCTTATATTGCTGTCCAATTCACCCACAATGAAGAAGATTGGCGCAATGATTGTCTCGTACTGTCGCCAAAGGAATCCTGAAGCAGATTATAAATTTAATTTTTAATGGAATCAGCCGCGATCTTCATAAAACTCACCTGTGACGCCCAGCTCCTTGCCAATTTGCTTCCAAGCTTCTCGCTTTTTTTCAGATATCCTATATGCTGGGTTATATTTATTGTATAAATGCTCGTGCAACTGCACCAATGAATCAAATCTTCGTCTTTCATGTTTATTTGCACTTTTAAACAACAAATAATTAATAAATTATTATCGTTGCTTTTCTCGGTGAACATACAATTGTAATTGTAAACAACATGTAGTATCAGCTGTTGTCAAATTGTACGTAAACGGAACGTCCAATTCTAATTTCAACAGATTCAGCCGTCCGTTTACGTTTCGTTTCCGTTGGCTAATCGTTTACACCGACTTCCATATGACAGATTGAATCAGCTGATTCGTTACGCTACGGGGGCGTTACGGGTAAGTTTGCCTAACTGGGCCTTGAATCAGCTGATTCGTTACGCTACGTGGGCGTTACTGGTAAGTTTGCCTAACTGGGTCTTCAGTCGCGCTTGGACATTCGATCGACGAGGTTGTGTCGTCGCTTGTTGCTTAGCGTGCACATAAAGAACAAATGGATGATACAAATATTACAATACATACTTCAAGTATAGGAATAAAGTTTAGTATGTATTGTATTTTTACCGAAGAATTTAAACATTTTTAAATACAAGTTTAAATTATTTTCTTTTTGTCAAAATTAAATAAAGTAACGAATTTTTTAAAATAATTTTAGTTGTATATATTATTATCTTTTATCGATATTTTAATAAAATTTGTGTAAACACTTAAATATACTAACCAAAAAAAAGTTGGACACTCGAAAACGGTTAATAGAAAAAAATAAAGAATATGGCATAATCAATACGAGTATGCAGTACATTTATTGGAAAATTTGGAGTGATACATAGCATAATAAATATGTATGTATGTGGCTAATCATAACATATTTTATGTACCCGTATAATAACCCCAAATCTACTTAATGATGTTCGTTGTCCACTTTATTTATTATCTTACCCAACAAATATATGTTAGGAAAATGCATATACCGTTTCTCGCAGTGCTTAAAGAGAGTGTTAACACTTCTCAGAAATACAAAAACATTTTGTAGAAGTATTGTGTGCCCATCGCTGCCATAAACCAAGATTTCCGGCCATTAGTCTATCGTCATTTCTGTTTAAAACTCTGGAGATATTATTAGATAGTTACTTTACCCTGCGTTTACACAAGACAATTGACAGAAGACAATTAAGAATATGTATTGGTTGTCAAAAAAGGGGAAAATTGTTTGAGTGACGTAGGTGTCGAGAGAAAATGAAGACAATACACTCTTCTTATGCACAACCGAACAATATTTTAATAATACTTACCAAAATCTCACCTAAAAATAATTTTTCCCAACTTTGAGGACTTTTGCGAAAAAAATCCGAGACAATGAGAGATTTGTTAGTGTATTAGTCAAAAAGTGTAAAATTATTGCTATTGTCGTCGAAAAACTGTCTCGTGTAAACCCCGGGTTAGGACTAAAATTGATCACAGGCTACTCAAACCGCCCTGCATGGTCTAGTCAGCTTTATTGAAGGTTCCCTCTCTGGTGGCTTTCTTAGATATAGAGCGGGCCTGGTGAGTCTCAGAGTTGTTGGCTATGCAGATGGCGTGGCAATATCTGCTAGATGGAAGTATCTAGATACTCTCAGAGACATCCAACAGCAGACCCTTCATACAACCGCAAAATGGGTTTCCGGTAATGGTATTGATGTTAACCCGACCGAGACGTAACACCAGGAGAAATAGGTTACCATGAGTTACACCTGTCTCCTTCGGATTAGGGTTACCATAAGACCTCCTTTCGGAGGACATGTCCTCCTTTTTAACCAGTGTCCTCCCTCCTTTTTCAAAAAAGTTGGATTTGTCCTCCTTTTGTTACGTATTCAACTCTTTCACAAAAATTAAACCTCCACATGGATTACACTCATAAATGAGATAGATGACTGAAATTTGGTACAGATACTTCTTATAGCTGAAGGTATCTTGGGATTGAGAGCAAATGATAAAATGAGCAATATTTTGGCCAATTGTTCGTTTCAAGATAATTACAAAAAACCAAGCCATTTGCACGCAACAAAACAGAAGTCGCTTTCAAAGCAAACCAATCAAACACTGATTTCAGCGAAACCTGAAGGAATATTTTAAAGCGACTAATTTTAAAATATCATGGATTCATGTAGGTTGGGGTGGCAGCCGTTTTCTTTTTTTCTTTCATGTGATATGCATATTGATGTTATTCACATTTTAAATGGTGTAACAAAATTAAATCAAAATTGTTATCCTTGTAATTTTAAAAGTCCTGTTAAAAGGACAAACGATCACGAAACAAGGAAGTTAGTACATTATTTTCCTACTTGTGCTTTATATTTCCAATTGTATATAGTCCCTTTCGTGGGTGGGTATAAAATGTTTTCCCTTGTGTCCTTAATATATTGTATAGGCTGTGGAATTCAAATAATTGTTATTCCTTGACCGTTAAAGATAGATAAAGATAGTTTGAGTTTTGCAACGTTTATTTTTTTCAGATTTTTAAACCCACAACTTTGAAGGGCATTCAAGGATAAAAGATTAAAAGTAAATTTTTTATAGCATTCGTCCTTGGAATTTTTTTTAAAGTTTTATTAAATAGCGGGAATACTTCCCTTTCATTTGATATGCATATTTATCAACTCACATTGTAATAAGTGCAAAGAAAAATATTTTAAAAATGTTATCCTTGAAATTTTAAAAGTCCTGTAAAAAGGACAAACGATCACGAAATAAACAACTGAGTATGCAGTATTGCTACCTATGGTCTCTAGTTTCACTTGTAAATAGTTTCGTTCAGGGGTGAAAAATTGTGTCGCAAGGTGTTATATGAGGTGTATATTAAACTGCTCAGCCATCTCGTTAAGAGATCTGCGGCAGTCGAGGGCTATTTGTGAATTTAGGGATGTGGCCTCCAGAGAATTGATGGCAGCCTGGCTGTCCGAGTAAATGACAACTCCGGTGTTGGTTGCTATGTTCCGACACAAACACTTGGCGACTTCCCATATTTCGGCTTGATAGATACTGCAGGTATCTGGTAGTCTGTGAGCTATATCCAAATTAAGTTCTTCACAGTGTACTCCGAAGTCAACCTTTTCCTCAAGCTTCGAACCATCCGTATAGAAGTGGAGATAGTTTCTATTTCCGGGTATTCTGCCATCCCATTCATCCCTGGCTGGTATCATAGTGATGTAGTTCCTCTCAAAGGTGTGCACCGTTGATATATAGTCCACTCGTTCGGTTACCATAGCACTACACTTTGACATCCTCATGTGACCGTAGTTCTTGTACCTCCACATTGATAGACAGTTTAATCTTAGTGCCGCTTTGGTTGCAACTTCTCTCGCCACAACACTAATCGGCAGTAAATGGAGAAGGGCTTGTAGAGAATCATTCGCTGTAGTCCTTAACGCTCCGCTTATGCACAGGTAGGCAGTTCTCTGAAGCCTTGATAGCAGGTTTGTGATGGTTAGTTTGTCAGTTGCCGTCCACCATACCACAATGCCGTGTAACAGTATTGGACGAACCACTGCTATATATATCCAATGGACAATTTTAGGAGAGAGGCTCCACCGTGACCCTACAGCCTTCCTGCAGGAATGTAGGGCGATGTTGGCCTTCTTTACACGTTCCAGTTCGTTTAGTCTGAATGACAGTTTCCTATCCAAAATTATTCCTAAAAATTTTGCACTTTCAGAAAAGACTAGATCTGTTCCATGTATCCGAGCAGGAGGGTCCACGTTAGAGACATTATTCATCCTAGTAAAGAGAAACAATTCTGTCTTGTTTGGGTTAACACCCAAACCGCTGCTTCTGGCCCTTCTAGCCAACTTGTTCAGAGCCACCTGTAGAATATCTCGGAGGATGTTTTCGAATTTGCCACTCACTGCGATTGCCAGGTCGTCCGCATATGCCACGACCTTGCAGCCACAACGTTCTAGATATAGCAGGATTTCATTCACCGCTAGGTTCCAAATTAGTGGAGACAGTACTCCTCCTTGTGGGGTCCCTCTGTTTACAAACCTTGCTAGAGTTGTGGACCCAAGACATGCTGTTATGCGTCTTCTGTTGAGTAGTCTTTGAATTATGTGACAATGCCGCGATTACCGCATCTGGGTGTAAGTTGTTAAAAGCCCCTTCTATGTCAAGAAACGCCACCATGGTGAATTCTTTGAAATGTAGGGACGATTCGATAGTGCTCACAAGTTCGTGCAGGGCTGATTCTGTAGACTTTCCCTTATTGTAAGCATGTTGGTTCCCCGACAGGAGTTTTGTATCCAGGTTTTGCCTAATGAAATAATCTAAAAGTCTTTCAAGACTTTTCAATAGGAAAGAGGATAGGCTAATTGGTCTGAAGTCTTTTGGCCTAGTGTGCCCGCTTTGGGTATGAATACCACTTTGGTATCCCTTCATCGATTCGGGATGTATGAAAGCCTAATACAGCCTACATAAATTTTCTCCAGCCAGGGGATAATGTACTTTAACATTTTCTGCATTTCTGCTGGAGTGATTCCGTCTGGTCCAGGAAATTTGAAGGGCTCAAAGCTGTTTATAGCCCAGCTTATTCTAGACCTCTCAGTTAACAAGCTAGCGACGCTCGCAGTCCACTCGCACTCTTGTTGGTCCTGTTGATCCTCGGGCTCTGTTGATGAGTTCCCCGGGAAATGTGTGTCGAGCAGTGCACTTAGCGATTGCTCGCTGCTTTTTGTCCAGTTGTTTGCCTCAGTCAGTCGCCGCCAGTTGTAGCGAACGGACGTGTTATTGCAGAGCGGATAGTTTTTTCAACCTATTACGCAGTACCTATTCACCTACCTACGGAAATTGCGAGGCCTTCCACATATAAGACATGCGGAAGTTCTTATTTGACAAGGACTTCCTTATGTAAGGCCTGCGAAAAGCATGATTTTTAATCACTTCCAGGCATGCCAATATCAGGCATGATACAGGTCTTCTAAACGAATGCAAAGAGATCCCATCGTGGGGGGTTCGTCGTCGAACGTGTTTAAATACACAAGATGAGATAGCATCAACAAAAAATAAACGAATTATCCCGTTCTTCAAATTCCAATGTAGAATCTTCCTTTTAGATAGCCTGATAAGGGCCTTCTAAAGCGAAGGCAGAGGGATTGCAATAGCGAATATTTCGTCGTCGAACGTACATTAATGCACAATATGAGAGAACAACAACAAAAAATAAACAAATTATCCCGTTGTTAAAATTCCGGTGTATAAGCTTCCTTTTAGATAGCAGGCCTTCCAAAACGAAGGCAGAGGGAATGCAATATCGAGTGGTTCGTCGTGATTTAATACATACAACAAATGAAAGAGCAACAATAAAACAATTTTGTCGTTATACAAATTCCAACGTAATGCGAGGGGAATACATATTAACAACGTGGTTCGTAACGTTTGTTTAATTTTCTTGTGATAAGAACAAAGATACATAAGTGCATAAAGATACATATGTGCATTGCCAAACGTGAAAAAGTGTTTTTCACACTCTTTTTAACTTTTTTTCACTTTCCAATAATTACGTTTTAACTGTGATGCATAATACAACAAGTCGGTCTTAAAACAAGCAAAAATAAAATAAGCAAACATAAAAGCTACGGGACAAAGCCACTTGTTAAATTCTATTCCTGTAGGTTCGCACATAAAAAAACATGTGTTTATAGAGGGGGATGAAAAGAGCAAGTAGAAACAAAACCAAAACCAGTTCTAATAAAACGCTATCAGTTGTTATCAGTTTCTGTTCTAGCGATGATCCGTTCGGGTGTGAAGTTGCAATTAAATAAAGTGCGAAAAAGTTCTGTTTTTGAAGTGGTTTCTGGTGATGTGTTATACGAAATACAGCCTATATTTTCTCAATGTTTATGTTTTAAAATTTGGAGAATGAAGTAAAAGAGCGGAAGGAAGTCCAAAATCGAATTCTTGCCGGAGAAATAGCAGAGATTTTTACATCTTTAGTTTTAAAATTATTCATGGAATTGATTTATTTCTTTGTGTTATAGCCTTTAAACTAAAATCAAAATAAATAATTTTTAATATTAGTACAATTTTCTGACATGCAATATGCAATCATTTGGAAAGGCCTTATTAGTTGCCTCTGGCTTCATACCTTTATCAGGCCTCCGCATTAAGCCCCAGAAGAAGGCCTGTTTTTTTCAGACAGGATTTATGCTTTCTTTAATCTGGCCTTCAGCAGAAGGGAAATTGAAAAGAAGACATTGCCTCCCAATCTCACGCAATGTTAAATGGAATGGAACAGGTAATGTGTAGAGAAGGCCTCCGGCATGACTAGCAAGGCCTGATATAAGGCCTTATAGCTCATGCATTTCGCCGCTGGGACGCAACCACAAGGTGTGTTGTTCTTAAAGTGGGGGTTGAATTTGTTGCATCTGTCTCAGGACAGGCATTTTGGAAGTAGTCTGGAAGGCCAACATCGACGAACCTATTACGGACAAATACTGGCTATGGGGGTCTCTCCCAAAAATATATGAATAACCCTGATGAAGTAAATGGTATTACGGTGCAGGGAAAAATAAACCCAGTACCGGCGGAAAGCGTTGATTTACTCGCGAGTCACGTGTCGTCGTTATCAAACAATCGTGAGCAAGTAACTTCTAAGGGTTTGGGTGCCTCGGATTCCGTAGTCGAAACAGATACAAGAGCACATCTAGCCTTTGGCAAAAGAAACGATGAGGAAGATAAAGAAAACCCAAGGGGGGCTATAAGCAACCCCAGCTTTTAAAAGCTAGTGGGAACTCAGACTTTGAGTCATCAAGTGATAACAATATTACTATTGTTGAAAATCGGAAAAGACTGTCAGGGGCACAAAGAAGGAAACTGAATAAGATGAACCGGCAGAAGATATTGCAGGATGAATCTGACTCTTCTACATCTACTAAAACAGGCAGATCTCCCGAAGAACATAGCGATGCGAAATCAATTAAGAAGAAAAAAAGCTCACCGACACCCAGCACCCAGGAGAAACCTATTCAATCTACCAAAAAAGGAGTTTCTAGTTAGAATCCGTTAATGGTGGGAGGTGAAGTTGATCATGTTGTTGAGAAGGTGAACAAGTCCACCAAACCATCCATAAAGGAGGGGGCCTCAAACAAAAGAACCCATTCTAAAGGAAAAAGCAAGGTGGCTATAAAAAAGGGTAAGGAAGCACCATCTTATTCTCAAATAGCCAAAAAACATATCCAGGACGAACTACACTATGCCATAATTGATAGCAGTAGTGCGTCTGGCAGAATTCTCGAAGAGCAAAAGAGTATATTCGAAGATTTGTTCTACACAAACGTATTGGACCACATTCTCGACTCTAATGATGGACCAACAATCCAAGTAATGAGTTACACGTTTGAGAGGGGCGTTCTGATGCTGAAACTGGCATCACAATCTGTGTCGATGTCCTCGAAAAACTAGTGGAGAGCATCCCCTCCCCTTGGGACGGCGCAAAGCTGAAACTGGAAAGGAAAAGCGACACCCTGTACTCATAAAAATGTCTTTCGCACACTCAGCGTCATTGGCAAACAAGATTCGAACCTTAAAGTGGGGGAGTGGGAAGTCTTCCACAGGAAAAATTATCCCGATGATTCTCTCCTGGTGGTAGGCATAGACCCGTATTCCAGGGAAAGCCTTGTCAAGACAAAAGGCATGGCATTTTTCGGGATTTGGAAAATCTTCCTTAAGATTGATTGCCCCATTGGCAGGACAGTCACATCGAGCCCAAACACGAACGTACCGCCAGCAGTGGCAAACGAAAATAGTGAACAGAAAGAAGCGAGTGAGACACTACCAAAACGACAAAAAGTAGAGGAACGACAAAAAGTAACACCGCCTCCCAAAGAGATCTACTTGAAGAGTGTGTAATAGGTAGTAAACGAACGGAGGATAAAGACTCACTACCAAATAAGGAAGGAGTGCAACCAGAGAGGATAGACGACTCCCAAAGGAAACTTTTACTGGAAAGACAATGATTGAGGTCATTCAGATAAACCTCCACCGGAGCGAAACGGCATCCATTGCTCTGGTGGACATAATAAATAAAGGCAGGGTTCATGTTGCTTTGGTCCAGGAACCATGGACTACTAGTAACAAAGTTACTGGATTAAACCATATGAACTACAATCTTTTCTAGTCCAAGGACTTGTATTCTGTGCCATAAAAACTGATGCTATCTTTTCTCTGCAGAGTTGTCAACATCGGACGCAACTGTGCTGATGCAAGGTAATGGAAGTATGTACCTGGCGTCAACGATATGCTCAGAAAACCTCATTGATGAGATCCATGAGTGGAGGGTTTCGGATGAACTCCATTGCAGAAAGAAAATGTGATGCACCAAGTACCTATTACGGATGCTATGGTTAAAGAAGTAATAAAAAGCTTCTCTCCTTTCAAGGCTGCGGGACCGGGCGGAATATTTCCAGCGCTTCTTCAGAATGAGGTGGATCTGGTATCAACTCATTTGGTTGGAGTTTTCACTGCACGCCTAACTCATGCATATACCCCAAAAAATGGCAGGAATCAAGGGTGGTCTTCATACCCAAGCATGGCAAGGCGCGTTATACGATCCCAAAGGCTTATCGACCTATTAGCCTAACTTCTTTCCTGTTAAAAAAGTTGATAAACTGGATCAACAATATGCTAAGGAATAGGTGGATTATTTGTGGGTCATATGACGTAAAAATCAGAGACAAGGTAAATCGTGGTATACCTCAGGGGGGCATTTTATCGCCTCTCCTATAGGTTACGACGATACACAGTCTCCTTAGAGCCCTCACCAATGAAGGACTTAAACCAGTCTGTTATGCAGACGACCTTATAATAATTCTAAGGGGACATATCCAAACCAACTATGCAGAAGAGCTGAGGAGGCACTTAACATAGCATATAACTGGGCACCAAGGGGATTAAATGTCAACCCAGACAAAGCAGAAATATGTCTATTTACAAGGAAAAGAAAGATTCATACTTTTACCGTGCCTCGATTCCTGGATAAGAATATTGCCATATCTAAAAACGTAAAATACTTGGGAGTAATCTTGGATCAGAAACTGTACTGGAAAGATCATATTGAAGAAATAGTTACAAAGGCCCACAGATGTTGATCGTTGTGCAGAAGAGCTATAGGTTCAAAATGGGGACCACGTCCAAATATGACACACTGGCTTTACATGAGCGTGATTAGAGCAATAATAACCTACGCTTCTGTAGTGTGGTGGACATCAATGGGCAAAAAGTACAACGTAATACCATTGCAAAAAGTGCAGCGCATGTGCTGTCTAGGCATAAGCGGGGCAATTAGAACCGCACCAACAAGAGCTTTGGAGACTATACTGCACATCCAACCAATAGATATCCGTATAAAGTATGAGGCAGCCCTCACAACAAGACGTCTACAAGTGATGGGTTAATGGATAATTCGAGACCACAAGTCGTACCATCAGAAGATATTACAATCACTGGTCGGTCATATTCAATCAACGGAAATCTCCGACCGCATTCCTGAAGTGCGGCTTACAGCTACCTGTGATTCGTTCGTGCCAGACAGACGCTCCTGGGAAAACGGAACACTAGCTCATGCGCCAGTGGGAACCAGCTGCTACACTGATGGGTCCAGGCTAGGAGTAAGGACGGGTCTGGGGCTTTTTATTGATGAACCAGAAGTCGAACTTTACTTCCGCCTCCCAGACCATAACACGGTATTTCAAGCAGAAGTTTGAGCAATCACGGAGTGTGTTAACTGGCTCAGTAATACCACAAAGCCTAAATATGCCAACATCTTCACAGATAGCCAAATTGCGATTAAACAATAACAGCGGAAATGGTCAATACGTGTCTAGTACCGATTTTCTGTAACCCGTGGGGTATAAAAATCATAAATAAGGAGCGCACAACAGGCCGAACCACTGGCTTAAATGTATGTCCATGGACATGAGACGTTTAAACGTCTCCTCTATTCAATCTAACCTTGCCTCATCCTGCAAATACCCCACTGTATAAGGTGAAGTAGATAGTATCTTCCTTAGCCTTGCGGCGTCGGAGACCTGTTACACTTCGCCACAGAAGGAATACCAAGAGCGTCTTTGCGGCTTCCTAAGCTTCTTATAGATCTTGAGTTGCCCTTTATATGTATCTCAATCATTAGCGACTCCAGTAGATTTCGCCTTGTTGAAAAGCTTGGTGCAGGTCTGTTTCCTTGCCGTTAGCTCAGAAGTCCACCATTGAGGTTTAGTTTTACCCTTGTACCTTGTTTTTGGACAGGCTTCTTCAAGGGAATTATTGAATGATGTGGTGATGTGCTCGACCAGATTATCCAGACCGGCTTTGTCATTCGGTTCATAAAGAAGTTTAGAGTTGAGGACCGTTTTAAAATTCTTCTCATACAGGTTCCACTTTGTCTTCCTCACATTTCTGTGGACAGCAGGTTTAGGCGCTTTTTCAGCGAGTTTGAACTCTATATAATGGTGATCTGAGAATGAGTGGTCGTCCAGTACATTCCACCCAATAATTTTGTCTGACACCCGGTCAGTAGCAAACGTTACTTCTAGTACTTCTTGTCTTTAATTGTAAAGGTCCGTTTATTGCCAATGTTACAAATAGTTAGGTTGGTAGTTAGAATAAAGTCAAGAATCGAATCACCCCTATTGTTTATATCCGTACTACCCCAGATAGTCTGATGAGCTTCTGGGGTAGTACTTCCCTGAAGAGATTTGTCGGTATTGTAGCTTCATGAGGAAAGTAACTGGAGACCACCCAGTATATGCGATTACCAATCTCCAGACTGGCAGCTGTTTGGTCTTTACCACTTAAATTAGTCAGGAGAAAAATACTTAGATCTTTCTGGCCAAAATGCAGGTTCTTGGAGTGCCTTCACAGTTGGCCACAAGCAGTTTAATGTTTGGTGTCTTGATATCTCCTGGATCAGGACGATGTCTACTGCACCTGTGGACAGGCGTAGCAATAGAGCCGCTGAGGCTGCTTTAGCGTGATGGAGTTAATCTGTAGAATCCTTACCATCATTGGTAATCGACAGATTGACATCCACCCCGACAAGGATGTTATCGAACTCTTCGTCCGTATCATCGGGGAGCATGTCCCCGCCAGATTCGTCAAAGAGTACGGAGACTTCCCTCAGCCCCTCAGTACCCGAAGTAGTGTTTTCATCCTTAGAGGATGAGGTTACAGATCTTCTGTTAGAGTTAGAGTCACCAGAAATAATGGTCTGTGTACCTGCGTACTTCCAGAAAGCCTTGTATCAACCACGGTCGACGACTCGCCTTCCGCAGTGGGAGCTATATCCTGCTTGTTTACCTTCAAGACTATAGTCTCGAAACCATATTGGAGGGTTGCACTTGCAAAGATTGCCCGATCGGTATACTTAGCTTAAGTTACAAAAGAAGCACAAATTATTTGTATACCCTTCATAGGGCGGGGGTATATTCATTTTGTCACTCCGTTTGTAACACCGTTAAATATTGATCTGAGACCCCATAAAGTATATATATTCTGAATCGCAGTACAATTCTAAGGCGATATAGCCAGGTTCGTCTGTCTGTCCGTCCGTCTATTGCAATCACGCTACAGTCTATAAGTACAATAATTGAGGTAGTTGAATGAAATTTGGTATAGATACATCATATAGCTACAGGTAACTTGGGATTAAAAATGGGCAAATATCGGTCCATTTATTATATAGCGCCCCTATATATATCATCTCCCCGATTTGATTTCTTAACGTCATAGAGACAACAAACGTCAACTGATCAAGCTGAAAATTGGGAACTGGGATTTATTTATACCCGAAATTTTTCACTCGAACAACGGTAGTCATTCGTCCATGTTTTTATATAGCCCCTATACAAAGGTCCCTTTAGATTTGAGTTCGTAACGCCACAAAAACCTGAAATTTCAACGAATAGGGCTGCAAATTGGTATGTTTATGTGTACCCGAAACCATTCACATTCACATCCATGGTGAAAGATACATATATAAGATTCGGCATGGCCGAAAGTAATCCGTCTTTACTTGTTTTTTATTTGGGCAGTATCTGGGAACATTTTGGTCCGAAAATAATTTTCCAGCGTCAACACTGGTCATTGCAGAAATGTATGGAGATACATTTCATTTTGGCTCAATTTTTATTTGACAAAAATTTGTTTCGTTAGTTTATATAGATATTCTATTTTACTACGTCACCTATATTTCATGAATTATGTTTAATACTTGTAAATATTGACACCCAAGCTAATTTACTTATTTATGGTGACCGAAACCCAAAATATTATCGTTAATTCTGACTGACACATATGTATTTGAATATTCTTACACAAGTATATTCAAATATGTAAGTATGTAGTTATGTAAGTATATTCAGTAAGTATGTTTGTGCATATATTGTTCTTGCCCCAAGTTTTTAGTGGGACAGTTAACATGTGTAAATCATACGTCTCTATCGTGGATTTTACTGTAAATGGAAGATAACACGAAAAAAAATAATAAAAAAAATTTTTTATGTTAATTTTTTTTTAAATTCCTGCTTTCATGGAAAGTACAGTTAGTATTTGGACCATAATTATAAGTATAAATATAAGCCTGATTGTGCCGTGTTATGCGTTAATTAAAGGGAATTATGAGGGCTACATATGCTGCAAATATCGCTTTCACGTAGAATCTTTGGTTTAGTAACAGTCGTCAAAAATATGAGAAAAAACATTTTTTTTTAAAACACTTTTTCCTGGTAAAAAACAATAAAAATAAGAAAAAAAATTATTTTGTCACATTTTTAAAAAGCCAGCATGCTAACGAAGAAAACACTGTCTATTTGGACAAATCTAATGATAGATGTAAGTTATGAGCCATTTTGTAAATGTTAGGGAAATTCAAAAAAATCTTGTTTCATATTTTTTCGTTTTTAAATGATGTTTTTGCTTATATTGAATTCACCATATAAGAGACATTGCACTTGCATTTTATTTTATGAGGATTGATGTCAGACATTAAAATTATAGAGAGGACGAGGTTTTATGACGTTCGTATCCCTCCATAAAACATTATATGCAATGTGAGAGCTATATTGGATGAGATCCGCTCAGGTAGATTATGTCAGCTCAAAGCAAATTATATGTCAGCTACCTGTACTGCACTTATGTACCTTAAACCCGGAATTTATGAATAAAATTTCTTATTAATAAATTAGTGTAATTCATCGCCTTATAGAAATAAGTCAATTTTCTGAAAAATATTCCAAAGTTATATTTCGAAGTATGAGTAAAAGGCAAAGAACTTTTCAATGTGTAAATGATCCCGACAATTTCTGCTACATCTGCGGAAAATATGTAATTAAAAAATCGTCTTGCGTTAAGTCCAATAATAGAAGAAATATATGTGCAATATATTTGTATATGAGTTAAAAATATGAACGAACCGTGGACCCCTAGTATTTTGTTTAATTCGTGTCATGTAAATCTTACTCGATGGACTAGTGGGAGCATGTGGTAAGTACTTTACAATTAATGTATTACAATGTTTTGTGGAATAAAACGTTTTAATTTTAGACATCACTTGCAATTTGGAATTTGCCAATGATTTGGAGACAACCATTCATTCACGATACGGACTGCTATTTTTGTCTAAGTAAACAGATTGGTGTAGAAAGGAGCATTCGCTGGAATTACGCTGAAGTAAAATCTGTCACTTTGCCAGTTGCACATTCGGAAACAATTCCCAAGTGTCAAATTAAAGCTAACAGCCTAATTACGGAAACATCATCAAGTTCAACTGAGTACTCAACTCTGAGCGATTCATGTTTGAATCAGAAGTCATCGATTTTAACTCAGTTTCAACTCAATGGTCTAGTGAGAGATTTGGAACTGACCAAAGATAAGGCAGAACTACTTGCATCTCGGAAGAAACAGTACAATATTTTGGTCCCAGATGTTTACATATCATATTATAGAGTCCGTGATATACCTTACAAACAATTTTATACAACTGTGGAAAACATATGCTTTTGCAAGGACATTCCCGGATTGTTCGAGGAACTTAATCAAACATAAAATTCAAAGGAATGGCGGTTATTTGTTGACAGCAGAAAAGAAAGTTTAAAATACTTTTGCACAACGGAAATCAGAACCGTCGATTCCCATTGCTCATGACGTCAACACTACGGAATCATACGAAATAATGGCTAAATTGATAAAATACATAAAATATGAGCAACATGACTGGACAATTTGTTGCGATTTAAAAGTAGTTGGTATGTTATGTGAAATGCAAGGCGGATATACAAAATATATCTTTTTTTATGCCTCTGGGATAGCCGTGCTCGCGAAGATCATTACAGAAGAAAGAAATGGCCAACAAGAAAACACATTACATTGGGTGAAAACAACATAAAATACACACCTCTCGTCCAAAAAGAAAAAAATATTTTGCCACCACTGCATATTAAGCTGGGGCTCTTTAAAAATTTTGTAAAAGCTTTAAGGAAAGATGGCAATTCACTCTCATATTTAAAAAGTTTATTTAAAAGTCTTTCTTTTCGCTTTATGTATTCCAACAGGTGTAAATATGTCCCTAAAAACTCATTTCTTGCATTATCATTTAAACTTTTTCGCCGAGAATCTTAGCGACATAAGCAACGAACATGGCGAAAAGTTTCAGAAAGAAATGAAGTCCATCGAACGGCGTTACCAAGGACACTGGGATGAAAGGATGATGGGAGATTATATTTGGTTCTTCATTACAGAAACCGATTCCGAAATCTACAAACGTCAACAAAAAACTCACAATTACTTCTAATGAAACGTGTACATGTAAATAAACTCAAATGTACATAATATAAATAAAAGTTACAAATAAAATCGCTATTTAAACAGACATTTTATAAAAAAGATTTATTGAAATTCTCTTACCTCTTACCTTAGAAGGGCTATAATTTATACATTTATCCATAGATTTTTTTCAAATAGGCATTATTTTCTTCGCTTGGATGCAAACTTTTAAAAAATAAAATAAAATATTTTTTTCGTTTTTTTTATTTTTATGTTTTTTTCGTCCCGGATTTTTTTTTTTGAAAAAAAATCTACTTTTTCCAATTTGTTGAATGACTGTTACTAAACCAATGTTTGTAAGTGAAAGAGATATTTCCAACATTGGTAGCCCACATTAATAGCTTCAATTTAACGACTTATCAGGCATATACTCCAATTATAGTGCAAATACTAAGGGCACCTTCGACGATAATAGTATTTTTAATAAAATTTTTGGTTTCGATTTGATATGCCACAAAAAAAAAATTGAGGTCTGGGACACAAAAAAATTTTTTTTTTTGGATAGTGTAATTAATTAAAATAAATAAATAACACCAGACCTCGAGCTTGACTATTATTTACATGAATTGGATATTCAATAAAAAGGTCGAATAAAAACAGAATCTTCATAATTTATTAACTACTTAATTGAAAAAATTCGGCTGTACCATAAATACATACTTATGTATGTACATGCACATTTTTTTAGTATTAGGTACCAAGATGTGCTGAACCCGAGGATGTCCAAATATATGTATATACATATATACATACATACATGTGTATTTTCAAAAAATGTTAGGAGTTGCATTTAATATTATATAATATGTTCATACATATTTATGGCGACATATATACATACATATTTATGCTGACACCCTAAATAAAACGTTTGTATGTGACAAACACTGTATGTTCTTGCACATTTTCTTTTGTCAAAGGAAATTTCTTTCTTATATCTTCACAGCATCACTTCATTGCAGTAATGAAACTTTAACAGTTCTATAATTTTTTACATTAATATACAGAACTGTTTCTTTATATATATACGTTTTTTGATAATAAAAATAACCTAAAAAATAGTAAATTTGTTTATAAAGTGTTATTTTGTTTTTTATTGTTAAAATCTTCATACCGCTAATGAAATTTTTGTGCATTTTTTCTTTACTTTCCTCTTTTTTTTTATGAAATATAAACTTCATACCATCAATGTAAACCATTTCATTCCATCAATAACGCGCCGTAATGGCATTTTCATTGCATAAATGAACATTTTCATTGCATCAATATAAAATAATTATTGAAACGCGTTCATTGATGCTATAAAGCATTTTTTTAAGTGTAGAAATAATGTTTTATATAACTTTTTATACTTTTAGATATAGAGGGGGAGGAGGATTCAGACACCGATGACAGTGATCAACCCAAGTTTCGACGCAACAGAACTACATTCAACCAAGATCAACTCGAGGAATTGGAGAAGGAGTTTGAAAAGTCGCACTATCCGTGCGTGAATACTCGTGAGAAACTAGCATCTCACACTACACTAAGCGAATCCAGGGTACAGGTATGGTTGACCCTATGGTTTTTTTTGCTTCATCCATTCATTCAATGCACTTATATATAACATCTACATATTGTCATCCTTCCACACCCGCTCATATGTACATTAAGATGGATTGAAAATAAAAGTTGCGGTTCTTCGCATCAGTGTTGCCATTTTGGGCATTTCGGACGAAATTTGGGAAGAAAAATTAAAAATTTGTAGTTTGGGCAGATTTTGGGCCCATTTTTTCCGCCAGGAAAAATCAAGTAATATTTTGGGTCCTGCAAAATTCCTTTGCAAAAAATGATTGGTTTAGCAACAGACGCTGCCTGGTGTAGTTAGAGGACTCTTTTGAAAAACCTAGAATTATTTTACATGAAATGTTCGATATAAGAAATACATGGTGGCTTTCGCTCGAGAGTGTTATGTCAAGAAATTTTAAGCAATGGGATTGTTTAAAATTTTATTTGATTTCGTTTTACTATGAAGTACAAGGAATTTGTGGTGGTGGCATTGAAGAAAAAAATACTAGCAGGGTTAAATGCTGTTTTTTTCTAATGTATATTCTACCCGTTAATTATAATTTGAACAAGGGAAATTCAAGCGGAAAGTTCATGTTTGCGCTACCTATAATTTTTTAAAATTTCCGGTTTTATTGGAAAGGTTGAACTTTGTCATTTAATAATGGAACACAATGTCATTCATATGATTACCACGACTGACTCGGCAGTACCTCATCCGATCAACCCAATCTTTCAGTACATTTTCGATTGTTTCGGGTCGAATCTCTTCAATGGCAACTTCGATTTCATGTTTCAAACGCTTTGCATAACATTTATCCTTAAAGGCTCCCCACAGAAAATAATCCAAATGGCGCAAATCACAAGCCAAAGTACATAGTCGGTAGATCAAATTTAAAATTTTAAATGTCCCACCCTTTACAAGCAGAAAATCAAATTTTATTCTAATATTAAGCAATTTCATAAAAAATTAACTGGTTAATAACATAGACATTGACTACAAAAATAGAATCAATCATTTTGGCTTTTCCAAGGTTAGGTTTAGGTTAGGGTGGGAGCCGTATTTTTTTACAAGCTCACATAGACCAGTTTAGGTCCCTAGTGTTACCACGGGCTGAAATGCCCCTCATCCGAAACCAACCTGTTTGATATATAAATTTATCGATAGTACGAATATCAGTACTGGAAAGATCTGTTAGGCTGCCTAAAAAGGCCGACCCCAGTATGTCCAGTCGTCGTTTACTCAAAGCGGGACAGTCGCAAAGCAAGTGCTCAATGCTCTCCACTTCCTCCAGCCAATGAGTCGGCTGAAAGAGCCACAAATTCAGCTGTGTTAACTGCTAATAAAGTAAAACGAATCAGATCACCTGATGAACCCCTACCTTCGAAAAAGGCAAGAGGACCTAATGTCACCATCAACAGGACACTCACCAAGCCCTTCAATGAAGTGGCGAAGGAGAGTCTAGTGATGGCTGTTATAGACAGAAGTAGTGAGGATGGATCCATCCTCAAGGACAAATGGAGTCATGTACAATCAGCCATTATGGCTCATTACCTCGATGTCCGTAGAGAAATGCCGGGCAAACCACCAATCTGCAACGATGCAGGATGGCATCAGGGAAGAGTAAGGCTCTTATACTTCGGTGATGCCAGATCAGTAGACCTGTATAAGGCTGCTCTGAGTCGAGCGGGTGAGGTGTGGCCGGGTGCCCAGCTGGATGTTGTCGAAAAAACAACATCCCTAGTCACCCTAGAGCCATCACCTGGGTTACAGAAAAGCCCTCCAACCCGGCTGACATCTTAGAAATAATAAAAGACTCCAATCCTGGTCTGCCGGCCCATAATTGGAGAATCAGCAAGGTGGGTGAGACGGATGGTAAAAAGCGGCAGGTCAATCTTATCCTAAACGCTGAATCCACCTCCCTTATACAAAGTACGAGTGCAACCCTACAATATGGCTTCGAGACTATAGTCTTGAAGATAAACAAGCAGGATATAGCTCCCACTGCAGAAGGTGAGTCGTCCACCGTGGCACTTTCTGGAAGTGCGGAGGTACCCACGCCTATTACTTCTGGTGACTCCAACTCTAACAGAAGATCTGTAACGTCCTTCTCTGAGGACAAAAGCTCTACTTCGGACACAGAGAGCTGAGGGGAGTCTCCGGACTCTTTGACGCATCTGGCGGGGACATGCTTCTCGACGATACGGACGAAGAGTTCGATAACACCCGTGTCGGGGTGGATGTTAATCTGTCAATTACCAATGATGGTAAGAATTGTACAGATTAACCTCCATCACTCTAAAGCAGCCTCAGCGGCTCTATTGCTGCGCCTGTCCACAGGCGAAGTAGACATCGTCCTGATACAGGAGCCCTACGTAGTGAGAGGAAGGGTGTGCGGTATTAGGACACCCAACTTTAAACTGCTTGTGGCCAACTGTGAAGGCACTCCAAGAACCTGCATTTTGGCCAGGAAAGCTCTAAGTATCTTTCTCCTGACTAATTTAAGTGGTAAAGACCAAACAGCTGCTAGCCTGGAGATCGGTAATCGCATATATTGGGTGGTCTCCAGCTACTTGCCTTATGAATCTGTAGTACCGACTGCTCTATTCAGGGAAGTAGTAGAAGAAGCAACGTCTGACGAGCTCGAGCTGATTATTGGCGCAGACACGAACGCTCATCATACTATCTGGGGTAGTACGGATATACACAATAGGGGTGATTCGCTTCTTGACTTTATTCTAACTACCAACCTTAGTATTTGTAACATAGGTAATAAACCGACCTTTACAATTAAAGACAGACAAGAAGTACACGACGTAACGTTTGCTACTGACCGGCTGTCAGACAAAATTATTGGGTGGAATGTACTGGACGACCACTCATTCTCAGATCACCATTATATTGAGTTCAAACTCGCGGAAAAAGCGCCTAAACCTGCCGTCCACAGAAATGTAAGGAAGACTTGTGAGCACTATCGAATCGCAACTCAAGATCTATAAGAAGGAGCTTAGAAAGGCGCAAAGGCGCTCTTGGTATACCTTCTGTGGTGAAGTGGAAAAGGTCTGCGACGCCGCTAGGCTGAGGAAGATATTATCTGCTTCACCCTGTACGGTGGGATATTTACAGGATGAGGCAAATAACTGGACCAAAAACAGCGAGCAGTCGCTCAATGTACTGCTCGATACACATTTCCCGGGGAACTCTGTAACAGAACCCGAGGATCAGCAGGACCAACAAGAGTGCGAGTGGACTGCGAGCGTCGCTAGCTTCTTGACTGAGAGATCCAGAATAAGCTGGGCTATTAATAGCTTTGAGCCCTTCAAGTCACCTGGACCAGACGGCATCAATCCAGCAGAAATGCAGAAAATGTTAAAGTACATTATCCCCTGGCTGGAGAAAATTTATGTAGGCTGTATCAGGCTTTCATACGTCCCGAATCGATGGAGGGATAACAAAGTGGTATTCATACCTAAAGCGGGAAAGATATCACACACTAGGCCAAAAGACTTCAGACCAATTAGCCTATCCTCCTTCCTATTGAAAGGTCTGGAAAGACTTTTAGATCATTTCATTAGGGAAAACCTGGATACAAAACTCCTGTCGGGGAACCAACATGCTTACAATAAGGGCAAGTCTACAGAATCAGCCCTGCACGAACTTGTGAGCACTATCGAATCGTCCCTGCATTTCAAGGAATTCACCATGGTGGCATTTCTTGACATAGAAGGGGCTTTTAACAACATTCACTCAGATGCAGTAATTGCGGCACTGTCACATCTTAATGTTAACTCTAGTTTGATTAGACTAATTCAAAGTCTGCTCAACAGAAGACGCATAACAGCATGTCTTGTGTCCACAACTCTAACAAGGTTTGTAAACAGAGGGACCCCACAAGGAGGAGTACTGTCTCCACTAATTTGGAACCTAGCGGTGAATGAAATCCTGCTAGATCTAGAACGTTGTGGCTGCATATGCGGACGACGTTGCAATCGCAGTGAGTGGCAAATTCGAAAACGTCCTCCGAGACATTCTACAGGTGGCTCTGAACAAATTGGCTAGATGGGCCAGAAGCAGCGGTTTGTGTTTGACCACAGTGCTCCTAAAACCATATAAACTCTTCATATCTTATGTTTAAGTTCCAATTTTGGCAGATTGTTCCTTTTTTTCCCCATGCTCCATAAATACCATCGTGTCCCACTGTGCCTCTTAAAGTTAGAATTCCTAAAAATCATTTCCAATCTGTTTGACATTTTTAAGCCACTGTACTATATTTTACACTTTTTGCCCCACTGTGCCCCGAAAACTACGAATACAAAAAAACTTAATACCCCGATCAGTTGTCATAACGACACTCCTCGCTTCAATTTTCACCATTCTAATATTAGGCTTTAAATTTGGCGGTGGTACCATATTTATACCTTTCTCTCCCACTGTGCCTCTAAATTTTTAAAGAAATCACTCCTTGTTCTTGTTTACGTTCTAAAAGCTACTCTCACACCAAATTTCACGATTCTAGGTCGTGCCATTTGAATTTGGCTGTTGTACCACATTTTTCCCTTTTTACCCCACTGTGTACGTAAATGTTCGAATTTCGAAAAATCCTGTCAATTTCAGAGTCTACCTCATAAGAGCTACCCTCACACCAAATTTCACGATTCTAGCTCTTGCCATTTGAATTTGGCTTTTGTACTACATTTATCCCTTTTTTTCCCTTTTTACCCCACTGTGTGCGTAAATGTTCGAATTACGAAAAATCCTGCCAATTTCAGAGTCTACCTCATAAGGGCTACCATCACACAATATTTCACGATTCTAGCTCTTGCCATTTGCATTTGGCTGATGTACCACATTTATCACTTTTTACCCCACTGTGTGCGTAAATGTTCGAATTTCGAAAAATCCTGTCAATTTCTGAGTCTACCTCCTAAGGGCTACCCTCATACCAAATTTCAAGATTCTAGCTCATTTCGTTTAGATATGGCGGTGGTACCATATTTAACCCCTTTTGCCCCATTGTGCGGCTAATAGTACGAATGGCTTAAAATGTCAAACATGGATCAATGGTTCGTCCCCATTTACATGGTACTTTTTTTAAGTAACTTATCGGCTTATTCTCTTTTGAAAAAGTATTTACGTTCACACGCGTACTTTTTTTCAATACTTATACTTATTTTCATTTGTTTTGTTTCGGCTTTTCCTGTGTGAATTGTTGTTGTTTCCAAGTGCGAACGAAAAACACAAAACGATGAGTACGATAAGTACGAGTACGGCATACTTTTTTTCCCCCCGTTTCCGACTGCCTCTCTCGCCCACAAAACGCCGATAAGTATGCTTAATACTTAAAAAAAAAGTATCATGTAAATGCAGACTTCCAGGGTAACTTTTTGAAAATAAACTAGAGATTGGAAGTGATTTTTAGGAATTCTAACTTTAAGAGGCACAGTGGGACACGACGGTATTTATGGAGCATGGGGAAAAAAGGGAACAATCTGCCAAAATTGGAACTTAAACATAAGATATGAAGAGTTTATATGGTTTTAGGAGCACTGTGTTAAATATGGTACTGTGGGTAAACATTTTGTACAGTGAGATAAAGAGTTGAATGGGGCACAGTTGTGCAAAAAGGGTTAACTACAGTGGGGTAAAAATAGTTATAGAAGCAGCGGTTTGTGTTTGACCACAGTGCTCCTAAAACCATATAAACTCTTCATATCTTATGTTTAAGTTCCAATTTTGGCAGATTGTTCCTTTTTTCCCCATGCTCCATAAATACCATCGTGTCCCACTGTGCCTCTTAAAGTTAGAATTCCTAAAAATCATTTCCAATCTGTTTGACATTTTTAAGCCACTGTACTATATTTTACACTTTTTGCCCCACTGTGCCCCGAAAACTACGAATACAAAAAAACTTAATACCCCGATCAGTTGTCATAACGACACTCCTCGCTTCAATTTTCACCATTCTAATATTAGGCTTTAAATTTGGCGGTGGTACCATATTTATACCTTTCTCTCCCACTGTGCCTCTAAATTTTTAAAGAAATCACTCCTTGTTCTTGTTTACGTTCTAAAAGCTACTCTCACACCAAATTTCACGATTCTAGGTCGTGCCATTTGAATTTGGCTGTTGTACCACATTTTTCCCTTTTTACCCCACTGTGTACGTAAATGTTCGAATTTCGAAAAATCCTGTCAATTTCAGAGTCTACCTCATAAGAGCTACCCTCACACCAAATTTCACGATTCTAGCTCTTGCCATTTGAATTTGGCTTTTGTACTACATTTATCCCTTTTTTCCCTTTTTACCCCACTGTGTGCGTAAATGTTCGAATTACGAAAAATCCTGCCAATTTCAGAGTCTACCTCATAAGGGCTACCATCACACAATATTTCACGATTCTAGCTCTTGCCATTTGCATTTGGCTGATGTACCACATTTATCACTTTTTACCCCACTGTGTGCGTAAATGTTCGAATTTCGAAAAATCCTGTCAATTTCTGAGTCTACCTCCTAAGGGCTACCCTCATACCAAATTTCAAGATTCTAGCTCATTTCGTTTAGATATGGCGGTGGTACCATATTTAACTCCTTTTGCCCCATTGTGCGGCTAATAGTACGAATGGCTTAAAATGTCAAACATGGATCAATGGTTCGTCCCCATTTACATGGTACTTTTTTTAAGTAACTTATCGGCTTATTCTCTTTTGAAAAAGTATTTACGTTCACACGCGTACTTTTTTCAACACTTATACTTATTTTCATTTGTTTTGTTTCGGCTTTTCCTGTGTGAATTGTTGTTGTTTCCAAGTGCGAACGAAAAACACAAAACGATGAGTACGATAAGTACGAGTACGGCATACTTTTTTCCCGCCGTTTCCGACTGCCTCTCTCGTCCACAAAACGCCGATAAGTATGCTTAATACTTAAAAAAAAAGTATCATGTAAATGCAGACTTCCAGGGTAACTTTTTGAAAATAAACTAGAGATTGGAAGTGATTTTTAGGAATTCTAACTTTAAGAGGCACAGTGGGACACGACGGTATTTATGGAGCATGGGGAAAAAAGGGAACAATCTGCCAAAATTTGAACTTAAACATAAGATATGAAGAGTTTATATGGTTTTAGGAGCACTGTGTTAAATATGGTACTGTGGGTAAACATTTTGTACAGTGAGATAAAGAGTTGAATGGGGCACAGTTGTGCAAAAAGGGTTAACTATGGTACAGTGGGGTAAAAATAGTTATATGTATATGGTAAAGTGGGACAAGACATGTGGGGCAAAAAGCGTTAACTATTAAACAGTGGGCATAACTGTGTTAAATATTGTACAGTGGAGCACAGAGGGTTAAATATGGTACAGTATGACAAAAATGGTTACATTGGGCACAAAAAGTAAAATATGGTAACGTGTAACAAAATGGGTTAAAAATGGTACATTGGGGCAAAAAGCGTTAACTATTAAACAGTGGGGCAAAAATGTATTTACCATGATTGTGGGGCAAAAAGGGTTAAATATGGTAAAGTGTGACAAAAATGGGTAACTATACAGTACAATGGGGCATAACTGTGTTAAATATTGTACAGTGGAGCACAGGAGGTTAAATATGGCACAGTGGGGGAAAAACTGTTAAATATGGTACAGTGAGACAAAGCGTTTAATATGACACAGTGGGGCAAAAAGGGTTAACTATAGTACATGGTAACGTGGGACAAAATGGGTTAAATATGGTACAGTGGGGCAAAAAGCTTTAACAATGGAACAGTGGGAAAAAATGTGTTAGCTATGGTACAGTGGGACACAAATGGTTAGATATGGTACAGTATGACAAAAATGGTTACAGTGGGCACAAAAAGTAAAATATGGTAACGTGTAACAAAATGGCTTAAAAATGGTACAGTGGGGCAAAAAGCGTTAACTGATATGATACAGTGGGGCAAAAAGGGTTAAATATGGTACAGTGTGAAAAAAATGGTTAACTATACAGTACAGTGGGGCATTACTGTGTTTAATATTGTGCAGTGGTGCAAAGAGGGTTAAATATGGTACTGTGGGGCATAAACTGTTAAACATGGTACAGTGAAACAAAGGGTTTAATATGACACAGTGGGGCAAAAAGGGTTAACTATAGTACAGTGGGGCACAATTAGTTGAATATGGTAACGTGGGACAAAATGGGTTAAATATGGTACAGTGGGGCAAAAAGCTTCAACTATGGAACAGTGGAGAAAAAATGTGTTAGAATGGTACAGTGGGACACAAATGGTTAATTATGGTACAGTATGACAAAAATGGTTACAGTGGGCACAAATAGTAAAATATGGTAACGTGGAACAAAATGGGTTAAGTATGGTACAGTGGGGCAAAAAGCGTTTACTATGGAACAGTGGGGCAAAAATGTGTTAACTATGGTACAGTGGGGCAAAAATGGTTAAATATAGTGGTGAAAATAAAGTAGGACTAAAAGGTGTTAAATTTGATTCAGTGGATCCAAAAGGTTAAATATAGCACAGTGGGTCAAAAAACGTACATTTATTACAGTGGGTAAAATTATGGATGCAGGGAGAGAGGGTAAGTTAAATATGAAATAATAATGTTTTTTTCTAAATGTATGCTTTTAGTAGCATTGTGGTGCAAAAAGGTTAAAATTATGATGCACTGCAATTATGTAGCACTGTGGTGCAAAACGGTTAAAATTATGATGCAGTTGGGGCAAGCAAAAATTGTTCAACATGTTACAGATGGGAAAAATGTGTTAAATATGGTTTAATGGAGCAAAAAGGGTTAAATATAGTACGGTGAAGCAAAAAAGTTAAATACGGTAAAATGGTTAAATGTGGTAAGTGGGGAAAAAAAGGGAACAAAATAGTCCCAGATATGTATAAAAATTCGTACTTTAGAAGCACAGTGTAATAAAAAGTGTTTAATATGGAACAGTGGTGCAAACAGTGGTGTTGAATGTGGTCCCTGAGTGCAAAGGTAGCTCTTACAGCATAAACCAAAGCTAAGAAATTGTTTTTTCCAAATAGGTCCTTCTACTTAAACCGTGGGGAAAAAGTTAAATAAATGGCGCAGATAGGGGACAAACATTTTGAAGTACGGCCTAAGCTTGCGAATTTGGATCTTGAAATATAAATTATCATTATAAAATATTGTACAATCGTGCAAAGTGGTTAATTATGACACACTAAAGGTTAAATGTGGTTTAATTTAGATTTTTAAATTCGTACCTTTATAGACACAGTGGGACAAACATGGTTTTATATTGTACCATGGTGTGAATGTAGGTATTGGAACATAAACAAGGGAAAAGTTCCTAACGTATGAACCAAAAAAAATTGTTTTTCAACGTCCAGAGGTACTGTGGGAAAAGGGATAAATATTGTACCATGTCATGGTAACTCTTGGAGCATAAACTAGAAATGAAACGAGGGTTCGTATTTTATATATAAAAGTAATCAAATTTTCTTCATTTTGCACCATATGTAAGAATCATGTCATTTTGAAAGAAAGAGGTATAGCTATTTTACAGTACCCTAAACAGAAAATAGATAAGAGATGGGGGCTGCGAAGCGCACCGGGTAAGCTAGTTTTATACATATAGATTAATTTGTATTTCTTTAAAATGCAATTTTAACGAAATTAAAAAAAAAATACAAATTCGATTTCTATCAAACTTTTGATAAAAATTTAATTTTGCTTAAATTTTTTATTAAAAAAATTCAATTTCCACCTAATTTACATTTTTGCAATTTTGATGAACTTTGCAAGATTTTTTAGAAAAATTCGATTTCGTAAACTCGAAATCGAAGGACATACTTATTTATAAAAGTAAGATTCAAAATTCCTAGTTAAATAAACAATTAGGTTCAATTTTTAGAAAAATGGAATTTCAACAAAGTATTGTAGAAAAATTAAATTTCAAAGAAATTATCTAGAACTATGCGATTTCAAATAAATCTATATATATAAAAATGTTTATATGTATGCTATAGACTCTGAAACCACTGGACCGATTTTATTTTTTTTCTTTTGTTCGAAAGGTTCTTTGTCAGAGATGGTTTAGGAAAAAAATTTTTGAAAAAAGTGGGCGGGTCAAGGTTGCGCGTGGCATTACTTAAAATCTGAATATCTCAAAAAGTGTTGACCCTAGAAGAACGAAATTTGGAACACACGTTAGTGGAGTTGTTATCTAAAACTTTAACAAAAATTGGCAGGATCGGATCAGTGGGTGTGGCAAAAGTCGGCGTAGCATTTGTTAAAGGTTTATTATCTCAGAAACTATTGACCTTAGAACAACGAGATTTGGATTGTAAGTTGTTGGAGTCAATATTAGTACTTTCACCAAAAGTGGCCGTGGCATTATATAAAATCCGAATAACTCAGAATGTGTTGAGGGTAGGAGAACGAAATTTGAAAACACACTTTAGTGGAATAATTGTCTAAGACTTCCGAAGATATTGGCGAATAGGATTAGTGGGTGTGGCAAGGGTGGGCGTAGCATTAGTTAAGCATGTATTATCTCTGAAACTATTGAATGTAGAAGAATGAAATTTCGATCATTAAACATAACCTCATACAATATTGCATAATTTGTGAATTTTTCTTTTATTTTCATCGCATTGGCGTTAAGTTGTGAACACAAAAACACTAATTTATCATTCTCAGCAGAAAGTTGTATCATTTGTGGTTATCGCGGCGATCAAGTCAAACAATCGAATTAGAAAAAACAAAAACATCATTAACAAACAAATATTTATTACTTGTCGGGAAATTTGGAGGTGATTTTGAATATTTTTGGCAAGTGTAAATGTTAACTCAAGATTATCCCAGTGCAATAAATAAAAAATGTATATATTTTATTTCCAATAAATAAATTAATAAGTAACAATAGAGTTATTTATGTCAATTTAAAAAATACTGTTCAGCTAATACCAATTCCTTTGAAATCGACTTTTATTATTGTTTAATGTTCACAATCTCATTAAACATAGCATAATATGTGCAATTTGTGCACCACATTTATTTCATTTTCACCGCATTGATGTTAGGTTAGGTTAGGTTGAGAAGAGGAGGCGGTGAAATTCCGCCTCATGTCCTTGGACATACACGTAAACGAGTATTCGGCCTGTTGTGCGCTCTAATTGTTATTATTGAGAAAGGTCATTGGAAAGTTATTTTAGGAACTCTGTACTGTCGACATAGTCCTTAATCTTCTTCCAGTCTACGCCCCTAAGTTGGGTCAAGTCTGGTATAGTATCATTTCCTAAGAAACGTGAACTATTGTTCGCGAACGCTGGGCAATGGCAGAGGAAATGCTCCAACGTTTCGTAATCCTCCCCGCATGCCCTACATATGCTGTCATCTACAACTCCTATCCTATGTAGGTGTGCTTGTAAGCATGTGTGTCCTGTAAGGACACCCATGATCTTACTAGTTTCTACCTTGCTCAATCTCAGTAAGGTCTTGGTCTTGTCCTCGTTTGGGTCACCCCACAAGACTTTCGTTGTCTTTCCAACGTTTTCACTATTCCATAGCGTGATATGGGCGTTCTTCGCCCATATTTTTAGTTCAGAACGCGTAACTCCGAAGGGTTTTGCGTTTTTGTTTGCAAGTCTCTGGCTCTAGATGCCAAGGCGTTTGCTTTCTCGTTACCCCTTACTCCGAAATGACCAGGCGCCAATATGATGCATATAGTGCCGTGTTCGGAGTAGGCGTTAATCGCCATTTTACAATCTAAAGCTGTCCTCGACTTCACCGTTCTAGACGTTATCGCCCTGATAGCCATTTGACTATCTGTGGAAATATTCACATTTGTTGGTCTTGTGTTAGCCTCAAGCCAGCTCACACATTCTGTAATTGATCGGACTTCCGCCTGCAGGACTGTGTTATGGTCTGGCAGACGGAATAAGAGTTCGGTTTCCGGTTCCTCGATATAAAGTCCTAGCCCCGTTCTCTCCCCTAGTTTCGATTCATCTGTATAACAGCAATTTCCAGATGTTGTCTGTACTATGGTTCCATCAAACCAGGATTGTCTGTCTGGTATCATGGTCTCACACTCAGCAACCATTGATCTTTCAGGTATTCTGTCGGATACTGATGATATGTCAGTTAAATCCACCGTCACTACCTCAGCTATCTTTTGATGATATGACTTGTGATCGCTTTCGATCCATTCGCCCATCACTTTGATCCTCGTCGCCGTGAGGGCAGCTTCATATCTAATCTGTATTTCTATTGGTTGGATATTCAAGATCGTCTCCAATGCCCTACTGGATGTGGTCCTCATTGTCCCGCTTACGCCGAGACAACACATTCGTTGGACCTTTTGTAATATCATTATGTTGCACTTATTCTTCATTGATGTCCACTAGATAGGGTCATAAAAAAAAGTTGCGTTTGTCACCCCCTAGATTTGAAGATTATTCGAAGACAATTTCAGAAAATTTTTTTTTAATTTTTTTGGTGCACCCTACATACCGCCCTTTTAGTTTTCTTTATCCTGTGTTGCTATTTGAAGTCCGATCGTAAAGGGATGAATACCATTGTTCACGTTTTGGAAAGGGCTATATTTCGTCCAATGGCCATTTTTGACTCCGAGGTCAAATTCGATTATTGACCTCTGTTATCTCTTTTTCTACCCCCCTTATTTGGACTTATTTCGAAACGATAATAAAGGCATTTAAAAATAATTAAACTTTCGTCTTTAAAGTACTCAGTTTTATTCATAAACAAAAAAGTTACATAGGGTTCAAAATTGTAAAATATGTGCTGAGGTCAAATTCGACTAGTTTCTTTTGGTCTCGTTTCTGTCTCACTCTCTCTCGCAGACACATGAATAACCCAATGCCACAAACACACAACGACTATGGCGGTTCTTTACAGCATCAACAAATTAAATTTGCGGGATTCTCTAACAAATTTTGAATCTTTTTTAAGGAAGAATATAAGAATACATTCACTTTGTTTTCCCATTCACCCTACACTCCACCAAAATAGTATTTTTTCCACTAATTCCTGATTTAATCTAGTATGATATTTTTGTATGATACGTCGATGATCATCTCTTGACAACGACAACACTTCTTCCTTACTTCAGTTTTGAATCCGAAGTAAATTTTTACTAGTGACTTCAGTTATTTGATTTTCAACCCCCGTAAATAACACTTATTTTGAAACACATGGGAAGGCATCTGGAAAATCTGGTAAAAAATCCAAAGTGACGTATGGAAGAAAAGTAGACCTTATAGAGATGATCCACGAGGTATCATACGTAAAGATAGGATAATAAATATGGAGTCAGTGGCAAAAATACTATTTTAGTGGAGTGTAGGGTGAATGTGAAAACAAAGTGATTTTATTCTTCCTTAAAAAGCTTCAACATTTGCTAGAGAATCCCGCAAATTTAATTTGTTGATGCTGGACCGAACTGCCATAGTGATTGTGCGTTTGTGGCATTGGGTTATTCATGTGTGTGTGAGAGAGAGACAGAAAACGAGGTCAAAAGAAACAAGTCGAATTTGACTCCAGCATATATTTTACAATTTTAAACCCTATGTAACTTTTTTGTTTATGAATAAAACTGAGTACTTTAAAGACAAAAGTTTAATTATTTTTAATTGCCTTTATTATCGTTTCAAAATAAGTCCAAAAAAGGGGGGTAGAAAAAGAGATAACAGAGGTCAATAATCGAATTTGACCTCGGAGTCAAAAATGGCCATTGGACGAAATATAGCCCTTTCCAAAACGTGAACAACGGTATACATCCCGTTACGATCGGACTTCAAATAGCAACACAGGATAAAGAAAACTAAAAGGGCGGTATGTAGGGTGCACCAAAAAAATTAAAAAAATGTTTCTGAAATTGTCTTTGAATAATCTTCAAATCTAGGGAGTGACAAACGCAACTTATTTTTCTTGGTTGGGCATCGACCCTATCTAATGTCCACCACACTACTGATGCGTAAGTCGAAATAGGTCTGATTACGCTCTTGTAGAGCCAATGTGTCATACTTGGATTAAGGCCCCATTTTGAGCTAATGGCTCTTCTACATAGTGCCCAGCATATGTGAGCTTTGCTCGCTCGTTCTTCTATGTGGCACTTCCAATTTAGTTTCCTGTCCAGGATTACACCTAAGTATTTAACCCTGTTGGAAACTGGTATTGTTTTGTTTAGGAAATGTGGGTCATCATATTGACCAATCTTCGTTTTCCTTGTGAACAGACATATCTCTGTCTTTTCTGGGTTTACATTTAGACCCCTCGGTCGAGCCCAGTCATATGCAATTTTTAGAGCCGTTTCGGAACTTCTACAAAGTTGAGTAGGATTCTTCCCCCTCAGAAGTATTATAACGTCGTCTGCGTAACAGACTGATGTAAGTCCTTCATCCGTTAGGATGAAGGACTTAAACCAGTCTGTTAGGACTTAAACCAGTTATGTCGTGGGACCCGCAATTTATCCATCTATTCCCTAGCATGTGCCTTATCCAGTCTCGGAGATCCCGATCCACCTGAAACTGGTCTAAGGATTGGATGAGTGTGTCGGTCCGTACACTGTTGAATGCCCCTTCAATGTCTATACATACCGCAAGTGTATACATCTTTCCATTGAAGGATTCTTCTATATTGTGTACTAGGGCGGTGTCCACCGATCGCCCTTTAACATAGGCATGTTCTAAATTTTAGCATTTCGCCTGGTATCTTACTTTTAATCATGGTATCCACTATACGTTCCATAGTTCTGAGTAAGAAAGCTGTTAGGCTTATTAGTCTATAAAAGCGTTGGTTGCCGTCTCGCTCCGATGGAGGTTTATCTGTGGGGATGACTTTAATCATTGATCCTCCAGTAACCAGCCTTCTTGGGAGTCGGAGATGGCTCCCTCATCATTTTTTGGCTGCAGTGGGCGCTTATTTTCATCGCTGCCTTTATTATTTAGTGGCTCATTTTGCCGATTTTCAGCGCCAATCAAAGCCTTACCAATTTTGAAGAAGACTGCTTTGTTCACATAGAACGCCATACCCTTCGTCTGGACCAGGCTGGTCATGGAGAGCCGATCCAAACCCACCACAAGGAGAGTGCCATCACGATCATTCTCTCTGTGGAAGACTTCCCACCTCTTCACGTACAGTCCCCTGTTTTGCTGGCCAAAGAGTTTGAGAATGCGTTCTGATGTGAAATTGCTGCCCCATCCTTTGACGTGTACTGTCGTTTTTATGAGCTGAGGGATGTCCCTCATCCTCACCAGTTTCAGCTTAGCGCCTTCCCAGGGAGAGGGGATGCTATCGACAAGCTCTTTGAGGGTGTCTATACATGCTGGTGACGCGAAATTCATCCTCAGTGTGTCCCCTTTGAACTCGCTGCTCATTATCTGAATTGAGGGCCCGTCGTCGGTGTTGAGGGCGTGCTCCACAATTTTATTATTTACCAAGTCTTCAACGTTGTTGTGTTGGTCTGTGGGGATTTTGCCAGATGCTCTATTGATATCGATCACTGCATAGCAGAGCTCGTCTCTATATTGCTTTCTCGCTACTTTGGCATAAGATGGTGGCTTCTTACCTTTTAGATCGTGACATCTTTTTAGATGTCCTAATCTTTCCGGAGGATTCCGTGGTTACACTCGCTTCCTTTGTAGTTGGATCGACTTTGTCGCCGCCCTCTCCACCACGATACAGACTAGAGTCTCCTTCGTGAGGGGCTTGATCTGTTTTCTCTAATTTACTTGAAAGCGGGGAGCTCTTTTTCTTCTTCGGCGGTTTCGCAGTGTTCTGCTCTTCTGCAGATCTCATCCTCTTTCCTGCTTCCGAGGAGGTGGATGGAGTCTCAGATAGCTCCTTTGGAGCATTATGCACCTTGGCAGTTTGCTGTTTCGGTTCATCTTCTTCATTTTTCGTCTTTGTGCCCCTGAAAGCTTTTTCTTTTTAGTCGTGAGATGTGCCATGCACGCGTTGACTTCTTCTACCATCTTGCTGACATCGACGTCTTTGGAGTTAGCCAAGACAGTAATGTTAACGTATTCGTTTGAGTCGGAATCGGATTCGGATTCCCCACCTGTACTTGAAGGCTGGGTCCAGTTTATACTCTCCCGTGGTTCCTCCTTTTCCTTCTCCGTATTTTTGCCAATGGCTAGATGCGCGCTTGTTGCGTTGTCAGTTTTGTTCCGCGGGGAATGCAATATTCCCTAAGGTGGTGGACACACTGCTCCATCCCCCCAGGGGCGCCTCACTAAGGATAGAAAATCCATCCTCCCTAACGCATCCCTAGTTGAGATGAAACAGTGGGTCCATTTAGACAAATTTCTAAACAATAAATTTATTTGTATTTAAACACATACTTTATTTGAGAAATTTAGTTTGCAAATATATTTTGTTCCAATATATTAATTTATACGTTCCAAATATATTGTTTTGGTTTTCAAATAAAATTTGGTTGTTCAGAAATATATCATATTTCAAAATTTGTGTTCCAAATATATTTTCTTTCGATTCAAACATATCAAACAGGCGATTTTGCCCCGTGTATCAATGCAATTTATATATACGAAAGTTTATACGATTTAAGTTTTAATTATATTTTTCGAAAATATAAAATTTATAAAATAATTTCACTTTGAACTTCTGAAAAACAGAAAACTTGTCTTTAAAATAAGGCATTGTCACATTGCCAAAATACTTAAATAGAAATTAATATATGTTTCGGAAATATTAGTTTCAAATAAAAAAATATTATAATGGAAACGTATTTTTGTTTAAAACAATGTTCTCCCAAACATATACTATTTGTGTGTATCAAATATTATATATTTGGAGTTTACCCTAAACATATGTATATTTCAAGCTGAATATGTTTGGGACAATATACTACAGAAGCGATTTTTTTTCAGCGTGTAAGTATGTTCGGCGAATCTTCGTTTTGGGTCATTTTAAGTGCAATGAGTCCTTTCGTCCTTCCCTCCGTCTGTCTGTCTGCTGGCACGATAACTCTCGAAAGGAGTAACGGATTGACTTCAAATTTGGTATGCGGTAATATTTTTTTCTATCTCCGGCTAAGTTTGAAGATGGGCAAATTGGTCCACTCCTTCTTGTACCTCACACACAAAGGGTTAGCATTTAATAACATATATATAACTTATTCGAATCTTCTGAAATTCCACACATAGTCGCTATCACCACGACAAAAATGGGCGAAGTTGCCACGTCCCTTCTGGTACATCCCACACAAATGCACTATTTTGCATCAAAATTGAACTGCTTATAACTTTAATATAACTTCATACAATTACTTGAAATGTTGTACAGTGTAATGCTTTTATAGTACATAGAGGCCAGTAAAAATTGCGCGTTATTGGCACGCCCCTTTTGGTACATTCCAAACAAATGAACTACGAGTATTTTACACCAAAGTTAACAGCTAATAGCTTTAATGCCAGTGCTTACAAATAATTGAAATTTTGCACAGTATAATTTTTTTATAATATCTACAGTCAACTGAAAAATTAGTGTTATTGCCATGCCCCTTTTGGTACCTCCCACACAAAGGTACGAAAAGTTAACAGCTTATAACTATAAAATAGTGCATAAAAAACGTACAATTTTGTACAGTGTAATGTTTTTATAGTACCTACAGTCCAGTGAAAAGTGGGAAATTTTATGATAAAGCTTTTTCTTAAAAATTGTTTTCAAAGGATCAAATTTTCATGGAAGTTACCATGACCATTTTTTTTTAATGTAAGCTCGATAAAGCCGAGATACCATTTAAAGGAAATTATTTGGGCTAGGAATGCTGAAAATATCACTTTTACTTAGAAACGGAAGTTTAGTAACTGTCGTTAAAACAATTAGAAAAAATTAGATTTTTTGCTGGCACGAAGAAATTTTCAAAACGTCTATGGATAAATGTATAACTTATGACCCATATTGTAAAAATAGGGAAATTAAAAACTAATTTTTCATATTTTTCATTTTGGAAATTTTGTTTGGGAGGTCCCAAAAGGGGCGTGGTAATAATGTAACATTTTTAATATACTATTTGTGCTGTAAAAACATTACACTGCACAAAGTTTCAAGTGTAACACCCATTTTGCTCCACAAAGTTTTAAGTATTTGTATTGACTGGCATCAAAGTTATAAGCCGTTAACTTTTTGTGCAAAATGGTCCATTTTTATGGGAGTTACCAAAAGGGGTGTGGCAACTTCGCCCATTTTTCTCAAGATGATAGCGAACAAGAAATTAATATTATGTAATGGATTGTGAAAGATTCTGAGTAGTAGTACAGAAGTTAAGAGATAATCAATATTTTACCAAATGTTGACCCTTCGTGGGGGTGGTACTCGAAGGAGTAGACAGATCTTTGACCATAGCCCGAGATTTTTTTCCTATTTTTTTTTTTGCTTTTTCGTGGCAACAAAAATTTTTTTTGTAAAAATCAAATTTTTCCTCGTGAAAATTTCATTATTTACATTTGTATTCCTCCTAATTTCCTTTAATTTAAAGTGTATCCCGTCTTTATAGAGCATATATTTAAAAAATATGGTCTAAATACTAGAGGCACCTTCCAAGAAAATAGGAATTTTAAAGAAAATTAAAAAAAAATTTACCATAAAAATTAGACGTTGACAAATCTACATTTGTTTTCGTGGTTCGCGATGCGAACCCAAGCAAAAAACAAAAATGTATTGGTATGAGAGTTTTAGTATGTTGACTTAGTTCGGCAAAATACGGGTCTGGTTAGCAGTTCTTGTTAAATTCAATTTACTGCTCCCATAAGTATTTCAGCTGATTTAAGTTAAAGACATACACTATTGCTACTGAATTCTACCAAGCAATTAAAACTCTCTACCAATTTTTGTATTTGTTTCTATTACTTTTTTGCAATAGACAGAAAGTAACTGGAACATATGGTCTCAAATCAAAAATAAATTCTGACTGAATAACAAAAGCACAGACCAACAATAAATAACAACAACACATACAAATTGCTTTTAATATTTTTTTCTTGTTTAGGGCGCCATATTGTTATGTACAGCCCTTCGACATAAATGTTGTTGCATAGTGTAATTCATTTCATGTTAATTAAAAACAGTGTTTGCCTTTAAGGCAAAAAAGGCACATTTTTGTGATTATTTTGCGACGACATAGTTAAAATCTTTTGATAGTATAACTTTCGAAGCTTATTGTGTAAACATTTTATAAAGAAATATTAATTGCGACGACATAGTTAAAATCTTTTGATAGTATAACTTTCGAAGCTTATTGTGTAAACATTTTATAAAGAAATATTAAAAAATATGGCAACGCCAGCAACTATTCGGAAGCGTCTCGGATAAAAGTTGCTTTCGAAGCTTATTGTGTAAACATTTTATGAAGAAATATTAAAAAATATGGCAACGCCAGCAACTATTCGGAAGTAGTTAAATTGCGGTGTCCATCATAATTCGGTGATGATTGAAGCATGGCCGCGAATAACGTTGCAAACGACAATGTTCAAATTGTTCAGCACCTGCAAAAAACGTTTTAAAAGTAGCAGGCACATTCTACATTATATTTTTTTTTGCTTAATTATGGAGACAATTGATTTAAAAAGCTATTTTCCAAAAAAAAATTAATAATATTTTTATTTATTTAAAAAAATCACAAATTATTTCTGTTCACAGCGGAAAAACGTTTTATATCCAAAAACTTATTGATACATTAAACGTTATTCCTGTTACACAGCACAGTATGATTGCATTTAAAGCGTTTTTCGTGTGAACAAACTACACTGTTGGTTAACTTGGTGGCTAAAAACCGTTCTTTAGCCTCAATTAGTATGTTAATATAAAGTTTTGATAAATTACTATATTGTGCATAAGAAAATTTTAATGAATTAAGCTTCGGTTGTTCTACATTCAGTGGAAGAACGTTGTAAGTGACTAACAATTACAACTTTCTTCCACTGACTTTTACTTTTTTATTACGTTTTGATAACAATAAAGTGCATAAATTCAGCTGACTTAGTATTGAGACCTTATATAATTTTTGGGAACACTTTGAAGCGAAAAACACAATTTTTGCAAAAAAAATCGTCTAATTTGTTATTGTAACATAAAAAATATTAAAACATTTGAAAAAAAAAACTCTGATTAAAATTTTTTCTGATGTACTGAGTCACGTATAAGGCGTGTTTGCATAGACTTCGTTAGTTTTGCTCCGATTCGTCTCACATTTTCACACAATATTTTTAAGAATTTCTCCATTCAAAAAATAAAATAAACAAGTAAGAAAGTTCAGTCGGGTAAACCGACTTACGAATCCCCTCACCTTGAGTCCCAACAAAAATATTTCGTAATTTTTTATTTTCGTTTTAATTAAATTATTATCAATTTAAATTGCATTTAATAACTTTAAAGTATGTACTGGTTTTAAAGTTAAAAGCTGTTTGCATTTGGTAATACATATGCACAAAATTACAGCATTCTCGCTAACAAATTGAGCAAGATATGTCAATTTCAAACTGGTCCGATCCCGCCCATTTTTGGACCAATCACGTAGACTGCCACCAGACTTTGGAAGAAGAGAAGCACCTTCAGTTTCGTATGTTCGTTATCTTGTGAAAAAAGTGAAAGAAACTGGCATCCTCATCGATAAACCAAAGCGTGAAAAGGAAAAAACAGTGCGGACACCCGAGAATATTGCTGTTGTGGCAGAAAGTGTGTGTGAAGCGCCATCAACATCAATTCTCCGTCGTTCTCAACAATTGAACATTTCGGAGACATTATTGAGACGAATTTTGCGCAAAGACCTTTGTATGACGCCATACAAAGTCCAATTGGTTCAGGAGTTGAATCCAACAGACCATCCAATGCGTTTTCAGTAGTTTTTTTATAGCATTTTAAAAAAAAAAAAAGAAGTTATTTGGCGGACCCTTTATTAAACATATTTTTTATTGCGAAAAAGTCCTTTTATTCACTAAATCATATTCATATTGACAACTTTCTTTATCACATAGAGTAAAAACTTACAAACCCAAATTTCGTTGCCAAAAACAAGTTTGGACATCATAAAAACTCTTTCTCTTTTATATCAGTGTTTATGACAATATAATTTTTCATTTTTTACAAAGAACTATTTTCTAAATTAGAATACGCTGCAGCGTATTCTAAAATAATTAGCAGAACTCTTATGTTTAGGTCGGTTATTCTTGATATTTTCAGATTCCCACCTATTTTCTAAAATATAGTGATATTCGTTAACTCCATTTGTGAAATATATTTATGCCTTTTATTGCAGAACCAATTAAAACCTTGTAACAATGAATAGCCTGTTTTAAAATGCCCTTATGGGCCTTCAATGCCTCACACATCGTTCTCTTAATGATTGCCTCCATACAATCTATTTAATTATACCCTCCACCACATTATGGGCGGTATATTTATGTTGTCACTCCGTTTGTAACACCGCTAAATATTGATCTGAGACCCCATAAAGTATTATATTCTTTATCGTCGTAAAATTCTAAGACGATTTAGCCATGTCCGACTGTCCGTCTGTCTGTTGTAATCACGCTACAGTCCGTAATAATAGAGCTAGGTTAATAAAATGTGGTAGAGGTATTTCTTAAAACGGGTTTTCCAACAAGAGGTGTTATTTTCAATAACCAGGTATTTCGGTAGCTGTCACTTTTGAAGCTTTTATTCTTTGACATTTGACAAGTAGAAACTACGCCATTACTAAAAAGGGAACGATACACGATTCAACAACGCATTGAAATTATTAAAATTCGAAAATTATCGAAAAATCATCTTGACTGATGAGGCCCATTTCCACCTCGGGGCTCGGAAAACCCAAGAGTTATTGTTGAGAAGCCTCTCCATCCTCAACGTGTGACTGTTTGGTGCGGTTTATGGTCCGGCGGTGTCATTGGACCTCACTTTTTCGAAAATGAGGTTGGATCAACAGTTACGGTGAATGGATAGCGCTATTTATTGATGATTAATGATTTTTTATGGTCGGAGTTGGATGGTATTGATCTGGACAACGTGTACTTTCAACAAGACGGCGCTACGTGCCACACAAGCAACGAAAGCATTGCTCTGTTACGGGAAAAGTTTCCGGACCGTGTTATCTCTCGAAGAGGTGATCACAATTGGCCACCGAGATCTTGTGATTTAACACCTTGCGACTTCTTCCTTTGGGGCCACGTGAAAGATAAGGTTTACGCCAACAGCCCAGCGTCGATTCAAGACCTCAAAGATAGAATTCGTGAGGCTATCGAGGACATAGGGCAGCCACTTTGCGATTTGGTTATGGAAAATTTCATAAAAAGGATATGGTCCTGTAAGCGTGGTCGTGGTGGCCATTTGGCATTTTTCTTTGAATACCAAAATAACACCTCTTGTTGGAAAAAGTGTTAGTTGCAGGTTGTTTGGGATGGCAAATGGGCCAATCGGTCAAGTTTTGATAAAGCTCCCCTATAGAGGTCGCTCCAAAATACGGGTTTTGAGCCATAGATACCACCTTTGAGAGGAACTACATCACTATGATACCAGCCAGGGATGAATGGGATGGCAGAATACCCCGAAATAGAAACCATCTCCACTTCTATACGGATGGTTCGAAGCTTGAAGCTTGGCTTCGGAGTACACTGTGAAGAACTTAATTTGGATATAGCTCACAGACTACCAGATACCTGCAGTGTCTATCAAGCCGAAATAATGGCAATATGGGAAGTCGCCAAGTGGCTGAGTCGGAACATAGTAACCAACACTGGCGTTGTCATTTACTCGGACAGCCAGGCTGCCATCAATTCTCTGGAGGCCACATCCCTAAATTCACAAATAGCCCTCGACTGCCGCAGATCTCTTAACGAGATGGCTAAGCAGTTTAATATACTCCTCATATGGGTGCCTGGGCATAGGGATACCCCGGGTACTGACAAGCCGATGAACTTGCTAGGAAAGGGACGACTTTACAAATTCTCGAAGAATTTGCATATATTGGTGCGCCACTATCCACGTGCAAGCTTTGGATAAGGCAAGAGGCAATCAGGCAGTCCAACGACAGATGGACACAAATCGGCACCTGTAGGGTAGCTAGACAAATCTGGCCAAGGTATGACCTGAGAAGGTCAAAATATCTCCTCGCACTGGAAAGGAAAAGATTATCTACGTTAGTATCAGTTCTGACGGGACACTGCCTGATCGGCGAACACGCCAGAAGATTGGGTATTAACTCCAATGACTTCTGCAGAAGCTGTGGAGATGAGGAAGAAGTGGAGAGCATTGACCACTTGCTGTGCGACTGTCCCGCTTTGAGTGGACCTACTGGGATCGGCCTTTCTAGGCAGCCTAACAGATTTTTTCCAGTACCAATATTCGTGCTATCGATACATTTGTATATCAAACAGGTTGGTTTCGATGAAGGGCATTTTAGCCCGTGGTACCACTAGGGACCTGAACTGGTCTATGTGAGCTGAAGTAATAAAAAAGAAAACGGCTGCCGGCCTAACCTAAAACCTAATAAACCTACCACATTTTTAAAGCAATTTATCAGAAACTTTGCAGTTAGTATTCTACTTTGACAAGAATTGATCACAGCAAAAATTTTACAAATCGGTTCATTTTTATTTATAGTCAGCCTATAAGAGGTCGCTCCAACACATATGTATTTAAGTCATATATACCAAATTTTCGAAGCATTTTAACTGAATCTTTGCAGTTTGTATTTAATTAAGAAAATAATTCATTGCAGTAAAAATTTTTTGAATCACTTCAAATTTTGTTATAGTCCACCTATACACGTGGCTTCAAAAAAGGCTTATGTAAGCCATAAACACTACATTTTCATAGTACTTTTCTACTTTGGTAAAAATGCATCTATCATACGATTTTAGGTCCAAAATAAAAGAAACGAGCGCCCCAGTAGGTGAGTTGGTAGCGAGCTCGCCTATTGGGGGTCGTGGGTTCGATTCCCACCAGAGGCTCTGGTCTGTCGCAACAAAAATTAAAAAAAGCAACATGGTCTTTGTCACCCGGCTTCTCCCTGGACCGTAAAATTAGAATATAAATTTACTTTGTATTGTAATTCATATAAATAAATAAATAAATAAATAAATAAAACAACCGAAAATACAATATGTGATGTTGGCATATCGTTAGCAAAAATGTGCTAAGTCCAGTTTCAAAAAGTTTTCAGAAGTAAGAGTATTTTTTAGCTTTATCTATTTTCTTTTTTTTTTTTGTTTTTTTTTTTTTGGTTTTGTTTTTGTTTTATTCGAACTGCTTTCATAGTACATATTTTGTTTATGCACTTTGTTAGGCTCAAAATCGTTTTTGTCGTAGCGAACGGACGTGTTATTACAGAGCGGATAGTTTTTTCAACCTATTACGCAGTACTTATTCACCTACCTACTACGCAACCACATGGTGTGTTATTCTTAAACTTACGACGTACTTATCACGGGCAAATACTGGCTATGGGGGTCTCTCCCAAAAATTTATGATTAACCCAGATGAAGTAAATGATATTACGGTGCAGGGAAAAAAAAGCCATTACCGGCGGAAAGCGTTGATTTACTCGCGAGTCACGTGTCGTCGTTATCAAACAATCGTGAGCAGGTAACTTCTACGGGATTGGGTGCCTCGGATCCGGTAGACGAAACAGATACAAGAGCACATCTAGCATTTGGCAAAAGAAACGATGAGGAAGATAAAGAAAGCCCAAGGGGGGCTCTATGCAACCACAGCTTTTAAAAGCTAGTGGGAACTTAGACTCCGAGTCATCAAGTGATAACAATATTACTATTGTTTAAAATCGGAAAAGTCTGTCAGGGGCACAAAGAAGGAAACTGAATAAGATGAACCGGCAGTAGATATTACAGGATGAATCTGACTTTTCTACATCTACTAAAAGAGTCAGAACTCCCGAAGAGCATAGCGATGCGAAATCAATTAAGAAGAAAAAAGCTCACCGACACCCAGCACTTCGGAGAAACCTATTCAATCTACCAAAAAAGGAGTATCTAGTCAGAATCCGTTAATGGAGGGAGGTGAAGTTGATCCTGTTGTGGAGAAGGTGAGCAAGTCCACCAAACCATCCATAAAGGAGGGTGCCTAAAACAAAAAGACCCATTCTAAAGGAAAAAGAAAGGTGGCTATAAAAAAGGGTAAGGAAGCACCATCTTATTCTCAAATAGCAAATGAACATATCCAGGACGAACTACACTATGCCATAATCGATAGCAGTAGTGCGTCTGGCAGAATTTCCGAAGAGCAAAAAAGTATCTTCGAAGATTTATTCTACACAAAGGTATTGAACCACATTTTCGAATCTAATGATGGACGAACAATCCAATTAATGAGTTGCAAGTTTGAGAGGGGCGTTTTGATGCTAAAATTGGCATCACAATGCTGTGTCGATGTCCTCGAATAACTAGAGGAGAGCATCCCCTTATCTTGGGACTGCTCAAAGCTGAAACTGGTAAGGAAAAGCGACATCCCTGTACTCATAAAAACATCTTTCTATGTCAAAGGATGGGCAAGTAAGGCACCGTCAGAGCGCATACTCAGCGTCATTGGCAAACAAGATTCCAACCTTAAAATGGGGAAGTGGGAAGTCTTCCACAGGAAAAATGATCCCGATGGTTCTCTCCTGGTGGTAGGCATAGACCCGTATTCCAAGGATAGCCTTGTCAAGACAAAAGGCATGGCATTTTTCGGGATTTGGAAAATCTTTTTTAAGATTGGAAAAACCCCCATTGGCAGGACAGTTAAATCGAGCCCAAACAGGAACGTACCGCCTGCAGTGGCAAACGAAAATAGTGAAGTGGTGATAGGAATAGGTACATAAAGAATCAAAACAAAGAGGGAGCGACAAAAAATAACACCGCCTCCCAAAGAGGTCTACTTGAAGAGTTTGTAGTAAACGAAAGGAGGAAAAAGACCCACTACCAAATAATGAGGGAGTGCAACCAGATAGGATAGACGACTCACAAAGGAAACTTTTACTGGAAAGACAATGACTGAGGTCATCCAGATAAACCTCCACCAGAGCGAAACGGCGTTCGTTGCTCTGATGGACATAATAAATAAAGGCAGGGTTCATGTTGCTTTGGTCCAGGAACCGTGGACTACTAGTAACAAGGTTACTGGATTAAACCATGTGCACTTCAATCTTTTCTACGCTAACACCATAAAAACGTATGCTATCTTTTCTCTCCAGAGTTGTCAACATCAGACGCAACTGTGCTGATGCAAAGTAATGGAAGTATGTACCTGGCATCAGTATACCTGGCATTCGATGCGCCGACATTGCTACCTACGTCGTAATTACAACGTCTGGTAAGGGAATCCAAAAATACAAGTAATGAGTTGCTACCTGGTTGTGATGCCAACTCACACCTTATTGCTTGGGGTAGTACTGGGACAAGCCCTTATAGAATTTTTGAACACTAACGATCTCCTAACTCTCAACATAGGGAACAAGGCGACCTTTGTTAACAAAATTAGGGAAGAAGTATTAGATAAAACGATATGCTCAGAAAACCTCATTGATGAGATCCATGAGTGGAGGGTTTCGGATGAACGCTCCTATTCGGACCACCGTTATATAAGATTTAAAATTGCACGGCCACCGCCTGGCCCAATAAGTTTCCGTAATACGGCTAAAACCGACTGGACTAAATTCGGCAATCTACTTTGAAATCGATTGGGACAGGCTAAACACGATTATCCAAGTACAGAAGACATTGATGTCAATGTGAGAAGGATTACGGAGGCTCTTGTATAATCATTCGAAGATAGTTGCCCACTTCGAGAAAGGTAATCTGACTATGTGAAACACTGGATGACAGGGCTAATTCGCTCGATTGCAAGGATGTCCGCAGACTTTACAACAGAGCTCGACGTAAAAAGCTATCAGTATATTGGGACGACTACCACAGAAGACTCAAAGGATACAATAAAATCATTAGACTGGCGAAACGTAACTCCTGGAGGCTTTTCTGTGAGCAGGTAGACAGCGTCAACAGCATGTCTAGAATAAAAAAGTTCCTCTCAAAAACTCATATCCATGCCGAAAAACTGGTGGATGAAACTGGTAAAAGGATGGAAACTATAGATGATACCGTAAGGCTTTTAATGAAAACTCATTTTCGGAGTGGTAATGCTGGGCCAACAGAGGAACAGTTACAGAACGAAAATATGATGCACCAAGTACCTATTGCGGATGGTGAAAGAAGCAATAAAAAGCTTCTCTCCTTTCAAGACGGACGGACGGAATATTTCCAGCGCTTCTTCAGAATGAGGTGGACCTGGTATCAACTCATCTGGTTGGAGTTTTCACTGTATGCCTAACTCATGCATATACCCGAAATATTGGCACGAATCAAGGGTGGTCTTCATACCCAAGCCTGGCAAGGCGAGTTCTACGATCCCAAAGGCTTATCGACCTATTAGCCTAATGTCTTTCCTGTTAAAAACAATGGAGTGAATAATTGACGACATGGTCAAAAGTAAGATAGCCGATGACAAGCTAAAATTCAAGCAACACGCATATGTTAAAGGAAGATCAGTGGAAACAGCTCTACATGAGGTAGTACACCACATAGAACAGTCCTTCAGTGAAGAAATGTACACACTTGCCGTTTGTATAGACATTGAAGGCGCTTTTAGACCGATACACTTATCCAGTTCTTAGACGAGTTTCAGGTTGACCTGGCGCTGATAAACTGGATCAACAATATGCTAAGGAATAGGTGGATTATTTGTGGGTCATATGACGTAAAAATCAGAGACAAGGTAAATCGTGGTATACCTCAGGGGGCATTTTATCGTCTCTCCTGTGGGTTACGACGTTACACAGTATCCTTAAAGCCCTCACCAATGAAGGACTTAAACCAGTCTGTTATGCAGACGACATTAAAATACTTCTAAGGGGCACACATCCAAATCAACTATGCAGAAGAGCTGAGGAGGCACTTAACATAGCATATAACTGGACACAACCAAGGGGATTAAATGTCAACCCAAACAAAACAGAAATATCGATGCCTTACTTTCTCAACCTCGTATCTTAAAAAATACAACTTTTTAGGAGAGCAAATAAACGGTTTATATTTTTATACATCGGTGTTTGGGTAAAATTTTAAATGCAATTGTTAAGGAATTGATTACATCTATGTATATTAGTAGTAATAATATACTTATATTTTTTAGTTTAACCATGAAACGCATTTATTGAGATACGAGTTTGCTGCATTAACAGTAATTTTAATTCTTGATACTTGATGAATAAGTTACTCGTTTGTTGCACTCATAGCTATACAAACAAATAACGCCGTTATACCAAAATATATATAGAAGCAGGCGGAAAGATCTCGCTTCCTCTCTCTCCCACAAACATTGACACTTGCTTGGAAAAAATTGTCTCGTGTGAATCTGTACTAACTAATATAAATATATGTACAGGGTTGCCCATATTCGACGGACCCATGTTTTTTTAAAAAAAATCAATGAAAAAAATAAAAATTTGGCGGTTGGCAATCTTAATCATTTAATTTGTTCCAAGTAGATTTGTTTACATCAATTTTTGAATATGATATCTCTCAAATGGCCGCCTCTGGCGTTGATGGCGTATTGTGCCCTTTTTGCAGCATTTTCCATCGTTTTCGCCAACATTTCGGCCGTTTTCGCACTAACGCCGCACCAAACTGTGACTTTTTCGTCATGAAGAGGCAATTCTTGAATCTCCTGAGGATTTTCAGTGGCGTAAATACGGCAATTTTGCTTATTTACGGTCCCATTCAATGTGAAATGGGCTTCATCGGACATGATAATTTTGTTTTTTGAGTTTTCACAATTGACTTCTTCTGTTGAATGTAAATTTCAACTATTTCAGAGCGCTCGCGTGGCGTGTATTGTTCCATGGTAAAAATCTGCTTGGACTGACGCTTCAAACGCGGTATGTCATTAAGCGATCTGACATCTCTGTCAAAAGTTATGGCGTTGCCAGATGGGTCCGTCGAATATGGGCAACCCTGTACATACACACTTCAATTCTATTGCGAAGAAGGATAGAATAACGAGACACATTTTTGTGGGTAAATTCTCGACTCAATTTACGCAAAAACGACGTTTTATATTAAGATAAGAGTTTGACGTAGTTATTAAAATAGGAGTGAATGAGATACAAAAATATATTTTATTAATATTTACAGAACTGAGACAACGTATTGAGATAATAAGTTGTTGCAGCAATAGAACATAAAAATAGCAATCGTTTGATATGAAAAAGTCAAAACCGTATTTTTTTAAGTTACGAGGTTGAGGAAGTAAGTCATCGATATGTCTATTTACAAGGAAAAGGAAAATTCATCCTTTTACCGTGCCTCGATTCCTGGATAAGAATATTGCCATATCCAAAAAGATAAAATACTTGGGAGTAATCTTGGATCAGAAACTGATTTGGAAAGATCATATTGAAGAAAGAGTTACCAATGCCCACAGATGTTGGTCGTTGTGCAGAAGAGCTATAGGTTCAAAATGGGGATTACGTCCAAATATGACACACTGGCTTTACATGAGCGTGATTAGTCCAATAATAACCTACGCCTCTGTAGTGTGGTGGACATCAATGGACAAGAAGTACAACATAATACCATTGCAAAAAGTGCAACGTATGTGCTGTCTAGGCATAACGTCCTTAGTCTTCAAAATAAGTGCATTTTGTACTTAAAATATAGACAATTTCATTATTACGAAGTAATTTACTTAATATTAAGTACATTTTCTTAATTTTAAGTACAAAATGTAATTATTTTGAAGACTAAGGACGTCTTTGGGGCAATTATTTAATTTTATAACATTTTTTTTTCAGTGTGCCCTGCACTCGTCGTTTTCTGCTAGTCCAATGCGATGATGATGTGCCTGTAAGCTTGTGTGTCCCGTTAGAACACTCATCATCTTACTAATCTCGATCTTGTTTAGTTTCAGAAAACTACTTGCTTACATCTCATTTGGGTCACCCCACAGTTCCTTGCAGTTGCTCTATTCCACACAGTTTTGCGAGCCATCACTGCCCGGTGCTTCAACTCATCCTTCGCGGCTTCGAAAGGTTTCCAATTTTTCAGGTTTATTTCTCGAAGTTCTCTACCCTTTGAAGCCAAGCTGTTTCCTCGTTCATTTCCAATCAATCCGTTGTGTCCCGGTACCCAGAAAGTACGCAGTTGACCATGGGCTGAGTAATCATTTGTCGTTCTGTTACAGTCTAACACTGTTCTGGATTTGACCTTTTCCGAAGTTATTGCTTTGATCGCCATTTGGCTATCTATGAAGATGTTGGCATATTGTCATAACACACTCCGTGATTTCTCGAACTTCTGCTTGAAATACTGTGTTATGGTCTGGGAGGCGGAAGTAAAGTTCGACTTCTGGTTCATCAATAAAAAGTCCCAGACCCGTCCTTCCTCCTAGCCTGGACCCATCAGTGTAGCAGCTGGTTCCCACTGGCGCATGAGCTAGTGTTCCGTTTTCCCAGCGTCTGTCTGGCACGAACGAATCACAGGTAGCTGTAAGCCACACTTCAGGAATTGCGGTCGGATAATATTAAGAGGATTATAATCTGAAATTATACAGGTTCAAATCTATTTTTCCCAAAGGATTTCTTCATGGAAAAATTTACTTCCACAAATTAGTTCTGTGACCGGTCCCTAGTGGGTAATCAAAGGTCCCAATTTCACCTTTTATAACGTTTTGTCTTCGGATGTGGCAATTGACTCCCTAGGACATGTCTGAGACCACACCTCAGAAGGCGTATTATGTATTTGAACTATCGTACAATGTCTCTTAGGAAAAGTCCCAAAACAACATGACTTTAATCACTCATGGACTCGACATATAAATAAATATATTTTAAATTTCCATTTACAAATACCAGGACTGATTATATCAAGACCTGGTACTGATCTGATCCCCAACGGACTAATTGACGTGAATTGTCAAATTGCCAAACAAAAATTTCCAGTGAAATATACTTTTAAAAGTTTAAGAATAAATGGTAAATGAATTATATGATACATTAATTGGTTTTAAATAGCAATTATACTGTAAATGATGTTACGAGTAAAATATAGGTATTCTTAGAACTGTACTAGGATATGTCACGTTTGTTTACATATAAAAGGAGCAGTCGGTAAACCGGTCCTATACTGAAGGGACTATTATACGAGTGTAATGCTTGTAATAAAATTAGTGTAAATTTGTATTAAAACTCATTGGGGCCGGTACTGGTATATATCACATTTGAAGTTGTCTCGGGATATGTGCATGTATATTAATTTCCACCAATTTATCATAGAGTTAATATAAGAAGCTTCTAATATATTATCGCAATTAAAGCAATTGTTATGTAGTTTAAAAAAATACAAAAATGTTGGTCCGCGGGAGTCAAAAAAGTACATTTTGTCCAAGCGAAAAGTACAAAAACCAAAATGCTATTTTACATCCCTGAGGTATATGCGGATAAAACGAGATGTGGAGTGACAAAGAGATAAGCGGAGTAGGTGAGATCAAATGAGAGTAAGATAATTATATATGAAGATGTGTTTACGCTCACTAACGGCGATTGCTTATTGTTTTTATTGTAATATTTTGAGGAGTTTTCTTTTTTCTCCCAACACAGGGCCCTTGTGGCGTAAACCAGGGACGTATCCGAAATGTTTAAACATAGGCATAAACTGTTTACAGTTTTCAAAATCACTCAAAAAACACGAAAAATATTTGGCGTAAAAAATGGTAACAGTAAAAGTAATAACAACTCAATTTATCATAACCTTTCAGAGTTTACGATAAAATCACAAAAATATGACAATTATGCGTTTCTAGATGTTTTTATAAGGCTTTTATTTAAAAAATTATTAAAATTTTCTCAAAAAATATGATTTTTGCAATACTTTGTAAGATATCGTCAAAACCGCTGAACGGATGGAAAATTGCATTGTGCGAGGTTGAACCACATATAGTGGCATAACTCGAGAACCATTTATCCGATTTGGCTGAGGAAAGTTTTAAAGAATTAAATATTAAGTAGCCTTCAACTTCATATAATATCATTTTCCATCCGTTCAGCGCTTCGACGATATACGAGTATTACAAAATATTGCAAAAAATGTGCTTTTTTGATACAATTTTAATATTTTTAAAATAAAACCACCATAAAACAATCTAAAAATGAACAAATGTTATATTTTTATGATTTTATCGTCTGTTCGGTCATGAATTAAACGAGCCCATTCCGAAGAAAATCGATGCATAATTTCAAAAGTTATAGCTAATTTAGTAAGGTTTTAACTTTAAAACTTTCTTATCGATGTACAATTTACAAAAACAAACTTTAAAAGCTAAGATTGGAGATTTTGGCATCTAGAATCAGAATCTATGCATTAAAACAGAAACCCAAGAAAAATGTGTTTTTGTCGACCGGTGTAATTATTGGTTGGCTTTAAATTTATGATAACCAGATATGGCGAAAATTAAGTTAAAATTACATTTATGATTTCTTATCTATTTACCTTTTTATACCCTCACTTTAGTGTGACGAGGGTATATATCATTTGCTACGGAAAAAAGTGTAACACATCGAAGGAGTGACCTAAGACCCCAAGTATGTTCGGCGGAAATCCGTTTTGGGTCATTTTAAGTCGAATGAGCAATGTCCGTCCGTCTGTCTGTCTGTCTGTCTGTGTGTCTGCTGGCTGGTGCGCACGATAACTCTCGAAAGGAGTAACCGATTGACTTCAAATTTCGTATGTGGTAATATTTTTTTCTATCTCCGGCTAAGTTCGAAGATGGGCCATATTGGTCCACTCCTTCTGGCACCTCCCCCACAAAGGGTTGAAATGTTGTGAAATATTGATTCTTTAATAACTGCTATTATACGTATTCGAATCCTCTGAAATTCCACACATAGTATTAGTTTGTTAGTCGCTATCAACTCGAGGAAAATGGGCGAAATTGCCACGCCCGTTTTGGTATCTCCCACACAAATGCACCATTTTGCATTAAAAGTTAAAAGCTTATAACATTAATACCAGTGTTTAGAAATACTTGAAATTTTGTTGCTTTTATAGTGCCTACAGTCCAGTGAAAAATGGACGTTATTGCCGCTCCCCTTTTGGTACCACCCACACAAATGCACCATTTTGCACCAAAAGTTAACAGCTTACAACATTAATACCAGTATATAAAAATGCTTGAAATTTTGTACAGCGTAATGTTTTTATAGTGCCTACAGTCCATTGAAAAATGGGCGTTATTGTCACGCCCCTTTTGGTACCTCTCCCACAAAGGTACCATTTTGGACCAAAAGTTAACAGTTTATAACATTAATATCAGTGTATACAATTACTTGGAATTTTGTACAGTGTAATGCTTTTATAATGCCTATAGTCCAGTGAAAAATGAGCGTTATCACCACGCCCCTTTTTGTACCTCCCACACAAAATGGCCAAATTATACCACAATTTAATATCTCAACGTTAATATACCAGTCCATATAAACGGTTACAATTCGGCACAGTGCAATGTATTTAATGTATCTATTGTTCAGCGAAATATAGGTGTATTTCTTAAACCCCTTCTGGTACCTCCCACAAAAATTGACAGAATAGTTTGTGTAATATTCAATATTACATTACTCACAAAGTGAGGGTATACCTTAGTCGGTTTACCCGACTGAAACTTTCTTACTTGTTAACATGTAGGTTGCAGTGATGGAATGAGTTTGCACAACCGTGTATGTAAATTTGACTTTATATTGGGTGTGGTAATAAGTAGTACGGTTTTGGCCATTACGCAGAACTTATCACGGTATTTGCAAACGATTAACCTAGATATAATAAAGGCTTACGAAATCATAAAATTGGCAACGACTAAATTAAGTGACATGCGTAGAAATTCAGATGCGGAGTTTGACAAACTGTTTGAAGAATCCACACAACTTGCCAGAAGTTTTACCTAGAAGAGTAGGCACTCAAAAGTATAGGGCTAATATTCCTGGTTCAGATGCCAAGGCGTATTTTAGGACAACATTGTTCATACCATATCTGGACGAAGTAATATCACATTTAAATAATAGATTTTCCGAACATGAAGCTATAATAACAAGTCTGTTTAATATCGTGCCGATACGAGTTGTAAATCTAATAAAGGATGATTTCGAAGAAGTCACACTTTTTACAAAAACGATTTAAAAAATTCAGCAAAATCTGTTTTAGCTGAAATAAGTATATGGATTGATTATTGGAAGCAGAAGAATGATAAGCCATCAAATGCATTAGATGCTATTTCAGTTTGTAATGAGGACATGTTCCCAAGCGTTTTTACCCTTTTGCAGATACTGGCCACAATACCTGTGACAACGGCATCTGCTGAGCGAAGTTTCTCGATGTTAAGAAGAATAAAAACTTATCTCCGGAACAGAATGGAAGGAGAAAGGCTATCTTATCTGGCTTTGATGTCTATACAGGGTGGCTGATATGTAATGCAACAAAGTAAAGCGCTATATTTTTTTATTTTTTTTTTTTTTAATTTTATTGTTCAAAAGCAAAAATGTCGGAAATAACATAACATTTTAGAAACAGTTTAGATTTGTTCGAATTGGCCACCTTTGGCACGAATTATGGCCTTCAAACGGCCGACAAAGCCATTACACGCTGCACGAAAGTGGCTCTGCGGTATTTTGGCCCATTCCCGGCGAAGCGCCGTCTTGAGATGATCGATACTTTGGTATTTTTTAGCGCGAACCTTGCTCTCTAAAATGCCTCAGGCGCAAAAGTCCAACGGATTGAGATCCGGAGATGTTGGTGGCCATTGTGCGGTAGAAATGAAGTGAGGAACCTCCTTTTTAAGCCATTCTTGGTTGACGCGTGCTGAGTGCGATGGTGCTGAGTCCTGTTGAAATGTCCATGTCTGCGGCGGAAATATTTGTCTGCCCAGGGCTTCAATACTGTCTTTAGGACATTTTCCCGATAATATTCGGCATTTATTTTGACCCCATGGTCGATAAAAATTAATACGAGCGGGGAGCGACCATCGGCCGTTACGGCGGCCCACACCATTACCATCGCCGGCGCTTGAGTTCTGGTGGCCAATCGAAGGTGTAAATTTTCAGCTGACCTCTTTGGCAAGTAAACCCGATCATTTTGTTTGTTCACAAACTGCTCAATTTGGAATGGCTTCTCATCAGAGAAAACCAAATTCGGTAACTGGCCACTTTCGTGCAAGCGAAGCAACTCCTTGGCTCTTTCCAGTCTAACTTTTTTTGTGCATCGGTGAGCTCTTGCACTTTTTTAATATGTATTGTATCCGTTCTCGCGATATGTTCAGCTCACGAGCGATTTTTCTACCACTGCGGCGTGGATTCGGCCAAATCTGGCCTTCACTTTTCGGATCATTTCTGGTGATGTTACCGTTTTTTTTTCGTCCACTTTTTGGACGCGATGCAACACTGCCAGTATCACGGTAACGAGCAATGGTACGAGAAACAAAAGATTTATTCACATTTAAATGCTGGAGGGCTCTAACGATAGCCACTTGTGTTTTTCCACCCAAATATAAAGCAATCACACTATCACGCTTGAATTCCATCACGAATAACTTTTTTCTGAATGCAATAGATCAAAATGCTTTTGTAAGCTTGTAAAAAATAAAATGAACTGCCACTGAAATAAATCTGTCAGCTATCAGACTAGCGGTTTAGAAATGATAGCAACCTGAAGTTGGTTGCAATACATATCAACCACCCTGTATACAAAGATGAAGTCAAAATCGATGAAATAATTGATATATTTCTTTCAAAAAATCGCAGATTACATTTTTAACTCTTACGTATTTTATTATAAAAAGTTTTACTGATCTCGTACTAAAGTACACATTTATATTTAGAAATAAAAAACTAAGGAACTTAACTTCCATTACCTACACAATAAACGCAATTTTTTAATTGTTTATCTTTGTTTGGAAAAAAAGGTTGGGCCCACCCCGAACCAAAATCCTGGATACGTCCCTGGCGTAAACAGCAATGTTTCGCGAATTACATTTGTTTGTAATGTCAGAACCTACAAACTACAAAATATTTAATTGAAATATGTCCATTTTAAATATTTTATGGCCAACTTTGAAGCACTGCCGCTCCGCCTCTGTATACCGTAGGAGGCCCAACCTCAAAACATAACTTCTCTAATACCTCTTCTGCACGTATGCTAAGTATGTCGCTATCGGTTGTCGGGTTAAGAAACGGCAGAATTATTTAAATTTTTTGAAAGTTCTCCCAGTGTGTGTATTAGTGAATGTGCATTTGTGGGAGTCAAAAGTAGACTGTCGAATTAGATATCTGTTTATATTATGTAATTTTGAAATTTATGTAACTTTTTTGTTTATGAATAAAAGTTAATACTTCAAAAGCAAAAGTTTCAATTTTTAAAGGCCTTTAATAGCGTTTCAAAATATTCCCCGTTTAGGGGGTAGAAAATGAGATGACAGAGGTCATGTATCGTATTTGATTTCGGATTCAAAAGTGACCTATGGACGAAATATAGCACTTGCCAAAACTCGAACAACGATATGCATCCCTTTACGATCCGACATCAAATGCCTACGCGGAATAATAAAATTAAAATGGCGGCATGTGGGGTGCACAATCACGTAGACTGCCATCAAATGCATATACACAAAATTACAGCACTATCCCTAACAAATTGTGTAATATATCTCAATTTCCAAATTTGGCTTTAAAGGGCGGGGACACGCCCATTGGTCTGATCCCGCTTATTTTTGGACCAATCACATAGACTGCAATCAAAGATATATACATTAGATTGCTGCATTCTCGCTAACAAATTGCGCTAGATATCTCAATTCCAAAATGTTGCTTATATGGACGGGCCCACGCCCATTGGTCCGTTCCCGCCCATTTTTGGACCAATCACGTCTATTACCACCAGATATATGTATATGCACAAGATTACAGTACTCTAGCTAACAAATTGTGCAAGATATCTCAATTTCAAAATTTGGCGTATATTTTTTGGACAAATCACGTAGACTGCCACCAGATATAAATAAACTAAATTGCAGCACCCTCGCTAACAAATTGTGCAAGATATCTTAATTTCAAAATTTCGCTTATATGGGCGGGGCCACACCCATTGGTCCGATCCCGCACATTTTTCGACCAATCACGTAGACTGTCACCAGATAACATATACACAAAATTACAGCACGTTCGCTAACAAATAGTGCAAGACATATAAATTTAAAAATTTGGTTTATATGGGCGGGGCCACGCCCACTTGATCGAAAATTGAAGTACCATATTTTCACCACAAACAAACACACACATTCCTTTTATATACTTATAACGGGTGATCCAAGTAGAAATACTTTTTTCAATAGCCTTTTTTTGACAGATCACGTGTGAGTCGTGTCATGCTGTCATGTTATTTTTGTTAAGTATTGTTTGGCATTTCATCATGGAAAGACTTACGCCAGAACAACGTTTACGCGTGCCATTCGCCAGTTACCAGTCGAAATGCTTGGACTCAAAGGATGGACCATCTGAGACGTAGCCGCGGCCAACATTTGATAGACATAATCTTCAAAAAATAAATGCCAAAGAATGTTATTTCAAATGAAAATAAACATTCCCCATTCAATTTGAATTTTCTGTGTTTTTTTCTTTAAAAAAGTAGGGAACCTTGAAATGGATCACCCTATATATAGAATATTTTTAAAAGCGCCATAAAATCAAGTTTCAGATGAATTTAGCCTGTTGATAATTTAAACGACAACTCTCTTAAAGTATTATTTTTGCCAAAGACAGACAGACCTTTATCGACAACTGAATTGCAGATTCGAATTTAACAGTTATATGCATATGTATGTAACTATGTATGTATATAATCTATCATTATATTTTGAACGCCCTTTATGTTTATTTACATTGTTATTACTATTATTATAGTGATATTTTTCTACTTCTTTATATTTTGTTTTGTGTTGCTATTCCAATAGCGGAATGGCAATGCGATGACAATGCTTGCGTATGCACATGCATGCTTTGTTTATTTATATTTTGTCTGCGTACAGTAACGCATTTATTATAAACCATAATTTAAGCATGATCGATCTTGCACGATCATACTTGTTTCACTCACTCGCATACGCACCGTTACGTATGGGGGAATAGAAAAAAACAAAATCATGATGGATCTTGAATGTGCATGCGGAACGATGCTTTTGTTCGTTCCGAAGCAGTATTAAAGTTGGATTCTTACGATTCGCTTCGACCAAGCATTGTCAAGTTAAAAGTAGAACTGTATTAGTGATTGAATAAAAAATATTGAAAGTACTGTAATTAATTGACTTTACAGAAGAATTGATCATTGAATAAATGTTTTATACCAAAACTCAAAAAAGCTGTTTTGAATTAAAATCGTATAACGAAACTTTTAACGCCTAATTCAAAACTGCTCTAGTTCACCGACTTTAAATAATAAAAAACGAAATGTTTTTGAGGGTTTTATAAGTTCATACAAAACTACCCAGCTTAATGTACATACGAGTACTTCGATCACCACCATAAATGTCACATTGACACATTCATACACTAACAAATGGTTTCTTCAAATTAATCAATTAGGTTTGGTTTTCCAACAGACGAGCCAAATGGCGGCGACATCAACGAGTGAACTTACTGCAACAACGGGACTCGATATCTCCACACAACACCTTCAGCGCACAACTTCATCTTCGATCACCCCCTGCCACGGACCCGCTCTCTCTCTTATCACCGGTTACGGCAACCGACAATCCCAGCAAGGCGATGTGTCTCAACAAATACCACGAAACGTCTCTGTACCCGTCTTACCATCATCGACCCATATCATCGTATACCAGCGGCAAACATCAGAGTCTATTGGCACCAATGGCTCTTCCTGTGGCAGCAGGCCTCACTACCATCCATACCAACAGCACACAAAGCAGTCCTTCCTTAGAAATGTTCGACATATATCCGAACCCGTGTCTCCCACAGGTGACGGCATCACACACAGCATCAGCTCCATTATTCATGGGCGGCGAACACAGCGCTTTCAAAACCCTATACACCAGCCCATCGGACGCTGCTAAATCGTCACACACGCAACGGTCGCATCAATATCTTGTCACGGCATTCACTCCTCAGATGTACACTTATTGCGCAGATCCGAAACAGCATCCAACAGAGTCTACTTCGCCTACACCCCATAAGAGTTCACCTAGCTATCCTGATTCTCCAGCTAGAGAGGGGCATGATGTAGGCGGAAGTGGCGCATGCGACAATAACGGTGGATGCCTTTAGCATCTCGCACCCACACATGCATAATACTTATTATTGACGATGTTACATTTGTATCTTTAACTTGTACATTGATATAATTTTTAGTGCAATTAATTTAGTGCGTAATACCAACTATTTATTTGATTAATTCTATTAATTACACACGATCGACACTTTTATGTTTGATCTTGCTGTACACTCAGAAAAATCAATTAAAATAAAAATGAAGAAAATAAGAAATATTAAATGAAAAGAAGGCGATAAGTAAGTATTTTGTTTTTACCCCTATAGGAATATTATATATGTTCGTATGGTAAAAAAATGTTGCCCCGTCGATGAGAAATACTGGAAAATATTTGCACCTTTCAGGTCGAATTTATGTTGTCCCTCAAACATAACTTGATTCCAATTTCCATGTTTTCAAAATATGTAAGCAAAGTGCAGTTTTCGGGAAAATTGCGAAGAACATGCTGCACTTTTTCCGGAATCGAAATCGCCATTAGTGTCTGAGTTTTATGCTCAAATTAAAAGAAAATGCTATACTTTGTTTATCTATATGGGCATTTTCCTGGGCAACTTAAAATGCCTTATTTTTGCAACTCTTTGTGATGTACTCCGATTCCTGCACCACATTTACGCATTAATTAAAAAATGACGTTTACATAAGAAATTCCTTTAATTCTGGAACACAACTAAGCACTAAACATTTTTATTAAATTTAAATATTATTGTTTTATTAAATGAAATAAATACATTTTTCTTTTTTATGCAATTTTATTTGATTTTTAATGCTTTGATTTGAATTTATGCGATTTTTCAAATACAGGGACGAATCAGAAGATTTTAAATGAAGCTAGTTTATCGTTTTATGCGGATTTTTGCTGAACGAAGTAATCGCATAAAACGAGGTTTGAGTGTACATACTCGTATATAAAATTGTTGGGTGACTGACTGATCATCACCCAGCCCAAACGCCTGAAGCTAGAATCATGAAATTTTGTGGGAGTTCTTGGGACGAATTTGTGCAATAAGACGGGATTTTTCGAAATTCGTACTTTAGTTGGGCAAAAAAGGATAATTATGGTACCACAGCCAACTCTAAACGGAAAGAGCTAGACTCGTGTAATTTGGTGTAAGGATAGCTTTTATGAGGTAGACTCAAAAATTTATAGGATTCTTCAAAATTCTAAAATAACGCGCGCAGTGTGGTAAAAAGGAGTAAATGTGATTCCCCAGCATGTAATACCTCATCCAAATCCAAATGACGAGAGCCAGAATCGCGTAGCGTAGCCCTCGGGACTTAAACTAGAACAAGGAGTGATTTTTGAAAATTTTAGGGGCACAGTAGGACAGAAATGGATAAATATGGCACAACCGCCAAATTTAACGCCTAGAATTAGAATCGCGAAAATTTAAGCGATGGACATTTTGTCTTAAGGGCAAAGGATCGGGGCACTATGGACTGAAATGGGAAATTGTGGCCAAAATGCTGTAAAATCTACAAGAATGCTTGGATTTTGATGAAATTTGGAAAAAAGGCAAATAAGGCATCCTTTATTCATATCGAGTAAATTTTTTTTTATAAAAAAATAATTAGAACAAGGTGTGATTTTTTGAAAATTTTAGGGGCACAGTGGGACAGAAAGGGATAAATATTGCACCACCGCCAAATTTAACGCCTTGAATTAGAATCGCGAAAATTGAAGCGAGGGACATTTTGTCCCAAGGGCAACGGATCGGGGCACTATGGACTGAAATGGGAAATTGTGGCCAAAATGCTGTAAAATCTACAAGAATGCTTGGATTTTGCTGAAATAAGGCATCCTTTATCCATATCGAGTATTTTTTTTAAATTGATTTATTTATTTATTTTTAAAATTATAATGATCGGAAAATGTAAAATCTTAAATTTTTTATTATTTTATCTTAAACTAGCGGACCCGGCGAACTTCGACTCGCCCCAATTTAACGCCTTCAGATAAACTCCAGAGTGATAATAAAACACAGATAGTTAAAATTTTAATGCGATTTGTTTAAAAGGAATCGAAATCAGTAGAGAGCGATGTGATAAACAACAAACAACGAAGACGGAAGACAGGCAACGTACAGATGACCGTGCGAAAAACAGGGAAATTCGAGATTAATTCCACAGACTTCCTACGATTGGTCTTGAGATTTATTGATTGTCATCGATTCCACCTTCAGCTGTAAATTATGCGGCGGAGCTCCTGGCACATCAAGCGAGTTCGATTTTACTTTGAATAATAAAATTCATGCTATCGACGTCCTTATTCTTCGCTGCTAATATTGCCCGTTCACTAATCTAATCGAGATTTAGAAACACTTTTGTGATGAGTTCCTCCTTCGACGATGTGAACTCGTAAAAATTTGCCGGGATCAATATCAATCCAGTGGAAACATCAACAGTAATTTGGCCATTGCCAAGCGCCAACAGTTGTTTCGAGAATTCAAGAGCCGATGAGTCGTTCTGCAACGCGACTCTCATGTTCGTGGTCAATTTCAACTTCTTGACATGCCGCCACAAAGACCACGATTTCAGGCATGCATTAATTTCATCGGCAGTAGATTTCGGGATGACGGGAAGCGTTTGACGAAAATCTCCGGGCAGCAATATCATAGACTCACCATATTGTCTCAAATCACGTCGTAAATGCTTCATCGTTCGGTCAACTGCCTCCAGAGCTCGTTTATGCGCCATCGTGCATTCATCCCAAATTATGATTTTGCAATGCCCGCAATCCAATAAGATAACCTTGCCTCTTATACTCAATCTTATTATCTGAAAAAATGTTCGAATTGATAAATATCGCGTTGAATTTTAATTGATCGTAATGCTTGTACCGTTTGCCGATGTGATACGCGAAATCAGTGTAACAATACGCAAAACTCGAATGAATTGCAGCAAGAAAAATAGCACATACTCGTACATATGTTTAATAGAAAACTTTTTTGTTTAATAGAAAATTAATAAAAAAAATTGGATTGAAAAAGAGAGCAGTAGATAGGAACAGTAGGAATCTCGCAAGAAATAGCATTTTTCGATTTTCCCAATTTTCCGACTTTTCCGGAGGGTTTTCCCAAAATTTTCTTTCGTAACAACCTTCTCCTGGCAAATACGAACAACTGAAAAAAAAAAATTGAGCCAAATCGGTCCAGCCGTTCTCAATTGATGAATTACTATACATTTTTCCCACCATTTTTATATATATAGATTCTGATCGGTTATGAATAAAATAAGACCATTCCGAAGAAAATCGGTACATAATTTACAGTGGGCTAAAATGGAAAAAATGGACATAATTCTGCCATTTCAAAACCACTTATCGTACGGCAATGAAATTTTAGGTGTGTATACAAGAGGTGGTAGAGAGTTTAAGTTCGGAACGTGAGCCCCCTATCTCATACAGGGGCGGAGCTACATGGCCCTACAGTTGACCACCTAAAAATCCCATTTTTGGGGATTTTTGATGTATTTTTTGGGAATTGAGGGATTTTCCATTAGAATTTCCACATGTTGCGTTTGATTATTATTTCTAATATCAAAATAAAGAACTTTAAAAAAATTCATCGAAATATATACATTTTTAAGAATTTTATGCCGAATTTACGTTTCTGTCTATATGCAATTTTTTTAATTTTTCCCTACCTTCTTGCACTTATTAGTTATTATATCATAATAAAATAAATAATAAAATTTAGTAAGATTTGCCTTTCAGAAAATATTGTTTTGTGGCACTATTTCTAGGAAACCCTTAATCATTGGCAGGTATAACCAGTAAGGAAAGGTAGAAAGTCAGGCGGGGCCGACTATATTATACCCTACACCTCCCCAGCAATGCGATAAGGGTCATTGCGATAATAATTTGTAATAATTGGTAAATGGGTAGGAACATATTATCTAACTCTGAAACGATAATCGCTAAATTAAGCAATATTCGTTCCTACATTGAGACGTCTTTCTGGAAAATTTTAATTATCGGAAGTAAAGTACAACTTCTATAGCGCTTTGAAACCAAATCAGGAGGAACATATATATGTAGGTTATATATAAATCTGAACCGATTTTCCCTGAATACTCATTCATGTAAAAAGACCTCTTTCTGTCGAATTTCGTACTGATCGGATATAAAATACAGTCTCCACAGCGCTTACATGTCAAATCGGGGGTAACATATATATGGGGGCTATATCTAAATCTGACGCGATTTTCTCCGAATTTGGCAGTATTCCTTCGAGTAATAAGAAACCCCTTTCTGCCGAATTTCGCACTGATCGGATATAAAATAACATTTTTACAGCTTCGATTTATTTCTTTAAAGTTCTTTATTTTCATATTAGAAATAATAATCAAACGCAACATGTGGAAATTTCTAATGGAAAATCCCTCAATTCCCAAAAAATACATAAAAAATCCCCAAAAATGGGATTTTTTACTTTTAGTCCCATATCTTCAGGATTCCCTTTGCAGTCGATTTTGTTACACCCTAGTACAAATAAATAAAAAGAAAAATTTAAAAATTTAGTTTTGCAATTGGAGAAAATCGATCAAACTTTTGAAATTTATGTAAAAAAAAAAGGTCCAAATGGGAGAAGGGTGGCAACCACACCAATTAAAATTTTGGCTTCGGATTTTCTCTAGCAGATTCTGTGAAACGTCTCCTTTAAAACGAGTATAAATTTGATATACTTTGTGTAAAAAACTTTTTCTACAAGACCTAAATACGAATTGGACATTTTTCGCCAAAAAATCTCCAAAAATTAAATTTTTTAAAAAATTTACTTTATAGGGCCACAACTTTCTTATTTCTGCACATATTTTATCGATTCTTTTTTTCATGATATTGTATTTTGCAATCCATAAACAAATACGCGAACAAAATCGGTAAACTTTTGATTGAGATATTGGCTAAACTCCTAGGCAAAGTCGGCGAAAAAATGAAAAATTCAAATTTAAAATCCACATATCTCGGAAACTATTCAAGATATCTTCAACCTAAAAAATGTTTATTGTAGGTCTGGTCTAGAAGTATCCACATAAAGCCGATGAAAATTTTGTATACCCGAGGTGGTCAACTTTAGGGCACTGTAGCTCCGCCCCTGTATGAGATAGGGGGCCCAAGTTCCGAACTTAAATTCTCTAACACCTCTTGTATACACACCTAAAATGTCATCGCCATACGATAAGTGGTTTTGAAATGGCAGAATTATGTCAATTTTTTTCCAATTTAGCCCACTGTGCGATGGCACAGGTGATTTTTTTACAGAATGTTACAGAAGGTCTCAACGAAGACTCTAAGAGACGCCTCGCGACGCTTTCTACTTATACGAAACGTAATGTAAAAAAAATTCTGTCAAAAAGGAGGGGGCAAAAGCGTTAACTATGGAACAGTGGGGCAAAAATGTGTTAACTATGGTACAGTGGGGCAAAAATGGTTAAATATATTGTACAATAGGGCAAAAAGGTTTTAAATATGATTCTGTGGACTCAACAAGGTTAAATATGGTACAGTGGGTCAGTGTGCAAAAATATGGATGCAGGGAGAGAGGGTAACTCGAGGAAAATATATATGAGATAATAAGTGTTTTTTATCTATGCTTTTAGTAGCACTGTGGTGCGAAAAGTTAAAAATTATGGTGCAGTTGGGGCAAGGAAAAATCGTTCAATATGTTACAGAGGTGCGAAAAGGTGTTAAATATGGTTTAGTGGAGCAAAAAGGGTTAAATATGGAAAGGTGAAGCAAAAAGAGTTATATATGGTACAGTGGAGCAAAAAGGTGTCAAATACGGTAAGGTGTGGCAAAATAGTTAAATGTGGTTAAAATAGTCCCAAATATGTATAAAATTTCGTACATTAGAAGCTCAGTGGAAAAAATTGTTTAATACGGTACAGTGGTTCATAAAGGCTTGAATGTGTTCCCAGAGTGCAAAGGTAGCTCTTACAGCATAAACCAAAGCTAAGATTTTTTTTCGAAATAGGTACTTCTGTGTCAAATAAGGTATGGTAAAAAGATAAACATGGCTCATATAGGGGACAAAAATGGTGAAATACGTCCTAAGGTGGCTAATTTGGATCTTGGAATATATACAATTTTGATCGGATCGCATATATTAATATATTAGAACAAAATATATTTGCGAACTGGCTTTCACAAATAAAATATGTGTTTGCACGCTAACTAAGTTATTGTTTAAGAAGTTTCCCAAATATATTTTATTTAAAAAAGATTTTTAAAACTTTGCTGAATTTTTCGAATTTTAGTTTAAATATTTCCTAGATTTCGTGTTATACTTTATAGATAAAAATTTAATTCTGCTTGAAATATACAAATGTTTAGGGTAAACTCGAAATCTATATATATAAAAATGAAATGGTGTTCGTTGGTACGCGATGGACTCGAAAACGGTTGAACAGATTTTGCTGAATTTCTGCATGAGAATATATTTTGGTGTGTGGAAGGTTTGTAGCTATATTCGGTTTAGATTGGACAAAGGGGCGTGGCACCGCCCATACAACGTAACATTTAAAAGTGGAATATATTGGGTACTATTAGATTAAAATACTCGAAATTCGATATGTGTGACCTTCGTACCAGTACACACCATGGAGCCAAATACCGGTGTGATAGTGACAGTGGGCGTGGCACCGCCCATACAACCTAAAATTCAAATATGAAATATTTCGAATACTATTGAAGCAGAATTCTCGAAATTGGGTATGTGTGATCTTGGTGCCATTACCCGTCATGTAGCTGAAAACTGGGGTGATAGTGACAGTGGGCATGGCACCGCCCCCACAACCTAAAATTCAAATATGAAATATTTCGAGCACCAGTACGCGTCACAGGACTAAAACGGGGAAACAGTGAAAGAGGGCGTGGCACCGCCCACACAACCTAAAATTCAAATATGAAATATTTCGTATACTATTGGAGCAAAATTCTCGAAATTTGGTATGTGTGACCTTGGTGCCAGAACACATCACGGAGCCAAAAACCGGTGTGATAGTGACAGTGGGCGTGGCACCGCCCATATAACTTAAAATTCAAATATGAAGTATTTCGAATACTATTGGTGCAAAATTCTCGAAATTGGGTATGTGTGGCCTTGGAGCCATTACGCGTCATGTAGCTGAAAACTGGGGTAATAGTGACAGTGTAAGTAAGAGTCTGCAAATTTGGTATATGTGACCATATACCATACTGATTGGTACCAGTATGCGTGATAAACTGGTGTGACAGTTTTATTGGATGTGGCACCTACCATACAACCTGAAATTTACAAATACTACATTTTGAGCGATATTTAGTATTTGTGCCTTGGTAGCAGTACGCGTGTTGGAGCCAAAAACAGGTGTGATTGTGACAGTAGGCGTGGTACCACTCACACTACGTGTAACCAGATCGGTTGCTGGAGAAAGAAACTGGCGTCATAGCGTGGCACCGCCCACACAACCTGAAATGTGAAACGTGACATCTGAAAATATAATATTTACTGCACTATTGCAGCTAGCCTGTAAAAATGGGTGTGAAACCTTCGAACCACAACCAATGATTGAACCAAAAAGTGGCACCGTATTAACAGAGGGTACTCCTACACAACCTGAAATTTAAAAATTCAATATTTCGATCGTTATATTAGCCATGGTTTCGAAGTTTGGCTGTCTGGACTTGGTACCAGTAGGGGTGATGGAGCTACAAACAGGAACGATGGAAACAGTTACCATGCAACCCCCATATAAATAAAAAATGTAGAACGCAATATTTGAAAGAGTATTGCGGAGATATCTTTGCAAAAGGGAGTGATAAGGGCGTGGCGCCGCCCATACAAACCGAGAAGTGAATTTGAAAAATTTCCAATATCATTGCAGCACAGTTTTGAAAATTTGCATGAAAATAGTGTCGATGTCGCGTTGTACTCATCGTCTTGAAGTTTATAGTGGATGCTGTTGATAGCACTCGGAATCTGATTAAAAAGCTGATCAGTGGAAGTATCTGTGCATACGACACGCTTGCTGCAAACGAAATAACTGGAAACCATTATATCTAGATTGACGCTTGACCATGTGTGTTGCATTCAAGTGCCTTCAAAGTTAGCCACTCAATAAAATTCGGAGATATCGGATTAGAGGGCGTGACTACGCGCATGCGGCATCGTTATAGAAAAATAAATGCTGATAGAATTATTACACTAATTGGTATGACTGTATTTCACAGCAATCTATATGCCCCAACAGAGAATGAGCGACGTAGCCTCCCAAGGTGATTTGACTGGTATTGCACTGCACGAAATTTGTGCATTTAAGTCCAATATGGATGACCCGAAAACACTGCCGTAATATCAAGAGTGTCAACATAGCATATGGTTCTATTTCACTAAAACGCACTTTGAGGGCAGCGAAGCGCACCGGGTCAGCTAGTACAAATATTTTATTATGGCACACACAAATATTTTATATGTGGGAATATGTTGTCCTAAAACAAATCGTTGTTCCCGTCCTAATATTTTTTATTTGGTGTTATTATATGTGAAACAAATATTTATTTGCATTTAAGTATTCAGAAAATATATCAACACTTCAATTTTAAGAAAAGTTTTATGTTTTTTAGTAATTTAACGTACATTTTCAGAAATTTTAAATGTTCGTAGAATTCTTTTATAATTGAAATGGTATAATCTTGCGTAATGATACATTGCTTGATGTGTTGACAACAAATGATGACTTCGAATAAATATAAATAAAATATTAGTATACTTTTATTTGGACATAAACACATATATTATTTGAGAAAATTAGTTTTCATATATATTTTTTTGTAATATATTAATATATGCGTTCCAAATAAATTGTATTGATTTTTAAATAAAATTTATATGCTCAGAAATATATAATATTTAAAAATTAGTGCTCCGAATATATTTTCTTTCGATTCAATCATATCAAAAAGGCGATTTTGCCCTGTGTAGCTTTCAGATGGACTGACCAGCATGTCATATCTGTCTCACCCCTTAGACACTGTGCTTTTCCAGCAGCGGCTAAGGAAACATAGTTAGTAGGATCGAAGTTAATTTTAGTGAAATCTACTATAATAATAATCTTATTTTTTCTTATTTATAAACACTATTGATGTTAACGCGCCTTTACGCTACGTAACTATACGTTACGTTGCGATCCGATGCGTAACCACTAACTAAATAGCATACACTAATTACTATTGAAATAAAGAGTTGGCATCTCGGTATATACCAATTACGAACTACTCCATTGCAGGAATGTATACTACACCTTTTCAAGTTTGCAATGAGAACATGTAAATTTATATTGGTAATTGTAAATTTGTATTGAGAGAATATAAAATCATATTGGAAAATGTAAATTTGTAATGAGAACATGTAGCTTTATAGTAAGATGTGTAAATTCATATTGGAAAATGTAAATTTCAATGAGAAAATATAAATTCATATTGCGAAATGTAAATTTGTAATGAGAACATAGAAATATATATTGAGAAATATAAATTCGTAATGAGAAAATAACGAAGAATATAAACTCGTAATGAGAATTTGTAAATTCATATTGACAAAAGTAAAATTGCAATGAGAACATATAACGCATAATGAGACAATGTAAATTCGAAATGAGAAAACATAAATTCATAATGAGAAATTTTAACTCAATTTATCGAATATTATAAAATTTGTTCGGGGAAGCACTTGTTTTAAGGTTAGGTCCTTATTCTCCAATGCTTAAGCCCTTAAGTTAGGAGAAAACGTGTTCCTACGGTACAGTGGTGGGCTGTATGCGAATTTTATTTGAATTAAAATTTGAATTATTTATTCAATATTTCGAGCACATTTTGAATGAGTCCTGGTCAACATGAATGGCGGAGATTCTGCAAGAGATTAAGTTTAAATGATATGCACGTTGGACAATACTCAATTGGAGTTTTTATGTATTTATTCTTAATTCTCAATATCTTATCAGTAACTGAATTAAATGTTATCAATATGAATTTATATTTTCTCATTATTTTTTTATATTTTCCCAATACGACTTTATATTACTCATTATGAATTTATATGTTCTCATTACAAATTTTCATTTGCCAATATGAATTAACACATCTTACTATAAATTTACACGTTCTCATCATAATTTACATTTTCCAATATGATTTTATATTCTCTCAATACAATTCTGCATTTGTCAATATAAATTTACAAGTTCTCATTACGAGTTTATATTCTACGTTATTTTCTCATTTCGAATTTATAATTCTAAATATAAATTTCTATGTTCTCATTACGAATTTACATTTCGCAATATGAATTTATATTTTCTCATTGTAATTTATATTTTCTCATTGCAAACTTGAAAAGGCGTAGTCCATTCCAGTCCGTTCCTATATGCCAAAAGCATTTGCATTACTATTTAAGCTGAATATAGACGATTGCCAGATCGGCAAACGTTATCAACCCTGTTAAAGTGCTGCAAATATACGGACAATGACAGATTGTTAGGCAAAGGTGAATTGACAGTTCCGACGATTGCAAGAAAACATAAAATTTCATATATACACAATCCCAGCAAAAAATAAAAGAAGTACTTCCAAAAGAATAACATTATAAGTACTTCCAATTCATAAGTATGAACATTTTTTCGGCATTTAATGAAGTTCTTCTAAATAACTAACCAAAATGTAATTTCGGAATATAAATTATTAACCCAAGAATGCATAATTTTAAAACGATTGGATGTAAAATGAATCTTGTGAAGTGATGAAAGTCCAGATCGGAAGGAACATATGTATGAGGGCTATGATATATATGTAAAATACTGCGTCTATAGTGCTAAAGGGAAGAAATATATATTTATATATCAGAATTAGTGAATGGTTCTGGAAGCTAGTCGACTTTTTCATCAATTAAATTTCGTTTCAGTCGACTAGGTCGATAAATCGGACCTACAAGTCGACTTTTTCATAGCCGATTAAAATAACATAAAGTCATTTCAAAGTATGCTGATTTTCTTCGAAATATGTTAAATTTTGGAATTGTAGTACATTGGATTGCGATAAAAACTGAATTTATTAACAACACTTTATACTTTCCAAAAATGTTAATATAGCGTCACCAGAAATGCCCAAGAGCGTAACCCTCAAAAAATGAAAATTCGTTTTTCGTCAAAAAATCACGATTTTATTCAAGAAAAAAAGACGTAACATCAAGTGCTCGTTTTTGATAAAGAACAAAAGGCGTAACTCACATTGTATTAGACAGAACGTACTGTATTCATCTATTTAACCTTTGTAGTTGTTCTCTTGTTGTTGTTCTGATTTTTGTAAACAGTGTTTGACACCTATTTTAGATGCAAAATTCTATATGGGTCTGTATTTAAATTTGGCCTTTATCTGAAGGGTATCCATTTTTTATCAAATTTCGCAGTGTTCGTGATTCTATAAACTAATCCCTGCCAAATTTAATAACGCTCTGATGTAAAACATGAAAACACATTTTTCCAACCTTGCTAGTGACCGTTTATTCTCGGATTAAAAAATCCTTTGTGCAAAATTGTGGAGCTTAGATGCTAAATCGGAAGGTACACATCCATGCGAGTATGTGGGGCTATATGTAAATTTGAACCGATATTGTTCACACAGATATTAACTGTTAAAATAAGACACTCTTTACCAAATTTCATGAACATCGAAAGGAAATTATATATTCATATATATTACGATATCTGATTCTAAACTGATATTCAAATAGTTGAGAGATTTTTGATCGTTCGCCGTAGACGAAAGAAATACGGATTGTCTTTCAATTTCAATACGAATTGTCTTGTCCCAAAATAAAGATATGTACAAAATTTCTTTGAGATCGGACTATATTTGTGACCTGCACATAGATTCCAAGAATGCACGCACAAACTGACATAGCTAAATCGGTTCAGAAAGTGATTCTAAGTCGATCGGTATAATAAACGATGGTTCTATATATCTCTTCTCAAATGCATAAAATCATAATAAATTGTACCACAGTGTGGTGTAGGTTATAATTAAATAATTTTAAAAGAAATTATGGTAATTAAATATACCATACCATACATACTGTACCACACTGTGGTACTTTACTACTCTCTGAACCGGGGCTACGGAAAACTTTCTTTTTTGTGAGAATGTTAATTACACTATGGGGTCACACTATGGGGTCACACTTTTCATTTTCCCGCCATTTTTCTGGCAATGTTGTCCGATCTGCAAATCGTGTGTACTTACCTTTACAAACACATACAAAATCAACTATTTCCTTTTATTAACTACTAGCACACAACAACAAAAAACCTGTTGGAAATTAATAATTTCCAGGTCAACAAATGTCTACCAGCACGCAGATAGAAAAATTTAAAACATCACGTCGGTAGGAACGTCGGAACATCAACTCACCCGAATACAGCAATTAAATCTCCTTGAATTGGTGTGGTTTGGTGCCCAAAAAAAACGCGGGGGACTATATTTGTCTCGAAAAAAGAGGAGCTGATGTAAAACACTTCTTTACTCAAAAAGTAGAAGAAGAATAAAAAAAAATATTACAACATATACTATATTAATATATTACAACAAAATATATTTGCGAACTTATTTTGACAAATAAAATGTGCGTTTGCACACAAAGTTTTTGTTTAATAATTTTTCCAAATATATTAAATTTAAAAAACTTTTTGCAAACTTTGTTGACCCTTTAAAATATCATTTAAATTTTTCCTAGAATTCATGTTACTCTGTATGGTTATAAATGTCATAAGCTGTACTTACTTTTTTTACAGAACTAATTTTTATACCTTACACCACACTGTGGTACAGGGTATTACAACTTTGTGCATTTAATTTAGCTATGTCCGTCTGTGTATGGATTCCTGTAATCAAAGTACAGGTCGCAATTATAATCCGATCTCAACGAAACATTGCACATCGTCATCAGAAACGAAAAAGGGCCTATCATCATGTTTAAAAATTTTACAGGAGAACCAAAAAACTAAATAAAATGAAAAGTGCTCTCGTTAGAAAAACGGGGTTTTCAGGATAATATATAAACTTAATGATGCATATATAAAATCACACAAACATGATTTATAACTTGTTTGTGAAAATTGCCTGAAATAGGATTTTTTAACTCTGAAAAAAGAAATAATTTGTTGTTAGGCCCTTTTGAATTTCGTTAATAAATTCGTCATTTTTAATATTGCGCCGCTAAAAATTTGTCAGGTTGTGTGTTTTGATGAAGTGTATCGAAACCCGTCAAAAACTGAATTTTCGTTTTTCTTGTTGTTACGCCCTTTTTCGTTTCCGATGACGACATATCTTTCCCAAGGACGATCCCTATTGAATTTGGTTAAAAGCGGTTCAAATTTACATATATGTTGCTGATCTGTCGTAGTGAACAGACGTGTTTATCACAGAGTTGATAGTTGAATCCTATTACGCAATCGCAAAAAAATCTGTACAAAGTCTGGAAGGCCTACATTGTAGTACCTATTACGGGCTAGTACAGACAAAAAACTAAGTAAATTCACTTGACGGGGATGCCTTCATGTTCCGATGGAGCGGGTTTCCCCAATCGTCCGACTGTCCGTCCGTTGGTCTTGTCCAAAGCCGACCACACCAAAAAGGGTGAAAATGTCCGACCGTCAAAGCGGAAGCTCAATGAGCACCGGATAGCGCTCAGAGTTTTGACGAAGTTGGAGGCTGTTGAGGTTTCGGCTCTTACCGAAAAACAAAAAGAGTCACTTGTCTGGGCTTAAGGCGTAATAGATGCTTCTAAAGCCAATGAGTCGGCTGAAAGAGCCACAAATTCAGCTGTGTTAACGGCTAATAAAGTCGAAAGAATCAGATCACCTGATGAACCCCCGCCTTCAAAAAAGGCAAGAGGCCCTAATTTCATCATCAACAGGGCACTCACCAAGCCTTTCAATGAAGTAGCGAAGGAGACTCTAGTGATGGCTGTTGCAGACAGAAGTAGTGAGGATGGATCCATCCTCAAGGACAAATGGAGCCATGTGCATTCCGCCATTATGGCTCATTACCTCGATGTCCGTAGAGAAATGCCGGGCACACCACAAATTTGCAACGATGCAGGATGGCATCAGGGGAGAGTAAAGCTCTTATATTTCGGTGATGCCAGATCAGTAGATCTGTATAAGGCTGCTCTGAGTCGAGCGGTGTGACCGGGTGCCCAGTTGGATGTTGTGGAAAAAACAACATCCCTAGTCACCCTAGAGCCATCACCTGGGTTACAGAAGAGCCCTCCAGCTCGGATAACATATTAAAGATAACAAACGATTCCAATCCTGGTGTGCCGACCCACGATTGTAGAATTAGCAAGGTGGGTGAGGCGAATGGTAAAAAGCGATAGGTAAATTTGATCCTTAACGCTGAATCCACCTCCCATATACAACGTGCAAGTGCAACCCTGCAATATGGTTTCGAGACTAAGTCTTGAAGGTATACAAGCAGGATATAGCTCCCACTGCAGCAGGTGAGTCGTCGACCGTGGTTGATACAAGGCTTTCTGAAGTGCGGAGGTACACACAACCATTATTTCTGGTGACTCTAACAGAAGATCTGTAACGTCCTTCTCTGAGGATGAAAGCACTACGTCGGATACTGAGGGGCTGAGGGAAGTCTCCGGACTCTTTGACGCATCTGGCGGGGATATGCTCCCCGATGATATGGATGAAGAGTTCGGGGTGTTACCCTTGTCTGGGCGGATGTCAATCTGTCGATTACCAATGATGGTAAGAATTCTACAGATTAACCTCCATAACGCTAAAGCAGCCTCAGCGACTCTCTTGCTGCGCCTGTCCACAGGTGCAGTAGACATCGTCCTGATCCAGGAGCGGGTGTGCGGTATCAAGACACCAAACTTTAAACTGCTTGTGGCCAACTGTGAAGGCACTCCAAGAACTTGCATTTTGGCCAGGAAAGATCTAAGTATTTTTCTCCAGACTAATTTAAATGATAAAGACCAAACGGCTGCTAGTCTGGCGATTACCGCTTATACTGGGCGGTCTCCACTTACTTTCCTTATGAAGCTGTTGTACCCAGCAGAAATGCAGAAAATGTTAAAGTGCATTATCCCCTGACTGCAGCAAATTTATGTTGGCTGTATTAGGCTTTCATACATCCCGAATCGATGGAGGGATACAAAAGTGGTATTCATACATAAAGCGGGAAGATATCGCACACTAGGCCAAAAGACTTCAGACCAATTAGCCCATCCTCTTTCCTATTGAAAGGTCTGGAAAGACTTTTAGATTATTTCATTAGGGAAAACCTGGATACAAAACTCCTGTCGGTGAACCAACATGCTTACAATAAGGGCAAGTCTACAGAATCAGCCCTGCACGAACTTGTGAGCACTATCGAATCGTCCCTACATTTCAAAGAATTCACCATGGTGGCGTTTCTTGACATAGAAAGAGCTTTTACAACATTCACTCAGTTGCAGTAATTGCGGCACTGTCACATCTAAAAGTTAACTCTAGTTTGATTAGACTAATTCAAAGTCTGCTCAACAGAAGACGCATAACAGCTTGTCTTGGGTCCACAACTCTAACAAGGTTTGTAAACAGAGGGGCCCCACAAGAAGGAGTACTGTCTTCACTAATTTGGAACCTGGCGGTGAATGAAATCCTGCTAGATCTAGAACGTTGTGGCTGCAAGGTCGTGGCATATGCGGACGACGTTGCAATCGCAGTGAGTGGCAAATTCGTAAACGTCCTCCGAGACATTCTACAGGTGGCTCTGAACAAATTGGCTAGAAGGGCCAGAAGCAGCGTTTTGGGCGTAAACCCAAACAAGACAGAATTGGTTCTCTTTACTAGGATGAATAATGTCCCACATGTGAACCCTCCACCTCGGATAAATGGAACAGATCTATTCTTTTCGGAAAGTGCAAAATTTTTAGGAATAATTCTAGATAGAAAACTGTTATTTACACTTAACGTATTGAAACGTGTAAGAAAGGCCAACGTCGCCTTATATTCCTGCAAAAAGGCTGTAGGGTCGCGGTGGGGCCTCTCTCCTAAAATCGTCCACTGGATATATATAGCAGTAGTTCGTCCTATACTGTTATACGGCATTGTGGTATTGTGGACGGCAACTGACAAACAAACCATCAACAACCTACTAACAAAGGTTCAGAGAACAGCCTGCCTGCGCAAAAGCGGAGCCTTAAGGACTACGGCAACCGAGTCTCTACAAGCCCTACTCCATATACTGTCGATTAATATTGTAGCGAGAGAAGTTGCAACCAAAGCGACGATAAGATTAAACTGCCGATCAATGTGGAGGTACAAAAACTACGGTCACATGAGGATATCAAAGTGTAGTGCTATAGTAACCGACCGAGTGGACTATATACCAACTGTGTACACCTTCGAGAGAAATTACATCGCTATGATTCCCGCCAGAGATGAATGGGTTGGAAGAATACCAGGTAATAAAAACTAGGGATGTAACGAAAGTGACTTTAGCGAAAGCGAATGCGAAATCGAATATTAAAATATATTTCGTGCAAATGCGAATGCGAAAGCGAATAGTGAAATATGCATTTTTGCGATAGCGAATGCGAATAATAGTTTGACCCTTTAGTACCAACAAACTTAAGGAACTGAATTGATACTTTTCCAGGATATTCAAGTATTAAGAATGTTTTCAATAGTTTTACCTCCTGTTACCACAAGGACAAACATATTTCATCAACTGTTTTGACGAGAAGTGGCAGAGGTTTTCATTGGTATGATTATCTTCAAATTGTGTGAAGGGAATAAGGAGATTTAACACTTTTAACAAATGGGAGCGAATGCGAATAATCCAAATATGGTTTTTGCGAATGTCAAAATGATGCGAATATTCGTTACATCCCTAATAGAAACCATCTCCACTTTTACACGGATGGTTCGAAGCTTGATGAAAAGGTTGGCTTCGGAGTACACTGTGCAGAGCTTAGTTTGGATATAGCTCACAGACTACCAGATACCTGCAGTGTCTATCGAGCCGAAATAATGGCAATATGGGAAGTAGCCAAGTGGCTGAGTCGCAACATAGTAACCACCACTGGCGTTGTCATTTACTCGGACAGCCAGGCTGCCATCAATTCTCTGGAGGCAACATCGCTAAATTCACAAACAGCCCTCGACTGCCGGAGATCTCCTAACGAGATGGCTGATCAGTTTAATATACACCTCATATGGGTGCCTGGGCATAGGGATATCCCGGGGAACTGAAAAGCCGATGAACTTGCTAGGAAAGGGACGACATTACAAATTCTCGAAGAATTTGCATATATTTGTGCGCCACTATCCACGTGCAAGCTTTGGCTTAGGCAAGAGGCAATCAGGCAGTCCAACAAAAGATGGGCAGAAATCGGCACCTGCAGGGTAGCTAGATAAAACTGGCCAAGTTATGACCTTAGAAGATCAAAATATATCCTCGCATTAGAGAGGCAAAGATTGTCTACGTTAGTATCAGTTCTGACGGGACACTGCTTGATCGGCGAACACGCCAAAAGATTGGGTATTGACTCTAATGACTTCTGCAGAAGCTGTGGAGATGAGGAAGAAGTGCATTGAAGAAGAGCATTGAGCACTTGCCCCGCTCTGAGTAAACGACGACAGGACATACTGGGGTCGGCCTTTCTAGGCAACCTAACATATCTTTCCAGTACAGATATTCGTACTATCGATAAATTTGTATATCAAACAGGTTGGTTTCGATGGAGGCATTTCAGCCCGTGGTAACACTAGGGACCTAAACTGGTCTATGTGAGCTTGTATAAAAAAAATACGGCTGCCACCCTAACCTAAACGTAATTTCAGATACGACTGATCACCGCCCAGCCCAAACGGCTGAAGCTAGAGTCATGAAATTTGGTATAATGGCAGTCCTTCGTATATGGACGTGCAATAAGGCGATATTTTTCGAAATTTGTACCCTTGGGCGCAAAGTGGTTTCAAAAATAAAAAAATGTGGTACCACAGTCAAATCCAAACTACTGGAGCAAGAATCGCAAAATTTCGTGTGATTTTTTGCAATACGAAAATTTACGAGCACAGTGGGGCAAAAATGGATAAATATGGTACCAAAGCCAAATCCAAATGGCATGAGGTTGCATTATCAAATTTGGCGTGAGGTTAGCCATTGGAGCGTAGACTAGACACAATGTGCTATTTTTTTTTTGAAAATGTTAGGGGCACATTGGGACGGAAAGGGATAAACATGGTACCACCGCAAAACTTAACGGCTAGAATTAGAATCGCAAAATTGGAAGTGAGGGTTGTCCTTGAGACAAAGTATCGGGATGGGAAGTATTTTTCGATATTCGCACTTTTACGGACACCGTGGGGCAAAAAGAGTAAAATATGATACAGTCGGGTAAAAGGAGTTAATCCTGATCGCACGGTGCTATAGTAGCTCCTGGAGATTCGAAGATCTAGAGATCAGAAGTGTTTTTTTTTATAAAAATTCACACTTTTAGAGGCACAGTGTGGCAAAATCGGGCTTATTATGGTACAATGTAGCAAAAATGGAACAATGTGCCAAACATTTAAACATACAATTTAAATATATACAGTGGGCAAGAATGGTTAAATATTCTTCAGTGGGGTCAAAATGGATAATATTGTACAATGGGACAGGTATGGCACGGTGGAGCAAAAATGGTTAAATATGGTACAGTGGGGGAAATGTTAAATATTGCACAGTGGGATAAAAATGTGTTAAAAATTGTTCAGTGGGGAAAATAGGATTGAATATGGTTCAGTGGGACAAAAGAGTTAAATATGGTAGTGTGGGGCAAATGGGTTTAAATGTGATACAGTGGGGAAATATGGTAAAATATGGTACAGATGGGTCCCATAAAGGGGTTAAATGTACCCATTTTTTAAATTTAGCAATTTTGGAACGAACATCGCTGCCGCACTCTTCATGTCCAAAATTTCCGAAAAAATTTATGGCATGAGTCTACCGATATGTCGACATCCTCTGCAACTTTTCTAATAGTGCTTCGAAGATTCTCCACAACTACTTTCTGCACTATCTCACAATTTTCATCGGTTTTTGTTGTGATGGATCTTCCAGGACAAACGTTGTCATTCTCGACCTCCTTTGAAAAGCATGTACCACTTGTAAACAATTTTGTGACTCAGAGACAGGGTTACCACACGTCATCCTTTCGGAGGACATGCCCTCCTTTTTTACCATTGTCCTCCCGTCCTCCCTCGTTTTTCAAAAATGTGGGATTTGTCCTCCTTTTGTAACTGCTTACGTGGTTTTGGGTGGACTTTTTCACCAATAATGAACCTAAAGCTGAAGTATACCTTCAACTAATGAATGTTTGTTAGTTTTATTCGCTATACCAGCTCAAACAGTTGCGATTAACGCTCAATGGACGGTCCATTGAGCGCAGTGATTAACGCTCAATGTACCGTCTACAAATTGATTCCACAAAATCAGTATTTGCGTTAAATTTTATTTCAAGAACTACTCTGCCCTTCTAAGAAAGAATGTCACATCTCCATTTTTTGTAGTTTTGAGATACTTTGCTTTTACGTTTTTTAACTTTCGCACCTTCATGTTTAGGTTAGGGTGGCAGCCGGTTGTGCCAGATCAAATAGACCAATTTAGGTCCCTAACCTAAACTTAAAATGAAAAGGCTCAAATTTAAAAAATCTAAAACATTAATATCTCAAAACTACTCAAATGGATATGCGACGCCGCCAGTCGTAGCGAACGGACGTTTTATCGCAGAGCGCATAGTTTTAACCTATTACGCAATACCTATTCGCCTACCTACTACGCAACCACGTGGTTTGTTGTTGTTAAAGCGTAGGTTGAATTGGATGCATCGGTCTCTGGACAGAAATTTCTGAGCTTAGTCTGGAAGGCCTATATCGACGTACCTATTAGGGGCTAATACTGGCTATGGGGGTATCTCCCCCAACCAACTTATGATTAAACCAAAAAAAAAGACGAAGGAGATTACGTCGCAAGGGAGGGGAAACCCAGAGCCGGCCCAAGCGTTGATTCACTCACGAGTCATGTGTCGTCGTTATCGAACAATCGTGAGCATGCAACTTCTACGAGCTTTGGTGCCTTGGATCAAAACAAAAGATAAGACAGATGAAGCAGAACTCAGCTGCGGCTCCAAGCAACCCCAGCCTTTAAAAGCCAGTGTGGACTCTGACTCTGAATCATCAAATGAAAACAATACAATTGTTGTTAACTCAAAGAGACTGTCGGGGCACAAAGAAGGAAACTGAATAAGTTGAACCGACAGAACCTATTACGGGATGAACCCGACAATTCTACCTCCAACACATACACGGAGGCCGCTAGGTTAGGTTAGGGTGGCAGCCGTATTTTTTTACAAGGTCGAATAGACCAGTTTAGGTCCCTAGTGTTACCACGGACTGAAATCCCCTCATCGAAACAAACCTGTTTGATATATAAATTTATCGATAGTACGAATATCAGTACTGGAAAGATCTGTTAGGCTGCCTAAAAAGGCCGACCCCAGTATGTCCAGTCGTCGTTTACTCAAAGCGGGACAGTCGCAAAGCAAGTGCTCAATGCTCTCCACTTCTTCCTCATCTCCACAGCTTCGGCAGAAGTCATTGGAGTCAATACCCAATCTTTTGGAGTCTATGAGCTATATCCAGACTAAGTTCTTCACAGTGTACTCCGAAGCCAACCTTTTCATCAAGCTTCGAACCATCCGTGTAAAAGTGGAGATGGTTTATATTACCTGGTATTCTGCCGACCCATTCATCTCTGGCGGGAATCATAGTGATGTAATTTCTCTCGAAGGTGTACACAGTTGGTATATAGTCCACTCGGTCGGTTACCATAGCACTACACTTTGATATCCTCATGTGACCATAGTTCTTGTACCTCCACATTGATAGGCAGTTTAATCTTATTGCCTCTTTGGTTGCAACTTCTCTCGCCACAATATGAATCGGCAGTATATGGAGTAGGGCTTGTAGAGACTCGGTCGCTGTAGTCCTTAAGGCTCCGCTTATGCTCAGGCAGGCAGTTCTCTGAACCTTTGTTAGTAGGTTGGTGATGGTTAGTTTGTCAGTTGCCGTTATTATCAGAGTACATACTCTACATCATTGGCAAACATAATTCAAAACTTTCCGTGAGAAAGTGGGAAGTCTTCTATAGGAAGGATGTTACCGAGGGTACTCTCCTCGTGTTGGGCATTGACCCAGAATCCAAAAACAATCTTGTCACGGCGAAGGCATGGCGTACTTCTTGATCTGGACAGTCTTTATACCCTACACCACACTGTGGTACATGGTATTATAACTTAGTGCATTTGTTTGTAACACCCAAAAGGAGAAGAAATAGACCCATCGTTTATTATACCGGTCGACTTAGAATCACTTTCTGAGCTGATTTAGCTATGTCCGTCTGACCGTCTGTCTGTCCGTCTGTCTGTCCGTCAGTGCATGTATTCTTGTAATCAAAGTACAGGTCGCAATTATGGTCCGATCTCGACGAAACTTTACACATATCTTTTTTTTGGCCCAAGGACGATCCCTATTTAATTTGGTTAAAATCGGTTCAGATTTAGATATAGCCCCCATATATATGTTAGCCCCGATTTGACATGTAAGCGCTGTAAAAACTTTATTTTATATCCGATCAGTGCAAAATTCGGCAAAGAGAGGTTTCTTATTACATGAAGCAATACTGATAAATTCGGAGAAAATCGGTTCAGTTTTAGATATAGCCCCCATATATATGTTACCCCCGATTTGACATGTAAGCGCTGTACAAACTGTATTTATACCCTACACCACACTGTGGTACAGGGTATTATAACTTTGTGCATTTGTTTGTAACACCCAAAAGGAGAAGAAATAGACCCATCGTTTATTATACCGATCGACTTAGAATCACTTTCTGAGTTGATTTAGCTATGTCCGTCTGTCTATCCGTCTGTCTGTCCGTCTGTGCATGTATTCTTGTAATCAAAGTACAGGTCGCAATTATGGTCCGATCTCGACGAAACTTTAAACATATATTTTTTTTTTGGCCCAAGGACGATCCCTATTGAATTTGGTTAAAATCGGTTCAGATTTAGATATAGCCCCCATATATATGTTAGCCCCGATTTGACATGTAAGCGCTGTAAAAACTTTATTTTATATCCGATCAGTATGAAATTCGGCAGAAAGAGGTTTCTTATTATATGAATGAACACTGTTAAATTTGGAAGAAATCGGTTCAGATTTAGATATAGCCCCCATATATACGTTATCCCCGATTTGACATGTAAGCGCTGTAAAAATGTTATATTATATCCGATCAGTGCGAAATTCGGTAAAGAGAGGTTTCTTATTACATGAAGGAATACTGCTAAATTCGGAGAAAATCGGTTCAGATTTAGATATAGCCCCCATATATATGTTACCCCCGATTTGACATGTAAGCGCTGTTAAAACTGTATTTTATATCCGATCAGTGCGAAATTTGGCAGAAAGAGGTTTCTTATTACATGAAGGAATACTGCCAAATTCGTAGAAAATCGGTTCGGATTTAGATATAGCCCCCATATATATGTTACCCACGATTTCACATGTAAGCGCTGTAAAAACTGTATTTTATATCCGATCACTATGATTTTCGTCAGAAAGAGGTTTCCTATTATATGAATGAACACTTTTAAATTTGGAAGAAATCGGTTCAGATTTAGATATAGCCCCATATATACGTTACCCCCGATTTGACATGTGAGCGCTGTAAACATGTTATTTTATATCCGATCAGTGCGAAAGTCGGCAAAAAGAGGTTTCTTTCTACATGAAGGAATACTGCCAAATTCGGAGAAACTCGGTTTAGATTTAGATATAAGACCCATATATATGTTATCCCCGATTTGACCTGTAAGCGCTGTAAAAACTGTATTTTATATCCGATCAGTGCAAAATTCGGCAGAAAGAGGTTTCTTATTACATGAAGGAATACTGCCAAATTCGGAGAAAATCGGTTCAGATTTAGATATAGCTCCCATATATATGTTACCCACGATTTGATATGTAAGCGCTGTAGAGACTGTATTTTATATCCGATCAGTACGAAATTCGACAGGAGGAGGTCTTTTTACATGACTGAGTATTCAGGGAAGATCGGTTCAGATTTATATTAAAGCTCCATATATATGTTCTTCCTGATTTGGTATCAAACCGCTATAGAAGTTTTATTTTATTTCCGATCATTAAATTTTTCCAGAAAGATGCTTCTCAATTTAGGAACGAATATTGCTTAATTTAGCGATTATCGTTTCAGAATTAGATATTATGTTTCTACCCATTTACCAATTATTCCAAATTATTATGGCAATGACCCTTATCGCATTGTTAGGGAGGTGTAGGGTATTATATAGTCGGCCCCGCCCGACTTTCTGCCTTTCCTTACTGGTTTATATCCGATCAGTGCGAAATCCGGCAGAAAGAGGTTTCTTATTACATGAAGGAATACTGCCAAATTCGGAGAAAATCGGTTCGGATGTAGATATAGCCCCCATATATATGTTACCCCCGATTTCACATGTAAGCGCTGTAAAAACTGTATTTTATATCCGATCAGTATGAAATTCGCCAGAAAGAGGTTTCCTATTATATGAATGAACACTTTTAAATTTGGAAGAAATCGGTTCAGATTAAGATATAGCCCCCATATAAACGTTACCCCCGATTTGACATGTGAGCGCTTTAAAATGTTATGTTATATCCGATCAGTGCGAAAGTTGGCAAAAAGAGGTTTCTTTCTACATGAAGGAATACTGCCAAATTCGGAGAAACTCGGTTTAGATTTAGATATAACACACATAAATATGTTACCCCCGATTTGACCTGTAAGCGGAGGTCGGAGAAAATCGGTTCAAATTTAGATATAGCTCCCATATAAATGTTACCCCCGATTTGACATGTAAGCGCTGTAGAGACTGTATTTTATATCCGATCAGTACGAAATTCGACAGAAGGAGGTCTTTTTACATGAATGGGTATTAAGGGAAGATCGGTTCAGATTTATATTAAAGCTCCATATATATATATTCCTCCTGTATTGGTATTAAACCGCTATAGAAGTTGTATTCTACTTCCGATCATTAAAATTTTCCAGATAACGATTATGGTTTCAGAATTAGATAATATGTTTCTGCCCATTTACCAATTATTCCAAATTATTATGGCAATGACCCTTATCGTATTGTTAGGGAGGTGTAGGGTATTATATAGTCGGCCCCGCCCGACTTTCTGCCTTTCCTTACTGGTTTTCAAAATAGGAAAGGTCCCGATTGGCAGGACAGATGAATCGAGTCCAAATGTACTGTCTTAAGGGGCAAACACTGGAGACAAGTAAGACACTGCCATAAACTGATGTGGAAGTAGTCAATAACATTAGCAGTTTACAAATAGTACCGCCACTTTTGCAGGAAATTCCCAGTAAAGGTGGTGATCAAAATAATAAGAGCCACAAAACGATTCAAAACAATGAGAGAGCGACAAACAAAATACCGCCTCAGAGAGCGACAAACAAATACCGTCTACTGGAAGACGGTGTAATAGGTAGTGAATGAAAGGAGGAGAATGACCCACAACCAAATAATGAGGGAGTGCCACCAGACAGAATAGATTCCCAAAAGAAAGTTTGACTGAAAAGACAATGATTGAGGTCATCCAGATAAACCTCCACCGGAGCGAGACAGTATCAAACGCTCTAATGGACATCATAAAAAAAGACAGGGTTCATATTGCTTTGATCCAGGAACCATGGACAACTAGCAACAAGGTTACTGAATTAAACCATGTGAACTTTTTCTACGCTAACACAGTTACTCGTCCAAGGACTTGTATTTTGTGCCATAAACACTTATGTTTTCTTTTCTCTCCAGAGTTGCCAACATCGGACGCAACGGTGCTGAGGCAAGGTAACGGAAATATGTACCTGGATTCAATATATCTGCTATTCGATGCGCCGACATTGCCACCTACGTCGGAATTACAACGCCTGGTGAGGGAATCCAAACACACAAGTAATGAGTTATTAGCTGGTTGTGACGCCAACTCCCATCATATCGCTTGGGGTAGTACTAACACAAATAAAAGGGGACACGCCCTTATAGAATTTTTGAATACAAATGACCTCATAACTCTTAAACTCTGCAAACTTTGGTAACAAAATTAGGGAAGAAGTATTATACATATATAACGATATGTTCAGAAAATCTGATTGATGAGATCCATGAGTGGAGGGTTTCGGATGAACACTCCTATTCGGACCACCGTTAAAATTGCACGGCCACCGCCAAACACAATAAGTTTCCGTTATAAGGCTAAGACCGACTGGACTAATTTCGGAAATCTTCTTAGAAATCGATTGGGCCAGCCTACACGCGATTATCTATATGCAGAAGACATTGATATCAATGTGAGGAGGATTACGGAGGCTCTTGTAAAATCATTCGAAGATAGTTGCCCGCTTCGAGAAAGGAAATCTGCCTATGAGACACCCTGGATGACAGGGTAAATTCGCTCGATTGACAAGGATGTCCGCAGACTTTACAATAGAGCTCGACGTAAAAAGCTATCAGTATATTGGGATGACTACCATAGAAGACACAAAGAATACAATAAAATCGTTAGATCGGCGAAACGTAACTCCTGGAGGCTTTTCTGTGAACAGATAGACAGCGTTAACAGCATGTCTAAAATGAAAAAGTTCCTCTCAAAAACTCATGTCCAAACCGAAACACTGGTGGATGACACAGGTAAAAGGATGGAAACTATAGAGGATACCGTAAGGCTCTTGATGAAAACTCATTTTCCGACTGGTACTGCTAGACCAAGAGACAGTTGCAGAATGAAAATGTATTGCATCAAGTACCTATTACGGCTATAACAGATGGTATGGTTACCCAGCAAAAAATAAAAGAAGTACTTCCAAAAGAATAACATTATAAGTACTTCCAAATCATAAGTATGAACTTTTTTTCGACATTTAGTGAAGTTCTTCTAAATAACTAACCAAAATGTAATTTCGGAATATAAATTATTAACCCTAGAATGCATAATTTCAAAACGATTGGATGTAAAATAAAGCTTCTGAAGAGATAAAAGTCCAGATCGGAAGGAAGAAATATATATTTATATGGCGGCTATATTAGAATTAGTGAATGATTCTGGAAGCTAGTCGACTTCATCAACCAAATTTCGATTCAGTCGACTAGGTCGATTAATCGGAGCTAAAAGTCGACTTTTTCATAGTCGATTAAAATAACATAGTCATTTCAAAGTACTGATTTTCTTCGAAATATGTTAAATTGTGGAATTGTAGTACATTGGATTGCGATAAAAACTGAATTTATTAATAACACTTTATACTTTCCAAAAATGTTGATATATCGTCATCAGAAATGCCCAAGAGCGTAACCCTCAAAAAATGAAAATTCGTTTTACGTCCAAAAATCACGATTTTATTGAAGAAAAAAAAAGACGTAACATCAAGTGCTCGTTTTTGATAAAACACAAAAGTAACCCACATTGTATTGAACAAAACGTACTGTATTCATCTATTTAACCTTCGAAGTTGTTCTCTTGTTGCTGTTTTGATTTTTGTCAATCGTGTTTGACAACTATTTTAGATGCAAAATTCTATTCTGTATTTAAATTTGGCCTTTATCTGAATGGTATACACTTTTTTATTAAATTTCGCAGTGTGCATGATTCTATAAACTAATCTTTGCCAAATTTAATAATGATCTGAAGTAAAACATGAAAACACATTTTTCCAACCTTGCTAGTGGATTCTCGGATTAAAAAATTCTTTGTGCAAACTATAGTACATTTGACTAAAATATGACTTCTATTTAGCTTAGATGCCAAATCGGAAGGAACACATCCATGCGACTATGTGGGGCTATATGCAAATTTGAACCGATATTGTTCACACAGATATTAACTGTTAAAATAAGATACTCTTTACCAAATTTCATGAATATCGAAAGGAAATTATATCTTCTATAGAGGGAATAAGCTAAATCGAAGGAACATACATATATGTTATATGCATGAATATCGAAAGGAAATTATGTCTTCTATAGAGGGAATAAGCTAAATCGAAGGAACATTCATATATTTTAAGATATCTGGTTCTAAACTGATATTGAAATAGTTGAGAGATTTTTGATCGTTCGCCGTAGACGAAAGAAGATAAGTTTCATAAACAGGCCCTATATCTAAATACGGATTGTCTTTCAATTTTTATACGAATTGTCTTGTCTCAAAATAAAGATATGTGCAAAATTTCTTTGAGATCCGACTATATTTGTGACCAGCACATTGATTACTAGAATGCATGCCCAGACTGACATAGCTAAATCGGTTCAGAAAGTGATTCTAAGTCGATCGGTATAATAAACGATGGTTCTATATATTTCTTCTCATTTTGGGTGTTAGAAACAAATGCATAAAATTATTATAAATTGTACCACAGTGTGATGTAGGTTATAATTAAATAATTTTAAAAGAAATTATAGTAATTAAATATACCCTACCATACTTTCTGTACCACACTGTGGTACTTTACTACTCTCTGAACCGGGGCTACGGAAAATACATAGCGCCGCACAAATGTGCTATGTATTACAGTGTAAAATAAAAATACTTTTTTATTGGTGAGAATGTTGATCATTTGCGAAAATGTTACTAGAAGTTACACTATGGGGTCATTCGGTCACACTTTTCAAGAGCCAGCTACATCATACAGATTACAAACATCTTCAAATGTCCTAAACTTACTTACATATACATATATGATCGTTTATCTCTTTGGCCAATAGTATATTATTTATATGTTCCCTTCCCTATGTCAACTTTTAAATTATGAGATCTCTGGACCCAAAGATGTTAATAAGAACGACATACATTCATCAAATAAATACAACACTAAAAAAGCAAATCTTACAGTGCTTTAAAAGGAGTTGCGCAAAAGTGGTGACAAAGAAGTACTTCCCCGGCGCGACAACCCCTTGTTAAATTCATTGGTGAAAATCCAAATTAGAACAACTTCCGGATCATAAGTTGGGGATTTTTATTGCTTCTTTGGATGCTCTTTTTTTGCTGGGTAAAGAAACGATAAAAAGTTTCTCTCCCTTTAAGGCTGCGGGACCGGATGGAATATTTCCAGCACTTCTGCAGAATGAGGTGGATCTGGTATCAACTCATCTGGCTGGAGTGTTCACTGCATTCCTAACCCATTTTTCACAACAAAAAAACTGGCAGGAATCAAGGGTGGTCTTCATATCAAATCCTGTCAAGGCGAGTTATACGACCCCAAAGGCTTATCGACCCATTAGCCTAACTTCTTTCCTTTTAAAAACAATGGAGTGAATAATTGATAACATAGTCAAAAGTAAAATAGCGGATGACAGGCTAAAATTCAAACAACACGCCTATGTCAAAGGAAGATCAGTGGAAACAGCTCTGCATGAGGTAGTGCACCACATAGAAGAGTCCTTCAGTAAAGAAATTAATACACTTGCTGTTTGCATAGACATTGAGGGAGTATTTAACAATGTACAGACCCATACACTTATCCAGTCCTTAGACGAGTTTCAGAATGACCGGGCGCTGAAAAACTTTATCAACAATATTCTAAGGAATTGGATGGGTCATATGACGTAAAAATTAGAGACAAGGTAAATCGTGGTATACCTCAGGGGGCATTTTATCGCCTCTTCTATGGGTTACGACGATACACAATCTCCTAAAAGCCCTCACCAATGAAGGACTTAAACCAGTCTGTTATGTAAACGACGGTGTAATACTTCTAAGGGGCTTACACCCAAATCTATTATGCAGAAGAGCTGAGGAGGCACTTAACATAGCATATAACTGGGCACAACCAAGGGGATTAAATGTTAACCCAGACAAAACTGAAATATGTATATTTACAAGGAAAACGAAGATCCCACCTTTTACCCGGCCTCGATTCCTGAATAAGACAATTGCTATAACTTAAAACGTAAAATACTTGGGAGTAATCTTTAATCAGAAACTGTACTGGAAAGATCATCTTGAAGAAAGAGTTACAAGGGCCCACAGATGTATGTGCTGTCTAGGCATAATCGGGACATTTAGAACTGCACCAACAAAAGCGTTGGAGCCTATACTGCACATCCAACCAATACACATCCGTATAATGTATGAGGCAGCCCTCACAGCAAGACGTCTACAAGTGATGGGTGAATGGATAAATCGAGACCACAAGTCGTACCATCAGAAGATTTTAGAATCTATAGTTGGTCACATTCAAACGCCAGAAATCTGCGACCGCATTCCTGAAGTGCGGCTTACAGCTACCTGTGATTCTTTGTGCCAGACAGACGCTCCTGGGAAAATTGAACTTTAGCCCATGTGCCAGTGGGAACCAGCTGCTACACGGATGGGTCCAAGCGAGGAGGAAGGACGGGTCTGGCACTTTTTATTGATGAACCAGAAGTCGAACTTCACTTCCGCCTCCCTGACCATAACACGGTATTTCAAGCAGAAGTTCGAGCATTTACGGAGTGTGTGAACTGGCTCAGTAACACCACAAAGCCTAAATATGCCAACATCTTCAAAGATAGGCGATTAAAGCAATAACATCGGAAAGGGTCAAATCCAGAACTGTGTTGGACTGTAAAAGAACGATAAATGATTACTCAGCCCATGGTCAATTGCGCATTTGCTGGGTACCAGGACACAACGGAGTGATCGGAAATGAACGGGAAAACAGATTGGCTTCAAAGGGCAGAGAACTTCGAGTAATAAACTTGGAAATTTGAAACCTTTCGAAGCCACGAAGGATGAATTGAAGCACTGGGCAGTGATATCTCACACACGCAAAGAAAAAAATCGTTTCTGCGAAGCGAAATATTAAACAACTACAATTCTCGTTTGCCGGAACTGAAATTTCGTTTGTTGTGACAGAAACTTATTTCGCGTAAGCAATTGTTTGTTTTGACCAAAAGAATTTCAGTTGTCTTAAACGAGAATTGTAGTTGTCTAATATTTCGTTTCGCTGAAACGAATTTTTTCTTTGCTTGCAGAACTGTGTGGAATAGAGCAACTGCAAAGATAATGTGGGGTGACCCAAAGGAGAAGAAAACAAGTAGTTTTCTGAAACTAAACAAAATCGAGATTAGTAAAATGATGAGTGTTCTAACGGGACACTCAAGCTTACAGGCACATCTTCATCGCATAGGACTAGCAGAAAACGACGAGTGCAGGGCATGCAGGAAAAACATCGAAACGATGGAACATTTTCTGTGTCATTGCCCAGCTTTCACACATGCAAGATCCCGATATTTCGGTTCCGACATATTGCCAGACTTGACTCATCTCAGAGGATATGACTGAAAAATACTGAGAAAATTCGTGTCTAGTACCGATTTTCTGTAACCCGTGGGATATAGCAATCATAAATAAGGAGCGCACAACAGGCCGAACCACCGGACATGAGACGTTTAAACGTCTCCTCTCTTCAACCTAACCTATATCTTTTTAAATGAAAAATAAATAGATTTCTTTAATGTTTTGAATGTATGTATTAAGTAAGTTTATTTACACACGGGGCAAAATCGCGTTTTTTGATATATTTGAATCGAAAGAAAATATATTTGGAGCAACCATTTTGAAATATATTTTTCTATATATTTCTAAGCAAATAAATTTTATTTGAAAATCAATAAAATTTATTTGGAACGCATATATTACAACAAAATATATTTGAAAACCAATTTTATCAAATAAAATACATGTTTACGTACAAATAAAATTATTTTTTAGGAATTTCTGCAAATATATTTAGTTTAAAAAGGATTTTTAAAACGTTGCAAATTTTATTCGAATTTGATTTTTAATTTATTTCGAGTTATGTCTTATAATTTGAAATGACATGAGTAGCAAAACCTTCCAAAATATGGACCAATGTTTCGCATAAATTCTTACATTTCAGCCAGATTGAAAAATGTGTTCTCTCGAGCGTCAAGAAGTGACATCGGTGCGGACCTTTATATGGGCATTAGGCCGGGTCGATTTGTGGGGAGGCAAAAAAAGTCGCCATTGCTCAGTGAAAATCGTATTCTAGGGATCAAAATAAGAAACTTTGCCGAAGGAACAATACCTCTAAAACGAATTCTGATGTCCCGGAATTTGGGTCGAACTTTTGGGTCGAACTTTTGGGTAGGGGCAAATTTTGAAAAATCCCACTTTGACCCATTTGGAGTGCTCCAATCGAGTCCAAATGTATGACCGACCCACCCATGCCAGTGGCACACCCCCTGGAACCCCCTGGGGGTGCCATACATTTGGATTCGATTGGAGCACTCTAAATGGGTCAAAGTGGGATTTTTTCCGGGACATCAGAATTCGTTTTAGAGGTATGGTTCCTTCGGCAAAGTTTCTTATTTTGATCCCTAGAATACGATTTTCACTGAGCAATGGGCGATTTTTAAATCGACCCGCCCTAATGGGCATATACCAAAACATGGACCAAACATACCCCATTTTTATTATGGACGATTAGGCCCAATATAAAGTGTAAATTATTAAACTTCATTTAGATAAGTTTAAAAATCCGTTCTTTAGAGCTTCAAGAAGTGTCATTTCCCAAAAAGTAAATCAAAGACTAAAATTTTAATATATTTTTCAAACAAAAATAATCAGAACATTTTTAACAACAGTTTAGATGATGGTATTATTAATAATGAACAAGACATTTTAGTTGAAAAAGCACAAAAATTTTAAATCATTCAATAAAATTACAATATTTAAACTTTGTTATTCGATCCAATTATTATTAAGAATTTTCCATCTTGTAATAAATATACAATTAGAGCATATTTCATAATGAAATGAGTCCCAATTTAAATGGAAAATTTTTGGGACTTATTTCATTTGGGAGTTATTTCACGGCACCGAAGAGGATGACGTAAGTATTATGATATACATAATTATTAAGCAGAATGTAAAAAACCTGTAATTACTTTTATATTATATGTATATGTATGTGTGAATAACAAAATACATTAACGTCCACAATGATTATTACTCTATCTACAATGAGTTTTTCTAAATAGTCTTAATGATTCAGGATATGAAGGTGGTCTTTGTGTCCTGCGCAGAAAAAACAATATACAATTGGCGCTAAAGATAGAAAATCCTTCAAATAAATATATTCTTCATTATAAATAATGAACATTTCCCTAAACTTGTAAAATGTCGACTTTATTTAAAAAAAAACATTTCATTAAAATACTTTTTTTTTCTCTCTTGCGCTATTTCCTGATTTTTTGGTATATATATATTTTCTCAGTGTATGGTATTATATTATTGATTATTTGGTTTAAGGTATTACTTGTAACACAAATGAAACAATTTTGTTATATGCACCCGCAATGTCTTGTAAGACAAGTTAATAGATATTTCTTAATTTTGTTAAGATATTGCTAGAAAGGTTTACTTGATATAAAAAAACGAGGTTCTTCCCCGTTGCCGTTGTCAAAAGTTCAGTGGAATTATCTCGCGTCTATAATTTTTCTTCAGAAAGATGTAATTTGCCAGGCGTAAATACTTTCTTGGTTACATAAATATAAGTGGTTGGCGAATCAAATCGGTGCTTTCTGTAAAATATGTTTATTATTTGCTCCTAGGGATACAAAAGTGCATAACCAAAAATTAGGAAACTTGGTATCAAGACCATTTACTAAATAGAAAAGCGGGTGAGTCCATCGATAAACAATTATAAATTAGACAAGGCTTATCCCTAAGGGGAAGTTGTTATACACGCAAAGAAAAAATTCGTTACTCCCAAACGAAAAATTAGACAAACGAATTTCGTTTGCGGTGTATGTTTGTCGCAAACGATTTATGTTTATCCCAAAACCCAAAGACACGTTTATAGCAAACGGTTAGTGTACTTATCGTAAATGATTTACATTTATTACAAACCCTGTGAAACGTTTAGTGCAAACGGTTATTGTGTTTGTCACAAGCAATGCCTGTTTATCCCAAACGTGTGTTGCAAACAATCATTGCGTTTGTCACAAGCAATGTCAGTTTAACAATAAATGAGAAAACGATTGTCACAAAACAATAATTTGATTGAATTATGATATTTAATATGTTTTGTAATATTATGTTTATAATCAAAAATGTCACAATTTTTAGTAAAATGTCCCCGGGAGCTCCCCGACAAACACCTCTGCTATTATTTGGCTGCTATCTTCTAATTGAGTTGTAGACAAACTGTAAAAAAGAAAGCATGTATGTTAGAACATATTAAAAATGTAGCGAGATGTTATCTTACCATATATCAAACTTTTTAGTCAAAAGTGAATTTTATATCAGCAGTTTCCAGAAGTATCCAGTTGTATTGTGCCTGAATAAATTTATTTCACAATTACCATTAGCAGCTTCAGTACCTAAACGTGTGATGATTGTTAATAATTTTAATTTGCTTATTCACAATTTAAGGCGAGTGGAAAAATAACCAGTTAGTCATTAACAAAAGCAATAGATGGCCTCAGTTTCTGTTAAAATCTATTGTTTTTGTTATACCGGCTTTCCACAAAGTATTCAATATTTTCATGCAGTGCTCGATCCATTTTTTTGATATTAACAATTTGGTTATTTTCCCACATGTCTTCACTTCATTTACCATTTACCTATAACATTAAATTGGAGTCCGCAGTATATTTGCGAGATATCGCACCTCCGATAATTTAGATTCTTTGATTTAATTAATTCTTTGAATAAAATCATTTTGAGTTAACTTATAAAAACATTTTTAATTTTGCCACACACGCGCGCAGATACCGAACACCACAAGCGCCAATACAAAACTAAAGGCCAACCAGCATACGACTCATACCGAACACCACAAGCGCCAATACAAAACTAAAGGCCAACCAGCATACGACTCTACGCATGCTGAGTACGATTGCAAATGTTATGAAATTGTATAACAGTGCGGAGGGAGGGATGCAGATAACTAAATATCCACCACCGTCTGTTAATAAAGTAGCGCGGACAAACATGTATGCAACGTTTCTTTTTTTGTGTTTTGTACACACACATCTCCATCTTTTTGCAGACACTGCAACGTCGCTTTTTGTGTTGTATACACACACATCTGCATATTTTGAGTTCTGTACACATACATCTACACATATTATTCCGTCATATAAGTAATAAAAAAAGTTATAAAACCGCACTCTCACAAAATGAAAACAAGTTTAGCTCTTTGTTCTCTCAACTCTCTTTAATATATTCAATCATGTTTAAATACAATATGGTTCCGTTAACGTTTTTCGTTTACCATAAAATAAATTACGAAAATTTTGGAATTAAAGAATGTTCGTTGATAGTAAGAGAAACTACGTTTACGATAAACTTTTGCATTCACCGCAAAAATTTCAACCGTTACGGGAAAAGTAGAGCGTTTGAGACAAACAAAAATGTTTGCCATAAACGACGCCCAAACGTTTTTTTTCTTTGCGTGTACAGGCAGAATCTATTTACATGAAACTGTTGAAAATGATGGCAATTTTAGAGCCTTGCTAAGGTATCTGGCGGTAACGGATTCAAATAGTCACATGACCAATTCACCAAATGTGTGGTTGTTTGTTGGTTTGTTTGTTTGTACCGTATAGACATCTAGACGGCCGGTCCAATCTTCTTGAAATTTTCACAGAATGTTCATCTGTACGGGGTGGTGAAAATGGGGTAATTGAATTTTCGATATATCGAATGGACATGGCCCCGCCAATATAAGTCAAATTTTGAAATTGAGATATCTTACACAGTTTATTAGCGAGAGTGCTGTAATTTTGTGCATATGTATCTGGTGGTTAGTGAGAGTGCTGCAATTTTCTATATATATGTATATATCTGGGAGCAATCAACGTGATTGGTTAAAAAATGAGCGCTTAGTATTTTTTGATTTATTTTAATACTTTACAATGTATTAGGCAAAAAAAACTATTTCATTAAACATTTTAGTGACTAAATTTGAATATATGGGTCATTTCATGTCAAGTGGGTGAACTTTTGAAACCGATGTCTTCTGATCTGGATGAAACTTGCTTCAAGTCCTTTTGCATTTAGACCTTTTGAGTAGTAGTTACGAAACAACGAGAACGGTTAAGGACTCTCCGAGTTTGAGGCTGTCCAATTTTGACATATTAATCAAACAGCCGTTTTTTGCCATCCATATAACTAACGGCCTGTTTCTGTATTTCTTACGAAAGTCTCTGCGAACGAAAACCAGTCACTCACTTTCGTCCGGAATTTGGTTTCTATAACGTTCTATCGTTCGTTCGCCTGGCCTTACGTCAATGACGTTAGCAATTTACCAATTGGAAAATAATGTAATTGCCAGATCAATAATTTCACAACTTCTGGTCTAAAAAAGCACACATTTTTGTATGGTCCACCTTAGCAAATACATCTCTGTACTATTTACACTAGCTGTGGCCAAAAAAGCAACCCTGGGTGGTCAGCTGAACTGCACCAAGACTCTCATTTCTTTCTCTCTCTCTCACGTCTCTCTCATTGTGCACTGATAATTTTTTTCCATCTTAGCGAGCAACCAATATTGACTTCTTTATGCTAAAATATCTACACATATGTACACAATTTTATTATTATTTAATTGTTTTTGCCATAATTATATTAATATCTACTTATTTTTTGCTTTTAATAATGTTTATTTTGTCATTATACCCTCACTTTACTGTGACGAGGTTATATATCATTTGCTACGGAAAAAAGTGTAACACGTCGAAGGAGTGACCTAAGACCCCAAGTATGTTCGGAGGAAATCCGTTTTGGGTCATTTTAAGTCGAATGAGCAATGTCCGTCCGTCTGTCTGTCTGCTGGCTGGTGCGCACGATAACTCTCGAAAGGAGTAACCGATTGACCTCAAATTTGGTATGTGGTAATATTTTTTTCTATCTCCTGCTAAGTTCGAAGATGGGCCATATTGGTCCACTCCTTCTAGTACCTCCCCCACAAAGGGTTAAAATGTTGTGAAATATTGATTCTTTAATAACTGCTATACTACTTATTCGAATCTTTTGAAATTCCGCACATAGTATTAGCTTATTAGTCGCTATCAACTCGAGACAAATGGGCGAAGTCGCCACGTCCCTTTTGGTACCTCCCACACAAATGCACCATTTTGCACCAAAAGTTAACAGCTTATAACATTAATAACAGTGTATAAAAATACTTGAAATTTTTTACAGTATTATGCTTTTATATTGCCTACAGTCCAGGGAAAAATGGGTGTTGTTGCCGAAAAATTGGTACCTCCCACACAAAGGTACCTTTTTGCACCAAAAGTTAACAGCTTATAACATTAAAACCAGTGTATAAAAATACTTGAAATTTTGTACAGTGTAATGTTTTTATAGTGTCTATAGCCCTGTGAAAAATGGGCGTTATTGCCACGCCCATTTTTTGTACCTCCCACACAAAATGCCCAAATCATACCACAATTTAATGTCTCATAACGTTTATACCAGTGCACATAAATGCTTATAAGTCGGCACAGTGCAATGAATTTAAAGTATCTAATGCTCTGCGAAAAAAGGTGTATTTGATAAACCCCTTCTGGTACCTCCCACACAAATTGACAGAATAATTCGAGTAATATTCAATATTACATTACTCACAAAGTGAGGGTATACCGTAGTCGGTTTACCCGACTGAAACTTTCTTACTTGCAGTTTCTATCAGTCGACAAATAAAATAATGTGACTCGATCTGACATTTGTGTTCGCCGAGATGACAGTAAAGAGAGATAGAGAAACCAATATTTGCACTGAAATGATTACGTTTTCGTACGAGTTCATTATCGTACGACTTCTGGTTGTGATGGTAGTTAGTGAAACCCAAATCAGCTGTTTGTCGTCTGGCAGGCGAACGAAAGCTAATTTTTAAGTTACAGAAACAGGCTGTAATTCATTAAATATTAATTTTTTTCAAACACTACATTTTTTTGCTCAAATGAAAGCTTAGGTCTTGTCCTTCAAGGTATTTTTGGTCTATCAGTGAGATTGGACTTGTTTATCTATCAAAATAAAGATAAATTTTAACAAAATAGAGGTTAAGACACATATTTTATCAGGAAAGCTGTGGAAGATCCAAAATTAATTAGCCTTCAATTTCCTCTAAAAGCCATCTGTTTAGCTGTTTCGACGATATCATCCAAGATAATAATTAAAAAAAGTAATAATGTTTTAATAAAAGCTTCCTAAAAGCACCAACAAATTCCAAATTAGTATATTATAAAGGGTTGTTAAATTTTAAAGGCCGATGTTGATTTTGAATAAAACACAAATTATTTAGGAAATTCTTGTCATTTCTTTTTATTATGATAATATTGGTATGGTTCAATTATGTATGGAACAAAATATCGGCCAAATGGCCGGAGCGACCTCGGCGGCACACCTCCATCCGATGGTCCAAATTGTCGATGACGCCGCTGAGGCATAATTGAGGTTCTATGCCGTTAATGATCCGAATTATCTCATCCTTTAGCTCTTGAATTGTTGCTGGCTTATCGACGTACACCTTTTCATTGAAATAACCCCAAAGAAAGAAGTCCAACGGTGTCAAATCACATGATCTTGGCGGCCAATTGACATAGCCACGACGTGAGATAATACGGTCATTGAATTTGTTTCGCAAAAGAGCCATTGTTTCGTTAGCTGTGTGGCAAGTGGCACCGTCCTGTTGAAACGACATATTGTCCACATCCATATCTTCCAATTCGGGCCATAAAAAGTTCGTTATCATCGCACGATAGCGAACACTAGACCGGGTCACCAGAAAAAGTTATCAAATGCGAGGTGGAATTTTAAAGCGAGACAAAAAAAAATTTTTTCGAGCCCGCGGAATCGGCCCAAAGTCGTTTTTTTATCGTATCGGGTCACCAAAGACAGTTTTTTGAAAGCCAGAATAGTGTTAAAGTCACAAATGTGTAGCACATTTGCGATTTATTAGGTATACAACTTTTTTCATTAAAGAAGTAAATTTTGGAAATAAAGCTCACATTTGTTGTTGCTTAGGTGTACACATTTTTAATTTAAAAGGAGATAATTTTTGAGATAAACCTCTAAAACTAAACAGTCAAATTTACCGGATAGTATAGGCTTTGACTTGCTTTTAATAAATCATATCTGTCATCAAATGTTACAATTTACTACATTATAGAAATAAACCTTTAAAGTAAACAGCGGTTCAATTTTTTAACTTAGATTTACTTTTTCTCAGATGTGCACAGTCGAAATATCACCGAACATAAAACATTTTGTGGTTCGGCAAACAAAAATTCTCATTAACTTAGTATCTGGTATTATATAGGGTGATCTAAGTAGAGATATTTTTTTCAATAGCCTTTTTTGACAGATCACGTGTGAGTTGCGTCGTGCTGTCATGTTATTTTTGTTAAGTATTGTTTGGCATTTCATCATGGAAAGACTTACGCCTGAACAACGTTTACAAATTATTCAGTTTTATTATCAAAATAATCGTTCGGCAATTGCGCTAAGTCCATTTTTTTTAAATCAAAAAATCCACTCGACCCACGACCTTGACACCCATGAGCAATATTTTAGCTCTCTTTAAGAGCTATCTTTTTGCCATTGCCACCCCCTACACATGTACATTCTGTGAAAATTTCAAGGGGATCGGTCCAGCCGTTTAGGAGTCTATACGGAACAAACCCACAAACAGACACTCCCTTTTATAATCTAGATACATAGATAAATAGATACTCGTACCATTGATATTACTCCATATTTGCCTCTATATTGCAAAGAATGTTTTTTTGTAAATGGTATCAGTGTGACCGGCGGAAAATTTCAAAAAGTATCACAAAAAGTGTAATTCTTCAAAAAGAGTGTCATCATATTTTTGAAAAGGTGGCACAAAAAGTGGCACACTTCTTTCAGTCTTAACTCAATGAAACACAAAAAAATGAAACATTAACAAAAACTATTGAATTGATTTGTCAAAATCCGTCAGTTACGATCGAATAGGAATGAATTGTCGCACACATATGAACAGTTTTTCGCGAACATAGCTTGAACATTTTTTATAACCTCACTTTAGTGTGACGGGGGTATACATATATCATTTGCTACGGCCCAAAAGTGTAACACATCGAAGGAGTAGCCTAAGACCCCAAGAATGTTCGTCGGAAATCCGTTATGGGTAATTTTAAGCAATTTAGCAATGTCCGTCCGTCCGTCTGTCTGTCTGCTGGCTGGTGCGCACGATAACTCTATAAAGGAGTAACCGATTGACTTCAAATTTGGTATGTGGTAATATTTGTTCTATCTCCGGCTAAGTTTGAAGATGAGCCATATTTGTCCACTCCTTATAGTAAAATCCCCCACAGAGGGTTAAAATTTAATAAAATATTTATTGTCTAATAACTTCTATACTACTTAATCGAATCTTCTAAAATTTCACACATAGTATAAGTGCATTAGTCGCTACAACCATGAGAAATGGTCGAATTTGTCACGCCTTTTTTGGTACCTCCCACACAAATGGTCCATTTTGCAACAAAAGTTAACATCTTATAACTTTAATACCAGTGAACAAAAAACTTCAAATTTTGCACAGTGTAATGCTGTTATATTGCCTACTGTCCAGTGAAAAATGAGGGTTATTGGCACGCCCCTTTTGGTACCAATGGTAACATTTTGTACAAAAAGTTAACAGCTTATAGTGTGGGTACCATTCCACGAGCGTTACACTGTGCAATTCGTTGCTGATCATTCGCAGTGAACGGACGTGTTTATCACATAGCGGATAGTTACCAGTACCTATTACGCAATAGCAAAAATCTGTACAAAGTCTGTAAGGCCTACATCGTAGTACCTATTACGGTCTAATACAGACAAAATAAAAATAAATTCTCTTGACGGGGATGCCTTCGTGTTCCGATGGAGCGCGGTTCCCCAATCGTCCGACTGTCCGTCCGTTGGTCTTGGCCAAAGCCGACCACACCAAAAATGGTGAAAATCTCCCCCAAGTACTCACAACAGGTGGTGCGGTGAGGGGTAAACGTCATGTCCGACCGTCAAAACGGAAGCACAACGAGCATCGTGTAGCGCTCAGAGTTTTGACGAAGTTGGAGGCTGTTGAGGTTTCGGCTCTTACCGAAAAACAAAAAGAGTCACTTACCTGGGCTAAAGGCGTCATAGATGCTTCTAAGGCCAATGAGTCGGCTGAAAGAGCCACAAATTCAGCTGTGTTAACGGCTAATAAAGTAAAACGAATCAGATCACCTGATGAACCCTTGCATTCGAAAAAGGCAAGAGGCCCTAATGTCACCATCAACAGGACACTCACCAAGCCCTTCAATGAAGTGGCGAAGGAGAGTCTAGTGATGGCTGTTATAGACAGAAGTAGTGAGGATGGATCCATCCTCAAGGACAAATGGAGTCATGTACAATCAGCCATTATGGCTCACTACCTCGATGTCCGTAGAGAAATGCCGGGCAAACCACCAATCTGTAACGATGCAGGATGGCATCAGGGGAGAGTAAAGCTCTTATATTTCGGTGATGCCAGATCAGTAGACCTGTATAAGGCTGCTCTGAGTCGAGCGGGTGAGGTGTGGCCGGGTGCCCAGTTGGATGTTGTCGAAAAAAACAACATCCCTAGTCACCCTAGAGCCATCACCTGGGTTACAGAAGAGCCCTCCAACCCGGCTGACATCTTAGAAATAATAAAAGATTCCAATCCTGGTCTGCCGGCCCATAATTGGAGAATCAGCAAGGTGGGTGAGGCGGATGGTAAAAAGCGGCAGGTCAATCTTATCCTAAACGCTGAATCCACCTCCCATATACAAGGTGCGAGTGCAACCCTACAATATGGCTTCGAGACTATAGTCTTGAAGATATACAAGCAGGATATAGCACCCACTGCAGAAGGTGAGTCGTCCACCGTGGCACTTCCTGGAAGTGCGGAGGTACCCACGCCTATTATTTCTGGTGACTCCAACTCTAACAGAAGATCTGTAACGTCCTTCTCTGAGGACAAAAGCTCTACTTCGGACACAGAGAGGCTGAGGGGAGTCTCCGGACTCTTTGACGCATCTGGCGGGGGCATGCTTCTCGACGATACGGACGAAGAGTTCGATAACACCCTTGTCGGGGTGGATGTTAATCTGTCAATTACCAATGATGGTAAGAGTTCTACAGATTAACCTCCATCACGCTAAAGCAGCCTCAGCGGCTCTATTGCTGCGCCTGTCCACAGGCGCAGTAGACATCGTCCTGATACAGGAGCCCTACGTAGTGGGAGGAAGGGTGTGCGGTATTAGGACACCCAACTTTAAACTGCTTGTGGCCAACTGTGAAGGCACTCCAAGAACCTGCATTTTGGCCAGGAAAGATCTAAGTATCTTTCTCCTGACTAATTTAAGTGGTAAAGACCAAACAGCTGCTAGCCTGGAGATCGGTAATCGCATATATTGGGTGGTCTCCAGCTACTTGCCTTATGAATCTGTAGTACCGACTGCTCTATTCAGGGAAGTAGTGGAAGAAGCAACGTCTGACGAGATCGAGCTGATTATTGGCGCAGACACGAACGCTCATCATACTATCTGGGGTAGTACGGATATAAACAATAGGGGTGATTCGCTTCTTGACTTTATTCTAACTACCAACCTTAGTATTTGTAACATAGGTAATAAACCGACCTTCACAATTAAAGACAGACAAGAAGTACTCGACGTAACGTTTGCTACTGACCGTCTGTCAGACAAAATTATTGGGTGGAATGTACTGGACGACCACTCATTCTCAGATCACCATTATATTGAGTTCAAACTAGCGGAAAAAGCGCCTAAACCTGCCGTCCACAGAAATGTAAGGAAGACAAAGTGGCACCTGTATGAGAAGAATTTCAAGAAAGTCCTCAACTCTAAACTTCTGTACGAACCGAATGACAAAGCCGGTCTGGATAATCTGGTCGATCATATCACCACATCATTCAATAGTTCCCTTGAAGAAGCCTGTCCGAAAACAAGGTACAAGGGTAAAACTAAACCCCAATGGTGGACTTCTGAGCTAACGGCTATGAAAAAGACCTGCAACAAGCTATTCAATAAGGCTAAATCTACTGGGGTCGCTAATGATTGGGATGCCTATAAAGAGCAACTCAAAATCTATAAGAAGGAGCTTAGAAAGGCGCAAAGGCGCTCTTGGTATACCTTCTGTGGTGAAGTGGAAAAGGTCTCCGACGCCGCTAGGCTGAGGAAGATATTATCTGCTTCACCCTGTACAGTGGGATATTTACAGGATGAGGCAAATAACTGGACCAAAAACAGCGAGCAGTCGCTCAATGTACTGCTCGACACACATTTCCCGGGCAACTCTGTAACAGAACCCGAGGATCAGCAGGACCAACAAGAGTGCGAGTGGACTGCGAGCGTCGCTAGCTTCTTGACTGAGAGATCCAGAATAAGCTGGGCTATTAACAGCTTTGAGCCCTTCAAGTCACCTGGACCAGATGGCATCACTCCAGCAGAAATGCAGAAAATGTTAAAGTACATTATCCCCTGGCTGGAGAAAATTTATGTAGGCTGTATCAGGCTTTCATACGTCCCTAATCGGTGGAGGGATACCAAAGTGGTATTCATACCTAAAGCGGGAAAGATATCACACACTAGGCCAAAAGACTTCAGACCAATTAGCCTATCATCCTTCCTATTGAAAGGTCTGGAAAGACTTTTAGATCATTTCATTAGGGAAAACCTGGATACAAAACTCCTGTCGGGGAACCAACATGCCTACAATAAGGGCAAGTCTACAGAATCAGCCCTGCACGAACTTGTGAGCACTATCGAATCGTCCCTGCATTTCAAGGAATTCACCATGGTGGCATTTCTTGACATAGAAGGGGCTTTTAACAACATTCACTCAGATGCGGTAATTGCGGCACTGTCACATCTAAAAGTTAACAATAGTTTGATTAGACTAATTCAAAGTCTGCTCACCAGAAGACGCATAACAGCATGTCTAGGGTCCACAACTCTAACAAGGTATGTCCACAGAGGGACCCCGCAAGGAGGAGTACTGTCTCCACTAATTTGGAACCTAGCGGTGAATGAAATCCTGCTAGATCTAGAACGTTGTGGCTGCAAGGTCGTGGCATATGCGGACGACGTGGCAATCGCAGTGAGTGGCAAATTCGTAAATGTCCTCAGAGACATCCTACAGGTGGCTCTGAACAAGTTGGTTAGATGGGCCAGAAGCAGCGGTTTGGGCGTTAACCCCAACAAGACAGAATTGGTTCTCTTTACTAGGATGAATAATGTCCCACATGTGGACCCTCCACCTCGGATAAATGGAACAGATCTAGTCTTTTCTGAAAGTGCAAAATTTTTAGGAATAATTCTAGATAGGAAAATGTTATTTAGACTTAACGTATTGGAACGTGTAAGGAAGGCCAACGTCGCCTTATATTCCTGCAAAAAGGCTGTAGGGTCGCGGTGGGGACTCTCTCCTAAAATCGTCCACTGGATATATATAGCAGTAGTTCGTCCAATACTGTTATACGGTATTGTGGTATGGTGGACGGCAACTGACAAACTAACCATTACCAACCTACTAACAAAGGTTCGGAGAACTGCCTGCCTGAGCATAAGCGGAGCCTTAAGGACTACAGCGACCGAGTCTCTACAAGCCCTACTCCATATACTGCCGATTAATATTGTGGCGAGAGAAGTTGCAACCAAAGCGGCAATAAGATTAAACTGCCTATCACTGTGGAGGTACAAGAACTATGGTCACATGAGGATATCAAAGTGTAGTGCTATGGTAACCGACCGAGTGGACTATATACCAACTGTGTACACCTTCGAGAGAAATTACATCACTATGATTCCCGCCAGAGACGAATGGGTCGGCAGAATACCAGGTAATAGAAACCATCTCCACTTTTACACGGATGGTTCGAAGCTTGATGAAAAGGTTGGCTTCGGAGTACACTGTGAAGAACTTAGTCTGGATATAGCTCACAGACTACCAGATACCTGCAGTGTCTATCAAGCCGAAATAATGGCAATATGGGAAGTCGCCAAGTGGCTGAGTCGCAACATAGTAACCAACACTGGCGTTGTCATTTACTCGGACAGCCAGGCTGCCATCAATTCTCTGGAGGCAACATCCCTAAATTCACAAACAGCCCTCGACTGCCGCAGATCTCTTAACGAGATGGCTGAGCAGTTTAATATACACCTCATATGGGTGCCTGGGCATAGGGATATCCCGGGGAACTGCAAAGCCGATGAACTTGCTAGGAAAGGGACGACATTACAAATTCTCGAAGAATTTGCATATATTGGTGCGCCACTATCCACGTGCAAGCTTTGGCTTAGGCAAGAGGCAATCAGGCAGTCCAACGAAAGATGGACAGAAATCGGCACCTGCAGGGTAGCTAGACAAATCTGGCCAAGGTATGACCTGAAAAGGTCAAAATATCTTCTCGCACTAGAGAGGAAACGATTGTCTACGTTAGTAAAGGTTCTGACGGGACACTGCTTGATCGGCGAACACGCCAAAAGATTGGGTATTGACTCCAATGACTTCTGCCGAAGCTGTGGAGATGAGGAAGAAGTGGAGAGCATTGAGCACTTGCTTTGCGACTGTCCCGCTTTGAGTAAACGACGACTGGACATACTGGGGTCGGCCTTTTTAGGCAGCCTAACAGATCTTTCTAGTACTGATATTCGTACTATCGATAAATTTATATATCAAACAGGTTGGTTTCGATGAGGGGCATTTCAGCCCGTGGTAACACTAGGGACCTAAACTGGTCTATGTGAGCTTGTAAAAAAATACGGCTGCCACCCTAACCTAAACCTATACACTGTGCAACGCTTTTACCTATAGTCCTATGAAAAATGGGCGTTATCACCACACGTCTTTTTGTACCTCCCACACAAAATGGCCAAATCATACCAAAATTGAATAGTTCATAAATTCAACATACCTTGCACATTAACGCGTATAATTCGGCACAGTGCAATATATTTTAATTATCTACTAGTAGCCCCTTTTGGTACCTCCCACACGAATTGACAATTACTCGCAAAGTGAGGGTATACCTTAGTCGGTTTACCCGACTGAACTTTCTTACTTGTTGCACTTATCGGTTAATATTGATTTTTTAATTGTTATTCTTTCGAAACTGACACTTACTTGGAAGGAATGTCATCTTAAATTATATTGTTTTTGGTAGAGGGTGGCTGATGAAAGCTGCTACCAAAAAAAATTTAATAACTTTTTTTCTATTCAATGAATCTGGTAATTTTTTTTTTATTTTGCAGATTAATTTTTAGATTTAACAAAAATGGATAACTGGGACACTGAAACAAGAATTTGGATTGTCCGCCGCTACTACGCACTGAAGTCCGTAGTTTCGGTTCAAAGAGAGTATAGGGGCGCGTTTGGCGGCAATCCTCCGAGCAGATGGACCATAAAGAGACTTGTTAAAAAATTTTCCGAGCATGGGACAGTCAACAGAAGACTTTACCATCGAAACCCTTCAGTTCGGACGGAGGAAACAATCGCTGATGTAGCTGATGCCATACAAAACAATCCAAGAGTTTCGACAAGAACTTTATCTGCTCAAATGGGTACAAGCAGACAGTCATTGCAGTCAATTATGCATACAGATTTGGAGTTATTCCCACATAAAATTGAAATGGCCAACAAAGTGAACTCAACAGACTTCCCGATTCGCTTGGAATTTTGCCAGAAGATGCTTCAAATGGTGGAAGAGGACGGAAACATGTTGAACTGTCTTTTCATGTCTGACGAGGCCCATTTCGATTTAAACGGCAACATAAGCAAACGAAATTGTCGAATATGGAGTGCTTCCCACCCACAGATACTCCGTGAGATGGAATTGCATCCACTTCGTGTCACAGTGTGGTGTGCAGTTTCATCACGCTGCATTACTTCCTCGAAGAAAACGGTCACACCGTTACAGTTACTGGAGGCCGTTACTTGAGCATGTTGAGAGAGTTTTTCTATCCAGAATTACGCCGAATGAGAATTTCTTTCAACTCTGTGTGGTTTCAGCAAGATGGTGCAACTCCTCACATAGCCCGGCCTGTTATGACAGAATTGTGGCGAAAATTTCCCAATAAGCTGATATCCAGAAACTCCACATTCCGTTGGCCCCCCAGGTCGCCTGACCTTACTGCACCTGACTTTTTCTTGTGGGGTTATTGCAAACAGGAAGTCTACAAAGCAAAACCAACAAATTTGAATGAACTAAAGCAATTCATTCGAGAAACAATTGCGGCTATTCTCGTCTCAACTCTCCAAGCAGTAATGAACAACTTTTTGGTAAGATGCCGCACATGCATCAATGAGCAGGGGGGCATTTAAACTCCATTATTTTTAAAACTAATTAAGCTATATTTAATTAAATTTAATGAGCTTTAACATGAATAAAAGAAAACTGAATTCCATACACTGAAAAAAAGTTATTTAAGTTTCTTAATGTAGCAATATTCATCAGCCACCCTGTATATAAAACACGTTTGAACACACATCACTCGAGAACGGATCGTTCGGTTTTCAAGATTTTGGTCTTGATGAGTTCGTAGTGGCTCCAGAAGGTACACTAAGGAGGAAAGTTTAGGATTGGTCAAGGAGGAACGAAACTGCCAACAAAACTTTATAGCACGAGGATTTGCAAGATTTTCAAGATTTTGGGCTTAATGCATTCGTATTGGCCACAGAAAAATTTTGCATTGGTCAAACGGGCGCGACACAGCCTGTATAGCCTTATATCTCGGGAATACTGTACATACTGTATGTCAAGAAAGTGTTTTGACATTCGACTTGTTCAGGTTACAAATTATCTCCTATTTTTTTATTTGAATTTTTAAATTGAGATATCTTGCACAATTTATTAGCGAGAGTTCTGTAATTTTGTGTATATGTATCTGCTGGCATTCTACGTGATTGGTTCTAAAATGGGCGGGATCGGACCAATGAGCGTGGCCCCGCCCATATAGGCAAAATTTTTAAATTGAGATATCTTGCTCAATTTATTAGCGAGAGTACTGAAGTTTTGCGTATATATATCTGGTAGCAGTCTGCTGGATTGGTCCTAAATGAGCGGCATCGGACAAATGGGCGTGGCCCCGCCCCTATAGGTCAAATTTTGAAATTAAAATATCTTACACAATTTGTAGCGAGAGTGCTGAAATTTTGCGTATATGTATCTGGTAGCAGTCTACGTGATTGGTCCAAAAATGGGCGGGATCGGATCCCTTCTTCCCTGCAGCCAAAATTACTAGTTTGTATATAGAAATATACTAGTTGATTTTTACTTCAAACTAGTAACATATCTGTCCTTTTTTCATATAACGAACTATCGATTTTAACATTGGCTTGTCATAGGCACCCAACTAGTTCATTTGTTTACAATTCAGTACTAGTTAATATCTAGTTCAGTTATTACTATATTTGAGAATAAGAGAGTACAAGAGAATGGTGGTGGGAGAGAGAAACATTTACTCTGCCACCACGAAACAAGTACTTGCTCGTAAAGCAGTTCACTCGTTTTTGGTTATTTCTCTGCTGCTGACGGCAGAGAGACGAACGAGTCGATCTGAAACCACCATGTAGGTACCAAACAAGTACTGTTAAGCAGCTCAGATAATCGTTTTTGCTGGCAGCGATGCGAATGGGTTTGCATAGATCACATTGCAACTAGCTTATGACTGGTTCAATACGCAACTAGAAATGATTTTAGCTGCAGGGTTATTCTCAAATATAGTAATAACTGAACTAGATATTAACTAGTACTGAATTGTAAACAAATGAACTAGTTGGGTGCCTATGACAAGCCAATGTTAAAATCGATAGTTCGTTATATGAAAAAAGGACAGATATGTTACTAGTTTGAAGTAAAAAGCAACTAGTATATTTCTATATACAAACTAGTAATTTTGGCTGCAGGGTATCTAAGAAGGTCGTTAATTGTATGTGATGTTATGACACAATAAAAAATAATATATTTCTATATATACATTTTAAATCTCTTCCATCAATTAGCAATGCAAGATGGAATTCCCGAGCTATATTAGCTATTTTGACCTTTATTCTGCTTCCAAACTCTCAGGATGAGTTAATACCTACATATTTGTGATTACTGGTTTGTTGAACATTGCTTCAAAGAGAATGATTTTGAAGCATTAAGTAAATCTTTAATAAACTTCGCGGAAGCTAATAAATGTTTCTTAAGGCATTGGGTAAGATAACTATTATAGTTTTCGTTTGTTTATTAAAATATTTATTTAAAGAAAAATATTTGACAAAATTATAGAGAAAATATTTGCCAAGTTATTCACAGAACAGTTTACAAGAGAATGAAAAAAACATCAAACAACATAAAATTACACAAAATGCTATGATTGCTTTTCTACAATACAAATTCTATGATTGCTATGTTACAATATCCCTTCTCAATCATATAACCCTATACATTTACAAAGTTCATTAAATCTGGTAGTGTCCAAAGTCTGCGTAAAGATGTCTGCTAATTGAGCATTTGTTCCTATAGGTTCAACCTTGATAATTCCTTTTTCGATGTAGTCCCGTATAAAGTGGTGTACAAATACACCCATTGTTATCTTCAAAAATTGTTACCGGTTCATTTGTAATGATCTTCAAATGTTGAAGTAAACCACGCAGCCATATACCTTCTGACACTGCTGAGCTTAATTCAGTGTATTCAGCTTCGGTCGAAGAGGTGGCAACAGTCTGCCTCTATCTTCTTGCCCATGACACTGCACAACCAAATACCTTAAATACATAACCACTCACGGACTTCCTATCAATTTCATCACTGGCCCAATCTGCATCGGCGAAGCCTATTAAAGGGGTTTCGTTATTTGCCTTTTCATAATTCAATTTGGTCTTCAATGTCCCTTTAATGTATCTTAAAATTCTTTTAGCTGATTGCCAATGCTCTTCTGAGGGGTGTTGTTGAAACCGACCGAGATATCCTACATGGTAGAAGATATCTGGTCTAACGCATTATATACATTATGCTGTCAATCAATTCTCTGTAGGGTTTATTGCATACATCTTTGTTTCGATTCACGTGCAACTTCAATCCTTTTTTCCATAGGACTTTTTACCGGATTGCAGTCTTGCATAGAGAATCTTTCTAAACATAGGGAAATATTTGTTTCTTGAGATAAAATTATAGCTGATTCAGTATATTCAAACTTAATTCCTACAAAATATTTAAGTTCACCGCTTTCGATAATTCAAAATTGATTTTTAATTGCGTTTTTAAAATTTCGATTAAATTCATATTACTAGCAGCAATAAGTAAGTCATCCACGTACAGAATGATATAAAGTACTTGTCCATTAATAAATTTTGTGTATAAGCAATAGTCATGTTTCGATCTGATGAAACCCAAAGTAAGGAGGTATTTATTGAGTGTGTCGTTCCAACACCTCGGCGATTGCTTTAATCCGTAAAGAGATTTTAGGAGACGACAAACCATATTATTATTTGCAACAATGCCTTCTGGTACTTGCATAAAAATTTCTTCTTTTAATTCTCCATTCAGAAAGGCAGTTTTGACGTCAAGTTGGTACAAAATTAAGCCTTTGTTCACTGCGATAGCTAATACAACACGAAGAGTCGAAAGTTTTGCAAAGGGAGCATATACCTCATTATAATCCACGCCTTTCTTTTGTAGAAAACCTTTCACAACTAATCGGGCTTTATATCTCAATGGTTTTCCGTCTTCATCACATTTAATCTTGAATACCCACTTTGATTTCAGTAATTTAGTCTTTTCGGGAGGTTTTTCAATTTTCCAGACTTTATTCGCTTCCATTGCTTTCAACTCATCATTTATATCTTGAAGCCACATATAAGCGTCATCTCGGGCAGCTAAGTCCGAATATTTTTCTGGGATATCCATTAAGTCTTCTTCCTTAGCATAAGCGGAAAACCCCTAACTTGAACCCCAAAAACTTGCTTGGAAGATTTCGTTCTCTTTCGCTTCTTCTAGGCGCAACCTCTTCTCCGACATCAGATGTGTCTACACTAGTAGAATAATGTTCACTGCTCTTTTTACATTATGCAAGAAAATTTTTGTACAAGGGATGTGGATAACAGTTTCTGGTGCAATTAGGTGTCACTAACACGAAAAAAAATATTAAAAAAAATTTTATGGTAAATTTTTTTTTTAAATTCCAGTTCCAAATTCAAGTATAAGCCTGAAAGGGAATTATGAGGGCTACATATGCTGCAAATATTGCTTTCACGTAGAATCTTTGGTTTAGTAACAGTCGTCAAAAATATGAGAAAAAAAATGATTTTTTTTTTTAAAAACACTTTTTTCCAGGTACAAAAAAGACCATAAACAAGTAAGAAAGTTTCAGTCGGGTAAACCGACTAAGGTATACCCTCACTTTGTGAGTAATGTAATATTGAATATTACACAAATTATTCTGTCAATTTTTGTGGGAGGTACCAGAAGGGGTTTAAGAAATACACCTATATCTCGCTGAACAGAAGATACTTTAAATACATTGCACTGTGCCGAATTGAAACCGTTTATATGGACTGGTATATTAACGTTGAGATATTAAATTGTGGTATAATTTGGCCATTTTGTGTGGGAGGTACAAAAAGGGGCGTGGTGATAACGCTCATTTTTCACTGGACTATAGGCATTATAAAAGCATTACACTGTACAAAATTTAAAGTAATTGTATACACTGATATTAATGTTATAAACTGTTAACTTTTGGTGCAAAATGGTGCCTTTGTGGGAGAGGTAACAAAAGGGGCGTGACAATAACGCCCATTTTTCAATGGACTGTAGGCATTATAAAAACATTACGCTGTACAAAATTTCAAGTATTTTTATACACTGGTATTAATGTTATAAGCTGTTAACTTTTGGTGCAAAATGGTGCATTTGTGTGGGAGGTACCAAAAGGGGAGCGGCAATAATGTCAATTTTTCACTGGACTGTAGGCACTATAAAAGCATTACACTGTACAAAATTTCAAGTATTTCTAAACACTGGTATTAATGTTATAAGCTTTTAACTTTTAGTGCAAAATGGTGCATTTGTGTGGGAGATACCAAAACGGGCGTGGCAATTTCGCCCATTTTCCTCGAGTTGATAGCGACTAACAAACTAATACTAAGTGTAGAATTTCAGAAGATTCGAATACGTATAATAGCAGTTATTAAAGAATTAATATTTCACAACATTTTAACCCGTTGTGGGGGAGGTACCAGAAGGAGTGGACCAATATGGGCCATCTTTGAACTTAGCCGGAGATAGAAAAAAATATTACCACATACGAAAATTGAAGTCCTTTCGAGAGTTATCGTGCGCACCAGCCAGCAGACAGACAGACACACAGACAGACAGACGGACGGACATTGCTCATTCGACTCAAAATGACCCAAAACGGTTTTCCGCCGAACATACTTGGGGTCTTAGGTCACTCCTTCGATGTGTTACACTTTTTTCCGTAGCAAATGATATATACCCTCGTCACACTAAAGTGAGGGTATAAAAATAGAAAAAAAAAACGAAAAAATTAACGAAAAATTAGTTAACGAAGAAAACACTGTCTATTTGAAAATCTATGGATAGATGTAAAAGTTATGAGCCATTTTGTAAATGTTAGGGAAACTCAAAAAAAATCTTCTTTCAAATTTTTCGTTTTTAAATGAGAAACATCATCATTATATTGAATTCGCCATTTGTGAGAGAGACATATAAGAGAAATTGCACTTGCATTTTATTTTATGAGGATTGATGTCAGACAATATAAAATTATAGAGATTACGAGGTTTTATGGCCGTTCGTAACCCTTCACAAAACATGATATGCAATGTGAGAGCTATATTGGATGAGATCCGCTCAGGTAGAGGGTCATTCAACAATATTTGTGGTTTTTTATTTATGAGGTTTCCATTCAGTTGCGCCTTTTACGGGTATGGGCATCCCAGTAGTATATACAGGTAGTAAAATTATATGTATTGGGTGTCTACGTTCGAAGCAAACTATATGTCAGCTACAGGTACTGCAACTTATGTACCTTTAATCCGGAATTTATGAATGAAATTACTTATTAATAAATTAGTGTAATTCAGCCCCTTAAAGAGATAAGTCGATGTTCTGAAAAATATTATAAAGTTTTATTTCGAAGTATGAGTAAAAGACAAAGAACTTTTCAATGTGTAAATGATCGCGACAATTTCTGCTACATCTGCGGAAAATATGTAATTAAAAAACGTGAGTTTAGTAAAATAATAGAAGAAATATATGTGCAATATTTGGAAATATATGTGCAAGATTTGGAACTGACCAAAGATAAGGCAGAACTACTTGCATCTCTGATGAAACAGTACAATATTTTGGCCACAGATGTTAACATATCATATTATAGAGTCCGTGATATACCTTACAAACAATTTTATACAACTGTGGATAACATATCAACTTAATCAAACATACAATTCAATTGAATGGCGGTTATTTGTTGACAGCAGTAAAGAAAGATTGAAAGCAGTACTTTTGTACAACGGAAATCAGAAACCGTCGATTCCCATTGCTCATGCCGTCAACACTAAGGAATCATACGAAATATGAACAACATGACTGGAAAATTTGTTGCGATTAAAAGTAGTTGGGATGTTATGTAAAATGCAAGGCGGATATACAAAATATTGCTGTTTTTTATGCCTCTGGGATAGCCGAGCTCGCGAAGATCATTACAGAAGAAAGAAGTGGCCAACAAGAAATGACATTACATTTGGTTAAAACAACATAAAATACACACCTCTCGTCCAAAAAGAAAACATTATTTTGCCACCACTACATATTAAGCTGGGGCTTTTTAAAAATATTGTAAAAGCTTTAAGGAAAGATGGCAATTCACTCTCATATTTAAAAAGTTTATTTAAAAGTCTTTCTTTTCAAAAAATCGAAGAAGGCGTTTTTGATGGGCCTAAGTTAAGGAAACTGATGAAAGATGTAAATTTCGAATCCTATTTGAAGTTGGATGAAATTGCAGCATGGAGGTCGTTTAAGCTTCAAGTTTCCTTGGATCCAATAAAAGCCCTCAATATGAAACAATGATTAACGATTTGTTAAAAAAGTATGAAAAAATTGGTAAGAAATATATTTTTTCTATATTTATGTATATAACACATATGTATGTATTCTTCTAACTTATTTTTCGCTTTATGTATTCCAACAGGTCAAATATGGCACTGGGATGATAGAATGATGGGAGATTATATTTGGTTCCTCATTAGAGAAACTGATTCCGAAATCTACAAACGTCAACAAAGAACTCACAATTACTTCTAATGAAACTTGTACATGTAAATAAACTCAAATGCACATAATATAAATACATAAAAGTAAAAAATAAAATCGCTATTTAAACAGAAATTAAAAAAAAGGTTTTTTGAAATTCTCTTACCTCTACCAAAAAGGCTTTAATTTCTACATTTATCCATAGATTTTTTTCAAATAGGCATTATTTTCTTCGCTAGGATGCAAACTTTTAAAAAATGGAAAAAACATTTTTTATGTTTATTTTCGTCCCAGGAAATTTTTATTTTTTTTTGAAAAAAATCTACTGTTTCCAATTTGTTTAATGACTGTTACTAAACCACTGTTTACCACATTAATAGCTTCAATTTAACGTATAAGTCGACCTGATCGGGCATATACTCTAAAAATTATAGTGCAAATACTAAGGGTACCTTTGACGATATTAGTATTTTTGATAAAACAAGTAAGAAAGTTTCAGTCGGGTAAACCGACTAAGGTATACCCTCACTTTGTGAGTAATGTAATATATAACATTACACCAATAAATCTGTCAATTTGTGTGGGAGGTACCAGAAGGGGTTTTCCAAATACACATATTTTTCGGTAAACAGTACATTCTTAAATACATTGCATTGTGCTGAACTATAAGCGTTTATGTGCACTGTTGTATTAAAGTTACGAGCTATGTAATTTTGGTATGATTTGGTCATTTTGTGTGGGAAGTACCAAAAGGGGCGGGGTGATAACGCCCACTTTTTACAGGACTATAGGCACTATAAAAGCATTACACTGTACAAAATTTCAAGTATTTGTATGCACTGGTATTAAAGTTACAAGCCGTTTACTTTTGGTACGAAACGGTCCATTTGTGTGGGAGGTACCAAAAGGGGCTGTACAATAATGCCCATTTTTTACCGGACTATAGGCGCTACGAAAACATTATACTGTAGAAAATTTCAAGCATTTTTATGCACTTGTATTAACGTTATAAGCAGTTAAATTTTGATGCAAAATGGTCCATTTGTGTGGGAGGTACCAAAAGGGGCATGCCAACTTCACTCATTTTTCTCGAGTTAATAGCGACTAATATACTAATATTATGTGCAGAATTTCAAAAGATTCGAATAAGTAGTATAGAAGTTATTAAAGAATCAATATTTCACTAAATTTTTACCCTTTGTGTGGGAGGTACCAGAAGGAGTAGACCAATATGGCCCATCTTCGAACTCATCCGGAGATAGATCAAGATATTATCACATACCAAATTTGAAGTCAATCGGTTAATCCTTTCGAGAGTTATCGTGCGCACCAGCCAGCAGACACACAGACAGACAGACAGACAGACAGACGGACGGACATTGCTCATTCGACTTAAAATGACCCAAAACGGATTTCCTCCGAACATACATAGGGTCTTAGATCACTCCTTCGATGTGTTACACTTTTTTCCGTAGCAAATGATATATACCCTCGTCACACTAAAGTGAGGGTATAAAAATGTATCCTTAAAAAATTTTTTGGTTTTGATTTTATATAACAGTATGCCACAGTCTATACGCGGATTCCACAGTCTATTTCGTGGATTCCTCGCGAAACCAGACGGAATATGATCCGTCTGAAGTAAATTACCACAAAAAGGTTTTTGCCGACCAAACACTTTCGGTCACCAAAAACAACGGAGACTTTGTCTACAAGGCGACTATTGAAATATGTATTAGTTAGTTGGTATCCAGAATTGAACCAATAAAGAACAGTGTTGTTTTGTTAATAAACAACACTAAAAAAATCGATTAGTGTTTTTTTTATGTTAATTAAAATTAAAACCAAAACTGGCGCAGTCGGTAGGATACCCGGGTATTACAACGAAAAATCGTGAAGTGTGCTGCATATTTTAATATCCCAGAGCGGGTGCCAAAAAAGAAAAAGGAAAACTATTGAATAAGAAATTTCCACGTAAACTTAAAGAAGTTGAGTTAAAAGAAAGCTATTTAAATAGCGATTTCCGACTTCAAAAAAAAAAAAAACAAAAACGGTTTAGTTAAAGTGAAAAAGCTTGAAACTAAATAACAAAACATAATCACTTTATGTAAAGTGAATGGTACATAGAGTACGCGTAAAAAAAGGAAAAGTATTGAATTAGAAATTTCCGTATAAAACTGAAGAAATTTAGTTAATGGAAAGCTATTTAATTAGCAATCTCCGATTTAGAAGAAAGTTTAGTTAAAGTGAAAAAACTTGAACCTAAATAAAAAAAAACATAATTAAAAATCCCAGAATAAATCTGAAGAAGTTTAGTGAAAGTACAATTACTGAATTTAATATAGGAGTTTTGACCCATCTAAAACACGAAATTGTTCAAAAAGATCAAGATCAAAAAGTTTTGTTACAAAAAAGGACAACTCAGAAAATATTTAGAACCCACAAATCTAAAAGAACAGAATAAAGAATCTGTGAAAAAAACTAACTACAAAAAAGAAACGCTGACGCAAAAGTTTAAATCTCAAGTAAACATTAATAAATACAAAATAAAAGGGAAAGTGACTCGAAGTGAAAATGCATACCTTTTTTTTATCTGCTAAAACGTATGAAGTCAAAGCTGGAAACCTATCCAACACCAAAAGCAACAACTCCAACAGCAACAATAGGCAGCCATAGTCTCCCGCTAGGCATTGGATCTAGTTCAGAACCAGTAACTTCACCAGCCCCCATGTAAACACCACTAGATCCAGCTCAATCCACTTTCAATGAAAATAAGTGGCGAAATTAACATGGGCTTGTCATTGGAGGTAACCAATTCACCCCCCTATGCATTACCATCCACCAGCAACCACGCTAGTGAGAACACACCAACCCTTGATGATGTCCATAGGGAATAACTCTAGCTCTAGTTTCAGTCAATCTACTACTTGTTTAGTACATTGGTACAAATTCCTTCACTAGTTCATATCCACTAACTGCATATATACTGAATCAGAACTACTTACTCGTCTAGTTTTTTCATACCATGTGGTTCCATTGAAAAGATTATTATTAGGTTTGACACACTTTAATTAAAAAAATAAAATTGTACATTTTAATTCACTTAAATACATAGCAGAACATACTTATTGATACGATTTTTATAAAATATAATAGTAAATTAAGAATTAAATTCAGTTAAAAACGAAAATAAATACTCGTAGATATCAGTGCAGACTTGTTAAAAACGTTTGATGTCGATTTGGTTTATGTGAAACAGGAATCAATTTTAAGTTGAATTCTGTGTCACAGTTCCTCGGTCTAAGCTGCTCTTAGTTATGCTAACTTTTTTGAAATGCCGTTTTTTTGTAGCTGGATAGCTTTTCGAAGTTGTGATTCTTGTGTTTCACCATTTGATGGAATTGATTCTGAAAAATTAAGGTTAATAAGATTCATATATGTACAACAAAATAAAATTTCTGTTACCTAAAAGGACTTTATAGAAATTCTCAAAATGTTTTAGACTTTTTTTGCCGTGTATTGCATCAATATTATAATTAATGATAATTTCATTACTTAAAGTGGTCTTCAAGTTTTTTTCTATGCCAGCAGGTTGAATCAAGGATATTATAGCTTGTATCTAAAATGCGAAAAACGTTATAAAATATATATAATATAGTTGATAATATTAAACACTTACATATATATCTCTGTTGTTGCTGCTAATCTCTTCATTCATTCATCTCTTCATTCATTGTTTTTTGTTGTTCCCCACTATCTTGTTGAGTTTCTTCACGGGAATTTCCTATCGACATATATTTTTCCAGAAATACTTCCTTCTTTTTTTTCACAAGCCTCTTTAAATTTCTTTTGCTACTCATCTCACTTACCTGTTAACTTATTTATTTGATCGTTTTCACACTTCACTCACTGAGCAACAGAATGCAACAGAAGAGAATTGACAAAAAAAAATCAGAACGATCATTTTTTTCCTGGAATAACGGGATGTTTTTGTTGTGTGCCTACAAAAAATCAAAGAAGAACTCTCTTAGAGACAACGTTAAACTACCCACAATTTCTGTTCATGTGGTCCGCTTATACATTACACGGGGCTAGTTCAGGGGATAAGGAATGTGGGCAGACCACACATTGCAGGGAATTTTAGTTGCTTGTAGCTAGAGTGTGAACCAGTCGGTATATTCGAGGTGTATGTCAATTGGTTGCGCGTAATGCTAAATACCGCATTACATGAGATTGTGGGGAGAATTACTTCGCGTTCTGTAGCCAAAGGACTAGTGAATAGTGGAAATTGATTACATAGGGTCGACTACATCACTAGCAATCGCTGGCAATTGACTGGCAATTGAGTGTCGGCTACTGCACTAGCGATTGGTGACAATTGACTACTTCAAAAACTGGCGGGCTTCAAAAGCCAAAGGAAGAAGAAGAGGAAACACCAACAGTCACCCTCAACAATATCAAAAATAAAAGTAAGAGTATCTAATTGTCAATTATAATTATATTAGTAATAACCGTAATAATTTAAGATAATACACCTAACTTAATTTATATACGAGCATATCGCATGTATATTTATATATAACTTTTAAGTCTAAGTATTTCCCCGATACCGGATTTGAATTTCGTGTAGATTTTTTTTGTGTTATCATTAATCAGCATTGTCCAAAATGGCCCACGCAGAACAGCTCCCAGCGGATGTTTTGAACCCAATAAAATATTTGGAGAAACTGCCAGAATTTAATGGCGATAAGAAAGATTTGAATAAAGGGTCCGCCAAATAACTTTTTTTTTTGAAAATGCTATAAAAAAAACTACTGAATATTTTCTCAAATTTATTTTTTTATTTGAAAGTACAATCCTTCCGGTTAATAATGGAAAATAATTTCATTCAAATGGCTGCCTCGGCTGGCCATGCAGTAGCCTACACGATCGGTCCAATTTTTAAGCACATTATCGATTGTGTGCAGCTGTATTTCACCAATGGCTTCACGAATATTGTCCTTTAAAGCGTCAATTGTCTCTGGCTTGTCGGCGTAACACTTATCTTTGAGGGCACCCCAGAAATAATAGTCCAACGGTGTCAAATCTCAGCTCCGAGGTGGCCAAACGACATCAGCTCTGCGGCTGATAATGCGATCTTCAAAAACAGGGCGCAAAACATCGAATGTAGCTTCGGCTGTGTGGCACGTAGCGCCGTCCTGTTGAAACCAAATGTTGCCAATATCCTCCTCTTCAATTTTTGTGAACAAAAATTCGTTCAACATGGCCCGATAACGATCGCCATTGACTGTAACGGCCACTCCTTGCTCATTTCCGAAGAAAAATGGCCCAATTATGCCTCTGGACCAAAATCCGCACCAAACAGTGACTCGTTTTGGGTGTATCGGCTTTTCAATGTATGCGTGCGGGTTTTCTGTGCCCCAAATGCGACAATTTTGCTTGTTTACATACCCGCCAAGATCAAAATGAGCTTCATCTGAAAAGATGATTTTTTTGGCAAAATCGGCATCCTCTGTAAGTCGATCGCAGGCCCACTTGTTCAAGCGTATACACAACCATATTCGTTCAGCGGAAGGATAGAGGTAATTATCTGTCAAATCAGACATGGGCTAAGTGTTACCATTCACGAAATAAGCACTAGTTGAAAAAAAACGTTAGATAGCGGACCCTTTACATTTGTTACGTTGGTGGGCCGAATACACCCGGTGTTGAGACAGTATGATGCGACCTCACAACTTTTCTTTTCTGACATGATTAAGAGTAGACTTAGGGGGAAAGCACGGGAAACGATGGAAATAAATTTCCACGTGCAATCTTGGGTGCCCACCCAAGGAAGTATTGTTTAATAATTTCGATTGGCAACCCTGCACTGAAACGTCAAACCAAAAATAATGAATAATAAGATAGGTCATCCCGGAGCGAGTAAGTTATCAGATACGAACGAATAAAAATTTCAACGAGTAGGTGTTCAAAGAGTGAGTTTTTCCGCGGATTTCGGACCGATTTTCCCGAATTTTTTGTAATTGTCACAATTAAAAAATTAATATCAATCGATTAGTGCAAAAAAAGTTCAAACTATGTTCGCGGAAACCTGTTTTTTCGCGTGTGACATTTCATTCCTATTCGTTCGTAACTGATAGATTTTGACAGTTCTCGGGATGACTTATCTTCATAATTTATAATTTTTGCGTCAAACAGCCTTTTGTTTACCGCTCCGTTTATTATTATAAATATTTTGCTATTAACACAACATAAACAACAATAAAGTGCACAATACACATTAAATTTTCAATTCTTCTTGTGCTTCATTCGAGTTGATCAACAACAAGAAGTTTATATATATATCTATATGTATCTGCTTTACAACATTATAATTGTGACACCTAACCTTTAAATTGTATGGATGCCAAAAAGAGAAATTTTGAGCAAACTTCGCCGGATGGTTTTGTGGATAACACTCCAAAGAAGCATTACTTGTGCAACAGCAAAATGATCCATAATACATTAGCGGCTACTAACTCCTCTGTGTCCAACATCAAAGCGGCTGCCCAAAATGAATATCAGCCACCGCCGGCAGCGCCTGTTGCTGATTGTTTTTCTTGGGCTATGTTTGATATGAAATTAAATAGTGCGCTGGATGCTAAACTGGAATGTGTGGTGAAAAAAGAAGATCTAGTACCTATCTCTACTGAAATACAACAACTGCGTAACGAAAATAATCGTCTCCAGAAAGAACTGCAAGTTGTGAAGAGCAGACTGGAAATAGTTGATAAGGCCAGCAGACGCAATAATATAGTTGTAAGTGGATTTAAGAGCAGTTTTGTTCCTGAAATTTTGAATGAATTCAAGGAAATATGAGCCACTATTCTTAAAGTCTCCGTAAATATTGTCGAAGCCCGGAGAATAGCATCTGGAAAGTCTATACTTCTTGTTCTCAACTCGCCTTTGGAAGTAAATGACATTATTGCTGTAAGACGTCGCCTGGCTGGTACAAATATATATATAGACAAAGATTTCACAGCTGAAGAACGCTCCAACAGGTACTTTTTGCGACAGATTGGAAAAAGTGTCAAAAAAGCCGACAATCACGCAAAATTTCGCCAGGTTGATCATCGAGTCTTTATTAATGACAAGCCATTCTCCTGCGTTGGTGAAAAAATCATCGCCTCTAATAAATCGGATGCTGAGTCTTTACGTAAGCTGTTATCTACAGTAAACTTTGAATGCGTTATCTATGTCAAACCACAACATTACAGTACTGTACCTGCCCCTGCCCCTGAATCTTCAAGTGACTCAAACTTAAAGTAGCAACCAGAAGTGTGTCGATTGGTATTTTATAATGTGGCTAACCTTAATACAAAATTAAAATTTGGAAACTTTTTTACATATATTAATAATTTTAATATAATCTTTCTTTTTGAAACGCATGTCATAGCAGATAAACGCATACAATTTTCCAGCTTCTTTAAAAATTATGTTCTCTACTGGGTAGATGCCACAAAAAATAACGTTATGGGTCGTGCCATTGGAGGTGGATTGTATGGTTTCAAGAAAAACATACAACACAAATTTTCATTAGAATTTTGTGAGTTTCCATATGGAGTAACTTTATATGTAAAGTTTAACGATATCAGATTTCATTTCATTCCAAGTTACCTTAACTGTACTAATTGGTCACATGATTTTGAAAAACTGGAAAGCTTAATACGCAGTCTAAATGACTCGCCTTTTTGCATTATTGGTGATTTGAATGCTAGAGTTTCTGACTCACAAATACTGGATGAGAATTTGCTCATCGATACCCCTTTGATATCTCAAAATCGTTTTGCGAAGGATATAAAGGTAAAAAGTTATTGGCGCTTTTGGAGAACATTGGTGGTATTATCGTTAATGGTCGAATGGCAGGAGACTCTGGTGGTGAAAATACGTTTTGTGGAGTTATGGGAAGTTCATTAATTGATTATTGCATTTGTTCGCTTGATATTTTAAAACTGTTGTTTAATTTTGAAGTTTCCAGTAAACCATTTTCAGATCATATGCCCTTAGTAGTATCGTTGAGCGCAGAAAACAACCCCCTCACAAGAGATATGGTTCTACCACAAAAACTACCTTGGATTCAAAAATATATTGATAGGTATAATGTAGCACTCTCAAGTCTTTCTGACATTGAGTATTTGCAAACAAATTTATGTGCACAAGAAAAAGTTAACATATGCACTGAGAAAATACGCACAGCTGTCGGTAATAACATTGTTAAAATATGGTTTGACCCAAAAAACAAATGGTACGATTCCCAGTGCGAAAACGCACGGAAATGTATGCTCAGGCATCTTAGCCACTATCGTAAAACCAATTCGGAGGCATGCAGAAAATCCTATGTTGAAAGTAGGTCAAACTATTCTAAAATATGCGAACAGAAGAAGATAAGATACAAACTCTGCAATATAGAAAAGTTAAACCACATTAGAAACAGCAGCGATTGGTGGAAACTGGCAAACTCAATGAAAAATGTTCATCCTAAAGTGGGAAATAACTTGACTAGTGTTCAGTTTTATAGCCACTTCAAATCTCTTTTATGCAATATAGATAGTGACTGTAGTATTCCGTGGTCTATAACAAATACTATTGACCCATTCCTTGATTCACCTTTTGAGATGAGAGAGCTGATCTTAGTGCTGAAAACAGCTAAACTAAATAAAGCGCCAGGTCAGGATAGAATTAGTTATGAATTTTATAAAAATGCACCTTCATGTTTTCTGAACGAGCTCATATCACTATATAACATAATTTTTCTATGCGAAGATATACCCGATTCCTTTCGCCGGTCCATCATAATACCCCTATTTAAGAAGGGGGACATAAATAATGTATCGAAGGTTGTCTCTCCCCGATACGATTTATAAGATTTTTACAGGATTAATCCTCAATCGTATTAATACTTGGATAGATGTACACTGTATTCTAAATGAATACCAGGCGGGTTTCCGCAAAAATTACTCAACGGTGGATAATTTATTCAATATAACCAGTATTGTAAATCTGAATTTTTTGAAGAAAATGAAAACTTATGCCTTTTTTATTGATTTCTCTTCAGCTTTCGACATGATACCAAGAAATTCGTTGTTTTATAAGCTATGTTGTTCAGGGCTTTCACGGAAATTGGTAATAATACTACAAGGATTGTACAGTAACACAACTAGTCAGGTTTGGGATGGTAGTACCATATCAGATCCTTTCACAGTTATTCAGTCAGAATTTATTTGGTTTGAGACCATATGTTCCATTTACTTTCTGTCTATTCCAAGAAAGTAATAGAAACAAATACAAAAATTGGTAGAGAGTTTTAATTGCTTTGTAGAATTGACTGCAGTTTCGATAGACACCACTCTATCATCTTCAGAATTCAGTAGCAATAGTGTATGTCTTTAACTTAAATCAGCTGAAATACTTGAGGAAGCAGTAAATTGAATTTAACAAGAACTGCTAACCAAACCCGTATTTTGCCGAACTAAGTCAACATACTAAAACTCTCATACCAATAGATTTTTGTTTTTTGCTTGGGTTCGCATCGCGAACCACGAAAACAAATGTAGTTTTGTCAACGGCTAATGCCGACGTCATCGTACCTCATGTGTTTGTATGTGTTGTTGTTATTTATTGTTGGTCTGTGCTTTTGTTATTCAGTCAGAATTTATTTGGTTTGAGACCATATGTTCCATTTACTTTCTGTCTATTCCAAGAAAGTAATAGAAACAAATACAAAAATTGGTAGAGAGTTTTAATTGCTTGGTAGAATTGACTGCAGTTTCGATAGGCACCACTCTATCATCTTCAGAATTCAGTAGCAATAGTGTATGTCTTTAACTTAAATCAGCTGAAATACTTGAGGAAGCAGTAAATTGAATTTAACAAGAACTGCTAACCAAACCCGTATTTTGCCATCTACCAATTTTTGTATTTGTTTCTATTACTTTCTTGGAATAGACAGAAAGTAAATGGAACATATGGTCTCAAACCAAATAAATTCTGACTGAATAACAAAAGCACAGACCAACAATAAATAACAACAACACATACAAACACATGAGGTACGATGACGTCGGCATTAGCCGTTGACAAAACTACATTTGTTTTCGTGGTTCGCGATGCGAACCCAAGCAAAAAACAAAAATGTATTGGTATGAGAGTTTTAGTATGTTGACTTAGTTCGGCAAAATACGGGTTTGGTTAGCAGTTCTTGTTAAATTCAATTTACTGCTTCCTCAAGTATTTCAGCTGATTTAAGTTGAAGACATACACTATTGCTACTGAATTCTGAAGATGATAGAGTGGTGTCTATCGAAACTGCAGTCAATTCTACCAAGCAATTAAAACTCTCTACCAATTTTTGTATTTGTTTCTATTACTTTCTTGGAATAGACAGAAAGTAAATGGAACATATGGTATCAAACCAAATAAATTCTGACTGAATAACAAAAGCACAGACCAACAATAAATAACAACAACACATACAAACACATAAGGTACGATGACGTCGGCATTAGCCGTTGACAAAACTACATTTGTTTTCGTGGTTCGCGATGCGAACCCAAGCAAAAAACAAAAATGTATTGGTATGAGAGTTTTAGTATGTTGACTTAGTTCGGCAAAATACGGGTTTGGTTAGCAGTTCTTGTTAAATTCAATTTACTGCTTCCTCAAGTATTTCAGCTGATTTAAGTTAAAGACATACACTATTGCTACTGAATTCTGAAGATGATAGAGTGGTGTCTATCGAAACTGCAGTCAATTCTACCAAGCAATTAAAACTCTCTACCAATTTTTGTATTTGTTTCTATTACTTTCTTGGAATAGACAGAAAGTAAATGGAACATATGGTCTCAAACCAAATAAATTCTGACTGAATAACAAAAGCACAGACCAACAATAAATAACAACAACACATACAAACACATGAGGTACGATGACGTCGGCATTAGCCGTTGACAAAACTACATTTGTTTTCGTGGTTCGCGATGCGAACCCAAGCAAAAAACAAAAATGTATTGGTATGAGAGTTTTAGTATGTTGACTTAGTTCGGCAAAATACGGGTTTGGTTAGCAGTTCTTGTTAAATTCAATTTACTGCTTCCTCAAGTATTTCAGCTGATTTAAGTTAAAGACATACACTATTGCTACTGAATTCTGAAGATGATAGAGTGGTGTCTATCGAAACTGCAGTCAATTCTACCAAGCAATTAAAACTCTCTACCAATTTTTGTATTTGTTTCTATTACTTTCTTGGAATAGACAGAAAGTAAATGGAACATATGGTCTCAAACCAAATAAATTCTGACTGAATAACAAAAGCACAGACCAACAATAAATAACAACAACACATCCTTTCACAGTTTCACAAGGCGTCAAACAAGGATGCTTGCTTAGTCCGGTATTGTTCTCCCTTTATCTAAACGATCTTCACAACCACCTACCGGGTGGCATCTCGGTTGCTGGTACTGTTGTAAAAGTATTACTATACGCAGCGACATTTTGTTATTGGCAGAGTCTCCAACGATTTTACAAGAAATGATTGATGTACTATATAGTTACTGTAGTCATTGGTCTCTAAAAGTAAATCTAGATAAATCAAAAATAATGGTGTTCAGGGAATGTACGAGGATTAGCCGTGATATTTCTTTTACATATGGTAACAACGTAATAGAAATAGTAAATGAGTACAAGTACCTTGGAATCATTTTAAAGTACAATCTGTCATTTAAAAAACGTCTTGAATCGAAACTTGCTTCGTCCAAAATTGCGATTAATTCCACTTGGCTAAGTTATATTCACAACCCACAAATAAATATTACGAACAAACTGAAAATTTTTCACTCAGCTGCAAAATCCATAATGTTTTATGGTACCCAAGTCTGGGGTTTTCGCGCTTTTGACGAAGTTGAGAAATTGTTGCGATATTTTCTGAAGAAAATGTTGTATCTCCTCAAGAATACTCCCAATTATATGCTTCATCTAGAAACTGGATTACCTTCACTTTATCTGGAAACGTTAAACCTTCATTTTAGCTACATCCGAAAGATGTTGAAACTTCCGACAAATAGGCTTCCACGACTATTAGCGGAGAGACGATACGTCAAAATACTTTTTGGGTACCGTATTGGAGGTCTTTGTATAATGAAAGTGGGATAACTTTCGATATTGAAAACTTGGGAAATAATATATCCCAACATCATATCCTTATACTGGACTCTTTGAGGGACTCAGAACGCGACAAATTTGTATTAAGTGCCAGAAACTCTCGATTTCATGACATGTACTCATCACTACAATATAACATTAATCCTTACTTTTGTGATAAAAATTCAGCACACCATATAAGCTTGATCTTAAAGGCTAGGGGTGGTCTACTGAACGCTCGTTCTTTTCGAGGTAGTGACACTGGGATATGTTCATTGTGTAACTGTAATGAAATGGAAGATACTTATCATTTCCTTGGTATTTGTCCCATATTCTTAAATTACCGTTTATATTTTTTTGGAAAACGAACCCTATTAGTCGAAGAGGTTCAAGAATTGTTGAATGGTAAAGATTATATGCGTTTATACAATTTTGTATTAAGTTGTTTAAAATATAGAAAACTTATTATAAATGAATTCAACTAAATTTAAACACAATAACTAGCAATTAAATTGCAGCATTTATGTATTAAATACAGCCAATCAGACACACAACATTTTATGTTATGTCTTATTATGATTTATTCTATAAAGTCAAAATTGTATAACATTATTATATATATACTTAAATTGTATTTTTCAATAAATCATATCATCATCATCATCATCGTCGAAAAATTAAGTGTAGAAGAGCTATACGATAGATTGCGTTCAGTTGTGTTCAGGACTACGACTATAGATTTTTACAACGAAATAAAAGATAGACTGAGAAGTATTAATAATAAGATCGCTATGGCGATGGGTGTTGATGCGGAAACACAACGGGCCGCAGAGGGAAATATGCAGACGGCACTACACATGTTTAAATCGAAGATTCCAGAACTAATGAGAACTATCCTGGCCTGTAGAAATCCCAGTACTCTCGAGGAGTTCATGGATATCCTTTTCCAATCGGGTTACGCTAACTATGGTAATGTACCAAATAAGAACGGCGCACAGAAAACCAACGAACCTAGACGTACAGACATTAATAGGGTACAGGCTGGGAATGTCCAGACCAGCGTTAGTAATAATGTCGGAAATAGGTATCATGACGGAAGGAACCCACAGGAATGGCTTTCAAAATAACAATCATAACACCCATCGAAGTAATTACACTAATGACGGTAACCGTAACAACTTCAGTCAGCGCAACAATGTCAATCACAACGGAAATAATGATCAAAACCATCAATACCCTCCCCTACCAGAATCAAAACTCAAATAGAAGCTCTAATAACCATAATTCACAACAAAATACTAATACATATCGCACTCCAAATAACCAACCCCTTCCGGAACCAATGGATGTTAACATGGTCGAGCAAGACTTAGAGGTGTCATCAAATAGTGATGATGGACCCGAACAAGGTCCACTAGATGGCAACGAGTACGACGAGAACATAATAGGCGAAATTGATGAGGAAAATATATCGGAAAATTTTCATTTTCTAGCCTCTCCGGAGAGCTACCTTATATAGTTGTGAAAGAAAAATTAAAATTCATAGTGGATACTGGTGCCACACATTCAATCATAAACCCAGGTCTATGCAATCATAAATGGAAAATCCAGACAAACCCTATAACATTAAAAACATTACAGAATAATTTGAGTTCTAACACTGTATATAAGATCCTACTTTTTGAAGAATTGGCGATGCCAATAACTCATCGAGTGTAGATTCCATAATAAGTTCGACGGGATAATCGGAAATGACGTTTTAAGAAAATACCAAGCACTCATTGACTACAATGAAAATAGGCTTAAACTAAACGGTAAGAACATCCCGCTGCATTTCCCGACTATCCGTAGCGTGAACATCGTTACCAAAGTGGAACGAGGCCTTGTCCACATCAAGGAACATCGTGACTCCAACGGAGAAACAATCATTGACGAAGGCGTGTACGACTCTCACAATTTCAAAGTTGAGGTATCAACCAGTTCAAATTGTCACGATATCATTCATATTAATCCACAAGATTATTGGCCTGTAACTAAGGAAAATTATCATTTAGTCGACGACGCTATTTCCGCAGATAATAATGAAGAATTACCTATTTTGGATCAAATAAGATTGAACCACATGAATACAGAAGAGAAAGAACAATTTTCGAAACTCATATGCAAATACTCCAAACTGTTTCATAATACCAATTCAAATCTGTCCTTCACCAACGCTATAAAACATAGAATAAATACAGTGGATGATGTACCTATCCATACCAAATCATACCGTTACCCCTACATACATAAACAAGAAGTTAATACACAAATCCAAGAAATGCTAGACAACAATATCATCAGACCTTCGAATTCTTCGTATTCGGCACCGATTTGGATTGTGCCAAAGAAAGAAGATTCCAGCGGTGAAAAGAAGTGGCGCTTCGTGATCGACTATCGAAAACTAAATGATAAAACCATAGACGACAAATATCCTATCCCCGATATAGACGAAATATTGGATAAATTAGGAAGAAGTATGTACTTCTCGACGCTAGATCTTGCCAAAGGTTTTCATCAGGTCGAAATCGTAGAAAGGGATATTCATAAAACTGCTTTCTCCGTGGAAGGAGGCCATTATGAATTCCTGCGGATGCCTTTTGGACTCAAAACAGCACCAGGCACTTTCCAACGCCTAATAAACAACGTTTTAGGAGATTTATTAGGGAAAGTATGTTTAGTATACTTGGATGACATAATAATTTTGTCGACGTCTCTAGAGGAACACCTGAATTCCATTAAACTGATATTAAATCGTTTAAGGGATGCAAATTTAAAAATCCAGATCGACAAATGTGAATTCCTAAAGAGAGAAACAAACCGAACCCGAAGAAAGTTGATTGTGTTCTGAATTACCCAATTCCTAGAACAGCTCGACAGATAAAACAGTTCTTATGTTTAAGCGGATACTAGAGAAAATTCATTAAAGACTACTCTAGGATCGCCCGGCCTAGACGAAATGTTTGAAAAAGGGCACCGAAGTGAACACAAATGACCCAGAGTATAAAGAGAGTTTCGCTAAACTGAAAGAAACCCTTGTCAACGACCCCGTTTTGGTATACCCCTATTTTAATAAACCATTTACACTCAACACGGATGCGAGCAACTTCGCACTAGGGGCCGTTTTTTCTCAAGATGAACATACTGCCTGCTATGCCAGTAGAACCCTCAACGCACACGAAATTAACTATAGTACCATAGAAAAGGAATTGTTGGCAATAGTCTGGGCGGTCAAATATTTTCGACCGTACCTCTTCGGAAGGAAATTTCATATCCAAACGGACCACCAACCACTGCAATGGTTGTTTAATATAAAAGAGCCGAACTCTAGGTTGGTATGAAGGAGGCTGAAACTAGAGGAGTACGACTATTCCATTAAATACAAGAAGGGGAAACATAATGGAAACGCAGATGCATTGTCACGCGTTGTACCGGAAATAAATATAACCGAGCAACTAAATACTGAAATAATTACTCAAACCAATTCACCAATTAATACTTACAGAAATCAAATCTTAATCGACGTAGTCGAATCAGGTTCCATGAAAATTAGGACTTTGAGCATATTTAAGAACCAAAGAAAGATCATTACAGCCAAAGAATTTGCAGACATTAATTAAGAACCACTTTGATCCCGCTAGGATAAACGCCGTCCTCATCAGAAACTATAACGTTTACAAGATGTTCGAAGAAACTAAGACATAAGACATTTTAATGAAGACTCGAATTTTAAAGTCGTTATATGCAGCCAACTACTAACGGATATCACTGAAGAGAATGAACTGACTGACATAATGAAAAGGGAACACTTTCGGAATAACCATAGGGGAATTAAAGAAAATTTCGCACAACTCAAATTTAGCATTTACAACCCGAAATTAAAGGAAACCATAACAAGGTTCATCAACAATTGCGAAATATGCAATAAGAAAAAGTATGTCAGAAATCCTCCGAGAATCCCATACAAATTGACCGAAACACCCTCAGCTCCCTGCGAAATAATACACATCGACGTATTTTACACACTAGAAAAACAAATGTTTCTTACATTTATCGATAAATTCACCAAGTATGGACAGGCTTTCATGATAAAATCCAGGACATGGACTGAATTTAGATCGAAGTCGATACTGTATACAAGTATCATGGGAAAAATGAAAAAGATAATTGTAGATAACGAGTTAGGATTCAAAGCTCTACCCCTTCGTCAATACTTAGAAGATGAAGGTATAGAAATCCACTACACGTCTAATAGTAACCATAACTCCAACGCAGATATTGAACGCCTCCACAATACCATTAACGAGCACATCCGACTCTTACGGCATAGTGAAGACAATCATTTGCGATCGGTAGAAGAGAAAATCCATCGAATAATAAACTTTTACAATAGTACCATACATGGCACGACCAACAGAAGACCCATAGATTTCATTAACGGAAAAAAACAACGAGTAATTCAGAAATTGAACGCACGAAGGGCTGACCAGGAAATATCGCAAGGGAAGAATTTTATTAAGGAAATAAGAGGCGGTAAAAACCACACGAAATACAGGGTTATCGATGGACAAAGAATCGACAACGACCATATGATTGATAGGAAAACTGTCTCACGTAAATGTGAAGAAAAATTTCAAGATAACGATACACTAACCGTGCCTGTACGCAATCGCGGAAGAAGGAGAATGAGCATCTAACAACCTACTATTTTTATATCCTCCTCTATTTCCAGAGAATGTTCCGGAATATAATACTACCTATTTTAGTCCACTCCGGATTCTGTAATGCACAGTTGATGAACGCAGAAGACCTTTCGAATAACCACGGCTACCTACCAATGAGACAAGAGAAGGTACGAACTATCGGCAATTATAAGAAGATCCTCCACATTGTTAATATGACCGAGTACGAGTTCACACTGGACTTTATATCTAAAAACATAGACGAATTGTCCGCGAACTCTCTGTCCTCGAAACCGATATTACGTTCTATCAAGAACAGCTTTTTAGTATTAAAGGCCAAGATAGAAGGCATCGTGCCACATCATAGGCAGATTAGAGGACTGATTAATATTATCGGAAAGGGCCTTAAGTTTATGACTGGTACTATGGACAGTGATGACGAGGTTTTCATTAATTCCACACTATGCTCCCTATCAAACAAAACAAATATTAATTCCATGAAGATCAATTCCCTCATAGAAATCATCGGATTTCTTTCATCCCAGATCAGAAATATAACGAGACATATCAACTATGGACAGTCGACCATCGAACAGTATATCAATAGGTTCAAAGACGACATTCAGAAAAGATTAGGGAATTTGGAAGACGAAGTATTGTTTTTAGAACAGATATATCAAATCGATAGAAACATTAGTTTGTTGCAGGACCACATCATAGGACGGGTTATATTCACTAGTTAGTTAGGTCTTGTCCCTGCGGACCTTCTGACAAGACAAGAATTGGAGGTGATAGAGGATTTTGATACTTACGATAGGATAAAAGTAGCTACCGGTATTTTTGAGGACTCAATTGTTATAACACCTTATACCTATATTTTCGCCAAACGTGTTAACTAGGGTAACCTTTGAACCAATTGCGAATTCTCAGAATAAGAGTCTTTCTTTTTTGTACAAGGATGTACTTATTGGTAAGGACAATAAAGCTTATAGGTCAGATGTGAAAGACAACCTGAGTAGGAATCTGAAGACTATGGACGATAAATGTATGGATGATATTATCCATAGCAACGAAGCCAGTAGCAGGTTAGAACAATTCTCAGGGTTGGAGTTCAGGGAGATAATTATGGGTACAATACTCTTTTCGAATTTTTATGATAAATTAATAACTAATTGTAAACAGGGTCCTGCGAGACACCATTTGAATGGAACTTTCTTGATAAGATTCCAGAATTGCGAAATTTCTGTTAAAGATAACACATACGTAAACAATGTCTTGAAATTTGAAGACCAAATATTTGTACACCATTTAATAACTAGAATTAAGGAAAACAAAACAATTGTAGATATAAACTTGGAGAAACTGTACTTAAAACAATTGCATTACGAAGACACTGTAACTGTAATATCAAAACAGAATATCATGTCATTTGTATTTTCCAACTGTAACACAATTGTAATTATTTTTATAATTATTATAATTTTATATTATGTGAAACCGCGTAGACAAAGGTACCTAGTTTCGTCGGAGCCTCAATCTAACGGTGGGGGAGTTACGGTAACACAATCTAACATCATTTAATATCAATCCAATTTACATTCTTTTAATATCTCTTTCGTTTATTCATACATATTTTTTATTTCTTCCGAATATATTTTTTGATTACTTCGCGTTTCCCACATTTTGGACGGAAACGCGTGCGGATCGGATTCCTCGCGAAACCAGACGGAATATGATCCGTCTGAAGTATTTCACTGCACGAGCTGTGAATTTAAAATTTCGAAATTCCCACAAAAAGGTTTTTGCCGACCAAACACTTTCGGTCACCAAAAACAACGGAGACTTTGTCTACAAGGCGACTATTGAAATATGTATTAGTTAGTTGGTATCCAGAATTGAACCAATAAAGAACAGTGCTGTTTTGTTAATAAACAACACTAAAAAAATCGTTTAGTGTTTTTTTTATGTTAATTAAAATTAAAACCAAAACTCATAACCAGCCTCTGACTTTTTGGCATCAAGTTTCTTGCGCTTTTGTTTTGGCACCCAAGTATATGTCTTACATCCAAAAACCTTGAGTGTACTTACATTTGGCTTATTCCCGTACCACATTTCAGCTGGTGTAACGTCTGCTGATATGGATTTGGTTGGACTTCGGTTAAGCAAATACACCCCGGTCAGAGCGGCTTCGTTCCACATATTCTTTGGCATATTCGATTCCAAAAGCATGGTTCTCACTAAACATCTGCATGAATTCATTCGTACAATGAATACACATGCGCATTCATAAATGTTTCTTGTTACTCATTGTGCAAAAAGCCTACTGACTGAATATGAATGAATGCAGCCACTGAAGTTGTGTTGTACTTCGTTGTGCTTTGTTTTAGCGAAGATTGTATTCATTCGTCCCATAAAACGATCAAACTCGAACTCACAACATTCAATAACAGAGAGAACAAAACTACAAGATCAATGAGTGATTGTGCATTCACTCTATTCATTCCAGCATCGGTGTATTCAGTACTAATTGTTGTTCGTACGGATTCTGTCGGTCGATGCATTATCTAATACATTTTTTTCAGTATGGAGGTAAGATTTATCTTTGTAAAATTTTATGGATTAGTGCCTAATTAAAAATAATACAATGTAGGGTACATCAGATGAATCAGTGTTGTCAGAACCTTCGTCGCCATTTGAAGCTTATAAAACATCAGAAATTAAAGAAAAGATTATAAAAGGAGAATATCAAATAATACTGCAAAGTGGAAAAAGCAAGGTTTGGGATATTTTTGGAAAAGTTGATAAAGGCGGAAGTTGTATAGAAAACGTTGTGGCATGCAAAACCTGTAGTAATGTTTACAAATACGTTAACAGCACTTCTAATCTTGTGAAGCATAAGTGCTTTAAGAATTTAAAGGACACTTTAGAAAATAGACCCAAGGTAGAAGTTGACGACGACACGAAGAAATAAGTAGTTCGTACAACTACTGAGTGGATGATAAAAAATTGTCGATCTTATAAGATGATTGAAGACGATGGTTTAAAAAAATGTACAGAACTGATCTTATCGCTTGGAGCTAAGTACGGACCAAATGTGGAAGTAGATAAACTTCTACCACACCCCACAACTATATCTAGGAATATCGACAAAGTGTACAAGACCACTTACGACTCCGTTAAATCTGAACTTGAAGAACTCAGTGCCAGTGGGTATGGTCTTACTTCGGATCTGTGGACTGACAGTTATCTTAAAATTTCGTACTTATCCTTAACTATCCATTTCATCAAAAATGGAAAAATAAGCACTAAATTGCTTCTTTTAAATCAATGGATATGGAGCCTTGCAACAGTAAGTATTTACGTACTCCTCATAAATAGTATTGCTTTTAAACAAAATCCTTTTTTCAAATTTAACATAGACGAAAGGATTCTTCGTAAAGTGACCGCGACCTTAGGTGAGTTCAACTGTAGTCTTGATAGGGCAATAATCGTTACAGACAGATGTTCCAATATGAAAGCTGCATTTAGAACAAATGACCATATATTTTGCCTTAATCATTTATTGCACAACATAGTCGAGAAATCCATCAATGAAAACGTTGAAATTAAAGAGTTATGCGTAAAGTGCACAAAGCGTGTGAAGTATTTTAAAAAATCCGGCGCCAATGCACAATTAACAACAACACTTAAAAGTTTTTCTCCAACTAGATGGAATACTATGTATTATTTGTTACAATCTATACAAAACAACTGGATTGATGTTGGCAATATCTTGCAGGAAAAGCAGCAACTGTATAGAATTAGTGGCATAAACCTAAACATTATGTCCGCGACTATAAAACTTTTAAAACACTTCGAAGCAACGTCGAAAGAACTTGAAGCAGAGAGATATCCAACTATACATTTGACAATAGTTCATATTTACTATTTAAAACGAATATGCGAAATAAACAATGACGACTTAGAGTGCATAAGAGCTTTGAAACAAAGCCTTGGGATGTTGTTAAACGATGTGGTCATGAATAACATAAGCATTTTTCACAAAGTTGCACTGTTCTTGTTTCCACCAACTAACAAACTTTCGCAGTTTACTAATGTTGAAAAAGCCGATATAAAGGAGCACTGTAAAAACATGATGGAATGTTTTATAGGTGAATCCAACTCTAATCAAAATGGAAGTTCCCAGTCAGAATCCTTAACAAATGAAAAGGAGCTTCTTTTTTCAGGGTTTCTCCAGCCTTTGAATTCATCAAATTCCACTGACAGAGTACAAAACGAATTGATGTTGTACGAAAATGTGAATGAAATTATGCACAACAATTTTGATGTTCTTCAGTGGTGGGAATTCAATAAATTAAAATATCCGCTACTTTATAAGTTAAGCTGTAAAATATTGGCAACTCCTTCAAGTAGCGCCTCATCCGAAAGAATATTTTCTTTCTGAAAAACGTTGCCTTATTGGTTCCAACCCTGTTTTGGTAGGAAAGATAATGTTTTTACATTCAAATATGAACTAATATTTAAACTGTTTTTCTTTCGTTTTTTAAATATTTATTTAACTTATTTATGAATTGAATATTTATTTGGTTTTGTTTTATGTTATATGCTTTTTTGTTTTTATTGCAAAAAAATAATAAAAAAGTTTGAAAAAGTAAAAATAATGTTTTTTCTTCATAACATTTATCTGATTAACTCGAGTAACTCGAATATTATTGTATAATTCGACTGCGCCCTAAACACTCAGTGTATATAACGAATGAAATCAAACTCTGCACAACTTCGCACACGCACTTGTCTCATTCATACCGAAGATAGCATATTCAATGAATACCGAGTTGTAACGAGTGCGAATCGTGGTTTGTGTGAATGCTACAAGTTGAACGAGGTCGATGATTTCACACTCTAAGCAATTCAAGTCTCTTTTGCACTCACTCATTGCTTCTCATTGCAAGAGAATTGAATGAATATGTGCCGTTACTTTTAGTGAGCGTCTCATGGGTGGCTTTTTTTGCATTCATGCAGACGTTTAGTTCTCTCCTTTTCTATCAGCGTTCGGTTGAACCTTTCTGCCACCCCGTTCTGTTGAGGAGAGTAGGCAATTGATTCCTCTAATTGAATACCCATCATTTTGTACCAATTCTTCTGTTCATTTGATCCATATTCGCGACCTTGATCCACGGTTAATTTCGAACTTGATATTCCAAATTTTGCACATGCCTTGGCTCCATACTCACTTTTTATAAACACATGACTTCCTTTCGATAGTATAAATTACAGAGAAATGAGTATAGTCATCAATAAACGAAACAAAATACCTCGAACCATCCCAAGCCACAGGGTCGGAGTGAATTCTCTCCATAGGTCTAGAAGACTATTCACGAGTTTTGTTGAAAGGGTCACGGCAATGTTTCCCCTCAATGCAAATGTCACAGAATTCTGCCTTCTCCGGTTTTACGTCCAACCCTAATACCATTTTTTATTGACTAATTCATTAAACGAGGATGTACCAATGTGAGCATATCGTTTGTGTCATAGCTCATTCTTTTCAACATTCGATAAATTTGCCACAGTTTGATTAATGCTAAAACTGACCTCGTATATACTTCCCCGTAGGTATGCCGTTGCTATTTGTTCATTACCAATCATTATGTAGGCTCTGTCTTTAGAAAATCGTACTTCAATACCGGCTGACGTCATCTTTTTCACCGACGTCATCTAATTCTGGCACGTATAGCACATCTTTCAGTATAGTTTCAAAATTTTTGTCGCTACGACCTTTTATAACTCCTTTTTGGTTTGCAATCAGGGATTGGATATCTTTAGCAATTCTTATTTCGACAAGGGTCGCCAGTTTAGCCATAGATTCGAAATACCAGTTCTCATTCACCAAATGATCGCTTGCACCAGAATCCAATTTAAATTTAACGTATGACTTACCGATAGATGAATGGCCTGTGTCTGCCATTAAACAAACAGATTTTACATTGTTTTCTTTCGTTGACTTATTACCTTTTGCTGCACTTCTAGCCAGGGATGCCAACTTTTTCTGAAGCAAAAGCGTAATGAAAAATTTAAAAAGCGTAAAAAAGCACTACATTTTTTTTAATTAGAAAACTTTTTGTTTTGGATAAAAATTGCTTTTTCAAGGCACTTTGGTATAACAGTAAACAAAAATTGATAGTCCAAACAAAAAAATATATATAGTATACATATGTATAACATATAGTATATACATATATACATATCAAGTCAAGTTGGCTTAATTAATAATTAAATGTCCATACGAATTTTTTGGCTCAAGGTGGATTTTTTGCACATTTTCTATATTTATACCCTCAATTTAGTGTGACGAGGGTATATATCATTTGCTACGGAAAAAAGTGTAACACATCGAAGGTGTGACCTAAGTATGTTCGGAGGAAATCCGTTTTGAGTCATTTTAAGTCAAATGAGCAATGTCCGTCCGTCTGTCTGTCTGCTGGCTGGTGCGCACGATAACTCTCGAAAGGAGTACCCGATTGACTTCAAATTTGGTACGTGGTAATATTTTTTTCCATCTCCGGCTAAGTTCGAAGATGGGCCATATTGGTCCACTCCTTCCAGTACCTCCCCCACTAAGGGTTAAAATGTTGTGAACAATTATTTCTTTAATAACTGCTATACTACTTATTCGAATCTTTTGAAATTCCGCACATAGTATTAGCTTATTAGTCGCTATCAACTCGTGAAAAATGGGCGAAGTTGCCACGTCCCTTTTGGTACCTCCCACACAAATGCACCGTTTTGCACCAAAAGTTAACAGCTTATAACATTAATAACAGTGTATAAAAATACTTGAAATTTTGTACAGTATTATGCTTTTATATTGCCTACAGTCCAGAGAAAAAACGGGGGTTGTTGCCACGCCCCTTTTGGTACCTCCCACACAAAGCTACCTTTTTGCACAAAAAGTTAATAGCTTATAACATTAAAACCAGTGTATAATAATACTTGAAATTTTGTACAGTGTAATGTTTTTATAGTGTCTATAGCCCTGTGAAAAATGGGCGTTATCGCCACGCCCCTTTTTGTACCTTCCACACAAAATGCCCAAATCATACCACAATTTAATATCTCATAACGTTTATGCCAGTGCACATAAATGCATATAATTCGGCACAGTGCAATGAATTTAAAGTATCTAATGTTCCGCGAAAAATAGGTGTATTTGATTAACCCTTCTGATACCTCCCACACAAATTGACAGAATAATTCGAGTAATATTCAATATTACATTACTCACAAAGTGAGGGTATACCTTAGTCGGTTTACCCGACTGAAACTTTCTTACTTGTTTTTTTTGGTATACCGTACGGAATATCTCTTTTGTGTCTGAAGCAAATTATATATTGAATACGAGAAAAAATGCCGGACAAATCTATCCGAAAAAAGTGCATCCAGTGCCTTAAAATTCTTTTGTTGGGCGCAGCCATTTGGTGAAATTAGGATCTTCCTCACTATATTTTTGTGGATAGCGTTCCAGCTGTAAAAAAAACGAAATTTTTTAGAAATAATTCAGTGAAATTTTAACAATTTCACTGAACTATTTGGTTAAGTTTGACTCTTCTTTTTGTATGATATTGAAAATACCGATTGTTTTTATTGGTTGTACATAATTCTTAATTCCAACGACATTTAAAACGCAGAGTGAAATGAGGGAGACAAAAGTAAGTGCATAGAAATAAAATGTTGCCATGCAATAACAAAATGGAACAATTTCATTATATTGCTAGTTTCGATCTGACAAATGTACTAAAAGCGTCAAAAGCACTAACAAAAAATATGAAAAGCGTACTCGTTTGGCACTAACTGAATACTTTTCGCGTACTGGGTGGTCTGAAAAGCACTAAATCTAGTGCGAAAAGCACTAAGTTGGCATCCCTGCTTCTAGCTTCACCTTGGCGACACTCATTCGCCTTATTTCCAATTTGTTGCATTTATAACATCGTCCTTGGAATTTCCGTTTGAAGTTCTTTCGTCCTGCGAATGCAGTCTTTGCTGGCGTTTCGTCATCTTCCAAACGATGTGCCATTTTTGTTTCATCCAACAGCAGTCGCTCCTTTACCATATTGTAGGATAATTGAGCCTCATCCAAATTTTGTAGAGCTGTTATTAATGGATCAAACTTCTCAGGCAAGGTCATGAACAACTGTGTGAGGACATCACTATCTCCAACCGATGCACCGGCCATCTTGAGATTTCTGATCAGATTTTAAAATTTCATTATATGTTCTGCTACGGATTCCCCTTCTTTTAGGCGTAAATTCATGATTTGTTTCCTTGCCAAGACCTGCTTTATAATTGACTTCTTCGCGAATACATTCTCCAGACTTTCCCACATTTCTTTGGCTGTTGTCTTTTCACGTATGTATCCCAGGCACTCATTGCTCACAAACGACACCAATTTGTCTCTTGCTTTTCGATCCTTCTTTAACAAATCACTCTTATCGGCAGGTTGAATAGAACCTAAATTTCTAAATATTATATAATTCTGAGCAAATAAATTTTATTTGAAAATCAATAAAATATATTTGGAACGCATGTATTAATATATTACAACAAAATATATTTGCAAACTAAATTTCTCAAATAAAATATGTATTTAACTACAAATAAAAATATTGTTTAGGAATTTATCCAAATATATTTTATTTAAAAACAATTTTCAAAATTTTTGCTGACTTTTTGGAATTTTAGTTTAAATTTTTCCTTAGTTCCGAATTGTCCCTCCCAGTTACAATACCATATTCAGCATTAACTAAGTCATCATTCCTCCAAGTAATTAATTTTGACCTAAGATTATACGATTTCGATTATTATTATTTATTATTTTTACGAACATTAAAATTTTTTAAAAAATAACTTTGAATTAGTAAAAATTAGCACAATTAACGTGTTTTGAAAAAGTGGGAATTGCTTAAATTTAGGCGGGACCAGAATGCAAAAAGCAGGATGGATGGTCACTTTACATATGAGTATAGCAGCCATTCTACTTGTTTAGTATAGCGCAGAAGGTGGATTTCTGCAGAGCCGTTCACCAGACGACTACTTCCATATACAACCAATAAACTATACGCCGATTCAGACACCAGCGTTTTCCTATTGCCCTTTTACTAATTTTAGTCCAAAGGTAACTATCTATTAATCTCTCCAGGGGTTTAAGGAGAAATGACGATAGACTAATTGGCCGGAAATACTTAGCTCCTGCATGGGTCGGTTTTCCTGCTTTTGGGATGAAAACAACCTAGGTTTCACTACATTTTCTTGGTATGTAGGCCTGATTTATACAACATATGGGCAAATCCTGGGTTGTATTCGTGCGCATTTTGTTTTACTAATATTCATCCTGTTGGCCTTCAGCAACAGAGTTCTTTGAAATGACATTTAAATATTTACCTAAATATTATTGATGAATGCGATATTTGCGGCGAAAGTTCCGTTGTGGACGTTACTAAAAATGGAAGTAGGTTTTCAGGTTAACGTGAATTTGCATATTTTTTAGCTAAGTTTGCATAGTAATCAGAAAAATTTAAATACATTAAATAAAGGGCTCTCATTAGAATAAAACACTTCATGGTTGATTCAAAAACTAGAAATTCGACTATGCGGACGTATATAATACATTAAAACGACAATATTCCGCAGAATCCTTTATGTAATGTTATATTTTATAGAACCTGCTGAACGTGTCATTGCAAAGGCGAGATCATTAGAATGGACGGCAAAATAATGATTTTATTACATACATGCCATTTTTAATTTTTTGGTATACAGTTTTTCGGATTTACCCACATGTAGATCTTTCTGAGCCAAATAGCAATTGTATCAGCCACTGTCAATAGCTCCGTCTTGGCAATTTAAAGCTTTCTATAGCCCAAATAATTCTATATTCGGTTACAATCTCGCTGTCGACCTCTGATGACTACACCTCAAAGAAATCCTTAACTGAATGGGAGTAGTCCAAGAACTATCATCTTTCTTGATGTATCAAAGGTACATGGTGTCGAGTCTAACATTTTCCGTAACCTTGAGCCTTCGTATGAGCTTTCTACGCCACTACAGAAATAGATCCAGGATTTATTTTGAACCTTCCTCAACTCTTTTTTTATACTCCTACCAGTGATTTCAAAGCATAGGGTACGTCTCAACCAAACATGGGAGTTTGCTAACTCAAGGCGGGGTTTCACATATTGTACCCATTTTTTTTATTAAAAATCAATGGTTGGCATTTTAAATGCAACCAATTAAATGCAAACCAATCCATAAAAACGAATTTCAGACGCAATGTTGAAAAAGAGCGTTTGTTTGTCGCTGTAGTCACAGGTAACACCGCCATCACTGTCAATATTTTGTAAACGTTTGAAAATGCATCTATATTACATATATCAAGAGCATCCAAGGAATTTCTGACATTCTCCGCTTCAATTCTTCTTCTCCAAAGTTTCACTTCGCTAATCCACACTTCAAAAGAACTATCAGGCAAAATTGATAAATATTTTTCAAATAGTTGATTAAATTTTTTTTCGTTTATTGCCATTTTATATGGGAATAGACATTGGAAATTTTACAAAATTCCACGGTGTTTCAAAAAGCGTTCATCTAGATGATCCTAGGTTTCTTGATTTGAATGTCTTATTCTCCACAAAATATTGTAATAGACAAAAAAATCGCTCCAAAATGGTGAGTACACATTTTGCGCATGTCCATCAATTCCTTTTTCGTATTTCTACCAGATTGGACGGCTTCAGCTAAAACTCAAAAAATCTTCGCAAATTTTATTTCGCCCATCGTTTTCGTTAAAGTACCGGATACACATTGAAACTTGCTCAACCCCTGAAATGTCAGCTAATTCGTCCGCCATGACGGTTAAAGCTTTGGAATTATTGATTTTTTAATAAGTTATCGGTGTATAAGATTGTGACAAATACTTATAATTTCATTTTCAACACGATTGCTTGTATACATTGCGTTTCGTGATGAATTTGTCAATTGACTATTCAAATTTGAATCCGTTATCGCCCGATACCTTAGCAAAGCTCTAAAATTGCCATCATTTTGAATAGTTTCATTTGAATCGATTCTGCCTGTATCACAACTTCTTCTTAGTGCTAATCCTTTTCGACCACAAAGGACTACTGTTTTAACTATTGCTTCCAAATGCTTTCTATTTTCGTTTACGACCTGCTTTTCCTGAATTTGTAATTGTTTATCGATGGACGCTGTGGCTTGCTTTTCTAAATTAGATCTCATTTCAGCTTTCAATACACTGTTTCTATGGTATTCGAGTGATGAGTGGTGGCGAAATACGTCTAGTGCTTTTTTCCAATTATAAAATGGTCTTGATACCAAGTTTCCTAGCTTTTGGTTATGCACTGCTGTATCCCTAGGTGCAAATAATACACATGTTTTAAAGAAAGCACCCACTTGATTCGCAGAGTACGCCAATCATTTATATTTAAGTAACCAAGAAAGTTGTAATTTTAAACTTCTTTGCCCAGACACTGAAAAACTATAATTATCTGGAGGAATCCAGATTTTTTCATGAAGATCTTCTATATGGTCGATACTCTCTGAAGCTGACTTGTTCGCGAATAAAACTATATCATATGGTGAGACATAATTTGGGTTCCTGGGAGCTGTAGAGTTTGATGTAGTTAGCTTTTCTATATGGCCATCATTCGTTTCGACGGGCAAATTACATCTCTGTGGTTCCTGAATCATGATAAATATTCAGAAGAATTCATTGTAGATATGGTAATAACACTATGCAACAAAATTTTTTTTTTATTTTTGTATAGATTGTGGCATACTGTTATATAAAATCTAAAGTCAAAAAATTTTTTAAGGATAAATTTTTTTTTAGAAAAAAATTTATTAAAAATTCTATTATCGTCGAAGGTACCCTTAGTATTTGCACTATAATTTTTGGAGTATATGCCCCATCAGGTCGACTTATACGTTAAATTGAAGCTATTCATGTGGGCTAGCAATGTTGGGTATATCTTTTTCACTTAGAAACAGTGGTTTAGTAACAGTCATTAAACAAATTGGAAAAAGTAGATTTTATTTTTAAAATAGAAAAAAAAAAATCAAAAAAAAAATTTTATGTTATTTTTTAAAAGTTTGCATCCTAGCGAAGAAAATAATGCATATTTGAATGGATAAATGTATAAATTATAGCCCTTTTGGTAGAGATAACAGAATTTCAAAAAAATCTTTTGTTTAATTTCTGTTTAAATAGCGATTTTATTTATTACTTTTATTTATATTATGTACATTTGAGTTTATTTATATGAACAAGTTTCATTAGAAGTAATTGTGAGTTATTTTTTGACGTTTGTAGATTTCGGAATCGGTTTCTCTAATGAGGAACCAAATATAACCTCCCATCATTCTTTCATCCCAGTGACCTTGGTAACGCCGCTCGATGGACTTCATGTCTTGGTGAAACCTTTCCCCATGTTTGTTGCTTATGTCGCCTAGATTCTCGGGGAAAAAGTATAAATGAGAATGCAAGAAATGAATTTTGAGGGACATATTTACACCTGGTGGAATACATAAAGCGAAAAATAAGTTGGAAGAATACATACATATGTGTTATTTAAAAAAATATATTTCTAACCAATTTTTTCATAATTTTTTAACAAATCATTAATCATTATTTCATATTGCGGGCCTTTATTGGATCCAAGGAAATTTGAAATTACAAGCTTAAACGACGTCCATGCTGCAATTTCATCCGACGTCAAATATGATTCGAAATTCACATCTTTCATCAGTTTCCTTATTTTAGGCTCATCAAAAACGCCTTCTTCGATTTTTTGAAAAGAAAGACTTTTAAATAAACTTTGTAAATATGAGAGTGAATTGTAAAAGCCTTAATTGCCTTAAGGCTTTTACAAAATTGTTAAAGAGCACCAGCTTAATATGCAGTGGTGGCAAAATATCGGCTATCCCAGAGGCATAACATACCAACTACTTTTAAATCGCAACATATTTTCCAGTCATGTTCATATTGTATGTATTTTATCAAATTAGCCATTGTTTCGTATGATTCCTTAGTGTTGACAGCATGAGCAATGGGAATCGACGGTTTCTGATTTCCGTTGTGTAAAAGTACTGCTTTAAACTTTCTTTACTGCTGTCAACAAGTAACCGCCATTCCTTTGAATTGTATGTTCGATTAAGTTCATCGAACAATCCGGGAATGTCCTTGCAAAAGCATGTGTTATCCACAGTTGTATAAAATTGTTTGTAAGGTATATCACGGACTCTATAATATGATATGTTAACATCTGGGGCCAAAATATTGTACTGTTTCATACCAGATGCAAGTAGTTCTGCCTTATATTTGGTCAGTTCCAAATCTCTCACTAGATCAATGATCTGAAACTGAGTTAAAAGCGATGACTCCTGACTCAAACTTGAATCGCCCAGAGTTGAGTACTCAGTTGAACTTGATGATGTTTCTGTTATTAGGCTGTTAGCTATACTTGGACACTCCCTACTCCAATCTATTAACTTAGACAAAAATAGCAGTCCGTATCGTGAATGAATGGACTGAATGATTTGGAGACAACAAAACGGTTCGTTCATATTTTTAACTCGTATACCAAAATATTGCACATACATATATTTCTTCTATTATTTTACTAAACGCACGTCGATTTTTTTTAATAACATATTTTCGACAGATGTAGTAGAAATTGTCGGGATCTTTTACACATTGAAAAGTTCTTTGCCGTTTACTCATACTTCGAAATGTAACTTTATAATATTTTTCAGAAAATCGACTTATCTCTTTAAGGCGCTGAATTACACTAATTTATAAATAAGAAATTTCATTGATAAATTCCGGGTTTAAGGTACATAAGTTGCGGTACCTGTAGCTGACATATAGTTTGCTTCGAACGTAGAAACCCAATATTTTCAAGACTGCCGCGTACTGCTTTGTATTGCGTACATATAACTTTACTATCTGTATATACAACTGGGATGTCCATGCCCCAAGGCGTAACTGAATGGAAAACTCATAAATAGAAACCACAAATATTGTTGAATGACCCTCTATCTGAGCGGATCTCATCCAATATAGCTCTCACATTGCATATCATGTTTTATGGAGGGTTACGAACGGCAAGAAAACATCGTCCTCTCTATATTTTTATAATGTCTGACATCAATCCTCATAAAATGAAAGTGCAATGTCTCTTATATGTCTCTCTCACATATGGCGAATTCTATATACGCAGAAACATCATTTAAACATGAAAAAATATGAAAATTTTTTTTTTTAATTTCCCTAACATTTACAAAATGACTCATAACTTTTACATCTATCCAGGGACGTATCCAGGATTTTGGTTCGGGGGGGCCAACCTTTTTTTCATAACAAAGATAAACAATTAAAAAAAATGCGTTTATTGTGTAGGTAATGGAAGTTAAGTTCCTTAGATTTTTATTCGAATTTTATTCCTAAATATAAATGTGTACTTTAGTACGAGATCAGTAAAACTTTTTATAATAAAATACGTAAGAGTTAAAAATGTAATCTTCGATTTTTTGAAAGAAATATATCAATTATTTCATCGATTTTGACTTCATCTTTGTATATAGACATCAAAGCCAGATAAGATAGCCTTTCTCCTTCCATTCTGTTCCGGAGATAAGTTTTTATTCTTCTTAACGTCGAGAAACTTCGCTCAGCAGATGCCGTTGTCGCAGGTATTGTGGCCAGTATCTGCAAAAGGGTAAAAACGCTTGGGAACATGTCCTCATCACAAACTGAAATAGCATCTAATGTATTTGATGGCTTATCATTCTTCTGCTTCATTCTTAAATCGTTTTTGTAAAAAAGTGTGACTTCTTCGAAATCTCCCTTTATTAGATATACAACTCGTATCGGAACGATATTAAACAGACTTGTAATTATAGCTTCATGTTCGGAAAATCTATTATTTAAATGTGATATTACTTCGTCCAGATATGGTTTGAACAATGTTGTCCTAAAATCTGAACCAGGAATATTAGCCCTATACTTTTGAGTGCCAACTCTTCAAGGTAAAACTTCTTGCAAGTTGTATGGATTCTTCAAACAGTTTATCAAACTCCGCATCTGAATTTCTACGCATGTCACTTAATTTAGTCGTTGCCAATTTTATGATTTCGTAAGCCTTTATTATATCTAGGTTAATCGTTTGCAAATACCGTGATAAGTTCTGCATAATGGCCAATATAAATATTACCACACCCAATATAAAGTCAAATTTACATACACGGTTGTGCAAACTCATTCCATCACTGCAACCTACATGTTAAAAAGGTAGATTGATAAGAAATCATAAATGTAATTTTAACTTAATTTTCGCCATATCTGGTTATCATAAATTTAAAGCCAACCAATAATTACACCGGTCGACAAAAATAAAATTTTTTCTTGGGTTTCTGTTTTAATGCATTGATTCTGATTCTAGACGTCAAAAAACGTCAAAATCTCCAATCTTAGCTTTTAAAGTTTGTTTTTGTAAATTCATCGATAAGAAAGTTTTAAAGTTAAAACCTTACTAAATTAGCTATAACTTTTTAAATTATGCATCGATTTTCTTCGGAATGGGCTCGTTTAATTCATGACCGAACAGACTTTACGATAAAATATAACAATTGTTCATTTTTAGATTGTTTTATGGGAGTTTTATCTTAATGTTTGTTTGTTTACAAATATTTTTGATTTTGCTCAACAAATATATTTTCATGTCATTTATTAAAAATATGTTGTAAAGGCAAATTCAACAAATATAATGTCATTTTAACAACCAAATTTGTTATTAATGGATTTTATACAATTGTATGCAATTATTGATTTAAACAATATTATATACCGAAATTTATTTATTATACCCTACACCACACTGTGGTACAGGGTATTATAAGTTTGTTTCACGGCAGATGTTTGTAACACCTGAAAATAACACAGCTAGACCCACCTTAAAGTATACCGATCGACTCAGAATCACTAGCTGAGTCGATTTAACGATGTCCGTCCGTCCGTCTGTCCATGTAAAGTTGTTCGTCGACTACAGGTCGCAATTTCACTCCGATCTGAAATTTTGCAGTTTAGAGTATTTCGCGGCTGTTAAGATCGCTATTGAATTTGGTTGAAATCGGTTCAGATTTAGATATAGCTCCCATATATATGTTTCGTCCGATTTGGCCATTTAATCCTATAAAAGCTGTATTTTACATCCAATCGTTTTGAAATTTAGAATGGTAGAGTTTCTTGATCCATGAACCAACATTTCCGAATTTGAAGAAAATCGGTTAAGAGTTAGCTATAGCTCCCATATATATGTTTCTTCCGATTTTGCTCTTTAGTCCTGAAGAAGCTGTATTTTACATCCAATCATTTTGAAATTAAGAATGGTAGAGTTTCTTGATCCATGAACCAACACTACCGAATTTGAAGAAAATCGGTTAAGATTTAGCTATAGCTCGTCCGATTTTGCTCTTTAGTCCTGAAGAAGCTGTATTTTACATCCAATCATTTTGAAATTTAGAATGGTAGAGTTTATTGATCCATGAACCAACACTACCATATATATGTTTCATCCGATTTGTCTCTTTAGATCCAATCGTTTTTATACCCTACACCACACTGTGGTACAGGGTATTATTTAAGTATAAAATGTCCCAAAAGTAAATTTATGTAAACAATTTATACTTTAATTACAAAATTTATATATCAGAGTTATTATTACGAGAGTGGTGTAGGGTATTATATAGTCGGCGCCGCCCGACTTTAGCCTTTCCTTGCTGGTATTTTAGTATATTTTTATAGTGGAATAAGAGTATGTTTATCATATGTATGTACTTATTTAAAATCGTGCTGACATCTTCTTCATTTACACTTAGGCGCGGTGGGAACAGAGCGCGCAGATTCCACAATAAATCCAATAACATTGACTCTAAAGACGAACGTAAAAAAATACAAAACATTATGTTAATAATCGATATTATTTGATGCAATAATACCTTACCTTCGTTCGAATCTAATTTATTTCGTTTTATACTTAGATATATCATCTATCAGCCCGTGATAGATGATATAATTCCTGGCCCAATCAAGCTTAGAATAAAGGATGTTGAAAAATCTGTCAAAGAACTAAAATTAAAGAAATCGCCCGGAGGAGATGGTATAAGAGCGAAAATGATTAAAGAACTTCCCTTTTCAGCCTTGAAAATTGTGTTATTTTTATTCAATGCAATTCTCCGTGTAGGTTACTTCCCCCTATCTTGGAAGAAGTCTGAAATCGTGATGATACCGAAACCAGGCAAAGATCCAACTCAAGTCAAATCCTATCGCCCTATAAGCTTACTATCGATACTTTCAAAAATGTTTGAGTCCATTCTCATGAAGAAAATCACACCTCATATAATTTCTCACAATATTATACCTGACCATCAATTTGGTTTTAGAAAAAGTCATAATACTATAGAACAGGTACACCGTATCGCTTTTGAGAATAAAGAATGTTCGGCGTTATTCATAGATATTTCCCAAGCATTTGACAAAGTTTGGCACGAAGGACTTTTGTACAAAATATGCGACCTTCTGCCAATCAACACGCATAAACTGTTCAGGAGTTATTTGACTAACCGGTCTTTTCAAGTTAAATCAAATGGCATTTTTTCTAGCCCTAAGAAAATAAATGCCCGTTTCCCTCAGGGGAGCATTCTTGGCCCTATACTGTACGTTATTTTTACGGCAGATATGCCCATAACCAACATTACGCACACGTCTACTTTTGCGGACGGTACTGCTTTCGTCAGTACTCACAAAAACTCTTCAGTTGCGTCCGATCAACTGAGTCTCATGTCCGAATCCTAGAAGATTTGTCAAAAAATGGAGAATAATGGTGAATGCCTCAAAGTGTACTCATGTTACTTTTACCCTGCGAAGGGATGCAAGTCCTCCAATTTCTATCTTCAATTCACAGATTCCCCACAAGGATCATGTAAAATACATTGGAATCCACTTAGATCGGCGTTTGACGTGGTCGCGCCACATCGACTCTAAAGTAACTCAAAACTAATCAACTTCAGTGGCTTATCAGCCAAAGATCTGCCCTAGATCCAGAGTATAAAGTTCTTTTATACAAAACGGTTGTTCACGTACGCAGCATTGTCTCAACTTCCCGAGCCAGATCAATACCGGTTGCGTATTGACATCACTGGAATCTCCTCTACACCTCTCTTCGGAGACCTAATTCGCTTAGTACGGATGTGTAGAGTGCGGATTGCCTATGGGTGGTGCTTGTTGTGTGGCTGCCTTGCTCATCTTCGAGTCTTTCTCTCTCTCTCTATTCGCAAAATCTATGGTAGTCGAACACTTGTAACGAGCCTCTGCGTTCTCCACTTGTCGTTTCGCTCTACGCTCGCGCACACAGGCCTTGTCGCCAACCTCATACACGGTAATAAATCCTTGATTATTTGAAAATACACCAAATAAAGATCCCCCACTATTTATATTTAAAACTAAAATTCGTTTGTTTTTATTTATTTATTTCTTTACAACACGCACCCCCTTTTTGCACCCCTACACCAACGTTTTGGCCGTATCGAGCCGGATTGGAATTAGCATCGTTAATCGTGTGTTTTTTTTTGTTTTGAAGGGATTCGTCGGCATACGGACATCACACACCCCCCATTCCTATCATCGCTAAACCAACACATCGCAATAACTTCATGATCATCCTAATCATCGTCATCTTCATTATCAGGTACGTAAACTCAGTTAAAAAGTGAGCACCGCGTTTTCGTTTTTGTTTTTCGATAACAAGAACAAGTACAAGAAAATAATATAAATTGTTTTTCTGTGATACTGGTCGTTTTCGAAACACCCTACCGAGCGTGTCGTTTAAAATACAGTCCACTATCGTTCTAATTTATCGCCGCTTCCAATTTATCGGTGTTCGTATAGTGTTAAAAATAAAGATAATTAATTTTCGTTGCAAATCAATCGATTTATTCGTCGGAATTCGATTGGATATTGGCAAATTGTTTCTAACGATCCTATACACTGTGTATATTGTCCTTTTATTCAGAGGTGTTGCTTTGGTATTTTTGTTTTTTCATTTTTTCTCTTCGTTCAATCGCCACTGCTTTGGTTGAGATTACAGCAACAACGTCGTTGCAGTCCGCAGTTTGTAATCATCTAAGCACCAATTTGAAGCATCGGTCAATAACCGAAGTATGTAAGTCCGAATTTACACTAGGCAAGTTTTTTCAGCAGCTTATCATCAAATTCTCTTTTGAAATTGCACGAATAACTCAAAACGTTCAGGGAGAGTTTTTTCCTCCCTCTTGCAGACTGCCTCTCTCTCCTACAAAACGCCGATAATCTGCTGAACATTCAGCCAATGTAAATAGGGACTAAGAACGCCACCAATTGCATTTCGTTTATTTGTTTACCAGCGATCATATACATACACGTTCTCCCTCCATTCGCTCCTTCTTTTACTGCTGTTGTGAGTATTATTGAACAGCTGACGTGATTCCTACCGTATGGTTCTGATTGTGAGTATTCTTAAGCAGCTGACTAAAGGCCCAGTTAGGCAAACTTAACCGTAACGCCCCCGTAGCGTAACGAATCAGCTGATTCGATCTGTCATATGGAAATCAGTGTAAGCGATTAGCCAACGGAAACGAAACGTAAACGGACGGCTGAATCTGTTGAAATCAGAATTGGACGTTCCGTTTACGTACAATTTGACAACAGCTGATACTACATGTTGTTTACAATTACAATTGTATGTTCACCGAGAAAAGTAAAGAAAATATTTTATTAATTATTTGTTGTTTAAAAGTGCAAATAAACATGAAAGACGAATATTTGATTTCATTGGTGCAGTCGCACGAGTATTTATACAATAAATATAATCCAGCATATAGGATATCTGAAAAAAGCGAGAAGCTTGGAGGCAAATTGGCAAGGAGCTGCGCGTCACAGGTGAGTTTTATGAAGATCGCGGCTGACTCCATTAAAAATTAAATTTATAATCTGCATCAGGATTCTTTTGGCGACAGTACGAGACAATCATTGCGCCAATCTTCTTCATTGTGGGTTAATTTGACTGCAATATAAGCGTCTCTACAAACGTGGACTTATTTATATGTAGATAGAGATTGGATTGGATTTGGCTGAGTCCCTCTTCAATGGAAATAGACATAAGTAAAAGTATTAATAAAACACAGAATATTTAAGATATAGAGTTCAAATTTATTCCAGGTGTAGTGCAAATGTTACATTTTAAGAATGAAATTCAATTTCGGTCATATGACCACTACGAGCCCGTCAACAGCGATATATTCTTTGGACCCAATTTCCCACCACTCTTGGACACTTTTCGACCGGAACGTTGGCAATTTCGCGTTGGATGTTGTCTCTGAGCTCGTCTAAAGTTGTTGACTTAGACCAGGGATATTCCTCAGGGGAAACGCCGCATGGTCAATAAAAAAATGAGGAAAGGCTTCAGAGGATGCTGACGATAATGGTTTACTAGGAGGTACAGGTACTGTACCTAAAATAACTTATTGTCCAAATGGAGAGTACTGAAATATAGCTGTATTTAAGTTAAATTAAGAAATGGAAATTGTTTGTATTAAAATAGATTATAATTAAATAGAAGTTTAATGGACATACCCCCATCGTGTTGGCTGCCATAACTTCCAACATTAACTGATATGAATGTATAGTTAGCATCGCAGATTCCCACACAATTCGGCATATCCCACATTCGTTGAAAATCATTGGCAATGTGTTTGTACTGCTGTGTAGTTGGTTCACTTAATTAAATCGGCGAAAGCAAGCGCCACAAAACTTCACTGTATTCTAAAACAATTTTTCGAATTGTTGTTTTCCCCAGCTCGTGACTCCATGCAATCGATTGTATGGAACAACCGTGACCCAAATATCTACAATTTTAAAGAATAGAATGTTAAGATTACCCAAATTGGAATCATAGGATAAAGCAATATTTGACATACAGTGGTGTTATTGCTAGTCTCTCTGCCGGTCTAATCCGTTGCTTTGGCGTAGTTAACTCAGTCATTGTTTATAGGACATCCACCCCATCTTCTTATCCGACGATATTTTCTTGATTTACTTTAATTGTAAATTCTGCACAGATTTAAAAAGCACAAATTTATAAACAATCTTTTTAACTTCATTTTTAATAAACCTAAACAAAAATAAATCGCGGCTTTTTTGTTTACTTATGTGTTGTTGTTGTCAGAACATATGACTCGTTATCTCAACGTTGGCAAATCGCTCAAACGGGCAACGTTACGGCAACGGTAAAGATAAATTACGGTTACGTATGCCTAACCCGGCCTTAATATTGTGATTGTCATTGTGAATAGTTTGGATCGGCTGACTGTGTACTGTGGCTCACGGGTAAAGATCGCGAAAAAAACAAAATTATTATTTTTGAAGTTTTTTAATTTCGGTGATAATTGTTGTTTGTTGTACTACTAGTTAGTACATTATTCGGCACTATTTGACTCCGTGCACCCTACAGCCCGTTTTGCTGACACATACACGTAAAAGAACATTATATTTATTTTTTTGATTGGAAAAAAATATATTTGAAATTTTGTTTGCTATTTGAACGTGTTGTTTTTGCATTTTAATTTTCTAAGTCGCGATTCGGCAGTAGTCAACTCGGTCAACTCGTCACACACAAGTTTTTGACTTTCTCGGAAATTTTTGATTGTGCTCAAATTTACTTTTGTTGTTTGCTATTTCGTGTGTTATTCTGAAATTGGTTTAACATTTCTTGGGAATTTTAATTAGTTAACTTTTTACTTATCTTCTTTAAAATGCCGCTTACCCCCCTTGATTTTTTCATCAGCGCTTCGGAGGCTGTACTGAAATTTGATTCGTCTTTCCGTATTCTGAAGGAAGAAGACCTCGATGTTTATGATCTTGAGGTTCGTAGTACAGAGTTAGATAATATGTGGTCTACAACTCGAGAAATGTTTCAGAAATGTCTGGACTATCATCTCCTGACGCGGGGAAAGATGATATGGACTTGGCGAACACCAAGTACGACGTGTCTTATCAGACGTACATACAATGCCTCGCCGCTATAAAGAGAAAGTTGTCGAGGTTCAAACGCGCTCGTAGAACATCCCTGAGTTCGACTATGAGTGGTTCAGTGGTTTCATTGGCACAACAACCTTTCGGGGATACGCGCAATACTGACCAGTTAAACAATATGAGTACCTCCACCCACACGTCTCGTGAAATCGGTACTCAAGCCGATACTTCGAACAATTTAGATCTAAGAAATAGTGCTAGGCACGCGGGCATAATTCAGCCAATTAGTGACGTCATGCACAATATTTCGATCCCACCTTGTGACACTGACGTTTTTGAGGGCAATTTTCTTTCTTGGCCCACATTTCGGGACTTATTTACGGCGGTTTATGCGAATAACTCTCGTCTCAGCGATATCGAAAGGCTTTGTCATTTGCCTCGGAAAACGTGCGGTGAGGCCAGAGAAATTTCCCCTCACACATCGAAGCTTCGATCTAGCTTGGATAGCTTTGAAGGATACGTATGATAACAAGCGTATCCTGGTGAATAATCACCTCAAGCTTCTATTTGACCTTCCGATATTAGAAAGTAAGACAAGTTCTGGCTTGAAGACTTTGCAGCGTGGTATCAACGGTTGTCTATCGGCAATGGCCGTATATGACATTGTCACGGTCCACTGGGACCCTATATTAGTATTTCTTTGTATCCAGAGATTGCCAAGTCGTTATCCTCCTGGGAGGCATTAGATTCTTTTCTTACGGAAAGAATTCAAACTCTGGCGTGTCTTCGCGACATCAAAGGCATCGATTCATCAAAAGTCCCCAAGTCTCGAAAAATCAGTACGGATTTTACAAATACGGCGGCTCTAGGAAATTCGAAATCTTCCTACAAAAAATGTTGTAGTTTTTGCCCCAATGAAATCCACCCTATACTGTCATGTCCTCGGTTCAAGAAGTTTCCCTTCGATAAGAAATTTGCTGAAGTTAAGAAACAAGGTCGTTGTCTTAATTGTTTTTCACGGGGTCATTCCGTTAAAGACTGCTCTAGCACTCATAATTGTAATGTGTGTAATGGAAGGCATCACACCCTCCTACACCGCCGTCATCGTTCTGCCTTCAACTGGTTCGTCGTCTAGCTCTACCTCCTCAACTGTCTCGTCGCCTAGCTCAACCCCTGTTGTTATTGGTACCTCTCCTAATCATAATCTAGATAATGTAGCTTCCACTTCAAATCAGGATAGGAATGTGCTCTTGGGGACCGCCACCGTAAATATCATTCACCGGGGTATTACGTACCCTTCTCGAGCTCTCATTGACCCATCTTCCGAGACGTCCTTCATTACGGACCGCTTTCGAAAACGATTGGGAATTTCAACGCGTTCTACGAACGCTAGTGTTTCAGGCGTTAACTGTACTCTCCTTGGGAATTCAAGAGAAATTTGCTCTCTTGAAATCTCCTCACCTGTAGGTCCATCGCTCGTCTTAGAAACGGTAGCCCTAGTTCTTCCGAACATTTCTGGCAACTTGCCATCACCTTCTGTTGCTGCCAACCTTAGATCTCGTCTCCCAGTCTTCGATTGGCAGATTCATTCGATGACGTTCCTGTAGATTTGCTACTTGGCGCGGATCTTTATCCGCGAATTCTTTTGTGTGAACCACCGCGGATTGTTCTCGAGTCACTACTGGCTCAGAACACAATATTTGGTTACATCCTAACTGGTTCGCTACCACCCGCCTTTCGTGAAATTCATGCTACAAGCACAGCTGTGGACTGGTAGTCGAATTTCGACGTAGGCTTTTGTTTATAACTTGCTAGTCTCAACCTTCGTATGTACTTTTCGTCGCACCATCTATATGAATTCGTTTGGAATATGTTATCATTTCAACCCGACAACAGAATATTGTTGGTCACATTTCTGACATACCATTCGCTTTTTGCAAACGTTTATAACGCGTAAATGTACGATTATAAATGAAATTGGAATTATCCTTAGAATTTGCTGCTCTCGTCTTTATACGAACTCGAATCTTATTTTTTGAAACACTTGAAATCTTGAAGTTTGCATCTAGTTTCTGAATCTATTCAGCTAATAATGATCGCGCCATCATCCTTCACTTTTGTCGAAGTCCTTATGAACTCAAACTAATTTTGAAATTGTAATTTATTGAACTCGTCAATATTAATAAATTTGTGAATTCTTAATTTAGCCTTGAAATACGTATTGAATTTTTAAATGCTCACTTGTAACTGAATTTACGTTCCTTATTATGTACTTATTCAATCCTAGTTGTAGTTATAGATTATTTCCATTCCTTTATATTACAACATCGTCGGATGTTGCAAGGTGGCCGGCAATGTTCACGTACGCAGCATTGTCTCAACTTCCCGAGCCTGATCAATACCGGTTGCGTATTGACATCACTGGAATCTCCTCTACACCTCTCTTCGGAGACCTAATTCGCTTAGTACGGATGTGTAGAGTGCGGATTGCCTATGGGTGGTGCTTGTTGTGTGGCTGCCTTGCTCATCTTCGAGTCTTTCTCTCTCTCTCTATTCGCAAAATCTATGGTAGTCGAACACTTGTAACGAGCCTCTGCGTTCTCCACTTGTCGTTTCGCTCTACGCTCGCGCACACGGGCCTTGTCGCCAACCTCATACACGGTAATAAATCCTTGTTTATTTGAAAATACACCAAATAAAGATCCCCCCACTATTTATATTTAAAACTAAAATTCGTTTGTTTTTATTTATTTATTTCTTTACCACACGCACCCCCTTTTTGCACCCCTACACCAACAACGGTATTGAAGCCAATGTGGACATATGGTATCCAGCTCTGGGGTACAGCGTGCGCTTCAAATGTATGCAAATTACAAAGAAGACAATCGAATATTCTTCGTTTAATTACAGGTGCACCATGGTATATAAGAAACGCTAACATCCATAAGGATCTCAACATGCCAACAGTAAAAGAGGAAATTGAAAAATATTGCCGGTGTTACGTGGGTAAACTATTCAATCATCCAAACATCCTGGCTCGAGAACTACTAAATTTTGAAGGTCATAACCGCCTTAGAAGGAGAGATACGCTGGACATGATTTAAATGAAAACTAATCAAAATCAAAAAATGAAATGAAATTATGAATTCTTATATTTAAAATGTTAACCTTTTTGTTTAAGTAAAAAATCGTGTAAAGTCTCAATGGTTTATTCGCAATGGCAATAACCCAGAGAATAGTATTTTAGGTTAAGATTTGTCCACTTATTGTTATTTTCATTGTATAATAATGAAATATTCAATAAAAAATGTAATGAATTGAAAAAAAATACGTTTGTGACTTTATTAAATACAAAATCTTTGTCTCATAAAGATGTCACGCAGGTAAAGTTTAATTTGCTTCAGCACTTCCGCCAAAACAGTTCCATGTTACTTGCTCTAATATTTTTTGAACGCAAATGTTTTACTGCCTCCACTTAATTTCTCTCTGGAATGAATAAACAAATTTGAGTTAAAAACCAGTAAGGAAGTGCGAAATATAACCTTTAAACCTTAAAGAGCAGATTAAGAGGTACTGTCAAGTTTTACCAATATTGTTTTTCTAATGACTAGATTCTAAACCGGAATGTTGGTATGTACATATATACGCAACTATATCTAAATATGGACCTATTTTCTTGAAATTAGACAACGTTAGGTTTTTTTTCAATAAACTGTTATCTATCGAATCTTTTAAATATCGGATTTTATACTCTTAGATGAAAAATCGGGATATGAGTATTTGCAGTCTCTATATCTAAATGTGAACGGATTTTCTTTAAAACCGTTCGGAATAACGGAAAATACACCATCTATAGCCCTAAGAGGAAAACCGGAAGGCACACGTGTGTTGCGGCTATATCAAAATTTTAGCTGATTTGTTTGGAAACCAGTGGTATCACTGTTTGTTCCAAAAGTTTTCCTTGGGTTGAATTTTATACACATTGGTTAAAAATGTCGCTTCTCTAGCTCTTAGATGCCAAATTGGAAATACATAAAGGGTCCGCCAAATAACTTTTTTTATACCCTACACCACACTGTGGTACAGGTTATTATAACTTTGTTTCACGGCAGATGTTTGTAACACCTGAAAATAACACAGCTAGACCCACCTTAAAGTATACATATAAATTTAACGATGTCTGTCCGTCCGTCCGTCTGTCAATGTAAAGTTGTTCGTCGACTACAGGTCGCAATTACACTCCGATCGTTCTGAAATTTTGCACTTTAGAGTATTTCGCGGCTGTTAAGATTGCTATTGAATTTGGTTGAAATCGGTTCAGATTTAGATATAGCTCCCATATATATCTTTCGTCCGATTTGGCCCTTTAGTCCTATAGAAGCTGTATTTTACATCCAATCGTTTTGAAATTTAGAATGGTAGAGTTTCTTGATCCATGAACCAACATTGCCGAATTTGAAGAAAATCGGTTAAGATTTAGCTATAGGTCATATATACATATATGTTTCGTCCGATTTGGCCCTTTAGTCCTATAGAAGCTGTATTTTACATCCGATCGTTTTGAAATTTAGAATGGTAGTTTCTTGATCCATGAACCAACATTGCCGAATTTGAAGAAAATCGGTTAAGATTTAGCTATAGCTCCCATATATATGTTTCGTCCGATTTTGCTCTTTAGTCCTGTAGAAGCTGTATTTTACATCCAATCATTTTGAAATTTAGAATGGTAGAGTTTCTTGATCCATGAACCCACACTAACTAAATTGAAGAAAATCGGTTAAGAGTTAGCTATAGCTCCCATATATATGTTTCGTCCGATTTGGCCATTTAGTCCTATAAAAGCTGTATTTTACATCCAATCGTTTTGAAATTTAGAATGGTAGAGTTTCTTGATCCATGAACCAACATTGCCGAATTTGAAGAAAATCGGTTAAGATTTAGCTTTAGCTCCCATATATATGTTTCGTCCGATTTGGCCCTTTAGTTCTATAGAAGCTATATTTTACATCCAATCGTTTTGAAATTTAGAATGGTAGAGTTTCTTGATTCATGAACCAACATTGCCGAATTTGAAGAAAATCGGTAAAGATTTAGCTATAGCTCCCATATATATGTTTCATCCGATTTGGCTCTTTAGATCCAATCGTTTTTATACCCTACACCACACTGTGGTACAGGGTATTATTTAAGTATAAAATGTCCCAAAAGTAAAGTTATGTAAACAATTACATAAATTAGAATAGAAGAATTACAAAATTTATATATCAGAGTTATTCAATAATACGAGAGTGGTGTAGGGTATTATATAGTCGGCACCGCCCGACTTTAGCCTTTCCTTACTGGTCAGTCGCCGCCTGTCGTAGCGAACGGACGTGTTATCGCAGAGCGGATAGTTTTTAACCTATTACGCAATACCTATTCACCTACCTACCGCAACCAGGAGGTTTGTTGTTTATAAAGCGTAGGTTGAATTGGATGCATCGGTCTCTGGACAGATATTTCTGAGCTCAGTCTGGAAGGCCTATACCGACGTACCTATTACGGGCTAATACTGGCTATGGGGGTGTCTCCCCCAACCAATTTATGATTAAACCAAAAAAGACGAAGGAGATTACGGCGCAGGGGAGGGAAAACCCAGTGCCGGCGACAAGCGTTGATTCACTCACGAGTCATGTGTCGTCGTTATCGAACAATCGTGAGCAAGCAACTTCTACGAGCTTTGGTGCCTTGGATCCCGTAGTCGAAAATGAAACAAGAGCACATCCAGCCGCAGGCAAAACAAATGATAAGACAGATGAAGCAGAACCCAGCCGGGGCTTTATGCAACCCCAGCCTTTAAAAGCCATTGGGGACTCTGACTCTGAATCATCAAATGAAAACAATATCACTATTGTTGCTAACTCAAAGAGACTGTCAGGGGCACAAAGAAGGAAACTGAATAAGTTGAACCGACAGAACCTATTACGGGATGAATCTGACAATTCTACCTCCAATACAAACATGGAGGCCGCTAAAAGAGTCAGGTCTCCCGAAGAACATAGCGCTGTGAAAGTGACTAAGAAGAAAAAGGGCTCGCCGTCTTCCAGTAATTCGGATAAGCCTAACGTAACCACACAAAAGGAGGTCTCTAGTCTGGGTCCTTCGATTGTGGGCGGTAGAGTTGACCCAAAAACGCAGTTCAAGTCAACCAAATCATCCGTTAAGGATGAGGCTTTAACCAAAAAGACTCTACAGACACGGAAAAATCAATTGGCCATAAAGAAGGGTAAGAAGCCACCGTCTTATTCTAATATAGCTAAACAACATTTTCGAGACGATCTATGCTACGCCATAATTGATAGCAGTAGTGCATCTGGCAGAATCCCCGAAGATCAAAAGAGTAACTTCGAAGATTTGGTCTATACGAGGGTAGCGGAATACGTCCTCGAATCTAAGGATGAACCACCAATCGAAGTAATGAGTTGCAAGTTTGAGAGGGGTGTTTTGATGCTAAGGCTGGCATCACAACGCTGCGCTGGTGTCCTCGTAAAACTTGTGGATAGCTTCCCCTCACCTTGGGACGGCGCAAAGCTAAAATTGGTAAGGAAAAGCGACATTCCTGAACTCATAAAAACGACCCTATATGTTAAGGGATGTCCCAGTAAGTTCTCATCAGAGTACATACTCGACATCATTGGCAAACAGAATTCAAAACTTTCCGTGAGAAAGTGGGAAGTCTTCTATAGGAAGGATGATACCGAGGGTACTCTCCTCGTGTTGGGAATAGACCCAGAATCCAAGAACAATCTTGTCATGGCGAAGGGCATGGCGTATTTCTTGATCTGGACAGTCTTTTTCAAAATTGGAAAGGTCCCGATTGGCAGGACAAATGAATCGAGTCCAAATATACTGTCTGAAGAGGCAAACACTGGTATTGAACGGATGGAGACACGTGAGACACTGCCAAAAACTGATGTGGAAGTAGTCAATAACACCACCAGTTCACCAATAGTACCACCACTTTTGCAGGAAGTTCCCAGCAAAGGTGGTGATCAAAATAAAAAGAGCCACAAAACGATTCAAACCAATGAGGGAGCGACAAAAAATAACACCGCCTCCCAAAATTGTCGACTGGAAGATGGTGTAATAGGTAGTGAACGAAAGGAGGAGAATGACCCACTACCAAATAAAGAGGGGGTGCCACCAGATAGGATAGACTCCCAAAAGAAACTTTTACTGGAAGGACAATGATTGAGGTCATCCAGATAAACCTCCACCGGAGCGAGACAGCATCCAACGCTCTGATGGACATCATAAATAAAGGCAGGGTTCATATTGCTTTGATCCAGGAACCATGGACAACTAGTAACAAGGTTACTGGATTAAACCATGTGAACTATAACCTTTTCTACGCTAACACAGGTACTCGTCCAAGGACTTTTATTATGTGCCATAAAAACTTATGTTTTATTTTCTCTCCAGAGTTGTCAACATCGGACGCAACGGTGCTGAGGCAAGGTAATGGAAATATGTACCTGGCGTCAATATATCTGCCATTCGATGCGCCGACATTGCCACCTACGTCGGAATTACAACGTCTGGTGAGGGAATCCAAACACACAAGTAATGAGTTATTAGCTGGATGTGACGCCAACTCCCATCATATCGCTTGGGGTAGTACTAACACCAATAAAAGGGGACACGCCCTTATCGAATTTTTGAATACAAATGACCTCATAACTCTTAACATAGGAAACACTGCAACCTTTGTTAACAAAATTAGGGAAGAAGTATTAGATATAACGATATGTTCAGAAAATCTTATTGATGAGATTCATGAGTGGAGGGTTTCGGATGAACACTCCTATTCAGACCACCGTTATATAAGGTTTAAAATTGCACGGCCACCGCCAAACCCCATAAGTTTCCGTAATAAGGCTAAGACCGACTGGACTAAATTCGGAAATCTACTTAGAAATCGATTGGGGCAGCCTACACGCGATTATCTATGTGCAGAAGACATTGATATCAATGTTAAGAAGATTACCGAGGCTCTTGTAAAATCATTCGAAGATAGTTGCCCACTTCGAGAAAGGAAATCTGCCTTTGAGAAACCCTGGATGACAGGACAAATTCGCTCGATTGGCAAAGATGTCCGCAGACTTTACAATAGAGCTCGACGTAAAAAACAATCAGTATATTGGGACGACTACAACAGAAGACTCAAAGAATACAATAAAATCGTTAGATCGGCGAAACGTAACTCCTGGAGGCTTTTCTGTGAACAGGTAGACAGCGTTAACAGCATGTCTAAAATGAAAAAGTTCCTCTCAAAAACTCATGTCCAAACCGAAACACTGGTGGATGAAACGGGTAAAAGGATGGAAACTATAGAGGATACCGTAAGGCTCTTGATGAAAACTCATTTTCCGACTGGTAATGCTGGACCAACAGAGGAACAGTTACAGAATGAAAATGTATTGCATCAAGTACCTATTACGGATATAACAGATGGTATGGTTAAAGAAGCGATAAAAAGTTTCTCTCCCTTTAAGGCTGCGGGACCGGATGGAATATTTCCAGCACTTCTGCAGAATGAGGTGGATCTGGTATCAACTCATCTGGCTGGAGTGTTCACTGCATGCCTAACCCATTCGTATACCCCAAAAAACTGGCAGGAATCAAGGGTGGTCTTTATACCAAAGCCTGGCAAGGCGAGTTACACGACCCCAAAGGCTTATCGACCCATTAGCCTTACTTCTTTCCTGTTAAAAACAATGGAGCGAATAATTGATGACATGGTCAAAGGTAAAATAGCGGATGACAGGCTAAAATTCAAACAACACGCCTATGTCAAAGGAAGATCAGTGGAAACAGCTCTGCATGAGGTAGTGCACCACATAGAAGAGTCCTTCAGTAAAGAAATGTATACACTTGCTGTTTGCATAGACATTGAGGGCGCATTTAACAATGTACAGACCGATACACTTATCCAGTCCTTAGACGAGTTTCAGGTTGACCGGGCGCTGAAAAACTGGATCAACAATATGCTAAGGAATAAGTGGATTATTTGTGGGTCATATGACGTAAAAATTAGAGACAAGGTAAATCGTGGTATACCTCAGGGGGGCATTTTATCGCCTCTTCTATGGGTTACGACGATACACAGTCTCCTAAAAGCCCTCACCAATGAAGGAATAAAACCAGTCTGTTATGCAGACGACGTTGTAATACTTCTAAGGGGCTTTCATCCAAATCTATTATGCAGAAGAGCTGAAGAGGCACTTAACATAGCATATAACTGGGCACAACCAAGGGGATTAAATGTTAACCCAGACAAAACAGAAATATGTCTATTTACAAGGAAAACGAAGATCCCACGTTTTACCCCGCCTCGATTCCTGAATAAGACAATTGCTATAACTAAAAAGGTAAAATACTTGGGAGTAATCTTGGATCAGAAACTGGAAAGATCATCTTGAAGAAAGAGTTACAAAGGCACACAGATGTTGGTCGTTGTGCAGAAGAGCTATAGGTTTAAAATGGGGACTACGTCCAAATATGACTCACTGGCTTTACATGAGCGTGATTAGACCAATAATCACCTACGCCTCTGTAGTGTGGTGGACATCAATGGACAAGAAGTGCAACGTAATACCTTTGCAAAAAATTCAACGTATGTGCTGTCTAGGCATAAGCGGGGCATTTAGAACTGCACCAACAAAAGCGTTGGAGACTATACTGCACATCCAACCAATAGACATCCGTATAAAGTATGAGGCAGCCCTCACAGCAAGACGTCTACAAGTGATGGGTGAATGGATAAATCGAGACCACAAGTCGTACCATCAGAAGATTTTAGAATATCTAGTTGGTCACATTCAAACGCCAGAAATCTCGGACCGCATTCCTGAAGTGCGGCTTACAGCTAACTGTGATACGTTTGTGCCAGACAGACGCTCCTGGGAAAATGGAACTTTGGCCCATGTGTCAGTGGGAACCAGCTGCTACACGGATGGGTCCAAGCGAGGAGGAAGGACGGGTCTGGGACTTTTTATTGATGAACCAGAAGTCGAACTTCACTTCCGCCTCCCTGACCATAACACGGTATTTCAAGCAGAAGTTCGAGCAATCACCGAGTGTGTGAACTGGCTCAGTAACACGACAAAGCCTAAATATGCCAACATCTTCACAGATAGCCAAATGGCGATTAAAGCAATAACATCGGAAAGGGTCAAATCCAGAACTGTGTTGGACTGTAAAAGAACGATAAATGATTACTCAGCCCATGGTCAATTGCGTATTTGCTGGGTACCAGGACACAACGGAGTGATTGGAAATGAACGGGCAAACAACTTGGCTTCAAAGGGCAGAGAACTTCGAGTAATAAACTTGAAAAATTGGAAACCTTTCGAAGCCACGAAAAATGAGTTGAAGCACTGGGCAGTGATGGCTCATAAAACTATGTGGAATAGCGCAACAGTAGGAGCAACTGCAAAGATACTGTGGGGTGACCCAAATGAAAAGAAAACAAGAAGTCTTCTGAAACTAAACAAGATCGATATTAGTAAGATGATGAGTGTTCTAACGGGACACTCAAGCTTACAAGCACATCTTCATCGCATAGGACTAGCAGGAAACGACGAATGCAGGGCATGCAGAGAAAACATCGAAACGATGGAACATTTTCTGTGTCACTGCCCGGCTTTCACACATGCAAGATCCCAACATTTCGGGTCCGACATATTACCAGACTTCACTCATCTCAGAGAATATGACTGGAAGATACTGAGAAAATTCGTGTCTAGTACCGATTTTCTGTAACTCGTGAGGTATAAAAAGATCATAAATAAGGAGCGCACAACAGGCCGAACCACTGGCTTAAGTGTATGTCCATGGACATGAGACGTTTAAACGTCTCCTCTCTTCAACCTAACCTAACCTAACCTACTGGTTTTTTTTGAAAATGCTATAAAAAAGCTAATGAATATTTTCTCAAATTTCTTTTTTTATTTGAAAGTACAATCCTTCCGGTTAATAATGGAAAATAATTTCATTCAAATGGCTGCCTCGGCCTCAAATCAGACATGAGCTAAGTGTTACAATTCACGAAATAAGCACTAGTAGAAAAAAAAACGTTAGATGGCGGACCCTTTACATATGTACGTATATATGACGGCTATATCTAAATCTGGACGGATTATGATCACTTCCTTCTCTCCCGATGCAAATTTTTTTTTTGAAATCCCGACTTGTATTCTGCGAACAATTTAAGATGGACAGGCGGTTAAATCGAATTCCTAGTAGATGTGTACCAAACAAGCTAATAATACCCTGCACAACAGTTTCTAATGGTGTTTTCTTTTGTGCCAAAAAATGCTACATTTTTTATGCCTTTCGCCCCAAAAATGCCTTTTTGTCTTCGATTGTAAAATAAATGCAGCACTGTGAAAGGGTTTCGTTTTCTTTTGTGAAAAATGTCGCACTTGCACGGGGCAAAAATGCAACATTTCAGCCCTGTATTTAATCGAAGGGGTGGACGCTGCCCTACAAAACAGTTGTTTTTTCGGCGTCGAGCGAATAGCCTAAATACCCGCGTGTGTCCGTGCGTGCTTTTTTTAATGAAGTTTTGTCAGATGCTTTATTTAGGCGGCGCCGTGGAGTATTCTTTGTTTTTAGTTTACTTTTAGTGAGTTAGAAGGCTGGTTTTTCGCATTTTTGTTATCGATTCTGACTATAAAAAATGCAGCAGTACAGGAGGGCGTAGGCGACATTATTACTATGCTGCTCTCTGACAGGGCAACATCTTTTTTTAGAAAAGAAAACACCATTAATTTTACTTACCTCTTTACCGACCGTTATGCTGTCTCTTGAACACTTGACTTTTAAATTAGCCACTCTTTATATATATTCCTTTAAGAAAGTTAAAAACGCATTGGTTTGCGACGGAAAGGGCGCGACAATCAATTTTTATTTTGAAATTTTTAATGACATTTTTTATGTACATATGTGTTTTGTGTATAAATTTCAAAAACAAACTCAAAATACGAAAAATGTTACTAGAAATAAGTAAGACTTTGACAAATTTATCTGTTGATTTTGTAATAATTTTGAAAATAATTTTCCAAATTTCTTTAACGATATTTGTTGAACTTTAAAAATTTTAACAAATATATCTGTACTGTCTATGTTTTCTGTGTAGTTAAGTATATCATAATAATAATAATAATTTATTATTATTATTGAATTTTTATAAAACATATTCATAGGATGAACTTCGTAACGGAATCCACATATAAATTTTTCTGTAAGATAAATTATACTTTTTGTTTGAATTTAATTTGTCTGAAGTGTACAGTTTTCAGAATGTTAAAGTCTGACAATTTGTCAGTCATATACTACCGACAATTAATTAAAAACAGTTTTCATTAATTTTTATACCCTCACTTTAGTAATACGAGGGTATATGTATATCATTTGCTACGGACAAAAGTGTAACACATCGAAGGAGTGATCTAAGACCCTAAGTATGTTCGGCGGATATTCGTTTTGGGTAATTATAAGTCGAATGAGAAATGTCCGTCCGTCTGTCTGTCTGTCTACTGGCTGGTGCGCACGATAACTCTCGAAAGGAGTAACCGATTGCCTTCAAATTTGGTATGTGGTAATATTTTTTTCTATCTCTCACATTTGCGATTTCTTTTATGTACAACTTTTTAATTTAAAAGGATGTAATTCACAATGTGGAAGCCATCTGTCATTACAACCCAAGGAATTCCATACAAATTTAAAAATTGTATACAACTTTGATCGCCTCTCCTGAAAAACTACTTGTTTTGACCTAGAATATTTTGGAATGGAGGTATCGATGTGTGCCCACCTCAGGTCCATAGACATGAGACGGAAAATGTCTCGCCTATCCTTGCTAATGAGGCAACCAACTCCATATCATAAATCCATATAAATTAAATGCTGATTATTTTTGTAATAGTGGACATAATACACAAACAAATATAATGTTTAGTATAACTGATTTTTGTTGTTACATGGTGTAATCTGGGTCGCATACTCATGATCGAACGTCATAATTGTACTCGCACATTGATTTTTGGGCATGACATGAAGTTTTGGCTGCCAATATTATGAAGCACATAATAATATGGTTGGTGTGGTTTGTACTCAATCCCTGGTGCCTTCATTGTGTCTGGCAAATGCCCATCATAACTATGGGAGAAAATCTGTCAAAAGTCACTGTGTAATTATTATGTACGACAATGCGTCCATGTTTGTGCACTAGGGCACATACACTCTTCCCACGAGATATGAATGATCAGTTTGATCCGTCTGCCTGCCAATCGAGAATAGAAACACTTTGTCTAGTATTCATCCACTTCAAACATTCACACACACGCACACAAAACGACTCAGATAATTAAGCATCGACAATTATAATTGCTTGCTCAAGTACTTTGTAATGATTGTGTCATTTAAGCGATTGACGTCAATCATTTCCATAATAATTGGGATACTGATGGTGGCGCATATTGTTTGTCTATGTCAGAGTTACAACTGAATAAACGTTTTGGAATCGGAAATAAAAAATTGCTTGTTGTCGGATAATCTCGAAATCGAAGGCGCGATTCTTCTTGTGTTCGGAATAGGTCGATCTTCGACTACATTGACTAATTTTTCCGTTTTCAGTTATTGATTTCCCCAATAAAGCGTGCTTTTAAAATTATGATTATTAAAAAACGATATGTTTGTATACAATGCAATTTTGTTTGATTTTTTCCTGTAAAATGGCGACTTCGCACACATAAATATGAAATTCTACCTATAGAAAACGGATTGGTTGTCTGAGCCGAATGTTTCAGTTACATGTGCTAATTCGTTGTGTTGCTTGTCACTTCGGCAGGCTCAACTGAAATTTTCAGTTGAAGCAACATAGACAAATTGTTCGTACCATAATCCAATGGTATTTTTAATGAAAATATGTGTCGTCCCCACTACTCATCAGTTGTTTACTACATTCCTGTACTATACCCAAAAGATTATAAAACCTTATTTACTATTTGATTAATTTCGGTTTTAATTATTTTGTATCATAAAAACGAGATATATTACACACATACAAACTATTTTATATTAAAATGTACTAAATAGTCAATCCAACAATGGTTGCGAATATTCTTATTTTGATTTGTTTTAATAGTAACCAAAAAAGCTTCCTCTCCTTTATAAGTTGACAGCATTTGGACCACTTAGTCAATCCAACAATGGTTGCGAATATTCTTATTTTGATTTGTATTAATAGTAACCAAAAAAGCATCCTCTCCTTTATAAGTTGACAGCATTTCGACCACTTCACAATTACTAACATATGTACACGGAGGAAAAAAACGGCCTCTGTAACATATTGCCCCAAACATATTTTGCAGGCAACATATATATGTTTGGAGTAGCTCCCAAACATATTATGTTTGGGGTAGCGGTAATGTTCCCAAACATTTATATGATTGTATGTAATCATATATATGCTTATGTCCAAACATTTATATGATTGTGTATAATCATATATATGCTTATGTCCAAACATTTATATGATTGTAATCATATATATGATTGCATTTAATCATGTATATGATTGTATATTGTTGTTTTTATCAAAAGTCTGAACCCTTTGTGACGCACCTATAATATATTTATAAAATTCTAGTCTAATGTTCCATTAATTATCCATTATTCGGACTGCGGACTATGCCACTTTTCTTTCAACTTGGTTGGTAGCTCCGTTGATCCACCCATTTGACTGAAAAACGTCAACACCTTATACCACTGGCTATATAGAGTCAACTAGAATTATATGCACAGCGTGTATTTTAATTTACTTTCATGTTACACCCGAAACAAGAAAGTATAAGCATAGCCATATATTCATTCTGACTGGCTGTGGCTGTCAATGGTTGTATGTGGGTGCGTGCGTGTGTTCGCTGTGATGGCTTAGCACAGTGGTGATGGTGGAAGCTCTGTGAGTCACATAATTGGGCTCTCAGAGAGTAATACTCTCTAAAAATCTAAAAAATATGCTCTAATATATTATTTTGCCAAAAATATGTTAGGACACAATCATATCGTTTTATAATATGCTAGAATTTTGCCCCGAACATATTATGATTGTGTGCAAACATAATATGTTTACCCACAAACATATATATGATTGTGCCCGTCCCAAACATATTTATGATTGCATCCAAACATATTTTTAACATATTTTTTTCTCCGTGTAGTTTTAATACTAACATACGCATTTTATTTTTTCCAAAATAAAAATAAAAATTTTTTGGTATTACGAAATTTTTAATAGCTTTTGAACGGCTGAACCAATATTTCCAATGTTTACGTCAATTATAGTTTATATTTTTTTCGATTTTTTTTAAACTTATTAAATATAAATATTGGTACCCCTTCGATAATATTGCAGAAGAAGAAGAAAAATGTCCCAAATTGCCAGGCATGCTCTAGTATTACGCCCATAACATATACAAAAAAAAATCGTACAACGAAAAATTCTTTTTTTACTGTTTTTATACCCTACACCACACCGTGGTACAGAGCATTATGACTTTGTGCATTTGTTTGTAACACCTAAAAGGCGATCGTTTTAGAATCACTTTCTGAGTCGATTAAGCTACACGCAAAGAAAAAATTCGTTTCTGTGAAACGAAATATTAGACAACTACAATTCTCGTTTGCCGGAACTGAAATTTCGTTTGTTGTGACAGAAAGTTATATCGCGTAAGCGAAATTTCAGTCGTCGTAAACGAGAATTGTAGTTGTCTAATATTTCGTTTCACAGAAACGAATTTTGTCTTTGCGTGTATGTCCGTCTGTCTGTCTGTAGGTGTATTCTTGTAATCAAAGTAGAGGTCGCAATTATTGTCCGATTGAGATAGAACATGGCATGTTTATTTTATATAGCCTAAGGCCGAACCCTATTAAAATTGGAGAAAATCCGTCAGATTTAAATAAAGCCTACAGATTTATGTTACCCCTGAATTGACATGTAGGCGCTGTAGAAACTGCACTTTATATCCGATCAGAACGGATTTGGCATAAAAAGGTTGCTTATTACATGAATGAACACTGCCAAATTTATGGAAAATCGGTTGAATTTTATATACAGTTCCCATTAATATGTTACACCCGATTTGACATGTAAGCACAGTAGAGACGGTATTTTATATCCGATCAGTACGAAATTCGGCAGAAAGAGGAAAGACATATTCTGAAACCTTCGAACAAACACATATGCCTGGCCTATACGTTTTCATGCATTTCTATGGCTAAAAGGGTACCGTAACTTTGAATTTCTAAGTATGTTCGTATATTATTTTGGTCTTTAGACTAAATGTATTCATTTTGTGGAATGCGTGAAAAACAAGTATAATCAGCTTTAGAATGTTGTTGGCACACACGATTAGCGCATTTGGTGCAGTAAAAACGTGTCTTCCTACGCAGCTTTTCGTCTTGCGTGAAACAAATTCAGCAGTCTTTTCTGGAACTCAGTGTACTTTGTTGGTTAGGCAGAATGTTGCTGGGAATATTTAACGGCCTTCTAAAGAAAGATTCAATGGGCAAACGCGTTGTTTGTTATTCCAAAATATGGTTGTTGTTCATGCGATTTTCAGTATTAGCAAGCACCAATTGTTTACTCGGCGTGTTCAAGAACAATCGTCGCTTCTCTTTTCTGGTTCCTTCTATATTTTCATTGCATATGATGTAAGCGGCTAATCCCATGACGTCTATCATGTTGCAAAAAAGTGCTAATCGCCAACGTCTGGTTGACCGTTTTGTGGAGTAATGCGTTACCATTTGGTCCATTGTATCAACGCCGGCCTTTCCATTTGATGGAGACAAATTTGCTTCTCATTGGACATGGCTGGTGTTTTGTATTAACTTTGGTTAACAATTGTGTTTGGAAGATTTTGGAGAAGTGTGGTTTCACAAAGATTTCTCATTCGCTTGCGTGTTGAAGTCAACCATATAGAGCTCCGTATCTCCCATACAATTGCAGCAGAACTGTTGATAACGAGTGTCACGGCTCAGAAATCATGATCCAGTATGTGTGCTGCCAATTTTTAATACATATTTATACACCGCCATGTATAAAATACTTGTTTCTATAATAATATAGAAACAAAATGGTCTTGAAGCCGGGAGAGTATCCTAGTTAGAATCGTAAAATAATATAGCTTCCGGTTTTTTTGCTACAGCTTCAACTTTCTTGGTGTAGTGCACAGTGGATAGTAGATTTACTGCTTTTTTCATCTTTGGAACGTAGCTGCACAGTGATATAAGGTTATCATAGAAACCGAACACAGATGAAAGCACTGGCCGTTTGCTGTCTTTTTTCACTTCTTTGGGAAGACACCTTTTGTTGGATCTAATGGTGCCAACGTATGCTAGTCCAATCGACGAAAGACGTTTAGCTGCGTCTAATGTTGTAAAGAAGTTATCAGCAATAATAGTTCTGCCGCTGTTGGTGTATCGATTAGCCAAACTCATGAGCACATTTTCGCCTTGGTTTGTCTCTCGTTTTTCTCCCTCCTTACCAGTGTACAGTTTTCCTTGCAACGGATATTTGGTTTTCGCATCGTCATACTTTGCGGGCTTTGATGGGATGTATTGCGTGAACTTTGTGCGCCCACGGTATGGAAATAGCTGCTCATCGATGGTTACACTTTCGTATGGTTCAAAATTACTGGCAGGATTGTTATTCAAGTAGTTCCATATGTCGCGAATGGGAGCAGCTTTGTCGGTTTGTTGACGAAATGCGCTCTTACGACTATCGTCAAATCGAATACAGCGCATCAAAGTAACAAATCGTCTATATGACATGGCTGCACGGAAGTGCATCAGTTTGCCACATCAATCTTGAGAACTGCATAGTATTATGACTGACACCAAAAGCCAATAGTATCCCAATAAAAGCGTCAAGCTCAACACTTGTCATATCAACCCATACTCGTGGTGTGCAGTTTGCATGTTCTGCGTTCCATTTGCGAGTAACTTTTTCTCCATATAGATTTGTTTGTGTTACGATGATGAACGTAATATTCGGTGAAAAGAAAAGCTTGAAGACATCAAGCGGAGTGGTCAGGTTTGTTTTTGGTCCACCTCCGAAACGCATGATGTTGTGTTGGAGGAATCTCAGAGTAGCGGGTTCAGCTTTATTCCACTTGGTACCTTCTTTTCCAAGCAAAAACCCGTCTGCAGCTTGAGTTGGTGCATTCTCACATTCTTCTTCGGTTTCTTCATCGCTGTCGTATATTTCATTTGCTTCAATTTCCAATTCATATTTAATGTCCGAGGCGTCATCTTCGGCCACAAAATCTGTGTTTTCACCGCTTTGGTCTTAGGTTAGGTTAGGTTGAATAGAGGAGACGTTAAAACGTCTCATGTCCATGGACATACACTTAAGCCAGTGGTTCGGCCTGTTGTGCGCTCCTTAATTACGATTTTTATACCCCACGGGTTACAGAAAATCGGTACTAGGCACGTATTTTCTCAGTATCTTCTTCATATCCTCTGAGATGACTCAAGTCTGGCAATATGTCGGAACCGAAATATCGGGATCTTGCATGTGTGAAAGCTGGGCAGTGACACAGAAAATGTTCCATCGTTTCGATGTTTTGCCCTGCACTCGTCGTTTTCTGCTAGTCCTATGCGATGGTGATGTGCCTGTAAGCTTGAGTGTTCCCTTAGAACACTCATCATCTTACTAATCTCGATCATGGTTAGTTTCAGAAACCCACTTGTTTTCTTCTCATTTGGGTCACCCCACAGTATCTTTGCAGTTGCTCTATTCCACACAGTTCTGTGAGCCATCACTGCCCAGTGCTTCAACTCATCCTTCGTGGCTTCGAAAGGTTTCCAATTTTCCAAGTTTATTACAAGAAGTTCTCTGCCCTTTGAAGCCAAGCTGTTTGCTCGTTCATTTCCAATCACTCCGTTGTGTCCCGGTATCCAGAAAATACGCAGTTGACCATGGACTGAGTAATTATTTATCGTTCTTTTACAGTCCAACACAGTTCTGAGTTTGGCCCTTTCCGATGTTATTGCTTTAATCGCCATTTGGCTATCTGTGAAGATGTTGGCATAATTAGGCTTTGTGGTATTACTGAGCCAGTTAACACACTCCGTGATTGCTCGAACTTCTGCTGGAAATACTGTTTATGGTCTGGGAGGCGGAAGTAAAGTTCGACTTCTGGTTCAAAAGTCCCAGACCCGTCCTTCCTTCTAGCCTGGACCCATCAGTGTAGCAGCTGATTCCCACTGGCGCATGAGCTAGTGTTCCGTTTTCCAAGGAGCGTCTGTCTGGCACGAACGAATCATAGTTAGCTGTAAGCCGCACTTCAGGAATGCGGTCGGAGATTTCCGTTGTTTGAATATGACCGACCAGTGATTGTAATATCTTCTGATGGTACGACTTGTGGTCTCGTTTTATCCATTCACTTGTGTCATATTTGGACGTAGTCTTCTGATGGTACGACTTGTGGTCTCGATTTATCCATTCACCCATCACTTGTAGACGTCTTGCTGTGAGGGCTGCCTCATACTTTATACGGATATCTATTTGTTGAATGCGCAGTATAGTCTCCAACGCTCTTGTTGGTGCGGTTCTAATTGCCCCGCTTATGCCTAGACAGCACATACGTTGCACTTTTTGCAATGGTATTACGTTGTACTTTTTGTACTGGTCTAATCACGCTCATATAAAGCCAGTGTGTCATATTTGGACGTAGTCCCCAGTTTGAACCTATAGCTCTTCTGCACAACGACCAACATCTGTGGGCCTTTGTAACTCTTTCTTCAATATGATCTTTCCAGTACAGTTTCTGATCCAAGATTACTGCCAAGTATTTTACCTTTTTAGATATGGCAATATTCTTATCCTGGAATCAAGGCACGGTAAAAGGATAAATCTTCTTTTTCCTTGTAAATAGACATATTTCTGTTTTGTCCGCTTTGGTCTTCAAATAAATCTGGTTCTTCGTCTGCTTCTGTGTGAAGTGCGAAATCACGCTGTAAAGCTGATGATAGTTGTTGTTGGAAATTATCAGTAAGGCCTGTGCGCAAACGCGTATTGTACACAAATTCTAAATCCTCTGCCATAATAATAGTAATAATTTCACTTTAGTTTCCGCACAAAAAATATATATTTCGGACTGTCGATGTTGTATGTTCAGCATTCAATAATAAACTAACTGAACTCAAAACCAAAATCACAAACGAAAGAAAGAAATAAGAGAAAAATAAACACCGAAACTACCTGGAAGTATACATCAGCATTGAATTCACTGTGAACACATTTTGGGTTGTGTTTCTGCAGAATAATTTAACAATAATTTATTTCATACAAATTGTATATGGGCTTGGCCAGGCACCGGGAAATACAGGTATCTACTTAAACTAGATGTGTTTAATTAACGCTCAAAATTGAAATACATATGCCTAGCCAGAACCATTTGTTCGTCCTAGGGTTAAAATGCACACATTTTATAATGGTTCGCAAAGGAATTTTAAGCTAATAATCGTTCCTCCTCTATATCTAAGAAATCTACCATAGTATATTCCTTAACAGAGAGAAATCTACGAATGCCATATTAGCACCACTCCAAGTCCTTACATTTATTCAAAATGCTATAAAGTATTCCACAACGGAAAATCGGAATCGACAATTGTTCTTAAAAAATGGGTAATCATTTATGGTACTGTATTCATAAACGATTACACTATGCAACAAATTTTTTAACGAATGGCTGCCCGGAAAAAATATTTAAAAAAAAATTTCGGTATTTTTTTTTTCAAAAATTGTTCTTTCAAATTCCAATTTTCTTGAAATGTGCCTTTAATATTTGGACCATATTTTTTTAAGTATATGCTCGACAAAGCCGGGATACACGCTAAATTAAAGGAAATTATAAGGAATACAAATGTTAACCATGACATTTTCGCGTGGAAACAGAAGTTTAGTAACCGTTGTTAAAAGAATTAGAAAAAAAATTATTTTATTATACAGCAGATGCTGCGTGTCAAAAATGTAACCCATCAATGGAGTGACCTATGTTCGGTTTTGTTAAGAATGGCAACCTGTAAAACAGAATCATTTAGACTGTGCAGTACATTGTGTTACCAAAGGGACGTAAAGGAAAACATAAGATATCCCTAGACCAGCTATGCCCAACGTCAATGTAAGCGATTTGTTCGAGTGTGTTGGGTATGCGTAAAAGCTCTTTTATTGTTACTTCGGCAAACAGTGTGGTGCAAAATTGACGCACTTCGCGTCCGTTTAAGAGGAACGCATTAGTTCATCTATATCTATTTCACTCTCATTATTTTTAATTCTAATGGTATCTGAAACATGGTTATCAGCCAATCTATGTCGGTATTTATTTAATAATATTTTCATGGTAGAAAAGGCTGACTCACAATTGTACGTGGACCCAAACACAGAATATAATTTATTCATTTTATTTTTGAGCTTAGGATACTTATCATCTTTTATTTGCTTCCAAAAATGTTCACCTCTTTCTGAGGGAATTAGAAAATCTTCGTTCATTCGTGTTAATTCTTCCTGAAGCTCATTTTTTTGTTCTTGTATATTACATACAAGAGGGTAGTTGTGTAAATCTATGCTTGTTTTGATAACATGAAAGTCTTTAAATCTGAACCTAAAATTTTACAAAAGTGTTTCTATTATTTTTGAATATTCTTCCATTCTGTTAAATTCTTCATGTTCATGAAAGATTTCTTTTAAGTTTGGTTAGTTGTATATATTATTATTTTTAATTTCGTTCAATAATATTTGAATTTTTTCAAAACGGTTTTTGATTCGTACTAATACAAATTTTTTTTTTTATTTTTACCCTGAAGCAGTAAGTTTAATTTATTAATTAATTTAGTGATATCGCACAAGAAAGCCAAATCAAAAATAAAATCTTTGGCCCTTATTCCTAAAAATTTAATGAAGTTTTGAAGAACGTTTTAACACTGCTAAAACGTTCCTCAAACCTGCGTTAACTTTATATGAATAAGGGCCTTTGTCTTTAAAAGCTGAAATAAATTTTTCGGCATCTGAACGAATATGAGTTCAGATTCTGAAAAAAAAAATTACTACTTCTTTTCTTAAATTAAATAATCTTTCCAGGCATTTGCCTTTGCTCAGCCACCGTTCTTCAGTATATAAAAGCAAATCCCCGTAGCCAGAGTCCAGTTCATCAAGAAAGGATTTCAACTTCCTGTGGTTGAGGGCCACCTTTTATTTTATTAATATTTTTTACTGCGATGTCCATGGTATTATTCAAGCACAATTCTTTTGCAAAAAGAGCTTGTTGGACAGCGTCATTATTTAAAATGTTTCCTGCTTCTCCTACAACATTTTTTTTCATATTAGCAATTAAAATTTCTCTTTCCTCATCTACAATATCGAAATATTCTTTATGGCAAGACCTGTATTGGCTTTGGACAATAAATTTGTGGTTACGCTTAACATTGCGTTGGCATACCAAACATACTGGATCGCCAACGCTGCACAGTGGGAGGATTCAAAAAAAGGGAAATAATAGTGCCGTTTCTTAACCAGACAACCGATTGCGACCAAACTTGGCATGTTTGTTCAAGAGGTATTAGAGAAGTTAAGTTTTGGGCCCCTTGTGGTATACAGGGGCGGAGCTGCAGGGCCTCAAAGTTGGCTACCTCGGTTGAACAAAATATGCGCGTGTAACTCCGTCCGATTCATAAAATATTTTTTTGTGTGTATTCTAATAACCGAGGTCTACAAAAAGCTTTTTGCACCTAACAGTTATCTTGTATAGTTACCGAGATATCTGTTTTTGAAAATTGAATTTTAATTTTTTTCCCCGACCCTGTGCTAGTATTTTATAAATATCGAAGCAATAGGACAAATATTATGGCCACTTGAAGTTATATTTTCAAAAAAATTCGATATTTTGTATTTTTTTTAGGAAAAAAGTAGTTTTTTTGAGATTCAGAAGAAGTTAGATAAAAAAATTTATAACATATTTACTATCATCTTAAAGGATGTTATGTTCTCAAAAAATGAACGGGTCAAAAATATTTACTAGTATTGTTACCAAGCTTCTCCAATTTACACCATTTTTTACACAAATTTCAAAAGTAAGCCACATTTTCTCCAATCGCAAAGCTAAAATGTCAAAACTTTTGGCATACTTATATGTGGTAAGGTGTTGTAAGTTGAACTGCAAAGGGAATCTGAAACCCGGCTTTTAGTATAGTAGATATAGGGGAAAAACCAAAAAATCCCATTTTTGAGGATTTTAAAAATTATTTTGGGAATTGTGGGATTGAATTTAGGAAATATAATGATTTGCGAAATACTCTCGATTTGTGAAGTCAAGACCTACGAACTACAAAATATTTCATTGAAATATGTTGACTTTTAAATATTTTATGGCGCTATTACATTTCTGTCTGCATTTGAAAATTAATTTTTTGACTATTTCCCCGATCCTCTCCTAGCATTTTGTTAATATTAGATCCAAATATATGTCAAATCGTTTCAAACCGGCATTTGCGAATTAACAAGAATATTTTCTATATAATCCAAATTTCTAGAACAAATTATTTGAAAAGTATACCAAATATTCATCATGAAGGAAACTATTTGTTGAACATTTTCGAATATACATATTCTTTAGTTGTTATATTAATACCTAGAAACTAAAAAATACTCATTCATTATTGCGTTATTGTTCCTCATTCTAAGGAAATCCCTAAATTTTTACCTCATAACAGGTGTTAACAAAATTATTTATATGATACAAAATTGTTTATTTCTTGGCATTTTCATAGATGGAACAGGTAGAAATCGGAATGTCAAAAAATCAGGTAATATTATTATTTATAATAAAACCACAAGGTATTTCGAGATACCACATCATTAAGAATTGAGCAGTCGCACATGGCGTTATCATTCAAGCACTCAACACTGTACAGTATTTTGATTGATTAAAATACCATCAGATCCTTTTGAGGAAAAAGTCAGTAAATTAGTGACATTTATCGAAACAGCATACAATAGCAAAATAAAGAAAACAGAAATGTGCAAACTTCAAAAATTTGTTAAAATGTTTGATGTGAAATTGTCATCTTCAAAATCAGACCTGAAATTTCTTTCTAAATACTCTGATTGGCTCGACAATGATATAGAATTTTCAGTGTGTACATCTTCAGTCGGTGCTCCTCACAAATCTTACGAAGACTTATCCATAAAGACGAAGCGAAAACGTATGTCAAACAATCTTTCTGTTGTGTCTACTGATGAAGTTTCGGATACTTTTAAGGCATTGTTTAAACAGGAAAAACGGCCAACGGATGCTATTAGGATTGCCGATGTGCTTCCAAAAGCGTCACCAAAACGTCTACAGATAATTGTTGAGAGCATTCCAACGCCATCATCTGAATCGGAGTTTACTGATGAGGAAGCAATTGCTCTTATGCTGCAACTGGGTCTCAGCAGGGACAACCACATCATATTAAGAAAGGCGTTGAAAGAAAAAGACGTCAACGCTTTACCCTCATACGACATCATAAAGGAGAAGAAGAAATCGCTTATACCATCACCTCTACAAGTTTCTAACTGCGCAGTTAGTATTGAACTATCAAACCTTCTGGAAAATACTGCGGCACGAATAGTTTCTACTCTTTCTAAAGAACAGCTGAAACAAATCGATAAGTGACTTACAACTCATGTGTAAGTGGGGATACGATGGCTTATCAACACTATCGGAATATAAGCAAGCCTCAGCTGCCCAAAATGTTCCAGACTATAGAAGTATTTTCATGGCATCCTTAGTCCAGCTGAGAATTAGGAAAAAAGAAGACACGGATTCTCCTTCAACCAGTTTTAATGACGTTTGGATAAACTCAACACCTGGATCGAAAAGCTTTTGTAGACCAATATGCTTCGAGTATACAAAAGAGTCGGCTTTCAACACACAGAAACTTGGAGATTAAGGAAGGAAATTAAATGCATGGAACCCATAACAATTGCAATATTGGACTTTTCTTTTACAATTGGATTTGTTGTAAATCTTACCATGATAGACGGTAAAGTTTGCAATGCGATAACTGGAACATCATCTACTTGCAGATGTCCATTATGTGGGGAAGCTAAAGCTCAGTTTTCAAATATATCCAAGGAAGTAACAATTAATAAGTACGCATTAAAATTCGGAATATCGCCATTACATGCTCGTTTTTGGGAACATTTTCTGCACATAGCATATGATTTAGACTATCACAATAAATCAGAAAATGAAAACAAGCCTGTGGATACCAAGGAATCGAAAAGAACGAGAGATATCGCGAAGAAGAGAATTCAAGAAGAATTTAAGACACAGACTGGGTTAGATATCGACAAACCTCTTTCCGGATATGGAAATACAAATGATGGCAATACTGCAAGACGTTTCTTCAAGAATTATGAAATAACATCAAAAACAACTGGCATTGATATGGAATTATTGAGAAGGTTCAACATAATTTTAATGGCAATAAATAGTAAACATAAAATTAATCCAGAAAAGTTTGGAAAATACTGCCTTGATATCATAAAACAGCTTATAACATTGTATCCTTGGAAGGATATGACTCCTACTGTGCATAAAGAATTCCGTCATGGAGAAGTAATTATCGCGTTTAATATTCTTCCCTGAGGAGATTTCAGCAATTTCACTCCCGAAAGTGTTCAAGAGAATCGCAAAATGAAGATTTTTTCAAAAATCGACTCCTTTCTTCCGATCCCGTATCGTCGTCAATGAGAAAAAGATGGATTTGTTACAGTGATCTGACATTTGACAATACTGAAGAATTCAAGGATTTGCTTTATCTTTTAGACATAGATTTTTCTTTTTCCGATTACTTTACTGAATTAAGTTAGTTCCAATTAAGATTGCTAATAAAAAATTTATTCTCAAACATTGTTGACTTTTATTTCAAAACATTTACATTATAGTTTGCTTCTTATGTTACCCATATCGTAATGGTAAATTAATTCCTAAAACATAAAATATGCTTCTAAAATGAATCATCAACTCAATATAATAATAGCCTATAACACACATTGCTTGTGTATTATAGGCTTTTATATTAAAGGGACGATATGTACCTGTTTTCTTGTGGTCAAAAAGATTCCGATTTCTACCTGTTACCTGACATCTATGGAAATGCCAAGAAATCAACAATTTTGTATCATATAAATAATTTTGTTAACACCTGTTATGTAACCCTACAATATGGCTTCGAGACTATAGTCTTGAAGGTGTACAAGCAGGATATAGCTCCCACTGCGGAAGGTGAGCCGTCGACCGTGGTTGATACACGGCTTTCTGGAAGTGCGGAGGTACCCACGCATATTATTTCTGGTGACTCCAACTCTAACAGAAGATCTGTAACGTCCTTCTCTGATGACGAAAGCTCTACTTCTGTCACAAAGGGGCTGAGGGGAGTCTCCGGACTCTTTGACGCATCTGGCGGGGACACGCTTCTCGATGATACGGACGAAGAGTTCGCTAACACCCTTGTCGGGGTGGATGTTAATCTGTCAATTACCAATGATGGTAAGAATTCTAGAGATTAACCTCCATCACGCTAAAGCAGCCTCAGCGGCTCTATTGCTGCTCCTGTCCACAGGTGCAGTAGACATCGTCCTGATACAGGAGGCCTACGCAGTGGGAGGAATGGTGTGCGGTATCAGGACACCCAACTTTAAACTGCTTGTGGCCAACTGCGAAGGCACTCCAAGAACCTGCATTTTGGCCAGGAAAGATCTAAGTATCTTTCTCCTGGCTAATCTAAGTGGTAAAGACCAAACATATGCTAGTCTGGAGATCGGTAATCGCATATATTGGGTGGTCTCCAGTTACTTGCCTTATGAAGCTGTAGTACCGACTGCTCTATTCAAGGAAGTAGTAGAGTACTAAGTATTTGTAACATAGGTAATAAACCGACCTTTACAATTAAAGCCAGACAAGAAGTACTCGACGTAACGTTTGCTACTGACCGGCTGTCAGACAAAATTATTGGGTGGAATGTACTGGACGACCACTCATTCTCAGATCACCATTATATTGAGTTCAAACTCGCTGAAAAAGCGCCTGAACCTGCCATCCACAGAAATGTGAGAAAGACAAAGTGGCACCTGTATGAGAAGAATTTCAAGAAAGTCCTCAACTCCAAACTTCTGTACGAACCGAATGCCTGTCTGGATAATCTGGTCGAGCATATCACCACATCATTCAATAGTTCCCTTGAAGAAGCATGTCCAAAAACAAGGTACAAGGGTAAAACTAAACCCCAATGGTGGACTTCTGAGCTAACGGATAAAAAAAGACCCGCAACAAGCTATTCAACAAGGCTAAATCAACTGGGGTCGCTAATGTTTGGGATGCCTATAAAGAGCAACTCAAGATCTATCAGAAGGAGCTTAGAAAGGCGCACAGACGCTCTTGGTATACCTTCTATGGCGAAGTGGAAAAGGCCTCCGACGCCGCAAGGCTGAGGAAAATACTATCAGCTTCACCCTGTACAATGGGTTACTTGCAGGATGAGGCAAATAATTGGACCAAAAACAGCGAGCAGTCGCTCAATGTACTGCTCGACAGATATTTCCCGGGGAACTCTCTAACAGTACCAGAGGATCCGCAGGACCAACAAGAGTGCGAGTGGACTGCGAGAGTCGCTAGCTTGTTGACTGAGAGATCCAGCATAAGCTGGGCTATTAATAGCTTTGAGCCCTTCAAGTCATCTGTAGCAGACGGCATCACTCCAGCAGAAATGCAGAAAATGTTGAAGTACATTATCCCATGGCTGGAGAAAATTTATGTAGGCTGTTTCAGGCTTTCATACATCCCGAATCGATGGAGGGATACCAAAGTGGTATTCATACCTAAAGCGGGGAAGATATCACACACTAGGCCAAAATACTTTAGACCAATTAGCCTATCCTCCTTTCTATTGAAAGGTCTGGAAAGACTTTTAGATTATTTCATTAGGGAAACCTGGATATAAAACTCCTGTCGGTGAACCAACATGCTTACAATAAGGGGAAGTCTACAAAATCAGCCTTGCACGAAATTGGGAGCACTATCGAATCGTCCCTGCATTTCAAGGAATTCACCATGGTGGCATTTCTTGACATAGAAGGGGCTTTTAACAACATTCACTCAGATGCAGTAATTGCGGCACTGTCACATCTAAAAGTTAACTCTAGTTTGATTAGACTAATTCAAAGTCTGCCTTACAGAAGACGCATAACAGCATGTCTTGGATAGGAAACTGTTATTTAGACTTAACGTATTGGAACGTGCAAGGAAGGCCAACGTCGCCTTATATTCCTGCAAAAAGGCTGTAGGGTCGCGGTGGGGCCTCTCTCCTAAAATCGTCCACTGGATATATATAGCAGTAGTTCGTCCTATACTGTTATACGGCATTGTGGTATGGTGGACGGCAACTGACAAACTAACCATCACCAACCTACTAACAAAAGTTCAGAGAACAGCCTGCCTGAGCATAAGCGGAGTCTTAAGGACTACAGCGACCGAGTCTCTACAAGCCCTACTCCATATACTGCCGATTAATATTGTGGCGAGAGAAGTTGCAACCAAAGCGGCAATAAGATTAAACTGCATATCAATGTGGAGGTACAAGAACTACGGTCACATGAGGATATCAAAGTGTAGTGCTATGGTAACCGACCGAGTGGACTATATTTCAACGGTGCGCACCTTTGCGAGGTACTACATCACTATGATACCAGCCAGGGATGAATGGGATGGCAGAATACCCGGAAATAGAAACCATATCCACTTCTATACGGAAGGTTCGAAGCTTGATGAAAAGGTTGGCTTCGGAGTACACTGTGAAGAACTTAATTTGGATATAGCTCACAGACTACCAGATACCTGATACCTGTGTCTATCAAGCCGAAATAATGGCAATATGGGAAGTAGCCAAGTGGCTGAGTCGCAACATAGTAACCAATACTGGCGTTGTCAGGCTGCCATCAATTCTCTGGAGGCAACATCCCTAAATTCACAAACAGCCCTCGACTGTCGCAGATCTCTTAACGAGATGGCTGAGCAGTTTAGTATACACCTCATATGGGTGCCTGGGCATAGGGATATCCCGGGGAACTGCAAAGCAGATGAACTTGCTAGGAAAGGGACGACATTACAAATTCTCGAAGAATTTGCATATGTATATTGGTTCGCCGCTATCCACGTGCAAGCTTTGGCTTAGGCAAGAGGCAATCAGGCAGTCCAACGAAAGATGGACAGAAATCGGCAACCGCAGGGTAGCTAGACAAATCTGGCCAAGGTATGAACTGAGAAGATCAAAATATCTCCTCGCACAGGTTGGTTTCGATGAGGGGCATTTCAGCCCGTGGTAACACTAGGGACCTAAACTGGTCTATGTGAGCTTGTATAAAAAAAATAAGGCTGCCACCCTAACCTAAACCTTGTCCTATTGGGTATATCGAACCATCGTATAGGAAATTTTATTGCCAATCTAGATATGCTTAAGTGGATAAAATTGGTGCATATTCTGCTTCGATATTTACAAAATACTGGCACAGGGCCGGGGAAAATATTAAAAATTCAATTTTCAAATACAGATATCTCGGTAACTATACAAGATAACTGTTGGGTGCAAAAAGCCTTTTGTAGACCTCAGTTATTAGAATACACACAAAAAGATTTTATGAATCGGACGGAAAAGACGAAAGTTACACGCGCTTAAACATTTTGTTCAACCGAGGTAGCCAACTTTGAGGCCCTGCAGCTCCGCCTCTGTATACCATAGGGGGCCCAAACTCAAAACTTAACTTCTCTAATACCTCTTCTACAAACATGCCAAGTTTGGTCCAATCGGTTGTCTGATTAAGAAACGGCAGAATTATTTCCTTATTTTGATTCCTCCCACTGTGCGCTGCTGTGCGTAAACAAAAATCATTTTTCCAAACATCATTGAACCTTTTTTAGCAATACTGTAATTCGCTTTCTGATTTGCGTGTACTACCTTCTCGCGGCGGCCGGAAGTTGGGCCCCAAGAAAATGCACCCTAAATTGAAAATGAATGTGGGCCCCATATTTGGGGCCTATTTTCGTTACAAAAACTGATTTAGGAAATTACACCCCAATTAAGAAAGCAGTATGAAATGAAAATAAACCCCAAACAACTAAGAAAATTTATCTTCGTAAATCTGGGGAGTATGTAATAATACACCTATACGAACCTATTTTTAAATTATAAATCTTTTCCTGCGCGGTCGGCCTACGGCCTGCGGCCTCTGTTTAAGGCTTTCTCCTGTGGACAGGATCCAAAGTTGGCAACGTGGAGCAAATCATTTATGCGTCAAAAAATAAGCCCCAAAAAAATGAAATGAAACCCCAAAAAGCAGACAAAAAATGTAATTAAGCCCCAAAAAAATTGTTGTTGTTTGACATGTTCATAAAAATATTGGGGTGTATTTTCCTGGGGCCCAATTTCATTCCGCCCCTTCTCGCGTGAAGTCTACGTGACAACTGATCAACAGTCGTAAAACAAGTTGAAGCGCAAGAATTGCACGAATGTTTTTTAGCTGACCCGTATGTGTGAAAGCACAAAGCTCTTTATGTGTACATTTAAAAGCACAAAAAGCTCGAACTTTTGAGTTTTAAAAAGCTCAAAAGTTGGCGGAAGCCAACATCAGCCGAGTTATCTAACTCCTCAAATAAATAAGAACCCAAGGTTGTATGTCGCCATCTAGAGAGAGCGGGCACACACACAGAAGTTGTTCTATTGATTCCTCTTCCTCTCCACAGCTTCTGCAAAAGTCAATATTCATGACCTTTCTGCGTGCCATCCAATAACACATGACGCGATAAGCGCCACGTCCGTTCTCGAAAACGACAGCAGTGCTTTGGTGCGTTCTCAGTCTAATCTGGGCCACATCAGCCTGGAATATATGCAGTACCTGACTAGTAAAAACATTTAGTGCGGCAGTTGGTGTCGGTCTCAGCGCACCAGTGATATATATAGCAACCATTCGCTGAACCTTGTTTAGTATCGCACAGAAGGTGGATTTCTGCAGAGCTGTACACCAGACGATAATGCCGTACAGAATTTTCGGTCTGACTACTGCCGTATACAACTAATGAACAATACGCGGGTTCAGACCCCAGCGTTTTCCTGTTGCCCTTTCACAGGTATATAGCGCTATCCCAGCCTTATTTGCTCTTTACAAAATATTGGGTTTGAAGTGCATCTTCCTGTCTAGTAAAATACCTAAGTATTATGCACTTTCAGAGAAGGGAATTTCAATACCATCCAAGGAGACAGGTGCCTGCTGTAGGATGTCTTAGAGTATCCAGGAACTTCCCTCTAACAGCTATTGCCACGTCATCTGCATAGACAACAACTCTGACACCCATAATCTCCAGAGAAAGTAAAATATTGTTCATGGAGAGATAGCAGAGGAGACATAACACAACCTTGGGGCGTTACCCTGCTGACAAATCTATGGACGTCAGTTGATCCTAAACTAGCTGAAATGTGTCGCTTAATTAGAAGGTTATGAATGAACCTAGGTATACTGCTGTGAACCCCCATGGTTTCTGACGGCGTAATTATAGCGGCTGGATTTATGTTATTGAAGGCCCCTCTATATCTAAGAAAGCTATCATAGTATATTCTTTAACAGAGAGGGATCCTTCAATAAAGCTGACTAGATCATGCCAGGCGGTTTCGTTGGACTTGCCCTTGCTGTTGAGTGGACAGTAGCCTGTGATAAATTTTAGTCCTAAGGTAACTATCTATTAATATCTCCAGAGTTTTAAGGAGAAATGACGATAGACTAATTTGCGGAAATCCTTAGCTCCAGTGTGGGACGGTTTTCCCGCTTTTGTGATGAAAACAACATTGGTTTCTCTTCATTTTGTTGGTATTTATGCCTGATTGATACGACATGTGTATATCGCTCTGATCCAGGGAGCAATTGTGTCAGCCACCGCCTGTAGCTCCGCCCATGAGACATTGTCTGGTCTTGGCGACTTAAAAGGTTTAAAGCTTTTGATAGCCCAAAGAATTCTAGATAGGTCACAATCTCGTGGGCAACCTCTGATGGCTGTACTTCAAGGGAATCTCCAACTGAAGTATTTAATACCTCTTCAGAGTTGCTCGGGAAATGTGTATTTAGGAGCACTCCCAGCGATTCCTCACTGGACGTAGTCCTGGAACTATCATCTTTCTTGATGTACCCAATAGTACAAGGTGGTGAGGGTAAAAGTGTCCGTAACCTTGAGGCTTCGGATGAGCTTTCTACGCCACTCAGAAATCTATCCAGGATTTATTTTGAGCCGTTCTAAACTCTTTTTTGTACCGTTTGTGGGGCTCTGGTGGTCTTTGCCCTATTGAAGAGCTTCCTACAGCACTTCCTCGGCATAACTAATTGAGACGACCAGCATTGCGGTCGTTTTTTGCCCCTTGGCTTCTGTTTGGGACATGCGGCTTGTAACGAGTCGTTAAGAGTTGCAGTGACTCGTTTCACCGTTTCTTCTATATCCCGTATAGTTTGCATTTTAATTTCAGGACTTTTTGGAAAAGACCTGCTGAATATGTGCCTAAATTTTTCTCAATCATTCTTCTTAATAATGGGTGGGGGGAAAGACGGTATCAGGAGGCTTCGCACTCAAGCAGAAGCTAATATATTTATGGTCGGAAAAGATATGTATGTCCAAAATTCCTCTATTACAAATCACAAGGTTAGTACTTATAATATATTCGGTATGTAATTCGCCCCTGTGTTACGTGCCATATAAATGGAGGCCAACCAAATATGAGAGTTTTCTAATTCGAGGCTGGCTGTTACTATGTCTGTTCTACTAAAAGAAGGAAGAAGGTATATATTAAAGTCGTTCTTGGCAAGTATACAGGCTCTACGCCTTCCATTACCTGTAACTTGAAGCAGCTTCAACCCAGGTGTCCTGAGCCCACAAACCATATCTCCATTCAACCATGGTTCCTGGATTAGAACCAGGTCAGCCTCTCTTAGCATCAGGAGGTATTTTCTTTAGTGTGGTGGAGGTTTACCTATAGGAACCGGACCACTGTCAGATTTCGCCACCACCACCGTTATATATGCCTCGTCGTCTGTGCCCGCTAGTGTCATCCTCACCGGATTCATCCCCAAAGATTCTCCCTAACATGATGAAGGGCTTCTCGACACATCGGTAATGGGAGAGATGCAAGTTCCCGCCTGATTAGGAACTCGGCATTCAGTATAAATGCTGTGTACCTCCGATGCCCATCTGCCTCATACAATCGACCGACCTTCCAGTTGCCAGTTGGAAGCTCGGGATTGCATACCTTCAGCATCTTAGTCACGGATTTCACTTCGGTTGGTATAGCCGGAATCCATGCATACGCCCTGGGCCGAGACGGGATGTCCTCCATGCTGACAACATCCAGCGCCGCACCCGGCCAGATATCACAAATTTTCTTTAAAGTGCAGCGATAGCACTCAACAGAGCGCATATTACTAAATCGTGTTAGCTTTATGCGTCCCTGATACCAGTCTGCGTCGACACAACGGGAGCCGGACCCGGCATCTCCTCAAGAATATCGAAGAAAACAGAGCACAGTGCATTATCTATCTCACTCCAACTGCTCTTGGGGATGTTGCCGTCTTCCTCTCCCCTGTTGATGACCACCTGTATCAAGCTGTCCTTAGTAACGTCAGCGAAGGACCGAGGAGCAGCGTTACCACGATCAGACTTTACGTTTAAATAATAAAAAATTAATGTTTGTGAATTTTCTGAAGTTTTTACGACGCTTTTTGGTTAGCAGTTCTTGTTAAATTCAATTTACTGCTTCCATAAGTATTTCAGCTGATTTAAGTTAAAGACATACACTATTGCTACTGAATTCTGAAGATGATAGAGTGGTGTCTATCGAAACTGCAGTCAATTCTACCAAGCAATTAAAACTCTCTACCAATTTTTGTATTTGTTTCTATTACTTTCTTGGAATAGACAGAAAGTAAATGGAACATATGGTCTCAAACCAAAAATAAATTCTGACTGAATAAATTATTAAAATTTTAAAAATAAAATAAAAAAAAAATTACGCTATATGCATAAAGGGTACCTTATTTGCCTTCACTCCAATTTCATCAAAATCCTAGCTTTTGGTAGATTTTACAGCATTTTGGCCACAATTTCCCATTTCTGCCCATAGTGCCCCAATGGGCACGAGGTCGCATTTCACCCCGGAGTTAGGGGAGTTTTTTTAAGATGAACCGCTACTTGGAACCCAGGGTGCACTACGTGGAAGCGATCTACCATTACACCCCATGGAGTGATCTAAGAGACCCCAAAAATATTTGGCAGAAATCCTTATAGGGCCATTTAAAGTCATTTAAGCAATGTCCGTAGCACGACAGGATTAACTTCAAATTTGGTATGTTGCAATATCAGTTTTTATCTCAGGCTATGGTCAAAGTAGACAATGTTGGTTCACTACTTCGAGTACCTCCCTCACGAAGGGTCAAAATGTAGTGAAATAATGATTATTTCATAACTTTTATACTACACACAGAATCTTTCACAATCCCACACATAGTATTAGTTGCTTGGTCGCTATCATCGTGAGAAAAATGGGCGAAGTTGCCACGCCAATTTAGGTACCTCCCATACGAATGGACCATTTTGCAAAAAAAATTTTGGGTTTAAAACTTTGATTCCAGTCAATACAAATACTTCAAATTTTGTGGAGTGTAATGCTTTTACAGTACCCATACACGCTGAAAAAAATCTCTTCTGTAGTATATTGTCCCAAACATATTCTGCTTGAAACATATATATGTTTAGGGTACACTATAAACATATAATATTTGGTACATACAAAAATTATATATTTGGGGAGATTTTGTTCTAAAGAAATCTTTGTTTATATCCCAATATGTTTTCATTTGGGACTATTATACACAAACCAATATTTTTATTAATTTAAGTATTCGGAAAATACATAAATTGTGTTAAATTTGTCAGTAATTCAAAGTGAATTTTTTAGAAATGTTAAATGTTCGTAAAATAATAAATAATAATAATTGAAATCGTATAATCTTGGATCGAAATAAATTACTTGGGAGGATTGACAACTAATGATGGCTTGGAATACTCAAAAATGATTGATTTAAAACTGAAGTTAATAAGGTATCATAACTGGAAGGTACAATTCGAAAACAAGGAAAAATTAAAACTCAAATTAGAAAAAATCAGCAAAGTTTTGAAATTATTTTTTAAATAAAATATATTTGAAGATATTCCTAAACAATAATTTTATTTCCATATAAACTCATATTTTTTTGAGAAAATTAGTTTGGAAATATATTTTGTTGTAATATATTAATATATGCGTTCCAAGTAAATTTTATTGATTTACAAATAAAATTTATTTACTCAGTAATATATAATATTTAAAAATTTGTGTTCCAAACATATTTTCTTTCGATTCAAACATATCAAAAAAGGCAATTTTGCCCCGTGTAGTCCCGTGCAAAGTGGGCGTTATTACCAGGCCCAAAAAGTTAACTGATTATTACTTCGATTCCTGCACATACAAATACTTGAAATTTTGTAATGTGTAATGTTTTCATAGTGCCCATAGTGTATTAAAAAATGCGCGTGATTGCCCCGCCCATTTTGGTAGCTCCCAAACAAAATTTACAAAATAAAAAATAAGAAAAATGATTTTTGAATTTCCCTTACTTTTACAATATGGGTCATAATTTATACATTTACCCATATATTTTTTGAAATAGGAACTGTTTTCTTCGCCGGGATGCTATCTTTAAAAAATTGGAACAAAACATTTTTTTATGGTTTTTTCCGTGCCAGCAAAAAACGATGTTTTTGAAAAAAATCGATTTTTTTCCAATTGTTTTAACGACATTTATTAAACTTCAAATTCTACATGCACGCTGAAAAAAAATCGCTTCTGTAATATATTGTCCCAAATATATTCGGCTTGAAATATATATGTATTCAGGGTACACTCTAAACATATAGTATTTGGTATATACAAAAATTATATATTTGGGAAAATGTCGTTCTAAACAAATCTTTGTTTACATCCCAATATGTTATTATTTGGGACTATTATTTCCGAAACAAATATTTATTTGTATTTAAGTATTCGGAAAATACATAAATTGTGTTACAATTTTCAGTAATTCAAAGTTAATTTTTTAGAAATGTTAAATGTTCGTAAAATAATAATAATTGAAATCGTATAATCTTGGATTAAAATAAATTACTTAGAGGATTGACAACTAATGATGGCTTGGAATACTCAGAAAATTTAAATGATTAATTTAAAACGCTAGTTAATAAGGTATCATAACTGGGAGGTCTAATTCGAAAACAAGGAAAAATTAAAACTGAATTTCGAAAAAGTCAGTAAATGTTTTGAACATTTTTTTAAATAAAATATATTTGGAAAAATTCCTAAACAATAATTTTATTTGTATTTAAACACATATTTTATTTGAGAAATTTAGTTTGCAAATAAATTTTGTTGTAATACATTAATATATGCGTTCCAAATACATTTTATTGATTTTCAAATAAAATTTATTTGCTCAGAAATATATAATATTTAAAAATTTGTGTTCCAAATATATTTTCTTTCGATTCAAACATATCAAAAAAGGTGATTTTTCCCCGTGTGACAGTGACATTTTTAGCACAATTTCCTTTAATTTAATTTATCGAGCTTATACTTCAAAAAATATTGTTCAAATACTAAAGTTACTTTCCATGAAAATTGGAATTCAAGAAAAAAAACTTTACCATAAAAAATTGGTTTTGGTTTCATAAAATACTATGACTCAACCTATACAAAAAAAGTTTTTAGGTCCGGACACAAAAAAAAATAAATTTGTATGGCATAGTGTTATTAGCTTATAATTCCTTTGTGAACCATTATTAAATGTGTGTTTTTAAATATTGGTTAGACCCTACCTTAACCGCCTGACCCACGATGTCGAACGTTAACGTTCGCATGACTTCTATGCGAACAACAGCTGATTTGCGAACCTTAAAGTACAATTGTGTGGTCTCTATGGCTTTAAGAAGTCAAATTGTGGAGATGTTATATACGGTGACAATACCTACAAATGGGCCGATATGGCCCATTTTCAATCCCAACACGCAAAGAAAGGAATTCGTTTCTGCGAAACGAAATTTTAGACAGCTACAGTTCTCGTTTGCCGGAACTGAAATTTCGTTTGTTGTGACAGATACTTATTTGGCGTAAACAATTGTTTGTTCTGACCAAAAGAGATTTCAGTCGTCGTGAACGAGAATTGTAGTTGTCTAATATTTCGTTTCGCAGAAACGAATTTTTTCTTTGTGTGAAGATACCTACAGCTACAAGAAGCATCTGTACCCAATTCCAATTATTGTGGATTGTAGCGTTAGTGTAACAGACATAATCCCCTAAGTAAGCAGTGCTGATACCTGGACGCCTCAACAACGACTCAGTCCTTGTCACGTTTTGGGGGGCTATGACGTGATGGACTCGTGGGACCTATATGAAACCCTTTAAACCAAAAAAAACGGACACACTACAACAACCAACCGATACGACTACGAATACAAAAACTGATAACCATACAACGTCAACAAATACGACGACTACGTCCTTGAACAGATCCTCAACAGACTTGAGAAAGTCGATCCTGCATCTCTGACCAACAAGTAGAGAGAATCCCTACAGTGGACACGGAGTATTTCTAAGAACAGGATACCGCATCAACTTCCATATGGCAGAAGCCAATTAAGGGCTGCACTCTTCAAATGAACCCCCCGCAACCAAAAGGACCAAATGGCTTAGTGGTAACGCTGCTTCTCGGTTCTCTGTCCTTCGCTGACGTTACTAAGAACAGTTTGATACTGGAGGTCATCATCAGGGGAGAGGAAGAAGGCAACATCCCCAAGATCAAGTAGAGTGAGATATAGTACGCAATGTGCTCTGTTTTCTTGGATGTTCTTGAGGAGCTGCCGGGTCCGGCTCCCGACTGTGTCGATGCAGGATGGTATCAGGGCCACATAAAACTAATACGATTTAGTAATATGTGCTCTGTTGAGTGCTATCGCTGCGCACTGAAGAAAATTGGAGGACATCCCGTCTCGGCCCAGGGCACATGCATGGATTCCGTCTATACCTGCCGATGTGGAATCCGTGACTAAGATAGAGTGTAGGCTTTGTACTAACATTTGTCATGCTAAGTGTGCATGTTTATCTGCAAAGGTTGTAGATGCCATGTATGGAGATAGTGAGAGTGGTCTTAAATGGTGTTGCAAGAACTGTAGAAAAATTAATGTAGAGTTCTATAAATTTGTTAAAGATTATTCTTCGGAAATGCCTGAAATTGGTAAAGAAATGTGGTCATTGTATTCGAGATTCAATAAATATGCATCTCTGTTTGATAGGTTCTCAGAATTGAATGCATTTGTGCGTTCGTCTGACGTTGTCGGACAGAAGCGCAGTTGACGAAGAAGACGCTTCCTAAGAAGCTCGATGACGGTACACCAAGTGCTTCTGACCGTACGTCGTTGGATGAGCCTAAATCATTATCAGCTTCTACCAGTGCTTCTTGTTCAGTTTCTGTTGATAAGCAGAAAGTTGCTCTCGCTGTAACACCAATGGTTGATAAGGTTGTCTCGTTCGTCCTCCTCAAAAAACTGAATAACTCTTTGGTCACAGCTTATTAGAATGTAAGAGGGCTTAATACATGACTTTGATTTTTCAGTTTTGTGTTTCACTGAGACCTAGTTAGAACCCTCAATATTTGATTCAGAGATACTGTCGAATGAATATTTTCTATATAGAAAAGATCGCATTCAAAAAATTGGTGGTGGAGTTCTTATTGCTTTAAAAGTTCACTTTCTTCTGAACGTGTCATTCTTGATGAGACTGATGATATTGAATTTATTGTTGTCTCTATTAATTTAGGTAAATTATTATTGGTTTCGTGTTCCTACATCCCCCCAAACTCGAAATTATCTGTTTATGAATGTCACTTAAGGCTATAGGCAGATTGATTTTGATGTTGAGGGTTGTGGACCATATCTTAATCTTGAGGGATTTTAATTTACCATCTGTTTCTTGACTTTCATTGTCAGATACTGAGGCTTCTCTTCTTCTTCTTCGATGACGTTTGAGTGGACTTATGATGTAGTTAGGCGTTTTTCCGATCTCGATCTACTACAGATTAATGGGATTTCCAATTCGTATTTGAGAATAACGCTCAGATATTTGATATTCATAGAATTTCTCCAGTTTCTACACCGGAGGATAGTTACCAGGGTTACCATACGTCCTCCTTTGGGAGGACATGTCCTCCTTTTTAACAAGTGTCCTCCCTCCTTTTTAAAAAATGATGGATTTGTCCTCCTTTTGTTACAAATTAAAAATTTTCACAAACAGTAAATCTTAAAACCAACAGTAAATGTTACAAATGTCCTCCTTTTCTGACACAAAAGTCCTCCTTTCCGAAAAAAGGTCATGGTAACCCTGATAGTTACCATCCTACCCCCATATAGTTACCATCCTATACCCCCACGTGAGGAGGTACAATTTTTGAGTTGCTAAATTCTCAACTCTTGAATACTAACTGGGATTTAGTTTGTTGTTGTAATCACTTGACTGATATTGATGTATCTGTTGAGAGATTTTTCAATGTCTTAAATGAATGTTTCATACAATCTGTACCAAAGATTCGTATTTAGAACACCAATAGACCACCGACTGCTCTCAGGAACATGAAGAGCAGACTTTAAGAAATTCAAAAGGTCTGGATCCGATGTCCATTACGTCAGGTACTCTGTAGCCAGATCACAGTATAACATTGAATCTCGTAAGTGCATTGATCCCTACTTAGAGAAATTAGCTCACAATTAAGATGAACCCCAAATCGTTCTATGATTTTGTCAATATGAAACGTAAGTCTACTGGTTTAATGAATTCAATCGTGGCCGACGAAGGTCGTCCAAAAACGGCCGTTGTGCCAGAGAACATTGATGCCGTGCTTGAACTGATAATGCAAGATCGTCATGTGACATTCCGTGAGATAGAGGCATTCTTGGGCATTTCTTCCACAAGCAAATATTCGATATTGCATGAACACCTGGCCGTTAAGAGGTTTGTTCTCGTTGGATCCCGCACAATTTGACAATCGCTCAAAAAAAGGCTCGTGTCGATTGGTGCAAAGAAATTTTGAAAAAATACGATCGCGGTGCTTCAAAAGACGTTTATAAGATCGTCACAGGTGACGAATCTTGGATCTATGCGTATGAGCCCGAAACAAAACAGCAATCGACCGTGTGGGTCTTCGAAGACGAGTCAAATCCAACGAAAGTTGTTCGTGGAAGAACCACTTCGAAGCAAATGGTCGCCTGTTTCTTCGGCAAAACTGGTCATGTAGCGATTGTTCCGCTTGAGCGACGTAGGACGGTCAATTCTGAGTGGTACACCACAATTTGTTTGCCTGAAGTCTTCGGAGAAAATCGAAAAACAAACAAGAGAAGACGAATCATTCATGACAATGCGAGCTCTCACACATCGGCTCAAACCAGCGCCTTTTTGACCGGCGAAAACGTCGAATTGATGGGTCATCCGCCGTACAGCCCTGATTTGAAACCCAATGACTTCTTCTCATTCACTCACATCAAGAAAAAACAGCTTGGTCAACGTTTTTCGACGCCTGAAGCAGCTGTTGAAGCGTTCAAAAACCATGTTTTGGAGGTGAATTTTCAACACACTGTAACCAAAACAATTCGCTCTCAAATGACAAAACGGTCTGAGTGAAGTTATGCTAAAAAATTTCATACTTTTCCATGGAAGTTCTAGTTTTCATCTGGCAACACCATCATTGCCAGGACCGAAGTATAAATAGCAACCCTCGTAATCCAAGGCCTTCAAGGGTTAGAATTGAAGGGTTAGAACTGTGGTGATCAGGCAATCGCCAATAGTTTTGCAAAAATTCTTTGCATCAACCTATTCTCGTCAACAGTGTCAACTAGGTGTTTCCTATTCTTACATTATTCCATCATTGAATCATTTGAACATTCCTTATTTTGATTTATCTTTCGTATCGTCAAGCTTAGGCAATTTTAAGACTTCTAACATTGAAGTATTTTATTGCTTTTCAATAATTCGTTAAAGTATTGATATTTCCCATTTATTTGGAGAAAATCTTTTATAACTCAACTTCATAAATCTGGAAGTCTGATTGATGGTATGAATTATCGTGGAATTGCGAAATTAAGTATAATTCCAAAACTTTTTGAAAAAATGATCACTGAGATTTTATCTCATAGTGTATCACCTATTCTTAGTCCATTCCAACATGGATTTCGTAAGGAACTTTCGACTATGACAAATTTGGTTCAATTTACCTCCCAGGTAATTGATGAGTTCGTTCTTTGTAATCAGACTGATGTGGTTTATACTGATTTTTGTAAAACTTTCGATAGAGTTAACTTAACTTCAATAACACAGTGCGACAAAATACACTCAAGTTGAGAAGCAAATGACGCGATACTATTTTTCCTGTAGGTCTTGTCGAGTAAAACACTGTTTTTGGAATTCCCCGGACACCCCCAAAATTCCTTATAAAATATACTGTATACGTAAATTAATTAATCGTATGGTTATCTCACAATATAATTGTTAAAAAACATTGCCTAAACTAGAAAATGACGGACAAAAGTGAAAAAAATGTGTTTGTAGGACAAATAAACATATATTCATACAGCTTCAAATAAACTATATATACATTGTTCGAAAGGTCTAATTCTCTTCTTTCCAAATTCTTTTAGAAATCGGTTAATAATTAATAAAGTTATACGCGTTCAAGTGAAAGGCAAGAAAATCATTTTTTTTACCCGTAAATTCGGATCCGGCAAATTTTGTAGAACAAACGTCGTTCTACTCGCCAAGACCTACAAGAAAAATAGTATCGCAGTTTTTGGTTTTTGGACTGTCGCACTATGTAATCACATAATTACAATGGTGAACAAAGCTTATGGTGTCCTTGGCTTCATTCAGCGATGGGCGAAATAATTTTTAGATCCGTATGTAACGACACAGTTGCAAACTTCACTTTTTAGACCTATTCTAGAATATGGATCTGTTGTATGGGACCCCCAATATGGGATTTATGTTGATAAAATTAAATCCGTTCAGAAGAAATTTTTATTATTCGCTTTGGGGCACCAGCATTGGAGTAGTGATTTTGTTCTTCCACCCTATACTAATAGGTTGAGCTTGACATGATTGCCTACTCATAAGAGCAGACGTATTATGCTGAACACCACAATGATATTGAAGGTTATAATTTGTGATGTGCTTTCTGGTTACATGCTTTCTAAGATAAGGTTTAACGTACAATTCAGATCTTCCAGACATTACAAATTATTGCATGTTGACTTCCAACGTACAAATTACGCATCTGCAGAACCCATCCGTAGAATGCGCATGGACTTTAACACTTTAAGGGCCATTAACAATAAAAAAATAAACTACGTTTTAGAGCTTACTACAATGATAGAAAAAGCTTCGTCATGACGACGAATTTCTACATCGTCACGATTATTTTTTCGTCAAAAGTCAGCTAACGTACGGAATAATCCTCTTGATGAATTTGTTCGTCACCATGACGAATTTCTGTTTCCAAAAACTTTCGTCCTCAGGATGATCCATTCATCACCACGACGAACCCCATTCATCATCATGACGAATCCCATTCATCATCACGACGAATAGCATGCATCACCCCGACGAACTCTATTCATCACCATGCTGAACTCCATTCATCACCACGACGAATTCCATTCGTCACCACGACGAATCCCATTTATCATCACGACGAATTCCATTCGTCATCACGACGAATCCCATTCATCACCACGACGAATTCATGCCCACGACTATTTAAATTTTAAAAATTCCAATAAATATTCTTCTAGTTTTAAACCATTTAAAATGGTATGGAAAATAAAATTATTTGACTGCATTGCTAAGTTCAGTTGTGAATTTTCGTTTCGAGACGCAGTTCTTATCAGGTAAGGCTGAAATCAAACAAACGAGAAGTATTCATTACTTCTGCTATTTTAAATCAAAAATAATCACATCAAGTAATGTATTTGCCAACAGATCACTAGCCCAAATGTTTCACACTTATACAGCTTGTCGAGCTGCATGTACGAGTATGCATGTGTTTGATTTTTTGTTAAACAAACATCAGTTACGCCGTGCCAGTGCGGTTTGTTTGAACCAATCGGTGCTGCGTGGAACACACACGTGGACGAACATAACAACGTCGCATGTCTTACTTTGTGTTGCTGTAGGAGTTGACGTTGCCGTAAAGGGCGAATAAGTCGATCGTTCTCATGATGAATGGATAATCATATTGACGAACGGTGTTCGTCATTAATTATTAGATTTTTATACCCTACACCACACTGTGGTACAGTGTATTATTTAAATTGATCTTTTACAACAAATTATTTATCTACGGTAATCAGAACGCATATAAAACAGTACATTTAAGCAGAAACTATAATATGTTTGAACATATTTTCAGCAACATGGCCAAATAAATCTTTTCGTCGTGGGAATGAAACCTTATCGTTCTCACGACGAATTTCGAAATCACCAAAAACATGACTTGATGATCGTGTTCGTTCTATTGACGTACAAAAACATCGCATGTACGAAACTTTTCGTCACCAGTACGAAGATATATTAACGAAACTGATTCGTCATGGTGACGAACGGTTTTTCTATCAGTGTATGGGATATAGCTGTCAATTTCCATACAATTTAACTTTCGTTAGCTCTAACGCTCGGTTATTTTGCTTTGTGTTAATGGGGTTATATTATATTATTGACTTTAATGTAGGAATAGACATAGTAAAATCTTCTTTATTTAACTAAACAACATTAGACACTTTTTATGTATGTATATACCGGCTGTTGATATATATTCTGTAGCTGGTATTTCACCCTCTACTAGTAACTCGGATCATGGTGTGTACGCAATCCGTACGTTATGGGAATGTGGCTCCCGTGGTAGGAAGGGGCGGGTAAGAGTGGCTGCGTGGCTCCAGATAACACTGGTGTAGTATCAGAGCAGCATCTGTCGGGAACTTGCGTTTCACCCTTTACCGATGTGCTTGAATGTGTCGAGAAGCTCGTCGTCACGGGATCGGAAGAATGCTGTGGGGATGAATCCGATGAGGATGAGCTTCTAGCGGACACATACGACGAGGCAGATATTACGGTGGTGGCGAAATCTGGCAATGGTCCGGTTCCTACAGATAAACCACCAACACTCTTAGGCAGCATCAGCTGCCTTGTCGTAAAAATCCTCCTGATGCAAGGAGGGGCTGACCTGTTCCTAATTAAGGAACATGGTTGAATGGATATATGGTTTGTGGGCTTAGGACGCCAGGGTTTAAGCTGATTCAAGGTACAGGTAATGAAAGACGCAGAGCCTGTATACTTGCCAAGAACGACCTTAATATATACCTTCTTTTAGTAGTGAAGACATAGTATCAGCCAGCCTCGAGTTAGAAAGCTCTCATGTTTGGTTCGCCTCCGTTTATAAGACACATAACACTGAGACACCATCCCGTGTATTGAAATCACTGGTAGGAGCAACAAACGAGAAGAACAATGACCTAATTGTGTGTAGTGATGTAAATGCATAAATGTGGGGTAGTACTGACATAAACGACAGCGACGAATTACTTATGGGTGTTTCCAAAGTAACGGTCGTTGCCGATTTTCGGAGATTTTTTAAATAAAATTCCAGCCTAAGCAAATTTGACACAAGGATTGCTTAATTTTGGACTTACGAAAGTTCAAGCATCGGTAGCAACCGAAAGAATTCATAAAAAATGTAATTTCAATAATTTTTTAGACCATTAAAAAAGTAAAGGTCGTTACTTTATACTTATATATATGCTGATTTAAAATTTCGGAAACAAACATCATGTATTGTAAAATTTTACACAGGAAGTGTCAAGTAAAAAAATATCATAAAATTCTTTGAAATGTTTTGTTTAAGGAATGGGTTTATTTTTAGGCGGCCGGAAGTTGGGCCACAAGAAAATGCACCCCAAACTGAAAATGAAAGTGCGCCCCAAATTTGGGGTCTTTTTTCGTTACAAAAACTGCTGTAGGAAATTACACCCCAATCAAGAAAACAACATGAAATGAAATTAAACCCCAAAAAAACTAAGAAATTTTCTCTTCGTAAACCTGGGGAGTACGTAATAATACACGTATACGAACCTATTTTCTAAATATAAATCTTATCCTGCGCGGACGGCCTGCGGCCTCTGTTTAAGACTTTCTCCTATGGACAGAATCAAAAGTTGGCACGTGGAGCTAATCTTTTATGCGTAGCCCCTCCTGTTTCTAAATTTATAGATGAAAATAAGCCCCAAAAAGTAGACAAGAAATTAAATGAAACCCCAAAAAGCAGACAAAAAATTAAAACGTTTTTTGTTTTTTTTTTTCACGAAATTTTCTTATGCGGTCGCGTTTATTTTTTCGTTCCTGACTTTGGCGTTCGTCCGTCATCACATTTCTCGCGCTCTCTCTCTTCTGCCAAGAAGCCTAATGCTTTCCTGCGCCTTCTTTTCGTTTTTTCTGTATTTTTGCATCTTGGTAAGTTGCTCCATGACCAATAACAGGTGGTCACTAGTCAGGAACTGCATACATTCCAGGCTGATGTGGCGTCTCACTTATCGTGTCATGACGGGCCGCCAGTCATTCGACGATCCAACATGATGATGTTTTACAATTCCTTGTTGAATATTCATATAAAATGGATAAAAATAAACGAAATATTTAACGAAATGTTTACGGGTACTGGTGCTAACGCCATGAACCATTCAAATTTGGTATGATGTGGCCATTTTGTGTGGGACGTACTAGATGGTGTGTGGCAATAACGCCGTTTTTTCACTGAACTGAATGTGTGGAATTTCAGAAGATTCGAATGAGTAGTTTACAAGTTATTAGGGAATCAATATGTCATTAACTTATACCCTTTGTCTGGAACGTACTAGAGGGGGTGAACCAATATCCTTAAACACAGCCTGACAGAGAAACCAGTAAGGAAAGGCAGAAAGTCGGGCGGGGCCGACTATATAATACCCTACACCTCCCTAACAATGCGATAAGGGTCATTGCCATAATAATTTGGAATAATTGGTAAATGGGTAGAAACATAATAAATAATTCTGAAACGATAATCGCTAAATTAAGCAATATTCGTTCCTAAATTGAGAAGCATCTTTCTGGAAAAATTTAATGATCGGAAATAAAATACAACTTCTATAGCGGTTTGATACCAAATCAGGAGGAACATATATATGGAGCTTTAATATAAATCTGAACCGATCTTCCCTGAATACTCAGTCATGTAAAAAGACCTCCTTCTGTCGAATTTCGTACTGATCGGATATAAAAAACAGTCTCTACAGCGCTTACATATCAAATCGTGGGTAACATATATATGGGAGCTATATCTAAATCTAAACCGATTTTCTCCGAATTTGGCAGTATTCCTTCATGTAATAGGAAACCTCTTTCTGCCGAATTTTGCACTGATCGGATATAAAATACAGTTTTTACAGCGCTTACAGGTAAAATCGGGGGTAACATATATATGGGTCTTATATCTAAATCTAAACCGAGTTTCTCCGAATTTGGCAGTATTCCTTCATGTAGAAAGAAACCTCTTTTTGCCGACTTTCGCACTGATCGGATATAAAATAACATGTTTACAGCGCTCACATGTCAAATCGGGGGTAACGTATATATGGGGGCTATATCTAAATCTGAACCGATTTCTTCCAAATTTAAAAGTGTTCATTCATATAATAGGAAACCTCTTTCTGACGAAAATCATAGTGATCGGATATAAAATACAGTTTTTACAGCGCTTACGTGTGAAATCGTGGGTAACATATATATGGGGGCTATATCTAAATCCGAACCGATTTTCTACGAATTTGGCAGTATTCCTTCATGTAATAAGAAACCTCTTTCTGCCAAATTTCGCACTGATCGGATATAAAATACAGTTTTAACAGCGCTTACATGTCAAATCGGGGGTAGCATATATATGGGGGCTATATCTAAATCTGAACCGATTTTCTCCGAATTTAGCAGTATTCCTTCATGTAATAAGAAACCTCTCTTTGCCGAATTTCGCACTGATCGGATATAATATAACATTTTTACAGCGCTTACATGTCAAATCGGGGGTAACGTATATATGGGGGCTATATCTAAATCTGAACCGATTTCTTCCAAATTTAACAGTGTTCATTCATATAATAAGAAACCTCTTTCTGCCGAATTTCATACTGATCGGATATAAAATAAAGTTTTTACAGCGCTTACATGTCAAATCGGGGCTAACATATATATGGGGGCTATATCTAAATCAATAGGGATCGTCCTTGGGCCAAAAAAATATATGTTTAAAGTTTCGTGGAGATCGGACCATAATTGCGACCTGTACTTTGATTACAAGAATACATGCACAGACGGACAGACAGACGGATAGACAGACGGACATAGCTAAATCAACTCAGACAGTGATTCTAAGTCGATCGGTATAATAAACGATGGGTCTATTTCTTCTCCTTTTGGGTGTTACAAACAAATGCACAAAGTTATAATACCCTGTACCACAGTGTGGTGTAGGGTATAAAAAACATTACCACATACCAAAATTGAAGGCGATCGGTTACTCATTTCGAGAGCTACCGTGCGCATCAAACAGACAGACCGACGTGTTGCTACATAAAATTTTATTTTTACAAAATATTTATTATTATTATGGAAATTTTGTACCGTCCGGAGCGTTTGTCCTGGACACTACAAATATTAAAACGATTTTGTGTTTTTATACCCTACACCACGCTGTGGTACAGGGTATTATAAGTTTGTTTCACGGCAGATGTTTGTAACACCTTAAAATAATACAGCTAGACCCACCTTAAAGTCCGTCCGTCCGTCTGTCCATGTAAAGTTGTTCGTCGACTACAGGTCGCAATTTCACTCCGATCGTTCTGAAATTTTGCAGTTTAGAGTATTTCGCGGCTGTTAAGATAGCTATTGAATTTGGTTGAAATCGGTTCAGATTTAGATATAGCTCCCATATATATCTTTCGTCCGATTTGGCCCTTTAGTCCTATGGAAGCTGTATTTTACATCCAATCGTTTTGAAATTTAGAATGGTAGAGTTTCTTGATCCATGAACCAACATTGCCGAATTTGAAGAACATCGGTTAAGATTTAGCTATAGCTCCCATATATATGTTTCGTCCGATTTTGCTCTTTAGTCCTGTAGAAGCTGTATTTTACATCCAATCATTTTGAAATTTAGAATGGTAGAGTTTCTTGATCCATGAACCAGCACTACCGAATTTGAAGAAAATCGGTTAAGATTTAGCTATAGCTCCCATATATATGTTTCGTCCGATTTGGCCCTTTAGTTCTATAGAAGCTATATTTTACATCCAATCGTTTTGAAATTTAGAATGGTAGAGTTTCTTGATTCATAAACCAACATTGCCGAATTTGAAGAAAATCGGTAAAGATTTAGCTATAGCTCCCATATATATGTTTCATCCGATTTGGCTCTTTAGATCCAATCGTTTTTATACCCTACACCACACTGTGGTACAGGGTATTATTTAAGTATAAAATGTCCCAAAAGTAAATTTATGTAAACAATTTATACATGAATTACAAAATTTATATATCAGAGTTATTCAATATTGCGAGAGTCCGCCCGACTTTAGCCTTTCCTTACTGGTTTAAATCGGCGTTTGATATATTTTAAATGAATTACTTGTTCTCATTATTGTCAATAAGAAAAAGTTCGAGGTTACATAAAGAGTTTAACTGAATTTTCTCGCAGCAGTCTACCAAAATATTTAGGAATATTTCGTAACGTTCGAACAGGATTTTGTTTTGTTTTGTTTTGTTTATATAACACCTATGGCAAAAATATTCCAATCAGGCTTAGTTAATAAGTAACGTACAAAATATCTTAAAATTCCGTAACGTCCGGGATTTTGGAAATACCAATATATTTATCCCCTCACCTTAGAGAGGAGGGTATATATCATTTGCTACGAGTCAAAAGTGTAACACATCGAAAGAGTGACCTAAGACTCTAAGAATGTTCGGCGGAAATCCGTTTTGGGTCAGTTTAAGTCATTTGAGCAATGTCCGTCTGTCTGTCTGTGTGTCTGTCTGCTGGCTGGTGCGCACGATAACTCTCGAAAGGTGTAATCGATTTACTTCAAATTTGGTATGCAGTAATATTTTTCTCTATCTCCGCCAAAGTTCGAAGATGGGCCACATTGGTCCACTACTTCTAGTACATACCCCACAAAGGGTTAGCTATTAGTGAAATATTAATTCTTTATTACCTTTTATACTACTTACTCGAATCTTCTGAAATTTTACACATAGTATTAGTTTGTTAATCGCTAACACGTCAAGAAAAATGGCAAAGTGGCCACTCCCTTTTTGGTACCTCCTTTAGCTTTAATATCAGTTCATACAAATTCTTGTAATTTTGTTCAGTGTAATGCTTTTATAGAACCTAGAGTCCAGAGAAAAGTGGGTGTTATTGGCACGCCCCTATTGGTACCTCCCACAAAAATTGACAATTTTGTACCAACAGTTAACAATTTTTAACTTTAATACCAATGCATACAAATACTTGAAATTTCGTACAGTGTAATGCTTTTATAGTATCTAGAGTCTGGAGAAAAGTGGCCGTTTTTGGAAACCCCCTTTTTTGTACCTCCCACACAAATGGACCAAAAGTTAACAAAATTTAACTTGAATACCAGTGAATAAAATTGATTAAAATTTTGTACGGTGTAATGCTTTTATAGTATCTAAAGTCCAAAGGAAAGTACCCGCTATTGGCACGGCCCAACATTTTGTACCAAAAGTAAACAGATTTTTACTTTAATAACAGTACATACTTTAAGTTATTAAAAGCAATTTAAATTGATAATAATTTTATTAAGACAACAAAATAAATAAAATTACGAATATTTTTGAGGGGATTCATAAGTCGGTTTATCCGACTGAACTTTCTTACTTGTTTTCAAGTTATTAGGGTAACAAAGAGTTTGATGGGGTTTTTTGAGGTAATAAATGATTAGCAATGATTATGATTACCATATTTCCCTTATACACAGAATGAAAAATTCCATTTTTTTTATTATTAGTCTATAGACTAACATCCTAAAACAATACATACAATATATACAATATAATATTTAAATTCGTTTTAGCTTAGATATATGTTATAATTACTTCATTTATTGATTTGTCACTAGGACATTCTCCTGGCTCTAGACTATCTCTATTATGTTTTATAGAACGCAAAGTTTTTTAAAAAACGGTGAAGCAAATATATATAAATTAGTAAATTATATATAAACAAGTAAGAAAGTTTCAGTCAGGTAAACTGACTAAAGTATACTATATATATATATATATAATATAATATTACACAAATTATGCTGTCTTTTTTTGTGGGAGGTACCAGAAGGAGTTTAACAAATACATCTAATTTCCGCTGAACAGTAGATACTTTAAATATATTGCACAGCGCCGAAGTATAAGCGTTTATGTGCTCTGGTGTATTAACGTTATGAGCTATTCAATTTTTGTATGATTTGGCCATTTTGTGTGGGAGGTACAAAAAGGGGTGTGGTGATTACTTTAAAAGCGTTACAGTAAGCAACATTTTGTTGTATTTGTGCGCATCGGCACTCACGCTTTAATCTGTTAACTTGTTGCTCAAAAAGGTACCTTTTTGTGGGAAGTACCAAAAGGGGCGTGGCAATAACGTAAATGTTTCACTGGGCTGTAGTCACTATAACAGCATAACACTGTAATTTCAAGTATTTGTATTAACTGGCATTAATGTTATAATCTGTTCTTAATTTTTTTTCTTCTGTTCTGTTATAATCTGTGTGAGAGGTACCAAAAGGGGCGCGCTAAAAACGCCCATTTCTCACTGGCTGTAGGTACTATAAAGGCATTACACTGGACAACATTTCAAGTATTTTAATGCACTGGTATAAATGTTATAAGCTGTTAACTTTTGGTGCAAAATGGCCCATTTTTGTGGGAGGTACCAAGAGGAGTGTGCAACTTCGTCCATTTTTCTCGAGGCGATAGAGACTAATAAACTAATACTATGTGTGAAATTTCAGAAGATTCAAATAGGTAGTATAGAAGTTATTAAAGAATCAACTAGAAGGAAGTGGACCAATATGACCCATCTTCGAAATTAGCCGGAGATAGAAAAAAATTATCCCATACCAAATATGAAGTCAATTGGTTACTCCTTTCATGAGTTATCGTGCGCACCAGCCAGCAGCCAGACAGACGGACGGACAGTGCTCATTCGACTTAAAATGACCCAAAACGAATATCCGCCGAACATACTTAGGATCTTAGGTCACTCCTTCGATGTGGTACACTTTTGATCCGTAGCAAATGATATATACTCTCGTATCACTTAAGTGAGGGTATAATTACACAGTGCAACAACCAAACTGGGAATGGGATGAAACCAATTGCAAATGAAAGTTGACATTATCCATAACAAAACCTTTAATGGTTTTTTTCAGTTCAGTGCGAGATTTTTTTTGCACGCATTTAAAGTTGGTGATTTTAGAACGCTGTCTAACAAGAAAAGGTAATTGCAAATTTGATAAACTAAAGCTGAGTATAGACGATTGCCAGATCGGCAAACGTTATCAACCCTGTTAAAGTGCTGCAAATATACGGGCAATGTCAGATTGTTAGGCAAAGGTGAATTGACAGTTCAGACGATTGCAAGAAAACATTACAATTTCATATATTAACAATATATTTTGTAAATATTTATATGCAGGATTGCCAATAAAAATACATTACAGACAGTGTTGCATATAAAATGATTTTCTGGCAATGGCGCCGTTGTCACATGCATAAACTTCGCACATATAACAATCAGCAAATTACGGCTGTAAATTCACAGGGTTGCATTTTTCCGCCATTTTTCTGGCAATGTTGTCCGATCTGCAAATCGTCTGTACTTACCTTAATACTTATTATACCCTCCACCATAGGATGGGGGTATATTCATTTTGTCACTCCGTTTGTAACACCTCTAAATATTGATCTGATACCCCTTAAAGTATATACATATATTCTTAATCGTCGTAAAATTCTAAGACGATTTAGCCATGTCCGTCTGTACGCCTTATGTAATCATGCAACAGTCCGTAATAATAGAGCTAGGTTGATCAAATTTGGTATAAATATTTCTTATAGTTGCAGGTTGTTTGGGATTGCAAATGGGCCATATCGGTCAATGTTTCGATATAGCCCCCATATACTATAGCATCTTCCTTATTGTGATTCCTACTGTTCTAATCTACTCTACATTTACCATATTTTTGTGATTCCTACTGTTCTCATATACTATAGCACCATTTGTATGACAGCGCCATCTAGCGTGAGTTGTAGGTGAAAATAAATATCAAAAATGAATTCCTCGACAGTAAGATACCACAGATTTCCATGATAATAAAAAGAAATAAGCATTATTTTATCAAATTTTCAATGATCTTTTCTTATTCCAAAATCACCAACTTCAAATGCGTGAAAAAGAAATCTCGCACTGAACTGAAAAAAACCCTTGAAGGTTTTGTCATGGGTAATGTCAACTTTCATTTGCAATTGGTCTCATCCCATTCCCATTCGGAAACTTCGATTTTGTATCACAGTGTTATTAGGAACCAAGTGTTCAACAGTATAGTTAATTTTCTTTTTAAACTAAATTTATTTTCACACAATTCTACTAAGTGGCATTATTTATTAGAGATAATACACAGGCGACGATAGGGCTCATTATATGCATAATTAGTTCTGAAGTAGTTCAGGTGTAGCTGTTTCCACTTGATCTAGAAGTTTTTTTTTCAATTTGGTCAATTTAGTTTTATTAACAAGAATTAAAATTTAATGTTTCCTTGTAATATACTTAATACAAAAGAAATATTCAGCATTATACGTCTGCTCTTTAACGAACATAACTTTCTAAGATCCAGTCTGTACTCATACGAAGGCACATTTCGTTGAGACCAAACATACCGACGCAGATAGTATAGAAGAAATGGATTCTGAGCAGATTCTATGCGATTACAGTGAATTGTATAGCAGATATCCCGTATAACGGATCCATATTCAAGAATAGGTCGTACTATACGAGTATAATTTTCTGGTACCAAAAGGATCAGTAAACTCCTTACTCCAACGCTTCACAAATCATAAATAAGCCTTATTAGTTGTTAACGATATATGTGATCTGAAATTCATTCGACGAACAGAATACCAAGGTCCATAAATGATTTAACAGATTAAAGCATAACGTCATTTATATAATAACAAGCTGACCCGGCAATCTTCGTTTTGCCCCTAATATATGTTTTTGGGTTGCATTACCTTTTTTTGGATCGAAAATTAGCTATTGTTAATTGATATTTATAAGAAAGCTGATTCGGCAAAATTCGTACCGTTCACATTTTTTTTTTTGAAAATAGTATAAAACCAAGTATTAGTTTCAATGAATATTATTGTTAATGAAGTCTTACAAAAGTAATGATTAATTATTTTATTCAATTTAATGCCGATCGATACACAACATTTTTAGTTTTTTCTCCGGAGCGAAAATGAAGAGAGAGGATTGTTTCCCTACTCGTGAACAGCCACATACAGCTGGCCGTGTGAAAAGCATGGCATTTCCAGATTTAACCCACACACTTCCAACGACTGTCCTTGTGACTTATTTATGGTCATCGCAAAAGCAAATTTCACTGGGAACTGAAGACGTTTGAACTTGAATGGTAAATCTGTTGAAGTCAAGGGAATTCGCGGAATTAGGCATTCTTCTCCCTGGAATGGTCCTATCAAAATCTTTGCCACCATCACAATGTTCATTAGACTTTTCACTATCAGTCGGGTTCCATTGCACAGAAGATTTCGTAACATGAAGATTTCGTAACATAATAATTACATATCCAACATTAAGACGTAAATTATGAGGCGGCATACCTGGCAAATCCAAAGAGTTTAGGAATTCAACGGGATAATTGACGACATCGTCTTCATGTTCAACGCGATCGATTGATTTGTATGAACGCAATTCTCCCGGAATTCGATTATGAATCGTCCAATTCAATTCTGCTATAATTGCGCGTGCCCTTAGCCAATCGTAGTTACGATAATTTTGTTTAAATATAAAAAATTTAAATATTTGGATACGCATTAGTAATGAGTTCATCTTTTGTTTGAGTGAATTGGCAAATGGTGGGTGGAATGGATATTAAACCACTAAAAGTATCTACCGCCATTTGTCTATTTCCAATTCTTATTAGTTCTTTAGAAAAAACTTCTGCGGCTTTATCCTGTTTCAGGAATACTCTCATATTCATACTTAATTATTACGTATCGCCACAAATACGATGACTTCAGACATGCGTTTAACTCATCTGCCGCTGTTGATTTCGGAATCACGGGAAGTGTTAGTCGGAAGTCGCCCGCCAGCAATATCATGACACCACCAAAGTGACGATTATTGTTGCGCAAATCTTTCAATGTTCTATCGTGTGCTTCTAATGATCGTTTGTGCGCCATCGTGCATTCATCCCATACGATCAATATACAACTTTTCAACACTTTTGCCATGGCTAATTGCTTTGAAATGTTGCAAACTGGATTTTCATCAATCTGCAGGTTTAACGGAAGCTTCAGTGCTAAATGTACCGTTCTTCTACCATCAAACAGTGTTGCAGCAATTCCGGTCGATGCGAGAGCTAACGCAATGCCAAATTGAGCACGTATTGCTGCTAATATCAGATTTGGGCTCTAGGTGTTCAATTGGTATCTAGGTGTTAATTTCAGATTCATTTTTAGATTCTTAGCTCTTTAATAACTTTTAAAAACGCTAAAATAATGGAAAAAGGTGGTTACTGCTACACTGACCATTTTTTGCCCTGTGGTCAGTTCTAGCGCTATCAATAAATTGAGTATTGTGTTTGTTCTTTCAGAAACACCTTTCAGCAACACCTTACGAAATTTTGTACATATGGAGTACAATACACGACAAATATAAACGCGAAAAATTATTTTGAATTCTCTATCTGTAGTTCAGTGTAACCAAAAAAAAAAACGTTATGTGTGCAAACTTCCAGCATGTTACGTGTAATAGTAGGTCTCAGTGGCCAAGAGGGTAAATTTTCGTTGTATAGTTGTATAGTATTTACAAAGATATAGGTTTGGTTCTTGTAAGAGTTTTCTGAAAGCATAAAAATAATACGAACAAATAATTTTGCGAAAACTGACCACTGCTCAAAATCCGATACTGCGAAAAGTCCGTGGTTTATAAAACACTCTAGCCTATCCATATGCAAAATTTCAGATTTTTAAGTCTTACAGGAGACACAGCAGCCAAGTGGTCAAAAATTACCTGGCGTAAAGCACTTCCGTTGGAGATCTATATATATAATTATCAGTTTGTGGACTCATAGTTCTTAAAAGACTTGTTAAGTACTGAAAGAGTGACAATTGCTTTGGTCACTTAAGCTTGACCTTAGGCTAGACAATGAATAGTTGTTTTCGAACCTTTGAGATATGTATGTACATCTACATTTTTAGATTCTTAGCTCTTAAATAATTTTTAAAAACACTGAAATAATGAAAAAATTTGGTTACTGCTACACTGACCACAGATAGGGAATTCAAAATTATTTTTCGCGTTTATATTTGTCGTGTATAGTACTCCATACATATGTACAAAATTTTATCTTTTGATCTTATAAGGTGTTTCTGAAAGAACAAACACAATACTCAATTTATTTATAGCGCTAGAACTGACCACAGGGCAAAAAATGGCTATGTAAAAAGTCAGTTGTTTATACAACACTCTGGTCTACGGTTGTGCAAAATTTTAGCTTTCTAACTCTTACAGGTGGCTCAGCGGTCCAGTGGTCAGCGTCACCTGTTAGGAATTTTGCGACTTTTATTTTTCCAAAACCTTCGCGGAGCAATTACGAACAAATTCGCAGAAGGAAGTATCCAATTTGGTCCAGCAGTTTTCGTGTTTTAAGCAGTCGAACAAACCACGATTCATTTATATATATATAGATTAAATTAAAAATTTACACTTCTAGAGAAAGAAATATGTCTAAATTTTTTTATATAAATTATGTATTATGTATGTATGTTGACCAAGCACCTGTTATGAAAACTATCAAGATCGGACTGAAGCAATGACTGTTCATCTCGATCATTGACAGTTTCAATAATTGTATACCCTCCACCATGGATTGCATTCAATTCTATAACCGGAAAAAATATTTGTTGTAGAAAAGATAAAAATCTATATATACGAGTATACTCGTATATAAAACACAATGCCATAGGTTTGAACGCGCCCCTGCAGGGAAATGAATCGGTTTAAAAGTAGCTTAAAACAAGTTTTTTTATAAACACAACTAGTCATTTAACGATTATTTTCCATAAGTCCAACTGATTATTTTAACATGGGCATGCGCTAGGCAGTGGACAATTATCCATCCCTGCATGACTTTTCAACTAGTTAAAAATTAATTATTTTTGACTGATTTATATTGAGATTAAAAAAATACCGTTATTTATCTGATGGAATGAAGTAAGCTTGTATTTAGAATTATTCAAATGATTATAAATGGTTAAATATTATAGTAACTATTTACTAACTTAATTTGACTAAACTTGAATTTAGACCAGAAAAATACAATTTATTATTAGATTAAAATAATTTTACAAATTTAATTGAGATCATTTTAATTTTTTTTTAATTCCAATACTATTTTATAGGGAACATAAAAAATAAGGAAATGCAGCGTATTAATAAAGTAAACCCATAAACATTAAAATTTTTTAATACTGATTTTTTTAATGCACACATTGTGAAAGCGTATTTTTTAATAACATGCAAGGCTTTTCGAAATTCATTATCTAGATCTATTGACAACTAGCGCAAACCGTCCATTATACATTCGAAAACGTTTCCAAAGTCCTTAAGCCGCTTCTTTCCATGACTGCCATCGATGTTAAAGTCAATTATAAGGTCAATTTCCCTGATAACCGCACGTATTTATCCGTTGAACTTTGATAGCGAATGACTCTTTTCGTTCTTTATGTCGCTCAAACAAGTTTTTGTTATTTATGGAATGCAATTCTAACTGTTTCTTGTTTTGGTGGAATGAAGGATGACGAAATTACATTTGTTTTGTTTTGTACTTTGATGGAACAAAAATGTTTTTGTGTTCAATTTGGTTGAGCTGTAGATAATTTTTCATCCAATTTATAGTTAGATGTAGAATAATTTCTATATGACTGACATTTTTTTAAACCAGTTGATAAAATTCCCACAGGGGCATTACTCGAGAACGGATCGTTAGATTTTCAGGATTTTGGGCTTGATGAGTGGCTCCGGACGTGACACTGTGAAGGAAAGATTGGAGGAAGCACGAAACGGCCAACACAAGCAAACAGCCCGTGAAGGGAGCGTTAACATTTTCCGATTTTGAGCTTAATATAGTCGTATTGACCTAAGGTCAAAGAGGCTTCGCGCGGACAACACAATCTCACAGCCAAGAAATGCATCGTTCGATTTTGAAGATTTTTGGCTTGAAGGGTTCGTAGTGGCTCCAGAAGTGACACCACGGAGGAAATTTATGATTGGTCAAAGGACGCGAAACTGCCAACAAAAATATAGCACAAGAACGGATCGTTAGATTTTTCAATATTTTGGGCTTAATGTATTCGTATTTACCTAACCAAAAACGCTGAGCATATCCATGTTAAGTGATCACAGTATTTATGGCTCATTTCACGTATTTTAGTGAAACTTGTTATACTAAGTGTTGTCAACAAACCATGCAAATAATTTTGAAAAAAAATAAACAGCAGGCCTGCTATGTTGATTTTAAAATTTTCGAAATTGTGAATTTTGGGGTATACTGGGTTAATAAAAAAATAATATCTTTTTATCGGTAAAAGCTATCAATGTGGGACTTTTTGCAAATGTTAGTAATTTTTTGCACTCTTAATTAAAAACTAATGTTCTGTACCAAAAGGAAACAAATCTTAAAATGTCCTTTAGGTCGCGAAAAATTTAAAAACATTTAACTTTTTTCATAGCTTATCTTAAAACACGTGCTTAAAGCTGAGGTTGGGTTTTGTAATTGATGCTTATTCTGCATTAGGCATCATAGTACATTGTAAGTAGGTTTTAGGGTAATAGGACATGGCCTTCTACTTTTTGTGCAATGTTGAATTTAAACATTTTAAAGTAAGTAAGAAAAACATGCAATTATTTGGTCCTTGGCGACGAAACCAAATTATTTTTGTATTTAACGATAAGCAGAGATTAAAACCTTTCATCCGACACCAACGTCGCTAAACTTATTTGGACCCTATTTTTTGAGGTATAATCTCGATATTGACGGGATACAAGCTCAATTAAAGGAATATTTGGCGGAAAACCGTTATGGGCCATTTTATGGCATTTGAGCAATGTCCGTCTGTCTGGTTGGTGCGCATGATAACCCAGCAAAATATTTGCTTATATTTTCTCGACTTTAAGTATTTAAATAATGCATTACCAATAAGTAATGCCAGATTCGAATTTCTGAACCCAAACCCCCATGTGAACAATTCTTCAATGGTTTAACATCAGACGATATACGTAAAAATGTATGGTATCTTCATTCAAAACTGCACGTATTATTTGAAAACGTGTTAAAAAATATATAAGTCTTGTACAATAACCCACATATAGTCAATATTGCAATATATTAAAATTTGCCAAAATGGTTTTGATAACAAAAAATCGCTTCTTTGTGTTATTGGTAAGTCATTATTAATAAGCTGAAAGTAATGCAGCGAGTAATGAGATGTCATTATTTGGTAATGCAGGGAATAATGACAGGTACTTACCAAGATTTTGCTGGGAACTTTCGACAGGATTAAGCGATTGACTTCAAGTTTGGTATGTGTCAATATTTTTCTCAGGATAAGGCCAAATATGGACTATGTTAGTCCACTCCTTCTATTACCACGCCCCTTTTGGTACCTGCCATACAAATGGACCATTTTGCACAAAAATTTAACGGCTTATAACTTACTTACTTTTATAATATGGGTCATAATTTATACATAGATTGTTTGCAAATTGTTTCCAAAAACCGGAACAAACCTTTTTTTTTGCGTTTTTTTTATTTTTTAAAGGTTTTTCGTGCCGTTTCGCCGTGAAAGTGATGTTTTCAGCATTGTAGTAGCCCCCATAATTTCCTTTAATTTTAATGGTATCACGGCTTTATCGAGCTATAAATATATGGTCCAAATACTACATGATTTTGGATTTTAGAAAAAAAAATAATTAAAAGGAACCTTACCATAAATTTTTTTTTGTTTTAGTTTCATAAAATATGTAGTATACCTCAATCTATATAAAAAAAAGTTTTTAGGTCTCGGACACAAAAAAATTCTTGCGTAGTGTTAATGGTAATTTTTAGCGTTTCAATCCGTCCTATTATGATTGGAGGGAGATTTATGACTGGTCAAGGTGGTAATACATGGTCATGGAGGCATATCACTCGTATATATAACCGCATAATTTGAGAACAGATCGATTTTCACGATTTTTGGCTTGATATATTCGTATTGGTCCAAGGAAGAACACGTGATAATTTATGATTGGTCAAAGGAGCGCAGTCCAAACATACAACCGCATAACACGAGAACATATCATTCGATTTTCATGATTTTGACGGATTCGTATTGGTGCAAGGAAGGACACTGTGGCGGAAATTTTATGATTTGCCAAAGGTGCGAGGCACCGCCCATACAACCTCTTAAATCGAAAACGAATCGTTCGGTTTTCACAATTTTGGGATTGACGTATTCGTACACTACAAAAAATTACGCCTTATATGAACTGTTTATTTTGAAAGTGGCGTAAACGCCATTCTGTTTTTAAAGCAAGAGTAGTATCGTTAGAAGGCTAAGTGAATAGTAGAAATATATTATTTACATTCAGTTCACCTCAAGACTTCAACGTTTCAATATTAAGTGACAATTTTCGCATTTGAGTTTTATTAACCCACTATTTTCAATGATAAATCGAGTAAAGCAGAGTGGCGTTTACGCCACTTTCAAAATAAACAGTTCATATGTACTTCACATTAAGCTTTCATTAAGTAAATACATAAAATGACTTCAGATTAAGTACATTCTGTACTTAAACAAAGCACATGCTGTACTTTCCTCAAACGTAACATATGTTTCGTAAAATATTTGTTATTGAATTATTGGTTTGAAAGTTCATTTTATTTTTTATTACTTGCTTCTTTATTAAATTATTATTTTTTAAAACATTTGATTTCGATAAACAGTTTATTCCGTAGCATACCTGACGATACCCGTAGCCATTGGGTTTAGTCTAGTTCTCTTCATATTTGAGGGAATAATTGTTCTAATGGATAAATAAATATTTTGCAAAAATGTTCTTAAACGAATCGTTCTCTTCGTATGAGCTGCGGTGGCAAATACATTACTTGACATAGTTAAATTTGAGTTGAAATACCAGAAGTGAGGAATACCTATTAGAGGTGGTGTGTTTTAAAGCTGAACATTTGCTGAATGAGTGGTGTAGCAACCACGAAATCTCAATACAAGTAGCTGAACAGTCAAGTAATTGTATTAGCCATACCTTTTTGTAAACATGTTTTTGTCACGTGTGAGTCGTGTAATGCTGTCATGTTATTTTTGTTAAGTATTGTTTGGCATTTCATCGTGGAAAGACTTACGCCTGAACAACGTTTACAAATTATTCAGTTTTATTGTCAAAATATTCGTTCGCCAATTGCGCTAAGTCCATTTTTTTAAAATCCAAAAAAAGACTCTTTCCAGTCGACCCACGACCTTGACACCCATGAGCAATATTTTAGCTCTAGTTAAGACCTATCTTTTTGCCATTGCCCGATTCCCGATCCGACGTACCGGAATCATCGGTCCATATTTCTTCAAAAATGATGCCGGTGAGAACGTAACCGTCAATGGCGACCGTTATCGTGCCATGATAACCGACTATTTGATGCCTGAAATTGAAGCTCGTGATCTCGGCGACATTTGGTTTCAACAAGACGGCGCCACTTCCCACACATCGCATCAATCAATGGATTTATTAAGAGAACACTTCGGTGAGCCGATAATTTCACGTTTTGGGCGGTCGATTGGCCACCAAGATCGTGTGATATCACACCTTTAGACTTTTTCCTGTGGGGATCTGTAAAGTCTTAAGTTTTTGCGGACAAACCCGCTTCGATTCAGGCCTTGGAGCAAAACATCACGCGTGTCATTCGCCAGTTACCAGTCGAAATGTTCCAACGAGTCATCGAAAATTGGACTCAACGGATGGACCATCTGAGACGTAGCCGCGGCCAACATTTGATAGACATAATCTTCAAAAAATAAATGCCAAAGAATGTTCTTTTAAATGATAATAAACATTCCCCATTCAATTTGAATTTTCTGTGTTTTTTTTTCTTTAAAAAAGTAGGGAACCTCGAAATGGATCACGCTATATTATAGAGACAAATATGATCTCATGAAGGAGGATATCCTAGGTACAAATCAATAACGATTTAAAGACCAAAATAAAACAAACGAAAATACAATATGTGATGTTTTATTCATGAGAGTTACAAATATTAAGATACATATATCTAAATTACAATAAATGTACCTAGATATGAAATCCAATGACATCCTCGTTCGAATATTTTTTCTGAAGGTGATTTTTATTCCTCCAATTTGCATAAACACTTTCCCTCTGGACCTTTTACAAAGATATTTAAAAATATATATTAATATCAAATTTAAATTCGAAATTTAACATTTTACCTAATTCTCCATCTTTTTAAATCGATACAGGAGTTTGAATGATTCAAAGTCTGCAGCCTTTAACAACCCTTTTTCACAATTAAGACGTAAATAATTCAAATATTTTTTATATTTGATAAAGCCGTAAAATTTCTGAAAATTGCAATATCTGAAAGCGATTAGCAGTTACATACTCCAAATGGACAACTGAATTTAAAAAAATAATGTTTAGGTTAGAGTGGCATCCGTTTTGTTGTCAGCTGAAATGCCCCTCATCGAATCCAACCTGTTTGCTATACAAATTTATTGATAGTACGAATAAGGCCGACCCCAGTATGTCCAGTCGCCGTTTACTCAAAGCGGGACAGTCGCATAGCAGGTGTTCAATGCTCTCCACTTCTTCCTCATCGCCAAAGTTTCTGCAGAAGTCATTTGAGTCAATACCCAATCTTCTGGCGTGTTCGCCGATTAGGCAGTGTCCCGTCAGAATTGATACTAACGTAGACTATCTTTTCCTCTCTAGTGCGAGGAGATATTTTGACCTTATCAGGTCATACCTTGGCCAGATTTGCCCTACAGGTGCCGATTTCTGTCCATCTTTCGTTGGATGTTTGTGAATTTAGTGATGTGGCCTCCAGAGAATTGATGGCAGCCTGGCTGTCCGAGTAAATGACAACGCCAGTGTTGGTTATTATGTTGCGACTCAACAACATTGCGACTTCCCATATTGCCATTATTTCTACTTGATAGACACTGCAGGTATTTGGTAGTCTGTGAGCTATATCCAATCTAAGTTCTTCACAGTGTACTCCGAAGCCAACCTTTTCATCAAGCTTCGAACCATCCGTAAAGAAGTGGATGGTTTCTATTACCTGGTATTCTGCCAACGCATTCATCTCTGCTGGTATCATAGTGATGTAGTTCCTCTCGAAGGTGTACACCGTTGGTATATAGTCCACTCGGTCGGTTACTATAACACTACACTTTGATATCCTCATGTGACCGTAGTTCTTGTACCTCCACATTGATAGGCAGTTTAAGTTCCGCTTAGTTCCGCTGTGGTTGCAACTTCTTTCGCCACAATATTAATCGGCAGTATATGGAGAAGGGCTTGTAGATACTCGGTCGCTGTAGTCCTTAAGGCTCCGCTTATGCTTAGGCGGGATGTTCTCTAAACCTTTGGTAGTAGGTTGGTGATGGTTAGTTTGTCAGTTGCCGTCCACCATACCACAATGCCGTTAACAGTATTGGACGAACTACTGCTATATATATGCAATGGACGATTTTAGGAGAGAGGCCCCACAGCGACCCTACAGCCTTTTTGCAGGAATATAAGACGACGTTGGCATTCCTTACACGTTCCAATACGTTAAGTCTAAATAACAGCATCCTATCTAGAATTATTCCTAAAAATGTTGCACTTTCAGAAAAAGATCTGTTCAATTTATCCGAGGAGGAGGGTCCACATCTGGACATTATTCATCCTAGTAAAGAGAACCAATTCTGTCTTGTTTGGGTTTACGCCCAAACCGCTGCTTCTGGCCCATCTAGCCAACTTGTTCAGAGCCACCTGTAGGATCTCTCTGAGGACGTTTTGGAATTTGCCACTCACTGCGATTACCACGTCGTCCGCATATGCCACGACCTTGCAGCCACAACGTTCTAGATCCAGCAGGATTTCATTCACCGCAAGGTTCCAAATTAGTGGAGATGGTACTCCTCCTTGTGGGGTCCCTCTGTTTACAAACCTTTTTAGAGTTGTGGACCCAAGTCATGCTGTTATGCGTCTTCTGTTGAGCAGGCTTTGAATTAGCCAAAGAGTTAACTTTTAGATGTGACAGTGTCGCAATTACCGCATCTGAGTGAATGTTGTTAAAAGGAGTTTTGTATCCAGTTTTCCCTAATGAAATAATATAAAAGTCTTTCCAAACATTTCAATAGGAAGGCGGAAAGGTTAAATGGTCTGAAGTATTTTGGCCTAGTGTGCGATATCTTTCCCGCTTTGGGTATGAATACCACTTTGGTATCCCTCCACCGATTCAAGATGTATGAAAGCCTTATACAGCCTACATAATTTTCTCCAGCGAGGGGATAATGTACTTTGACATTTTCTGCATTTCTGCTGGAGTGATGCCGTCTGGTCCAGGTGACTTGAAGGGCTCAAAGCTGTTAATAGCCCAGCTAATTTTGGATCTCTCAGTCAAGAATCTAGCGAAGCTCGCAGTCCACTCGCATTCTAGTTGGTCCTGCTGATCTTCTGGTTCTGTTGGTGAGTTGTCGAGCAGCACATCTAGCGACTGCTCGCTGTTTTCCCACTGTACTGGGTGAAGCTGATAGTATCTTCCTCAGCCTTGCGGCGTCGGAGACCTTTTCCTCTTTGCCATAGAAGTTATACCAAGAGCGTTTTTGCGCCTTCCTAGTTGCAGGTTTTTTTCGTAGCCGTTAGCTCAGAAGTTTACCATTGAGGTTTAGTTTTACCCTTGCACCTTGGTTTTGGACAGACTTCTTCAAGGGAACTATTGAATTTTGTTGTGATATGCTCAAACAGATTATCAAGACCGGCCTTGTCATTCGGTAAATAATGAAGTTAAAAGTTGAGGACTTTTTTTAAATTCCTCTAATACAGGTGTCACCTTGCCTTCCTCAGGTTTAGGCGCTTTTGCAGCGAGTTTGAACTCTACATAATGATGAGTGGTCCTCCAGTACATTCCACCCAATAATTATGTCTGACAGCCGGTCAGTAGCAAACGTAACGCGAGTACTTCTTGTCTGTCTTTAATTGTAAAGGTCGGTTAGGTTGGGATAGAATAAAGTAGGGATTAACGAAAGTGGCTTTAGCGAAAGCGAATGCGAAAGCGAATATTGAAATATATTTCTTGCGAATGCGAAAGCGAATAGTGAAATATGCATTTTTGCGAAAGCGAATGCGAATAATAGTTAGAGCCTTTTGTACCAACAAATTTAAGGAACTGAATTGATACTTTTCCAGGATATTCAAGTATTAAGACTGTTTTCCATAGTTTTACCTCCTGTTACCACAAGCACACACATATCTTCAAATTGTGTGAAGGGAATAAGGAGATTTAACACTTTAATAAATGGAAGCGAATACTGAAATATATTTTTGCGAAAGCGAATGCGAAAGCGAATAATCCAAAGATGGTTTTTGCGAATGCGAATGCGAAAGCGAATTTTAAAATGATGTGAATAATTCGCGTTCGCATATGCGAATGCGAATATTCGTTACATCCCTAGAATAAAGTCAAGAAGCGAATCACCCCTATTTTTAAATCCGTGCTACCCCAGATAGTAGCGTTTTTGTCTGCGCCAATAATCAGCTCGAGCTCGTCAGCTTCTTCTACTAATTCCCTGAAGAGAGCTGTCGGCACTACATCTTCATAAGGCAAGTAACTCGAGACCATCCAATATATGCGATTACCGATTTCCAGACTAGCAGCTGTTTGGTCTTTACCACTTAAGTTAGTCAGGAGAAAGATACTTAGATCTTTCCTGGCAAAAATGCAGGTTCTTGGAGTGCTTGCACAGTTGGCCACAATCATTTGAAAGTTGGGTGTCCTGATACCTTCCTCATACTACGTAGGGATCCGGTATCAGGACGATGTCTACTTACCTGTGAACAGGCGCAGCAATAGGGCCGCTGAGGCTGCTTTGACGTGATGGAGGTTAATCTATAGAATTCTTACCATCATTGGAAATCGACATATTAACATCCACCCCGACAAGGGGTCCGTATTCAGCGTTAAGAATCAAATTGGCCTGCCGCTTTTTACCATCCGTCTCACTTATCTTACTAATTCTCCAATTATGGGTCAGCAGACCAGTATTGGAATCTTTCATTATATCTTATTTCTGTAACCCAGGTTATGACTTTAGGGTGACTAGGGATGTTGTTTTTTCGACAACATCCAACTGGGCGCCCGACCACACCTCACCCTCTGGACTCAGAGCAGCCTTATACAGGTCCACTGATCTGGCATCACCGTAATATAAGAGCTTTACTCTCCCCGGATGTCATCCTCGTCGTTGCAGATTGGAGGTTTGTCCTGCATTTCTCTACGGACATCAATGTAATGAGCAATAATGGCTGATTGCACATGACTCCATTTGTCCTTGAGGATGATTCCATCCTCACTACTTCTGTCTAGAACAGCGATGAGCACACATATACTTCCACAAAATTCAGTTCAAGCTAATTGATGTATTTTTTTGTCTGTATTAGCCCGTAATAGGTACTACGATGGAGGCCTTCCAGACTTCGTACAGATTGTTTTTGCGATTGCGTAAAAGTACTGCGTATTAAGTTTTAACTATCCGCTCTGCGATAAACACGTCCGTTCACTACGACTGATCAGCAACGATACCCCAAAAACAATCTTATGGTGATTTCGTTTCAGAAAAATAATATCACCACATCATATTGCGACATTTTAAAAATTCCCCCTGCACCCACTACTAATTTCGCATTTTGCATGCGAACAATCCATTCCATCCATTCCATAGCCGTTAACAAAACCACATTTGTTTTCGTGGCTCGCGAAGCGAACCAAAGCAAAAAACAAAAATGTATTGGTATGAGAGTTTTAGTATGTTGACCTAGTTCGGCAAAATACGGATTTAGTTAGTAGTTCTTGATAAATTCAATTTACTACTTCCATAAGTATTTCGGCTGATTTATGTTAAATACATACATCATTGCTATTGAATTCTGAAGTTGATAAAGTGGTGTCTATCGAAACGGCAGTCAATTCTATCAAGCCATTAAAACTCTCCCAATTTTTGTATTTGTTTCTATTACATTTTTGCAATAGACTGAAAGTAACTGAAACATATGGTTTTCAACCGAATAAATTCTGACTGTCTATAAAAAATCTTTTAAAACAAAGACTTTTTGTTGGGTTGGTACTCCATAAGTAAGAGATTGGACAGGAATGGTCACGTGAGTTGAACGCGGGTACCAGTAATTTGGTTAGTATATAAAATCCAACGATAGGATGCATCAACCACAACGGGTGAATAAACCGGTATATGGTTACCTATAGATTGGTCAATTGACCCCTCCCTGGGACATTAACATGTTAAAATCACCGGCCATTTCTATAGTTAAAGTACCGGTAATGGTTCTTAGGTATCAGTAAAATCTCCAGTTTAGTACAAGTCTCATGAACTGTAGGGCGATTTTATGACTCTTTTTATTATCAATTCGCGAAACTACAACGCACAAATTCACATTTTGTAATCTACCCCTTTTTGTCTCATTGTCGTGTGAGCATGTTTCCAGACAATTTCTTTTCGACTACCTGTGAAATATCATCGCCACTAACATGTTTTAAACAGCCGCTACATTTTTTGCTATTAATGTAGAATTCAAAATATCGGTTCGCACAAGCACACACAACCTTCTTCTACCTCCGAACTGATTCCAAAACCAGTAAGGAAAGACACAAAGTCAGGCCGGGTCGATTATATAATACCCTACATCTCCCTAACAACGTGAATATGAGCATTGCGATTAGAATTTGGTAGTGTTCATACATGTAATAAGAAAACTTCCTCTGTCGAATTTCGTACTGATCGGATATAAAACACGGTTTCTACAGTGCTTATATTTCCAATCCGATGAAACATATATATATATCTAAATCTGAACTGATTTTCCCCGAATTTGGAAGTGTTCACTAATGTAATAAGATATCTCTCTCTCTGCAAAATTTCGTAATGATCTGATATAAAATACAGTTTCTACAGCGCTTACATGTCAAATCGGGTGTAACATATATATTGGGACTATGTTTAAATCTGAACCGATTTTCCCCGAATTTAGCAGTGTACATGTATGAACATGTAAAATTCTCTGTTAAATTTCTGATCGGATATAAAATACGATTTCTACAGTGCTTACACATCAAATCGGTTGAAACATATATATGGGGGCTATATCTAAATCTGAACGGATTTTCTCCGAATTTGGTTGTGTTCATTCACGTAATAAGAAAACTCTCTCTGCCGAATTTCAAATACGATTTCTACAGCGCTTACATATCAAATGGGGTGAAACATATATATGGGGATTATATCTAAATCTGAACTGATTTTCCCCGAATTTGGAAGTGTTCACTAATGTAATAAGATATCTCTCTCTGCAAAATTTCGTACAGATCTGATATAAAATACAGTTTCTACAGCGATTACATGTCAAATCGGCGGTAACATATACAGTGGCACTACATACCCCCATGCAAACGTCAGTTCTTTGAAAAGTAAACATATTGATGGAAAAACCTTTATACCAAATTAATTTATCCTAATGGATAAATTAAATATTACAATATCGATAAATTGTTTGAGATTTATTAACAAAAATTCATTTTTAGGGCACAGAAAAGTCTACATACGCCCAAAATGTAAATACAAAAATAGGAAACTATGTGTGAAATCATTCATTATTCTTATTAGTTTAGGTTTTTGCTGATAAACGTGACCAAATGTGAAAAATTAACCAAACGGGAAAAGAAACCTCCTTGGAGTTGCGTCAACTCATTATTAAGCATCATAAAGATGGAAAATCTCTTCGGGAAATTGGATATCTGTTTGGACGTTCAAAGGCGATTGTGCAAACAATTGTAAGGAACTACAATCAAACGAAAAGTAAGGCCAGAACTGGTCGTCCACCGAAGATAACTCCACGAGTAAAACGCTATATAATGGGAGAAATTAAGCAAAATCCTAGGACGACTGCAGTGGAAATAGCCAATGACAAGGAATCGAATGATATTGCTTCAGTTCACCGTCCGGTCCGTAGTGTACTGAGAAGTAACGGATTTCATAGTCGCATGCCCCGAAAGAAGCCTTTTATAAGCGAAGTGAACAAAAAAAGCGTTTGGATTTCGCCAAAAACTTGATGAACAAATATGAAATTTTTTGGGCCAATGTTATGTTCAGCGCTGAAAGCATGTTCAACCTATTTCATTCTGATGGAAAACAAAAGTTTGCTTCCCACTGTCAAACATGGAGGTGGCAATGTGATGGTCGGGGGTTGTATGTCGGCGGATGGAGTAGGAAATTTAGTGTTCATAGACACCACGATGGATCGTTTTGCTTACCTCAATGTTCTGAAAGAAAATATGAAGCAATCAGCGGAAAAAATTTGTCTAAATTAGGGCTGGTATTTCCAGCAAGACAACGACCCAAAGCATACTGCAGGGGTCGTCAAGGAATGGCTTTTATATAATGCGCCCCATCAGCTACATTTACCACCTCAATCGATAGATTTAAATCCCATAGAACATTTGTGGAAGAATTAGACCGACGCATTCGAAAAAGGCTGTTCGAAATAAGAATGATCTCAAAAATGATCTGATTGAAGAATGGAACCGCATTCCAACGGAAAATTGGTATTTTCTATTCAAAAAAGACTACGCTTTCGAAATTAAATACACTGTAATATTTTTTTCATTATATCATTTTCTTTTGATAGTATGTAGACTTTTCTGTGCCTTAAAAATTAATTTTTGTTAATAAATCCTAAACAATTTATCAATATTGCAATATTTTTTTATGTATAACTATTAGCATAACAATAGCAATACTATAATTATAATAAGTTTTCCATCAATATTTGTACTTTCCGTAGAACTGTATTTTGCATGGAGGTATGCGACTTATCTGTGCCACTGTATATGGGGGCTATATCTAAATCTGAACCGATTTTGACCAATTTAAATAGGGATCGTCCTTGGGCCAAAAAAAGAGCACAGAATAATACGGCCTGCACTTTGATTACAAGAATACGTGGACAAACAGACGGACATGGCCACATCGACTCAGAAAATGATTCCAAGTCGATCGGTATAATAAACGATAGGTCTATCTCTTCTCCTTTTGGGCGTTACAAACAAATGCACAAAATCATAATACCCTGTACCACAGTGTGGTGTAGAGTATACAAATTCAACAAAAATGATCTAAAATGCTCACAGATAAATTTAAAAGATCCTTAATTCAACGATAACAAAAAACAGGACTGAAAATTAATATATTGGCTTCAAAAACATGACATGAGAATTTCCAGAATTTTAAGGAAAACATCTGAGAAACTATTAAAATGTATATGTACTTGAGTTAATCACAGTTGTACTTCAAACAATGATTTTTTCTTTAATTTTATGACGTAACGTTAAAGTCAGCATGATAGTGTTATGGATATCTTATCATAGAAGTAAAGAATTTTACTTTAAACGAATGAACATTTCTTTGAAATCAAGAAATTTTCTTAAATATAAGAAATTTTTTCTTTTGTTGTTATGACCGTGCTGTAATTTTTCTTCAAACAAAGACAAATTAAATGTATGATTTAAGGGCAAAATTATTTTTAATTTCACGTCAATATTTTTTTCAGTGTATTATTTAGAGTGATTTTAGTGCAGCGAAGCGCACTGGGTACAGCTGATACGATGATAATGAGATTTGTTCGAATACAGATGTCGCTGCACAACGGACTTTGCATTATCATATTTATCTCAGATATTGAATAAAGTATATGAAGTGAGCCAATTACACAAAGCGGCGTATAAGTAGAGGCTCGAGTTATTGTTTTCATTATAGTTATTACCCAATTTAGAAGTTCGTCGGGTCAGCTTATTTATTAATAAAGCGAAATCTGCAAAGTTTCAGCAAGTGTGGCATCTATGGCTTAAGCAAATATAATAAAGAGACCTCTGTATGGGGACTATTACAAAACGTCGATCAATTTTATAAAACTTCTTTGTGCAGAATTTTAGACTTAATTAAAAACAAACTGCAAAATGTTAGACAAATCTACTGAAAAATGTAGTCTTTATGGCATCAATACTGATATTTGAAAGCGACCAAATTTTTGGGAAAATGTGGAGTATACGGATACAATTAATATACATATATACACGTATTTAAGAGCGACCTCTATGGGGCAAGCTATTTTGAAACATGTACTCATATAGGCAATTTTCCGTGTGCAAAATATAACTAGATGTAAAACACAAATTGCGGAATTTTAATCTAATCGTTAGGAAAATGTGGTATTTATTGCTTAAATAGGCATATTTTAAAGCGACCTCTACATAAAGACTATATCAAAATATGAACCGATTTGTATAACTTTTGCTGTGATGAATTTGTGGCAGCACCAAGATCGCCTTGTTCGAATAACAGACAATATGGTAACTTGGGAACGAACCAGAGGAGGAGAAAACAACAGCTGATTCCAAGAGAAGTCAAAGGCAATCGAAGGTTGACTTTCAAACTAAAAACAAAGCTTTCTGTAGATGGCTACCCAAAAAATCTTCTCACTCGCATATAAACGTACGCGAAATTGACTTTTCCCCCATCTTGTGGAAAAAAGTTGCAAATATACTAGGATGTCTATACTTTAAAATGTCATTGTCTTCACCGTCAACGGTAGCATTTTTAGTAATACTTCGTAAGATTTTGTGAAGTAGTTTTAGTAATAATAAATAGTTTTAAATAGTTGTTAAATGTAAATACGAACGTCTTATTACTACATCGGCAACTATATTGGTGACCCCGCTTTTCACGCACAATCTGAAGTGGTATTTTTTACATTGCTACAAAAACTTCTTGGAAGCAGAGCAGCGAAAAAACTACTTCATAGCAGAGCATACAACTTGAAGCAACGAGAACACTCTAACAACGAAGATTCGCTCAGTGGTGACTACATGGACATTTTCGACAGTAGCGACATAAATATGTCGGAAATGGAAAATCTAATTCAGCGAATGGAGGCATTACAACGTGAAATACATTCTCTTCGAGAGTTACAATGATGAACAGCGATCAAACTTTCATAAAGTGCATATTCCTAAATTCAACAAAGAGCATCCGGAATTGTTTTTTGCTCTCTGTTGTGTTTCAACGGATGCGGTCAAATTTCATGTTATTTCTGTGCGCCTTAAAGACGACATACTTTGTCGGTTGAAACCTCATAACAAATCCGCCGAAAGACGACAAATATTCTACATTGAAGGAGAGACTAATTTCGAAATATCCTGAATCTTCCGAGTCTAAATTGCGAAGTTTATTGAAAGGTGTTGAGACAACAGGTATGAAGCCGTCGGAAATCCAATCCCACATGAGACGTTTGGAACCTAGTAAAGGAAATTACTCGGACACTATTTCTCTGTCAAATGCCAGATTCGATCCGTCCTCTATTAACTGTGTGGGGGATGAAGATTTAGACAAACTAGCTTAAAACGCAGAAAACATGTTGGATGCCATAGGAAATACTGTGTGCGCTTTCTCCGAGGCACCACCACGTTCTGATACCAACATTTCGATTGACGCAATTAATTCGCCTGTGTCTTTAACTGATATTTGCAAGACTTTAACGGATATTTCTGCTAAAGTGGACACCATTCAAGCGAGCAATAAAAGCAGATACGGTCATCATCGATCCAGATCTCACAGTCATTTACGTTCAAATGATAGACCTCCTAACAACAAATTGCTTTGTTTGTATCATCAAAAGTTTCTTTGTGCAAACAGCAGCGAAATACAAACATATGGTAATTGTATTCTTAAATTAGACCTAGGTCTACGTCGTGAACTCAAGTGGTTGTTTACCATTGCCGATGTCCAGTCGCCCATTTTGGGGGCAGACTTTTTAATGCATTATAATTTGATGATTGATTTAAAACGGAAATGTCTCATCGATAATACAACAAATTTAACAAGTCGTGGTGATTTTACATTATCGCCTTCGACAGGTCCATTCCATGAATTGCTGAAGGAGTTTATTGACATCACAACTACTACTTTAACGCGTAAATCGACGAGTGATGCAATTATTGTTCATAACATCGAAACAATCGGAAACCCTGTTGCAGACCGTCCACGAAGACTTTCTGGAGATAAACTTGCAGCTGCTAAAGTGGAAATTTACTTCCTATTGGACAATGGTATATAACGTCCCTCCAAAAGTCCGTGGGCTAGCCCGCTTGATATGGTGTCGAAAAAAGATGGTGGTTGGAGAGCGTGTGGGGATTACCGAAAGCTGAATTCGAAAACTGTACCTGACGGATACCCAATTGCCAACATCAACGACTTACGACTTACACGACTTACCATGAAAAATTATATGGTAAGTCAGTTCTTTCTACACTCGACCTTGTTAAGGCTTATTACCAAATATCAATGGCTGCGGAAGACATCGAAAAGACAGCAGTGGACTTGTGGAATTGTTATATATGCCATTCGGGTTGAGAAACGCCACACAAACCTTTCAGAGGTTTATGGACTGCGTTTTGAGAGGTCTTGATTTTGTTTATTGTTATATTCAATAGACTCAGTCATAATAATCATATATTATGTCTGAGTCTATTGAAGAACACCAAATACATTTACTGCAGATTTTTGACCGCCTTCGACAATACGGTCTAACAATCAACGTCAATAAATGTAAATTTGGGCAATCTTAAGTACAGTTTCTTGGGTACATCATCAACGGCAATAGCTGTACACCTCCAACAGATAGTGTTGCCGCTATTGAAAATTACACCAAACCTGAAACTATTTGCGAGCTTCGCAGATTCCTCGGTGTCGTCAATTTTTATCGTCGTTGCATTCCACATGCCGCTCAGCAACAGGCACCACTCAAAGAATTCCTTAAGGACTCCAAGAAAAATGATAAGAGAAAGGTTCCTTGGACACTTGAAGCTGAAAATGCCTTTGCATCTTGTAAACGCAGCCTTCGTGAAGCAACTATGCTAGCTCATCCTGCACCCAATTCAGATTTGATCCTTACAACCGACACATCAGACGTCGCCATTGGAGCTGTGTTGGAACAAAAAGCAAATGGAATTTGGCAGCCACTCGATTTTTCTCCCGAAAATTATCTGTGGCAGAGAGAAATTATAGCACATATGATAGAGAGTTGCTTGCTATCTACGAGGCCATAAGATATTTTCGCCATTTGCTGGAGGCAAGACATTTCATAATTCGGACCGATCAGAAACCGCTCGTCTATGCATTTTCGCAAAAACCAACAATTAAGACACCTTGATTTGATTTGATTTCATTTCGCAATCCACGACAGAAATTTTGTACGCAGTGTCACGCCTTAACGCAATTTCAATGCCAACATCAGTCACTCTAATGGAACTCCAATCAGCTCAAGAAATGGACGAAGAGTTGAAAACTATTTTGGATGGCGCAAATTCATTAAAACTACAAATAGTACATTTTGATACGTGACGTATGGACAGGATATGTTCGCATGTATGTTCCTGAGTCACTACGTCAACAAATCTTCAATTCAATTCATAATATTTTACATCCTGGCGTATGTAAATACGTATGGCCTGGAATGAAGAAACCAATCCTAAGTTGGTCTCGGAATTGCACATCGTGCCAAAGAGCAAATATCACCAGACACAACCGCCTTACTCCGGACTAGATAGATGTCCCAGACAATCGGTTCGATCATGTTCATATGGACATCGTGATAATGCCGTTAGTACAAGTTTGGAGATATCGTCTCACCATTATCAATCGATTTTCACGATGGCCTGAAGCTGTGCCTCTGAGGGACATGTCGGCCCAGACGGTCGCGACTGCTTTTTGGTCCAACTGGATTTAACGCTTTGTTTGCCCTAAGACAATTACGACAGACCAGGGCACAAAATTCGAGACCGCGTTATTCAAAGCCCTAGCGAATTTAATAGGTTCGAAACGTACTCGAACAACGGCTTATCATCCACAATCGAATGGAAGATTGAGAGATGGCACAGATCTTTCAAAGCAGCTTTAATGTGTCTTTCACAAGTATCGTGGGTCGATATACTTCCAACTGTTTGGGATTAAGGACAGCTGTCAAAGAGGATCTTCAAGCTTCGCCTTCGGATCCTCTTTATGGTGGGCTGTTACGGTTACCTCAAGAGTTCTTCACCGAATCAGAAATGCCTGCCCATTCATCTGAATTTTTAAGGAAACTTCGTGAATACTTCAACTTCCTGCGACCAATTCCAGTGTCTCACCACAACAACAAAATGTTTATTTTCACGAACCTCGATGATTGCAGTCACGTTTTTCTTCGCACGGACGCAGTATGAGGACCACTTGAACCACCTTACACTGGATCGTTTGAGATAGTGATAGGTATCGGATCCTGACTTGGTCACTGAAGAGGGAGTGGCACCAAGATCGCCTTGTTCGACTGACAGACAATCTGGCAACTTGGGAACGATCCAGAGGAGGAGAAAACAACAACTGATTTTCAGAGAAGACTTCGCCGTCAGCGGTAGCATTTTTAGTAATACTTCGTAAGATTTTGTGAAATAGTTTTAGTAATAATAAATAGATTTAAATAGTTGTTGAACTATAAATTCTTATCAAAATAGAATTCAAACTACAAAGTTTCGGCTAAATTTCTTGACAATTTTAATGTTTAAACAAGTATAAACGTTATGTTCGGCCATGCCGTATATTATATACCCTCCACCATGGGTTGCATTCATTTCTTTTACGTGACAAATCTTTGGATATTGAGCAAATCTTGAAACGATCCTTTTTGTTTAGGCAAATTATTAGTATAAAGTTTCAGCTAAATTGCGTAGAACATGTGGTGTTTATGGCTTAAACAAGCCTCTTTGGAAGCGACATAAACAAAATATAAACTGTTTTAAAAATTGTTCCTGTTACTTAAAATACAAACTGCGCAGATTCAGTTAAAATGCTTAAAAAAATGTGGTATTTATAAGAGTATTTTGAAGCGACCACTATAGGGTGACTATAACAAAATATGAACCGATTTGTAAAATTTTTGCTGTGATGAATTCTTGTCAAAATAGAATACAAACTTGAAAGTTTCAGCAAAATTGCTTTAAAAATGTGGTATCTATGTTTCAAAAATCATATTTTGGGACGACCTCTATAGGGGAGCTATATCAAAATATTGACCGATATGGCCCATTTGCGATCCCAAAGGACATACAACTATAAGTAGTATTTATACCAAATTTGATCACGCTAGCTCTATTATTACGGACTGTAGCGTGATTTCGACAGACAGACAGACGTACACGGCAAAATAGTCTTTGAATTTTACGACGATAAAGATACTTTATCAATATTTCAAGTTGTTGCAAACGGAATGACAATGTTAGTATCCTATGCTGGAGGATATAAAAACATATTTGAGACCGTCCTCTACATATAGGGGAGCTATATCAAAACATTGACCAATATGGCCCATTTGCAATCCCAAATGACCTGCAACTATAAGAAGTATTTCTACTAGGGTGATCAAATTGAAAAGGCGAATGCCGGCTTCTTCAAAAATTAAGTTTTTTTAAAAAACCGGATGTTTTCTGTTTTTTTTTTTAATAAAAATGCATAAATAAGGCCAATTAAGATTTATGTGAAAATTGCGTTTTAAACACTTCATAGCGCTCTCAGCAGTATACAATTAAACTCCTAAATAAAAAAGCACCCGAAGGTACGATTACCCCCGTGTTTTCTTTTAATTTGAAAAACTATAACATATTTGTGTTTTATTTCCCCCCCATCAACCGTGTAAAACTAGTTATTGGTCCTTCGAACCGAATAATACCGCCCGTAATTAATTAATAAAATAATTTACCCGAGGTGATTCTCTTTGTAGATCCCGACGATCAAATATAAATAACCATATATCCCCACAAATCAACCATAAGGTAAAGCGTTGTAGGTACTATGTTCACTTTTCGCGTTGAAATCCCATATAAAAACAAAGTCGCGAAAAAATCTTCGAAATTTTTTCGTTTGTGGTACTATGTCCATTTCAATACGATAAAGTGACATTTTGCGCCGCTACAAAATGAAAGCCGTTACAAATTGAATGCCGCAACAAATTTAATGCCGCCAGCCTCGCACTCCTATTTGTTTCTATTTATCTTTGTCCGCGTATTTGTAATCTTTTTGCATATTTGTAATCTACGGACGATTTCCTTTAATTTCAGTATAATATTGAACACAAAAATGAAGTCAAAATTTGTAGGTCGGACCCATGGGGCCCTCAAGACCCAAAAATATTATACTCAAATTAAAGGAAATCGTCCGTAGATTACGAATAAGCAAGCGTCGTCTAGTGAAGGCCCTTGAAAATTAAATAATAGCTCCATACATTTTAGACCCATTTGACAATTGTTAGCATTACCCAGGGATTACCGCGCGAAGGTCTTAGTCATCAATCCCCTGCATGAGTTATTTATAGATGTTCCTGTGAGTCATCTAGGGCGCAATTTATTACAGTGAGTCCCCGACTCTCACTGGGTGTAATTTATTATAATAAGTCCCCAAACTACAATAGGGAATCAGATCCCTCTGTAGATGCACTTGGCGTGGCATCCTCCACCAAATATACAGCCTCCACATCTTCCGGGCCACCCAGGTCGTCCTCATCTTCATCAGAGGAGGGAACTTCCTCAGGATTCACATTTGTCGGGTTTAAAGGATTGTATAAAATGGCCGGCTATCCGGTAAAATTTTCGAAATCGGTCCAGACCCAAAGACCTACACCATCTCAAGAACATAAATTTTGGCAAATAGCCGGCCATAAATATCTTCCATCGCCCCCCTGTGGGAATGGAGCGCTTAGCGTGTGCCCACGAGCCCTCTATAGAGTTCGTGTGGGCACATGTTGTGGGGTCATTAAACGTTAGGGAATGGTTCACCTGAAAGTGAGCATACCCTTGATGCTCGAGGCAGTTATACGCCCTCCAACAATCAGAAGTAATGGTTGTCCCCGGAAGGATCCATTTCTGGATTATTGGGAGGAGAGTATCCCTGTCCCGAGCATCAACTGGAAACAGCGTGCCGAACCACGCTCGAAGCACCCACACTCCACCCCGATGGTACTTTCGTTTTCCGAATTTACTTTCGTCGATTTCGATGACCTTCTCCGGACTACCCAAAGGGTCAACGTTCGAAAGAAGGTCGTCAAAACTGCGGTAAAAACTGGCCTAATCTACGACCGTGTGTTGACCAGATATGCCTGTGAATACCTTGAATGCTTCCAAGTCTACCTTATACATACAACCAATAAAGGACGTATAGGGAGACTTGGTAGCAAGTCATGTGGCTTTTAGAAAATAAAGTTCCGGTGAATATGGAAACTCTATATCTACACCGGGACTTTTTTCTTATTGACCGAAAGTCAAGAAGCAAGTGACTGCTGTTGGTTGATATAGGAAACAAGAAATAATTGTTAATTATTGTATTTTATGTTATTATACCCTACACGACACTGTGGTACACTTTGACTTTGTGCATTTGTTTGTAACACCTAAAAGGAGAAGAGATAGACCCATTGTTTATTATACCGATCGACTCAGAATCACATTCTGTGTCGATTTAGCCATGTCCGTCTGTCTGTCTGTCCATCTGTATGTCTGTCCATGTATACTTGTAATCAAAGTGCAGGTCGTATTTATGGTCCGATTGTGATGATATTTAGCATAGTGCTCTTTTTTGGCCCAAGGACGATCCCTATTGAAATTGGTTAAAATCGGTTCAGATTTGGATATAGTCCCCATATACAGTAGAGGCTCGAAAAAGTTAAGTAGTTTGTTTCAGGGGTGCTTAACTTTTTTGAATTCTTAACTTTTCCGTGATATGAAAACTTAATGTGATTATACTTGTATTTACACATTGTGTATATAATTTTTAATGTGTATTTAAGTACTATACATATGTATATATTTTTTAATGTCTTAACATTTTTTAAAGGGTCTTCGCCTTAGCTTTTAAAATCGGACCACTTATTGGACAGATTCTCTCTCGTTGATCTAAGAACCATTTGTACAGCTGCTTCTCCAAATCCACGTATTCTGCCTTATGTAAAGTTTTTCTCTTAATTTCGTCACATGTTCCTGACACTGCAGCATAAATTTTTGCTTTGTTTCTTTTAATTTTTGAAATTGAAGCTTCAGAAACATGAAAATCCATGGCTAATCGATTAGCTAAAACGCCTGCATCTAATTTCTTTAAAATCTTGCATTTTTCGGCGACTGTTAACCTTTTTTTCCTTACGTGCTGTTGACATTGTTGCGATCAAAACAAAACTAATCCGACTGTTCTCTTAAACAAGCAACTGATGTGAACACAGATATTTACGTATGTATGTATTCACTAGCATTTTATAACGGTAAAGATCGTTACATTTTTTTTGCTACCCATGTGTGCAGCACTACACACACTTATATAAATAGCGACATAAAAGGAGTCAAAATGAATTTAGAAATAAAAAAATTAATTGGAAACAAAGGAGACTCGAAAATGTTAAGCATCACTTAACTTTTTAGAGTCCCGTGTGATGACTAAAAGCTGCTTAACTTTTCCGTATTCTTAACTTTTTCGCGTCTTAACTTTTCCGAGCCTCTACTGTATATGTTTCAGCCGATTTGACATGCAAGCGCTGTAAAACCCACATTTTACATCCGATCTTTGTGAAATTCGGCAGAGAGAGTTTTATTATTACGTGAATGAACACTACCAAATTCGGAGAAAATCCGATCAGATTTAGATATAGCGATTTGGCATGTAAGCGCTGTAGGAACTGTATTTTAAATCAGATCAGTACGAAATTTGGCAGAGAGAGTTCTCTTATTACATGAATAAACACTGCCGAATTCGGGGAAAATCGGTTCAGATTTAGATATAGCCACCATATATATGTTTCACCCGATTTAACATTTAAGCGCTGTAGAAATTGTGTTTTATATCCGATCAGTACGAAATTTAACAGAGAGAGTTTTCTTATTACATGAATAAACACTGCCAAATTCGGGGGAAATCGATTCAGATTTAGATATAGCCCCCATATATATGTTTCACCCGATTTAACATTTAAGCGCTGTAGAAATCGTGTTTTATAGCCGATCAGTACGAAATTTAACAGAGAGAGTTTTCTTATTACATGAATAAACACTGCCAAATTCGGGGGAAATCGATTCAGATTTAGATATAGCCCCCATATATATGTTTCACCCGATTTAACATTTAAGCGCTGTAGAAATCGTGTTTTATAGCCGATCAGTACGAAATTTAACAGAGAGAGTTTTCTTATTACATGTATGAACACTGCCAAATTCGGGGAAAATCGGTTCAGATTTTAACATAGTCCCAATATATATGTTACACCCGATTTGACATGTAAGCGCTGTAGAAACCGTGTTTTATATCCGATCAGTACGAAAATCGGCAGAGAGAGTTTGCTTATTACATGTATTAACACTGCCAAATTCGGGGGAAATCGATTCAGATTTAGATATAGCCCCCATATATATGTTTCACCCGATTTAACATTTAAGCGCTGTAGAAATCGTGTTTTATAGCCGATCAGTACGAAATTTAACAGAGAGAGTTTTCTTATTACATGAATAAACACTGCCAAATTCGGGGGAAATCGATTCAGATTTAGATATAGCCCCCATATATATGTTTCACCCGATTTAACATTTAAGCGCTGTAGAAATCGTGTTTTATAGCCGATCAGTACGAAATTTAACAGAGAGAGTTTTCTTATTACATGTATGAACACTGCCAAATTCGGGGAAAATCGGTTCAGATTTTAACATAGTCCCAATATATATGTTACACCCGATTTGACATGTAAGCGCTGTAGAAACCGTGTTTTATATCCGATCAGTACGAAAATCGGCAGAGAGAGTTTGCTTATTACATGTATTAACACTGCCAAATTCTTATCGCAATGCCCATTTTCGCATTGGTAGGTAGGTGTAGGGTATTATATAGTCGGCCCCGCCTGTCAGGGGCACAAAGAAGGAAACTGAATAAGTTGAACCGACAGAACCTATTACGGGATGAACCTGACAATTCTACCTCCAACACACACAAATGAAAGTGACTAAGAAGAAAAAGGGCTCGCCGTCTTCCAGTAATTCGGAGAAGCCCAACGTAACCACACAAAAGGAAGTATCGGGCGGTAAAGTTGATCCAGCATCGCAGATCAAGTCAACCAAATCATCCTTTAAGGATGAGGCTTTAAACAAGAAGACCCTACAGAAACGGAAAAATCAATTGGCCATAAATAAGGGAAAGAAGCCACCATCTTATTCTTATATAGCTAAACAACATTTCCGAGACGATCTATGCTATGGAATAATTGATAGCAGTAGTGCATCTGGCAGAATCCCCGAAGACCAAAAGAGTAACTTCAAAGATTTGGTCTATACGAGGGTAGCGGAGTACGTCCTCGAATCTAAGGATGAACCAATCGAAGTAATGAGTTGCAAGTTTGAGAGGGGTGTTTTAATGCTAAGGCTGGCATCACAACGCTGGCCTGGTGTCCTTGTAAAACTTGTGGATAGCTTCCCCTCACCATGGACGGCGCAAAGCTAAAATTGGTAAGGAAACGCGACATTCCTGAACTCATAAAAACGACCCTATATTTTAAGGGATGTCCCAGTAAGTTATCATCAGAGTACATACTCGACATCATTGGCAAACAGAATTCAAAACTTTCCGTGAGAAAGTGGGAAGTCTTCTATAGGAAGGATAATACCAAGGGTACTCTCCTCGTGTTGGCCATAGACCCAGAACAGGCTATGAAGCCGACGCGGCGCAAAACGGCGGCGCGCCGTCGCCTGTCATTTTTTTCCAGCAGGCGCCGCCACCGATTTTAACGGCTCACATCGGCTGAAACTCAGCCGCCGAAGTTTATTTGGTGAGTCAAAAGAATTTGTTTTATGCAACCATGAAAATTTAAAAAAGCGACTACTAAATTATACCATAGGTTCGGAATTTGAAATATTTAGAGTTAATTTTAGAGTTAAAATTTCACGCAAGGGATTTTAAAATTCATATGTGCAGAAATAGCACAAAACCATCCAAATTAACAGACCAACCCTAGTATTTCGTCCATAACTTTTACAAATACTGAGGACCAAGACCATCGCATCAACAATCCGGAACGACCCAATTCCTTTTGGCTCGTCCACTCTATAACAAATGTATCAACCATTGAAGATTTATTAAACCGATTTTCAATATTACATCAAACATCAAAGTTATGAAAGTTCATTTTAAGTTTTTTCCTCTAACGCCAAATATCTCAAAACGCCACTTTTGCCGGAGAATTACATTCGTATTCGAGCACTTTCGATCGTGGGAAATTTATCGGCTCAGCCGATTGTTGAAATTTGATCGGCTCAGCCGCCGCCGCCGATCGATATTTTTCCATGCGCCGCCGCCGCCGAAAATGTTGGTCGGCTTCATTGCCTGACCCAGAATACAAGAACAATATTGTCATGGCGAAGGGCACGGCGTACTTCCCGATTGGCAGGACAAATGAATCGAGTCAAAATATACTGTCTGAAGAGGCAATCACTGGTAGTGAACGCATGGAGACAAAAACTGATGTGGTAGTAGTCAATAATACCACCAGTTTACCAATAGTACCGCCACTTTTGCAGGAAGTTCCCAGCAAAGGTGGTGATCAAAATAAAAAGAGCCACAAAACGAACGAAAGAAGGATAATGACCTACGACCAAATAATGAGGGAGTGCCAACAGATAGGATAGACTCCCAAAAGAAACTTTTACTGGAAAGACAATGATTGAGGTCATCCAAATAAACCTCCACCAGAGCGAGACAGCATCCAACGCTCTGATGGACATCATCAATAAAGGCAGGGTTCATATTGCTTTGACCCAGGAACCATGGACAACTAGCAACAAGGTTACTGGATTAAACCATGTGAACTATATCCTTTTCTACGCTAACACAGGTACTCCTCCAAGGACTTGTATTTTGTGCCATAAAAACTTATGTTTTCTTTACTCTCCAGAGTTGTCAACATCGGACTCAACGGTGCTGAGGCTAGGTAATGGAAATATGTTCCTGCCGTCAATATATCTGCCATTCGATCCGCCGATATTGCCCCCTACGTCGGAATTACAACGTCTGGTGAGGGAATCCAAACACAGAAGTAATGAGTTAGTAGCTGGTTGTGACGCCAACTCCCATCATATCGCTTTTGGTAGTACTAACACCAATAAAAGGGGACACGCCCTTATAGAATTTTTGAATACAAATGAGCTCATATCTCTTAACATAGGAAGAATTATTAGATATAACGATATGTTCAGAAAATCTTATTGATGATATCCATGAGTGGAGGGTTTCGGATGAACTCTCCTATTCGGACCACCATTATATAAGGTTTAAAATTGCACGGCCACCGCCAAACCCAATAAGATTCCGTAATAAGGCTAAGACCGACTGGACTAAGTTCGGAAATCTACTTAGAAATCGATTGGGCCAGCCTACACGCGATTCTCCATGTACAGAAGACATTGATATCAATGTGAAGAAGATTACAGAGGCTCTTGTAAAATCATTCGAAGATAGTTACCCACTTTGAGAAATGAAATTTGCCTATGAGAAACTCTGGACACCCTAACACCAATAAAAGGGGACACGCCCTTATAGAATGTTTGAATACAAATGACCTCATATCTCTTAACATAGGAAACTCTGCAACCTTTGTTACCAATATTAGGGAAGAGGTATTAGATATAACGATATGTTCAGAAAATCTTGTTGATGAGATCCATGACTGGAGGGTTTCGGATGAACACTCCTATTCGGACCACCATTATATAAGATTTAAAATTGCACGGCCACCGCCAAACCCAATAAGATTCCGTAATAAGGCTAAGACCGACTGGACTAAGTTCGGAAATCTACTTAGAAATCGATTGGGCCAGCCTACACGCAATTATCTATGTACAGAAGACATTGAGATCAATGTGAAAAAGATTACGGAGGCTCTTGTAAAATCATTCGAAGATAGTTGCCCACTTCGAGAAATGAAATTTGCCTATGAGAAACCCTGGATGACAAGACAAATTCGCTCGATTGGCAAGGATGTCCGCAGACTTTACAACAGAGCTCGACGTAAAAAACAATCACTATATAGGGACGACTACCACCGAAGACTCAAAGAATACAATAAAATCACTATATCGGCGAAACGTAACTCCTGGAGGCTTTCTGGGAACAGGTAGACAGCGTCAACAGCAGGTCTAAAATGAAAAAGTCCCTCTCAAAAACTCATGTCCAAACCGAAACACTGGTGGATGACACGGGTAAAAGGATGGAAACTATAGAGGATACCGTAAGGATCTTGATGAACATTCATTTTCCGACTGGTATTGCTTGACTAACAGATACAGAACGAAAATTTATTGAATCAAGTACATATTACGGATATAACAGATAGTATGGTTAAAGAAGCGATAAAAAGTTTCTCTCCCTTTAAGGCTGCGGGACCCGATGGAATATTTCCAGCACTTCTGCAGGTGGAGGTGGATCTGGTATCAACTCATCTGGCTGGAGTGTTCACTGCATGCCTAACCCATTCGTATACCCCATAGAAGAGTCCTTCAATACAGAACTGTATACACTTGCTGTTTGCATAGACATTGAGGGCGCATTTAACAATGTACAGACCGATACATTTATCCAGTCCTTAGTAGAGTTTCAGGTTGACCGGGCGCTGAAAAACTGGATCAACAATAAGGAGTAGGTGGATTATTTGTGGAGTAGGTGGATTATCTGTGTATCGTCGTAACTTCTATGGGTTACGACGATACACATTCTCCTAAAAGCCCTCACCAATGAAGGACTTAAACCAGTCTGCTATGCAGACGACGTTATAATACTTCTAAGGGGCTTTCATCCAAATCTATTTTGCAGAAGAGCTGAGGAGGCACATAGCATAGCATATGAGTATAACTGGGCACAACCAAGGGTATTAAATGTTAACCCAGACTGCACATCCAACCAATAGACATCCGTATAAAGCATGAGGCAGCCCTCACAGCAAGACGTCTACAAGTGATGGGTGAATGGATAAATCAAGACAACAAGTCGTACCATCAGAAGATTTTAGAATCTCTAGTTGGTCACATTCAAACGCCAGAAATCTCCGACCGCATTCCTGAAGTACGGCTTACAAAGGCTAACCATAAACATTTTTCGGAGAGAAGGACATTAGTGCCAGAAAAGGAGGACATTTGTGACAATTACAAAGAGCTCTTGGAACCTTTGGAAGACACTTTTGTAAAATAAAAAAAGCAGTAATCTAAAAAATTAAATATAATCAAAAATTATTTTTAAAGGACACTGTCTTATACTATATAACTACGTGAAGTATGTATTGCGAATAAGGATAAAAATTTTCAGTGTTACAAAGGAACTCTTTGTATAAAAAACAAACGACTAGATTCGTTGTAAAATATACACACAAATTATTTTTAAGCAGACGAATAAATTATATTTACATTACAAATATGTGATTATATTCCCAGTGAGACCATGTAATTAATGCAGTCTTCTTTTAAATATTTAGCTGAGGAAGATATATGCTTTACCAGAGACGGCTTTGAGAACAAATACTTAAAAAAATGCTATAGAGGCGTACTTTTGTTAGTGCAAATTATAGATTTTACCGATTCAATTTATATACGTTTCCTTACATCTGCCCATTGTGCGTTTTCAGGGAGATTAGTCTGCCCACACTGCTGTTTGTGCCTGGTATAGCGAAAAAACTGCTTAAAAATATATTAAAAACAAGTACGAGAGTTTAGTCGGGTAACACGACTTATGAATCGCCTCACCTTGAGTGCCACAAAAATATTCATAAATTTATTTATTTTTTTGTTAATTAAATTATTATCAATTTAAATTGCATTAAATAACTTTAAAGTATGGTATTAATGTAAACTTAAGGTGTAATGTAAGCTGTAAACTTTTGGTGCAAAATGGGCCATTCGTGTGGGAGGTACCAAAATGGGCGTTCCAATAACGCCCACTTCTCTCTGGGCTCTATGTACTATAAAAACTGTAAAAAATTTCAAGTATTTGTATGAACATATATTGAAGCTATAAGGTTTTACGTGAAATGGTATAAAATGGTCCATATGTGTGGGAGGAACCAGAAGGGGCGAGGCAACTTTGCCCATTTTTCTTGAGCTGTTAGCGACTAATAACCTAATACTATGTGTGAAATTTCAGAAGATTCGAGTAAGTAGTTTAGAAGGTATTAAAAAAATCAATATTTCACTAAATGTTAGCCCTTTAGGGAGATACTAGAAGGAGTGGACCAATATGACCCATCTTCGAACTTAGCTGGAGATAGTGAAAAATATTACCGAATACTAAATTTGAAGTCAATCGGTTAAGCAGACAGGCACACAGACAGACGGACGGACAGACATTTCATTCAAACAAAACTTTGAATAATCAAAACCAAGATTGTTCCAACTATAACAATTACATTTGAATCAGTAGAAAAAGGAGGACAAATCCCACATTTTTGAAAAATGAGGAAGGACAATGGTAAAAAAGGTGGACGAATGGTAACCTTGGGCTTACAGCTACCTGTGAGTAGTTTGTGCCAGACAGACGCTCCTGGGAAAATGGAACTTTGGCCCATGTGCCAGTGGGAACCAGCTGCTACACGGATGGGTCCAAGCGAGGGGGAAGGACGGGTCTGGGACTTTTTATTGATGAACCAGAAGTCGAACTTCACTTCCGCCTCCCTGACCATAACACGGTATTTCAAGCAGAAGTTCGAGCAATCACGGAGTGTGTGAACTGGCTCAGTAACACCACAAAGCCTAAATATGCCAACATCTTCACAGAAAGCCAAATGGCGATTAAAGCAATAACATCGGAAAAGGTCAAATCCAGAACTGTGTTGGACTGTAAAAGAACGATAAATAATTATTCAGTCCATGGTCAATTGCGTATTTGCTGGGTACCAGGACACAACGGAGTGATTGGAAAGGAACGGGCAAACAGCTTGGCTTCAACGGGCAGAGAACTTCGAGTAGTAAACTTGGAAAATTGGAAACCTTTCGAAGCCAAATGACTTGAAGCACTGGGCAGTGATGGCTCACAAAACTGTGTGGAATAGCGCAACAGTAGGAGCAACTGCAAAGATACTATGGGTGACCCAAATGAAAAGAAAACAAGAAGTCTTCTGAAACTAAGCAAGATCGATATTAGTAAGATGATGATGAGTGTTCTAACGGGACACTCAAGCTTACAAGCACATCTTCATCGCATACGACCAGCAGGAAACGACGAATGCAGGGAAAACATCGAAACGATGGAACATTTTCTGTGTCACTGCCCGGCTTTCACACATGCAAGATCCCCACATTTCGGGTCCGACATATTACCAGACGTGGCTCATCTCGGAGGATATGACTGGAAGATACTGAGAAAATTCGTGTCTAGTACCGATTTTCTGTAACTCGTGAGGTAAAAACAGTTCATAAATAAGGAGCGCACAACAGGTCGAACCACTGGCTTAAGTGTATTTCCATGGACATGAGACGTTTAAACGTCTCCCCTCTTCAACCTAACCTAAAAATAATATGTTATGGTGTCCAATTTTTTTTTGTTATGTAATTTAGAAATGAAGCTCTTATTAGTGGAAATAGTTTAAAATAAAAATTTTTATAATAAAAAGCGCCACAGTGTTTGTAATTAAAATAACGTGCTGCAAGGTGTCCCATTTTTTGTTTTTTTGTTATTGTATTTATAAATTAAGTGGTTAGTATTGAAAATTGTTAGAAAATTAAAATGTATTTTTATTTATAATTTTGTTGAACAAAATTTTCATTTTTCTTTATGCACATTTTTTGGAAGAAAGTTGTTTTTTTTGTTATTTATTTAAAAAAGCGCCACACGCAGCGTTTTTTCAGTAAATAGTAAAAATATCGCGTTTCTGCATATATATGTAAAACTCCGCGCGTTGAAATAAGAGTGTATTTTCGCATGTGCATATTATATTTCCAAATGTCTCTAGGGTGTTCCCTATGAAGATCTGAAAATTTTTTGTTCGATATTTGTAATCTACTGAGGATTTCCTTTAATTTGAGTATAATATTGACCCTGTCCGGGAACGGGTCAATCTTTTGGGTCTTGAGGGCCCCCTGGGTCCGACCGACAAATTTTGACCTCATTTGTGTTGTTTTGGTGTCATTTTGAAGGGTGGTGAAACATTTTTAATTTCTGAGCTGACCTCTGTAAACTGCACTTTAGCCGAAGAAAAATTTGTTGTATGCTTTAAAATTATTTACGGATGAAATTGTCGACGAAAAGTAAGTAATTAGTTAATATTGAAATAGGATTTATTACAACCTTTCTATGATAAATTAATATAATACATAAATAAGAATTCGCTCTTTTAAAATAACAAATGTTTAAAGAAACAAGTACGAAAGTTCAGTCGGGTAAACCGACTTATGAATTCCCTCACCTTGAGTCCCAAAAAAATTCGAAATATTTTTTTTTGTTTTAATTAAATTTTTATCAATTTAAATTGCATTTAATAACTTTAAAGTTTGTTCTGGTATTAAAGTTAAAAGCTGTTTACATTTGGTAGAAAATGGTCCATTTGTGTTAGAGGTACCAAAAGGGGCGTGCCAATAACGACCACTTTTCTCTGGACTCTAGGTACTATAAAAGCATTATACTGTACAAAATTTCAGGTATTTGTACGCACTGGTATTAAAGTTATAAGCAATTATCTTTTGGAGCAAAATGGTCCTTTTGTTTGGGAGGTACCAAAAGGGGCGTGTCAATAACGACCACTTTTCTCTAGACTCTAGGTTCTATAAAAGCATTGCACATTACAATATTTCAAGCATTTGTATGAACTGGTATTAAAGTTAAAAGCTGTTAACATTTGGTACAGAAAGGTCCATTTATGTGGGAGGTACCAAAAGGGCGTGCCAATAACGCCCATTTTTCTCTGGACTCTAGGTACTATAAAAGCATTATACTGTAAATAATTTCAGGTATTTGTATGCACTTGTATTAAAGTTGCAAGCAGTAAACTTTTGGAGCAAAATGGTCCTTTTGTGTGGGAGGTACCAAAAAGGGAGTGGTCACTTCGCCCATTTAACTTGACGTGTTAGCGACTAACAATCTAATACTTTGTGTGAAATTTCAGAAGATTCGACTGAGTAGTATATAAGGTATTAAAGAATCAATATTTCACTAAAAGTTAACCCTTTGTGGGGGAGGTACTAGAAGGAGTGGACCGATATAGCCCATCTTCGAACTTAGCCGGAGATAGAGAAAAATATGACCGCGTACCAAATTTGAAGTCAATCGGTTACTCCTTTCGAGAGTTATCGTGCGCACAAGCCAGCAGACAGACACACAGACGGACGGACGGACATTGCTCAAATGACTTAAAATGTCCCAAAACGGATTTCCGCCGAACATACTTATGGTCTTAGGTTACTCCCTCGATGTGTTACACTTTTGGCTCGTAGCAAATGATATATACATAAAAATAACATATCTATCTATCTTCTATCTATCTATCTATATATATAAAAGAGAGTGTCTGTTTGTGGGTTTGTTTGTGGATTTGTTTGTTTGTTTGTTCCGTATAGACGTCTAAACGGCTTGACCGATCATCTTGAAATTTTCACAGAATGTACATGTGTAGGGGGTGCTGAAAATAGGGTACTAGAATTTTCGATATATCAAGTGGGCGTGGACCCGCCCATATGGGTCAAATTTTGGTACTGAGAAAAATTTTTAGCTAGAGTGCTGAAATTTTGTGTGTATGCATTTAGTGTCAGATTATGTGAATTTTGAAAAAAAAAATGGACGGAATCGGACCAATGGGCGTGGCCCCGCCCATAAAAGCCAAATTTTGAAATTGAAATATTTTCCACAATTCATTAGCGAGAGTTCTGCAAGTTTGTGTATATGTTTCAGGTGACAGTCTACGTGATTGGTCCAAAAATGGGCGGGATCGGCCCAATGGGAGTGGTCCCGCCCACATAGACCAAATTTTGAAATTTCGATATCTTCAATTTGCTAGCGGGAGTGCTGCAATGTTGTGTATATGTATCTGGTAAGTAATTGGTCAAACGTAATAGGTCAAAAAATGGGCGGGATCGGACCAATGGGCGGGGACCCGCCCATATAAACTAAATTTTAAAATTGAGATGTCTTACACATTTTTTTAGCGACAGTTCTGTAATTTTGTGCATATGTATCTGATGACAGCCAACATGAATGGTCTAAAAAGTATGCATTTGATGGCAGTCTACGTAATTGGTTCAAAAATGGACGGAATCGGAAATCTGAAGTCTGGGGCAACGAAGTGGACCGGGTCCAGCTAGTATATATATAAAAATAACACTGTGCTCGAAATGGACACTTTGAAAATGTAACAGAAAAGAGGCCATATCCTATTTCGATCATGCTTAATCCAGTGGTATTAGCCGTTTCTCTAGGTTAGCTCTTGTTTTCGAGATATTCGACCACTAAGTTTACTGGGTAATAAGAAAGGTTTGTTGCTTTAGTGGTGATTTTAAAATGAAATACTTCGGAATACATGCTGTAGTCTAAGGAACGATATAAAGGTACCCTGTGCAGAATTATTTTTCTCAAAACAGTCATCCACGCTTTTAACCCCCTTACCCCTGCAAAATTGCAATCAAATTTTACCAATTTTTTAGATGGTGTCTTCGAGAAAAATATTCCTCGCGAAAAATTGTTATGAGCCCCATTTTAATATATTTGTGGAAAATCAACAGGTTTCATAAGTTTTGTTAGCTAACTTTGTAATTTCCATAGACTCTAACAGAAAAATAATTTACAAAATTTTAATTCAAAAACTAATATCAATAAATATATTCAGCTATGAGTAGAAACTTTCTCAAATTATGTTATAACTCCAAATCTGCTTATTTCTTATAAAAGCGTTGAGAAAGAACTTTTTGCAAGGAATATTTTTCTCAAAACGACAACATAAAATATCTACTATATTTATGACTTTTGACATATGATAATATTTGAATGCAATTTTTTAAGGGTATGGTGGAGAGAAGGTTGTACGACTGTTTAGAGAAAAATAATTCTCCAAGGGTGCTCTTTATTTCGTTCTTTGGAACTAAGAGTGTATTACGAAATCGTATACTTCAAAATCTCCACCAAGTTAAATAACCTTTCAGATTTCCTAGCAAACTTTGTGGTCGAATATCGCGAAAACAAGAGATAACTTAGAAAAAGGGCTAATGCCACTGGATTCAGCGTGGCCGAAATTAGTCAATACATAGGGTCTCCTTTCTGTTACATTTTTGGACTAGCACAGTGTAATTAATAAAATTGTATTAATTAATTAAAGAGAAATGCTATATGTTTTAATGAACATAAAAAATAATCCGACGCATCGCAACGATGTCCTTCAGAGCCAGAAGAGCTTAGTGGAAGCCTTATTGCAACTTGCAAACCGTTAAAAGTATTTGGATAACTATTTCAAAAGATTTTGTTTTTATTCGATCTTTTCTGGAATCTATATTTTATGTATTTTTATCAACCTTTTCTTTCTTTGATTGGCTTATTGTCATATAGAGTCTTGAAGATATTTTTATCACAATAGTTTCTGCAGTTAGCGATTCTTTGTTAATTTGTAGGATACTTCTATAACACAGTGCGACAAAATAGACTCAAGTTGAGAAGCAAGTGACGCGATACTAATTTTCCTGTACATTCGAGTATAACACGAATCTTTTTTTTGGAATTCCCCGGACACCCCCAAAATCCGGATTTAAGGGTAAAAACCCGATTTTCTTGCCTTTTTTACTTGAACCCCCGTAACTTTGTTAATTGTTAACCCATTTTCAATCTCTAAAAGAATTTGGAAAGAAGATAATTAGAATATAGGTTTATTTGTCCTACAAACACATTTTTTCATTTTTGTCCGTCATTTTCTGGTTTAGGCAATGTTTTTACCAATTATATTGTGATATAAGAGTACGATTAATTAATTTACATATATATTCTACTTTATAAGGGAAAACAGTTTCTTAAAAATACGTTTGCAATTGACGGAGTTATTACAGTTCCATTAAAACTAAATCGGTATATAAATATATTTTAGAGATTGAAAATGGGTTAATAATTAACAAAGTTATAGGCGTCCAAGTAAAAAAGGCAAGAAAATCGGTATTTTACCCGTAAATCCGGATTTTGGGGGTGTCCGACAAATTTCCTAGAACAAACCTTGTTCTACTCGCCATAACCTACAAGAAAAATAGTTTCGCGGTTTTTGTTTCGTCAAAATATAGGGGCACATAAATCGTCAAATCGTCAAAATACATTTTCGAAACCGTCAAAACAAAAACCTACTAGTTTCATACAGCTTTTGAGACTTCGGACGAAGGGCATGTTTCAAAGACAGTTTCTTAGGACTGAAGATTGTCTTTATTTTGATATATTCCTCAACTGATTTTATTTACGTCAGGGAAGTCACAAACTTTACCCAATTGGGACGAAATTTGACAAAATGCGCAGAACCATTCACACCAATGGTTCTATGCAACGTATATCCATTATTTTATGTAGCTTCCATACAAAGGTTCCCCTAGAATCTTGTGGAACCTCTAGTGACTAGATTGTATTTAGATATACCTAGAAGAAAACCACATCACCAATTGTGCTGAAATTTCGTTATTTGCTCATTATTTTCTCAGTAATCGTTCACACAATCATTCATTGGTCCAAATTTTGGTATAGCCCTCAACCGATTTGACTTTTTAACGCCTTAGAAACTACGAATACCTACCGATTGGGATAAAATTCGGAAATTTTGTTTTCTATTTAACCCAGAATAATTTCAGGGAGAAAGCGACCTCATTGGTCGATAGTTTGATATAGTACCATACTCGTACAAATGACCCATCTGATTTGGCTTTTCGACCCCAAAGGAAAAACAAATTCCTATCAATTGGGCTGGAAAATTCATAATTTGCATTTAATTTTAACTAAAACCATCCGTTAGAATAATGGCATCCTAAATCCAAGTTTTGACATAGCCTCAAATATTTTGGGACTTAACAAAATTCCAGAAATGTTTCCTGTTATGTCACTGAATGCGATCTATGGCGGAAAGTATACAAAGTTCGGACCGCCCGAATCTACCACCAACTTTATTTGTTTCAAAGATCATCCAATTTGATAATTTTTAAAACATTTCTAATTTTCATTTAAAAGCCATAAAGTGAATTGTAAACAAAAAAGAAAGTTCAGTCGGGTAAACCGACTTATGAATCCCCTCACCTTAAGTCAAAAAAATATATTCTTTTTTTTATTTTATTAAAGTAAACCCCGCTTAATTACCTCCACGGTTAATTGCCTTTCACCCTTAAATACCTCAATTGCTGAATCCCCATTTATTTCGATCAATTTTCAATACAAAATTCCACGGTTAATTAAGTTTCGTTAATTACCCATTTCGTTTAACTAACCAAAGAATTTTGTCCCAAAATGAAATTGTCTCTAAATATTAACCGCATAATTACCCAAAAAAACATTTCACTAAAAATCTGGCAACTACAATCACTTGAAAATTGACACCACCTGTCACACACACACAATTCGTAGAAATCGAAAATTTAGTTGTGCGTGAAAATAACATTTCATAATTTATTATTATTTCCATATAAAAATCATATACATTACAATAAATGTTTTGGCGTAATGGCACCAAGGAACAAGTATCAATTAAACAAAATACAGCTTATTTCCCGAGCCAGAAAGAAGGAAAAATCAAGGCAACAATTGGCTAAGGAATTCAAATGCTACGTTTCAACTGTTAATCGAATTATTCGGAATGAAAACAAAAATTTGTGCAATTGCCGAGTCGAAGAAGAACTGGAGTTCTATAATTCGACTTTCGACTAATCGATTATACGACTTTTTGGTACCAAAAAGTCGAAATCGAATGTCAACTTTTTATTTCTGAAAAAGTCTATACGTCGGCTTTTCTATGTCGACTTTTTCGAATTTTTTTCATGTACGAATATTACCAAATTTATATTACATTTGGCTAAAATGTGATTTGGATGTGGGTTAGAACAAAAAATTTTATTTTGTTGTATCAACACCAATGGGACCAGTTTAACAGTTAAAAATAAGCGAGTTAATATGACAATAATATATATATTTTTATAGTTATAAATAGTTTGGCATAATAATTAATAAAAAATTGACGGATCCACACAAAATACAGTCACGAGAATATTAAAAGTATTGGATTAGGGATTACTTTCGGCTTATCGCCACACAAATTCGGAGCCTAATCTCTCCAAACGGTTTAAATAAGCTTAATTTTTAAGGCAATTGATTTGGACATGTCCCGTGATTAAGTATGACATATTGAATGCAGTTGGACTTGAGAAACCCATTTTTTAGTATTTTGGTTTTTTCCGTTTACGTTTTTTTAGACTTTTATGGAACGACTTCTGCGAATTTCTGATCACCTGATCATTATCAGTTTTTTTTATTTTTTCCTGCATTTTACTACAAATTAATGAAGAAAACTAGAAATATTAGCATTTTCATTAATAAAGTCGAAAAGTCGACTTTAATCGACTTTTTTATACTAAAAAGTCTACGAGTCGAATTCTTGATTTTTTTAAAATGTCGAAATGTCGAAAAGTAGAAATTTTGTCGTAACCATATAACCCTAAGAACGTGGAAATAAAACGTTGTCGAAAATCCAATCATGCTGATGTTGAAAAGGCCCTGGCGATATGGTTTGACCAAATGCGAATGCGAAAGAATGCAGTTATTTCTAGTCAGATGGTACTTAATAAAGCAATCGAATTATTATGAATGAAAACAAATTTTGTGGAAATAAAACGTTCTCGAAAATCCAATCATGCTGATGTTGAAAAGGCCCTGGCGATGAAGGACATGAAGTAAAAGGCAGTAAATCTTAAAAGCAAAGTCTTACTCTGTTATTTTTGTGCAATTCGAAATGTGTAAACAGAACAGAAAGATTGTGTTAGGGCCTGTTTCTGTAACTTTTTTTCGTTCGTCTACTGCGAACGATCAAAAATCACTCAATTATTCCGAGAAATGTATAAGTCACAGAATTTTATAATTCATTGTGTCTGTAGAAAATCATGTAAAAAGCTTGTTCCTAAAATATTTCTAACCTGCGTTTTATAGAATTCAAGTAATAGCTGAGAGAATTTTGATCGTTCGCCGTAGACGAACGAAAATAAGTTACAGAAACAGGCCCTTATTCACAGATAATGCATCATGTCATAAAAGTACAGTCGATTTGCAGAATCGACTCAGTCGAATTGATCAGGGCATTATATATACATTCAATCAAGTCATATTATCGCCACATTATCGTATGAAAGCAATTGGTCGCTTTAGAAAAGTGTCTGCAATTGCACGAATTTATAAAATCGATTTAAATTTTGGATGCGCTGTACTTTATCAAAATAGCTTGGTGGCTTGTGAAAGAAGAAACTATTGTAAATTGCATTCGTAAGGTTTGTATTTGTACCAGTGTTTTCATACGTACCAATTTTTTATCTGAACAATGCATATGTTTCTATTCGGGGTGGTTTTTCAGCGATCAGAGAATTGGAAGGAAGCAATGACGTTGCTCACCGTGCCTTACAATTTTGATAAATACGTCAACTGCGACCAAAACCTCCAGTGTTATGGTATGCTAACAGATGATGAAATATAAAAGATATAGAAAGCGGTGATAATATTATTGAAGACGAGTCAAATGCTGTAATTCCAAGTTTTAAAGAAGCTTTGCTAGCAAATATGTGTCAAACTAAAATTAATGACTATTTCAAATAAGACTTGATTATTTTTCGCACATCAAATGTCCATTAATTTTTTGAATTGTTCTTTAATAAAAAAATTTCGATTTAATCTTAATTCGTATAATTACCCACATGAGGTAATTAAGCGTGCTCGTTTAAATACCTCACCCGGATAATTACCCAAAAATATAGAGATTTTCAATGAGGTAATTAATCGGGGTTTACTGTATTATCAATTTAAATTGCATTGAATAACTTTAAAATATGTACTGGTATTAAAGTTTAAAGCTGTTTACATTTGGTACAAAATGGTCCATTTGTGTGGGAGGTACCAAAAGGGACGTGCCAATAACGGTCACTTTTCGCTGAACTCTAGATACTATAAAAGCATTACACTGTACACAATTTCAAGTATTTGTATGCACTGGTATTAAAGTTAAAAGCTGTTAACTTTTGTACAAAAAGGTCCATTTGTGTGGGAGGTACCAAAAGGGGCCTGCCAACAACGCCAATTTTTCTTTGGACTCTTGCTACTATAAAAACATTATACTGTACAAAATTTCAAGTTTTTGTTTGCACTGGTATTAATTTTATAAGTTGGTAACTTTTGGTGCAAAATTGTCCATTTGTGTGGGAGGTACCAAAAAGGGAGTGGCCACTTCGCCCATTTTCCTTGGCGTGGATAAAAAATCGTCAAATGAATTTTGAAAAATTGTCGGATGGTGTAATGCATACAAAAATTTTGATTCTGATTGTATAGGGTGATCCAAGTAGAGATACTTTTTTCAATAGCCTTTTTTTGACAGATCACGTGTGAGTCGTGTCATGCTGTCGTGTTATTTTTGTTAAGTATTGTTTGGCATTTCATCATGGAAAGACTTACGCCTGAACAACGTTTACGCGTGACATTCGCCAGTTACCAGTCGAAATGCTCGAACGAGTCATCGAAAATTGGACTCAACGGATGGACCATCTGAGACGTAGCCGCGTCAACATTTGATAGACATAATCTTCAAAAAATAAATGCCACAGAATGTTCTTTCAAATGATAATAAACATTCTCCATTCAATTTTAATTTTCTGTGTTTTTTTCTTTAAAAAAGTAGGGAACCTCGAAATGGATCACCCTATATGTTCGAATAGGAGTCGACAATTACCAAATTAAATTTGTGTGCCTCGCAGTTAATTGCAACTGCTTTTGGATATTGCCAATGTTAAAGGTAATCGATTTTATGTCATGTTCTTGTGTTATGTCACATTACATTTTCGCCATTATAAGACTTCCAATTATTGGAATATTTTCCATCTTATTTTTCCACAAAAAATCCATAATAAGTTTATGTAAAGAATTGGCATATCTACTTGCGCAATCTAAGAAACCAAACAATCGTTCTTCGGCTTCCAAATTGATTGCAAACCTTTGAGTTTTGAGATTCATTATAGAATTTGCAAAAATTTATATTATTTCTGGCATTGGTAACGGTAAAATGTATAGATGTTTTATATTGATAAAATTAAAAAATCCAGCTGAAATATCAGTGGCGTGGTCTAAAAAACTTCTGGGGTGGTATTAGACCACCCCAGCCATGCCCTTCTTACGTTTATGCGTACAAATAATAAAATTTTTTCGTTTCACCAAAAAGAGCATTTTATTTATTTACATTCATACCACAATATGAAATTGATTTTCTTATTTGTAACATTAGCTCTGCGTTCTCCTTTATCAAATAACTTGTCTTTTAGTTATTTAATCTAACTTTATCTACGTTTTAACTATTAATTTTTAATTTATTTACTTAAAAATAACATTTTGTGTTTGTTTTCAAGAATATTAGCAAAAAGAAAAAATTAAAAATGAACATGCATATCGTTCATTCCATGTCAAACTGAACGATTTTTCGAAAAAAATCTGGTCGACATTCACGATTGTCTTGAAAATTTGCATATGCGTTTTACTATGAAAATAAATCATCTTGTAGTTGCCAAGAAAGAAACCAAAAATAGTTCTAAGAAAAATAGGGAAATAGGGCATAGGGAAAATATCTGAAAAGCCGTATTTCAGAACATATGTATTATGCAAACGCGTGGACGGAATTTTACAAATAAAGGCTCGTTTGTAAGGTTGTGACTTGTTCTTTCCAGTACATATATTAATGGTGGTCAAATTAACATTTTTAAATGCATCAGTTGCATATGCAATTTTATTTTGCATTCTGCACTTCAGTGTCACCAACATAAAATTTTAAAAAAATATAGTCATGTAGCCCATTTGTCCTAAATTGTCCCTACAAATTTCAAGATCGTGTTTAGCCTCGTTCTTTTTTAAACCCATATTTAATAAAAAATTACAATGATTTTCCTTTATAAATTAGAAGATCATTCCAATAAAAACCTATTTCGATTTCTGAAATTGTTAAGTAAAAATGATATCGCATAGAAATGGAAGAAAACACCAGATTCATATTTACAGGATCCATTCAGATTAGAATGTAGTCCTACATGTCTATATATATTTACAAAATCTGTGTTGGTGTTTTCCTGGTCCAGTATGCAAATTAAAATTTAAGAGGAAAAATATATAACGATATATGTAAATATTGCACATATCTGGCATATATCTAAGATGTCCTAGTTAAGACCTTGAAGAAAAGCTCTAATTTGTATAAATACGCAAACGCGTTTTTAATATATAACAATTACATTATTCACATCTCAGGAATTTTAATTAATATATTTTAAAAAACAAGTAAGAAAGTTTCAGTCGGGTAAACCGACTAAGGTATACCCTCACTTTGTGAGTAATGTAATATATAACATTACACCAATAAATCTGTCAATTTGTGTGGGAGGTACCAGAAGGGGTTTTCCAAAAACACGTATTTTTCGGTAAATACATTGCATTGTGCTGAACAATAAGCGTTTATGTGCACTGGTATATTAAAGTTACGAGCTATGTAATTTTGGTCATTTTGTGTGGGAGGTACAAAAAGGGGCGGGGTGATAACGCCCACTTTTTACAGGACTATAGGCACTATAACAGCATTACACTGTACAAAATTTCAAGTATTTGTATGCACTGGTATTAAAGTTACAAGCCGTTTACTTTTGGTACGAAATGGTCCATTTGTGTGGGAGGTACCAAAAGGGGCATGCCAACTTCACCCATTTTTCTCGAGTTAATAGCGACTAATATACTAATATTATGTGCAGAATTTCAAAAGATTCGAGTAAGTAGTATAGAAGTTATCAAAGAATCAATATTTCACTAAATTTTAACCCTTTGTGTGGGAGGTACCAGAAGGAGTAGACCAATATGGCCCATCTTCGAACTCATCCGGAGATAGATCAAAATATTACCACATACCAAATTTGAAGTCAATCGGTTACTCCTTTCGAGAGTTATCGTGCGCACCAGCCAGCAGACACACAGACAGACAGACAGACAGGCAGACAGACAGACAGACAGACAGACAGACAGACAGACAGACAGACGGACGGACATTGCTCATTCGACTTAAAATGACCCAAAACGGATTTCCTCCGAACATACTTAGGGTCTTAGATCACTCCTTCGATGTGTTACACTTTTTTCCGTAGCAAATGATATATACCCTCGTCACACTAAAGTGAGGGTATAATAACAAATTGTCAGCGTTCGTTTAGAATATGTGGGCCTACATAACAATATTTTTCACAGAATTTTATGTTGGTATCATTGATGTATAAAATGCAAATTGCATTTGCATGATGTGTAAAATTCAAATGCACCGGATGCATTTAAACCCGTTAAGGACGCGAAAATGAAACCCTGCTATATAAAGAGTAACTTACAACCCTTTAAAATGATCCTTCATTTGTAAAATTCCGTCCATGCGTTCCGAAAATACATAACTCGAAACGTACGCCTTTTGAGAATATTTGACTATTTTCTCAGATTTAAGATGCTAATAACATCTGGAAAAAATGTTTGGATTTGTTTCCTCCAACTATAAGATGTTTTATTCAATATGCAGAGAATCAATATGCAAATTTATTTTGAAATCGAACACCCAAAAAAGGTGTTCGGTTTGACAAGGAATGAACGATATACCCACATACCTACATATAAAAGTGATACTTCAAATATAGTCAGTGTGTCTTTAGTAAAAAGCGTTCCATTTTTCAACCCGAAATAACATTTTGCGAAATTTGATCGTGCCTAAAAAACATAGAACCCACCTTAAGGTTTCGATATTGTAATTTTGAATGTCAAAAACAAGTAAGAAAGTTATAGTCGGGTAAACCGACTAAAGTATACCCTCACTTTGTGAGTAATGTAATATTGAATATTCCACGAATTATTCTGTCAGTTTGTATGGGAGGTACCAGAACGGGTTTAACAAATACATCTATTTTTCACGGAGCGTGGTGATAACGCCCATTTTTCACAGGGCTATAGGCACTATAAAAAGATTACACTGTACAAAATTTAATGTATTTTGATACACTGGTATTAATTTTATAGGCTGTTAACTTTTGGTGCAAAATGGCACCTTTGTGTGGGAGGTACCAAAAGGGACGTGGCAATAACGCTCATTTTTCAAAGCATTACACTGTACAAAATTTCAAGTTTTTTTATAAACTGGTATTAATGTTATAGGCTGTTAACTTTTGGTGCAAAATGGTGCACTTTTGGCCGCAGCAAATGATATATACCCTCGTATCACTAAAGTGAGTATATAATAAACGAAAGCAAAGTGTAAAGCGTACCTTACACTAGTCAGTTTTATCCTACAACATGGCTGGCAAGTGTCACAGTGTAAAAGGACAAAAATAATGAAACTAAAGGTAAGTACACACGATTTGCAGATCGGACAACATTGCCAGAAAAATGGCGGAAAAGTGCAACCCTGTGAATTTACAACCGTGTGAACATACAATTTTTGTTTTGCAACGTTAGCAGAAAAGTCATTGCGAGATAATTTGCAGATTGTTATATGTGCGAAGTTTCTGCATGTGACAACGGTGCCATTGCCAGAAAAACATTTTATGTGCAACACTGTCTATAATGTATTTTATTGACAATCCTACATATAAATATTTACAAAATATGAAATTGTAATGTTTTCTTGCAATCGTCTGAACTGTCAATTCACATTTGCCTAACAATCTGTCAATGTCCGTATATTTGCAGCACTTTAACAGGGTTGATAACGTTTGCCGATCTGGCAATCGTCTATACTCAGCTTAAGGGGTCAAGTGTCATTGGTATATCTGTTCACCAAGTTCCATGCTGTTACCAACAAGCTAATAAACAGACAAACAAACGATTTTATAATATTAATAGGATTGCATTAAAACATGAAAAAGTGACCTTCTTTTGAAATACTTGAAAAACTGTAATGACGTTTAGTAACAAATGGATCGGTTTTTATTCAGAGTTAATTGACAATTTTATTGAAGGAAACCCTAATGTTTATAGGTTATTTTGATACCGAATATCTCGTAAATGGACAATAGCAGAAAATATGTAAATATTTTAGGAGAATGCATAAAATATTCCAAAATCGGCAATTGTATTCCCTTCACACAATTATCGCACGGGCCAGAGAACGCCTTTCTTACAAATTTCATAAATATTGGCAGAAAAATGTATTTTTTGTGGCGCATAGATAGATCTGGGTATAAATATATTTTTGGGAATTTATTATTCATGTACAAGGAATTTCACTCTGTCAATTTTCACAACGTATTCATTTTACTCTATGTATGAGTTAATATAAATATGCAAGATCACAACAACCTCGAGTAAATGTCAACGATTTAATGAATGATGAATAACCGCACCTAAAATTTATTATTCTAGCTTCAGGCAATTATCATTTTCTTTGCCGGAATCGTTCTGGGGGGTGTGAACACCAAATCCCATACCCCAGCAGTACGAATATCTGCATTTTCATATATCCGCACTGTTCGTATGCAACTAGTACCCATTGTGTGGAATTGAAGATTGGACTGTAGTGGAACTACTTCTACTGTTCTTTGCGGGAAGCACAAGCAGAAGATCACCTGATAGTCTCACACATACAGCAGATTGCAGTCGTTCGGAAAGTTGAAAGCGAGAAATCCCTTTCATTCAGATCAGATTTTAATTAGTTGTCGCAATGATTTGACAGAATTTGGGCCGAGAGATCGGAAGGAGGTTCTTCTATCGCTTGGGCGTACCCACCACATATAATGAATGCTTCAGACATCCATCTGTAAGTCCATCCATTCGTTCGGCTGGCGGTGCTCCATGGCTGCTGTCTCACGATAATTCATTGCGCATGATTCGTTAAAAAATTAATTAATTTTCGTTCGGAATGTTTTTGTTTATGAATACATAATCAATGATTGCGTATTTGTGAATATTAAACCACGGCAAACAAAAGGCTGTGTTTGCGGCGGGCTTCCTCAATTCGAGGTATTGAAATTTTAACGCCTCGACGTGCCGTCGAATAATTTGTAGGTAGTTGTTTTCGACATGATTAGCGTAAATTGTTGCGATCCATGATACGAGTATCACACATCATTCTTCTGCTGCGGAGCCAACAACTTACACGGCAATGAAATACAAGTCCCAACAAAAGGCTAATTTAAGGCCATTGCTATATGAATTTCTTTAAACAATGAAAATAGATCGTATTACAAACCCATACATATGTACATATATGTATGTATGTTGGAAGCCTGTCCCTACCAGTCGATTTAAATTTTCTTTCTTTATTTAAGTATGGAGTCATTGTTACGTTCTGATTAATAATAAGTTAAGAAGAGAGCAGACTGTGTCACCCAGCAGAAAAATAAAAGAAGTTCTTCCTTCCAACGGAATGACATTATAAGCATTTTAGTGAATTATATTTATTTACGGCCAATTCCACAATCTCCGGTTATCCTACAGTTAGAGCTAGCCTACAGTTATAGCTTTAAAATTGTAAGAACTTTTTTTATTTTTTAACTGTGAATTAGCTCTAACCGGAGGTTGTGAAATTGGGGGTTAATTTATGATTTTTAACTCAAGCTCATTGGCTCTAAATGTAAACAAAATACAGCTTACCGCTGGTGCAAAAACGAAATCATCATCTTACTATCTCGATCTTGTTTAGTTTCAGAAAACTACTTGTTATTGCCTCACCTTATAGACGAGGGTATATGTACATATATCATTTGCAACGAGCCAAAAGTGTAACACATTGATGGTATGTTTGGTGGAAATTCGATTTGGTAATTTTAATGTCCGTATGTCTGTCTATCTGTCCGTCTGCTGACTGGTGCGCACGATAACTCTCGAAAGGAGTAACCGATTGACTTAAAATATTTTTCTCCATATCAGGCTAAGTACGAAGATGAGCTTTATGGGTCCAGTCCTTCTAGTACCTCCCCAAAAAGGGCTAACATTTAGTGACATATTGAGTATTTAATAAATTCTATACTACTTATTCGAATCTGCTGAAATTCCACACATAATATTAGTTTATTATTCTCTATTACCTCGAGAAAAATAGGCGAAGTTGCCACTCCCCTTTTGGTACGTCCCACACAAACGGACCATTTTGGACCAAAAGTTAACTGCTTATAGCTTTAATATCAGTTCATACAAATACTTGATATTTTGTACAATGTAATGATTTAATAGTATCTACAGTCCAGTGCAAGTCCCACACAAATGGACTATTTTGCACGTAAAGTAAAAAGCTTATAACTTTAACACCAGTACATAATTTTAAATTATTAAATTCAATTTAAATTAATAATATTTTAATTACAACAAAAACAAATAAAAACAGGTAAGAAAGTTCAGTCGGGTAAACCGACTTACGAATCCCCGCAACCTTCAGTCACAGAAAATATTCGTATATTTATTTATTTTTTGTTTTCTTTAATGTATTATCAACATAAATAACATTTAATAACTTTAAAGTATGAACTGGTATTAAAGTTATAAGCAGTTAACTTGTGGTGCAAAATAGTACGTTTGTGTGGGAGGTACCAAAAGGGGCGTGCCAATGACGCCCATTTTCACTGGACTGTAAGTCCTATAAAAGCAGTACACTGTACAAAATTTCAAGTATTTAAATGCTCTGGTGTTCAAGTTATAACCAGTTAACTTTTGGTGCAAATGGTCCATTTGTGTGGGAGGTACCAAAAGGGGTGTGTCAATAACTTCCACTTTTCACAAGGCTGTAGGTCCTATAAAAGCATTACACTGTACAAAATTTCAAGAATTTGTGTGCTCTGGTATTAAAGTTATAAACAGTTAATTTTAGGTGCAAAATTGTCCATTTGTGTGCGAGTTTACAAAAAGGGCGTGCCAATTACGCCCACTTTTCACTGAACTGTAGGTACTAAAAATCATTACACTGCACAATATTTCAAGTTAAATTTTTGTAAAAAATGGTCCCTTTTTGTGGGAGGTACCAAAAGGGGTGGCGTCACTTTGCCCACTTATCTTATGGAGATAGCGACGGATAAACTATTACTATATAATAAATTAAAGATGAATTGGATAAGTAGTATAGAAGTTATTAGAGAATCAATATTTCACTAAATGTTAACCCTTTGTGAGAGAATACTAGAAGGAGTATACCAATATGGCCCATCTTCGAACTTGAACTGAGGTAGAAACAAATATTACCACATCCCAAATTTAAAGTCAATCGGTTAGTTATCGTGAGCTCCTGCCAGACGAACGGACATTACACAAATGATTAAAATTTCCTAAATATGATACTTTAAATATAGTCAGTGTGACTTTAGTAAAAAGCGTTCCATTTTTCAACCCGAAATAACATTTTGCGAAATTTGTTCGTGCCTAAAAAACATAGAACCCACCTTAAGGTTTCGATTTTGTGATTGAATGTCAAAAATAAACGAAAGCTAAGTGTAAAGCGTACCTTACACAAGTCAGTTTTAACCTACAACATGGCTGACAAGTGTCACAGTGTGAAAAGACAAAAATAATGAAACCAATTCCATGCTGTTACCAACAAGCAAATAAACAGACAAACAAACGATTTTATAATATTAATAGGATTGCATTAAAACATGAAAAAATGACCTTCTTTTGGAATACTTTGAAAAACTATAATGACGTTTAGTAACAAATGGATCGGTTTTATTCAGAGAAAATTGACAATATAATTGAAGGAAACCCTAATGTTTAGAGGTTATTTTGAGACCGAATATCTCGTACATGGACAATAGCAAAAAATATGTAAATATTTTAGACCGAATATCTCGTAAATGGACAATAGCAAAAAATATGTAAATATATATTCCCTTCACACAATTATCGCACGGGCCAGAGAACGACTTTCTTACAAGTTTCGTAAATATTGGCAGGAAAATGTATTTTTTTTGGAGCATAGATAGATCTGGGTATGAATATATTTTTGGGACAGAATTTATTATTCATGTACACGGAATTTCACTCTGTCAATTTTCACAACGTATTCATTGTACTCTATGAATTAATATAAATATGCAAGATCACGACAACCTCGAGTAAATGTCAACGATTTAATGAATGATGAATAACCGCACCTAAAATTTATTATTCTAGCTTCAGGCAATTATCATTTTCTTTGCCGGAATCGTTCTGGGGGGTGTTAACACCAAATCCCATATTCCAGCAGTACGAATATCTGAATTTTCATATATCCGCACTGTTCGTATGCAACTAGCACCCATTGTGTGGAATTGAAGATTGGACTGTATTGGAACTACTTCTACTATTCTTTGCGGGAAGCAGAAGAAGAAGATCACCTGATAGTCTCACACATACAGCAGATTGCAGTCGTTCGGAAAGTTGAAAGCGAGAAATCCCTTTCATTCAGATCAGATTTTAATTAGTTGTCGAAATGATTTGACAGAATTTGGCGGAAATCCGTTTTAGGACATTTTATGTCATTTGTGCAATGTCCGTCCATCTGTCCATCTATCTGCCTGGAGCGCACGATAACTCTCGAAAGGAGTAAACGATTAACTTCAAATTTGGTATGTGATAATATTTTTTCTATCTCAGGTTAAGTTCAATGATGGGTCATATTGGTCCCCTCCTTCTAGTACCTCCCTCACAAAGTGTTAACATTTAGTGAAATATTGATTTTCGGTAACTTATATACCACTTATCTAAATCTTCTTTCATTCCAGACATACAGGCATGTCACAGAGTGCCAAATCGTACAATAATTTACGTTTTTGAAATCGAAAACGTTTTTAGCTTCTACAGAAAACGTAAACCGAAAAATAAATTTCGGTTTAAAACGTTCACAAAATCTGAAGTGAAATTTATATTTTTAGTGATTTCAACTCCGAAAAAGTAAAAAATCTACTAAAGATTAAGAATGAATAATATTTGAATTAATTTCAAACAAAAAAACTATTTCAAATACTTTTCGTACGAAAATAAAACCTGAAACTAAAAAGAAACAACAAACAAAATAAATAAAATTTATTTTAGGACTTTATTAATTTGGTTTGCTATACTGTCCTTTATAAGAGTACCTGCGTTGAACAAACTTCTTTGAGAAGTATCTCCCAAGTCATAATCAATTTCATCCAATACTTCAATTTCCTCATTGGTGTTCAAAATATGGGGTTCCTTAAGATCAGCATTGTATTCTCTGTAGATGTTATGCAAAGAACAGCACACGTTTATAATTTTAATAACCTTTTTCGGGCTATAGACCAATGTTATCTAAACTGGCTTTTTATACCCTCACTTTAGTGATACGAGGGTATATGTCATTTGCTACGGCCAAAAGTGTAACACATCGAAGGAGTGATCTATGACCCTAAGTAAGTTCGGATATTCGTTTTGGGCCATTTTAAGTCGAATGAGAAATGTCCGTCCGTCTGTCTGTCTGCTGGCTGGTGCGCACGATAACTCTCGAAAGGAGTAACCGATTGACTTCAAATTTCGTATGTGGTAATATTTAAGTTCGGAGATGAGTCATATTGGTCCACTCCTTTTAGTACCTACCCCACAAAGGGTTAAACTGTTGTGAAATATTGATTCTTTAATAACTAATATATTACTTATTCGAATCTTCTGAAATTCCACACATAGTATTAGTTTATTAGTCGCTATCAACTCGAGAAACATGGGCGAAGTTTCCACGCCCCTTTTGATACCTCCCACACAAATGCACCATTTTCCACCAAAAGCTATCAGCTTATAACATTTATACCAGTGTATAAAAATACTTGAAATTTTGTACAGTGTAATGCTTTAATGGTAGTTACAGTCCAGTGAAAAATGGGCATTATTGCCACGCCCCTTTATGTACCTCTCACACAAATTCACCATTTTTCACCAAAAGTTAACAGCTTATAACATCAATACCAGTGTATAAAAATTCTTGATATTTTGTACAGTGTAATGCTTTTATAGTGCATATAGCCCTGTGAAAAATGGGCGTTATCACCACCCCCGTGTTTGTACCTCCCACACAAAATGGCCAAATAATACTACAATTTAATATCTTATAGCGTTAATATACATACCAGTGCATATAAATGCTTATAATTCGGCACAGTGCAATGTATTTAAAGTATCTACTGTTCAGCGTATTTTTTAAACCCGTTCTGGTACCTCCTATTTAAACTGACAGAAGAATTCGTGGAAAATTTAATATTACAATCAATCAATATTACCTTAGTCTGTTTATCCGACTGAAACTTTCTTACTTGTTATTACGCCAATTACACGCTCTACAATGTTACGATGTTTTTTGTTAAATTTGTGCTGCATAGTTCCGACGGTTACATCTTTGTATGGCGTCATTCAGTACGGTTCTAATCCATAGCCAGAGTCACCCAACAGGCAAGAATTCATATCGCCATTTCTGTATTCATTTAAATAATACTTTCTTGCTCCACTTAAGCCCCAAATAAATGTGTCGTTGCACTATTTCTCTGGACATTAGATACTATAAAAGCATTACACTGTACAAAATTTCAAGTATTTGTTCGCACAGGTATTAAAGTTATAAGCTGGTAACTTTTGGTACAAAATGGTTCATTTGTGTGGGAGGTACCAAAAGGAGCGTGGCAATAATGCCAATTTTTCACTGTATTTGAGGTACTATTAAACCATTACACTGTACAAAATTTCAAGTCTTTGTATTCACTGGTATTAAAGTTATAAGCTTGTAACTTTTGGTTCAAAATTTTCCATTTGTGTGGGAGGTACCAAAAGGGGCGTGGCAACTTCGCCAATTTTTCTCGAGATAATAGTGACTAATAAACTAACACTATGTGTAGAATTTCAGAGGATTCAAATAAGTAGCATAAAAGTTATTAAATAATCAATATTTCACTAAATGTTAACCCTTTGTGGGGGAGGTACTACAAGGAGTGGATCAATATGGCCTATCTTCGAACATAGCCGGAGATAGAAGAAAATAAAACATGTTGTAATCACATATCTAA